>OX422144.1:62505620-63935861 GCA_949129095.1 Volucella bombylans | reverse complement strand
GATTTTTCCATTACTGGTTTTTTAACTCGATTGAACAGAGAGAAGTCACAGGGAGCCAAATCAGGTGAATTCGGTGGCTGTTGTATGGTATCCATGAGTTTTCCGCCCACAATTCTGGTCTCTTTCGGCGAGGGAATTGCTTCACGCAAACGTCTCATAACGCCCAAATAATACTCTTTGTTTACTGCCTGGCCTTCTGGCAAAAATTCGTGATGCACTACACCGTTGTAATCCATGACAACCGTGAGCATTGCCTTCTTTTTTGACTGAAAACTACGTGTTTTTTTTTATCTCGGCTCATTTGGTGAACGCCATTCACTTGCCTGATGTCTGGATTGCGTGTCGTACTCATAAACCCACGTCTCGTCTCCAGGAAAGATCCTTTTGATGAATGTGGGATCGGATTTAGCCTCGCAAATCATCTCTTTTGCGACGTCAACACGGTCTCTTTTTTGCATGAAATTGAGGTCTTTTGGTACCAACTTTGCTGCTAGTCGACGGAAACCCAAATCAAAGGGGTGGCCGTGGTGTAGTGGTACTAGCAATCGCTTCTCACTCGGAGGGTCTAGGTTCGAATCCTGCCCATGGCAAGTCAGTTTTTCATTTGTGTAATTGGAACTCAGACAGAAAATTTCTGCGTGTGAAGGCATAACACTGACACGTAGATTTGGCTGTTGTAGAGTTTCAAGCACATAAAAAAATACTGTGAATTATACCTCGAATCACTCTGAGTGAAGAAAAAACTCTCCGTCCTATTCGGACTCCCACCCCCTGGAGAGTGAATATCGAAACCAAACACACCTGAGTTTCAAACCACTACAAAACAATTTTCCTTTCTCTTCCTTCTACCTTTCCGCCCGCGCCCAGGCAACAGTAAAAGGGTATCTAACCCCTTAGGCGCGCGTAAATTATAAAAAAAAAAAATTAACCAAAATGTCTTGGACGGATCCATAGGCAGTGTTCAAGTCCTCCGCTATCTCTCTGATGGTTAACTTGCGATTATTGACCAACATTTCTTTTACTCCATCAATGCTTTCGTCGGTTTTCGATGTCGATGGTCTGCCACTGCGTTCATCATCTTCAATTGACTCACTTTTGAGCCACCACTTTGACTCTTGTCACTAGTAAACGACCTCTTTTTTAGAGAATCGTTGCCGAAACACTTTTCCAACATTTCCAACGTTCGCGCACCATTAAATCCGTGTTTTACGCAAAATTTAATACAAGTTCGTTGTTGCAAATTAAATCCATTTCTAAAATTGTAAAAAATGGCCAACACACACAGAGTTAGATGTACTCTTTGCTACGTAACTTTTGCAAATGTCAAGCTATGACACTAAGATTTAGAGGGAATGTCAACAACAGATGTACCAACTTAACAAAAAAAAAAACAGAACTCAAATCGGAACAATGGGAGCGCTACACGGTGGTTATTCCGGGAACCTTTTTGATCAAAGTGGTATCTAGCTATATCGACTATGTTGAGACCAAGTGACCAAAAATCATTGTGGCGAAACATTAAAGACCTAATACTAAAAAAAGGCAAAACTGAATTAAAAAGTGTACAATTTGGTACTGAGATACTCGTATGTTAGTTAAAAGGCGATATAGGCTGGCAATATAATTGTAGACAATTTAGGCGAAGTAGATGTAGTGTTTAAATGTAAGAGCATTGCGCTTAGTGATACAAAGTGATCTATTAAAAATAAAAAATAAATATAAAAAAGACTTCCAATTTTATGAATCCAAGTATTTCTTTAGATAATTTCGAAGTCCTTGTCCTGTTTCTGTATAAAATAATAAATGCCTGGCTCACATAATACTTAGTGGTCCCAAAGTCGTCACCCTATCGGAAGATGTTATAATTTTTGGAAATGGCGGCAAATGTAAAGTCTACTTTGACACTTGTGAAGTAAACAGATACAAAATACACGTCAATAAGACATGAATCGCTATACTCCTTAAGAACGTGGAATAATTGTTACGATTTTTTTGCAGAATAATTTGTCGGTTGTGTTGGGGTAGCGTGAATTTCGGTGTAGTTTACTTGGTCGTCTGACACCAACTGAGACAACACTACGACGTTTACCGTTCTCCTAGAAGAGTATGGGACAACACGAGATGCAGCCAAGTCTGACCGGCCCCGGAGCAGCCATTCTGCTGAGAATATCCCATCTGTGGTTGAAGATGTCGCAGAGGACCCTGGAGTATCGACCAGACGACGTGCCACGCAATTGGGCATCAATCGGCGGTCTTTACAGAGAATTTTGGTGAAAGACTGTAAGATGTTCTCTTACAAAGTGCAGACAGTGCATCAACTGTTAGCTGTTGACCGCCAAGCACGTGTAACCTACGCTCAAGCCATCCTGAACCTCGACCACGAGAGAGACAACTTTTCATCGAAAATCGTCATGAGCGACGAGGCCCATTTCCATCTCTGTGGATATGTTTATCGCCTCTGGGGCACCGAAAATCCGCGTATAACTCACGAAGAGCCATTACACCCGCTTAAAGTTACTACGTGGTGTGCTGTTTACGCTGGAGGCATCATCGGGCTTTATTTTTTCGAAAACGCCGCGGGCCAAACGACAACTGTGGACGGCGAGCGCTACAGAGCTATGCTTTCTCCTTGCTCAATTGGATGAATTGGGACTGGAGAACGTGTGGTTCCAAAAGGATGGAGTACCGGCGCATACTGCACGAGCCACATCCGAAATTCTGACAGCTGCATTTCTGGGTCGCCTAATTAATCGTTTGGACGATTTGCAATGGCCGGCCAGATCACCTGATTTAACCGTTCCAGACTTGTTTTTGTGGGTTTTTTTTTTTTTTAAATCACGAGTCTATGTTAACAAGCCTCAGAGAGAATATCCGTCAAGAATGCTATCGCTGGAAGTTCTGGCAAGAGTGATGGAATATGCCACAAATCGGACCCAAATGGTCCGATTCTGGCGGCGGCCACTTGACCTATATCATTTTCCGAACTTAATGGAAAACAATTTAAGATATCAAATCCAAAAGCAGAACCAAAGTTTTTTATTTAAAAAAAATTACAGCCAAAGACCACCGGGTGACAACTTTTACCCCAGCTTGTACAAAGAAGTTTCCAGACACCTGGAAAGAGTCTTTAATAAACCCTATTGAAAAAATACCGACAACAACTGACGAATTTAGGCCAGCGAATTCTATGCTCCTGTGTGAAATTTTTTTTTTAAAAGTGGTATTTAAACAACTGTTCAACTATTTAGATAACAGATGTACAGTCCGCGTTCAGGAAAGTCTACTCGAGTGAAACTGCGATAAATTTAGTTATTACATCATGGAAAGAGGAGTTAGCCAAAGGAAAAACTGTTTGCTGTATGTTTCTTGACTTAAAACGTGAATTCGAAACGGTAAAGAAAATGAATAAATATGATATAAAGTCGAACGAACTAAAGTGGTATCAACCATACTTAACAAATAGGAAACAAAGATTAAAAATCAACAATAAAGTATTTATCAGTCTTAATTGGAGTGGAATTTGGGGTTCCTCAAGGATCCGTCCTAGGGACACTCTTTTTTACCATCCAATATATAAACAATTTGACCCTCCTGTTCGCAGACGACATTGTACTGTTGGCCAGCTCACCGGAAACAAATTGTATGAGTACTGCAGCCTATGGAGCCTGGTCGTGAATTTGGATAAATCCAAGATAATGATGTGTAAAAAGAGAGGTGGTAGACTTGCTTAACGGAGAAAGTATAGAAGTTGTAAATGAATACAGGTATCTTGGAATCCTTTTAACAAGTAGCCTTACTATGAAAAGACATCTGAAGGAGCAACTCACGAAATCTAAAACCACCATCAATGGAGTGTGGAAAAACTGTTTCAGCAACCCACAGATTACGCACAGCAGTAAATTCAAAGTATTTGAAGCTGCATCGGAGGCAGTAATGCTATACGCGGCGCAAGTATGGGGTTATAAGCCATATGAGGAAGTTGAAAAACTACAACGTTTTTTCATTAAGAAATCCTTCCACCTCCCTGTAAAGACTCCGAACTATATGCTCATGCTGGAAACAGGCCTATCTCCGCTATTCCTTAAAACGCTGAAATTGCAGGTAAACTATATACTAAGGGTTATCAACATGTCAGATAACCGACTTCCAAAGATAGTGGCCTTACACGCGATTCGGAACATAATATAATGGTTCGTAGAATAGCTAGAGTGAGTTCGCGGGTGTGGTGTAGAGGTGAATGCGGAAACCATGAACTGCGAGAAATCACTATACCAGCTGATAACGAGAGTTGATGAACAGGCCAGAATGAAGTTTGTAAAAGAAGCTACGGGATCACTACATCGTAGGACGTATAGCCGACTAAATTACAATCTTGAAGATAAAAACTACTTCAAAGACATCCATACCATTCCCGAAATATCAACAATACTTAAACTTCGCGGAGAACTCCTAAAACTCAATTATATCCCGCATAGAGAAGATCTTCCTATATTCTGTAGTATGTGCAATTTGAAAGAAAGAGAAGATACCATGCATTTTCTAGGCAAATGCCCAATTCTAAGGGAAACAAGGAGAAGTTTCTTTGGAAAAGACTTCCTATCGGAACAAGAAATGATATCCCTTCTTAACGAAGTAAACGTTACTAAATTATATGAATACTGCAAAATTGCTTTAAAGTATAGGGAGAATATACTAGTAGGGACCTTATAAAATGTTTGTAAACGCAAATAGTAAATATAAATAAATGCAAAACTTATTAATAGTTCTATTGCCAATCTGGCAGACGGCAATGCCATACTAACTGATTTTATATTGTTACGAGTATTATATTATTATTATTATTTTTAAATAAATCAAACTATCTATCTATCTATCTATCTATAAACGATTTGAACTCTTCGGTAAAAAATGGTAAACTTACATTGTTTGCGGATGATGCCGTTATGTATGTATCCGGGCTAGTGAAATATATTGTAAGAATAAATTACAGGAGGATTCAGATCGCATCAACTTATGGTTAATCAATAAAACGAAATTTCTGACATTGAATGAAAAAAAAAACAGCAGATGGTGTGAACATTGAAAAAGTAAATGAAATAAAGTATCTGGGAGTTATTGTAGACCAAAAATTATAATTTAAGACATATCAATTATATTTGTAAAAAAATTGCTAACAAGATAGCATTCGGATAGGATTAGAAATTAAATTTCAATTACCATTATATAGGGTTTTCCAATAAGGACTTTACAACTTTTTGTTTAAATAAAACGCAAATCATTTGAGATATTTCAAAAACTTTATTATTGGCTTGAAGTACAATCAAAACATTTATGAATGGAACTCGACTTCGTTCATATGGCTTCCGCGAGCACTTTTGCAGCGGTCGATTCGTTGGACCCAATTTTCAACGACTCAGTCACACATTTCGGCCGAAACGTTAAATCGCACGAACGAGGCGGCCAATCGAATGGACCATTTCTTGAGATAACACGCTACCCATACTTACTCTTCAATAAATCGGTTGTAGCGTGTGCTGTGTGACTTGTGGCATCATCCTGTTGAAACCACATGGCGTCCAAGTCCATATCTTCCAATTCGGGCCAAAAATAATCATGGCGCGATAACGCTGACCATTCACAGTAACGTGACGATCGTTCTCGTCGACGAAAAAATATGGCCCAATAACGCCGCCGGCATGCAAACCGCATTAAACAGTTGTGGACATGTGGATTTTCACCCGACCAATAACGCATATTTTGCTTATTGACGAACCCATTGAGCAAAAATGAGCTTCGTCACTGAAGATGATTTTGAGATGAAATTCATCATCTTGGCGCATCTTCTCCAGAACCCAATCGGAGAACGTACGTCGCTTCAAATGGTCCATCGGCTTCAATTCTTGAGTCAGCTTGATCTTGTATGAGGTGTAAACCAAGATCATTACGCAAAATACGCCATAATGTGGTTTGAGCGTTGCCCAATTCTTGAGAACGCCGTGGAATTGACTGATTTGGATCGTTTGCTACGGACGCCTGAACGGCAGCAATATTTTCGACATTCGACCCACCCGTTGTCTCACTGACATGGCAGCATCACACAACGAATATGTAGACTCAAATTTTTGCACTAAACTTGTTATTGCCTGTCTACTAGGGCGAGAATTACAATACAACCGAAAATTGGAGTTAACGCTCTTAAAGTTGCAGTCACCGACTCCGAATTTCGGTAGAAAATTTTTATAATTTGCAGACGTCGCTCGTTCGTGTACTTTACCATGATGAAAATGTTGAGTTTGCTGAATAAATTGATAGTGACAGTTTGATAATTAGTGAATGAGTGCGTTCACAAATTAAATTCAAAGTTGTCAAGTCCCTATTGGAAAACCATTTATATTGTTAAACCGCACTTCGAATATTATTCCACAATCTCGTTTTATGCAGTGAAGGTATGATTGTAAGATTGCAACGATTACAAATTAAATAAATGCGATCTATTTTAAATTATAACAGATATTTCGACTTTTGATTTTATTGAAAAATAATTTGAATAGATTCACTAGTTAAAAGCGTCTAGTATACAAAAATTAGAAATATTGGTTGTAGTGTGCTATATTGAGATACCAAAAGAAAATAATAAAAAGTAAAGAAAACCAAAAGAGAAAAGAAGATACAAAATTTAAGACAAAGATTAAATTATATTACAAAATTTAATAAATTATTGATTTGTATGAAATCAAAATTGAACAGCCATATTTTCACTTTTTTAATGTGGGAAAAAAGACTCGAGATACTCCTTAATTCAGCAGAGAGTTTGAAAAAGCCTAGGTGCTACTTTTGGAACTGAAGTGTTAGATCTTGTGACTACGGCATGCCCTCTTTCACTACTGCATAGTTCATAAACAGTTGACGCTTGGTTTATGAGGTTACCGCTTCTAACAAAGAATACTTTCAGAACTTTGTAAAAGTAAAGATGTTTTAAAGGGAGAATGCCAGAATTGATAAAAAGTGGAAAACTGTGATCTCGACTTCTTTGATTCCACATAATTCTTAGAATATGCTTTTGAGCCACTATTAGAGGTTGGATGTTATACTTGTAGGTGCCACCCCAGCAAACTAAACCGTATTGCATCTTAATTTGAACTAAACCATAGTAGACAGTTTCTAATAGATTTCTGGAGCAAACACGTCTCAAATGATACAACATATAAGTAGCTGTGGATTTTAGGGAGGCAAGTGTGATAAGCGCAGGCCAAGGTTCTTAAAATTTTGAAACTTGCCAATCTTGCAGCACTTTGTCGAACAGGACACGTTAATATAAAAAGTACAGGCATTATTGGATGATCGACAGGTTTCAGAGCATAAACAGGTGTTTTTACAGTCACGACTGTGAAAGAGAAAATCTGGAGAATGGAGATCAAAAGACGAAGATTAAAAAACCTTAGCTGGGTCTTATCACAAATGACTAGCTTATGGATCGAAAACCAGTGCCATAGGATTTCAAGATCATGGTTGATATCGGCGAGCAAGTCTAAGATGGATGAATTTGAATAGACAATTGCAATATCATCAGCAAAGGCAGTTTGTCAATCCCTCAAAGGTAGATCAAAAATGGAATTTATAAATAGTAGAAATAACACAGGCCCAAGAACTGAGCCTTGTGGCACGCCAGTCAGAATATCAAGGCATTCACTAAAAATTCCACAAACTTTTACCAATTGTTTTCTATCCTTGAGATAAGATGTGAACCAGCCAAATATAGGACCTCTAAACCCAGCTTTTTCTAACTTAAACAATAGAAAATGATGATCCACAGTATCAAACGCTTTCTTTATGTCAATAAAGAGGGAAGCAATTATTTTCTTGTGGTTCAGACTGGCATATATTATACATTGGTGCAAAAATGTAAGGGTGCATCTTCTGTAGATTTAACATTCTCTAAATCCATATTGATTAGGGCTAAAGGAGTTTCTCTCAAGAAAATGTATAACCCGGCTTTTTGTGACCTTTTCAAAGTTTTCGAGAAAGTAGAAAGGAGAGAAATGGGTCTATAATTATATAAATCCTTCCGATCACCAGTTTTAAACTATTTAGATATACCTCTAGATATACTTTTATTGAAAATGTAAGCTAAAACGTCGACAATGCTAAGATAAATATTCTTTATAAAGACATTTGAGTAGCTATTCCGGGAAGATGAATTTGATTTATTCAGATTCATTATTACCTTATACACCTCAAACTAATTGGTTTAAAAAGGAAACTGTCTGCTTGTATTTCATTACTATTAAAACACGTGTCATCACATTTCGTAATATTTTTATACCCAGCTTCGGAAAAGATGTTAGAGGAAGCATTTATGGAAAACTGACTAAAAGTCATGGCGAATCATAACTAGTTAACTGCACGTTATTTATTTTGATACAGGTCGGTGATCCAGAAGAAGCCTTTTTGTTAAAAAAGTTAATTTATTACACCCCACTCCTTTTTTAAATTACCTGTAGCTGCAGTAAATTTATAGATATAAAAATTTTACTTATTATTTTTATAGTCAATTTTTTCAGCCAATTCATGGTCATCCAAGGCTTGAGCCTTTTTAATTTAGGTCTTCTAGTACAAATCACAACATGTCTATTTAAGATACAAAAAAAATCAAAAGCAAAAAGGGATCCGATTCACGTTTCACGTTTTATGTTAAATTCGTTAAAATGGCTATCTATTAACGGAAAAACACAATTTTGTCCCGCATTATTCATCCAGCGTGCGGTTTAAAGATAAGATAAAAGATACTCCGTGGAAAAATTGATGTGTGTGCGCTAGCAGAATGAAACTAAATAAAGGTAATCTAATATAATCTAACATGCTCCATTGTGCGGGCTTTCACAAGTTCGAATGTCGACTATGATTTGATTCTGATTGCGGTCGATGGGCGTTTCGATGTTTTCCAGGTCGAGGAAAAGATTGTACGTGTACAGCGTTTTCCAATAAAAGCTTTTGCCCGCTTTTCTGACATAAGTAAATGTACGCCATAAATAAAAATTGAAAGATAGTCCTTTCATCAACGCTCTAAAATTGTAAAAATTCACTGCAAACATGCGAAAGTATTGGAAAAACAGTTTATATAGTCAAAACGTTGCTCCGTCCACGTTAAGCACCTTCTCACCCCGTAATTGACAAATTAATTCGGAAATCTGAGCTATTGGGACAAGACAAGAATCTAAATCATGCCTGTCGCGCTAAAACAACTAAAAATATAGCTTCCGAAGGTCGAAGTGTGGTCAAAACCCAGATTTTTTGACTCCATCGATCTTTGGAATTGGAGATATCAAAAGCGTCAATTACAATAAATTTGCTCAACATGGTCTAAGACCTTCCTCAACCGTCTGATCGGCCCCTATCAATGCAATTTTGGGCCAGAAAAGTCCACCATAGATCAAATTTTCATATTACGCGGCAGATCATAGAAAAAATTCAAGAGTTCCAAATTGATACATCCCACCTCTTCCTCGATTTCAAAGCCGCATGCGACGGCATACAGAACTATAACTAGTTTTGGAATCCTTATACAAGACACTTATCATCGCAGTCCTGCTTTCCTGCGTAGAGGCTTGAACACTCACGGCGCGGAAAGTTTTCGATTCCAACGCCGGACAATGCACTAAAGGTCGACTTTACTTATTTTAGGTGCGCACACAACTTAGTTAATTTCGTTCAAAAAATATTATGTGTTAATGCAACATACGAGTATATAGTATAATGCTGTACGGAGCTCAGGTATAGAGATACTGCCCATTCACGGTCGACATTAAAACAGTGTTCAGTCTACCGAATAATACCTCCAATGACATGACTTATCTGGAGATCGTGACGGCTCCTCTCTTTCTTGAAACATTAAAACTCAATTTCGATTATGTTATAGAAGTTATGACGATGGAACAACAATACGCCAAAACTAGTACCCTCTCACCTACTTTCAACAAGAAGCAACTGCGTTGATGAATGGAGTAAAATAGGGGGTAACTGCAGGTTCAAACTAAGTGCACCAGAAAATGAACAAGTAACAACTCGTAAAATACAATTTCACATAATCTTGGAAAATCAGGTAACCTCCTTGCTCAACCATGGCAGCACAGAGCTTCATTATAGTAACTGAATTGAGAAAATAAACGTTATATTCAAAATGAGAGGTGAACTAATAAACTTAAATTATATATCACACGTGTCTGAACTTCCAATCTTATGTGGCATCTGCAACTTAAGAGAAAAAGAAGATGTGTTCCATTTCATCGCAAAATGCTCTATTCTCCGAGAGTTTCATACGACTTTCTTTGGATAAAATGTACTAGGGTTGGAGGATATGATTCGCATTTTAAACGGTAAACGTGGTTGCGAAGTGCTACATAAATATGCTGTAAATGCATTTCATTACAAAACACCTAAAAACTATTTACATACTTAATTTTAACAATATTCTCTCTTCTTTTCATAATCAATTGTAAATGTCAATCTGGTAGACGGCATTAAACCAAACCATTTAGGATATAAGGCTAATTTTTGTAATAAATATATTCATGAAATATTCAGTCAATAAAAAAACAAAACTAACTTCGAGTGCGCAATTGGGGGCAGCTGGCTAAAGACCACGCTAGCTGCTGAGGTATGTTAGTTTAGGCCCTGGTCCACTCCGGACTCTAGCGTTATCTAAGTAAGTAGGTAATTAGGTCAGAAGGATATGGGCGATGATTATATTCGCCCGATGATATACAAAGCGGCGGTATGTGTTTCCTGGCCGAGCTATTTATCCAAACAATGATCAGAATTGGGACCCAGAACATGCGATTGAACACTGTGCCAACACTATCCAGTCAATTGAAATACCGGAGGTAGATTCTACCCTGGAAGTTTCTACTCCTTCCAACTGCTAAGACGTGCATCGTAGTGGTCGACCAAATGAGGTGACCACCCCAGAAATGGCGAAGGAAATCCACAATATGATATTGAATGACCGTCCACTAAAAGTGGGCGAGCTAGTAGACATGGTAGACATTTAAAAAGTACTGCACATACCATATTGAATGAAAATTTAGACATGAAAAAGCTGTGTGTGAGATGCGTCGTGAAGATGTTACAATCGAGTATTTGGCGATGTTACACAGCAATATAGCCGAGTTTTTGCGTCGATTGAGCGAAGGCAGTTCCATCTGCTGACAAGGTCACTGCGTTAATTTCTTTTTGATGTGCGTTGAATAATTTTTAATAATTATCTTCAAAAAGGAAAAACGGTCAATGCGGACTTATTGTAGTGTTTGAATGAAGAAATTAAGAAAAAAGGAGCGCATTTGGCGAAAAACAAAGTGTCGTTTCATCAAGACAATGCACCAGTTCACAGATCTGTTATCGCGGTGGGCAAACTCAATGAGTTCAAGTTCGAATTACTTCCTCACGCATCCTATTCGACAGATTTAGGCTCCTCAGATTATGTTCTCTATCCAAACTTACAAAAAAAATGGTTCGGTGGAAAGAAATTTGCCACCAATAAAGAGGTGCAGTCTGCGGTTGATGGCTATTTTCACGAGTTCGACAGTTCTCATTACAAAGAGGGTATCGGAGCTATTGAACATATAAAAAATATATGTTTCCCCAAATTTGCTGTGTTTTGTTTGTTAGGGCGGGTACTTTAGTGACTACCTACAAAGAGGCGACTAAAAAAATTTAATTCCAAACATATTAGTAACGAAATGACTTTAATATCAACAGTGAATGGTGAATGAATTTTAAAATAATACACACCATCTTCTCATTGACTTTAAGGCTACAGATAATAGCAAAATTGTAGGCAGTTATATCTTCAAAGAGTTATCTATCTTAACCGCACTTAATGGAGATCCGATGAAAACTGACCTAGGAAACCTTAGCTACCTCACCCTGACAATTTTGGCTTGCCCAGAGATTAGGAGTATTTGACGCTAGGTTTAAAGACAGAGCTGATATATGGTCACTTCCAAAGAAAGGCAGTTCATCGTACACTTGGTGCTTCTTTCAATGAAGACTAATGAAGAAGACACAACGGCAAACTATACGGCGTTTACAGACATGTGAATAAAATATAGAATAAAACTTTGATTGAGCAAATCGACCGAGTGTAGGGAAACACAAGAGACTACACCATTGGTTTAACCTTGCCACATTAACGGATCTGGATATATTATGAAGTACAAAAAAAATATTTTCAAACATTTCTTTTCTCAAGTAATCTATACATACCTGCCACAGCATAAAATTATTCTTTATTAGATTTCGCACTTTTGTTTGAGCCCAAACATCACGATTTAACAATTGTGAATTGAAATTGTCACTCTGCAGATTGACCAGTAGCCAACGTTTCATGTCTGTTGCTCTTGTACGTGCAAATTGAA
Source organism: Volucella bombylans (assembly GCA_949129095.1). Taxonomy (NCBI): domain Eukaryota; kingdom Metazoa; phylum Arthropoda; class Insecta; order Diptera; family Syrphidae; genus Volucella; species Volucella bombylans. The sequence continues at coordinate 63,923,448 of OX422144.1, read as the reverse complement.
AAGTTCCAGTTACAGTAATATCTGTAGGAGGACGGAACAAATCACCTAAACGATTAGTTGAATTCGATGCAGACGAACTGGTGCATGTCGACGACCGAGATGATCTAGACGATGATCTATTCGATCGTGTTGGTCGTTCATTTGGCAACAATGAAGGCATATCATCGGAAGCAACAAGACTTTCTTCCATTATGCTACCCTCGCGTGCAAAATCACGCAAAGGACACACTTTTATTCTGGGCAGAGATCGAGCTTTGGCAGCATTTCCTATGGCATGGGTAGCTTGACGGAAATTATCATCATCCGGACCAACAAGCTGTTCCCGTATAGGCGCAATTGGTGCACGAACTTCATCTTCATTGCATTCAATAACAGACTCTACATCGACTGTTTCATTTTCTTCATTAGCAAGAAACAAATCCACAGCAGCTTGTACGTCGTTAGCACAAGTTTTAAACTATTTAGATATACCTCTAGATATACTTTTATTGAAAATGTAAGCTAAAACGTCGACAATGCTAAGATAAATATTCTTTATAAAGACATTTGAGTAGCTATTCCGGGAAGATGAATTTGATTTATTCAGATTCATTATTACCTTATACACCTCAAACTAATTGGTTTAAAAAGGAAACTGTCTGCTTGTATTTCATTACTATTAAAACACGTGTCATCACATTTCGTAATATTTTTATACCCAGCTTCGGAAAAGATGTTAGAGGAAGCATTTATGGAAAACTGACTAAAAGTCATGGCGAATCATAACTAGTTAACTGCACGTTATTTATTTTGATACAGGTCGGTGATCCAGAAGAAGCCTTTTTGTTAAAAAAGTTAATTTATTACACCCCACTCCTTTTTTAAATTACCTGTAGCTGCAGTAAATTTATAGATATAAAAATTTTACTTATTATTTTTATAGTCAATTTTTTCAGCCAATTCATGGTCATCCAAGGCTTGAGCCTTTTTAATTTAGGTCTTCTAGTACAAATCACAACATGTCTATTTAAGATACAAAAAAAATCAAAAGCAAAAAGGGATCCGATTCACGTTTCACGTTTTATGTTAAATTCGTTAAAATGGCTATCTATTAACGGAAAAACACAATTTTGTCCCGCATTATTCATCCAGCGTGCGGTTTAAAGATAAGATAAAAGATACTCCGTGGAAAAATTGATGTGTGTGCGCTAGCAGAATGAAACTAAATAAAGGTAATCTAATATAATCTAACATGCTCCATTGTGCGGGCTTTCACAAGTTCGAATGTCGACTATGATTTGATTCTGATTGCGGTCGATGGGCGTTTCGATGTTTTCCAGGTCGAGGAAAAGATTGTACGTGTACAGCGTTTTCCAATAAAAGCTTTTGCCCGCTTTTCTGACATAAGTAAATGTACGCCATAAATAAAAATTGAAAGATAGTCCTTTCATCAAAGCTCTAAAATTGTAAAAATTCACTGCAAACATGCGAAAGTATTGGAAAAACAGTTTATATAGTCAAAACGTTGCTCCGTCCACGTTAAGCACCTTCTCACCCCGTAATTGACAAATTAATTCGGAAATCTGAGCTATTGGGACAAGACAAGAATCTAAATCATGCCTGTCGCGCTAAAACAACTAAAAATATAGCTTCCGAAGGTCGAAGTGTGGTCAAAACCCAGATTTTTTGACTCCATCGATCTTTGGAATTGGAGATATCAAAAGCGTCAATTACAATAAATTTGCTCAACATGGTCTAAGACCTTCCTCAACCGTCTGATCGGCCCCTATCAATGCAATTTTGGGCCAGAAAAGTCCACCATAGATCAAATTTTCATATTACGCGGCAGATCATAGAAAAAATTCAAGAGTTCCAAATTGATACATCCCACCTCTTCCTCGATTTCAAAGCCGCATGCGACGGCATACAGAACTATAACTAGTTTTGGAATCCTTATACAAGACACTTATCATCGCAGTCCTGCTTTCCTGCGTAGAGGCTTGAACACTCACGGCGCGGAAAGTTTTCGATTCCAACGCCGGACAATGCACTAAAGGTCGACTTTACTTATTTTAGGTGCGCACACAACTTAGTTAATTTCGTTCAAAAAATATTATGTGTTAATGCAACATACGAGTATATAGTATAATGCTGTACGGAGCTCAGGTATAGAGATACTGCCCATTCACGGTCGACATTAAAACAGTGTTCAGTCTACCGAATAATACCTCCAATGACATGACTTATCTGGAGATCGTGACGGCTCCTCTCTTTCTTGAAACATTAAAACTCAATTTCGATTATGTTATAGAAGTTATGACGATGGAACAACAATACGCCAAAACTAGTACCCTCTCACCTACTTTCAACAAGAAGCAACTGCGTTGATGAATGGAGTAAAATAGGGGGTAACTGCAGGTTCAAACTAAGTGCACCAGAAAATGAACAAGTAACAACTCGTAAAATACAATTTCACATAATCTTGGAAAATCAGGTAACCTCCTTGCTCAACCATGGCAGCACAGAGCTTCATTATAGTAACTGAATTGAGAAAATAAACGTTATATTCAAAATGAGAGGTGAACTAATAAACTTAAATTATATATCACACGTGTCTGAACTTCCAATCTTATGTGGCATCTGCAACTTAAGAGAAAAAGAAGATGTGTTCCATTTCATCGCAAAATGCTCTATTCTCCGAGAGTTTCATACGACTTTCTTTGGATAAAATGTACTAGGGTTGGAGGATATGATTCGCATTTTAAACGGTAAACGTGGTTGCGAAGTGCTACATAAATATGCTGTAAATGCATTTCATTACAAAACACCTAAAAACTATTTACATACTTAATTTTAACAATATTCTCTCTTCTTTTCATAATCAATTGTAAATGTCAATCTGGTAGACGGCATTAAACCAAACCATTTAGGATATAAGGCTAATTTTTGTAATAAATATATTCATGAAATATTCAGTCAATAAAAAAACAAAACTAACTTCGAGTGCGCAATTGGGGGCAGCTGGCTAAAGACCACGCTAGCTGCTGAGGTATGTTAGTTTAGGCCCTGGTCCACTCCGGACTCTAGCGTTATCTAAGTAAGTAGGTAATTAGGTCAGAAGGATATGGGCGATGATTATATTCGCCCGATGATATACAAAGCGGCGGTATGTGTTTCCTGGCCGAGCTATTTCTCCAAACAATGATCAGAATTGGGACCCAGAACATGCGATTGAACACTGTGCCAACACTATCCAGTCAATTGAAATACCGGAGGTAGATTCTACCCTGGAAGTTTCTACTCCTTCCAACTGCTAAGACGTGCATCGTAGTGGTCGACCAAATGAGGTGACCACCCCAGAAATGGCGAAGGAAATCCACAATATGATATTGAATGACCGTCGACTAAAAGTGGGCGAGCTAGTAGACATGGTAGACATTTAAAAAGTACTGCACATACCATATTGAATGAAAATTTAGACATGAAAAAGCTGTGTGTGAGATGCGTCGTGAAGATGTTACAATCGAGTATTTGGCGATGTTACACAGCAATATAGCCGAGTTTTTGCGTCGATTGAGCGAAGGCAGTTCCATCTGCTGACAAGGTCACTGCGTTAATTTCTTTTTGATGTGCGTTGAATAATTTTTAATAATTATCTTCAAAAAGGAAAAACGGTCAATGCGGACTTATTGTAGTGTTTGAATGAAGAAATTAAGAAAAAAGGAGCGCATTTGGCGAAAAACAAAGTGTCGTTTCATCAAGACAATGCACCAGTTCACAGATCTGTTATCGCGGTGGGCAAACTCAATGAGTTCAAGTTCGAATTACTTCCTCACGCATCCTATTCGACAGATTTAGGCTCCTCAGATTATGTTCTCTATCCAAACTTACAAAAAAAATGGTTCGGTGGAAAGAAATTTGCCACCAATAAAGAGGTGCAGTCTGCGGTTGATGGCTATTTTCACGAGTTCGACAGTTCTCATTACAAAGAGGGTATCGGAGCTATTGAACATATAAAAAATATATGTTTCCCCAAATTTGCTGTGTTTTGTTTGTTAGGGCGGGTACTTTAGTGACTACCTACAAAGAATCGACTAAAAAAATTTAATTCCAAACATATTAGTAACGAAATGACTTTAATATCAACAGTGAATGGTGAATGAATTTTAAAATAATACACACCATCTTCTCATTGACTTTAAGGCTACAGATAATAGCAAAATTGTAGGCAGTTATATCTTCAAAGAGTTATCTATCTTAACCGCACTTAATGGAGATCCGATGAAAACTGACCTAGGAAACCTTAGCTACCTCACCCTGACAATTTTGGCTTGCCCAGAGATTAGGAGTATTTGACGCTAGGTTTAAAGATATATGGTCACTGATATATGATATATGGTCACTTCCAAAGAAAGGCAGTTCATCGTACACTTGGTGCTTCTTTCAATGAAGACTAATGAAGAAGACACAACGGCAAACTATACGGCGTTTACAGACATGTGAATAAAATATAGAATAAAACTTTGATTGAGCAAATCGACCGAGTGTAGGGAAACACAAGAGACTACACCATTGGTTTAACCTTGCCACATTAACGGATCTGGATATATTATGAAGTACAAAAAAAATATTTTCAAACATTTCTTTTCTCAAGTAATCTATACATACCTGCCACAGCATAAAATTATTCTTTATTAGATTTCGCACTTTTGTTTGAGCCCAAACATCACGATTTAACAATTGTGAATTGAAATTGTCACTCTGCAGATTGACCAGTAGCCAACGTTTCATGTCTGTTGCTCTTGTACGTGCAAATTGAAAAGTTCCAGTTACAGTAATATCTGTAGGAGGACGGAACAAATCACCTAAACGATTAGTTGAATTCGATGCAGACGAACTGGTGCATGTCGACGACCGAGATGATCTAGACGATGATCTATTCGATCGTGTTGGTCGTTCATTTGGCAACAATGAAGGCATATCATCGGAAGCAACAAGACTTTCTTCCATTATGCTACCCTCGCGTGCAAAATCACGCAAAGGACACACTTTTATTCTGGGCAGAGATCGAGCTTTGGCAGCATTTCCTATGGCATGGGTAGCTTGACGGAAATTATCATCATCCGGACCAACAAGCTGTTCCCGTATAGGCGCAATTGGTGCACGAACTTCATCTTCATTGCATTCAATAACAGACTCTACATCGACTGTTTCATTTTCTTCATTAGCAAGAAACAAATCCACAGCAGCTTGTACGTCGTTAGCACATGCGGCAAGTAGGTTTAAAGCAACCTGCCTGGTGCTACCTACAAATCAAAAAGAGGGAAAACATTTCATTTAATTGTTGATCAATGAAACTTATCAAGAAATCGTACCTGTTACTTCCATCACACGTGCAGCTAGATCTACAGAAGACATTTTGCTTCTTTTTTTCTTTGTCAACTGCAAAAGTAAGAATAGTTTGCTTTTACAATCTTCCCAAAATTCATGTGATTATTGCAGGCTGTTAATGTGATAAACAAACTCTTAAATCTAAACTACAAGCTTATGTTTGAACTATTTTCCTTTTTAGGAAAGCGTGGCACTCGGATTCACCGGCAGTTTTCCCAACGATAGGTCTTAAAGCCGCATAACTTGTACACATCTGTGTTAGGATAGATATGTGCATTTAACACATGATTTAAACACTTGCAATAACTTACACCAGTGCTTGACTTGTAAATAAAACAAAATAAAGTAAAAAATGAAAAAAAAAAACGTTGAGAAAATCGCACCTACCAAATGGATGTTGGATTCTTTGATTTATTTTTTCACTCTACTATTTAGACTGACCGATATGCTACACGCACGCTTTAAAATCAGACAAATCCGATCAATGTATCCAAATGTGAAAACACTTTCCTAAAATCTCTCATATGTTATTGATTGGAATCTATTCTTAAAATCATGGATGTAGAATAACTTATTACAATAAACAAGAAAAGATGAATTGTACTGGAGGAGAAGCAGATTTGCAATTTGACGGGCGTCATGTAGAAAGGGACGACTACTGTTGGGTTACGATTGACAGCATTGCCAGTATAAATGTAATTGTTGGGTTGTCTTGCTGAAATGAAATTGAAAAATCGATTAACATTCGATCGATGTGCAATAGCTTAATTTTTCTATGAAGCCTGCTCTGAATTCGGTAGAATATCGGTTTTTATGACGACTTGTATATAGTAACCAGCAACTTTAATCAGATGCTTATTCAAAGCCCTAGTAAATCGCTCCAACTTTTCGTGTGATTGAGGTTGTAGTGGCGACTTCGTCACTCTCAAAAATGTATACAGTTCCTAAAAAAATGTTGGTCTAAGTGTATGTTTTATTTTGTTTTGCGAAGCGGGAAGATTCTTAGACGACAACGTGTGTGAGATTCCTACCCACTAAGAATAGTATCCGCATTCGATCATCCTAATCGGCAGCAAAGTAACTTTTACCTAGAAATCATATGCTTATTTGTTAATTGCTCAATTTTGTTGACTTGTTAAATCAAAGACTTTCAGTGTAGTGTATTCTGGAAACCCCAACTAGCATACTTCAATAACACCCGCCGATTTCGGCGATGACCCAGGAGCTGCTGGATCACTTGATTCCGACGACTCCTGTGGCTCTTTCTACATGTTCGGAAGATTGAGCGGGAACTATGGAAAGAGTACCGGAGAAACCTTATCTCTTAGAAATGATTGCTTGTCTCAGGAAACCGAACGGGCTCCAGAAGAGGCTCGCTCTTAAGAACTACCATCTAAAGAGCAGTAGAAGAGAAAACGGAGAGGTGGCTCAAACGCACGACGCAAATAGACTGCAAGTGCTTCCGAATGCGCGAGTACTAAAAATCTCACTCCCACTGCTCCGAGGGAGAAGAGAAACAGGTCGGTAAGTAAAACCCACTGAAACCGACCAACCTGTCGGATCTGAAACTGCTCCCTCTTCTTGTTCGGAAGAAGGAGGAAAAGTTATTTCAATTAAATCATTTAATGACCTTGTACTTATTTAGTGCTTTTATTTCTTTCTTTAATCTTCTTAATATCGTATGATAGATGAACATTGTTCAACAGATAATTTTTCATTCCCTTATCATATTACTTTCAACTGTGATAATGTTTTTAGTTTTTACCAATAGTTCCTATTGTAATAACAAACTTTTTATTGTGCACGAGAATGTCAGAAGTCTGAGAGAAAGCTTCGCTGAACTTGTTACTCATCTGGATCCTTTTAGTTGCATTCCAGATATTGTCGTTGTTTCTGAGATTTGGATCTACAAGTTTGAAACAAAAGATTATGTTATTCCTGGATTCACTTTGTATTCTAATACGAATGAAAGTTACGCATCAGGTGGTGTTGGGTGCTTTGTAAAAGTTGAATATGTGATTCTCGGTGTTCAACGTATCGATTCTTTATCTACGAGTAGATAAATAAAAATGTCTTAAAAGTTTCGCTTAAAATTAACCACGAAGTGTTTGTTTTTGTATGTGTATACAGACTACATATGATGTTTATTTATCTAGTGATGTTTCAACCTCTTTTACTGTCCTCATTAATATCCTAAATATATACATTTTAAGTTGTTCCTCAAAAGCAAACCAAAAGCAGCTTACAACCTAGCCCAGTAAAACCCATTTGTTCTTATGTTCATCCTGTAATAATAGTGCTGAACCACTTCAAAGAAACAGCTTTTTATATAAAGTCATAACTCCTGTTGAGGTGTTAAAAGTTATTGGTACTTTAAAAAAATGGAGTTTATATGGTGCTGATGGCATTTCGAACCCGGTCCTTAAAAAAATTGCATGTTTCTTAGTAAACGTATTAGCAGATGTCTTTAATCGTTGTGTTTTGCTGGGATATTTCCAGAAGCCTTGAAATGTGCAGATGTGGTTCCTCTGTTTAAAAAAGGATCTGGTGCAGAGTTATGTAACTACAGGCCTATCTCTATTCTTCCAGTCTTCAGTAAAATCTTTGAAAAATTTATAAAAAATAGGGTAGAGAGTTTTTTTTTAATAAAACTGAGTTCTTTAACCCAGTGCAATTTAGATTTCAAAAAGGTAAATCGAATGAAGATGCACTATTACAGTTTTATGCTCATGTAATGTCTGACCTTGATGCGAAAAGATGTACAGAGGGTTTATTAATTGACATCACGAAAGCCTTCGATATGGTCAACCACAATTTTTTGTTAAAGAACTGGAAAATGCAGGTTTTCGTGGTTTTATGCTTAATTGGTTTAGGTCGTATCTGGAAAATAGGTCGCAGATAGTAAAGATTGACGAGATTAGGAGCGATATTAAGTTCGTAAATTTGTTCATACCACAAGGCTCTGTTATGGGTCCTATTTTGTTTTTAATTTATATTAATTCACTATTTGCTTTTAATTTTAAAGGTACACCTACTGCTTTCGCTGATGATATAGGTTTTGCGTATGGCTTGAATAGTCCTTTGGACTTGGTCTCCGACATTAATTGGGATCTCGACCTATTAAGATATTGGTTTGCCAAATATAATTTGGTTATAAGCTCCAAAACTAAAATTATGTTTTTTAATTTGTCTTCTTAACACAACCTTGAAGCTAATGTGTACTTCCATGTACCTGAATGTGATAGATACAAACATTCTGTTTGCAACTTTATGTCCGGCTCTCCCACCTTTTGTAGTAGTTTCAGCTGTAGCGAAAAATGTTTTTTAATTGAGAAAGTAGACGATTTTAAGCACGCTGAAATATTAAGGAATTATTTGCGTCTCACTCTTAGGCATTTTTTCTATTTGCGCAATATCTGCTCTACGACGCTTTTAAAAACTATATATTATAGAATTGTTCAATCTAAGCTTCAATACGGAATTGCTTGTTGGGGAGGTGTGTATCAGAACAAAATTGTTAATTTTGCAGAAATATATCATAAGAAAGGTTTGCCGTAAACCCAGAAGACATACCAGTTTTCCACTGTTCTGTGATGTAAAAATTCTTCCGGTTCGTCACCTTTATTGTTTTAAGGTTTTGAAGACCTTTTTCATGAAATCTGGTAATCGAAATTTTGGTTTAATCTCAATTTACAACTTACGTAGAAACTCGTCTATATGCTATCTGTACCCATATTTCGTACTACTGCCCTTCGTAACTTTTATTCTGTCTCGTCGTATCGCTTGTTTAACAAACTACCTCATCCCATCAGGACTATGTCAATATCTGGCATATTTCTAAAACTTGTAAAAAATTGGATTTTTCAGTGCAACTACTAGTATTTGGAATCTATTATATCTGACATTCTGGTATAATTGAAATTGTGTCTAAATTATTTGCTTTTTGAATCTTAATTTTTTATATAATTTATTCAATCTTCCTTTTTTTAATTTATTTATTTTTCCTTATGTTATTTTTTAAAGTTTTAACTTCTATTTATTCAATATTCGGCTTCTATTCATTTTTGTCCATTTTTGTATCTAATTTTTGAATTTTGTTAATTGTTTTTAATGGGTCACCCCACCCAAAATATTATTTTATTTTGTAATTCTCAAAAAATACTGAATGTCATTTAATGTTTCTTATTCCATTTATTTAGAGTCCTTTTAATATTTTAAACATGTATTTAAACAATATATATTAATAAGAAATAAATTATATCTAAATCTAAAAAAATCTTTTGTCCCGAACAGGGCCAAAAGGAAGAAAGATTCCGGCATTTCCTCTGTCGATGGATCTCTCAGTGCACGAAGCCCGGATGAAACCAGTGCTACAACCAACAAAGGCTGCATACGCAAATGAAACGGTCAAACCCATTGACGAAAACAAAACCAACGGTAGTTTTACACTCACACTATGCCCGGATAAGACCAGTGCTACAACCAGCAGTAGTTCCAGTGGTTCTGGTCGACGGAAGTCAGCTAATGCGGTGAAGTTCCAGCTGAGAAACAATTCTGGTGGTCGTTTTCCCAACGTCGCTGGAAATGCAACCTCTAAGAAAACCCCGAAACCCCAAAGATGATAAACGGGTGCACCTATAAGGATGCTGTTATTTCCTCTCTGGCGGTTAGAATCGGGAAGGCTGGGATGGGAATGAAAACAGTCTGAATGATGCTGAGTGCTCTAAAGCGCAGGCAGCCCTAGACGTGATCTAATGCACTAGAAATGGGCTTTCAGTCAATCCTCTCAAAACTGAGGTTGTTCTCTTGCGAGAGGGAGGTAGCTGTCTGGTCTGACTCATCTAGCGCTTACAGGCATCACTATCCAATTTTCCAAACAGGCTAATTATTTGGGTATCCTGGATAACAAACTGCTATGGACTGGACATGCTACGTCGAGAGCCCCTAAAGTGCTGTCGCCCTTCTGGCAGTGCAAAGGAGATATCGGCAAGACATTCGGCCTATCACCGAGAAGAGTCCTCTGATAGGGCCAATTATATCCTATGCGTTGGTGTTCTGGTGGAATAAGCTCTCACGAAAATACGTGATTGCTGCTTTTACCAGACTCCCCTCTAGAGGCATTGATGGTATTAGTACCATGGGTTGCACTCTGAAAGCCGTCTTCAGTTTAAAAAGAAGTTCTCTTTGGTACAACACGCACTGGGGATTTGATGACCTTAAGCGCCGACTGTCTTATGATCCCAGTCTTATGGACACGAGGTCTGACACCAGAACTCCTGCTGCGGAAAAAATACGAAATCGACTTTCCCCGTGCCCAAGACTGGTTTCGGCCAGAATCTGAGCCAGGGAAGTAATGCAGTCGGGTCTTCACAGCAATGAAAAAAATACTGGGAATTATATCTCGAATCACTCTGAGTGAAGAAAAACTCTCCGTCCTATTCGGACTCCCACCCCTGGAGAGCAAACATAGAAACCAAACACACCTGAGTTTCAAACCACTACAAAAACAATTTTCCTTTCTCCTCCTTCTAACTTTCCGCCCGCGCCCTGGCAACAGTAAAAGGGTATCAACCCCTTAGGCGCGCGTAAATTATAAAAAACAAAAAAAAGGCTCTGGTGTCTTTCTGGAAAACGACAACGTTACATTTCACTTCTGGAGAGGAAAACGTGCGTCTGTTAGTCCTGATGGCAACGATCTATATAGTGAAGAAACAGTGGAGGGGGCCAATCGTTTGCATCTGTAGTGACAGCCAAGCTGCGCTTACACCTTCCTGAACCATCTTCCGACTTGAAAGTTGTTCAAGCTAGTTCAAGAATGCAAGACATCACTGAACACAGTCGGAAGGCTAAATTCACTGAGTCGTGTTTGGGTCCCAGGTCACAATGAGATCACGGGAAATGAAATCGCCGAACCTACGTTTTGTCTGCCTGCGTCCTCGGTTAAGGCCTCTATTGACAGTTGGGTTTCATATGAGCACAACTGCAGATGACATGATTCCCCAGGTTGCAGGCAGAACAAAAGAATGCTCTCCGACGTCACCGGCCTTCCTGCTGTTCGTCGGAATAGCTGTGTGTTTTTTGAAGAGAAAATATGCAACAATTAATTACAATTAATATGCAATAAAATATGCTTCTTTTGAAAAAAGCAAATCTAAGATTTGGCTGATTATATATATATTATTTTTTTTGACGATCGTACTAAGATGTGTCTGCGCAGTGAATGCGTACAAAAGCACACCAGGAAAGATCCGCGATATTATTTATCTCACACCGTCCTTGTTTTATTTAACATTTTTTTCCTAACGTTCTTATCTGGTCACCCTCTACTAAGTTAGAAATACTGACTTTTATGAACTCTCCCGTTCTAATTACCACGTTGTTGGCCCGGTGGCACTTGCTGCCACCAGCTATGTGTGCGACATTTTCTGGCTTGACCATCTAACACCAGAAGCATAATGCACATAGTTAAACTCACCAAGATGTCAAACTCTACTAATACTTTTACAAACCCTTAACTTTCGCACAGGCACACTGTAAGTGAATTCTAACACTTTTACATCATTTTAATTTTGTCAAAATTTGCTAGAATAAGAGCGATTTGCATGTGTGTGTGTAATGTGGATGACGTTTTTTCTAATTAAAATGGGCGCGGTTTGTATAAAATGGGAGGGAAATTGTCATTGATGACAATTCACACGTATTCACCGTATTCACAGACAGGGTCACACGGTGCGATCAGTAGTAAACCGGTTTTCTACCAGATATTGGAAAACCACAACCGATTATGCATAGATAAGCTAACCTAGATGGCAAACTTTCCAGATACAGTGAAATCCGGATGTAACGAAGGTGAAGGCACCAGCCTCAAATGGTCGTTATACCCGAACGTCGCTATAACCGAAGGTCAGAAAAAAGACTTATTCTTTATTAGTAGATACGTACATACATACATACAAATGTTGTATTCATAGTTTTATTATTCAGACAGAATTAAACAGAAAACATATAATATAATAAATGTAATGAAAAAAAAACACAACTTGTAAGAGTATGCATACGTGCACTGGTTTGCATCCAAGTCATTTCTTTGAAGAAATCCGTAATATTTCGCTGCTTTAGCTTCCTTTTTTCAGCAAAAACTTTTTCTAGACGCTTCACAGTTCTTATAAGCCACGAAACCTTCATGTCGTTTTCACCTTCACCAAATAGAGCAAATCTTTTTAAGACTGAAATAGCATTTAGAGCATCTGTGACTGTTGGAATTCGTTCTGCCAATTCCGGATCATCAGACTCCTCCTTATCAGATAAGACTTCATGCATGCTTACTGCTGAAGTTGAATTTGAAGCTACGCTTTCAATAATCTCTTGATCTGTAGGGTCAGCGGCCGTCAAAACATGATTATCTACATCAATGTAAGTCTCCCAGTTACCAAAGGCAAACTATCCAATCCATAATTACAGAAGCCAGCATGTGCGAAACATTTTCTCATAGTCTCTGGGTGTACTCTCTCCCAGAAATGTTATCATTTCTATTGCGTCTAAAAGGCTAACGCAAAATTCTGAAGTATTATTCTCTAGATGATTTATCATCTTTAATTCAATTTGAGACACTTTATAATTCGATGGTTAAAGTGTCGATGGGTTAAAGAACGGACGTTTTGTTCGGTGGTAAAAATGTCAATTTAATGTTTGTCAAATTATCAATACGTGGATGAGCAGGACAGTTATCAATAAGCAAAAGGATTTTTTATTTTCGCGCTTTAGCTCAGAGTTCCATGTTCTCAAGGTCTTTTCAAAAACTAGAGAAGTCATCCACGTCCTTTTGTTGGCTTCGTAATAAACTGGTGCGCTTTTAACATTTTTAAAGCATCGAGGTTTCTTTGACTTGCCGATGATAAGTAGCCTCCGTTTCATTCCATCCATGCTTGCAGCAACTAACACCGTGATCCCTTCTTTTGACAACTTACGACCCACAAATTTGTCGCCCTTCAGCGTGTTAATTTATAGAATAACCCTGTTTCATCCGCATTATAAATTTCAGAATTTGTATATCCTTATATCCTTCTCTTAATTTCGGAAAAATGTTTTTTAACCATTCGCTGCAGTTACTTTGAGAACCACTTGCTGCTTCACCACAAATTTTGCCGACCACAATGTTATGACGTTGTCGAAATCGAAAGATCCAAATTTTAAATCTTTTTTCCCTAGTAGGATGCCAAATTAATTAGCATTTTCTTGTAATAGTCGCATTTTACAAGAAAAGGGATATTTTTTATTCGCTGCGATTTAAACTATATGAAAAGCGAGTGTTCAATATCTTCATGTTCGAACTTACGATTCCTTTTTATTTTTAAAGAATTCGATTCAAAAACTTGCTGTATTCTTTGATTTTTCCAAATCGCAGAAAGAGAGGAATGTGACATATTGAATTCTTTGCATAAATCGGCATTGGATTCACCATTCTGCAATCGCCAAATTATTGCCTCAACATTCAATGTGCGTCTAACAGATGGTAGGACCATAGAAAACTAAAGGAAAAAAAACAAATGCATCAATAACAAAGGAATGGTTGAATACACGAATGTCACCTACATAATAAGTTGAATAGGCAAATTAAATTACTTAAATCAAACGAATTTAATTTATTCTGCAAAATTTTAAGTAACATTCGAATCAACTATTACACAGCTTACAGTTTTCAGCTGTTTTTTCTTTTTCAGCTGCAATAACTGAAGAAAAAAACGAAGAAGGAAGCCAAGCAACAAACGGTAATTTGTTTTTATTGCTAGGTTTCAATTTTGCACAGGCAACTAGATGATTTTTTTTATTTCGTCGAGAAAATTTAAATTATTGCAAAAAAACGGACGCTATATCCGGAATCGTCGTTATATCCGAAGTCGCTATATCAAGACGAATTTGTATGGAAAATATGGTGTGAAATCAAGGGACTCAGAATTTGCGTCATTATATCCACATGGTCGTTATAACCGAGCTCGATATAGGCGAATTTCACTGTATTGGAAAACCAAAACCGGTTTTCTATTGATCGCCCCTATCCGTGTGACCCTGTCATCGATGGCAATTTCCCTCCCATTTTACACAAAAAACGTCATCCACATTACACACACGCGTGTAAATCGCTCGCATTCTAGCAACTTTACTTATAAATTGCTCTAATTCTAACAAATTCTGACAGTTTATAGAGATGTGAAGTGTTGGTAATTCACTTACAGTGTGTTCGTGCGGACGTTAAGGGTTTGCAAAAGTATTAGTTTTCATAAACGTCAGCCTAACTTAGATCTGTTCATAAACTCAGAAACTGCATCGTACAAACGCAGATGAATTGCAGTTGGCATGTTCATAAACGTCATCAGCGTCGGGCAGATTGTGCAGCCATTTTACACTGACTGCAGCCATTTCTGATTTTTGTCTGATGTTTATGAATATTCAATGACTTACTTAAAATTGCACTAAAGCAGGCCTGCACGCGTTCTGCAGAATTGGTGCGCACATTTATGCAACAAAGCAGAAAGACGATTGTACTAACGCAGATTTCCGACGTTTATGAAAACACCCTTTAACTATGGCATAATGCATCCTATGTGCATTCTTTGGCTATATTCCGTTAGTTAGTACCATAGACGGCAAACTTTCCAGATATTGGAAATCCAAAACCCACTTTCCACTTATCCCCTCTTCTCATGTGACCCTGTCTGTGAATACGTGTGAATTGACATCAATTTCAATTTCCCTCCCATTTTTACTCAAAAAATGTTATCCACATTACCCACATATAGTGAACTTTACGTGCAAATTGCTCTCATTCTAGCAACTTTATTTGTAAATTGCTCTCGTTCTAGCAGTTTACAGGCTTGTACAATGTATTGGTAACTCAATTACAGTGTGTCTGTTACCCAGTTTATCCGACAGCTCAATGTGCATTGAAACAATCCGCATTGGTTTAATACCCGTAGAAATGCTGGTGTTTATATGAAATTATCCAAAATGAGCGAGAGACTAACAGTGATACATTGTTCTTATTTCTTTGTCTTTCCAAATATTTCGTTTGCAATCCCACATTTTAAATACACAACTATAACCTGCCCGATGATGAAAGAATGACGAGAGCGCGAGAGAATAAAATGTTTCTATGCGAGTTGAAAATGTTTACATGATATTTCAAAGCGGTTACAAATTTTCAATGCGTTTTATAAGCAGGAATGAAAAGTATGCGTGTTGAATATTTCAATGCGGTTTGAAGTGGTGTTTATCCGAGCGTATTGAACCAATGCGGATTGCTTCAACGCACATTGAGCTGTCGGATAAACTGGGTATGTGCGAAATTTAAGGGTTTGCAAAAGCATTAGTAGCGTTTACCATCTAAGTTAGTTCATTTATGGTTAGTACAGGGATTAAGTTAGTTCATTTATGGTTAGTACAGGGATTTGACATAGCTTAAGACGGTGACGGCTCATCTCGTCGCAGAAAGTTCACAGAGGTGAACGGGATGTTTTGCCGATTTTTTCAAGGGTTGCTTATTGATTTTTCACAGCCAACCTGCATATCTTAAGTGAGTTGGCCCGTACGATTTAATGTATGGCATTGATGTAGTTGATAAACACACGAATTTGAGGCAAATGGAATTTGAGGTGGAAAATGCTTTTGGTAGGGCCAACATCTGAAAAGTTTTCCAATTCCAAAAATCATCGAAGACATGAATAAAACTTTGGATCAGTCTGCATTATCGAATACAACAGTTCATAAAAAGATCGCCGAATTTAAATGTGGTCTAAAAGATACAAGTGATGAACGCCGTTCAGATTGTCAAAACGAAGTGACTTCTGAACAAAATCCGCATGACGTCTGCTGCATCATTTCGAAACCAATCAAAAACCATTTTGAGTGCAATTTTTAAAGAATTGTTTTGATATGTTGAAACGTAGTGCCAAGAATTTTTTTTAAATAACTCTCAAGTGGGTATGACTACACTTAAAGTGCCTTAGCACGTATTAAGTTTTTATGAATATGGGACAGAGAGAAAATAAGATTTTTGGGCTCAGTGGCTATTTCGCTCCAGGTGGCATCCAACATTTAATGGAGAGACTGTTACATTACGTATTAGCGTAATTGAACTTGTTGTTGTATTCTAGGCAATCACACATTTACGTTATTTTGATTGCCTGAAAAAAATAATGTCTTCGGGCGCGGCTGGTATTGAACCCCGAAACGTCCGATTTGAAATTGGATTATGGCACTTTGGAGGCAATCTCGGAAATTTAGCGCCTAGAGCTGCCGCTGGGTTTAGAGTTCACCGCTGCAGTATGTAATCAACTGTCGATCTAGCTTAATAAATAGCGTATTGAGCATACTTAGACCATCTGATTTGTATGAGTTACTCGTTCAGAAAACTTTTTCTCCATGTCATAAAATGTTTCTTCGTATTCGCAGTTCAAATACGATAAAAAGCATTTCCTCCCTTGACATTTAAAAACTCATCACAGTCGTCCCAAAATATATCTCTTTCTTACACACATTATTCTATGTTTCGTGTTAAATTATCATATATTGTCGCTAAATTTTGATACGCTTACGGCCTTATCTAGAAGCTCAGCTGTTAAGATGATGGCAACTACGTTCTTCTTTTGTTCCGTTCCGTAATAATAAATTCGTTTGCAAGTTCAAATTTCGGAAATTTAGCCAAATATAATATATTGTTGAACACATAATTTATGCCTATGGAATAGAATACGTTTTCTAGTTCGAAACTTTAACCCGTCATTGTGCCGATGTTCCAGCTTGCACTACGTAATTTATTTGTTAAAAACATCAATCGTCATTGTCTCTATTCGCCTCGGGATCACTTCACCACTGTGCAGAAGTCCAGAAGTTTATTAAATAAAAACAAAACTACAGAATGACGTTCTAAGTTTTTGATTTGTTATTTTCACATATTTTAGCGGGAAAAAATGGATTACTGTATTTCGAAGGAATGTCTTAAATATATTATGTCCGTTATTTTAATTGATATAAATAAATTATAAAAAAATTATAGTAAAATTTATTTCTAACTGGTAAAAGTCATACGTAGCCATAATAGAACACTATGAGCACTTTTATTCAAGTGCAAGTCTTTTCATAGCGAAAATCAACTTCGCATTTCATAGATACGAGTACGTTTGGGTTTGCAAGTATTTTTAAATGTTTACATTGCCATATTCCTTAATTGCAAGCAAATCACAACTGAATTTGAAAAATTTTTCACATTTATCGGGATTTTTAGCATGAGGGTGCATTGCAGCTTTACCACCATTGCTAAGATAACCACCACCTTTTCCCTCGAGAGAAGGATCGATGGCAGCATAAACAATAGTTCTAGATCCTTGTTCTGGAGTCTGAAATTATTGTCAAACTTTGTATTAATTATATTTGGAAAATTATTTAGAATTACCTTAAACATAAGCTTCTTTAAGAATGGCACAGCTGTTGTTGCAGAATATTCAAATAGATCAGTGTCGACCACACCTGGATGTACGGATACGACTTGAACATGCGCTCCTTGTTCAAGAAGAATTCTGTTTAAGTGCCGGGTGGACAAGATTTGAGCCAACTTGCTTTGATTATAGGCAGTAGCGGGATAGTAGTATTTTCTGTTTGTATATCATATTAATTAGTTAGTGAGAAATTGTGATTTAGTTTAGTGTTCGCTTACTCTCCATTGATGTCTTTATAATTAATACGTCCAATTAGGTTAACGATAGAAGACACATTTACAACACGTGCATTTTTGCCTTCAACTCCAGCAGCCTTCAATTCTGGCATAAGCAAATGCGTTAGAAGAAAATGTCCCAAGTAGTTGATAGCAAAATGAGATTCATATCCTTCTGATGTTCTACGTAACGGAGCAAACATTATGCCGGCTTAAATAAGTCAATCATTAAGATTTAATTCTGTAATACTATTATTCTATTTAATTACCGTTATTTAGAAGTATGTCAATCTTTTTGTATTTATCTTTTACACGTTTTGCAAAAGCAGTAACTGAACTCAGCTCTCCAACATCCAATGTTTCACAAATCAATTTTCCTTTACTTTTAGAGAGATCTACAAGTTGTGCAACAGCTTTTTCACCAGATTTTGGATCACGGCAACCTTATTTTGAAAAAGTATAAGACAAATATGATAGTTAATAGTTAATCTTATTGATATTGATAGAATACTAAGGGCAATATTTGGTATCAAAGTTGGCAGTGTCAGGAATAATCAATGCTTTCCAATTCTATTCAAGTTTGAATGTAGGTAGTTTTGGAGAAATGTTAAAAGAAATGGTCAAGGAACTATTATATATAAATATTTACAGTATTGTGCAAAACAAAAGCAACATATTTAGTTCGAACGTATAAATGGAAACAATTTTTTTCCTAATGAAATTTCTAACAAAATTTAATGTAGATTTTTGTAATGAAGAAAAATAAACATATTAGTGTATTTTCTAAAAGAATAACAACTCGTATATAAGAATATATGGCAGTGTGCAAAACTAAAGCAACATATCTAATACTTTGTATAGGAGCCCTTATTTTTAATAACTTCAGCATATCTCCGTGGCATCGAAGATATTAAATTTGAAGTTCTCGCTTATTCGTAAAACGTTCTCCTGCAACCCGTCGCTTTAGTAACCCGAATAGATTTTCAATGGGATTCAAGCCTGGTGATTGTGCCGGCCAATCAAGAACTTGCTCCCTATGCACGTTTAACCAATCCTTTACAACCTTCGACATGTGCTGCAGGTCATTATCGTGCAGAAAAACCCATCGAAGCGGCATATTCCATTCAGCATGGGGCATCATTTCCATCTGCCAACATCATTGGCTGAGAAGCATGTCCATACCATCACACTATCACCTCCAAGCTTTGATGTAACTTTGCAGTTCGGAGCATTGAGTCGCTCTCCTTTCACATATCATATTTCAATCAATATGTACAAAAATGGTAATTAAATTTCACTTATTCAAGATACGGGAAATTTCAATATAAAATTAGTTTGCTTCAAATTTCCCACTTGTTTGTACGTTAAACAATTTTATTGAATATTATTAACAGAAGCCTACAGCCCAGTTCTTCTATAAAAAAAATCTTTTAGAAGAAACCAGAATTTAAGCTACATGGTACATATTTAGTATATTCTAAATGCTTTATAAGCCACGGAATGGCAAAAATCAACTTGCATTGGTCTTCTGGATGCTGGGAATGTATTTGACAAAACTCAAGGGAAAAATAAATAAATAAAAATTATATGTTCAACTTTTTTTTTCATACAGTAAAAATGCTTAAAATTTATTTTTGTTATGACAAACTCTAAGAAATTGTTGGTTAAAAAATGCAAGAGGCAGTTCCTTTGCAATGTTAAGTAGCAAATTTCATAGTCGTATAAAAAGAATGCAGGTATTTACCAGCTGAATTACTAAATGAAGTTTCTGAGAGCATCCCATCTGGATCTAAAAAAAAAACAAATTATAGCTTAACTCAGTGATGCCGCGTTGCGTGAATATTGTCGCAGTTCGTTGTCAAAGACGACAAAATAGGGAAAAATCAAAGGTGAGGTGCACTAACTTCTATTGAGAATACCCGAAATCTGTCGCAATCGAACTGAAATATTATGTCAGCACAATGTTGAGCAAAAGATTCGAAAAGTGGATACCGAATCTAGATACTCGTAGACTACCGATCTATGTCAGTATAACGTGAAATGGCGCGATAAAAGATTCAAAAGTGATCTTAGGCTGACTAGCAAGCTAGCGCCGACTATTGCTGACAAATTTTTTCACGAAAGCACCAGAAACCCGGCATCAGTCGAAAAAAATAAACTGAAACAATTTAAACATGGGATTAGTTCTGGGTGCTTGATTTGCGAAAACGCGGCCAAAATACCATAAACCAAGAACAAAAACTAAGTGGGTAAGGTATGTAGAACAACTTCGAAGAAAAATGTATGAGTACTCTACTCGGTATCTAAAAAGGCCGGCTCTCTATAAATATAAAAAGGTTGTGGACTAATGAAACAAAATAAAACAAAAAATAAAAAGGCAACATTTCAAAGCGTGTACTAATTACAGCGGAAATTGCGAAACTAATAAAGTGCGTCTTGAATAGACTACGTTTCAATTTTTTTTTTTTCTTTTATAATGGGCGCGCGCTCAAGGGGTTTGTATACCCTTAAGTGATTGTTCACAGCGCGGGCAAAGGAAATTTAGGGAGGAAGAAAAGAGAGGTACCGATGTACATTGCTTTTAAATGTTTGCAAGTTATAACGACCAGGAAATACAGAGATCGGCAGGGCATTCCATAAGCGAGTTGTATGGCTTAGGAACGAATCACGATATTTTAGAGTACGTCCGAAAATGGGCTTGAGGGTATACTAATGAGCATTCATAGCGAGACGGGTGTTACGGTTGAAAGTTTGAATGGACGGAATGCTACTGGCGATTTCAGTGGAGCACTGGTGGTGGAAATAGCGATAAAACAAAGTGAGACAGGAGACATTACGTCGGTGTTCGAGGGTATCAATTGACTGACTGATATTAGTATCATCAATGAGCTTTATCGCACGATTTTGAATCCTTTTAGGAGCACCTGACCAGATGTGGGCATTGTACTCCAATTTTGGGCGGATGAATGCCTTATATATTGAGGCCAGATCAGAGGGGGTAAAATATTTCTTACATCGCTTGAGGAAACCTAGACATTTCGCAGCATTTTTGGCGATATCAAGTATGTGGTCATTCCAACGTAAGTTGTCATTAGTGTCAATGTCATACCGAGAATGGAAAGTTTTTCGGTTTCGACGATGCAAGTGCCATTCATAGATAATGGCTGGGTGTTTAAATTTCGCTTTAAAGACAGCAGACCGCATTGTGTTTTGGAAGCATTAAATTCCACTCCGTTGATAGTTCCCCAATTGGTTATGCTGTTGATATCGGAATTTAACGAGCTTAGCATACGCTGCCGTTCTCGTTCTACAGCCGAAGAGCAGGGCCGTGAGTCCGGAAACGAATATGAAAAGCAGAGAGTACTGTCATCAGCAAAGGAATATATTGGATTAGAAGTAGCAGACAAGAGATCATTAATGAAAATTAAAAAGAGTGTCGGAGACAGAACAGAGCCCTGGGGCACACCAGCATTTATTTTGTGAATATCAAAAGAGCTTGATGCCAAACTCTGTCAAATGCCTTAGAAATATCAAGTGCAACTATCTTGCTTTCGCCAGATTGATGTACGCTTTGGTTCCACTTTTCGGTAAGACATGCCATCAAATCACCAGTGGACCTGTTGCTACGAAAACCATATTGCCGGTCATTGAAAAGTTTTCGTGTTTCGAGATATTTCATGAGCTGACGATTTATCAGCGTTTCCATGGCCTTGGAAAGAAGGGACGTAAGTGCAATGGGTCTGTAGGAGGAGAGAGATCATCCGCCTTTTTTAGGGACGGGTTGGACAAATGCTGTTTTCCATCTGCTCGGGAAGAGTCCGAAAGAGTAGGATTGATGAAAAAGCTTACGCAGTGGTTTTGCCAGCGAGGAAGAACACCTCTTCAGAAGAAGGGGAGATATACCATCTGGACCAGCGGATTTATGTATGTTGAGATCTTTAAGTACTCTTGCTACTACACGAGTGCGAAAGTAGATTCGTCCCATTGAAGATTCGACGCACTCAAGTGTAGGCGGAGACAAAGCACAATCTGGGAGTGTTGAGCTGGCCGCAAGTGTGCAGCAAGCAGATTGGCCTTATCCAAAGAGCTGACAGCTGGAATGTCATTGTAAATGAGCGTTGGGATGGAGGATGAGGCGGAATTTCTAATGTTTTTGACGAACGACCAAAAATTTTTACTGCCTTTGGGACATTGCAGTATTTTTTGACTCAGTTTTTGGTCGTATTGGAATTTCACACGCTTAAGAAGGGCGTTGCAGTCATTTCTGGCTCGTTTGAATTTTTTCGGTTTTCCTCTGTCGGGTTAGTCTTGTAGGACCGAAAAAACATTTCTTTAACCCTGACAGCCTCTTTACAGCTCGAGTCGTACTATGCCTTTTCTTTTGGTTTGATACTCTTCATCCGATGAGGAATAAAGGATCTCATTCCAAAGAGAATGGTGTCTGTAATCATATCAGTAGCGGCATCCACGTCGTTATCGAGGAAACATAACAACCAGTTAAAATTCCTAAAGAAGCTGTTAAGACCGCTCCAGTTGGCTTTCTCGTATTGCCATACGGTTCTTTTAGGAATTTTTTCTCTAACTGTGTGGTCGGTGTACGAGAAATTAGCTGATATGACACAATGGTCCGACGAGCCTAGAGGGGAGAGCACATCAATGGTGTACTTATCAGGGTGAGAAGTTAAAAACGAGTCCAGGGTGTTGGCGGTATGACTATCAACGTCTGGTATTCGCGTGGGCTCATTTACAAGCTGCATTAGGTTGTTTTCCGCAGCGAAGATCTCAACACACCGTCCTTCGGGTGTGGTCTGTCCAGAATGTCGAAGCCACCCAGAATTGTGTATATTGAAATCGCCCGTAATAACGATTTCAGTATGAGGATATAGGGATACAATTCTTTGAATGGAGTCAGACAGCGCATCAAACTCGTTAAAAGTTGAATTGCTGTCCAGTTTGGGGCTTCTATAAATAAAGCAGTAGTGGATAATTTGCTTACGGAGATGGAATTTTAACCACATGAAGTTGAATTCCGGATTGGAACATGGATCACATTGTGGTGGAGTTTGGTAAGCTACATCACTACGCACATAAATGGCGAGACCGCGGTGAGAGAAGAATAATGGCACTAGTTCGTAGCCAGGTAGCTTCAGATCAGAATGATCTGAGAGGTGTGGGCGGGGATCTACCTGTGTTTCACTAAGTTCCAAAACAGCTGGTCTGTACTTACAGACGTGAACGTACGCAGAAAAGTGATTACTTTATAGCCCGCGTATATTGGCTACGTCTACCCTGAATTCCCTAGTCATAATCACAGACAAACACAGAAAACACAAACACCGACGATACTAAAATAAAAAGCGCTGTAGGTACAGCACGTGCGGTAGGAGCATTATATCAGGAATTAAAAAAGGTACTTTCGCCACTTTTAAGAAGGCGATAGGCAGTAAAAGAAGTACAACGCAAAGCAAGGACTAATGAGCTTACAAAAACCCATTACTAAACGAAAAATTCCTGGGCAGTTCCATTCCCTTACTGGCGCACACGAAAAGGAAACTTCAGAGATTCGCAAGCCAAAGTTAACGAAGCAACAAAAATATTGAAACGGTGGCAAGTAGTCGACAATCGAGAATCTGGTGTTGATTTTCAATAAAATGTTGGAAGACGATTGTATGCCTAACCAGTGGTAAATGAGCTTTTATGTTCCACTGTATAAAGGCAAAAGTAAATTGCAACAACTACTGATTGGTGAAACCAATGTCGTGTACTCTGAGAATATAAGAGAGAGTTCTAGTCAATAGTGAATAATTAAACTCTGCGAAGGGCAATTCGTCACGATTCAAAGTTTACCTTGGCTTGTCTTGATGCATCTCCATTAATTTTGAAAAGCTTTCAATAGAGTTCGCAGAGATTTTATTAGGACCGCGCTAAGATCTCAAAATGTACTCAAATCGTATATAAGAGTGATAGGCAATCTGTAATATGAAGTTGAATAGAAAATTAAATGAGCTGGATTATTCGGAATTGGAGCACACTATCCCTTTCGAAACCCGTAAATCCAAAATTTATTTAATAGGAACCTACTTGTCAAAGTGATAGAATGCACCGATTCTGTTGCTTGATGTGTATAGCCTGTGAAATCACGAAAACCTAAAGATGAGAAGAATATATTCATTCCAAAGATCTAACGCCCAAAAGTCAGGTGGTGTCTAACGCGTGAAAAGTCGTTTATCAGCCGATTTATCAAAACCGCTCGAAGAACCTCGCCGCATTAAAAAAAAAAAAAAAAAAAACATATAGTTACCACCTGTTGCACAAGCTGTTGCAAAACAAAAAAACACGAAACGGTTTTTGCAATCCAGCCATGAAGATCAAGAGCCTTGACTGAAGATATATTTTAGGCAATAGGAGAAAACTGAATAGGTTTATCAGCGTCATCCGCAATTCTCACTTTATATGTTACACGTCTACTAAGTGCAATGATATTTTCATAGATATTACAGCATTTTCTTTTTCGCAGCATACCTTTTTAGTATATGACTATATTTCTGAACCAAATAAAAATCAAATATCAACAAACTCTTACCCATAATAACAGTCATTTCGCAGGCCAAAAGCTTCTCAATAATTCTCAGGCCAATTCCACGATTACCACCAGTAATAACAGCAACTTTTTCGGGTTGTTTGTAAAGATCTGTAGAAGAGGAATGTACGTAAGTAATTAAGTTGAGAATACACCCTTTTTAATTTACCTACCAACTTTGTCTCTAGAGGCAAACATCCAATCTTGGACGATTCCTAAAATTCCAATATATTGAAATCGTAATTCGGTTTTCCATTCATACCAATTTTTTGGCATTTCTTTGGATGTTTTAAAAAAATGAAACAAGCACAAAAGTGAAAGAAAAAAAGCGGCTATTAAAAGCAACATTATGAGCCTTAAGTTTTATTAAATTCGATAAAATATGGAATGTTCTGTTTCAGACTGCTTTCTCTTAACAAGCCTTCACATTCATTATCTGAAAATGGAAAGAAAAAGTATTAAGAAATATAGAAAAAAAGAGAAATTATTTGCGAAAATAAAGCCTCTGTGGTGAAATAAGTTGGATTAATGTTTTCTATGCATATCATTTAATGAACTCGTACTTTCAACCTGTCTCTAAAGTAATTCGTAGTACTTAGTACATTTCAAAGTTACTTTTGTGTACATTTTTACACTTCTGATACTACGAGAATGGACCAATAAGTCCGAGACTTTTCAAATTTCTTACTTTGTAACTTGAAAAGAGGCACTTTTGCCATCTGTCAATAGATAACTTTTAAACTTTCATCAAGCTACGTCAATTAGTTTATGCGTGACAGCCGCTGACAACCGCGTCGTGTAACAATTAATTTCGAAGAAGTGTTTGACGTGGTTATTTGAGTTTATTCGCCGTTTCATAACCAGGATCAGTCGAAATAGTGGGTGGCGCATCATCGCCAAAGAAGGTCAAGGTGGATCTATCCGACAACAAGGTCGACATTTTTTTGGAATGCAAGCAGCATAATCCACATCGAATACCTTACATTCTGCCAACTTATTGGACGGGTTCAACGATGGTTTGGCAAAGAAAAAAAGTCATCTTTTGTTAAAATAATACACAGATACACGTGCATAGTTGAAATGGCGAAGTGTATGTAGATAAATAATGCAAGGAATAAACAACGAAGACTGTGTTCAGCGCTGAGCTCGTGATTATACGAGTACCAGCAGCGGGAGTACTTTTCATCGACTGATAACTGTAGAATTCGTATAGGATTAGTAAATTAGATGTATTATAATAGAAAACTCAACAGTCGAAGGTAGGTAGGAAACCGTACCCATGAAGTCCAAAATTACACGCGCAAAAGGTTCACTGACTGAAGGTCAGAAGCCTGAAATATTAGCACTATGCCTACAAGTTCATTTAGATCTCAAGTGATCTGCAATGGATTTTTCCCTAAATAAACTTGTATGGGTTATATTTTTAATTCTGAAACAAAGATCTAACTTATATCTATATACCACCCTTTTATGATTGCATACGATTTCGAACGGAATCCAGTATGATGCGGATTTCTGTAGCGGCGGATTCAATGGGCATCGTTTTCTCCACTACCCAGCTAAATTAATATCCGATCAAATACATAAGAGGACAACCATTGGCAATGGTACATCATTTAATCCCGAAAAAATTATCGTACGCGTACAGGATTTCCAAACAGCACATACATAAGTCGATCGGAACTTTTACGATCTATTTTAGACAACAATCTTGAGTTGCACACTCGCTTCCACTTTGGCCTGGAGAGACCGAATAATTTTCAACAAAGTGTGACGAACCTGCAACCTGTTATACAGCAGAGGCAGTGATTGAATTCATGTAACAACTGATTAATAGCGGGTTGCGAGTGTGAGTTCTGTTGGTGCACTGTTTCATTTTGTTGTAATGGCATAACACCTACAACAATTTGATTCGGTACACCAACTATAGAATTTTCACGTTGCAGCCTTGCTTAGCATCGTTGGTGTTTGTGTCTTTTGTGTTTGTTAATCTGTAATGATTCAGGAATTTAGAATGGACATAGCAAATATACGCGGGCTAAAAAGTAATCACTTTTCTGCGTACGTCCACGTCTGTAAATTCAGATCAACTGTTTTGGCACATAGTGAAACACATTTATATACAATCCCACGCCCATATCACTCTCATCTGAAGCTACCTGGCTACGAACTAGTGCCACTATTCTTTTCTCATCGCGGTCTCGCTATTTACGTGCGTAATGATGTAGCTTACCAAATCCCACCATAATGTAATAGCTGTTCCAATCCATCTCCGTAAGCAATTTATCTACTACTTCTTTATTTATATAAGCCCCAAATTAGACAGCAATGCGATTTTTAACGAGTTTGATGCTCTGTCTGAATCTATTCAAAGAATTGTATCCCTGTATCCTCATACTGAAATCGTTATTACGGGCGATTTCAATATACACAATTCTGGATGGCTTCGACATTCTGGACAGACAACATCCGAAGAACGGTGTGTTGAGATCATCGCTGCGGGAAACAACTTAACAACCTGTAAATGAGTCCACGCGAATACCAGACGTTGATAGTCATACCGCCAACACCCTGGACTACGTTTTAACCTCTCACCCTGATAAGTACATCGTTGATGTGCTCTCCCCACTACGCTCGTCGGACCATTGTGTTATATCAGCTAATTTCTCGTTTGCTCACCACGCAGTGAGAGGAAAAATTCCTTAAAAGAACCGTATGGCAATACGAGGAAGCTAATTGGAGCGGACTTAACAGCTTCTTTAGGAAATTTAACTGGTCGTTATGTTTCCTCGATAACAACGTTGATGCCGCTGTTGATATGATCGCTGACACTATTCTCCTTGGAATGAAATCCTTTATCCCTTATCGGATTAAGAGTATCAGACCAAAAGAAAAGGCATGGTATGATTCGAGTTGTAAAGAGGCTGTCAGGGTAGAGGAAAACCGAAAAAAGTTCAAACGGGCGTGAAATTTCAATATGACCAAAAATTGAGGCCAAAAATACTACAATGTCCGCAAGGTAGTAAAAATGTTTGGTCGTTCGTCAAAAATATTAAAAATTCTGCCTTATCCTCCATTCCAACGCTCATTTACAATGACATTCTAGCTGTTAGCTCTTTGGACAAAGCCAATCTGCTTGCTGCACACTTTGAGGCCAGTTCAACACTTCCAGATTGTGCTTTGTCTCCGTCTATACCTGAGTGCATTGAATCTTTAATGGGACGAATCCATTTTCGCACTCGTGTAGTACTTACTTAATGATCTTAACACTCACAAATCCGCTGGTCCAGATGGTATAACTTCCCTTCTTCTGAAGAGGTGTTCTTCTTCGCTGGCAAAACCACTGCGTAAGCTTTTTCATCAATCCTACTCTTTAGGACTCTTTCCGAGCAGATGGAAAACAACATTTGTCCAGCCCCAAAAAAGACCGAATCTTCTTCTCTCTCCTGAAACGCTGATAAATCGTCAGCTCATGAAATATCTCGAAACACGAAAACTTCTCAATGCAGTACGATTTTCGTAGCAACATTGGTGATTTGATGGCATGTCTCACCGAAAAGTGAAACCAAAGTCTGCACCAATTTGGCGAAAGCAAGATAGTAGCACTTGATATTTCTAAGGCATTTGACAGAGTTTGGCATCAGGCACTTTTATCGAAAATGCGTGCTTTTGAGATCGATGACTCTCTTCTTCAATAGATTAGAAATTACCTTTCGGAACTTTCAATTCAAGTTGTCCTGGATGGTTTCAAGCCTGATGTTCACAAAATAAATGCTGGTGTGCCCCAGGGCTCCGTTCTGTCTCCGACACTCTTTTTAATTTTCATCAATGATGTGTTGTCTACTACCTCTAATCCAACACAATCCTTTGCTGATGACAGCACTCTTTGCTTCACTCGCTATCAGGATTTCTCCCTTTTCTCCGCAGGGTTTAGCCGCTCACGCGACTTCGTCGCTCCGCTAAGGGTATGTCAACAACTGTCAGGCAGGCGCCTATAAGCGAGTCTGTGCGGTAGGCGGCTCACGACGCACATTAGCGTCGAACGAAATATGTTATGTCTGGCAAGCGCCTATATCTTAATAGTGCATTCGAAACGTATTTGGCCTTATGTCTCAAAATAATTTGGCCTAATATCGCTTTTTGAAAGAGACATTAGGCCAAATGCTAGAATTTGGCCCTATGCCACTTTGACAATGCGACATAAGGCCAAATTTTAAAAAAATTTGTCTTGGTACGCCTATGCGGATCATTATTAATACATCAATCCAACCCGGATCTTATGACCGACAACAATAGAGAAGAGAATATAGGAAACACTTATGTATGTAGATAAGTCATTGTTAAAAAAAACACCTGTAGACATGGTATCTAATAACTTTGGTGTTGAGAAGAGTGGCATGAGACTGAGACTATCTTTTTGCGGACTCTTTTTATTAAAATTTAATTAATATGACCTCAACCCGCAAATTACTAAAATTGACAGCAAAACCGAATATACAAAAAATAATACTAATAGCGAACTAGGTAAAGAAACTCATTAAAATATCTTCAAATGCAAATGATACGTAGTGTGTACATCATTAAAATGCAATTCCTATACAACACAAACAGGCAGTAGGTCAAAGGAGGAAGTTCTGCATTAATTAGATTACTGACAACACTGAAATTTGTACACAAGCTTAATTGACTTAATTAATGCTAATTGCATTCATTCATAAGTATCGACAACTTGATTTCATAAAAAAATACGTCTTAACTAATCTGGCCAACATTTTATGCAGATACACACATGCCTACTAATGTGAAATTAATGTATACGTTTATTTCGTAGATTTTTAAAATTGTATTTGTTATTTATAAATAACTTGAATGTTGTTTCGTTTAATCAAACCCTTCAAATTGAAAGCTTCTTAGAGCATTGACGTAGGTAAAGCGTTCTCGTTCGTGCGTGAGATTTACAAGTGAATTCGATGCTTAAAAGGTAGTAGCTCGTTTCATATTCATCCGAATTTCAACATACAATATATAACATACTTTTTCTGTTAGGAAAGAGCCTCTCAGGCGAAGTACTAGACTATTATGTAGGTATTCGTTGTATTTTAATTTTACTGGAATTTCTCATTATTTCGTAGAAAGTTGAGATACCGAATCGGCGCCGAGTATCACACAATCGCTGTATGTTGTGCCACTTATCCTTAGCATACTTAGTACAATATTTCCTACTGCAAAACAGCATGAAAGTAACTTTTCTTTTAGAGACGTCGAAAACGGAATCCTGCATCTGCAATTATGTTCACACAAAACCCAAGGGAAGTCCTAACCGAGGACGCAAGCAGTCCCAGGTCCAGATTAGTGTCCTGAGGCTTGGCCAGTAAGTTCATCGACGAGCTCATATCCCTAGATCCCATTTTGATCTAGAATCCAAACAAGATTCAATGAATTCACTCTTCCTGACTGAGTTCCGTATATTTCCGCTTGGAAGATAGACGCAAGTTTTTTAACGAAGAATAAAATTTAACGTCGACGTGCTTCAAAAGACCATCGCCGCATCCTGAAGATCCGACGAAACCCTGCTCTTGGTTTTGATACCAGTGCATGTTGTAAACAAAACCACTGCTCTTTAAATGAAGTGCGTCTAAAACAGAACTAATAGTGATAAGGAAAGCACCCATGCAGCCAAGGTAGACATTTCTTTGGAGTCTGATAAAAGCATCAGTGACGTATTTTCGTGACAGCTTGTGCCATCAGACAAGTAAAGCCTATGATTGGTCTTCTTACAGCCATGTAGATCCAAAAAATACCTCTCGGTGACATACCCATGTCTTGCATAAAAGTCCTATACACTATCAGAAAGCCGTTACCGCCTTGGAAGTTTTCGACGTGACATATTTACTCAAAGGAAGTTTGTTATTCAGGTTGACACTAAAATACTTAACTTCGCTGGAGAAATGGATGGTGATGCCTGTAAGCACACAGTGAGTTAGACTAGTCAGCTTCCTCATTCTCATAAAGAGAAGTCTTGAAAGGATTGACTGAGAGGCAATTTTTAGTGCATTAATCGTCGTCTAGGACTGCCTGCGCTTTAGAGCAGTATGGTATGGTAAAGTATGGTTTTTTGCACAATTCGTATAACTTTTCGCTTATTTGGTCTACTCTAGATATTACAAATTTGGGGACTCGTTATTTTTGTAAAAGGTTTTTACGATAATCAAATGTTCAAATCATCATCATTGAATCATAATGTCGAAATGTGACAATAGACAAACTGTTTGTCAAAAAACAAAGGTATGAACATGTACACTTTTCAGGCAAGCATACACAGAATAACGACCAAACTTTGAACAGCAACTATTTCTCAAATTCGTCTATTCAAATGTTGGTAAAGCAAAGTTCAAAACATCAACGTGGCCATGTCTTTCTCAGTAATATATCCGATCTAGCCGAACAGTTCAGGCAAGAAGTAAGAAGCACATCCCCTTTTCATTCAAAACTTCTCCGAACTTACATTATAAATTGACGGACATCAAAAGTCTTTTGCAAAATCCTGAAAGATCAAATTCTTTATTTTGAAAATAAGCCACCGCTGGTGGCTTCTGGACTGCATTCTTCCTCTTTCCGTCCTTCTGGCCAAGAATTTATTAAAACTTTTGTGGTATATCCTATCAGGATAAAGCCCTTCTTCATACTGTGCTGTCAATTTTTAACGCTCCTGCGAGCGGTAATGCATTCAAGGAAATAATCATGAAGGAGACTACTTAAACAGCTGGTGTTTAAGATTCAGAAATATGCATGTTCGTTTAACACAATTATTTGTTTGTAACATGAATTCATTTAACCTTTATAAGATGTAACTCAAATAATTTTCTTTCTGTTTTGAATTCCTTGTTAAATTTTGCTTTGACTCACTGTATTGTTAAATAATCACCAACCTGTATCTCATTGCTATATGTCATTCTGTAAATCTAATCTGCAAAAACAGTGTGCATAGATCACACCACAGATCGTACCATCGACCATCATCCAACTATGCACAATGAAGAAGACGCAAAATTGTTGTTGCAATTAACACGCACAATTTATAGCACTGCGTGAGTGCAAGGTTAGATGGGTTGAAGAATTTTATGCGTTGTCACAAGTTGTTTGAATCTCAACGAATAAAGACATTGAATAAATCAAATTGTTTGCTTTCTTTTTTTGGTTTTAATTTTTTTTCTTTTTCATTGTAGTACTCGTAGCAAGCACTTCTTGTTCGTTTTTATCGGTTGCTCCACAAATCCAAAGTTGAATCCCAAACAGCTGGTGTCAACCAAAATTGAATATAGGCTTTACAACTTCTGTATTATTTAATATCTCTTTGTGGTTGTCGTAGTTAATCATTATGAGCCTAGTACGCATATACATAGAATAGATACGAATATGGCTACATTGCAAAAATCTTGGGTATTAATATAACACGAATTTAACATGGGAAAACTCTCTTATGTACATATGCACATACATAACTCCACGTACAGAGATTTTACTGAGAAATCTGGTTATATTAGTTACTTAAATACTCATATGTGGCGAAAAAAATCAATTCAGTTACTACAGAATACAAAATCCATTGTCAGACACTTCGGAAATTTAAACAAAACTCAATTGGTACTTAAAAGAAAAAAAACAATTATGTTCGAAAATCGAGGATCGTTCGGATCTACAGACAAAAAAGCAAAAAGTGATGACGAGTCCATGAAAAAATTTAAATTCCTTATGTAGCATGATCAGAAAGACAGGTTCTTTGTTTCGCTAACCTCATTTTGGGCTGGCGTTTTGCGTTCGTGAAAGAAATATTCAATAAACTTTGCAAGCGGCTTTCACTACTTGTACAATACAGGGTGTCCCAGTTTAGGTTTTCGTCCTGATATTCCTGAACATAAAATTGTATTGTAGGGGGGTTATAGGAGTTAAAGTGAGGAACTTCTGATTTCGAGGTAAAACGTCTTAAAAGGTCGTAGCTTTCTAACGGATTCAGTTTAAAAAAACGTTATGCAGATTTTTGAAAGAGAATTTTCAGTGTGCATAAAATACTAAAGTTTCGTCGAGTTCGATGAACGCCAGCCAAAATTATGGTATTTTAAAGCTAACATTTTGAAAAATCGTTGGACCAATTTCATCAGAAAAATGCGTTTATCTCGAAATTTTCAACTTTTAGGTTGACTTTTTTTATCATAACTTTTGTGTTCTCTTCATTATTTACGATTTTTATGTACGACTTTTCCACCTACGAAAAACTGAAGTAATTGCAAACCACTATCAAATTACAGAATGGGTTACAGAACGCCACAAGAGACGTGAACGTGAACACCTGCCAAGAAAAATTTAAGTTCACGATATGCCTCTATGTCCATGGGGCCAGGATGTAAACGCCTGGTCAGCGCTTACCGTGTTTCAGTAATGCGGATACCGCGTTGAGGGCACATGCTCCACCCTTGATATGAATCGAGGCCGACCTAAAACCTCTTGCCCATCTTAGGGTGACGGCACCCAACACTTGTTTGCTACTCCACAACGGGTCAGGCAGGACCCTTCCTGCGACTTTAGGTGCAAACCTAAAGGCCTATCTAGGGGTACCGGGTTTTAAGTACTGGTAGGAACACCCGGTAGTCGTCACGTAACAGACTTTACGATTGGCCGCTTGTAACTAGTCACATCGTAGTAACCTTCGATGGTTTGGTTTCCAGAGATCTTTTTTAGACTACGCTAAGATCGCAAAATGTACCCAAATCGCACGCTAATATGCGAAGTAAAAGGCAGAGCACACCAAAACAGTGCACAAAGGCCGTTCGTTTTTAATGTCGTGCAAAGTACTTAGCGTCAGTTGTTACTTATCGATTTGACGTAGCTCCACAGAAAATATTGCAATGGCGTCAAATCGCACGATCATGGTGGCCAATTGACGAGTCGGACGGATGCAATGGCATCTGGTAATATGCTACGTTGCCCTACTCAAGTTAATCACCGCTTGTGGTTGTCCCATGTAGTTCAATGTAGCACCGTATTACGTGGAAACGATTCGGGTGTTTGAAAGACAGAACCTGCCTGTATATGCTATAGATACTATACAGAACACGATGACCAGCAGCCTGATCTTCGGCCTTACTACCCCAATATTATACACTACGAAAGTACGCTCCGATTTTGATGAGCTATGTCATGGACTATCACGGCAATAAATGCTTCTTATCGGTGGAGGTTTAAACGGGCACTTCGGAAAATCAAACTAAGAATATAAAGACTGCCATGGAGGAAATGGTTGCGCAAGGAGGAACGTAGCGGGAGAAGATATATTAAGGTCATGTAAATAACACGGTCTTACTATACTAAATACGCTGTTTATAAAACAAGGACGGCATTTGTTTACATACTGCAACGGTGGACAGCAAACGGATATAGATTACCATCTATGTATGAGAGAAAACGCGGAGCAGTGAATAAACGATTTTTAATTGATCTTAGCCGAATCACTTGCAAGTCACCACTGACTTTTCCTGACAGAACTTTTTGTGAAGAACTATGGAACAACCAGCGAAAATCGGAATTTGTATTTGTATTTGTATTTATTGATTTATTTGAAATTGCTTATCACAGTAAGATAAATCTTATAAGATAGTGAAAGCCTTAAAATTAAGTGTACAAATTGAACATAATAAAATAAAAATAAGAACAACAAATGGTTGAACAACAAAAAATACATATTTGGATAACAAAGAAAAAAAATTTAATTGAAACTAAAAACAAATAATAAATAAATAACTAACAATTTAAATTTATTGCTAATTGAATATGCTAATTATACTCACTGGCTAAGTACCTCAAAAGTAAATTCCTAAATCTTTTTGTGTTTCTGACTCCTCTTAGTTCACGGGGCAGATAGTTCCATAGGCAAGTGGCATGAACGAAGAATTGCCACTCCGATGTTTGGCAAGAATGTGGAGTTTGCATTAAGGTCAGAGTCCTTTGCGACCGGGGAAAAACTAATCTGCTATAGAGATACTCAGGTTGATGTGTCTGTATGATGTCATGCAGGCATGATAAGGATCGAAGCGCTAGCAGGTTATCGAACGAGCAGCCGACAATAGACTTTGAGTAAACGGACACGTGATCATAATTTCGGAGGCCATATATATACTGAGCAATATTGTTGTATACGACATTAAGCTTCCTTTAGAAATTGAGTCAACTTTGCCAAAGACCTCACACCCATACAGTAAAATTGGCAGTATGAGCGTTTTCGCCAGCATAGTTCTAATAGCTGTAGGTAAAAACATCTGCGTTGACCAAAGTATACGAAGGCCTCCATAAACCTTGCCAATAGTAGTGTTTATATGGTCAGTCCATGTTAGGGAGTCATTAAAAATAAGTCCGAGATTTCTTACAGTATGAACAAAGGGGACGATTTCTTCACCAAGTTTTATCGGTGGGATGGTAGGCAGGTTCTGTGTTTTCCTATGAATCGCGAGAGCTCTCGACTTTGCCGGATTCAAACACAGAGAGCCCAGAGAAAAATATTGTCCAATTCTTCATTTATCGAAGCAGCGACTTGATCTAAGGCATTGATATTTCCACTCAAAGCCAATTGGACATCATTGGCATACATGTAGATCAAACACCGTTGGGCAATTTGTAACAAGTCATTGATGTACATAGAAAAAAGAACAGGTCCAAGTATTAATCCTTGAGGAACTCCGCTCGATACCCTCAGAAAGTTCGAAGTTTTATTGTTGACCACAACACATTGCTGCCTATCTACTAGGTAGGAATAAATAAGCTTTGTCGATTCTTTGGAGAAATTGTACATGGTCTGAAGTTTTTGGCAAAGAAGAACATGGTTAACAGTGTCAAACGCTTTTGAAAAGTCTAAGAGAATTAGGAAAGTAACATATTTTTTGTCCAACGACTTCCTAATGTCATTGACTACTGACAATAATGCTGTTTTGCAGCTGTGTTTGGGACGAAAACTGGACTGACAACTGCTTACTAGCTTATTTATAGACAAATATGCCTGCATTTGTTTCAAAATTACTTTTTCCAAGACTTTACTTAAAAACGGGAGAATCGCTATGGGTCTATAGTCGTCATTTCCTTTTTTAGGGATTGGGATAACTTTTGCCCTCTTCCATTCACGTGGGTAATCGGAAGCTGTTACGAGTACATATGAAACCGAACGATTCATTGGAGACGGAGTTGTCTGAAGGATCAAAAGTATTACACACGGTTTCATTTGTGAAAGAGGATGGTTTTGTGACGAATTTAGCGTTTAAGGGTTCACAGTCAATGTTATCGTCTATTTTTGGAATCTCTTTTCCAACTCCAAGTTCCTTAACAGCTTTCCATTTATTTTTCGATGAACAACTATGGCTTAACCTATTTTCATAGTAAAGCGTCTTTGCGGACCTTATGTCTAGCACCACTTTGTTCCGCAAACGGCAGTACTCCCGATATAGCGGTTCGACTCTATATCGTCTCCAAAGCCTATAGGCTGTATTACGTTGCAGCATCAGCTTCTTAATTTCGCTGCAAAGCCAGGGTGGCGATGTTCTACGGATAACTTTTGTTTTTAGTGGGATATGTTTATTAAAAAGGTATCTGATCTGCTCTTGAAAAAACACAACTTTATGGCTAACAGACTGCATGCACCTCAGACTATTCCAATCAGTACACTGAATGTCATACAGCAACTCACTGTAGTTCGCGTTCTTAAAGTCACGAAACTGGAAGTTGATCTCTTTTGGCCTGTTTTTAAAATCTAAGGCTAAATAAATGAGATCATGTCTCGAGAAACCAGAAGCTTGAAGCTGACTATAAAGTAGGATCTTACTAAACAAATGATGGAACAACATACCGACGCACAGTGGTTCAGCCGTAGGTCATAAGGCCGTAATACCGATGTTGCAAATATTATATTATTTTACCGTTAGAGGAAACATAAAAAACCCTTCTATTCAAAGGAATAAAAAACATTGCAATTACAAACACGGCACAGGTAATTTTTGTTTTTAAAGTGTGGTTTTTCCGAGAAATTTATTGTTTGTGATATATTTGTGCAATGGATATTCAAATTGAAGATGTGTACGATATTTTTAAAGTAATTATGTTTTTCTTAACAATGCGACTATTCATAACTAGCTCCGTCAAAACATACCTTCCACTTTTTTTGTTTTTAACCATTTTCCATATTCAACTAAGCTTTTATGAAGGCACGAGTCGCCATAAATGAGTCATATATCAATATAATCTCTTATTTTCCTAGTTTTAATAACCGCAAAGGCTAGGTGCTCGTATTTGCTCTGAGCGTTGTTACGGGTCATTGAGGAGACTAGGTCCAGTACTAGAAAAAATTTTATTTTTTTTTTGTGGTACATACAACCATTACGAGTTCTTTTACCCGAATGCTTGTTTTAAATACGTGGAAAGCTTCAAAAAATAAAGAAAATGAAGCAGAAAGGTTTCGGGAAGTGTTTGGATCCCTTGCGAATTCTTTACCGGATGCTGAAAATATCCAGACTGATTGCTTGAGAAATCTCCTTTTGAATCTCTGTAAACGGTTTACCGCATATTGGAAGCAATTTAGGAGATCAAAAGTTAAGCTAGTGGCGAAATACGAAAGCTGGTTAAATGAGACCGAAGTTTGCATACTTAAAGTATCTGATGGAGAAGTATGTGGAAACTACAACGACGAGCAAAAGGAATCTCTTCAATCTACAAGTGGAAAGATGTGCACATTGTCTTCAACGACTTGAAAAAAGCGTTCAACAAAGTTCACAGAAATCTTATTTGGATCCCGCTAAGAGCTCAAAAGAAGATTAATACGCGATATGTAGGATGACGTAAAAACGAAAGTTAAATGCACATAATAATAATCCCATAGAATTCAACTTAAAGTTTGTGTACACTAAGACAGTATTTAAAGTTCATTCCTGAAACAGGACATTAAAGAATCTGGGACGACTTCTCTTCGTTTCGCCAATGATAGCGCCGTTTGGTATGGCAAACAATTTTATTATTTCGAC
The DNA here is from genome assembly GCA_949129095.1 of Volucella bombylans. NCBI lineage: Eukaryota > Metazoa > Arthropoda > Insecta > Diptera > Syrphidae > Volucella > Volucella bombylans. The sequence goes on along the minus strand of OX422144.1, from coordinate 63,885,740 downwards.
TCTGTCTTTAACCACAAATGTAATTGAGATGACGATGTCACACATAGAGTCAGTGTGGGTTAGCTTAAATGGTACGAAAACTCCACAATATTTTGTAATAGAAAAATTGCGCTTTAAAATACGCATTGCAATGTTGGGCGATGTATGAAAAATATAAAAATGTTGCGAATGTCGCCGGGTGTAATAAAACGTGATCCGATCCAAAAAGCTACAGGGGCTCAAGCTCAAAGAAGAGACCGAAAGAAAATTAATTTAATCACTGAAATGCGAAAACATTAGCAAACTGTTGGCCCCATTAGCGAAGTGATTCAAAATAGAGTGGCCTGCAGAATAGTTCTAAGGTCCACCAATTTAGCTAACCACACAAACGTCGTAGTAACAATGCAGATACATAGGAGGAATACATATTACTTATTTTCAACGGTTAATAAGAGGACGAAGAAGTAGCCTAGAGAGTTTTAAGTAAAAAAAATTATGTTACAGTTTCTTTTCTTTAGTAATTGTATCTATTAAGATTTTTCTTTAGTAATTGTATCATTAGTAAGCAGTTTTAATGTTGTTGTTAAGTTTAGAGCACTCGGTAAGAGACAGTAAACGAGATTATGAGCAAGTAATTATCGTTGTTGAATTAGATTTAAGTATTTTGACTTGGGATTTAAGATTATGAAGATATAAGTAATAAAGAATGAATTCAAAAGTATAGAACTTGTAATATCTGGGAGCACAGACCTTCAACAACCCAATTCTGTTCCAATCAAAATAATTTGTCATTAATAATTCACCATCGATTGTTATGTATGCTAATCAGATAAATATCACCTGAACTTTTATTTTGTTTCTTATAATACATGCTAACCAGCCAAACTACATATGTATGTAACACTATGTGTGCAGTTTAATATATGCGTTTCCTAAAATCGCTAACAGTCTGCTCTTTGGACTAGCAACGTAAGATTCTCACCAGAAACTAGCTACACCAGCAAATCAGTAGAAAATCGACTGAAACACTTTAGGACAAGATAACGAAACCGTATAACGTATACCGTAAACTAATTATAAAAATACTCATGAACTTGACTCATTGATAAAGTGCGATTAAGTCGATCAAATCAGCTATCTTTAATTATAAAAGCAATTACTGCTACACAACATGCAAACATCTTGGAAACCATTTTCTACATCAACAGACGTACGTTGGTATTATAAGAAAACGGAGGAAAAGATAATAATTCAATTCCCATTAAAAACCAATACGAATTTGTACGAGCACAGATTTGAATAGATGAAAAATGCAAATGCCTCAAATCTTACCACCACCGAGGACAGAAATGAACCTTGTTAACCTCTTTGCCTCTTATACACCGCTCGAAGAAACATTGCGAAACTTTCTTTTTATAATGTGCTTAGCTCGGCTATAGTTTTCAAGAACAGCGAAGCAAATTCGTAACTTCATAATTATTTCAGAAAATTATTCTAAATATTCAGAAGCATAAGAAAGTTTCTCTATACCTTTAAATGTGTTTTAGCTTTTTATGTCTAGGGTAAGTAACTGCATTCGTTGCAAGAGAAATTGAACGCGCTTTACAAAAAATATAGAAACGCGCAAGAAAATATGAAAGGAAAAACAGAAAAAAATTATGTCAGTAACTGTTATCGGTCTCGGAAGAGTCACTTACGTGGATAATCCAATGGAATATTCTTTTGCCACTTGTAGCCTTTGCAGAAAATCAAATATCGGAAATTCCGAGTGTGAATCAGATGGATCCGAGGAGTATGACCAAGACCACGAACGCCGACCGAGCCGAAGCAAATGTAAAAGAAAACTGAGCATTTTTCAAATAGAAGACGTCTTCAAAACATTAGACAGAGTGCAAACGCGAAGTGGAAGTACGAAAGAAGGCACATAATAAAAATTGAGTTGAGTATAAATCAGCCGAATGTGTCTTGAATATATATCGAATTTAAAGCCGCACACTTGTTTACGACAAATAAATGACATATGAACATGGGCGATCCATATGGTTTTTCAATTGACAGTCCAGGGGTGTTAACGAGTAATTTGATAATCGATGGCTTAATGTTTTGATGCGGCTAGTAATAAATTTTTGTACCAACCAAGGAACAGGGTGATTTAAGGTACCTAATATTAAAATAGAATACAATAGAATAAAATGACAGGAATTGAAAATAGACATTTGAGATCTCATGTTAGAAAAATCATTCTAATACAATTTGTACAATGGAAATAAATGAACTAACGCAGATAGCAAACTTTCCTCAAGGTAATATACTTGGCGCAATTATTTGGTGTCTCGTTATGCGTATTTGTTAAATTCTGGCAATATGGCCGACCACAGTAACGAAAAAGGCGGAAATGATTTGGTTGCGATAGATTTTTGATTTAAAATTGATTAGACAAAGTTTAAAGGTGTTAAAATGCGTTGTGCTGTGTACGGGTGTTGTGTTAACAACTATAAAAGCAAAAATAAAAGTAGAAATAAGGATATCGTATCACTTGTTTCCAAAACAAAATAAAATGTGCAAGCAGTGTGTTTTTTTTCTGCAGCCGAAAAGACAAGTTAGATACAAAAACGGCGCGAATTTGTGGCAAACATTTTAAAAAAAAGTGATTTTGTCATTAATCCATTATAGGAGCAATATAGAATAGTTCTAAATACAACTAGAATTAAAGAAGATGCTGTTCTTTCACTTTTGTTACCATTGCAAAAGGATGAAGAAGTGACGAGCCCACGGGATTTACGGATTCAAAATAGACTTTTGATCCCAAGGTATGTGAAGAGCAATTATTATAACCGTTATTTACACTAATAACACGAGTTTTTTTTTTAATTTCAGTGATGCATTAATTGTGCATGACAAGGAGAACACAGATCTGTAAGTCCCCGCGGAGAAGTTATTTCTATCAAACAAGTGTGATTGCTCTAGGCAAACTGATGCTTCCAAGGTAGACTGCGGTACACACGATAAACTATTAACGGTCGAATATAGTACATAAACTGATGAAATCATCCCTACATATTCTCAGTAAGTAGATGACATATTAAGTTAGTGTAATGCGAATTAAGTGTATTTTAATTAATTTTAACCATTGTTTGTATTTTGCAGATTATTGGAGCAAATAGCAAAATTGAAAGCAGAAAACTGTTAGCAGCAACAAACTATTGACTCCGTTGGTCATATTTTTGCCAAGGGCCAATTAAGAAAATTAGTATGTCCTTAAAAACGTGCAAAATGGTCAACAGACGGTATTGCTAATGCGATCGCAATACATGCAGCTGGCCCCCGAACCTACCGATTGCGGTTGCGAAAACAATACCCTCTTCCAGCTGTGAGAGCACTTAAAAAGTGGTGCTCAAAATTAGAGGTATATCCGGCAATAATCCAATTCGTGTTAAATATTATGAAAAACATCGATACGGAAGAAGTCGACAAAATTCGTGTACTTTCATTTGACGAAATGAAAGTGAAAGAGAAAATCGTCTACGACAAACGGAAGGATGAGACTCTGAAAGCTGCGAAATACGTCTAAGTAGCGAGTATAAGGGGATGGATTGGCAATTGGTAACAACCAATTTTCTACGATTTTGACTAACGGATGTTGGTCATCCAAATACTGTTTATTATTATTCACCAATTAAGTGCATGTGGTTTTAAAGTGTGTGCTCTGTGATCTCAGGGGAACAAATCAAGGTTTGCTGCGTGTACTTGAAATCACGGTAACAAAATCGTTTTTTCAAAACCCAACCAATGAATCGAGGAATGTATATCTGTTCGCTGATGTTCCTCATCTCATAAAACTCATTCGGAACAACTTCGTTGATATTTTGGATGATATTTTGTTGGTTTTATTTTGGACGGACAACTCATTTCCATTACGAGTTAATGAGATGACTTCCGTAATGCTTAGAATGAGGATTAAAGGAAAACGAAAGGTAGTGTTGAATTAAACGAATTTTGTTTTTACAATCTTATAATAATTTTAGGCATTATTATGACGAAAAATTCTCTTAAACTTCTGTACAACGACTTACGACAACGACAACGACTTGAATATAGTATTTCTTATTTACTTACATACAGACTGGATCAAGATGTTTTTGAGAATTTTTTCTGAATGATTCGATCAAAAGGTGGCCTACATGATCATCTAAACCGTTTGGAATCCATGTATAGACTTCGTTCATACATATTTGGACGAAATGAAGGGAGTTTATCTATGAATGGTATGTTTTGTTCTTTAAGTAACAATATTTTCTTTTAATACAACATGTTCGTATTTACATCTTCCACAGGCAATACTTTAATAGATAATACACCCTATTTAGAAGGTATGGGCTGTTTATGTAGCACTCTACCGGAGACACTTAATCCCGACTTCATAGCAACTAAAGAGCTGGTAGATTAATTGGAATCTCTACAGTACCATGGACTGGAGCATTTGGCCGGGTACATTTGCTACAGGATCAAGAATCCAGATTTAGCTGTTCAAAATACCCAGCAAGACACATCGTTCACGTGGACTAATCAGCTGACGGAGGGATACGAATATCTTCAGAAACCTAGAGACGAAATTATGTTAAATATGGAGAAGCTGGAGACAATTTTTAAAATGTTTAATAAAGATGATATAGTTTATGGTCGTAACTATTTAAAACATTTACTTAATCTGTCAAAAGACATACCGTCCGAAAGAAAAGTGAAAGAAATTTTCTTCCGTTCACGTATGTACTTTGGAATTAAGCACCTAAATAATACAATAGAAAACAATTTAACAAGCAGAAAAAGAAAAATGATAAAAACAATATTGTAAAATAGTAGAGTTAAGCGAGTCTATTTTGAATTTGTTATATTTTTTTGTAAACATAGAATCATTTTTATATTAACTTATGTTCTAATAAAGTATATACTTTTGTGTTCAAGAAATGTAATTCGTCTTTTTGTGTTATATTTTCTCATACACACACATATTAAATTTATTTCCAGATACCCCGACACAAAGTCGCAGATGATTGTTGTTTTAGAATCGCTATTAATCAATATTTATCATTATGAATTAATAAAAGTCTCCATAAAGAGTTTGAACTCAAGCAATTATTAAAGTACAGTATATGGAAACAAAAATTGCCTCGCCAGCCATCTTGGATTTTTAGGTATTTCCTTTTTTTAACACTTGCGCAATATATTACCTTATTATCTGTACCGAGATCTTTCCTCACTTTGTCTCATATTTCAAGATCGACGTCATCCATTTTACACATACACTCCACGACTACAATGAAGCTTAGGAGACTGTTTACGTCTATATTCTTCAGACCGTTTAGGTTATTGCAAAAGAAAGCTCCTAAGCGAAGTTTTATTCTCTGGGAGAGAGCTGGACATGTACAGAGTAGGTGGAGGATTGTCTCTTCTTCTTTCTCGTCCATGCAACTTTTGCAGAATCGTTTGAAAAAGCGCCAAGCCTTCTTGCGTGCTTGCTGTCCAGTGATGATACCTATGATGGCGCTGAGATGTTTCCTATTTAGAGCGATTCAGATCTAGCTTTGGCTAGACCGGCACCCAGCAAAGGTGAAGGTTGAACTGCTCTGCCATCTCTGTAAGAGATGATCGGCATTTAAGGGCGGTTTTAGAATTTAATGAGACCGAGTCCAGGGACTTGATAGCGGCCTGACTATCCGAAAAGATGAGGATATCCTTTCCAGATATCACGTTTTTCTTCAGCCAGGACAGAGCATCTTTAATCCGCAAAATTTCCGCCTGGAACACGCTACAGTAATTTGGAAGACGGAAAGAGAGGCTTAGATTTAGTTTAGAAAACACCGCCACCAATTCCGCTATTGGTTTTAGATCCATCTCGGTAGAAATGGATTGACTTGTCCTCCATGAAAGCTTCTTCCTCCCCGTAGGATTTAGATGGGAAGCTTACATGGAAGTCTTTGTCAAACCGAAGTTCAGGTATGGCGTAATCGATTTTCCCGGTGAGGATACCTAATGTATTAAGAATGTTAGCGTGGCCAAATGAATTATTTGTCCACTGTGTAGTCGCTTTAAGGCGAATTGCTGCGGTTGCAACTACGAGTACTTGCTTGCTAAAAATATCGAGGGGTGTCAAATGAAACAGAATGTCTAATGCCGCAGAGGAAGTAGACCGTAAGGCTCCGCTTATGCATAGACATGCTGTTCTTTGGACTTTGCTTAATTTACTGCAGTTGACTCCATTTTCCAAGGCCGTCCACCAGACAACCATCCCGTAAGTAAGTATCGGTCTTATGACTGAGATGTATAGCCAGTGGTTTATGCGAAGTTGAAGGCCCCATTTATTCCCAATTGCTGTTTTTCAAGAGAATTAGGCTATTGTAGTTTTATTGACTCTTTCTTGAATGTTAGGTTTCCAGTTTAGTTTCCTGTCAAAAATGAGACCCAAATATTTTGTTGTATCGGAAAATACTCAACTGGTACAGTTTATTGAAGGAGGGTCTATAATTGGAATTTTGTTTTCCCTGGAAAAGAGGACAAGATCAGTTTTATGGGGGTTTATTCCCAATCCAGAGTGATCTACCCAACGGCCTTTGCGGCGTACCTCTGCTGACACATCTTTTAGCAGAAGTTTCACCCAGTTTGGAGTTGATTATCTTGCTCTTTAACATAAGACTGATCAACTCCCCAAGTTAATCGTCTACCTGCAGAGTTGACAGCGCAGCCGTGATTGCAGATATGTTGACGTTGTTATGTCCAGAAAATCAACCAATGTGTACTCTTTATATTGTAGGGATCGTTCGATATGGCTAGTCAGTGAATTCAGAGCCATTTTCATCGACTTTCCTTTACAGTAACGATGTTGAGCCGTTGACAGAAGTCTTGGATCAATTTTTGCTCGAATGTGGATATCAATCAGTCGTTCTAGAGTTTTCAGAAGGAAGGATGATAGACTTATATGTCTGAGGTCCTTTGGGACAACATGGGAAGATTTTCTGGCTTTGGGAATGAAAAATACATTAACTTATCTCTATGTCAGTGGAATGTGGATCAGTTCTACACAGCTTCGCATAATATTTTCTAGCCGAGACAGAATATTATCTGAGGACCTTTGTAGCTCGGCAGGTATTATACCGTCCGGACCAGCAGACTTATATGGTTTGAAGTTATGCAGCGCCTAGAGCAGTTTGTCTCTTGTGATCAGACCATGAATTTTGGTCCCAGTTGTAGCAGGCCTGTTTCGGTTGCAACTGGCCGTGAGCTACCTGGAAAGTATGTGTCCAGTAGCAAGTTGAGTGATTCATCAGTTGAGGTTGTCCAAAAGCCATCGGTTTTTTTTTTTTCAAACAGCTAGGCATCATAGGATTTGCAGAGAGGATTTTTCTTAGCGGCGATGCTTCAGAGGTTTCTGTGATTTTGTCACAGAATGTTTTATATAGTTTGAGGGATTCTTTGTATGAGTCCCAGTCAGTCACCTTTTTTGTGCTTTTTGCTAAGTTGAAAAGTTTTCTGCAAGTGTTTCTAAACAGTCCCAGTGCTGATATCCACCAGTGCGGCTAGGTTGAATAAGAGGGCAGGAAGCGGCCATTCCTTGACTTTCATGTCAAGCTCATTGGTGTCACCCGGGGTACTTGATATTTTAGAGGATAGCGTTTCTGACAGTATTCCTCTATATTTTGGGCAATCATTTCTCCGATAATTCCGGAATGCTGGTTGGCTGGGAGTTGGATGTATCTGTGGTCTGGAAAAGAGTCTGCCATCCAGTTCGTTAGCATTTTAGTGATGCTGTAGGAGACAAGTGGCTTAATTGTCACCTTGGAGTTTTAGTAGCAGCGGCAAGTCCGTGAACTGCCACAAACTTGCTGCTGCTAAGGGTGGAGGAAGTGATAGGACCATGGCTTGACACAGTCTTAGCATTTCTTGAAGATTTCTTTTTATGCTCGTTGCGCTTGCCTTTTGAGGATGGTGCACCATGGCTGCCACAGTTTTACCTCAACTCGATAATGCAGGAGCCTTGCCAGTAATCGGTTCAGTCACCGTTCTACCGCCCGGTATTAAAGGAGTACCGGGCTCAGGTTTTATTTTATTTGAGATATTATCCATAATATAGCTAATCCGGACGTCGCCAGGTTGATCTTCGACATGGGTCGTATGACACCTTGATCCAGGGATCAAGGGGAAAAAGGAGCGGGTGGGAAAAGGGGTGTGCATGGGAGGGGGAACATCCTTTAGTTTCAGGACTCGTCTGGAGAATTTCTCGAGATTCGTCGACCCTACTCAGCCTCTACAACTATTTCAATACTCACGGTAGGGGACCGTTTGACCTTTGCCAGAAATCATTTAAGATGGAAGAAGCGTTGGAGAACTTTTATCTTCACCAATGAGAAACGCTTTTGCCTTGATGGATCTTACAGATTTCGTTATTATTTTCATGATTTGAGAAAGGGCGAGCTGTTTCTAAGACGACGACAACAAAGCGGAGGTGGGGTCATGATATGGGCAGGAATAGCATACCAAAATAAGACTAATATCCGCTTCGCAAATGGCAGGATGAAAAGTGACGAATATCTTAAGATCGTGCATCATAACCAAGAAAATTTCAAATGAGTAGCAAGTACTCATTACTAAAATAATAAAACCAATACCATAGAACTCTAAATTTTGTTTTTATTTGAAAAAACCCAATCCTGTCTCAACCACTTGTGTTTAATTAGGGACAAATTGCAAATTCCAAGAAAAAAAGAAAAAAAGGAAAAAGGGAAAAAAAGAATTTATGGTGATTAAATTTTTTTAGAAATTGGCAATGAACCTAACAATAATATTTGCAAAACATACGGAACAAAATTATCGAGAAATGCCAAAATCAGGGGGGTATCTCAACCAGTTGTCACAGAGTGTATGTACATATAGCAAATATAAACCCAACTAACCAATCACTTCCGTGCGGTGCACAGGCAGTGTGTGTGTTTGTTTTTTTTCAGTGGATTTGCGAACAGTGTTGGAAAAGTATTAGTAGAGTTTGCCATCTATGCTACTTCGTTTATGACCATGGAGCACACACCTAAAGAAAAACCTAAAGTTGGTAAATTTTACTTCGAAAATCAGACTTCTATTGTGCTAATGGAATGTCCGTGTAAAAAAACAACGCTAACAACTAAAACAATTAAAAGTTTAGTGACAAAAATCGATGAAACTGATAGTGTGGCAACGTCAAAGCCAAAGATTGAACCTCGTACTTGTCGAAGTAATGAGATCATTGATGGTACAAAGACCGATGTTGACAACATCCAGAAACTTCAACTGCGCTCAGCAGTTACGCTTGCATCCATCGTGGAAAAATTTTAAAAGTTGATTTGCACAATTTCCACGGACCTCAATTTACGCTGTGTGGAGGCGTAAATACGTAAATTGGTCAAATTGGTTCGATATTGGGTCACTCAAAGGTCAGAATTAATATTTGGAGCGCCCTTATAATCAAAAAAAAGTCAACGGACATGGGCGGTGTACGCTCTGAAAGAGTTATTTGCCTTATTTATTCGAAGACGGTACTGACAAGATAGCTACGGTCAAGGGCGATAGATATGATAACATGCGATTTTTTGACACCTGAGGCGTACAAAAATGGCATGGAGAATTACTGCTCGTGAAACAAGCGATTTTTTGAAGACGATGTTCCCTAATCGATTGATTTAAAAAATTGGTGATTTCGATTGGCCATCACGATCATATGATGTAATTCCGGTGGACTTTTTCTTGTAAGGATATTCGAAAAGCAAGTTTATGCCAACAAACCAAAGTCCCTCGATCCACTCAAGACTAACGAGTGGTCAGAATTTCACAAGAAAGTGATACAAAATGCCACAAAAAGCCCAATCTTTGTGTAATTAATATAATTTTCAAGAAGTGACTTAATAAATTATATAGGACTGCAGCTACCATAGCAAAAGTGCTAATATTCATCAATAATTGTAGGCAACCGCAATGTTTGTGGAATTACAGGCACTCTGATTACAAACGTTTAGAGTGCAAAACATACTTCGGCGCAGTTTTCGAAAGAGTTCGAAAAACATGTGTAGTATTTAAGGAAAAAGAAATATTGGTGTTAAAGACTTCAGTGGAATCAATGCGGCACAGAGGGGAAAACATGAGAACACCAACCACATCAGAGCTGTCAGCATCCGGCCAAAGCTGTGAACTAATATGTGATACTATAATCAGCCTTGTTTGAAAATGACATTCTCTTCGATTAATTTGTCATTCTCAGTCCTATGAATAAGTAATAAAGTGATATTTCTTTAAAAAAAATTTAAAATGTAAGCTTTATAACAAAGTTGTATTTTTTTTATTACTTAATTAGACGAGGTTACAGTCCGCAGTTGACTTGGGCCTCAACCAATAAGCCTCTCCAGTTAGTGCGGTCTCTGGCTAACTGCCTCCAGTTGGACGCTTCAAGTTGGTTGAGGACCCCTTCCATTTGCACGCGTAACCTAGGGCGAAGTCTTCCACTACTGCGTTGCTCTTCCGGGTTGGAACAGAAGAATGCTCTGACTGGAGTGTTGGTGTTCATTCGTTCTACTTGTCCTAGGAATCTTAGGTGACTAATGTGCACTTTCCTGACCAGATCAATATAACTGTACATCTCGAAGACTTTGCTTGAATAATCTTGCGTTCGAAACGGCCGAGAATATCTTCATCCACTTTAGCTAACGTCCATGCTTCCGCACTATAAAGCAGTACTGGGATATATATGGTAGAGTTTCCTTACTGTTTCTTGACAAAGGCTTATTACTCATTCTTTCATCCGAAGAAGCAGCAATTTGCAAGGGTAGGTCTTCCTTTGGTTTCTGATGACATATCATTATCTGAGTTAATAGCGAAGTTCAGGTATGCAAAGTCCCAGACTACCTCAAAGTGTTGTGTATTCCTTCTTGTTGACCGCATATACTAAGTTTTGCCTTATTCACAACTTAACCCATTTTTGTCGATTATTCTCCAATACGTGCGAGCGCACCAGAGACAGTAGTGTATGCAAGTAGTTGTACAGGCTTTTGGAGAATTATGCGGTTGGTGTTGTCTTGTGAGTCTTGCATAATTTACTCAAGTATAATGTTGAAAAAGTTACACGACAGCTTATCATTTTGCCTAAATCCTTATCTTGACATAGAAGGCCTTGGAAAAATTGTTTCCGATCTTTACAGAGAAGGGACAGTCCTCTATCGTGATTTTGCACGATCTACGTTTGGCAGGAACACCAAGACTGGCTTTGTATAGCTCATTTCTATAGATGCTCTTTTAAACTCGATAAAGAGGTGGTGCGTACCGATTTGGACTTTTTGGGTTTTTATCCAGGATCTGCCGTAGGATGGTCCTAAGCTGTACAAGATGGCAAATGAGATCTTGTATGCGATGTTTAGGAGACTGATGCCCCTATTATTTGCGCAGTTAAGTGGGTATTCTTTCATGTGGGTCGGACAACCGGTACCAAGGTTCCATTCTTCAGGCATACACCATCACTATTTTCGCACCCTGACTATTTCAGAAAATCCTTACTGATCTCAGCTCCATGATACTACTCGTATCTCTATTTCAGACTTCATGATTGCGCTTCATTTGAGCTAGCTGTGGCTCGAATATGCCCGATATAACATTCAGATATGTCCAATATCACATAATGGCATAAAATTATCTATTAAATAAGGCTAATATCATAGACATTAAAATTAGCTTAAAGTGTTTTATATCATATTGAATTTGTATAACTCTATAAAAAACACCCTTTATTAGACTTATAATATAGAAATTTCTACCTTAACTTCGTCTAGTTCAACGGAATGGAATTATCTTCTGTCTTCGTTTAGTGTGAGTGGTTCATTCTGCCTGACAATCATCGCCGTTATATACATAATCTGCAAAAGAGTCTTTCCATATTTTCATCACAGACTGCGACTTTGCTACTCATCAGGTACTCGTATGGTCAGTTTATTCTCTTCTCTCTTCTTAAATCTTTCGAACGTCATTCAAGCAGTAACATCTCTCTATTTCCTCGTTCGCGATTCTGGTGCTCTTTCTTTTTCTTTGCGATGTAGTTCAACTTTATATCATTTTTGTTCGGCTGCATTCATCGCCAAACTAGAGGTTTCTTTGTGGCAGCGCTTTGAAACCAATCACATCAGAGGTAGGTTCTCCGATGGCTTGTGACAACCATTCACATTGGTGTTTCACATTGGATAGGATTTTAAAAGAAAGAAAGGAAAATGCGATCTGCAAGGATTCTAGCGGTCTCCTGCTTTTCAACATCGAACTTTGCTGTTCTTAGTTGAATCCCTTATGGCTGTTATATGCGAATTCATACCCTGTGATCGTAGTGTAGTGGTACTAGCAATCGCTTCTCACTCGGAGGGTCGAGGTTCGAATCCTACCCATTGACAAATTTTTCAAGTTTCGCATTTGTGTAATTCGAAGTTCATACAGAAAAATTCTGCGTGTGAGGGCATAACACTGACACGTAGATTTAGCTGTTGTAGAGTTTCAAGCACAAAAAAATAGTGTGAATTATAAACTTCGAATCACTCTGAGTGAAGAAAAAACTCTCTGTCCTATTCGGACTCCCACCCCTGGAGAGCGAATATTGAAACCAAGCACACTTGAGTTTCAAACCACTACAAAAAACCAATTTTCCTTGCTCCTCCTTCTACCTTTCCGCCCGCGCCCAGGCAACAGTAAAATGGTATCAACCCCTTAGGCGCGAGTAAAAAAAAAAAGAAAAAAAGAGTCGATGTTTAATCCTCGGAAAGCGCGGACAACCAGAATGCTGGAGAAGTGTTTGGCTTCGATCGGTTGATTGATCAGGAGATAGACTAGTCGCTTTATGGATGTAAAGATGTGGAAACCGCATGCTGGCTACTAAAAGGTTACGCCCCGTTACGAATTCTAAATATCTAAATCCATTCTCGGACGTGGTGTTATGCAGGCAGTGTTTTCCGCTTTCTTATTCCGTCTTGCGTTAAAATCTCTTAGCTCGATTTTGGTGTTTTAGCTGAGGCACTAAACATATGTTCGGTCTAAAAGGTCGTAGAATTCGTTTTTGATGCTATAATCTTTATCCTCTGTAGGAGCAGGAACGCAAATCAGGCTTACATATATTTTCGAATTTGGATTTGATGCGAGTTATTACAATCTTAGGCGTCCTCTACCATTCTTTCTGACTGAGTCTCTATTTCTCTATATCCTCTATCTCTATATCCAAATAAGCATCGTCTTTTTTATTCATGGAAGTCACCGTAGTAATATAGATGTCATAGTTTTTCATACGCTTTTTGCCCGGTCCATCCTATCGCACTTTTGGATTGCTGTAATATCCGTCTTATAGCAGTCTATTGCCTCCGCGAGGTGTTTAGCAGCACATGGTTTGTTAAGCGTCTTGACATACCTCTAATTTGGTTCATAATTTAAATATTTCCAATGGGAACTCCATGCCTAACCATATTCTCATTGCATTGAAGGGCTTGGTCAAGGGCTACACTCCATAGAAGCACAAAAACAATGGACCGATGTCGATATGCTCAGTTCTCCCAGAGAAAATCTGCAACACATCATTAGCTTTAAATAAAACAGAAGAACTTGATGGGCCAGCCGTAAATTTACGGACAAGATTATATTCTCATAGCACGAATGTTGTCCATCAACGACAAAATCTTCCACGAAAAGGGTGAAACGACAAGCACGAAAAACTTCAGAAAATGGATAGGAAGTTAAATGAATGTAAAAGAACAAATATATGGGATGACTACAGAAAGTCTCTCACGAAAGGACTATGAAAATCAAAGAGAGAGGCTTGCAATAACTTTTGTGATGACTCAAGCACTCTGAAAGGGAAGCAATAGAGCTCCCTTTGTGAACCCACTTGCCTGGTTGCAGGAAAAACGTACCGGATCCAAAAGCACAGGACGGTGTGTTGCAAAATCATAGAAGTTTTACTTTATAGTAACCAAGGTTACAACCTTTTAAAACATAGTTTACTCATTTAAAAAAAAAACAAATCACCGGGACAGGACGGTATCTTCACAGACTCACCTCAACATTAGTCAGAATCTTCAGAGATAGTCTCACACTATAATATAATATACTCGTATTCCTTTGACTGGGAAAGCAGTAATTTTCATACCTAAGGGAGGCAACAAACCCCCAGGATCTCCGAATTCCTACAGGCCTAGTCTTTCGTCTCCCATATTAAAGACTATGGAAAAACTGATTGACTTACATACGAGTATATATAAAGGCTAATAATCTAATCCTCCGCTTCACACATTATATGTAATTTGCGTACCAAATCTATTGTACAAACTCAGCATTAAGCACATCGGTCTACGATATAGAAAGAGCATTAGACTCTAAAATCATAGCCCTCCGGACATTGAGGATGTTTTTGACAACCCGAACTTTAGATCGGAGCATGCCCTCCATAGGAGAGGTACAAATTCAAAAATTACAAAATGGATTAGCAACCTGCTGCACCAAAGAATAATAAAGGAAAATCTAGGCCGCGAGGAATTGAATATCAGCAATGTAAAGGGCTTTCTTCAGGGTGGAGTACTGTCCACTCTTTTGTGGCCCGTACCAGTAAATGACCTCATGCAAACTCTGAAGTCCAAAGAATATAAAACTATACGATTATGATATGCAGATATGTCGCTGTTATAATTAGTGGCAATCATGCGATTACCATCAGGAATCTCTGGTTGAATTCTCTGATAAGTAACTTGGACTGCAAGGGTCTCTCAATTAACTCCTGCAAAGCAAAAATTATTCTATTCAGAAGGAAAATAGGGATAAGTTTCTCTGACCTATTTATAGTTGTCACTGTGGTGCATTTGAAGAAGGTGTAACTCTAGATAGAAAACTCAGTTGTGGATTTCATCTAATAGCTTTTGCTCACAAAGCAACTATTGGGCAAATTATGGAGCCTAAACCCAAAATTGCATATTGCTATTCAATGGTAGTATGGTGGGGAAAAACCAAATAAAAGTCAACAATAATATTATAAAACTGGGCAAGATTAGTCCCACACAGCGTAAAGGTCACGATAGCAATGAAAAGATGGACCACCAGGCCAAGAAAGAAAGTCCCTTTATCGAACCCTGCCCAAGCGTTGGCTTTAGTGATAACGACTTAAAACACGAAATAAAACGTTTCGAAGACTATGTACAGTTAAATATTGGTATGATCCAAATGGTCTTAAACACTCCAAGAAATTCCCAAAAATTCCGAATTAGCCCTTCTTGATAGGAAAGAAATAAGACGATAGAGATAAATAAGAGCCAACCAACCACGTGCGCTGCACAGCCAGTGCAGAGTCCTAAACTAGTGTGAGTATTATTTTTTACTGTTTATTTCGAGCAGTGCCAAGGGTTGCGAAAGAATTAGTAGCTCATTTATTGTGTATTATTACTGTACCATACTATAATGTACGAGCAATGCTGATGAAAAACTGCTTTTTAAAAAATATATTGCCGGAATCTAATTCAAGAATCAACGAGGTTTTTCTCTGCCCCGATTTTACTGCCCTCTTGTTGATAATATTTCGCTTCTCATAACTTATCACAAGGAAAACGCATTCCAACTAGTATTTTATCGTTCTCAAACAAAAAACTGATTTCAGTTGGTTTCCCTCAACATTCCCATATTCACTTACTTTTCGTACATTTTATTTTGTTTTTTAAAATACATAAAAATGCTTCTGAAGTTTCAATTGTTTTTAATATTTCAAATAATTTCGTTGCACTGTTACGCATATGCTAATAAATTTAATGTCAGTCTCACGAATTTAGCCACATGTGAACAATACACTATAAAATCCGGAGGATACACGTATGCTGATTTCTTTCAATTGCATGATATGAAAAATAAAAAAGTCCTCAAGGACAACGAACGGCTGCATTTAAAATTTTACGTAGCAACATCAATGGATGCTCATATTCTCTTATCGGAAGTGAATAATCCACGAAGAACCGATCGCGTTTATGAAATCGGTTAGAGAACAGTTTTATACATATAGTTTTCTTGTTTTTTTTTCTCAATAAAGGTTTTTTTTTTTTTAATATTGTAGTTCTTGGTGCTGGAACAAATTCATATTCTGCAATTCGCCTGATGATATCTCGTAATCGCGTTGCAACGAATTTTGTTTCAGGTCTCTTATCAGTTATAGATCCAATGCCGGTCGAAATAATTCAGAATAATGGTGGGTGCGGTCGTAGTAATGGGAAATAAAATTCTTTTAATTATTATTATTAATTTGTTTCGTTTCAGACGGTCTGTTGGTTGTTAATATTCCGGGATATTCCGAATCACATTTGAATTATATGGACGAAAGTCCTCTGAATATTCGTTATGTTAGCTTTAGTTCGTATGGATCAATTCCTGCTAAATGGTATTATGATTGCAAATTTGATGGATTCTGTAAGTCTTATATGTTTTTGTGTTTTTACTTTTTAAGATTTTAAATATCATCAATGATGATATCTTGCGAAACACGTGCTACTAGAGAAATGGTTTGATTTGTGTGTAAGATTAGTTTTGTTTCGCTTTTTTTAGAATGAGGTTTTGTACTACATATAAATTTAGCTTAAGGATTAAATTTGTTGTTGCATATTCATAGCAAAAAGAAGCAGCGATAAGCAAGGGTGATTCTACGCCTATAGATAAAGTTATTACTTCAAAGTTGTAGCTGCTTATCGTGACGTTTTTAACCCTCCTTCTTGACAGAATATACATATGTACTTTGATTTTCCTTCATTGTGCCTTAAACCCATATTTTGACCTTTTGCTTCAATAGTCTTAAACGCTCAAATGCTCCCTTGAGAGCTCGCTGTGTTCTTCCCATTATATCAATGTTGTCCGCATGTGTGAATAACTGAACAGACTTTTGAATGATGATGCTTCTTGAGTTGACTTGCACGTTCCGCACTATTCTTTGATGACCGATATGGAAAAAATCACATCACAACGCATCGCCTTTTCTGGCATTCAAGGTCTCAATTTTGCTATTACTTCCTTCGTTATCCTGCATATTCGAATAAGCTTGGCAGAGATGCCACAACTGGACATGGCTCTGTATAGTTAGAGATTAACTATACGAGTAGATGCTGCCATATACGGTTTAGAAATCGATGAAGAGGTGGTGTATATCGATTTGGAAAACATTTTCCAAATAGAGGTCGATCAGATTTTTGACGGAAGGTTTTAGGCGATCACTTAATACGACAGAAAGGATTTTATAACCGATGTTGAGGAGACTTATTCCCCTGCAATTGGCGCAGTTCATTGCATTTCCCTTCTTTACAAGGACAAAAAATGCTAAGCTTTTATTCATCGGGCATCTCATCTACCCAGATTTAAGGTCTGTGTTGATATACCCATATGCTTCGTATAAAATCTTCACCTACTATTTTAAACAGTTTGCAAGTCCGCATCCGTAACTTGGCTACAACAAAATTCGGTATTAGCTGTTCGGATCGTTGGGGCATCCAAAACAATGCAGGAGTGCCTTGCGTCGATTGATATTGAGATTTCTTCCTGTCATAATCCACGCTACTTAAAACAATTAGGACAGAAATTCCTATTGATGAAAACTAAAGTTTTGATATCACCATCCATATCTCTTCTTTGTCTATTTACCTACTTAGGTGTCGCTACCGTTCGGGGTGAACTTGGGGAACAACTAACAAGTCTGTGAACTCAATGATCTTGTTAGTTTAGTTAGTTTTTTTTTTTCGAACGCTTTTATTATTTTTTTATTAGTACCGGTAATCCGCCGATTAGAAAATATTCGCGCACTACTATTTAATTTACAAAATCATTGACTGGGTATACCGACTGCGCCAATTATGGTTAGCCAAGCGGAGCTTGCCAAAAAAAACAACCTTTCTGTTTGAAATCCACTTTATTTCTAATTATTTAAAAATTGATTGTGAATAATTACAATTATGCAAAGGAAATAGACTATTATATTACATGTTTTAAGTTCTTAGAATTAAAGAATTTGTGCTGATTAACAATAAAGTGCATGTGAAAATATATTTGGAAAATGAAATGAATTAGTCAGCAAATTATTAAATGAGTTCGATGAACGTCTGGCGGTTGACAGGTGGCTGAAGGTCAGGTGAAAGTGTAACTGTAACTCGCGCGCACTGCTGAGCACCAATCGCGCTAATCTCTTCACGCTGCTGTAGCGTGTGGAGATATCCTCGCTCTACCTCTTCCACAAGTGCTGTTGCATCTGATGGATTGGACGCAAAGTTTGAGTCGGCTCTGTGGAGTCGGCTCTCGTCCGATGCTACACTTAACGTCGCGAGTTATTTCTCCAGTATGAAGCTTGTTTTCCCAATGCCTTGCACTTAGACGCAATTACCGATCCGCTACAACAAACGTTGTTGCGTTGCATTTCCACAATACAGCGCATGCGCCTCACAATGAAAAGCAGGGAATGCTTCCGAGGACTGATTGCTCACAAGCTCCAGATGGATGGCATATGTCACCAAGCACACAAAAACTGCGATGAACGTAGCCCTTCTCGATGGTCTACTCGTATGATTGACCTACTTTGGCGTTGATCTGCACCGACCCGGCGTAGTCGACGCCGCTATGTTTGAAGGCTCTTGCCTGCCGCGCACGCTCTTTTGGCAGGTTGCCCATCAATTGCTCCGATATGTGCCGATTCTCCTGAAAACAGCTGAGTTTTACTGCTCCTCTTAAAGTGGGCATCCAGAATTTTTGCCTGATGAACTGAATACACAACTCCACCCCACCATACAGGGTTCTGTGGTGTGCTTATAATGCGGCAGCTCAACTTGTTCTTGACCGGAAGGGTGGCCGAATGGCGATATGAATAAGGTTGCTCCCTCACAATCGACCTCCTACCCCTATCACTCCATTATAATCCACATATGGTGTTACTGCCCCTTTAGATTTTGGTTCGGTGGTCTTTCGTACGACACGGAAAAGCAAAGATGTTACTCTCCGCAAACTCTGCAGTGTGGATCTGCGCTCCAATAAACTTGTGTCATTGATCCTCAGCTCCGTTGCTCTAAGCTCCATTAGCCTTCCGACGATAACTGGTTTCAGCTGCGCTACTCAAATTCCCCTTGATGCTATGCCCGCTGAACTACTCACTTTCTCCATAAGCTTGCACAAGAAATCGGACGTACATAACTGCAAATTGGTATGCAAATCGTCTTTAGGCAAACCTGCTATTTGAAGCTACCAAGTTGTAGCTCGTCTGTCTGTCTCTCGACCGCAAGTAGACGACTGCTCCATATGCTCTGATTAATGCGTCACCCAAGCCATTCCATTTTACTGGTTTGCTATATGCCCAACCAGCTAAGCACGCGAATCTACGTCAGGTGTGATAAAATGTTTCCCATTTGGGAATCATGGTTACGGGTATTTGCTGTGCACGCCAGAACGCCACAAATCCTAGATAAAATTTCTTGCACGCACTATCACAGATGCAAGACAATCTTTCGCTCATTATTACTGCTCTATGCGCTTCACAATTCTAATAGCAATCTCTCGTTTGATGATATATTATTTGTCAAACTCAAACACGCCTTCTCTTAGCGATGAAATTATTTAATTTCCCAATGCAATGGCTTACACCTCGTCATCTGCTCCTTTTAGTATGTCGTCAACGTAGAAATCGTTAGTTATTGCTCTCGTTTTCATTTCATTTCATTGCTTTTCATAGTTTCATGATTACTTTTTGGTAAGCAAGCTTAGATTAATACGATCTTTTTAATAATAATTTGATCATTAAAGAAAAAAGAAAAAAACTGATAATAATTGATAAGATAAATTAGGTTTGAAATTTAGCTATTTAAGTTCGAAATTCAAGAAAAATTTGTTTTATAATTTTCTTTCTAGTTTTAATATTTTGTATATTTTTTAGTTCATGCGGAATTGTGTTTAGAACTTCCCGTACACTGCATTTCAGCTGTCTTCTCCCGTAGTTGTTGTAGAATCGGGGTTCGTGAAGCATACCTTGAGATCTTATTCTTGTGTTGATTCCATGTTGAATTGGTGTTATGAATCGGTTGTCATCGTAGTATTCCAGTATAAGGGTCATCTTGAAAATATCTTCTACTCGTTCCGGAATATTGAGCTGGTTATGTACACCTATTTTCTTCAGTGCCGAGTTTTGGAGTTTTTGAATTTTCTGTATATGTGTTGCTGATGCATTGCCAGATGCAAGTATGCCATACCTGAGTTTAGATTCCACAAGGGCAAAGTAAGCTTGTCTTAATACGGCCGTTGTGGCATGATATTTTAGATGTGTTAATGCATATAAAGCTCTTCTGAGGCTCACTCGCAACTCATCTATGTGCTTATCCCACAAAAAGTTGCTGTCGATCGTAACTCCCAGATATTTGTATCTCTCCACTGTGTCGATATGGCAGTTAACTGAACTATTGCATGATTCATTTTTGAAGTGGATTTGCAATTGTGTAGCCCTGAATTGCGGGTTTCGTATATGCATCATTTTTGTTTTAAAAGCATTGATCGTTAAGCCGTGATCGTGACACCACTTTACTGCGTTGTCGAACTCCTCCTGCATAATTTCTGTTGCCGTATATAAGATCTGTGACGCACTACTATCGCCGTATCGTCTGCATATGCAAATGGAATGGCCTTCTTGAAAATTCGTAACATCTCATTGGTGTACAATATGAACAAGATTGGACCCAATTTTGATCCTTGAGGAACTCCATATTGAACGTTTTCATTTTGGCTGTATGCATTGTTTATTTTGACGCAAAATTGTCTGTTCGTCAGATATTCACGTAGCCAATCTGCCATCAGTCCTGGTATACCATTATTTTCCAGTACTTCTACTAGTTGATCATGGTTCAGTGTATCGAAAGCCTTACTGAAGTCCACGAATAGCACTAAAACATGATGGCTTTTATTTAGACTTTCGTTGACGCAATTTGTAAATTCTCCTAACAGCTTACCAGTGCTTTTATTTTTCTGGAAGCCGTACTGACTTGCGTGTATCAGCGAATTTGTTGCTATAAAGTCTTGCAGCCTGTTTGTTATCACCTCTTCCATGCACTTTTCTATTACTGGCAATATTGATATTGGCCTATAATTTTTAAGGTTGCTTTTTGTACCTCCTTTGTATATCGGCCTGATTACAGCGGTTTTTAAGCCAGTAGGGATTTTTGCTTGTGCAATACTTAAGTTAATTAATTTACACAATAATGGGGTAAATATGTCCGTGTGCCTTTTTATATCAATAGCTCGTATTCCATCAATACCTGGCGACTTATTTTCACTCAATAAATTAATTATTCTTCGAGTTTCCAAGTAATCTGTTTCTTGAATATAGATTGTGCTGGCTAATCTTGATTTTGAGTGTGCCGATGTAACCGAGTCACAATGATGCACAATATCTTTTATTTGTGTGCTAAAGTTGTTTGCACACGCATTAGTTAAATTGTTCAGACACATTTTACCCGTGAAATTCTTTGTTATTGTTTCATCCAAACTAGGCTTTTTCCTTCCCTTCCTCCCTTCTTAGCTAAGGCCGTTGCGCACTCCTAGTTGGTGGAGGTCCTCTTATACTTATGCGTGCCATATTAGATGAGGTTTTCCTCTACTCAAAGACTCTGCAGGCTGGAGCATTGATGTCCATTCGCTCTACATGTCCCAACCATCTTAGGCGGCTGATGCGGAGTTTCTGACTAGATCGATGGAATAGTAAACGACATTTTATGGAAATTTACAAAAAAAAAATTTCTGTCTGGCGACGAATATCTTTTTATTGCGTTCAATTTAATTGTAAGTACGATTTTAAGTTATTGGCATGGAAAAACCCAATACAAAACATTGAACCATTGTCCGATGTGTTTACCCAAATGTTAACGCATATTATGTAACCCAGCACATTCGGTGGATGTGGAAATCCGCGCGTGTTCTGAGTTCACACAAATAGCCTGACAATTGCGCCGCACAGATCGTATAGTTTGTCATTAAATCTTCTCCTTCTAGGCCCGTGCGTCGAAGCAAACGGGACCCAATATCTTTCAAAAAAAATTTCTCTCGAAACCATATCTTCGTTCGCTTTCAATAGAGTCCATGATTCAACGCCATAAAGTTGGATTAAGGTCTTATACAGAAAGGCCAACTCTCATTACTTCCTACTCCATTGCCTTCTTAGACCAAAGAAACAGCGATTGGCAAGAGTAATCCTCCGTTTTATTTCTAATGAGGTGTTTTTAGTGGAATCGATAGCAGAGCAGAGGTAGACCAATGTCCTTACTGTCCAATTCATCGATGTTATTTGTCCCTTCTTGTTAACAACATGTACTTAGATTTGCTCTTATTTACAAGTAAAAGTAATAACCCGCTTAGTTCTGAAAGTTATGTATATGCTGCAGTTGCACAAAATCTTTGAAAGAGTGTGCCTGTGGTGTTCGCTTAAGAGTTCCGCACGATTCTTGCATGTATGATGTCAAAGAAGTCACATGACAGTGCATTACCTTGTCTAAAGCAAGCTTACGAGCTTGGCAGTGATGCCTAAACTAGACATGGTTCTATATAGCTCATCTCTATAACCGCTATCATATGCGGCGTTAAATTCGATGAAAATATTGTGGATATCGATTTGAACTTCTTGAGTTTTTTCCAGGAGTGTGAAGATTTGGTCGATTGTCGACTTGCCTGGTCTGAAACCGCACTGATAGGAGCCAATGAAGTTGTTGACGAAGGGTTTTGGGCATTTACGCAATATGGCAGATAAGATCTTGTTTGCAATGTTCAGGAGACTTATAACTCTATAGTTTGGGCAGTTGAGGGGTCTCCTTATCCGTGGATCGGGCAAATCGGGCTTGGATTTCATTTGTCAGGCATACACTCTTCTGACCAGATCTTATAAATGAGTGGGTATATGCTTTGTTCAATTTTAACTCAGATGTTTTTATCCTCACTTCGTTTGGGTCAGGTGGACGGAAGCTTTGGCTATCGTCGTCTAAGTTGAAAAGTCTGTTCGTCCTTGACTGCAGGATGTTGGTATTCGTCGTACTTATAGAGTCTGCACAAGATGTTTTTCCATATTCTAAGCACCCACCGTGATTCTACTGTAAAGTTTCCTTATTCATTTCTACGGGTTTGTTTCCTTGACAAATTGTTATTACCTTAAAACTTCCGTGTGTTGTTGGACCACAAACTCTCAATATCTTCGATTGCGTGCTTACCGTGATCACTTTTCTTCTTTCAATAAAGCCGATGTTCTTCCCGTCTCTTTGGCTCGTATAGCTCTTTTCTTTCTTTGCATTATACTCTGCAGCGCTTATATTTCTTTGCGATCCCACCGTTTTATCTGCATCATGTTTCGCTGTATGGACTTACCAACACTCTTCAACAAACCAGAAGTTCTGTTGTAGTAAATTCTAATGAATCAAGTTTGGTATCGCTGATAACATGCTGATAATGCCGCCACTAGTTTTCTGCACTTGATGATGGCAGTAGAGGAGTTCTCCAGAGGTTTTGGGGGCTAATAAAACAAAATCTAAAGTAGGCGGTGCTCTCTACTGCAACCATCATAATAGATGTTACAATTGTTCAACCTCCAACCCATCACAACAGACTTCTTGGATGGCAGTGATATTGGTTTTTACGGTATATGGTATCCACTAAGTGCTCGGCAGCATGTGACTTATAAGGAGTTCCATTATTCCACGGATGTAGTCGAACATCGCTATTCATTTTTCATTTCTTGGGCGACGTCACGTATAGTGTCTTACGTGGTTTGGCCCGACAGTCCCATCCTCAACCTAGAAGGCATGATTTTTAGATGATAGTGGCCAAGCTCACTACAGTCGTGTGATCACTTCAGTTGTTTAGTTAGGAACTACTCCATCACCATTTCCGTCACCATTATTCCGTCATCTTAAGACACGCTAGGAACTACTCCATCACCATATCTGTTCCGTCATCTTAAGACACGAAAACTTCTCAATGACCAGCAGTACGGTTGTCATGGTAACAAGTCCACTGATAGCATTTGATTTGATGGCATGTATCACAGAAAAGTTTACACCAATCTGGCGACAAGGTAGTTGCAATTGATATTTCAAGGGGATTTGACAACTTTTGGCTCTCTTTTCAATGAATTAGTCTAGTATCAACTGCAAAATAAATCCTTGTGTGCCTTAGACCTCCATTCTGTCACCGGCACACTTTCAAGGGGATTTGACAACTTTTGGCTCTCTTTTCAATGAATTAGTCTAGGATCAACTGCAAAATAAATCCTTGTGTGCCTTAGACCTCCATTCTGTCACCGGCACTCTTTTCTAATTTTCATATACTCGTATATTCTCTTTTCTGCCACTTCTACTCTTGTCCATTCCTTTGCTGATGATCGGAAGGAAGGGGAGGGTAAGACGGGGTACCTAACATATGAGGTGGTGGTGTGGTGAGCTTCAGTTTTTTTTTTTTTTTTTAAAAAAGAACTTAGCATTCAAGTGGGTATTATTACACTTAAAATGCCTGAGCACGTGTTAAGTATTTTAGGAAAATGGGACAGAGAGAGAAAGAAAGTTTTTTGCGCTCATTGGTTATTTCTCTCCATGGGTGGCATCCAACATTTAATGGGGAGACTATATTATTAATGTAATTCGACTTGTTGTTGTATTATAGGCGCAATCATTCGTCTTACGTGAATTAGGTTGCCTGAAAAAAAGAATTTCTTGCGCGCGAGGCTGGGATTCGAACAACGAACCTTCCGATTTGGAAGCCAATACACTACCACTTGAGCCACGGGCACCCACAAATATGTATCTAATCTATAAAATAATCTGTTGTCAAACCCCATAATTTTTGCTGGTCACATTTATCGCTTGATTTCTTGAATTTTCATAAAAAAAGGCCCCGATGATTCCTGAGATTCTTGGACTTTCACAGAATCATTTCACGAATGATTTCGGTGGTTCTTGTTGTTCTGCTGCGCCCTGGGTGAGGGGTATTCAGAGATGAAAAAGTTTCGCGAGAAATTTGCACCAACACTTAGAATATTGTAAAGTGACCAAACTTGTCAGTGCACAATCAAGTAGGAATCGACAATTAAAAAAACAACGCATCGATGGCAAGCGTACTATGCTCTCCCAGGCACTGCGACATTGTGACTGCTATACCCACACTTCGATGGCTCATATTTTAAAACATACTATAAATCTGCTACCGGATACACCATCGATGATTGGATCCCATATACAAAATTTCCTAATTTTATTCATAAAAGATGGAGCACGATTGTTTAAATTGACAAAAATATCATTTCCGTTTTTGATACTTCTTTTTCTTCTACATTTTCTGGATGGTTTATAGCTGATGAGATGGAAATGGAAGTTCGTCCGCTTACCGCTGAAGAACGACTTACAGCCGATCTTCTAAATAAAAGTAGAACGGACATGACGCCAGAAAATGAAGCCAATATTTCGTTTGCCTTCAAAGTGCGTTCCGTTGAATTTGATCAACGATCCTCGATTTTAAGTACTAGACTTCATATAATGATGGTAATGTAAAATCTATGCAGAAATTTTTTCAACAAAAATAATTTTTCTTCTTCGACACTTCCTAAAGGAATGGGTGAACGAACGACTTAAGTGGAATCCAGATGAGTATGAAGGCGTAAATTATGTCGTTCATCCCCTATTTAACCTTTGGCATCCTGAACTGGTAATCAAGGAGTAAGTTCTTCATTATCTTTTCCCAACACAATGCATAATTCAAAGGCTATTTTTCCTCTATTTAGTGGTGCTTTGGATACATTTAAAAAGTTCAAACCATTCTTTAGCATTCGAGTTGAAAGCAGCGGACGCGTAAAAATGTTTGCTAGAAATGCTGAATTACATACGTGGTGCTTTGATATAGCACCGAACTGGCCAAATGATGCGACAAAGTGTGAGATTATTTTGGGAACGAAAAACGAAAATATTAAACTTTTGTACAATACATCATCTCCATTTACGGATCAAAATATCAATGAATTGTCGGAATGGTCTATTGACAAAGTCACTGTTAAGTTCGGTACCTACGAAAAGCAGACAAATGAAACAAGCGGCGCTGATACGAAAGAAGATCTTTTGGAATTAGTTGCAGGCGACCTAAAGATACAAATACAAATAAGTAGGAATAGTGCTTATTATCAATGTATTTTTAAGGCACCTGCTGCAGGTACGCACAATCATATATGTATATATGTTGTATAATTATTTTGTATAATTTAATTTTTTTTTTGCTTTCAGCGGCTCGAATTTTAATTATTTTGGCATTTTTCTTAAAAAAATATAAACGAGGAGGCTTTTACTTGATTGCCTTAGTGGTTCTATCAATCGCCTTGATGTTCGCCGGAAAACACGCACCCGCAATGATAATGCCTAATATTGGTAAGTGTTCAACATATTTATTCCTTTTTTAAAGTTTCAGAAAAAGGTTGAAGTCAAAAATGGTTTTTAATCTATAGGTCCTTTTGCAAAAATAACAAAAAAACCGTAACGCAAGTTCTTGCAAATATTTCAAATGCCATACACATAAACAGAATAGTAATTGATCGAATTGGTAATCTGCTAGTCGGCTACAGAATGTACTAAGTCTTACCCCGCAGGTGCCTCATGAAGTATACAATAATACTAGCTGCCTCTAGTGACGCAAACCAAATTGAGATTTGATTTTTTTTTTACATGAACTGACTACCTTAGGTTTAATATTTCTTTATTGCGTTGCCCACTCGGGGGAGATTCGATGACCTGATGAACTGGAGCTTTAGTGTTCCAACCAGTTTATCATCTCCTTATCAAGTAGTCCCTAGAAAATAGTCCCTAAAATCGAATAGAACTGAAAATAGATAAATCTTAAAAACATAAACAGTTGAAAGTCTTTATCAGTCCTATTTGTGCTAAAAACTGTATACAAAATCAAAGCTCAGAAAGCTGTTTTTTAAGAAAAAAGTAGTCATAAATGGAATTTCTTATCTGAAAAATAGTTGTGAAAGAATTTGTAAATTATACATTTCTTCACAAGACATACATATATAGTTGTTGTGCCTGTATGTATGCTCCTTTTACCGGAATTTATCAGTCTTTCGTCGAAGAATGAGAACGCGGTTCAGTTGTAAAGTGAATACACTACCACAAAAATAGTGTGAATTATAACCTTCGAATCACTCTGAGTGAAGAAAAAAACTCTGTCCTATTCGGACTCCCACCCCCTGGAGAGCGAATATCGAAACCAAACACACCTGAGTTTCAAACCACTACAAAAAAAAAAAAAAAACAATTTTCCTTTCTCCTCCTTCTACCAGTCCGCGCCCAGGTAACAGTAAAAGGGTATCAACCCCTCAGGCGCGAGTAAATTATAAAAAAAAAGCACCCACCACGTCAGCGCCGATTACCTGATACTAAGAGGCATAGTGTTCCCCGTTGTCTGCATCACTCTCATGGTAAGTATCGTAGAATGTTGTGTCACTTATGTATGTTCAAGCGCAAACAAAAGCCTCGTCTACTGTCATTGTTATCCTACTAATGGACAGCAGCGAAGCCGCTGACTTCCTAGGACATCGGAAAGCATTCATTTGGTCTGCCGGCAACCGTCGAGGTAGACCGTTCCTTGAGTTTGGTTAGAGTAGCTGGGTTGTATTTTCGTGAAAGCGTGTCTCACCAGGTTTTCGTCGGGACATGTTTAGTGCAGTGAACTTTGCTATCCCGAATAACACTCAAATACTTACGAGTAACTTTGTTGAAGAAATAGATGGTGGTGTCTTTAACCACTAGATGAATCAAACTAGACATCTTCCTTCTTCTCGTAAAAGGAACAATGTCATTTTTGAGTGGATTGACTGAAAGCCCATTCCTAGTGCACCAATCATCATGTCTAGAAATTGATGCGCTTTAGAGTTGATAGTCGCTAGGCATGTTCCAACAAGCAATACAGCTAGGCAACCCCTAATTACTATCGGATCTCATATTGGCCCCAGTCAGCAATCAGGGTCCTATTCACCAGCATTGCTCTTATCCGCAAGACTAATTACATATGCCTTCAAAAATTCTAACATACAATAGATAGCGCCACACTCCAGGGTGCATGCGAGTCTCAACCAATAAATCTCTCAAATACGCGGTCAACTAAGATCTGTTGCGCACTCCAGCGGCAGCCTATTAAGGTTCCCTTCTACTTTTACTTGCCACCGAGGTCTTACTACTTCGTTGTTCGTCTGAGTGGTAATCGAAGATTTTTCGGTCCGGACCGTTAATATCCATTCGCTCTATGGTTCTCAGCTATCTCAGGCTGACTAGGTCGATGTCATAGTATATTCGTATGTACGTATAATATGTTGACTTAAACGAAACCAAAAATCGCAGAAACTTGTGTTCAAAACGACAATGGATATCATCATCCGCTTTCACAAACGTTTATGCTTTCCCGCTATAGAATAGGACTGGAATGGTTAGATCTTATAAAAAGTCATCTTAGTGTTTCTTGGCAATGCTATCTTGGCTAAAGAGAAACCGATTGGAAAGTGCGACTCCTCGTTTATTTTCGGATGAAGTGCCATTGTCAAAGTTAATAATGAAACGAAGATGGACAATATCTCTAATTGTCTCAAAGTTATAGCTATCTACTCTGACGCTCTGTCTAAATCACCGACATTATGTACACTTTTCTGTTGACTTGCTGCTTTCTGTCAATGATGTCAATATCATTAGTGTACGAGTATCAAAGTTGTTGCACAGGCTTGTGCAAAGTTATGCTTCTGGCTTAGACTTACAAGTTTTGCCTACTGCATAACCTTGTCTGAACCCTTTTTTTACATCAAAGGTCTTAATGCGATTGAATCCGACCTTTACGAAGCATTCAGCATGGCCTATTGTCATTCTGTTCAAATTGACGAGCTTTTCAGGTATACTGAAACAAGATATGGATCTGCAGATACTGTTATATGCGGCTTTGAAATTGATAAAGCATTGATTTAGACTTATAGGGTTTTCTCTAGCGTCTGCTGTAGTGGATTTCCCGGGCCTATAATACATACACTGATAGATGCCAATCAAATTGTCGATAAATAGCAAATAGTTTAAGGCGCCCACACAATACTACAGATATGATATCATTTGCGATGATAAAGAGACTAATGCCTCTACAGTTTTCGCAGTTGGGAGGGTCTCTTTTCTTATAGATCAGATGAACGATTTTTAGGTATACTTTTCCCCGAGCAAACCTTGAAAACGATAATATCATTTCGAAATCATCTCCTGGTATCTTAAATAGCCCAGCAGGTAAGGCGTCCAATCCGGCAGCATTGTTATGCTTAAGGCTAGATATTGCTATCCTCACTTCATTAGCGAGGAAAGTAACAGAGGTGCCGATGTCAGTTGGTTTTGAATGTTTGCAGGTTATAATAACTAGGAAATAGAGATCTCGGCAGGGTATTATGTAACCTAGTTGTACGGCTTAGCAATGATTCGCGTTATTTCCGAGTACGTCCGAGTACCCAAAGCGGGTTTGAGGGTAAATTAATGAGCATTTATAACGAAATGTGTATTATAGTTGAAGGATTAAAAGGCGGGGTGGCTACTGGCTATTTCGGTGGAGCACTGTTGATGACAATAGCAATAGAACAGGGAAAAATAGGAAATATTTCGTCGGTGTTCATTGGTGTCAATTGAGTGTGTAATTTAAATATTGACTTTGAGATTCATTTCACGGTTTTGAATCTTAAGATTTTCAGAGTTCAGAGAGGCCTTAAGATTTTCTGATCAGACGTGGGTATTGTATTCCAATTCCGGGGTGATAAGTGTTTTATAAATTGAGACTAGATCAAAGAGTTAAAAATATCTCTTATATTTGATCATTCCAACGCATCCTGGAATGGAAAGTTTTTCGGTTTCATAGATAATGGCTGGGTATTTACATTTGGATTTAGTGACAGAAAACAAGAAATTCTCTGATACTTTGGTGGTAGGTCACCAGTCCGTTGCTGTAGAACGGGAACCCAAGTCGAACATGAAAAGTAGCGAGCACAATCATAACCAAAGCAATGGACTGGATTAGAAGTTGCAGACAAGAGATCATTTATGAAAATTAAAAAGGGGGTCGGGTGGCCGTGGCTGGCTCAGGTGGTACTGTATTGGCTTCCAAATGGGACAGTTTGGGGTTCAATACCAGCCGTGCTAGAAGACTTTTTTTCATTCAACTAAAATCTTGTGAGATTTACAATTTACACTAATAATTTAGTCTTCCCATTAAATGTTGGATGCTACCCATTGTGCGAAATAACCACTGAGCGCAAACATATTTCTCTCTCTCTCTTTCTCTATCCAATTTTCCAAAAAACTTAACACGTGCTCCGGCATTTTAAGAGTAGTCACAACCTCTTGAGTGTTAAGTTAAAAAAAAAGGGAGTCGGTGACAGAACGGAGCCCTGAGGCACACAAGAAGGTTTTTCTGGATATTAGATTTGTCGTAAGTAGAATGCAATGTTCCGCAAGGAACTTTCTAATCTACTGAAAAAGAGATTCATCAATCCCAAATACACGCATTATCGACAAAAGAGTGTGATGCCAAACTTTGTCCAATGCCTTTGAAATATTTAGTACAACTTTCTTAATTTCTCCAGATTGGTGTAGACTATGGTTACACTTTCCGGTGATGCATGCTATCAAATCACCTGTGGACCAGTTACTACAAAAAAATGCAGGGTGTGCAGTCAGCAAATTTGCTTTATAAAATGAGCTGACAGCTGACACAATTTCTGATTATTGATTTGTTCTGCCGATTATCGCTCAGCAGAATTGGTTTTTCAATATTCTTAGTGCTCTACTACTAAATTTCCTTCCTAATCTCTACAGATTTCTATTTAAGTCTTATTGGCTTGACATATTCTTTTTACATTTTGCTGAAACTTTCGAACGTTGTTCCTGAAGAGGCACCCCTGCATTTCCTCAATCACTCGCTCCTCACAATTTTTTCTCTTTCTCCGGAAAAGCCAATGTTTTTCCTTCATTTGTTGCTCTTAAAGCGCTCGAGGCGTTCCCATTGGTATTGCATATTGCAGCTCCACTTCGCAGGCAAGTTGTTTTGTTGCGTGTACTTTTATTTGTGACTTTTCTCATGGCTTCTTTATATCAATTCAACTGAACCTCAATACTTGACACAGGATGTAAAGGGATTTGCAAGAGGTTAGTGCAAATGCAAAGGATGTGTTGAGATTGCAGTAGTTTAATGTTAAATATAATCACGGTATTTCTACGTTGTCGTGGCGTCTGCATTATTCAATGACGTACCTTGAACACAACTAGGTTATGGTCCAAGTCTATATTGGCCTATTTCCTATTTAGGGTATGAACGTATATCGGGCTGATATTGTCGAATTTAGGCTTGATGCGGATAGTTACATGTGCTCAAGTGCCGAAAAATTAAGACTTCTTGATCCCCCTTGGACGGGGGTGTTATCTGATTTATAGCAGCCTAAGGTTTCGATGCAGATGTTGTTGTTTAAGGTGTGGACATTCCTTGTGAAGATCTGTATGTTATGCAGGGTCGTCAACAGTAAATCCGAGGCTATTAGTTGCTTCGCAAAAGTTGTAAATATTTATACGTGACAGGGTAGTAAGTCCCACGCATAACTCTCAACCTGGAGAACTAGATAAACCAAGGTACATCCATTAATTTCTAGATTTCTAGATTTTGAGTGACTCCTAGAGAGTATTATGTATAACACATTCATTCCAAGAGCATACTCTCAAAACTTTGCATTTTTCTATCAGGTTGTGATCCGCATTCAGGCTGTTCATATTAGTTTCCATCCTCCCTGATTTTCCTTCGCCCGCGCTGTGTGCAAGAATTTTAAGGTTCGTATCATTTACATACGGCCGTTGACCACAACCATTTACCTAGAGTCCCAAAACATGTTGTGCCCCTAGGAAATAGAATCAGGTATCTCTAAGTTCATTTCGAAGTTTAAGTGTTGCCGCTGTCGATGAGGATTGAAAAATATTATACTGCTGAGCTCCGATTCTGTCAAATAAGTGTATCGTGTTTCATATATATTTTTAAACTCACAATAATTCAAGCCATTTCACTTGTACTCGTATGTATCATATTTAGGATGTACATATATTTTAAAAAGCCGTGAGTAACTACAACATTTTCTTTATCCTTAGAATATTTTTTTTTTGTCAACTTAAATGATGCTGTATACTAAACGCCGTAAGATTAATTTATTTTATGTTTTTATTTTCCAGTTAAAGTTTATAAAATGCTCATGGTCTCGACCACAATTTGCTATATTCTGCACGTAGTGAGTATATGGTTGGAAGAGTATCCTCCTAAAGTTAAACCACATCACTGCCTAGTCAGTATCATAAATTGTTCGGCTTTGCGGTTTGTTCTAGGGCTACGATTTGAAGATGTAAATTTGTCTCTTATATGATTTGATTATAATTTAAATAATATTTTTTATTTTTAGTCAACTGCCATGGTTGCCGCTCAAGAATATCCATGGAATGAAATTTCCAAAATTCTAAATCGCCTGTTTCTCCTGGGAATCGCTATCACTTTTATTTCCATTGATTGTTTGTATTAATATTGATATAAGTACATAATATATTTTGCTCGATAGCTCTGAACAAATGTGTAATTGTTAATTTGTAAAAATAAAATAAAAACTTCAAGCACACTTAAAAATATATTTAAAAAAAATGGTAGCCCTTTCTAACACACGTAAACTTAATCGAGTTTAGCATCAACCGTCACTTATTTACAATATTAATGCAACGAAATACCATGTCCAAATCCATGCCCAAATCCATGCCCACCGTAGCCAGAAATAATAGTTGGGGCGGATGCATAGTTGACTACTTGCTGTGCTAAGGCAACGGGCTGAGCAACAGAAATAGCTGGCGCAGCAGCGTACTTCACAACGGGTTGAGCGACAGCAATTGCAGGTGCTGCGGCATATTTTATAACTGGTGCCGGGTGATTAATATGAACCTACGTAGTATAACAAAATCTTATTAGTCGTATACAATGGTATTTGGGTGAAATGGGATAGTTCTACCATACCTGGCTAAAAGTAGCATAGCTTGTAGCAGCTGGAGCTACGGCTTTAATTATGGTTGGAGCGGGCTGAGCAATAACTGGAGCTGCTACAGCTACTGGAGCTGGAGCAATAGCCACTGGGGCAGCTGCTATAGATACTGGGGCAGCAGCTATAGATACTGGAGCAGCTTCTACTGAAATTCCACCCAATCCATATCCATGACCTATGCCTATTCCACCTAATCCACCTAATCCACCTAATCCACTTAATCCATAGAGTCCTCCGGGAGCCGCCAGTGATGCAGCAAATAAAGAAGACAGAATCTAGTAAAAGTCCAATTGAATAATGTTTTATATGAATTTAAAAAGAGTGCATAAATTCTTACCAATAGTCTCATTTTAGACTGAAATTAAAATATTA
Source organism: Volucella bombylans (assembly GCA_949129095.1). Taxonomy (NCBI): domain Eukaryota; kingdom Metazoa; phylum Arthropoda; class Insecta; order Diptera; family Syrphidae; genus Volucella; species Volucella bombylans. Next base: position 63,852,235 of record OX422144.1, on the reverse strand, counting down.
ACACTTATTCGATGGGAAACTGATATAACTAACGATCAAATATCGCTCGATTGATTGCACTGTATTGAGTTCAACCATCAATAACTCTTTTATACCCTAAATCAGATGTACCAGCACGTATCTTGGTTCAATTTCTTGTTTCGAAGCGGTGGTGGGGCATAGTCTGTTTACCATTTTACCAGTGCGTGTGACTTGAATGGAGCTTTTTGTCCAACTCTTATGTAACATTGTTGCAATTGAAATTAATACTAATAGAACATTAAATGTAACACAATTCCTTTTACAAATCAAACAGCTGTACATACATACGAGTATGAAGTTGTTGAGAGCTTGTCATTTTTGTTGCCCGCGACGGCAGATTGGAAGTTTTAATTAAATTCCTTTTCTTAGTTGGATAGCGTAGAGAGCAATACGACAAGTAACTGGATAATTATTATTTTTTTTTATTTAATTGCTTTTTTTCAAAACATCTTTTCGCGTAAATATGAAATTTTTACGTTTTTTATAAGTTTATTCTATGTACACCAGATTTAAATTATAAATATCTGTCGTTGTGCTCCTGTTCCCTCCTGGAACTATTAACGCTTAACTTCTCAATAGTGCATACAATAACATGCTCAGTGTGTTGTCCTGTATGTTTTTGTACAATACTAGTCGGCAAGTGCCGGTGTGCCGTTGTGCTCTGCCAATCGACTCTATATCAAATTTCTATACTAAGACGATTCTCAGAGAAGAACTAAAATGGCCCGGCAACACTATCTATCCCTAACACGAGCTCTTAACTGAGTAAAGTAAAATGAGATCCTAAGATCCATTGCATTTCTCCAAATTGATTGTAGTCACTAAATATGTTTGTTAATTTATCTCATACAATTGCCGCAACTGGCTCATAAGTCATAAAGACTTGCGAAAAGATTGAAACACTCGGTGAAACCACCAGACTGGTCAAAGTCATCAGAAGGGTCAAATCAGCCAGACTGGAAACACTCAGAATATCTGATAGCACCTGCACTGAGTTGAATGGAGAGATTCTCTGTTTCGTGATTGAGACTCATTTTCCAGGTTAAGGATGAAAACCAGATAGCATCCAGCTGCTTTCACCGAAGATGAGTGCGACCTAAGTAACACAAATCGTCGTAGCTGATATATGTCGTTGCTTCCTTTGATGGCTTGAAGTCGCCTGGTACCGATGACATATGGTAAATATTCTACAATAAAAAGCGCACTTGACAAGGAAAAAAATACAACTTGGACATTTTCATTGACATTAAAAGCGCTTTTGACAACGCAAATTTGACGGCATGTGTAACTCGGCCAGACAGCGTGGCGTAGACGAATCACTAGCTTTGTGGATTAAAGCAATCTCGTTGGTGGTCGACACGAGGCTTAACGCTCTCAGTGGTTCTAACGTCTATACATATATAGATGATTTAGTTGAACTGGCTTTTAGATCATGCCTTGCAACTGTCTGCATTAAAGCGCATGCAGCCTCAGACGTGATTGACGATTTGTGCACTAGAAAGGGTCATCTTCCCAAAACTAGAAGGATGAAGATGACTCATCTGGAGTATGGTCCATTTCTCCTACGAAGTTAAGTATTATATTTAACTGTCATCTTGCATAATAAACTTCTTTGGACTAACCGGTTAGATTCATACTTCTATAATAAGATTGATAATATCCTTTTATCAGACTTCAAAGAACGGTTTGTATTGGGCATTGGAGGTTTCCCTAGCACATCTGGCTCTGCTCTCAATGCACTGATGATTTTCCTTCCCTTTGATATTCATATCATGGACTGCATTCTAAAAGTCATCTTCCGTTGACAAAATAATATTCTTTGGTATGGTATGGAATGCAATGGAGATTTATGATTGTGTTCTGACTATGGTCTTATGGATATGCCTTCTGTTGCTTTTCATATGCGAAAATACAAAATAGACTTTCCCTGTGCCCAGAAATGGTTTCGGCCAGAATCTGGACCAGGAAAGAAATGCAGTTCATAGTAGAATGTCTCTCCTCTCTCCTCTCCACAGAAGTACGATGTGTTCTGAAAATCAATGAAAGAGAAGAAGTATCTGAGTCTGGAGCGATAGCCAAGCTACGTTTAAAGACTTTCTGAACCCCCTCATGACTTTCAAGATGGTTTGAGAATGCAAGTCTTCACTGAACGAAGTCGAAAGAGTGATTCATTTAGTTTTTTGAGAGATTCCAATTTGGCTGACTTCCCCCTTTTAACCTTCCGAAAGCCTGGTGAACAGAATAACGCCGTAGCGCTGGTGGGGTCCAGAAGACCCCACACCGGGAAGCTATATTTAATGGCTTATGAGAAAAAGAATTTTCGTTTTATTTAAATATGTATGAAGTTAAACTACAAACGTATAATTTAAATAAAAAAATTATTAATTTCCGTTTGACTTTAATTAAAATGATTACAAACTTTTTTTGGTTTTAATTTGAAAATGGGTCGGGCCTCTGGCATTTTGACTAGCCTGGTAGTTTCATCGTGGTGTTTATATGAAATTATCCAAAACCAAATCCAAAATGAGCGAGAGAAAATTGAGAGAGTTTAACAAACAGCTGATTAAGCTGACACTTGACACTGACGCTGATACATTTTTCTTATTACTTTATCTTTCCAAATATTTCGTTTGCAATCCCACATTTTAGATATACAAATAATTACCTGGCCGATGATGAAAGAATGATGGGAGCGCGAAAGAGTGAAATGTTTCAATGCGGTTACAAATTTTCAATGCGTTTTATAAGCAGTCATGAACGTATGCGTGTTGAATATTTCAATGCGGTTTGAATTGGTGTTTATATGAGCGTATTGAACCAATGCATTGCATTGCCTCAATGCACATTAAGCTGTCATATAAACTAGGTATATGTTGATGAGTAAAGTCGAATTTTGCCAAAAACTTGTGTTTTTGTATGTTAGTATCGCCTTTGCCTTTTACAGTGTAATAATAAAGTTCGTCTTTCACTGGTTAGTCATTTGATCGCCGCTCTTCATTTTATTGAACAAAAGGGCGACTAGAGATTGTCGCCCATACTTTAGAGGGCATGTGACCGTCTGCACGGTCCCCGTTCTTTTTTTTATTGCTTTTCTTACTTCTGTTTCCGTAAAATCTGCCGTTTTATTCGTACGCTACAGCCGAATGAGTTCTTTGTTAAAAAACGGCCTAAAGTGCTCATTCCACCATTGTTTTCAGCAGATGTTCCTATTTTTGCATTTTTCCTCTTCGTTCATTGCTGTAGGTTCGATGGCACTAAGTTGTTTTTTCCTTCTTCAAGTTTCATTGGGTCATAACACTGTATTATTTCTAATCGTGACATTTCTTATTTTACTTCGCGACCTGGCTAAAAGGAATTCTTTCTCTATTCATGTAGGTCTGTTAGGAGATGGTTATGATAGTGTTACTACTTGCGGGGCAAATTCTTTGACTCACTTACTTACTAAGATTACGATACAGTCCGGGTGGACCTGGGCCTCAGCCAGTAGCCCTTTACAATTAGCGCGGTCTCTAGCTAACTGCTTCCAGTTGCGCACCCCAGGTTGATTGAGGTCCCTTTCCACTTGTGTGCACCAAATAAGGTGTGGTCTTCCTCCACTGCATTGACATCCGCGTTGGAGGGTTGGGATTCACTTGATCTACATGCCCTAGCCATCCTAACTGGAAAAGGCGCACTTTTTTGACCAGGCCAATGTCAGTGTGCAGCTCGTAAGGTTCACCGTTAAATGTCTTCCACCAAACTCTGTCAACGCAAACCGGACCAAAAATCATTCGAAAAAATTCCAGTTCAGAACAGCCAATGATATCTTTGTCCGCCTTCCACTTTCACGCTTCCGCATCATAAACCAGGACTCGGATACGATATGGAGTTTCTTTCTTGGCAAGGCCTTATTACTCGTTTACCTTCTCAAGCCGAAGAAACAGCGATTGGGAAGAATAATTCTTCGGTCAGATTTCTGGTGGGATGTCATTTTCAGTTTAACAGCGGAGGCGAGGTATACAAAGTCCCTAAATATATCAAAGTTATAGCTATCTATTAAAACGTGCGATTCATCGGTGTTGTGTGTCCCATTTTGTTAACAGCAAATACTTAGTTTTGCCTGAATAAATGCGAACGCAAGAGCGTCAACTAGCTGAGTTATGCCAGTCAATGGCGTCAACATCGTAGTCGCAAAGGCTTTTGGAACATTTTGTCTCTGGTGCTGACTTGAGCGTTTCGCACAATTTTCTCTAGTATGATGTTGAAAAGGTTACATGAAGGCGCGTCACCTTGCCTTTTTTGATTTCAAAAGTCTCGGAGAGATTGTTTCTGTCTTTTACAGAGCATGGAGCGTTCCCACCGTTATTCTTTACAATCTGACGAGTTTAGCAGCACTTTGTAGATGCTGTCATATAAAAGATAAAGAGGTGGTTCGTATTGATTTAGACTTCTTGGGTTTTTTTTTGTTCAGGACCTGTCGCAGTATGAATATTTGCTTATTTGTGAACTCGTGGATCGGAGAGACTTAGTTCTAGGGCTTCATTCTCTAGGCATACTTTTCCCAACCAAATATTGGTTAAGTTTAGTTTGGTGCATGCTCTCTACCAAGTTATCTCCTGCTGCCTTAAATAGCTCTGCAGGTAAGCCATCCGGTCCATCTTGTTGTACTTAAGCTTCGATATTCCCATCGAAACTTCATTTTGATCGGGTGGATGGATCCTTTGACTTTCACCGTCCATGTTGAATAGTTCATTCTGCCAGACAGTTGGATTTAGGTTGATCTCACCATTTAACAGTCTACAGAAATGGTTTTTCCATACCCTCAGTACCGACTGGAACTCTTCAACTAAGTTTCCTTGTTCATCTCTACCGGCGTCTGATCGGCTCTTCTTTTTACTTTTCTCTCCAGTTCCGTCGACACCAAATGATTTAGTATAACTTACCCCTAAAAGTAACCATGGTTAAATCAGTCATTATTCAGGATGTACTGTCGATTATACAGACTTCTAACTTAGGTTACCTAAGCTATTCTACGAGTATATATGTTTTCGATGATCATCACATGACTATAAATCAAGTACATACATATGTACTCGTATGTATGTACGTATATAAGAGTAACTTATGGAATCTGAACGGAGAAAGGCAAGTAATAACCAGGGTACACTAAGGACGACCAGTAGGTTAACTTTTCCATATTTTCAAGTCTGTTGCTTGATGTTACCTCAAACCAGCCACTGATTTCTATTTAAGGCTACTTACACCATAACGCAATTCTTGATGGTCAGCAATAGGCTGATCTGCAATGAAGTAATGTTACGATTAACCATAATCGTCATATGTATGTACGAGTATGTGTATGGACAAATGTACTTTAGCAAAAGTAATGAGAAATAGAAAAAAAATCGTAGCAAAATGTTTTTTTTATTAAACTGATCCACATACACATTGTACGAGTATGCACATAGGTCGTTGCTCACGAGACTGTCAGATTGGTACTTTTCATGGTTTATCGGATGTTTTTATTTGAAGGTAGATCTGATCACACCTGTCTAAATACAATATCTTATTTAAGATACACCAGTTGTAAGCCAAAGTTATGGTTGTACATGTGCATACATATGTTAGTTTGTCTGGAAATGAATTTTAAGTATTTTGAAGTGATGTATTGAACTGATTGGTATTTATAATGGTATGGTTTTTATAATGATTACTTAGTTTTTTTTTTATATATAAAAACAAACGACAATGGCTTTTGATCTGAGAAATTCTTTTACTTAAAAGATAATTCTTTATGATTAGACATTAATAAATGATTTCGGGCGCATGAGCATCGCGACCAGTAGTTCAATTTTTGATCACTTTTTCGAGGATCCGCGAAAACTAACCGTATTTTGCCTTCCAAATCATTATTTGGTGGCCAACTAATAGGTTTCAAACTTAAGACACTCTCTCACCAAACTTTGATTTTAATTAAACGCTGGAACCACATGTCGTCCACATTGATGTCAAGTAAATTTGAAAGTAAATACCTATATGTTGATTACATTTCATTTTTGTATAAATAAAGCTGGATGATACCACCATTATAAATACAAGCCACAGTATACAACACATTTATGGGGATGTAATGTCACTTGCGGATTGCTCTCACTCCAAATACGTAAATTTTGCTTATTGACGTAACCGTTGAACCAAAAGAGAGCCTGTACGTTGAACACAATTTCCTATTAAACTCCAGACTATCTTGTGGACTATATTGAAACTAGTCCGACCTTGATCTAAGGACTTAAATTCTTGCATCAATTGAATCCTGTAAGAGTAACTGTGCACGCCTGCGAATATCAACTGCAGCGATATATTGGTTTCATTTTTATTGTTGTCCTAATATCTTACATACTTAGGTGACAAAACAGTCTGGGTTGAACCAACAAGACTCTACAGCTAGCATGATCTCTCGCCAGATACCTCCAGTGATGCACCCCAAGTTGGTCGAGGTCCCCTACCACTCTAACGTTATCCCGGTAAGAAACGTAGACTCTTTGGGATAGAGCTCCGGTGTCCTACGCGTCCAGTGCGTACAGTTTGTGGTTTAAATTGAACTTCCAGATTGTGATTCATTGGAGCCACCCTCGGTATCCATATATCCAAAATCATATTTAAGCACTGTTGCTGCAGCGAATTTCCTTTTACAAGAATTTCCAAGAATAAAAATCCTTTTTGATTGGTAGATTGATTTTATTTCTAAAGAATTTATTTTAAAACAATCGTCCTTATAATGGTATATGATTATATGACTACTTACATTTGGTACCTAATTCTTGCAAACTGAATTTAAAAAGGAAAGTGCGGCAGCCACAGGTAGAATGTATGTTCTTTTTTCTTTAGTTTAACGCTTTTTATTTCGTACGTGACTTTTCTCGATTTTCTGTTTTAATGCCAATTGTCCATAGAACAAAGGACGTTTTTCCCTCTCTGTTCAGCGTTGAGAGAAAGAAAAAGAGGGAAGATTTTATTAATTCAGCAAGACAAATGCGGTGGTGCCAAAGTACTGCGATGTTCAAAGATTTGTACAAAGAAAGATTTGTGTTGAATTGGCTCGATAACATCCCGGGGCCCGTCTGAACTCCTAGGGTGAAGACTTTAAATCCAGGACAGCGAGCCTACCCACCGACCTCTTCAGCTTGACAGTACCACTTGGCATCCGGACGTCGGCAGTACGCACTAATCCGTCAGGACCTGGATAAACCTTTACTATTCGGCCCAACTCCCAGGTAGACCGAATCTCGTTCGGCTCTATGAGAAGCACCACATCGTCGACCTCTACTGGTTTTGTTTGCTTGTGCCACTTGGACCGCCTGATGATTTCCGGAAGATATTCGCGGTACCAGCGACTAACGAATTGCGTCATCAAATGTTGACATCGCCGACTGTAGAGTCTGCTAAATGCATCGCTCTCGCAAAAGATTCCGGGTGCCGACGGATCTCTGTCCTCGTCTCCAAACAGCATACTATTCGGGGTGAGCGGCTTCGGGTCCTCTGGATCGACCGGAATGTGCGTGAGGGGTCGACGGTTGATTTGACCTTGGGCTTCGATTAGAGTGTTTCGAAGAACGTCTTCCCGGGGTACCACTCCTCTGAGTATAAACTCCATGGTGCGCTTAATTGATTGGATGAGGCGTTCCCAAGCTCCGCCGATCCACGGAGAGTATGCCGGGATAAACCGCCAAATAATCCCTTCGTACCTCGCCGAATGTTCACTTAAGGCGTCCTGCATCTCTTTGATATCCTTGTCCAACTGGTTTTTTGAGCCAACGAAATTCAAACCGTTGTCACTATACACGAATTGGGTAACAACACGGTTTATGAGGAAGCGACGAAGAGCCATAGTACACTGGTCTAGGCTGAGGTCGTTCAGCAGCTCTATCTGTACTGCCCTGAAAGTAAGACAAGTGAAAATCATTCCATACCTTTTCGCTGTCCCTCTGCCGAATTTGACCAACAACGGTCCAAAGCAGTCGACTCCTACGTGAGTAAATGGTCTAGACTCAAACGCTAGACGTGCTTCTGGCAGCAGACCCATCTTCGGAAGCTCAGGCTTCGCACTCAGCCGTCGGCACATGTTGCAGTTGCTTTTGACCCTTTGGACTACCCGTCGGATGCTAATAATCCAGGCGCGTTCGCGAATGTCCGAAATGGTTGAAGCTGTTCCCATGTGGAAGTTGCGCTCGTGATGATACTGAACGAAGAGATAAACAAGCGGATGATTTTTTGGCAGTATCGCTGGGTTACGAGCCGCATATGAGATAATCGCTTTTTGCGCTCTCGAACTTAACCTCATTGTGCCGTCTTCATCCAAAAACGGAGACAAACTGAAGACCGGGCTGGAACTGCTGACTCTCCCGCTGACTTGTAGAGCGGAAATGTCTGCCAGAAAAGCATCCTGCTGGATCATGCGGAATATCCACGCTTCCGCGCGACAGAACTCATGCGGTGTGATGAAGACTTCCTTGATAGCTGGTCTCTTACGGAGTCTTTCCTTGAAGCGGAGCAGATATGCAATGACTCTGACTGAGGACGCCCATGTTGCCCGAAACCTTGCGGACAACTCTCCATAAATCGCATAGGAAACTTTCAAGCGACCTCTGTGAAGCATGAAACCTTCTGCTCGTTCATCCGTGGAAACTTCCGGCTCAGCTGACTTGCTCGGGGAAACTGGCCACTCGTTGAAATGGCCTCGAAGAAACATAGGGCCTTTGAACCACCTCGAATCCGAGTCTCCCATGGATGAGTCCGCCCATCTTGTTGCGTCGTCTGCGACATTGTCCGCAGTTCTGATGTGAAACCATTGTCTGGGGGAAGATGTATCCAGGATTTCTCCTACTCGTACAGCGACGAAAGAGGGGAATTTATACGTCGTTGAGTTAATCCATGATAGCACCGTTTTGGAATCCGATAGGAAGTACACGTTATGAATTTGAATGGTATGAGAATTCTTGATCGTCGACGCCAGCCGTGTGCCGAGTACTGCGGCCTGTAACTCAAGGCGGGGTACTGACAGCCTTTTCACTGGAGCGACCTTCGCTTTTGCCATCACCAAAGCGATCTCCACGTCCTCGCGAATTTTGAACCGGAAGTAGGCCACGGCTGAAAAGGCCTTTTCTGAAGCATCTACGAAAATTACTAGACTCACCTCGGCATCATCAGGGCTCCAGGAGGCATATGGACGGGGGATTTTCAAGTTATTGATACTCCTTAACCCTTTGACGAACTCCAACCACTGCGACTTCAGGTGTTCTGAGACCGCTTCGTCCCAATCGGAACCCTCTCTCCAGACGTCTTGAAGCACAATTCTTCCTCTGATAATATACAGTGAGATTAGACCCAGCGGGTCGAAGATTTGCATTACGGCTCTTAAGATCTCTCGCTTGGAAACTATAATCTCGGAAAACAGCATTTTATCGAATATGCCACCATCTGATATCTTGAAGGTCAAGTAGTCACTCGACGGGACCCAAAACATACCCAGGATTTTAGTGGTTAGAGCTTCGTTAAAGCTTGGATCGACACTTACCATTGTGGTGTTGATATGGCTCGCCGGCAGCTGTCGCATAAGCTCTAAGCTGTTGGATTGAATGCCAACCAGTTCGAACCCCATCGAATTGCAGATCCTGATGGCATCTCTGGTAACTGTCGCTGCGTGTTCGACCGTATCGTGGCTGTTGAAGTAATCGTCGACATAAGTTCTCTTTATCAGTCCATCGCAGGCGTCAGGAAAATCGACTCGAAAGATATTGGCGTGATGGTTCTTTACAAATTGCGCACACGCAGGCGAGCATCTCGGCCCAAACATCATGACCTCCATAATGTAAACCGTCGGCGAACGAGAACTTTTTCCGTCTCTCCAAAGAAAGCGTTGGCATTGTTGATCTTCGGCCCTTATACGGATTTGGTGGAACATTTCCCTCACATCTGCGTTAACTGCCACCTTGCGCTCTCGAAACTTGAACAATCCAGCGTGAAGTGGAACCAGATTGTCGGGACCCTTCAGTAGAAACGTATTTAGAGAGACCCCGTTGACTTTGGCCGCTACGTCAGTTACTACCCTCGGTTTCGGAGGCGACTTGTTCGGGTTTTCGACGATAAAGATGGGAGCATACCACACCCGAGCCCAGTCGGCCGATAATTCAGCATCCGAAGCTTTCCTCGCGTAACCCTTAGCTAACAGAGCGGACACGTACTTGTTCATCCAGTCGAGCAAATACGGCTTCTTGTTGAGGGACTTCTCCAGACTAATGAGTCGCTTCACAGCCATTGGGTAGCTGTCGGGAAGTTTAACGTTGTCCCTGTTCCACAGCAACCCGATCTCATACCGGTTGCCTTCCAATCTCAGCGTATCTTGCATGATTTTCATTGCACGGCTGTCTTCCTTTGAAACTAGGTCGCCCTTTGGAGCCATGACACCGAATTCCTCGGTGGAAAAGTGGTTCTTCACCAGGCTATGTAGGTCATCTTCCGCCTTTATAGCCTCGTGGAACATAAGCTGCATCGATGGCTTCGCTGCTTCGTGAACGCAGGACACACTAACTGACGGGACCGCTTTGCCATAAACTATCCAGCCCAGGAGAGTTTTCAGAGCACACGGCTCATCGTCCCTTCCATGACGTCGTCCACGTCCTAAGAGGAACTTAGCCTGATCTAGACCAACCAGTATCTGTGGTTTGGCCTCAACAAGATCCTTTAGCGGAAGTCCACGGAGGTGTGGATATGCCTTTTTCAGCTCTGCCACATCAATTGACTGGCTAGGTAAGTCCAGATTCTTGACTGAATACACATCCTTCAGAAGATGCCGTTTGCGACAGTCTACTCCAGAAACAGCTATCGTAGTTCTTTTTGTACTCTCAACACGTGAAACACCCTTGGTCCACTGAAGGGTAAGTTCTTCCGCCTTCCCGCTGAGGCCCAGATCTTCAAAAAGGTCCTGCTCGATCATGGTTAAGGCGGACCCGTCGTCAAGGAATGCGAACGTGTCCACAAACCTTTCGTCGCACCCGTATATCCGTATGGGAGCAACCTTAAACATCACAGGCAGCTTCGAACCAGTATGGGACGAATGAACAAACTTCTTAGGCACGTACGGCGCTGCAGATGAGTCTAATTTAGTTTCCGCATTAGTTGACGTTTGATGCAGAAGTGGATGATGACGTCCGGTACACCCACTCAAACCACACGATCTCTTCTTGGCACAAGTCCTCCAGTTATGCTGCGTAGGGTCCAGACAGGCAAAACAAACAGACCTTTCTTTGGCATATGCCAGCCTTTGGTCGGGTGACCATGCCTTGAACTGCTGACATTGATCCAGGGAATGCTGATTGTGGCCACATATACCACAAGGAGCCACAGACACTCTGGACGTAGCCGGTTGATGCGTTAGAACTCGACGAGAAAGCTTCGTAGAAACATTCGCGCTTTTAGAAGCAGTAGGCGGTAATGGTTTCACTAGCTCGGGGGGTAAGTCAACAACTTTACCCCTTAGAAAATCAGCAAAGTCCTCCAAGGTAACACTAGGCAGTGACGCCTGTCTCCTACGCCATTCCTGGTATAAACCGGCCCCCAGCTTACAGGCGAGATCGGTTAAAACAAATCCGTTCTTTAAGTCTTCGTCCCGTTTCATCGCTTTGATATCGGCCACAAATCCACTCACTTTCACAGCCCACAGGTGAAGATTCGAATCGCAGTTTGACTTCAAAGATGGCAGCTGCAACAAATCTGAAGTTAGCCCATGCACCAGCACCTCAGAACGGCCGAAGATAGCGCGCAGAGAATCCATGATGGCAACGTCGTCTGTAGAATACTTTAGGCGATCACTGACTAGCTGATACGCCTCGCCCTTGAGAGCCTTACGTAGACGTGCGACATTCTCTTTGCCTGAATATTTGCCTTCAGCCGTCGTCGATTTAAACACCTCTTCAAAGTACGGCCACTCTCTTTTATTCTCACCTGAGAACGTCGGAAGTTCTTGGATGTTACCTCGATTTAAGATGGTGAGCAGGTTTGACATATCCGACTGGTTGAATGCAGAATCGGGAAAACTTTTACTACCCTGTTCCGTTCCCCGAACAGGAGTTGACTGACCTCGTGGGGGTTCACGCCCCTGCAACAAAGACTGATGATTCGCTTGAATCCTCCTGATTATCTCCAGTCGCTCGTTCGCGGAGTTCACGATCGAAACAGACGCGCCAGCGGCAGATACCTTTGGACTATCCGACGTTGCCTTAACCAGCTTCAGCTTCGTTTCGTTCAACTCGGCCCGCAAAGCGGCAAGCTCGACATCCCGTTTCGTAACTGTTGCTTGGGCCACCGCAGCTGCTTCGATTAGCATATCCAACGAAGACTCCATGCCCTCTGCACCGCCTACAGCTGCTTGGGCCGTAACAGGAACCGCCACTGAACAGGATTTTTCTGATGAATCAACCGCCTGCGTACTGCAGTCATCAGAACTACAAAGCCAAGGATCGACTGTCTTGTACAGGTCTGGATCGAAATTAGCACACTCATAGTGCCACCATCTCCTGCACTTCTCGCACTGCACCATCTCTTCATCATCTGGCTTGCGACATTGCTTTGAAGTGCATGAAAAAACGTCTTTCCCCATGTCGGAAATCTTCTTACCGCATTAACAGGTGTACCAGGAAGGAATTATTCCGAACCGCAAATAAATAAAATTATGTTGCTGCAGCGAATTTCCTTTTACAAGAATTTCCAAGAATAAAAATCCTTTTTGATTGGTAGATTGATTTTATTTCTAAAGAATTTATTTTAAAACAATCGTCCTTATAATGGTATATGATTATATGACTACTTACATTTGGTACCTAATTCTTGCAAACTGAATTTAAAAAGGAAAGTGCGGCAGCCACAGGTAGAATGTATGTTCTTTTTTCTTTAGTTTAACGCTTTTTATTTCGTACGTGACTTTTCTCGATTTTCTGTTTTAATGCCAATTGTCCATAGAACAAAGGACGTTTTTCCCTCTCTGTTCAGCGTTGAGAGAAAGAAAAAGAGGGAAGATTTTATTAATTCAGCAAGACAAATGCGGTGGTGCCAAAGTACTGCGATGTTCAAAGATTTGTACAAAGAAAGATTTGTGTTGAATTGGCTCGATAACAAGCACTAATAACATATAATTATCTTTTCAATAAAGCCAATACGATGGTAATTACAGCAGAGCCTCGACAATCCGAACACCCAAAAAAATTCCAAAAATCGTAGTTTGACGAGTGGTACTTAGCGACATAGAATACGCTTTATCCCTTATTTTACGTAATAACATTTTTTCTGGAATCGAAATATCGACTTCATCCGCCCATTCTAAGTAAGTATTTAAGGCAGACACAGCTTAAGTATTTGGAATTCTTGCAACTGGTTCCGATGATTCTAATTCTTCTTCGGTTTCGATGTCCTGCTGATTCATTACTTGTCTTAATATGTGTTCATCAGTTAACGGCCCCCGGCAGTTAATGTCATCATTGCTTAACAATAAATTATTAGTGTCTACTTCTGAAAAGCCTCTGTTATGGAAAATGCTTAATGGGACATTATCTTCATGATCAAAATCATCTACATCTTGGCTAGATATTTCCTCTGATTCGAATAACAAAGGCCAAAGAGGCTTCCAAGACTTTTTAATCAAATTTGAAGACAATTGCTGCCAACTTTGAGCCAATGAAAACACTGCATCTTTCATTGTGGTCTTTGTAAGCAATTTAGATACTGCGCATTCTGGATCAACTTCTTGCTGGCCAAAAATTTGCAATAGGAGTTTTTTTTGTATGTCACTTTAATGTTTTGAATCACATTTTGGTCCATGGGTTGAATAAGAACTGTACAATGTACAAAACAGTATAATTTTCGCCGATCGACTGCAGATCTTCTTCAAGTGGATGCGCTGGTGCATTATCAAGAAATAGAAGTGCTTTTAGCGGTAGGTTTTTTTCAATACAAATTTCTTTACTTCGGGAATGAAATGTCCTTTTAGCCACACTAAAAATATTGGTCTTGTAACTCAAGCATTTCTTTGACCAGTGTAATGGACTGGTAACTTTTTGTGATCCTCTCCTTCGATACTTTGGAACCAGGGGCCCTACTCTCTGATCTAGACGCCGGCGTTTTGTCTGGTATCATTTTCCAGTACAAGCCTGATTCGTCAGCATTATAGATTTAATCTGCAATCAGATCTTTTTCCCTACAAACGTCCATAGCAGCTTCACAGCTGCTTCACTATTCGACAATAAACCGGTTAGGTTTATTTGGTGTATACTATGCCTTTTCTTAAAATTATTTAACCATCCTCTACTGGCAACAAACTTTCCTTTTTCAAGTCTTTCTTGGAAAAGTTTGGTTTTTTCCATCAATACTTTACCCGACAAAGTGATGTTTTTTCTTCGCTGCTCTAAAAACCACGTAAATAAAGAATCTTCAAGCTGGGAGTTTTCAAAAGTTTTTAAGGTGCCTGGACCCTTTTCTGTGTTTACTACAAAGGATTTTATTTTTCCTCCTTGCCGTTAATATAAAAAATAGTAGATTTTCCAATGTTATACTGCATTAGAAGAAATGATAACGAGATACCTTTCTTAATCTTGTCCAAAATCGGGCACTTTTGTGATATTGTTAATGTGATATGTTTCCTTTTCTTCGATGTTGAAGCCATAATTTAAAAAGCACACGAAATGGTCGAAGAAACACCACGCAACAGTGTTAAATAAAACAAAACTGCACGACAAACCGACTGTAAAAAATGTGAGCCCGATTCAATAAATAAAACAGTTTTTACTGACTTTTAAGGACTATTGATAACTGATGACTTATGACTTAGGGGGTGGTCGTGGTGTAGTGGTAGTAGCAAACGCTTCTCACTCGGAGGGTCCAGGTTCGAATCCTGCCCATGGCAAAATCAGTTTTTCATTGTATAATTGGAACTCAGACAAAAAAATTCTGCGTGTGAAGGCATAACACTGACACGTAGATTTGGTTGTTATAAGAGCTTCAAGCAATGAAAAAAATACTGGGAATTATATCTCGAATCACTCTGAGTGAAGAAAAACTCTCCGTCCTATTCGGACTCCCACCCCTGGAGAGCAAACATAGAAACCAAACACACCTGAGTTTCAAACCACTACAAAAACAATTTTCCTTTCTCCTCCTTCTATCTTTCCGCCCGCGCCCTGGCAACAGTAAAAGGGTATCAACCCCTTAGGCGCGCGTAAATTATAAAAAAAAAAAAAAAAATTGATAACTGATGACTTATGACTTAAGATCCTCATTATTTATAGTCATCTTGCAGCTGTCTATCCTGGAGATATGCAATTATGCCTACGCAGTTAGCCTGTGGTCATCCATTTGGCCTACTGCCGCAACCAAAAATTTACGACCCCCTTTGTTGTGGAAGATGATGATTGACAGCTAAAGGGTTGTAATGGTTCTAGATTGAGATATGTTACCTTCCACGATTTATGATCCAAATGTTTGTATCTGCGTATTATTGGGATTGTTGATGTGAAGTGATACCATTTTTCATCATCGTTCTCGGGTACATCTGCTTACTCTGCGCGTCAACTTAAAGTTACTGGAAAAAGTAAGGCCCGGTGCACATAACCTGCAAAATAGATACAGAACAGACTTAGCATTGGGTGGTGTGTGTCGCAATGCGAGTGACAGTAGATTCAAGTTAAATCAATTCTTCGAAGGCCCTGGGTGTATCACAATTTTTATGTTTCATTTCATTTTAAAGTGCTATAAATCTACTGTAAAAAAAACTCTCTTTGCTACTCGTGGATTCAACTCGAAGCAAAAGTTGGAATAGGCTAAAAACCTAACCATAATAGGCTTTGATGGGATTAACCTTATGTCAAAACCGAACGAAAAGCCCACCTAATTTCTGTCAAAAACTCAAGGACTTGAAAAAACTGTCAAATTTTTGACACTCGGATTGGATGAATAGCAGAAAAAAATTAAATGGAAAATAAGTTCAGAAAATTAAAAGTTGCATTTTGCAATGTTAGGGATTAATATCCTGACAAAAACAAATTAAATAGAAAAAAGAATTTTCTTTGTGTCATCTGTTAAATTTCTGCACTGAATGTGTGATTCTATTGAGATTTTGTTTAAGCCAACTAAAGTTTACGAAATTTGACGAAACCGAGTAAAATCCCATTATAGTCATTCACTACTATTTATATGGAATGATACATTTCATTAAGCTGGCTAAGCGGCATATACATTGGTCAAAAACTCATCAGGCATGTGAGAGTGTGTTAGTAAATTCTTTTTGACGTTGCATATACACACTTCGTGCGTGAGCCTTCAGTCATTCACTTTTTGGTAAATGTTGAGGTGAATGCACGTGCGGTGTCTTGTGTATGAGTGGCACGGACGATTTCTGCATCGCTATGGGACAAGCGCTAGCGTTGAAGGAGAAAAGTAAAAAGATTCAGAAGAAACAGGTGTAGATGAAAGAATGGCGAAACGATGTGTCACATGAAAATCTCCTGAAATTAATTGTTGAAATTAAGTTCACCGAATGATTTCATAAATTTTCTCCGAATGGACGAGGATGCATATGATCAACATCTTCAAATGATAACACACAAAATTGTAAAAAAAAGGTACATAATTGCGAGATTGTGCCAATAACGACGTGTCAGTCAAAGTCTCTCAATAACTCTTCGTTTTTTGGCTACATACAATATGTTTGCGGACTTAAAATTCATCACTTCTATATCGAAGAAATTAAACGGTTTAAAACGGTTTCCGCTATCTACTTGCGAAAATGAGCACATGCTTGATCAAGCAGGAAATCACCAATCAAACCAATAAACCTATTATGGTTGGCCCTTAATTCTTTGCTCGCTTAGGAAATTTAACAGTTGTAAAAACAACGGAAGAAAAAACAGGCGATAATGTAGAAATATGTAGTATAAAAAATAATTAAAACTAAGGTTATCTTCTTTACGAAAAGCTGGAAAAGTTGATTGGTCTGCTTCGTCTCGTGCTAAAAGCCGTCATCGTCCGTTCGAAACCTGTCGGCGTCATAAAAACTATCTTCTATTTAAGAAGACCTGATCATTAATATGAGTACAACAAGAACTCAAGATTCTATAACGTTGCGTACCGATTGTCTTTGGATTTTGGCCTCATAGACATACGATCTGATGTAATGAAACCAGAACTGCATTTGCTGTTAGAATTTTAAATTAGAAGGAAAGTTGTCGTATGTCTTCACGCCCCGATTAAGGATGTGGAATTAGCTTATTCGTGGGAAACGATAATCTGGAATATTTTTACTATCTTTTACCAAAAACGACTTTGTATAACCTGCTGGGGTATTAACTAGGGCCTACGCTTTTGCTAAACATCTAAATACGCTAGGCATAAGTGTCATCAACTCCTGGGGCACTTACTGTTAGGGTGACCGTGTCACTGCAGAGCACATTCGTCCTTAAATGTTCGGCTTACACTCGCATCAGGTTTCTACTACTAGGGAGTGCTTCTGCTATAGAAACTTATAAAAAGTTTCATTAAAATATACAAATAACGAAAATAATGTATTAGTTCTGAGTACTCCAAAATACATAAATTGTATACAACTGCTAATAATAATTTCCTTTCACAGTTTTTCCTAGGATATGCTTCGGTTATTAGATACAGACTGGAGCAAATTTCAATTGAAAGTCGGGAGCAAATGTAATTAAATTGCGGAATTTCTGTAACTAAATGAATAACGCAACAATTCATGCCATGAGCTCATGGAATATGTTCATTGTTACAAGACGGTTTAAACAATTTATCTCTCTTATTTATGGATTCAAGATCGTCATTGGACAATCCTACTGGATATTCAAGCGAAACCAAATCCTATCCTGAATGTAAGCCCGCTTTCACACGTCGCAAGTGTGTAATGCGCATGTTCCGGTTATTTTCTTTTGAATTGTCATTCAGTGATGCGCGCAACTCTACATGAAGACTTTCCCCTTCTTTGAGTTTGCATGTTATTTGACAGTTCTCTTTCATTTCATCTTTGGCGCTCAGTCGTTCATAATTGAAAATGAGTCCCCTTGTTAATTCTTTGGTCCATTTCAGTTCATCCGCCATACTGAAATGTTGTGCTCGTAACACAGCGAAAGAAGTAATGAAGCAAATGCGAAAAAGAAAGAAGAAGGAGAAAAAGAAATGTCAAAAACTTGCAATGAAATTGCTACCCACATGCAGTGGGAATTTGGTTAATTGGGTATTTTTTGTTTCATTATCCCTCTCTTTTGCACTCATTTGAATCTTTCGAAACTTGCGAAGTATGAAAGCGGACTAAGTAATAACTTTTAAATGAGTTCCTTGTTCCCAATCATTAAAATAGAATGAACTACTGTAATGCACATATATATATATTATTTTGATAGCGAACACTGTACTTCATGTTATGTAAACGTAATTCATTACGGAATGACAACCATAAATATGTACGAAGAATCGAAACCAAACTTGAACATATCAAATGTTTCTATTAAATTTAATACAGAGTAAAGTATTATGCATATGGTAGCTTCTTACGAGACACCACAATAACTCTCAACTAAACTGAACTGAAATGAAGGCGCAACCAAATTATTATTAGCTGAAGATTTTTCGTAATATTATATATCACTCAATCAAACGTCTGGCACCTCTACTAATCCTTCGTGTATTCATAGTTGAACTATTTGCTCAAAACATTTTTGCAGCGTTAGACGACTTACAATAGTTATCACAACCACACTCCACTGTCAAGTATAAACTAACATATAACAGTAAATCCAAAATGACTGCGTGACAAAATGAAACATAAAACGAACTGAGTCTCTAACAATAACCACGCGGAAGAGTCGGCGTGACGTCAGAAATCTTTGAAAGTACACGCATGGTGTACTAAAAACATTGACATCACATCAAGAGACCCAAGCCAACATAAATGTATAAGAGCAACAACAGTACTAAATTTATATAGAAGAAAAACAGAGACAAATAAACTCGTATTCGTGTCAACATTTTTGACGATTAGATTTGAGAACCCCATTTGAAAATACAGTCCGCAAGTCGCTCACAGCTTTTGAAATTGTTTCTAACAGTCGGTTTAGTTTTTTTTATTTAATTTATTAATTGTTAATTATTTTTATGTCTTGCAGAAACTGTCAAATAAAATGGAATATCACAGATCGCTCTATAAAGGTAACCCGTCGAATAGCAGCACACGAAGAACGGCCAACGAAATGCGAGCTACAAAACGAAGGGATATGCATTGCTCAACAAGGAATATATCTTTAAGTCCAGCTCAAATAAATCCAGTTAGCCAACAAGACCCACAGAAGGAAAATTTCAAGCCGCCAGGAAAAGTTGCGCCTCGCGTACCTCAAACAGTCAAATCAACCGAAATAAACTGCCAATCTTCGGCAAATGTGGAAAAACAAACACGACGAAAGGCGTTTTTAATGCGATATCTGTCCTGGAAAGAAAAGAAACAAGCTCTATTGAAGGAAGAGAAATTTAAGAAGCCAGCATTTGTCGTACCAAGTGGTAGTGGTACTGGTAGTAGGACTGTAGCTGAGCAAGGACATTTGAGAAAGCCTTTGGCACCGAAAAATCATGTCTTTAAACCACCTGCTAACATAAAAGATCTTGCAGTGCAAATAATTGGATCGCACAGCATGCGTCTCATTAATGGTATTCAGGAGGAAATATTTCACTTCACAGAGACTCCTAAAAAGAAGAGCAATTCAGATTCTAAAGTCACTTCAGTGAAATTATTGCCAACGACTTCATCAAAACCAAACATTGCGAAAGCAATTGTCCAGAAAACCTCTGATCGAATTAAGAAAGCACAGCAGACACCATCAGTGGGAATGCACCTAAATTCAAAAAGAACAAATTGCAGCAGTGGAAAGGCCCCAACCCCAGCAGCTAAACCGGTCATTTTGTCTTCAAAACAGGAACAAAGCAAGACCGAAAAAAAACCAGCAAAAACACCAATAAGAATAAAGACGGATCCCCCAGTACAATCAGTTTCTAAGCCTTTTGCAAAGCTTCAAACTAATTTATCTTCGGCTACGAAAAAGACGGTTCCTCCCCAGAAACCAACTAAAATTTTCCAAAATACTGATTCAGCAAATGCCATAAGGAAGGACACAGCTGCCAAGCAAAGAAATTGTAAATCTGGCATGCCAGCTCTTAAGCGTCCCACATTTAAAGCAGCCAAAAAGCCCTCGATATCAAATACTTTGTTGGCGTCCAAAGGAACTTCTCAAGCCAAGGCATCAGTTATTCAACAGATTTGTAAAGTAAATGGAAAATCGGCGTTAGACGTTGCCAACGCTATTCCTGAGACCCCAACAGATTTATGTCCCGAACAGTCGTACTTAAATTTTGTTACATCAACAAAACGTAAATCATCATCGAAAGGCTCAAATTCAGACCAATTGTTTGCCGAACTGGGCAACACTATCAGTCCAGTCGACGATTGCTCCCCCGCAAAAAGTAACCACAAATCGAAAACTGATAGTAAGTTCAATTTCCTTCGATACTCGGTTGTTAATTCTGATAAGAACAATGTTGGACAGCCAGAAGAACGAGAGAAGGAGGTTAAATTGGAAGAGCAAAAGGAAGAGCCCAAAGCAATACCAGAAAAACCGAATGGACTATCTCCGACTTATATGAGCCCATATGTATCAGTTTCACGGGGAAAGGTAAGTTCCAGAATTGAAAGAGAGAAGCGTAGTAGTGTATACATGGTACCCGATATTTGCTCCACGTCTCCACACATGACAACCGCTGTCCGTCATACCATTGCCACTGTCCACTACTATCGCAAGCAGCTGACGGATGAAATCAACCGTTTGATCAAACAATGTACTACTTGGGAGCAGTATAAGGAAACTAATGCCAAACTCATTGAAGATGCTGGATCTGATATGATCAATGCCACCATCGGACAAACAAGGCTTCTTACTTCGAAGAAATTAAAGCAATTTGGTGATCTCATCGATCGTTGTGAAAATGGTGTGCTTGGTAAAAATTCAACAGTCGCCAGAGACGATGAAGGTGCAAAACCCATTCTACCTGAAGACTTGGAAGGATTTTGGTCCATGGTGGGCCTGCAAATCGAAAACGTTGACAAACGCTTTGCTAATCTTGAACGTTGGAAGTCAAATAGTTGGACAGATCCAGATGATATTCCAACGAAAGCGGTAACCAATGCAATAAAAGCCAAAAAGGCAAAGAAAACTAAGCCAATAACAACAGCTAGACCAAATGGAGCTCTACAAAAGATACTAAGAACAGCACATGCTGCTTATCTTAATAAAAAAGCTGCCGGTGAAACAGATGCAGATGTTATCCTAACTCCATCGAAAAGGCAAGTAGTCATTCGAGATCGTCGTTCTAGATCTGCTGCTGCAACTGTCATAACAGTGGGTCGCAGATCCACCTTTAAAGATGCACCTTCAACTGACCTCCCAAAAACACCAAAGCTTGTCCCACACATTAACGGGCTACGGAAAAGTCTAAATCTTTTAAAGAGCACACTTTTAAATGAACAAGAAAATAAATCGCCGCTTATCGATTTCACCAGCCCACCGGCAAGTATGAAACATTCCAGAAAGTCCATACTCAAGACTCCCGGTTCGATTTGCAAGCCTAAGAGTGTCGTTTTCAATAGTCCCACTATAAAGTTCACAATTGAAGATGCGGTTCATGACGGAAACGTAACACCCACAGGCGCAGAATACGATCAACGGACGTACAAATTGCGAAACAGAAGAGTAATTCTACGGGATTCATCCGAGTTTGTGATCCCCCAATAGGAGCAAATATTTTTATTTTTTTATTGAGTTAATTTATATATAAATGCATATATGTACGTAAGTGTTACTGTCGTACATTTTTTTTATGTTGCCATGAGACTATTTATTGTTTATCTTCATATGTCACTTTATACTAATTGTAGAAATAGATTTTTGATTACAAAATGCGTCCTTCAAAGGACTTTGTTTTTCATTTTCATTTTCAGTTTTGTCTAAACCCCTTAAGAGACATTTACTAGAACCGCTCAAGTGGGTATGAATATACATACTTATAATGCCTCAGAATGTTTTAATTTTTTTGGAAAATGGGATAGAGAAAGAAAGATGTTCGGTCTCCATGGGTGGCACCCAACATTTAATGGAGAGACTGAATTATTAGTGGATTTTTGATACAACTACTCAACTTACATGAATTTAGTTGCCTGAAAAAATTAGGCGAGGTTGGGATTCGAACACCGAACCTTCCGATGTCACTTATGTGGTTCTAACCTATGGCGTCCACCGACGTCGTTCTGTTGAAGGTTAACGTATCGCCGGAAAGAAGAGTCCCATAAAATACGACGCTTACCTACGGTGGTGACGTATTGTCGGAATCCGTATATCTCATATGCTAGGTGGGGTAAAAAGTAACCTCCTGCAAAAAAGGTTATGGTGCCTTGAAGTCCGTTCATATTTAGGCAAAAATGCCAAATTTCAGTGCGACTGTCTTTAGTTTTGTTTTGACAGCTGATTGTTGTTGACATGTTTGGCATCATGTTGAGTATGGACAAAAACGATTATCGTTCTCTCATAAAACATTAATTTTTGAGAAACAAAACGGCGAAGGAAACAAAAGAAAAGTTGGATAAATATTAAGGGGCTAATACTCCGTCAGATTACACTGTCAAATATTGGTTTCGAGAGTTTCGTGGTGGCCGCAACTCCACTACCGATCAAGTCCGCAGCGGCAGGCCCTCCGATGCGGTTACAGAGGACAATGTCAAGAAAACACATGAAATGGTGTTGGCTGACCGGAAAGTGAAGGTGCGCGAGCTAGCAGATACCACAAAGTTTAGTACTGAGCGCAAACGCCATATTTTGGGCAATATTCTGCATATGAAAAAGTTATCCTGCCGCTGGGTGCCGCGCATCCTCACTCCTGACCAAAAACACGAACGCGAGAGCACTTCGATAGAGTGTTTGGACTTGCTGATGCAGAATCGGTCGGAATTTTTGGCGTCGATTGGTAACTGTTGATGAAACTTGGATCCACTATAACACACTAGAGAACAGAATGAGTACCCGGCAATGGACTGTAGCCGGAACGAGAAATCCGAAGCGGCCGAGGGAGGCTCGATGGGTCGGAAAGGTTATGGCGTCGGTTTTCTGGGATTGTCATGGCATACTCTTCGTGGACTACCGCGAAAAAGGAAAGGCATCGCATGCCTACGTTGACAAAAGACAGCCGATGGTATTTTGTTATTTCGGGGGCGTTTTCTTTTCAACAATGAAAGTGCTTACTCTCAATTTGAAAATGCATGAGCTTAAAAGTGTCAAAGTGTGTGTCAACGGATTGGAAAAATAGGAGGCTATCCGTCGAAGCTCATACATCCATTAGATTGTATTTATTATATCTAGCTGTCAGTTAAAAGCGACGCAGCTACTGATCGACGAATTCTATATGTTGAGATCTTTACACCGACTAAAAAATTATTATGACTTGAGAACAGAACCAATGAGCATAAAAACCAGAGGACGTGGTAAAGGATGATTATGTAGCTCTATAACATTGGAAGACATCCCTACTATATAAATATAAAATATTTTATATACGCGGAAATTTATTTTTCTCACCAATTTTCCATTGGAAAAATATTTGATTTTTCGCCTCCATCTCCTATGCCATCACCTCTCTGCTTGTACCAGTAAACACTTTTCCAGTGTTGCAAAAGATCATCCTCACCCCCTCCATCTACAACCGATGAACCTCTCATCTAGACATAGGTATACCGCTATCAAAAAGTAAACACAGATGCGTAAAAGGGCAAACAAACATTATATTTATTTGTCTTGTAAAAGAAGAATTGAATATATGAAAAACAACGAAAAAGGGTTTACAAGTTTTCTTAACCCTTAAATACATGTTACTTCGTTTTTTTTTTTTTTTTTTTTAGATGATACAAATTAAGTTACATATGTAGCCATGAAAAATTAAGAAAAAAATGCAATCTTGAAATTCGCCCTGTTTTTTGAGAAGCACAACGGTTTGTTACCAAATGGCTACATTATGTTTTCATTAGATATTTTTTAGGTCATTATAAATACAAGAAAAATAATAAAAAAAAATAGTTTTATAGGGCAAAATAACTGAACTGAACCCCTTGGGTAATTACAACGTATCTTTTCCTCTACATGCTCAGGCCAGTGTACAATTTCATCCCTTCGTATATCTCTTGGTGGAACATGTTACGCTGGACCTTTTCTTTTTTTCGTCTGAATGGTACTTGACCTTCCACGCTTGGGAACGATGTTGACCTTAGTCAAGCACTGTACCACTTCAAGATGAAATCTCATTTGATTTATAACGTAGGACTGCATGTTATTTTTTTGTGTCCAAACTCTTTTGTAAACAAGCCAGAATTGACCATAGTCATGTCAATCAAATGATAGAAAATGCGCATGTACCATTTTCTACTTTTAATTAAACTTTTATATCTTCCCATAAGGCTATCTAGGTTTTTTGATTTTTTCGATCATATCTCTTTACTGTGTTTTCAGGATGTGTTCCAGCAAATAAAGAAATGAGATTAACACATTTATTGTCTTTCCAGGCGATCGACGATAAATCAACTCCATCAATTGTTGTCATGTATTCATGACTTTTACCACGCTCTTATTTTTTCATTGAGAGTTCTGAAGGCAGTTTGCAGTTTGGTAGTCAATTTCCGCTCAAGGAAAAAATGCCCTTATTTGCCAATTGCACCATAAGTGGAATTGCAGTGTAAAAGTTGTCATGATACAGACGGTAGTTTCCGTTAAGTGGTATAATTCTTGATAATCGCAAAATCATGTTTGATGTTGCTCCAAGATCAGGTTCAGTATCTGGTTTAGTACTGTCGTCTTCTTTTCCTGTGTACACTTCGAAATTGTAGGCGAGTCCAGAAATGCCAGCCAAAACAAAAATTTTGAAGCCCCATTTACGTGGTTTCATAGGCATATACTGCTTCAAGTAATGTCTTACTTTGGTTGAACGCATTTGCTCATTGATTGAGAGATGCTGTTCCAAACGAATGCCACTGAATTTGGATTTTAGGTGATTTACAATTGGCCTTAATTTGTGCAATCTGTCATGTCCTGGTTGATCTCTTACTACAAATGTTACGTTGTTATTGAAGTGCATGGACTGTACTCTTGATTCTTTTGAACACAGTACAGATTTATTTGCTCAACAATATGCATTATCAAGTCATCCGAAAATAAATAACAAAAAAACTGATACGGAGTTACCAAACTGAGTATATTCGCCTCCAATTCCGTATTTCCTGAAAAAAGGAGCTGTTCTTCATTTAACTGCAGATGTTTTTTCTTCCAAAGTATGTTTTTGTTCGATTCGCTTGAAATAAGAAATGTTGAGTAAGAACATGATGGTAAGTCCTCATTATGAAGTTTAGAAGATATGAAAGAAGTCGTTGGTACTGCATTGTCTTTGTCATCAATTTCTGGCAAAACATGCCGCTTGACTATTTTCTGTGGGGCTACGTTAAGTCATTGGTCTATGCCAACACGCCGACGACGTTGGAAGAACTCAGAGCCAACATTGAACGCGAAATAGCGGCTGTTTCGGCTGAAATGTGTGCCCGAGTCGTTGAAAATTGGGTCCAATGAATCGATCGCTGCAAACGTGCCCGCGATGGCCATATGAACGAAGTCGAGTTCCATTCATAAATGTTTTGATTGTACTTCAAGCCGACAGTAAAATTTTTGAAATATCTCAAATGGTTTGCGTTTTATTTAAAAAAAAAATTGTCCTTATTGGAAAACCCTATATAAATAGAAAAGCGATGAGAAAATATATTCATACATACTCGTACACGCAATGTAGCCAAATGGGAACAAAGCCTGTTTTTTAGTAGTTTTATCGCTAAAAAAAGGTATTTTTGATAGTAACAACAATGTTTTAAATAAAAACTACCGTTATCAATGTCCACAGCACTTTTTTTTAATGCAAATTACAAAAATAATACCTTAAAAAATACAAGTCAATGTTCACATCTCACAAGCGAGCGCGAATGAAAGAGTTCACAGAAAGAAAACACGCAATATGTTGCCAAACGGCAACATGTTGAAATTTACAGTTATGTGTTTTCAAAGAATTATTATTATTTCGTAACTAGTTTGTATGGCAACTGAATGCATTTAAGG
The DNA here is from genome assembly GCA_949129095.1 of Volucella bombylans. Lineage (NCBI taxonomy): Eukaryota > Metazoa > Arthropoda > Insecta > Diptera > Syrphidae > Volucella > Volucella bombylans. The sequence continues at coordinate 63,825,950 of OX422144.1, read as the reverse complement.
GTTAATGCTAAATTGTAAAGTTCCAAAAACAATGAACGTCAAATTTGCATCGCTTCAAAAAGGTCAACTCCTTTGAACTTAAGCAGCAGATGCAGACGCAGATGCACATTGTGGGCATTCTAATCGGTTCACATATAAGTGAATAGTTTGACAGTTCTCTGTACCTCGCTTTAAGGGCGCTTCTAATGCAGCACCGGTTAAGAACGAACCCTAAAGCGCGCTCTTACTGCACTCATACTGAAAGCGAATAGAGCTAATAATAGAGTGGTAGCTCTCGCGATAATCGTGTATTGAGATGTATTTTATTTCGAACTCATGGGCCTTCAAAGTTAATGCCCAACGTTGCCTTGTGTGTTGGTACCGCTTTTTTAGATCCAGCCTGCAGCTGAATTTTCGTCCGCAATTCATCCGGTGGAACTTAGTGACTGCAAAAACTAAAGCCTATGCTTGTTTTTCAACTTGGGTGTAAATTTTCTATGTCATCGTCTGTGAACTTGAAACATGGTAAAAAGCTTTTTCTCAATAATTTTTGATGACGTGGGAAAAACGAGGTCCAATTCCTATAGTGGATGCATCTGCTGCAACGACAAATGGTATTTTATGGATGGTAGTGGGTGACTACCAAATCCGACGACAGGATTGTTTTGAATTTCTGAAAACTTGTAAGAAGTTCATCTAAGGGTGCTCGTAGGGAACGCATTTGCTTGATAAATTTTCCCTAATACAACGTTTTAATGCATGTGAGCTTGACCAGATCGAAGTCCTTGTTGACTGAAGATGTGTTCCAAATGCTTCAAGTTGACTGTGTGACCATTTTCTGAAAATCTACGTAACATGGTATCACATGATATCAGATGGTAAAGCAGAATAAGCAACTGGTCTTTTTGGAGTGAAAATTAGTTTCGCATTTGTCTTCAATTGTAGACTGATTTCTAATTTCGTGCAGTAACCAGGGTCTCCGCGGAAAACTTCTGCAAAATGGTTCTTGATTGATGTAATTATTAGGTCTGTTCCCGCGAGATTTTTGTATCAATTTATAAAAGAGAATCATTTGCTTACGTTTGAGGAGTAAGAATAAAACCTCTCTTAAACCCAAAATCTCACAGGAACACGTTTTTGTTTTCAATTTTAAATTGTTTTTTTAAATTGTCAAAAGTAACAAATTCGTTCTTTGAGTTCAATTGTTGTTGGGGCTAAGAATTTATCCATCATCATCATCATCACCGCCATCACCTTAATCATTAATTGACATATATATATGTACAGTATGTCAAGAATAAGCTTACACATCGAAAAAAAAAATCAATTTTTCAACTTATTTAGCAAAAACCTGTTTTATTTATTAATACGAATAATTTTTGTTTTGTAGTTTTTGTTATGCTAGAGTATTTGCAAAGAATAAATAAAAAGAAAAAGCTAGTCCAACGCAAGAATAGTGAAAAATAGAACAAAAACTAATTTAACTCAATTTTTTAAGCGTCAAACAACTCTTTACACAAGGAATATACACTATATCTGTATACAACTTTTATTTAAAATTTATAAACTTAGATTATTAAAAACTTAGACTTTAATATTTGGTGTGCCCACCTTTTGCCTCTGTAGGGTATTGCAGACTTTTTTTCATTAAATAAATCAACTTTTTCATATCATAAAACTTCGGTAAGTTCTGCCACCCTTCCATTATGGCCATTTTAAGTGTGGATCGATTTTTAGACTGTTGTTTAGCGACTTTTTTATTTAAAAGTGCCCACAAATTTTCGATGTGGTTTAAGTCCGGACTTTGGGCTGGAGTATCTAACACTTTACCGCAGTTATACAACAGCCACAAACGCACATTTAATGCCTTGTGCTTATGATCTGATAAAATTTAAAGTGCGGTTTGTTTTCCGTTATTAACCCGAATTTGTTTGCACTGCTTCTTAAATGATTTTTCAATATATTTAAATATTGTTCAGCATTCATCGTTGTTTCTATAAATGCTACTCTGCTAGAGATACAGCTCCAAACCATTACAGACAGTTTTCGAAATTTGACGGAATGATGTTCCGATATTCTAACGAAGTCAATGTCTTGCGCCACACTCTAGTTGGTCCATCGTTTTAATATAGCATAATTTTTGTTTCATCGCAGAATATAACGTCGTCCCAATAATCAACAGGCTCAGAAACTAGCTTTGTAGCGAAGGAGAAACGTTTTTCGATATTTTCCTTAGGAAGCTGTGGCTTTAATCGTGCAGCTCTTGATGAATATTTATTCTTCCTTATCGTCTTTCCAACCGTTTCGTACGAAACAACAACACCACACTCTTCCTTGAGTTGCCTAGCAATCGCCTTTGTCGAAATTTGTGGGTTTACATACAGTTTCCTCATTATTAAGCACTCTGTTCTTTCATTAATTTTAGGCTTAGGACCACCTCCATACTTTGGCTCCAATCTTCCCTCATTTAAGATGTTGTAGATTGTCTTTCGTGATACGGAAAACATTTCTGCTAACTCCAGTTTACTCTTTCCTAATTGGCGATTGTAGTATATCAACTGAGCAATCTCAAACGCTAACCTTTTGCCTGGCAATTTTAAATAGCAGTATTTAGCCTTTATGATGTACACACAGAAAATGTTTCTCACAATTTGACCACAAAATCAAAGAAAAACATCAACACTAAGCAGCGATGCAAATTGATAACGGTAAAGGTACCCGTTATCAGTGAGTTGATGCAAACAGAAATAAAAACAACCCTTGTGTAAAGACACTGTTTGACACTCAAAACATTGAGTGTAATTATTTTTTGTTGTGTTTTTCATTCTTCTTTTTTTTTAACTTGCTTTTTCTTTTTACTTATTTTCTGTAAATACTCTAGCCTAATACAAACTACTAAAAAAATTATTCGTATTAATAAAAAAACATTTTTTTGCTTATTGACACCCGGAACGAAAATTCTTGCGGAAATTTTTTGTACTATATCGACTACATAAAATTCTGACAGATCGTTGGCTCGAGCAAATTCGTATGAAAAGTGCAAAATGTTAAGAAAAAAATGTTGAGAAAAGATACACGAGTTTCGAAATAAGTTCTTGTGAAGTGTTTAGATGGGATAGTTTAAATAGAATCGTGCTTTAAAAAATGTAAACAAAGCATTTGTTAAACACGAAGAAATTGTTTTTCTTGTTATTTCTTTATTCAATATTAAGTACGTAGTGAATAATATAAAGTGTTTATCTAATATATTGTTAAACAAGTCAATAAAGACAGTGAAATGCAACTTAAAGTTTTCATAGATGGAATCCTATTAATATTACAGCAATATTATTTCAAGGGGAATGTTTCCGCTGGTGAAACTGAAAAGTTGGTGGAAATTGGCTTGGTTCTTAAGTTATAATTGAAGCAGGATCAAGTGCAAGAAAGTAATTGCAACCAGCTTTCAGTATTCTTTCACTTTCACCGAACGAAATAGTTCTTTTAAAATATTCTGCTATGAGTATATGCATATACATACACATGTGTAGTATTCCAACTATGCGAATTTTCAGCAGCATTTCACTATTTTATTGATTTGTTTAACCATATATTTAACAAAAAGACACTATATTACACAGTATTCACTAAATATTTAATAGAAAAGTAACAACACAACAATTTGTTCGTGTTTCACAAGTGCTTTGTTTACATTTTTTAAAGCACGATTCTATTCAAATTAACCCATCTACACACTTCACAAGCACTTATTTCGAAACTCGCGTATTTTTTCTCGACATTTCAACTTTATTCTGATCAGACAAAAATAAATTCTTTAACTAATTTATTTATTTTGTTCCACACCGAAATTAAACTTTACATATGATTTTGCTCCCAGCCAAAATCTGTCCAGTCGTGGAGGTACAAAAAATGCCACCGAGGGGCGCTGAAAGCACTTTACCGGGTGTCAATTAAATTGAAAAATTTATATATTTTTCGATGCGTAAACTCATTCTTGACATACATACAAAATATTATAAATAAATATGAATTATACCAAAAACGTATTAGCTTTGTTCAGTGAGGAAAAACTAGAACATAACATCACAGATTTGTGAAAAACGTCAAATCAAATGAGAACAGAAATGTACAGCACAGTTGATTTTGACATTTTTCACAATTTTGTTCTACTTCGAAAGTATGTGCACGATATTCTCTTCCGAACAGATTGGAACAGCTTCACTGAACACAGATGAAACACTTAAGTCTAATCCGAAGATGTTGAGACCATGATTTCGGAAACTTAATCTGTTCTAACCTGATGATTGCCTTGGAATGTGATTTAGACCTCGAATTCAACATCGAATCATGAACGTATTTTCCTTTAAGTTTTGGCACCGGAGAATTTCTGACACTAGCTTATCCATCCTAAGATCAGCCTCTCTGTCGAGCAAATATAGAAGTTTGATGTGAATGTCTGCGTCCTTCGGTGACGGACGGACTCATAACGCAGACCATGCACTTCAGCTCATTCATTGCTTTGGGCGTGGCTCAAGTGGTAGTGAACAGGATTCCAAATCGGAAGGTTCGGTGTTCGAATCCCAGCTTCTCCCGAAAGACATTCATTTTTGCAGTTAACGAAAATCAAGTAAGATGAGTAGTTGACTAGAAATCAACAACAAGCCAACTTCCACTAAGAATTTGGTCTCCCGATTAAATGTTGGATGCCACCCATGGAGCGAAATAACCACTGAACCCAAACATCTTTCTCTCTCTCTATCCCATTTTCCAAAAAACTTCACACATGCTGAGGCATTATAAGTGCATTCATGTCCAATTGAGTGTTAAGTTCTTTAAAAAAAAAAAAACAAAAAATGAATTTTTCTAGTTCAAAATTTTTGCAGTTTCGGGTGCCTTGCTGCAAATGTGGTATAATCGTCCACATCACATTTTATCATTTGAGCGCCCAAACAAATTTGATAATCTATGAGTACCTTTAGGAAAAGTATCTTCGTAGCGCCTATACCAACTGGAAAAGTTTTTCCATTCTCGTGATCATGATGGGATTAGTTAATATTTTTCGTCAATGCGCCCATTTACAATTCCGTTGCTTTTCCGAGTGGTACATCAAGCGACATTTTTGTAATTTTCTCAAGCGAAGTACTGATTTGAGAAATGATCTGTACCAAAATGGGATCCAAGCCTGGTTGTATTTGAGCTGATGATCTGGCAGAAAATTGTAGGTTTTTCTTAAACATCTTATGAGATTAGGGGGAAAACAAAGTGTCGAAGTCGAATTATTTTTTCGATCATTCCATTGTTTTCTGATATAAAACAGAATCCTCGTCGCCACTTTGTTGTGTTTCGACAAATTAAACACAATTATTACTATTTTGATTTCATTAAAATCTTTATTTATAAAAAAGAAACATGTTCTTCCAATTATTAGAAATGCATCTTTCCTCAATGCCAAGCTACCACCCATGATCTACTCTTTTTACCAACATTAAGTTTCTGATAGTTTTGTCTGCCAGGTGGAACCTTATTTGCGCGTTGTCATAAATTCATATGTTTATTTGAGAAACCAGATTGATTCATGCGTGTATCTGCTTATGATATTACTTTCATTTGAGTGTAACGGAGAGGAGTACATGATACATCGAATACAATTTTTGATAAACCTGTCTATCTTATCTGGGAACCAATAATGTATACTTATTTGGTTATAGTACCTACTTCGTAACACCTAAAAGACCGATCTTCTAGTGGATGTGCCGAATGAGGTTAACTCTTGTCTTTGAAGGAACATACAAGCGGAATTTACCAGGCTTGCTTTTCTTAAATACGATCCCATTTTCCAATACGTACCTATAGATTGAAATTCCCTGAACACAACTTTTTTTCTTCGAGCCATAATGATTGGATCACGATTTTGGGCGGTTCTTAACTGAAAGTCGATGTCTTCTGAGTTTACCATAGAAATCTCACATGGTAGCTGCTAAGTGCGTCGGTATGGGCCCTATTTGCCCTGATTTGATGTTTCACTTTGTAGTTTAAGTTCTCATGTTCTATGGCCCATCGAGCTATTCGAGGGTTTGCACTCTTTTTGCTTAGGGTCAATACGAGTATAAGCAAACTACAATCGTGGTAACTGATTGAAGTGAATACACTCTAAATACACGGATATAATCGCAAGTGTCTCAAGTTCGAAACTATGTTACTTGGATTCTTCACCGGGAAACCTATCGTATGATGAAGTACGGCACCGTATACTAATGTGCCCGCATCACAGTGTAGTTGTATTTCTCGAGTTGGGTTATAGATTGCTAGCATTAGCGCTGAAGTAAGATAAGTGCAAATGTCGGAAGATTTTCTCACACTCAATGGAGAAAATAAAGCGCTTATCCTTTTTCAAAAGGTCGTATAGTAGCCTAGCTATCATAGAAAACAAACTTACAGATCGCCGGAAGTAAGAGGTGAACCCAAGAAAATAGTTAAGCCCTTGCTAAGGGTCAAATATCCCTTAGATGTGAATCACTGAATCCCCTTTTCAGTTTAATTGTAGCCTAGGTACTTTATGGTAGAATATGCAAAACGACACTACGATATCATATATATATATATGACGATCTGCTTGGAGTCGATAAATTCCCGGAAGCCACGAGAGATAAAGATATAAATACCATTCATAAGTCCAAAGGACGTTCTCAAGAATCCGTGTTGGCCATTTGAATGGATAAAAGGCGTAAGATGAGTGGAATCAGGGGAGACCCTGAATTGGTGAAAGCCACTCTTAAGGTCAAGTAACGTCAATCATTTTTGCCCGTCTCCGCGCTGGAGGAATATAGGGTAAACCAACGTTAAATTCTTTTAAATAATATCAGACTCATCACCCAGACAAGGAATGTGAGTATCTATTAATATGCTCAGTACTTTTCTCTCCTAATATGTTCTATGGTAAGCACCTATCATACTTCTTAAAGATAACCATTTTGGCACTCGGGTCGAAATCGAGAATCCTTTGAAATGTTAAAACCACATTCAATTAGAGCTTCCTTTAAAATACAGTCTTAAATTCCTCTGGTGACTCTCTGATTTTCGAATTTGAATCTGAATTTTAGCTGTTCCACCACTTCCCTGTTTTCCTCAATACTTCTTTTTATGCCTTGTACATACCAAATTATTGAACACCAAATAAAAGTCATTGGGGCCTATTTACTTTCTTTTGATGTCTTCATCAGCACTCAGTAAGAGGAGCACTTCACACCTGGTTTAATAGAAATGATAAAGCTTTTACAAATTTCAAAAAATTGAAACCAAACAAACAAAGAACTAGGCAAAACTGAAAAACAAAATCCTTTGAAGGACGCATTTTATTAACAAAAATCTATTTCTACCATTAGCATACAATGAACAATTATAGAAGTGATATTGTGAAGATAAACAATAAACAGTCTCATGGCAATATGAAATAAATGTTTTACAGTAATACTTACGCACATATATGCATTTATATATAAATTAACTCAATAAACAATAAAAATAGAAATATCTGCTTCTATCGGGGGATCACAAACTCGGATGAATCCCGTAGAATTACTCTTCTGTTTCGCAATTTGTACGTCCGTTGATCGTATTCTGCGCCTGTGGGTGTTACGTTTCCGTCATGAACCGCATCTTCAATTGTGAACTTTATAGTGGGACTATTGAAAACGACACTCTTAGGCTTGCAAATCGAACCGGGAGTCTTGAGTATGGACTTTCTTGAATGTTTCATACTTGCCGGTGGGCTGGTGAAATCGATAAGCGGCGATTTATTTTCTTGTTCATTTAAAAGTGTGCTCTTTAAAAGATTTAGACTTTTCCGTAGCCCGTTAATGTGTGGGACAAGCTTTGGTGTTTTTGGGAGGTCAGTTGAAGGTGCATCTTTAAAGGTGGATCTGCGACCCACTGTTATGACAGTTGCAGCAGCAGATCTAGAACGACGATCTCGAATGACTACTTGCCTTTTCGATGGAGTTAGGATAACATCTGCATCTGTTTCACCGGCAGCTTTTTTATTAAGATAAGCAGCATGTGCTGTTCTTAGTATCTTTTGTAGAGCTCCATTTGGTCTAGCTGTTGTTATTGGCTTAGTTTTCTTTGCCTTTTTGGCTTTTATTGCATTGGTTACCGCTTTCGTTGGAATATCATCTGGATCTGTCCAACTATTTGACTTCCAACGTTCAAGATTAGCAAAGCGTTTGTCAACGTTTTCGATTTGCAGGCCCACCATGGACCAAAATCCTTCCAAGTCTTCAGGTAGAATGGGTTTTGCACCTTCATCGTCTCTGGCGACTGTTGAATTTTTACCAAGCACACCATTTTCACAACGATCGATGAGATCACCAAATTGCTTTAATTTCTTCGAAGTAAGAAGCCTTGTTTGTCCGATGGTGGCATTGATCATATCAGATCCAGCATCTTCAATGAGTTTGGCATTAGTTTCCTTATACTGCTCCCAAGTAGTACATTGTTTGATCAAACGGTTGATTTCATCCGTCAGCTGCTTGCGATAGTAGTGGACAGTGGCAATGGTATGACGGACAGCGGTTGTCATGTGTGGAGACGTGGAGCAAATATCGGGTACCATGTATACACTACTACGCTTCTCTCTTTCAATTCTGGAACTTACCTTTCCCCGTGAAACTGATACATATGGGCTCATATAAGTCGGAGATAGTCCATTCGGTTTTTCTGGTATTGCTTTGGGCTCTTCCTTTTGCTCTTCCAATTTAACCTCCTTCTCTCGTTCTTCTGGCTGTCCAACATTGTTCTTATCAGAATTAACAACCGAGTATCGAAGGAAATTGAACTTACTATCAGTTTTCGATTTGTGGTTACTTTTTGCGGGGGAGCAATCGTCGACTGGACTGATAGTGTTGCCCAGTTCGGCAAACAATTGGTCTGAATTTGAGCCTTTCGATGATGATTTACGTTTTGTTGATGTAACAAAATTTAAGTACGACTGTTCGGGACATAAATCTGTTGGAGTCTCAGGAATAGCGTTGGCCATTTTAGCGGCAACGTTTAACGCCGATTTTCCGTTTATTTTACAAATCTGTTGAATAACTGATGCCTTGGCTTGAGAGGTTCCTTTGGACGCCAGCAAAGTATTTGATACCGAGGGCTTTTTGGCTGCTTTAAATGTGGGACGCTTGAGAGCTGGCATGCCTGATTTACAATTTCTTTGCTTGGAATTTCCTGAATCAGTATTTTGGAAAATTTTAGTTGGTTTCTGGGGAGGAACCGTCTTTTTCGTAGCCGAAGATAAATTATTTTGAAGCTTTGCAAAAGGCTTAGAAACTGATTGTACTGGGGGATCCGTCTTTATTCTTATTGGTGTTTTTGCTGGTTTTTTTTCGGTCTTGCTTTGTTCCTGTTTTGAAGGAAAAGTGACCGGCTTAGCTGCTGGGGTTGGGGCCTTTCCACTGCTGCAATTTGTTCTTTTTGAATTTAGGTGCATTCCCACTGATGGTGTCTGCTGTGCTTTCTTAATTCGATCAGAGGTTTTCTGGACAATTGCTTTCGCAATGTTTGGTTTTGATGAAGTCGTTGGCAATAATTTCACTGAAGTGACTTTAGAATCTGAATTGCTCTTCTTTTTAGGAGTCTCTGTGAAGTGAAATATTTCCTCCTGAATACCATTAATGAGACGCATGCTGTGCGATCCAATTATTTGCACTGCAAGATCTTTTATGTTAGCAGGTGGTTTAAAGACATGATTTTTCGGTGCCAAAGGCTTTCTCAAATGTCCTTGCTCAGCTACAGTCCTACTACCAGTACCACTACCACTTGGTACGACAAATGCTGGCTTCTTAAATTTCTCTTCCTTCAATAGAGCTTGTTTCTTTTCTTTCCAGGACAGATATCGCATTAAAAACGCCTTTCGTCGTGTTTGTTTTTCCACATTTGCCGAAGATTGGCAGTTTATTTCGGTTGATTTGACTGTTTGAGGTACGCGAGGCGCAACTTTTCCTGGCGGCTTGAAATTTTCCTTCTGTGGGTCTTGTTGGCTAACTGGATTTATTTGAGCTGGACTTAAAGATATATTCCTTGTTGAGCAATGCAAATCCCTTCGTTTTGTAGCTCGTATTTCGTTGGCCGTTCTTCGCGTGCTACTATTCGACGGATTACCTTTATAGAGCGATCTGTGATATTCCATTTTATTTGGCAGTTTCTGCAACACATAAAAATAATTAACAATTAATAAATTAAATAAAAGAAAAAAACTAAACCGACTGTTAGAAACAATTTCAAAAGCTGTGAGCGACGAACGGACTGTATTTTCAAATGGGGTTCTCAAATCTAATCGTCAAAAATGTTGACACGAATACGAGTTTATTTGTCTCTGTTTTTCTTCTATATAAATTTAGTACTGTTGTTGCTCTTATACATTTATGTTGGCTTGGGTCTCTTGATGTGATGTCAATGTTTTTAGTACACCATGTGTGTACTTTCAAAGATTTCTGACGTCACTCCGACCTTTCCATGTCGTTATTGTTAGAGACTCAGTCATTTTGGATTTTTATATGTTAGTTTATACCTGACAGACGTGGAGTGTGGTTGTTATGATCCCATTATGATTTGGGCTCAAACAAAACATAGCGTATTCAACTATTGTACTTACTTGTACGGTTTTAAGCTCTATGTTTAGGTCTTTAGAATATTCGATGGTGGTCAAATTTTAAATAAAAACTCAAGCCTCAATAGTTAAGCCTCTGTCCATCAACTTCTATTCTCACCTCTACGTGGTGAAGCCTGTGAGTCTGGTACTCCTGACTGAATGAGGGGCACCCAACCCCTGTGGGACGTAATTGTTGCAGTCGACAAGGGGTAAGAGGAAGATTGTTTGCACTAGTGATGACTTCCCAAAAAACCTGAATAGACCAAGCGTGGCTCTCATTACCTCAGGGAGACTATTGACACCGGAGTGTTTAGCCGGACCCTTTATCCAGGGGTTATATTAATTACAAGGGGTTGCGCGAAGGGTGACATCGCTTGTGGCTACTTTTGGCAATAAGTTTGAGCATGATTGAGTTCTTGGTAATGTTTGCACTGAGGGATTGAGTTCTTACGCAGGGGCTCAATTTCAGAATTCGGCCTTATCGGTGGTCAACATTTTCAATTAGTGTTTCTCACGCCTAACGATGTTGACGGTATCAACAATTTGAAAGTGTATATTTTTTAGGTTGCTTACATATGACATCCTATTTTGAACATAGGCGGGCATTAGCGCGGGCAGGAAGATTGTCCGAAAGAGAGGGAACGCTTTTTATTGAAGTGGGAAGAAGAAGGGTTACTTCCACCGAGAATCCATTTCTAAAGTGGATTCTCGGGTGCAACACATCGTTTTTTTCCATATCGTTCCATTTCTGACACATGTTTTCATTTTAGTTTTGATCGTTGATGAGCAAGTATGTGTGAAGAATAGGAAAAAAGGTAAGGTTCAGGCCAACTGCTCAAATTTAAAAATTAAAAATGCTCCAATTCAAGTCTTCCACTTGTCAAAAAGTCTTTCAACCCCATGACAATGTGAACACGACATTCATGGTAAGGACTTTCATCCCGTCGCCAATGTAAACAAGCACAATCATGATCGGAAATATATTCAAGGGAAAGCTGGTCAATGAGAAGGACAAGAGCAAGATCAGATCTAATTGCAAGGCAAGTAAACTAGGTTCATAATCTGCAGAGAATTGAGTAAGATATTGACGATTTATTATTTGTAGTCCTAAGGAGAGAGTAAGGTCTTGAAGTTGAAAAGCACGCGAATCATTTCCCCAATACCTTCTTGTTCGCGCAAAGAACAAGAAATAAAAAAAAAACAAAGGAAACTTATTTCAACAGTATCACTGTGTCGTGTATACTTACGTGATATTACATTTCTGCATTTTGTACTATCGGCAACAGATGTCCTCGCTGTCGTATTGTGGTCTTAGGTGGCGGCAACACTCCCCCCAGTAAGCGAATCTGAAGTACCCTTCAAGTTCGCATTACTCCTCCAGTCGGCACTCGGTCTAACATCCAGGACAGCGAGCTTAGCTACAGGTCGCTCAAAAAGTCCACTTGAAGTTCGCACAGTCGCTCTTCTGACCTGTACGTCTTGAGCTACCATGTTGACCACAACGCCCCTCGGCCAGCAGTTCCTGGGAAGTTGTTCGTTGACTATAATCACCAGGTCTCCCTTTTCGATCGGCTTCACCTTCTGAAACCATTTGGCTCGTCTGTAGGTAGATATGCCTTGATCCATTTTTTCCAAAAGGCCTCAGCTATCGTTTGAGAATATTTCCAATTGCGTCTCAAGTCCGTTGCATATAAGTCACATGATGGCTTAGATCCATTCGATGTTCCGAGAATGAAATGATTGGGCGTGAGTGCCTCCTCCTCCGTCGAATCTAGTGATACAAACGTAAGGGGTCTTGAGTTGATGGTTGGCTGTGACCAGCTGCCCTCGAAGACCTTCAAAAGAAACACCCAGTTTCCAATTGTCCATTCCAATCAGAATTCTTGGCTGCGCTTGTTGATATGCTGGAATAGGTAGATTAGCTAAATACGGGTATTGCTTCGCTAGCATCTGAGTAGAAACTGTTTGTGTTGGTAAATCCAGGCTGCGCACAGTACGCACATTGTCAAGCTGATACTTACGACTGCCATCGCTTTTTCCTGCAATTCCAAGAGAAACAATTTGGGAACTGCACTCGATACGTGTGGTGTCAGATGTCCACCTCAAGCACAATTCCTCCGTTCTTCCCGAAAGTCCTAATTTGCCAATCTATTCTTCATCCAACAGTGTTAAGGACGATCCTCCGTCTAAAAACGCAAAGGTATCAACTGATTTCCCATTGCCATACAGCGTTACTGGCAATATTCGGAAAAGCACTTTGGTGAACGTGGTTTGTGCTTCATGGGTAAATACACCTGCATTTGTCGGACCGTCGCTGCTGGCTGCGATAAACTTTGTATAATTGTGCAGGAGGGGATGGTGTTTAGCTTGACATCCACTAATTTCACATATTTTTGATGCTCTACAGCGCGAATATGGATGTCTTCCCAAACATGAGCGACACAAATTGTATCGGCGTAACATTTCCCATCTTTCTGAGAGACTTGCGTTCGTTAATGTGGGGCATTTGGAAACTAAATGATCGCTTTGGCATACGCCACACTCTTTGTGGTTTCTAACTGGCTGTGCGCTGTTGTTGGTTCTATTTGCCACACCATGTGTGTTAAGAATACCACGTGATTTTAGTGTACGTTTTTCGGTAGACGAAGTTGGATATTTCTCATAAACTGGTGTAACAGGTAGCGTTGTTACTGAACAAGCGGCCTCTGCTATGTCGTACAGCCAATTACTAAAATCAGCCAGTGTGGCAGGCTGTAATTTCTTGGAAAATACTTCCCAAGTCAATAGAAGATGTGGTGATAGCTTGTCGACGAATTCTTTCAGAAGAATTGGGTTGGTAAGATGTGCTGTTAAGTTCGTGGCTTCCATTGTCGCACATACGTTTTTGATTGCCATGGCAAACTCGATTAAAGATTCTAGCTTTTCAGCCTTTGGAGGCGTCATGTTCTTGGCCTTGGTAATCAGAGCGTGAATTATGTGCTCTGGTCGTCCGAACAGCATTCGGAGCGTTCTAATGACATCTGGGACCATGGTTGGGAGCATAAGCCGATGTTTAACAGCTTCCATTGCTTTTCCACGAAGGCACTTCTGGAGTCGGACTAGATTTTCGCCATTTGAAAACCCAGCAAGGTCTGTACTCTGCTCGTAGCAACTGATAAATACGGGCCACTCTGCAGGGTTGCCGCTGAACACAGGTAAGTCTTTCAGAATGGCTTGTCTCGCTGCTAATTGAGTGGAAGAAAGTTGAAATGCTTTACTTACATGCGATAGAACTTGTATCTTTTCGTCATTCGGTTTCCCCTGCTACTGTTCTGTTTTGTGCTCTTGGTGTTGCCGCGGTTGATGGTGGTGGCTGGCGTCATACTCTTCCTCGTCATCTGAGTCCTGAACAAGAATTTCATACTTCTGTTGAAGGTAGAGTTGGTTGCTTTTATCTCGCAACAATTTTTCCTCCTCCAAGCGTTGTAAAAGCAACTGCTCCTTCTTTCCTGCGGACTGGCTTGATATTGAGGACTTGTCATTGGAAACATTGTCTTGATTATTCGAGGCTACTGGTGGATTCACTTGCTGCTGGCCGAGAACATTTGCTGAACATCCCTCACACTTAAAGCTAACGTCTGCCACTGCTGAACTGAATCCCACACATGCAAAGTGATACCAGAGGTCACACTTATCGCATTGGACTATTTCGGGAATGTCGGGTTCATTGCAAAGCTGACAATAGTGATTTGGCGTTGAAGTAGCAGGATTTTGCGGCATAATGGCGTCCGAAGAAATTCTCGAATAGTTGACTTGCGACTAAATTTATTAATTTTTTAAAGAACTGTTCGCGCAAAGAACAAGAAATAAAAAAAAACAAAAGAAACTTATTTCAACAGTAACACTGTGTCGTGTATACTTTAAAAAATTAAGTTTATTGCGCAGTTACTATCGTATAAAAAGAAAACGTGGTTTAAACGCCAATCTCCAAAAGAAAAAGAACCGCAAAAACCTTCGATCTGTCTGCCTTCCTTTTACCCGGCAATGTCGCCGAGATATGACATTTCTGCATTTCGTACTATCGGCAACAGATGTCCGCGCTGTCGTATTGTAGTCTTAGCTGGTGGCAACACTTCTTGATCAAAAAGTTCCCGGGATAACCACAGTGTTGGCGATTTTTTACAATTTTAGAAATGGATTAACAACGAATTTGTATTAAATTTTGCGTAAAAAACTGATTTAATGGTTACGCGAACATTGGTAATGTTGGAAAAGTGTTTCGGCAACGTTTCTCTAAAGAAAACGGTCGTTTACCAGTGTCAGGAGCGGTTCAAAAGTGGTCGTGAGTCAATCGAAGATGAAGAACGCTGTGGCAGACCATCGACATCGAAAACCGACGAACACATTGATGAAGTAAAAGAAATGTTGGTCAAATTAACCATCATAGAGATAGCAGGGGACTTGAACATTGCCCATGGATCCGACCAAGACATTTTGATTAATTATTTGGGTTTCCGTCGTGTAGCAGCAAAGTTGGTGCCAAAAGACCTCAATTTCATGCAAAAAAGAAAGAGACCGTGTTGATCATCATTATTAGAAATTTTTTGACGAAAAATGCAACAAATACCATCCAACAGCCACCGAATTCACCTGATTTGGCTCCCTGTGACTTCTTTCTGTTCAATCGAGTTAAAAAACTACTATAGGGAACGCGTTTCGGCAGCCGAGAGCAAGTAATGGAAAAATCGCAGGAAGCACTGATGGACGTACCGAAAACCAAATATAAAAAATATTTCGAGGATTGGATCAAGCGCTGGCATAAGTGTGTTGCAGTCGTTGGGGATTATTTTAAATGGGACAATATAGGTTTAGATTAATAAACTTGTATTCTTAATTTTCTGAATAAATTCCGGAAACGTTTTGATCAAGGTGGTATGTACAAAAATATTTTCATACAAAGCAGAAAATTCTGACAGTGTTTGAAAAAAAAGGTCCTCGTCCATATTTCTGCCAATACTTTTCATTTAAAAAGATTTTGTGAATAGAGAGCGTCAAACTACATCAACCATCGTCAAAAATACGTTCTCAATTCATTGTTACACTTTTACACTCTTCGTAACAATGGGGTTGAAATATTACCAAAGTGAGCGGCATATACATTGGTCAAAAACTTATCAATCATGTGGGAGTGTGTTAGTAAGTTTTTTTTGACGTTGCATATACACACATCGGGCACGGACGATTGCTGCATCGCTATGGGACAAGCGCTAGCGTTGAAGAAGAAAAGTAAAAAGATTCAGAAGAAACAGGTGTGGATGAAAGAATGGCGAAACGATGTTTCACATGAAAATCTCCTGAATGAGTTGAAATTAAGTTCACCGAATGATTTCATAAATTTTCTCCGAATGGACGAGGAGGCATATGATCAACTTCTTCAAACGATAACACACAAAATTGTAAAATAGGTACACAATTGCGAGATTGTGTCAACAACGACGTGTTAGTCAACGTCTCTCAATAACTCTTCGTTTTTTTGGCTACAGGCAATGCGTTTGCGGACTTAAAATTCATCAGTGCTATATCGAAGAAATTAAAAGGTTTAAAAAAGACTTCCGCTGTCTGCTTGCGATGTTGCCTCATCGCTGTCCAGGCGAAAATGAGCAAATGCTTGATCAAGCAGGCAATCACTAATATACACTACATCAATCAGGTAGATTGAGCAAAAATCCAAACATTTTGATTTTGCTTCAAGCAGACACGTGTATATGTGTCCCATTTTCACTAAACCACCCTTACATGCTTGATGAGTTTTTTGACCGCTTTAAAATGACAACCTTTATATTTTGTTGTTATGTTGTTAGATATGATACATTTTAACACTTCTACAACGATACAAGACCGTAAATACCCCTAATGCATACATGCTTCACTGATCATTTACGTAGTTCTTTATTTAAAAAAAAAGTATCTTTCAAAGGCCTGGCATACCTAGTAATTTGATCGGTTTTCAAAAAGTCTGTGACCTAACAAAATGTATCACCACAAAATGTACTCGTATAATACGTATAAATGAATATTCAGCCCATGTGTATCTACAAAAAGCTATATCTGTGAATCTACTGTACAAACGCAATCAAATTATAAAGTCATAATTTTTTTTATTGATTTTTTTAATACCATCGAAACGGTTTTTTCTTCCTAAAGATCGAAGAAGCCAGTATGCAAATAAATGTTAATGCAACTCTTTTTAAATGTGTGTACATGCTCACATTCTAGCACGTACTAACAGGGTTCAAGCTGTCTATTGAGAAATCCATCCCAGCCCCTGGTTACCTCTATAAATGTCTTAGAATTTTTCAAACGGCAATAGTTCTAACGTTCTGTCGGTCGTACAATTGTGTAATATTTATAAGGCAACAAGTGCAGTCAGAAATGTGTTGAAGAATTGCTGCACTGATTGTGGCCACAGGTGCTAGTAAGGTATGCGAATCAATCATGTTGAAATTTGTTTGTCATTTCTCTGATTTCCTTTCCTTTGAGTTTGCAACTAATTGTAAGTAGTAACGACGAATGCTCCGCCACAGTCAGGTATGAGGTAAATATGGCATAGCCCCTTGAAAGAATAGTTATTCAAGAAAAATGCAGACTTTTTATGAACGAAACCATTGAATGAAAATGTTTTTGATTGACCAATTGTGTGTTTTATTTGAAATTAGGACTTTCAACCTTGTGGCTAGGCAATGCTTAGAAATAATCGTGAATTTCGCAACAACATGGGTTGAGTGGCGCATTATTAGTATTATCGTTTTGATACAGTTCAATAGTTCTTTTAGTTCTTTTTGGACGAAAATATGGTGTTTTGCTTAGACAAGGTGGGTAAAAGAACAGGGACGTGAGTCCGGTAACGAATATTAGAAGCAGAGAGTACTGTCGTTAGCAAATTAATATATTGGATTAGAAGCGGCAGGCAAGAGACCATTGATAAAGATTATAGAGAGTGTCAGAGACAAAACAATGCAGTGGGGGACTCCAATATTTATTTTGTGAATATCCAACTTGAAACCATCCAAGACAATTTGAATTGAGCATACCGAGAGGTAATTTCTAATCCATTGAAGAAGAGGGTCATGAATCCCAAAGGCTCGCATTTTTTTTACAAAACAGCCTGATGCCAAACTCTGTCAAATACCTTCGAAATATCAAGTGTAACTATCTTGCTATCACCAGAATGATGTACTACTAGTCATTGAGTATTTTTCGCGTTTCGAGATAAAGTGTTTTCCAATAGGGACTTGACAACTTTGAATTTAATTTGTGAACGCACTCTTTCACTAATCATCAAACTGTCACTGTCAATTTATTCAGTAAACTCAACATTTTCATCATGGTAAAGTACACGAAAGAGCAACGTCTGCAAATTATAAAAATTTTCTACCGAAATTCGGAGTCGGTGACTGCAAATTTCAGAGCGTTAACTCCAATTTTCGGTCGTAATTCTCGCCCTAGTAGACAGGAAATAACAAGTTACTGCAAAAATTTGAGTCTGCATATTCGTTGTGTAATGTTACCGTGTCAGTGAGACAACGGGTTGGTCGAAGTGTCGAAAATATCGCAGCCGTTCAGGCGTCCGTAGCAAACGATCCAAATCAGTCAATTCCACTGCGTTCTCAAGAATTGGGCAACGCTCAGACCACATTATGGCGTATTTTGCGTAAGGATCTTGGTTTACACCCATACAAGATCAAGCTGACTCAAGAATTGAAGCCGATGGACCATTTCTCCGATTGGGTTCTGTAGAAGATGCGCCAAGATGATGAATTTCATCGCAAAATCATCTTCAGTGACGAAGCTCATTTTTGGCTCAGTGGGTTCGTCAATAAGCAAAATATGCATTATTGGTCGGGTGAAAATCCACATGTGCTTCATGAATCCCCACTTTATCCACAAAAAATAACTGTTTGGTGCGGTTTGCATGCCGGCGGCGTTATTGGTCCATATTTTTTCGTCGACGATAACGATCGTCACGTTACTGTGAATGGTCAGCGCTATCGCGCCATGATCACCGATTATTTTTGGCCCGAATTGGAAGATATGGACTTGGACGACATGTGGTTTCAACAGGATGATGCCACAAGCCACACAGCACACGCTACAATCGATTTATTGAAGAGTAAGTATGGTGAGCGTGGTATCTCAAGAAATGGGCCAGTCGAATGGCTGCCTCGTTCGTGCGATTTAACGCCGCTTGACTATTTTCTGTGGGGCTACGTTAAGTCATTGGTTTATGCCAACACGCCGCCGACGTTGGAAGAGGTCAGAGCCAGCATTGAACGCGAAATAGAAGCCGTTTCGGCCGAAATGTGTGGCCGAGTTGTTGAAAATTGGGTCCAACGAATCGACCGCTGCAAACGTGCCCGCGGTGACCATATGAACGAAGTCGAGTTCCATTCATAAACGTTTTGATTGTGCTTCAAGCCGATAATAAAGTTTTTGAAATATCTCAAATGGTTTGCGTTTTATTTAAAAAAAAAGTTGTCAAGTCCTTATTGGAAAACCCTATATTTCATGAGCTGACGGTCTATCAGCGTTTCCATGATCTTGGAAAGAAGGAAGAGAGAAGAAGGTTCGCCTTTTTCAGGGACTTGCTGGACAAATGATGTTTTGCATCTGCTCGGAAAGAGTTCTAAAGAGTAGGATTGATGAAAAAGCTTACGCAGTGGTTTTGCCAGGATGGAAGAACACCTCTTCAGAAGAAGAGAAGATATATCATCTGGATCAGCGTATTTGTGTATGTTAAGATCTTTAAGTACTCTTGCTATTACACGAGTGCGAAAATGGATTCGTGGAATTGTTGAACGGCCGCAAAGTGTGAAGCAAGCAGATTGGCTTTGTCTAAGGAGCTGACAGCAGGAATGAGTGTTGGGATCTAGGATGAGGCAGAATTTCCCAGGGTGCTGGTGGTATGACTATCAACGTCTGGTATTCACGTGGGCTCATTTACAAGCAGCGAAGCTCTCAACACACCGTGTTATCTGTCCAGAATGTCGAAGCCACGCAGAATTGTGTATATTGAAATGTGCTTACGGAGATGGAATTTTAACCACATGACTGGGCTGGACAAAAGGCGCATATAAAAGTGTGATATATGGTATACTACGGTGACTGCTATAGAGAACCGAAGGACCGTTTATTTGGGGGCGAATTTGTTGTAAACAGTATACCAGTGTTCCTTGCAGAATGCCTTGTAATAATTCTTTGAGTTTGCCAGGAATGTCGAAACAACACATATCTCGGTCTTATATATGTCATAATGCGCGGCTTAAAATCTATAAAAAAAAATGTATATCGATTTGTAATTTAAAAGTTTTTTGAGTAGCAAGGCAACAATCAAGTTCGTAGGGTAGTGCTTGCCTTACATACCTCCCATACACCGGTAAGTGTATGACTAAATCTTTACTCATGCTCGACTAGCAGCATAATACTGGTCTACACCGTCATAGGGTTCACAACAATATGAGGAAGTTCAACTTTAAACTGCTACAATTGCAAGAGACCGGCAGTGCCTTTTCCGATTGAGGCAAATTTCGAGAAACTACGGATGCACAGAGCGGCCCTGCAGAAGTCAACATGAGAGGCTCGAACGTTCTATGAATATAAAAGAAGGGGGGAAGCTACTTAGGCTCGAGATCGAGGCCTGAGAAAGGTGCTATCAGAAGAATAAAGTTCAGAAGTTTCACCAAGAAAAAGAAGAAAATGAAGATGTAGAAGGAAATCTACATTCAACCATTCAACCTGAACGAAGATAGGCAACTTTTCCGCCCACCCACCCAGTCAGGACAGCCGTTTCTAAGCTTAAGTCCAAGAAAGCGGCTGGACCCGATGGCTTCACTGCCAAGCTTTTTAAAGCAAGAAGTACGAAAGTGTGGAGAAACTGTTACGATGCTATATGTTGTAAAAAAGAGCATTCAATCTGCCACCCAACACCCCAAATATATGCTAATGTTGGACACAGGTTTATTCCCGTTCTTCACAAGAACCCTTAAATTGCATGTAGACTACGTTTTAAAAGTCTTGAACATTTGAACATGAAGTACACCAATAAAAATCTATCTAATCTAAATCTTTTTAAAGCAGCAGGTGATGACTGTATACGGATCATACATCAACTCATTTCCAAAATCTGGGTCGACGAAAGTATGCCCGACGAATGTCCGATCCGATAAAGGAAGATTCCCTGAACATCGCATAATAAAAATATAAAATTCTGTCTGCCTTATCTTGTGAACGCCTAATATAATTCGTAAACAATCTGACCGGTTCTTATCAGTGTGGTTTTAGGTCAGGAATGTTCACATTACGGCATGTCTTGAAAAAAAGCCGGGAGTTCCATATCGATACACATCATCTCTTCATCGATTTCAAAGCCGCATATGACAACATGTATAGAGTTGAACGATACAGAGCCATCTCTTGACATCCCTACCAATTTCATTCGACTATGCAGGATGACAATGGAGAATTCACGCTGCTCCGGCAAGGTCGGTAATGACAAAACCGATACCTTCAATGTCAGAAGAGGACTTAAACAAGGCGTTGCGTTATCATATGATTTGATGGGTTTAGCGGTCAACGAAGGCAAAACAAAGTATATGCTGTCAACATAGAAGGACACAACATCGAGGCCTAGGACAAAACGTCACAATAGGCGGCTACAACTTTAAGATAGTAACGGAATTTATCTATCTCGATCCCGCTATCAACTCCGGCAATTGCGGCAAAAGCGATTAGCAAGAGTGCACGCAAATTATGCACTCTTGCTAATCGCTTCTTCTTAGAAGGCAATTAGTGGTAAAGTCCTCTCTCGAGTACCCGAACATAAATTATACAATAAGCTGATTATATACACTTCGAAAAAAAAGTTCTTCGGGTAATTTTCGGTCCCGTCTACATAGATGGAAAATGGAGGAGATGATTCAAAAGCGAACAGTACGGGCTGTACAGCAGTGCCGACCTCGTCAGAAAAACTCTGATTAGATCAAGATTGCCTTGAGCGCATGGACACCAACGTCCAAGCCCGGAGAGTTTTAGAGTCCAATCAAGAGGGACAACGCAATAGAGAACAAGCTCATCTTAGGTGGCCCACACAAGTGGAAGGTGACCTTTGCCAATTTCGTGTGCGCAACTGGAGGTAGCTGGCAAAAGATTGCACTGGCTGCAGAGGCATGTTAGCTGACCATCCCGGACTGCAGCGTCATCTAAGTAAATAAGTAAGTAATTGACTAAAAAGCTTAGACAAAGCTTTTTGTATAAACCATCTAGATATAATTCACATCCCTATCTAAACCTTGGAAAGGATAATTTAGAAATGAGTTCAAACAAAAGACGACTTTCTTATCACGATTCTGATACAATATATTTCATTTACTCAGATTAGCCTTCAACCTGAAGTCTGCTACTACATACCTATGTACTCGTACATTGTACATAGGTCAATTTTAGTGTGAGTTCAAATCTCGCAAAATTACCATAGGCGTGATAAAAATTCATCTATATTTTCGGACGATCACATGATTACATGACTACGACAGGGTGGACAGAGAACTTGTCTTTTTGTGCAAAATTTACTCTCGCCATCTTAATTTGGCAATTGTGCAACTGGTATTCCGCTACTGTGCACATATTCTGCGAAGAAACGAAGGGAGAATAAGGCAAATTCCTTGCGTCAGATTTTTCTCCTACATACTCGTATTACTCGATAGTACCACAGTAGTCGAATTCATTCAATATGTCATGCCAGGAAGATGGGCTTCATCATATGCTGCGATACTAATGCTCAGAATACTTTTGGGGCAAATGCAACATGAATAGCAATCGTCTCCTGGACTTTATACTACCGTTTAACCTGGCTATCAATGATGTTGGCTTACCGCCAATATTTGTTACAAAAGTAAGACAGCAAGAAATTGACTTAACTCTAGTTAAAGGTAACCCTAAAGAGATTATCGGCTGTAGAGTACTATTAGGGGTTTCCATATCAGACGGGAATCCCCGAAAAATCAACTGGAGATCGCCAAGACTGTAAATGCTCCATCTAAACTCAGAACTAAACAAGATCTAGAGAAAGCTATTCAGAACCTGAACAGTGCCTGAACAGTTCTTTGAGCTAACATGCTAGCTGGGAAGTAATCGTGCAGGTCGGTCGTTCCATGGAAGACATCTTCTAAACAAGTCGCTTAAGTCTAAATTAGAGGAAGATAGGAATCTTTACAGATCGAAGCGAAAATAATATATGAAGCTAATTGGGGTTTGAAAAGTACCTGTACAAAAGGCTCCTACACTGACTTTCTGTTTCGTTCTTGAGACTGACTTTCCCGGTAACCTAATCAAAACCAGCTTACAGCCACCTTCTATTAATCTAGCTTCAAGTGCGCTGAATAACACAACACGCCGTAGCTAGTATCTGTCATCGATTGTGGTGACGGATAAGGCCATGAAAGACAGTGTTGCTTCCTTTTGATAGGTCCAAGCCGCTTGCCACCAATGGCGTATATCCGGTTATGCTCCAAAAAAATATAGACTGGCGGTAACTTTGAAGAAAATATTCACATCTGACTCACATGGAACTGACATACATACCGAACCCCTGTCGAACAGTAGAGTAGACTTTATATCGTATATTGGAAATCATGCTTGCGAAGAGCTTCATATGACTGAAAATGCTTAGTGAATGCATCCTCTGTCCCAGGTAAAATAAAAGCTGGAGACATCGGGAGACTGCGCTTCAAACTCTGATGGCGATAATTGAAGGTCCATTTGACGAGGAAGATCTCGCGCTGGATATTTTCTTCGATATTGAGAGTACTTTCTACAACCCAACTTAAGACGGAACGCGCTACTCAGTCAGACGAAATGGCCTAGACTAATCCCTAGTAGATAAAAGCAATGATGGTGAATAGGACCCTGATTACGGATGCTGTCTGTAGACAATATGTGATGGTGGGGGTTGCCCATTGTTATGGTGCAATGAGCTTTCAGTCAATCCTCTTAGAACTGAGGTTATTTTCTTTACTATTTATCTATTTCATCCAGATAAATATGGAATGAAAATGTCGCATCGGATTTAATAGGAGCAATCATACTTTATGCCCCGATTATCTTGTGGATCAAACTGCGCGAAAGTGGATCATTGCTGATATTAACAGACTTTAAAGAACGGTCTGTCTTGGCTGCATGAGGGCGTTTCCTGCCCTGGCTCTGCTCTAGATGTCCCTCCCCTTTAAATACACATCATGGGTAGCTCTCTCAGAGTTATCTTTCGTTTAAAAATAACTGATATTGTTTACAACATGCATTGGAGTTTTGATGACCTTGCGCTTCAACTATCTTTCGACTCTGGTCTCATAAACATGCCGTTGTGCTGGTGTCTTTTCGAAGGACAACGAAGTTGGATTTTATTCCTCGATAGATAAACGGCGCCTGTCTTCCAAATCATATATGCAATCCTGATGGCAACGCACTATATAGTGAAGAATCTGTAGAAGTCGAAAAATATTTGCACCAAGCTGCACTCAAGATCTTGCCAAATTCTCTCCTCATTTCCAAGCTGGTTCGAGAATGCAAGCTCTGATCGCAGTCACTGAGTCTTGTTTGGGACATAGGTTACAATTGATCACGGGAAATAAGGTAGCCCAATAACTTTTTAGGTAAGGCTCAGAGAATGACTCTCCAGAACGCCGGCAGATTAAACGAATGCTTTTCGACGACTTCAAAAAGTAAGCGTCCTGGTATCTTAGTAGGAAATATACAGACTGCTTACTGTCGTGGGGCTGTTGCTCAGTACCTCAACGTGCTACGTATAGGTGACAAAACATACTGTGACATTCGTGACGACACCTTTGAGTATTATCTCCGTGAGTGGTCGTCCTACGCACGAAAGAGGCTGCAGTTATTCGGTGTTGATATGATGGTTGATAGAATTTTAGGAATTTAATCACTGAAGAGTTCAATCATCTATCTACGAAAGACTGAGAAATTCATTTAAAATGAACATAAAAGAAATACGATGGTTAAAATATGTTTCCCTTCAAGGATACTGTTCTCTAGAAGCGATAAGTCTCATGCCGTTCTCTATCAAATGTAACTGGAGGGTTGTAATGAATTCTTGCTACGTTTTCTTACTATAACACCAAACATATGCTAACATGTAGGGAGAAGTATACAGAATTAGGCTGAAGATACACGTGAACTCTGAAAACAAAAACCCTATCAGCCCAAAAATTATCATAAACTATCAGGATAACCGACAACCGAGAAAGTACAGTTTTTCTAATGTCTTGAAGCTATGTATTGTCTTCGTTGAAGGCGAACAAGATATACTCGTATGTACATAACTAGTCGAATATAATGTGTATGCCCCTGATACCGTCACTGCTCAACCACCCACACCCCCTCCCACGGATAATAACAACTGTTTTCCCAATTTCGACCTTACAACAGGAGCCAAATACCCAAACTTTATCAGCTCGCATATCTTAAATCCCGCTTCTAGCTCGCCTTCTCCATCGGTTTCACGGGCCCCAGTCCCTATTTTTGATCCCCTTTCGCCGCCTAACGTTAAATTGACCCGAAAGAATATAGACACCACAGAATGCCATTAAGCTCTCTCTGGGCTAAGGGATAAAAAGATATACGAAAATATACGTCTCTTTCTCGCATACCTTTACGACAAATCCGACTCTGTTTGCTTTGAGGGAAAAACCAAAACAAGTGTCATGGTCTCCATCCAACAGGAAGGCCTTCCTACGGATATAACTATAACTAGTCTCAGAAAGCTTTACAACAGGTACCACGAAATCTTCGACACACTTCCTCAAAAGGTTGCGGATGACCTCACTGCTTTCCTCAACTATGTACACTCTAAAAGAGTTTCTCACCTTCAGCGCAGCCGAGCTGACCACGACAAGTTAGGAATTGCCTTCTTTGCCTGCATCTCATCTACACTCCCCTACTCCTCCACTTGCCATTCACGATAACCTCAACTCTTCTCTCATTGCTATCTCTTCTTCTGTTAAACTTGACTTTGTTTCAATTAAAATAGCACTTCCCAACAAGTCCCTGTACGTTATGTGTTGCTACATTCTCCCAGCTCAACCTATTGAATCCTACATCCTTGCTATTAAAGCAATTGACCAACTAATTGATCTAAGTGATTCCATCGACGATATCCTTATCTTTGGTGACCTTAATCTGCCCCTTCTGAAGTGGATTCCATCGGATGAACACTTATTTTCTACCGCGTTAAACGCGAATGTCTTTTCATTGATAGGCAACTAGACCTTATTTTCACTAGTGATCCTATTAACTCCACAGTAACGTTCTGTCCCTTTATCTCATCAACTGTCGACAACTTTCACCCCCTCTTCTTCTCTCATTTTTCCATAACTCTCCATCCCAGCCCACTTCTTCAACTACCATCTCTTCTTACAACTTCCATAAATCTAATTTTCGTAAAATACCTATCTTATCTGATGCTGTCTCCATTTTCTACAGTGAAATATTTAATTCCATTTAATTCCATTTCTCTCTACGTCTCCTTTTCACGGCATAAAACGTCATCTATTTCCCCTCCATTGTACAACAGAAGACCTCGCTCTTTACGAAACAGATGAAAAAATTATGGGCAGTTTTTCTTCGCACCAATTCTTATTATGACTACTCTAACTATCTTAGAACTTACCTGCAATTCACCCAGCTCTATAACTGCCTCTATCAGCGCAGACCAACCTTATCAACGATCCTAAGACATTTTATCAATTCGTCAACTACAAAAAAAAATCAGACGGTTATCCTCCTCTCTCTCGTTCGATAATATATCATCGACCGACCCACATATTATTGCCAACTATTTTGCAAACTTTTTTAAACAGTAATTTGCAGACAACCTCTTCGTACCCGACTCCATCCATTCCAAGTACCTTCCCAATTTCTCCATTGGCCCCTCTCTAACTCAACCTTTTGATCCCAACCTTATCGAAGAAAAGTTACAAAATCTCTCTCTCTCAAAAAGTGTGCCTCCAATCTTTCGCACCCACTTTTCATCTGTCCCTCACACAAAGGAAATTCCCAAAAGTTTGGAAGACCTCTTTCATAACCCCGGTTCACAAAAAGGGATCAAAGAATGAAGTAACCAACTACCGTCCCATTGCTAAGCTTTCTCACATACCTAAAATTTTTGAAAGTGTTTTATATGAAGTTCTAAGCTTTCGGTGCAAGTCACTTATATCACCCAGTCATCACAGATTTCTAAAAGGTAGATCAACTACTACAAACTTGGTTGAATTCGTATCCTTTGCGCTTTCAGCCCTAGAAAATGGCAACTACGAGTAAATTGACGTTATTGCTACAGATTTCTCTAAAGCCTTCGATAAAATATCACATCAACTGATCTTTTTCAAATTGTCTTCCCTCGGTTTTGACCCCATCTTGTTAAAATGGATATTTTCTTATCTGGAGAACCGTTACTATAGCGTTCGCTTTAGGTCAGATTTCTCAACCCCGTTTTTAGCCACTTCTGGTGTCCCACAAGGCAGCCATCTAAGTCCCCTCTTTTTCATTTTAACTATAAACGATCTTGAGAAGATTATCAAACACTGCTCAGTATCCATTTACGCCGATGACACTAAGTTCTCCAAAACTATTTCTTCACCTCAAGACTCTATTCTCCCTCAAGAAGACCTCAATAGGTTTTCTATTTGGTGTCTAAAAAATTGCTTTGAGCTTACTGTCACCAAATGCCAATCTATGACTTCTCGTAAGTCCAATAAATCCCCCTCTCGACCTTATTTTCTGCATGTCCAACCTGTACCCCAGGTTCAATCCCTTCGCGACCTTGGAATTTTATACGATAGAGAGTTAAATTTCTGTTCGCATATTGATGAGATAATCCTTAAAGCCAACTCATCGCTCGGTTTTATCAAACGTTGGTCTAAAGAATTTTGCAACCCTTATGTGATAAGGTCACTTTACATTACCCTTGTTCGGCCCCTCCTTGAATATGCCAGCCAAGTATGGTCCCTCTTTCAGCGAATTCATATATCCCGAATCGAGAACATTCAACGTCGTTTTCTTCAGTTTGCTCTTCGTGGACTACCCTGGAGTGACCCATTTATCTTACCTCCCTATCGCGACCGCCTCAAACTTCTTAACCTGAATACCCTAGAAAAACGCAGAGACGTAGCTGACATTCTCTTCATTCATCGACTAATCTCCGGTTCTGTGAACTGCGCTTCCCTTTACAATTCTATTTCCTTCAACACTAACCCTCGTAATTTACGCTGTCCTCGTCTCTTCTATATCCCAACCCACCGCACCTCTTATTGCTCTAACAAACCAATTTCCCGCATGCTCCGTAAGGTCAACTCAAAACTCCGCCTTTTTGATTTTAACCTGAGCACTTCTCGTCTTAAATTTGATCTCTTCCACCATTCCCTTACTTCCTAACCCCTAATTCTTGTTAGTTTTTAAGTCCGAGTTTTTAAGTTAACCCCGGCGTTAGCCCCCCCTAAATTAAATTAGCATATCCTGAGTTCGGGGTGCTATTGAAGACACATTGTCAAACGCTTAAAGACAAAACTGTGAATATTTCGATCCAATATTGAATTCTTCTCGCTATATAGCTGCAGCTAAACTACTAAAAGCAAGCTGCCAGAGGTCCTGAAGGCATGATAATTCGAAACCGGAGATACCTATGTATGTGCCTATGGGGCATAATCGTTGTAAGAGTGCGTCGTTGATAAAAATATGCTGCAGCTAACACTGGGAAAAAAGAATCATTTTATCAATGCACAATTAGCAACAGTGAAGCTGTTAATTTATTTTTAATTATCTCAAGGCACTTAAGAATTTAGGTTGTGAAGATGAGAACCATAAAATATAATATATAGGCATTACAAGCAATATGTCTATAATGTATGCATGTATGTGTATGACAATCAAATGTTAAGTTCTTATTTTCAATGTTTCACAATGTAATGCGAGTTTTTGTTATGCCGAACAAATGCATTCATTACATCATCCTTGAAAATATCTTATTGCTGCAAGTATTCGTAACTATGATACAATACTCTTAAAATATGATACTCACTCAAACTCAATGAAGTTAAGGCTGAATGAGTGATGACTTTCGATTTCAATAAATCTAATAGTACGTACATTAAACTGTTGTCTATTTCGAATGATGATTGATTAGTGCGGCAATAATGGGAATTTTCCGGCTTCTTCTAATGAGATTCGTCCATGATCTTATACCCATGACATGAACGATATCGGACTAAAGAATTTCAATGAACCCGAATAAAAAAATGTTCTTAAGTGTGTTTACCCATCAATTTTATTATGTGTTATTCGGTAAATTCGACTGAACCTGTTCTAAGAAAAAGGGAGCCAAAAAAATACCAAAATATTCCTCCATGGGAAAATATGATCTTACAGTATGTCAGTGGTTATCCGCCTTAGGCAAGAAAAACAAGATTTTAGAGCTTGTAAACACTTTTTCAAACAGTACATCAAACCTGATAAAGGTGGTTATGGAGACGGCTAATCATTTGATTATAGAAACTGTGGCCGACAAAATACTCCATCCATACTTTTAACCTTGATGTTATCTGGTTATGAGTCCACATCAGTCTTGTTGTCATGATGGGGTAACCCAATACCAGCAAATATTATATAGGATTTTAACTCTTTAATAGTGCAATTCCTTACATATCTTTACATTGAAGGGTTCTTGATTTCAGTGGTGGATTGCGTAAAAACTTGCTTACAATCATGCAAAAGACTGAATACTGGGTTAGACAAGCCAGTCGACACTAGGCTAAAGAAGGCAAGTACCAGGTAGTTGTTGTTGTGTATTAATTCCCGCGTCGTACCACAATAGCAGAAAAGTAAAACCGTTCCCAAGTCGAATTCATGTCAGATTCCAAGTTGAGCAAAGTTGCCAAAGTGTTCACTCCAAACATTAAGGATGCAACGATTTTCCAGACATCACGAACTGTAAGTGTGACCGTCAGAGATGGCTTACAAGTCACAGTAATAGGCAATCTGTCTGATGATGATAATCTGATAATGTTTAGAGTTCAACAAAGGTCAAACTATCGGAAGTGGTCATTGACTGTCTGCTCAGTAACCAATTATAACTATAATACTTTCTTCCTTTAACTTGGTCGATACTTTACTTCAAATAGATACTTTTCATCAAATTCAAATACCGTCTCCCCAAAACATTCCTCATCTACTACGTTTAAAAAGATGCATGACGCGTGGGATGGCTTAAAACTCAAGCTTATCTTCGCGAGGGTTTGCGGAGACTTAAAATCCGGAATTGGATCCCAAACATGACTTAAATTAACTAGTCAGCAGTTGCTTTTTTTCGCACCGTGATGGCTGTACTTTTCAATGAATCCGCCCGAAGATGTTTTCCTTACCGATTTTAATCCTTAAAATGGCTAATAAAATGTCAGCATCATTCTCCGGGCGAACTATGTAGGCTAGCCAAGGGGTCATAGAATTTTTTTTCTTTTTTTTTTTAAAGAATTCAAAACTCAAGGGAGTACGACTACACTTACGTTGCCAAGGCATGTGTTAAGTTTTTCGGTAAATGGGACAGAAAGACAAAGAAAAATGTTTGGGCTCAGTGTGTATTTCGCTACATGTATGGGCGGCATCCAATCTAGCATTTAATGGCGAGACAAAATTATTAGTGTAATTGGACTTGTTGTATTATAGGCAATCACTAATCTTACGTGTTTTTAGTTGCCTAAAAAAAATGTCTTTCACTGGATCACGGCCATCCATATCCTTGATATATATTCTTCAGGTTCTGATGGTTTGGAATTTACTACATATGTATCTCTGATGTGCAGACTTTTGTGGAAGCTAAAATAAAATAAAAAGTAAAACAATTATTGTCTTTTCTGCATATTTGATCGTATCCGTCATATCCCCTAGATAGTGGTAATATCTACCTTATACCGCACGGAGATTGCTTCAAGTTTTTGAATACACTACCGTTTAGCATGGATGTGTTCCAAGTGCTTATCTACATGTAGTATACGGACATCCTAGGAAGTGATCTTATAAGAGGGGATCCATTTGTAATATAGGGGTAAGGAACTACCCTGATCACACAAACCTCATCAGGGAGGACTAGGTTGCTTGTAGAAATACTTGGAAAAAACACTTTGTGACGGTAAGCGCTGCCCTTGGCCAAGTTAAGAATCTTCCGTTACAATCTCAATGCCCTGGTGAGGGCTTGGTGACTCCTATCGATCTGGGGACCAAATATGTCGAAGTAGGTCTGACGTCACCATCCGAGGGATCCATCCGCTGATGTACGAGTATTTATATCATTTCATCACATTTAACATCTCCGGATTGACATTATTTAGTAGCTATTCCATAATATTCTGTTATCTACGCCCAAATGGCGGCAGGTAGGGGAAATACGGTACAGCATCCGAAGGTTGCTTCTCAGGTCCCAGCGCCCAGAACACCGAAACCAGTACCTGACATGCTAGCTATCTTGCTCTCTATCCAGAGGCAGATGGCTCAGCTCCAACGTCATTTAACTGAACAGACCGCGCGGGTGGATCAAGTATACGCGCTGCTGCCTGGCCTAACGCATCTTTTGCCGTAATGGGTACGTACGTGGCGGAGCAAACCCTGAAGGTCCTTGCTGTGAATGTGAAATCACTGATTAGGTTCAAACGACAAGCAGCGCTATTTAAGTTGCTTAAAGACCAAGCCAAAACAAAGTACGTAGAAACCGACCCAACTCCATTCAGGGAGGTGGCGTTGCAATTTCATACGAAAAGGTATACGTTTTAAAAGATTATGCAGTCGTGTATATCACCCTCCGTAGTGGAAAGCGGTTGTACATGGTGTCTGTCTATGCACTTAAGGCTACTCAATCCACCTTATTCATCTCAGAGTTCGACGGATAGTCCGTCGTTTCCCAGACACGGGTCTTATCTGGATCTTCTGCTGTTCGACTCACGAATACAACTGACATGCACTAACCAACACACTACAGACTGTCTACGCACTTTCGTGTATGACAGTGACTATTGCGGTTTCAGCACCGAAATAACTGTTCCCAACGAAATCGCGGAATTGAATGAGTTTGTTCAAAGGCATTCCTACAATTATAGTAGGGTGCGTTGGACATACTTTACCAGAACACTGACTAGAGCACTCTCCTCGAATTCGCTCTATCCACCGTCCAACAGAAATCTGTCAAACGAGGAGATTGACAGGTAAGACTAATGGACCAGACAATCAAACGAACAATGGACAAAACGATACCTCGGTACCAACACACTGACGAAGATTACTTATTCTGCAACGCAACTATTGATGCACAGCACCGACATAAAAGTAGACTGGTGTCAATACTAAAAACCTTCAGTTTACTGACAGACATAACCCGGAGATCATGACATTGAAGTCATCGATTAAGAACCTCCAAACATTAATAAAGGAAAATTACAGAAATTCTGAACACCAGCAACCCGAATATGTTCCCGCAAATAAAAATAAAGCTAACCCTGCGGAAAAGTATAACCAAACATTGAAAACTAAACTCCGAGCATATATTTCCAACAATCATCGCAGTTGGGATATCCTTCTACCAAAAGTGGCGTGTGCTATTCGCAAGGCAACGCATGAGGTCCTAAAGACAACCCCGTATTTTGTCATGTTCGGTAGGGAAATGCAGGTTAAAGGCGATGGTTCCCCTTTTCCTGCAGAGGTTTTTATTGCAGATAGATCGGTCGATGTTCAGGCTTGGTCAAAGGCGTTGGGTGAACTAGTGGAAGACGTTAGGGCGAGTATGCAAAGTTCGGCTCACAAATCCTCCAGCCAATATAATTTACGTCGCCGAGATATTAAGTTTTACCCAAAGGATTTGGTACTTAGGAAAAACTTCGTCCTCTCCGATGCTGCTAGATTTTTTTCTGCGAAACTTGCTTCAAAGTATGTGGGACCTTTTGAGGTCACTAAGCGGGTTTCACCCTGGACATATGAGCTAGGTGATCGTAGTGGGAAAAAGTGTGGCATGCGCAAGATCTAGAACTATTCACGAATAAAGACGACCTTGTCTAATAGTAAATATGAGTTGGTTGTCAAAGCGACGAAAACCAATAGAAAGGAAGGGGGAGTATTATGGGTTGTCTTAATAGGTTTTCGTCCATCTCTTTGGAATTAGCAAAAAATGATATCACTTATTTTTACTTGCCAATACTACTACATATGGGCACCCGCGCTCCGTCGATGAAGCCTAGCTCCACGGGTTGCGAACCCGGCATGTAGGGTTTTACGTTCGTAGGTTCGAGTCCCCATGTAGGATCGCAGTTGTCCTTTTTTTTTTCTGGTTTTTTCTTGAGGGCCATAGTTCCATCGTCATACTATGACATGAGGACTTACTGTTGGGATTAGCGGATGTGGAAGATCAGGAGATGTGGTCTGATGAACCTGTTTGTACGAGAGAAGGACGTACCGTATGGAGTTGGGCGAAAACATTCGAGAGCCAACGGGTAGTGTTGAGTGGAATTGGAAAGGATTGTTGGTGGGTTAATTGGGGGAAAACAAAAAAACAGAGAGGAGAGTTGTGAAGAGTCAGTCAAGGAGTTCGGTCGTAGCGCAAGTTAGGAGTTCAAAAAAAAAATTAATAATACGGGTCGAGGAAAGTTAGCCAAACAGTTCGGCAATCCGGGCGGCCTTCTCTTAAACAATAAAACAAGAAAAAGAAAGTGTACGGATAGTGAAACACGACGGTAGTATGCGGACTACAAGTCACTTCAGCGCTATTTCTCAGAATATTATTTTATTGTTTATTAGTCATCAAATTGCTTTTAATCGCTGCTTATTATTGAGCGTATTGTCGCTGTTGTTGATAAAATTACAGATTTTTGTATGGCTCGGGCTTTTCTTTCAATCTCTAGAGTTGTCAAGTTCCTTTTGAAAAATTTAGGAGCTATTCCAGTGGAAGATATTACTATTGAAAGGACTCTCACCTTCTCTTACCTCCAGACTTGCTTAATTTCCTCTACAAGGCGCTGGTATTTATATTCATTCTCCCGGTAGCAGACTTGCAGGTTATGACTATTTGGAACTCCGATATCTATGAGCCACGTTTCCACGGGTTATATCTATAATATGGCTTTTCTACCGCAATAGGCCAGATTTTAAGCCTGGTTGCTGGGAGCACTTTCGGCATTTGTCGTCGTCTATCTGGTATCTCAAAACATATTTGCAGTAGTTATACGAGTACTCGTAGGTATCTCTGCCATGGATCACTTTCTTCTTCCAGTCCTGCACTTTCCGCTGGATGCACACAGAGCCAGTCTCACATCTATTTTCGCCTTTGTACTTTAAATTTAATTCCGTATAGTTGACATCACTTCTTAGTATAGCCTGGTGTAGTGCAGTATTCTGACTGTTGAAATAAATGCGAAGGTTTATTGTGTGTTTGCTGCACGTGTGGCTGATATCTATCAGACCGCGGTCTCTTAGATATCTAGGCAACGTGATTTTTTCCACGAACGAAATAGGGTGATGAACTTTGTACTTTATCATTAGCTTTCGTGTGGCTCTTTTAAGATCTTCAAGTTCTATTTGGTTCCACTTAAAGTGGGTGGTCGTGGCTCAAGTGGTAATGTTTCGTTTTGATTGAGGGCTTTCATTGTTTCCCCTGTTACCAGCTCTGTACTATTTGGCCTTTAACTACACTTACTCGTCGGCATTTATCAATACAAAAAGACATTTTGGTGTTGGTAGAGGTCTTCTAACAGTTTGAGTAGACTGCAGATTTGTCAGCATAGAGTTTAATATCATCCATGTATAGCAAGTGTGCGATGGCAATGCCCGTCTTCACTTTTGATGATGTATCCATATCTACTGGAGTTGAGTATAGAGTAGAGAGGATTTACCGACGCACGGGACTAAGGCCATCTCCTTGAAGAATGCCTCGGTTGAAGCGTACTTTTGGAAAGGTTATTCTTTCTTCACTATGTTGTAGGTGGAGGGTAATTTACCAAGAGGATATCAAGTGTTTCAGCATAGCTGTAAGATTTGGTGCGATTTTATAGATCTCCATGACCTTGATGAGCCAAGTGTATGCCACGCTGTCAAAGACTTTCTGGTAGTCGATGAAAACTGTGAATGTGTTTCTGCCTTTTGTATACGCCTGTTCCATTATTACAGTATCGATGATTACCTTCTTTATGCAGCCTTGGGAACTTTAATACATCATTTTTGTTCAGTAGCAACGACTTTTGATGTTATGCACGAAGGAAAAATTTTATATAGGGTACATAGACAAGTAATGGGACAATACTTTGACGGGTCAGTCATTTTGCCGTTGTATTTTAAGAGAAGGTAGGTGTTACGTTTCGTTAAAAAATCCGGCACCTCATGTGCATGTTGTGCGATATGGGTTAAATGTTGTGCTATTTGCGTATGAGTGTATTTAAATCTCTAAAGCCAATAATTATGTAGGTTATCGGGTCTTGGAGCCTTTCAGTTTTATATTTTGTTTATCGCGGATGTTACATCTTCCTCTCTGAGTTCGACCAGGTCCATACATGGGAGGTAGGATGGTTTTTGTTCCCCCTCTTTGATGCAGGTTTTGTCGTCATCATGATTCTGTATGTTGGAACAGATTATTTCTGCACTTTCGGCTGGAGGTGCGCGTCCGAAGGCAGTCTCGCGCGATATTGTTGTTCGGTTTGGGAGAACTATGCATTTTGCTTAATTCATTTTTCCGATATCTCATATCAGGGGAGTCAGTTTGATTTTACAGCGAGCTTCTGTCGAAGACCATCAAGCTATATTACAGGAGAGCTATTCTCTGGATTTTGACGATGGATTTTTTCGTAGTGTTTTAACACTTTCTTGCTTCTGTTGCAGGCTATATATTGCGTTAGCCTGCCAAGCTACTCGTACTTTCCTAATTCTTCTATCTAACGTCTCAGACGCATTTTCCATCGTGGTTTAGAACTTTTTGGCACGGTTACCCTTACTACTCGAGTTGCCATTGTACAACTTGCCGCAGCGGCAGCTACGACAGGGCAATTTGCATGTCTTCGAGGCTGTGAACATTGTCTGCAAGATATATTCGTAATAGTAGAATGGCATTGTTAATGTAGCTGGTTACTATCGCTTCTCAGCTTCTCTCATAACTCTTGGTTTCGGTATCATCGACCAGCTCAGCGGATTCATGCCTTGGAATTCTAAGATTGCGATTTCAAACTCCAAAAAGAGCTTTTCAGCAATAACATTGGGGTTTTCAGTGGGTTGTTCCTGTTGACCTATTTCGATTCCTGTCGGAGTATGGTAGGCAGTATGTGCTTCTTGTCGCTCAAGATCACGTGCCATTAGTACTGAAGTCTGAGATGCCTCTTCGGTCTCCTCCATTCACTAGGTTTCTCTAGCCACTCCCGCTTTTATCTACAAGAGCCTTGGTATCGGGATAAGGTTTCTACTGATGACAATACGCCTTTGATCTGCAATCCGTTGAGTCGTTATATTTAGCTATGGGTATTTCTGGAGAAAAGCTGGATGTAGAAGCGTTCTATAGTATATTCTAATTGCTGCACTGTTGGTAATTCTGTAAAGCAACAAATGATGTGCTCATTCATATCTGTTGTCCATCGCATGCGTTGCCGTGTAGTTCCTGCGGTGGTGGTTGGCCTGATTACGCCCCCAAAACACTTTCCACAGGTTGGATAGTATTTCGTTGTCCATTATTCGTTCTATGTGTTGTCTTCTTGATCGGGCGTCACTCGTCCGAAGCTTCATTTTCATTGAGAACCTTCTTACACATTATACGGGTGGTCAACCCTCATAATGGATGACTAGAGTGCGCCGGGGTCTCATATTCGTCATCCTCTATGAGGATGCCCTTATGGGCTTATTATTATTATTCCAGAGGCGTGGGCTCACTCCCAGATACCGCGCCAGCTGAGGCTCATTTCCACCGAATACGATAGTAGTCTCGGCTGCAAGTCATATCGGCACTATTTTTTTCTTCCATTTTTTGCCTACTTTTGCTGTACAAATTTTCGCACAATTCTGTAAGTGTCTAATTCCTAATTCATGCAAACGATGTTCACATTTCGTGTTTTTTAATTCATCGACAAAAGTTTTTGTAGCAATCCCTGTGCTGAAATTGACAATTGGTACTACACGCATTGTCCTTAATGCTTACCGTTGTTTAGTTTCGTGGGCGAGTTCTATATATTAAACAATTATTTATTTATTGTTATTAAAAAAAATATTTTTATTTGACTATTCACATCGAGTTCAACTTAAAAACTAAATTAACAATAATTTTATACTGCTAATGATACGAGTACCTATGTTTCTACTGCATCCCAGTGTCCCACGGTTGCTTCAGCCGCATCGTCAGCATTTCCGTTGATCGTTGGAGTCTAGTGACACAGGTGTTGGGTCATATGTCCAGCATGTGGCGAACAGAATTGTGGGAAAAGAATGTGTTCTCGCTGCCCTCTCGTGAGTTCAACGTTTTGTTCGTTAACTTATATATTCCCCTCTTTTTTCAGCGAAGGTCCGATTATATTGTCTGTTAGTGGCACTGCTATATCTATCAGGTATCTATTTCTGTTTCTTCTATCGATCCATACTATATCAGGTTTATTTGACAATATTGTGTGGTCAGTAATTATAGACCTGTCCCAATACCAGTTAGGATCATAGTGCCAATTCCTGATGGACGATTTTAGCTACATTGTTATGCTGTTGAAGATACTCGCTGTTTGCTAATGCCGTGCATCCATTCATAATGTGTTCGGTAGACTCTGTATCTGCATCGACGACAGGTGCTTTCTATGTTTTCATGTAAAATACCACTCCTGTACTGATGAGTTGCAATGATGCTCTCCTGATTCGCTATGGCAAATTCTTCAGTTTCAAGGAACAATAAGGATATCTTCCGTGAATTGCCTTCTGCTTTCATTATTCAATTATTTCGCTATTCGAACGAACGTGAGCTGATGGCTAAAATTCATGATTGAATAGGTGCAGTGGTGTATAATTTCTGCCCGATTGGGATAGTGCAAGACATCTACTATCTTATTCGCTGCAGTTGTAAAAGAAACATCAAAGTTTTTCAATTTGTATGTGATGTAAATTATGGATGTTGGATATTCCTTGTACTCCTTCAGCTCTCGGCAAAACTAATCTTTCCTTAGCAGATAACGGATGGTGTAACCGGTAAGACGTAATGGTTGTTGGTATCAGAGGCTCTAACTCATCAAGGTCGGCATTGCTTCATTCTTAAACCCCAAAGGAATAAGTAAGAATAGGAATAGCGAAAACATTGATCGCTCTTGAAAGATTCCCACTGTTCAGTTTTGGTTTACATAGACATTTAATTCTTTTTGTCTTTCATTTCACTATGCACAATACTATGCCACGCATTTCCTGAACACCGCGGTATTTGTAGCTTTCTTCATTGCTTCAGAAATTCGAGTGAACCATCGTCGAAAGTAAAGCCTGACTTTTCCTCTTACGTTTCTATTGGTTTACATTTTTTAAACCCGAATTCCATAGATACGAGTATATCATCGATGAAGTTTTTAACAATATTAAGGAATCCAGAGAGGCAGGTTTTGGTCGTGCAAATAACTTAATATAATCCATACACAAAAGCTGTGTATAGCTGTGGTGTAAATCTCCAAATTTTATATGATATCCATTGGTTGACTCGTTAAGGACTCTGCTAAGTGAGTACAAGCAAAGACAAAACCAAAGTGGACTAAATGTGTCACATTGAAATATTTAAATTTAATGGTTATATCTTTGGTTTTCATATTTCTAAGACTTACATTAGTTATCCAATTACACATAGTATCTGTCAAAAAAGATATTATTTTTGGATGCATTTCGTAAGTTTTTTTAAGATCACGAGTGAAATATATAGTTGGCCGTGTTGTCAAGCGGTCTGTCTTTCGGAATCAAATAAGTTTTTCCTTTGGTAAGAAAAGCTGGCATCGGAACTTCCCTGGTAAGAATTTTATTGAAGTTCCTAACAATATGGGTAAGCACATTGGTAAATTTTTTAAACCAGAAGTGGGCCCGGCGACTTCCAATTTTTACTTTTTCGTATCTATTTCTTTATGGTTCATTTGAGGCTAGTGAGGCTCATTAGTGCGATATGTAGATGGATTGGTGGTTATGCACACGATTTGAACCCCACAACTCTTCCCAGAACCGTTCTAGGTCTTCTACAGTAGATTTCGCATTTGATTCCAGTGCGCACTTGTTTTCATTAAGTTAAGCATAAAATCTTCGTTGATTGTTATTAAATTGTTTATTGTCCATTTTTCTTGATATTATTATTATTACTTTATTTATTAAAAAATTAATTGTTGTTATTAACATGTTTTGGAGCCAAAATATGTTTTTACTATTGTTTTTCTGTTTAATTTATGTTCATGAAGTTTCTGGTTAGGTGACAGGTATCGAGTATTACAGCTTTCTGCATAGCATCTATTGTGTGTTGTTTCAATGCTAGCCTTTTCACATCTTCTCTTACTTGCTTGTCAATTATTCCTTCGGCATTGATGATGATTGGTGTAATATTTATTTCCTTCAAGTTCCATTGGCACGAATTGTAAAATTCGACGTATTTCTGACCTTCATTGTTAGACCCGAAGTTACGAGTTTTTACGATTTCTTCCATATCTTCTGTTGAGGTTGCAATTATCACTAACTACCCACAACTTTCCTGTTGCTGTGGATGGCGTCTCTCTGTATGCTAATAGAACATCATTTAAGACTGATTGAATGTTCTTTTTATTAATTTTTCCTTTTGCCAAATATTGC
Source organism: Volucella bombylans (assembly GCA_949129095.1). Classification (NCBI taxonomy): domain Eukaryota; kingdom Metazoa; phylum Arthropoda; class Insecta; order Diptera; family Syrphidae; genus Volucella; species Volucella bombylans. Next base: position 63,786,448 of record OX422144.1, on the reverse strand, counting down.
TTTGGGGTTGATATGGAGGTATTCTGATAAGCCTAATTCCCCTTTTGACTGCAAATTCTTTTAATAACCCGAAGTTGAAAGGAGGGCCATTGTCTGACACAATTTCAGAAGGATTTCCATTTAGTGCGGACTATCTCTGTTCAATAATGCGAAAGGTTATCGAGGATGAACAAAAATCGAATGGACGAACGATACGAAGAAAACAAAAAAAATATATGTATAATTACACGAAACAATGATTTTATTTTTCTCCTTTTTAATACCTTTACCGTGCTGCGTCTGAAATCCAAAAGACCGAGATTACCAAATCTTAACATGAGCAAGTACCAAAAAAATAAACAGCAATAGAAGAGCATTGAGTAACGTTACTTGTTTGAGTGAATTATTCTAATATAGGTCAAATATATAATGTTTGGCAAATAAAAATATGTTTGGATTTCAGAACACATAGTGCGACTGCAACAATTTATAAATCAAATTAATTAGACCGTCTTTTTAGAAATCGATAAATTAATTAGCAAAATGATAAAAGCGTTCCTAAACAATCCCTTTTGAAACATTCTAGCTTATTTGACAAACCTTACAATATTTTACATGCCTATCTATATCCCTATCTATATCAACTCACCAAACCGTACTTCTGGCTAGCGTCTTCATTCTTACTACTCCGTCATGATTCTGGTGCAGTGCATGTAGTTAAGTACCGTTGTTAGACGTACTTTTGTTTGGGTTAAATATTTCTTTAAGAACTTGGTTATCACTAAATAGTTTGAATTTGTGACCATATAAATATTTGTGAAACTTTTGCACCCTAAAAATTACAGCTCTCTCTTGACCATTCACATGATGGGCAATATAAGCTCCCACACTCTTAGGACTGGCATCACAAAATAGAATAATTGGTTTGGTCGGATCATAAGTTTATAAAATGTTATACCTAAGAATGAACAATTTAGCCTTGTTAAACAATTGTTGAGCTTTATCTGTCCTGCACAATTAATTGCTTTTACTTAAGAGGTCATACAAAGTCCCCAACTTCATGGAAAGATCCTCAAAAACCTCTATACAAATAGTCCTCCTAGAAAATAAAGGAACAAAATTTTGATCTGAACCGAGGCGTCACCCACTTTCACCAGCATTCTTTTCGGCAGTGCTAGAAGATACATACTCCTACATATTGTATATTCCGTTCAATGAAATGGAATACAATAGGATTACAAATTGACGGCATATACGAGGGGCGTTCAACATATTCTCGGTATCGGGGTGAAGCTGTGGTTGTATATATAAATTGACTTATTTATCAAGTAATACTATTATTTTAGTGCATTCATGTAAAATTTCATATAAATGTGATTATTAATTCGCGTTTTATCTCTAGTTAAACAGAATCATAATGGCAACTGAGACGATGATGGTGAAAATTGAGCATCGTGCTGTAATTAAATTTCTCACTAAGCAAGGAAAAAGTCAAAAAACTATTCATGAAGAGATGGTGGCTGTTTACCAGGGTTCCGCACCTTCATTATCCACTGTGCAAAAGTGGTCAAGTGACTTCAAGAGAGGCAGAGAGAGCATTGAAGACGACCCCCGCTCCGGCGCCCCGGCTACTGCTTGTACGGGAGAAAGCATCAAAGAAGTCGAAAAACTTGTTCTTGAGGATGCCCGAATAAAGGTGAAAATGATGGCAGAGATCACCAAGCTTTCAATTGGTACCATTCACATCATTCTTCATGACCATCTTAACCTTTCAAAGGTCAGTTTAAGGTGGGTGCCACGAATGCTCACAGCGCCTCAGAAAAAAGTGAGAATCGCATGCTGCAGAGAGCTTTTGGAGATGTGTAGTGAGAACGCGGACGGTGTTATGGATCGAATTGTTACTGGGGACGAAACATGGGTCCACCACTATGACCCTGAAAGCAAACAAGAGTCCATGCAGTGGCATAAAAAAGGAACAGACCCCCCGAAGAAGTTCAAAGTCACTCCGTCTGCCGGGAAGCTCATGGCTACAGTTTTTTGGGACTCAAAGGGAATCTTGCTCATTGAGTACAAAAAAAAAGGTGAAACCATCAACGCCACATCCTACGCTTCCACTTTGCATAATTTGCGGGAGGAAATTAAAAAGAAAAGACGGGGTAAACTCGCAGCGGGTGTGTTGCTTCTTCATGACAACGCTCCTGTTCACACGGCGCGAGTTTCCAAGGCTGCTGCGCGAGATTGTGGTTTCGAAGAAATCCAACACCCACCCTATAGTCTAGACCTTACCCCTAGTGATTATTTCCTATTTCCGGATTTGAAAAAATGTCCTCGTGGAAAAAGATTTTCGGATGATGAAGAACTCAAGTCGGCAATAAATGGGTATTTTGCAGAGAAAGAGGAAATTTATTTTTTTGAGGGTTTAAAAAAGCTTATCTCAAGATGTAACAAATGCATTGATGTTAGGGGAGATTATATTGAAAAATAAAAACAAATTAAATTGAATTCGCATTTTCCTTCATATCGATACCGAGAATATATTGAACGCCCCTCGTACCTCAACAATTCAAGATTTGCGGAGGTGATCTTCTAAATTGCAACCTCAACAGAAAATACGGAAGGAATGAAGGTCAGGAAGATCACCTAATGATATGATTTATTCAAATACTCCTCGTACATTATTACAGTGATTACAAACAAAAATAAAAAGTTAAGAGTAGCTAAGAAATATGTAGACCATAAACCCATAAAAAGGCATAGACAAAAATATAATACATACGATGAAAATAAGAATTTTAAAGTAAATGACAAAGTGATATATAAACTACTCGTACATTTTAAAAATGGCAGCCAGCAATTATTTTCGAAATTGTCAGTCTGCTCACTTACCTTATTAATATAGGTAATCAGGTTAGATATGTGAATCAAAATCAACTACGTTCGTCGACCTTAGAAGATAAATATCACCCAGGATTAATATATACCGGAAATATGAGTAATCTGAGAGATGGCACTGAAAAGCAAGCAACAGGAAAAGGTCTTAATTTCACAGATTTAATCTCGGATGAAGTAAAGTTGAACCATATATCAGTTCGGACAAAAAAATTACCAAGTCGCTGGGGTTACTCGAAATGTTAATAGGAGTATGTTAAAGTTAATTCCTCAGTTTTAAGTGAGATCTCAACGAAGTCCTTTCATTATACACAACAGTCCTTTGTGAGTCCATTGAGTGATTTCCAGGTCCATTTTCTTTTTATATTTCTTAAAAATAAACAGAGTCGATGTTTCCATAGATATGTAATCAACTTTTCGCCTCTTTCGTTGCCATAGCCACTCATAGTTACTCATCACAAGTTATTCATTCTCACCCTTTGTACCTAATTTGTCAGCTATTATGCACATAAATTCCGTTTTGTACTGGTTGTAAACTGTTTCCATAACTTTGTAAAATGCTTCTAATAATTCTTTTGATGCTCCCTACAGACCTTTTGTTTCCCCTTTGAATACAAAGATGTTTCCATTTCTAGTTTTCCTCCTTGTAGTCGAGTTTTTGTAAGTCCAACTGTATCCCATTTTATTTTCATTTTCAAGTTCAATCTGTCACTTTTCTTCCTTCGAGGCACGTACTTTAAATATGCATATGTGTATGTTTTGACTATTATTTCTAGGGTTTGTCTGTATATTGGTTAGTGTGGTTAGTTTTGGTTGGGTTTCGATGATCAGTCGGGGTGAGGAGTTTTCAAGGTTTTTTATTATTGTATTCGTCTTTGGTTTATCATTTTCCGATTTCCTGGCCCTGTTTGTAATTAGGGGGTATCACCCCTTATTTTATTTAGAAATAAAGGAATAGATTTGAATCATATTTTGACTTTGAGACTTTATAGCTACTCAATGGTTTCTTGAGTTAAGCAGTTTACGTGTTTTAGATGAATCCACTTAGATGCAAACATACTCTAATTACCTCCACCCTGCATCTTTCGGACCCTTATTATTGACTATTATAGTACGGATGAGTGCTGTACTATTAGGAGATACCCAATGCTGACTAACCAAATTCATAAGCACGATTGTTGTGCGAGGGAAATCCACAACACTGAAATATCCTGTCAGATAAGGCATACTTTAAAAGGAGGACGAATAAAACAAAGTGATTGAATCAACGGTGGCATCAACACACAGCATGGCATTTTCTTTATTTGATATTTGAACGTACTTAGGCCTGAGCTCCATAAGGATTTCCAGAACTAGGCATGGCTGCAGATGAAACCTCAATAAGGAAACGTGATCTCGGATAAACCTGGCGCCGCCTTAGACAATCCCAAATTACATAGGGACAGTAAATCTGTCCAAAAATGAAAAAAAAATCAACCATGTTGAGGTTCTAGACTACTATAAAGCAGCAATTATTTCTATTCAGGAATGAGCTGAATGATGAAAATGTATTACGGGAATTTAGATTTAGATTTTGACCCAATTAAGTCTGATTGTGTCCGAATACCGTCCGAAAAAAGGAATATATGTGGAATTTATAGACCATCCGCCTTTACTCTATCAAAAATTGGTAAAAAGGCACACATTGTCATACTGGATGACATAAATATAGGGTGTTTTTTTTTTAGAGGTTTGGTTTTTAAACTGGCAACACTGTTTCTACAGATTGTAAATCTGACAGTTGAAAGTTGATTTGTAGTTAGTACAATTTACCATTTTACGAAGAATGGATTAACGCCAGAACAAGGCGTGCTAATTATGCAAATTTATTTTGAAAACCATGGTTCGGTTCGCCAAACTTATCGTGCGCTACGTCCATTTTACTGTCGACACAATCGTCCATCTGAGCAAGTTATTCGGAACACGATGAATCGTTTTCGCACCACGTACACTCTAGTGGATAATACACATCCCCAAAGTCGACATACAGTGCGAGCAGAAGAAGTTATTGCCGTTGTGTAGCGCAGTGTTGAGGAGAACTCGAATGAGTCGATTAGCGTGAGTTTTAATATTTAAGGGAGCGAAAGAAAAAAAAACGTATTTTTATTTCATTGGCCAACATCAAACTGACGCTTGGCTTTACTTTATTTGTTACAAAAAAATGGTGCAAAATATCAGCTCAGCATCGTACGATCCTGTTCCGTTTCTTTACATAGGCAAAACATACCGTTTAATGCACTTAAACATTTGGTAGTTTAATAACAATGTACGAAGTTTGTCTGAAAAGTTTCCGACCGCAACGAAAAGATAGCGGCACTCGTCAATAAAAGCTAGTGAATGCTAGTTGTGCATCTTTTGCCAGTTACTTACCGAAATTTCAGTCATTTTGGACGCGCAGTTTTTAGTTGATAGTCGTTTGAGTGAGTCGATGTGAGTGTTTTTTGTGCAAATGGAAAAAATTGAGTATCGAGCTGTTATTAAATTCTTGTTTTTGAAAGGCAATACGCCTACGCAAATCAAAAATGAGTTGGACTCTGTGTATGGGAACTCTGCACCATCATTTACCACAGTGAAATTTTGGGCAGCTGAATTTAAACGTGGCTGTAAGAGCTTGGGAGATGATGAACGTTCGGGACGTTCAAAAACTGCAACCACTGACGATAACATTGCTAAAGTTCACCAAATGGTGTTAGACGACGGCCGAATTAAAGTGAGAGAGATAGTAGAGTTTATGAAAATGTCCAAAAAACGTGTTTGTTACATATTAAATCAAGATTTAGGCATGAAAAAGCTGTCCGCGCGTTGGGTGCCGCGTTTGCTTACGTTAGACCAAAAACGTATTCGAATGAACATTTCCAACGCTCTGTTGGCGCAGTTTAGGTGCAATAAATCCGAGTTTTGGCGCCGATTAATTACTGTAGATGAAACTTGGATACAGCATTATACGCCCGAAAAAAAAATTCAGTCAAGACAGTGGAGTGCAAAGGACGAGCCGGCTCTAAAAAGAGCAAAGACTGTTTTTTCGGCTAGGAAAGTGATGGCGACTGTTTTTTTGAGATAGTAAATCTTAATCGATTACTTTCAAAAAGGAAAAACCATTGTAGGAGCATACTACGCATCATTACTTGCCAAGCTGAAGGCAGAAATTGCCTTCATTTGCAGAAAAATAAAATCCGGTTTCACCAAGACAACGCGCCATCTTATATGTCAGCGGTTGCCATCTCGAAAATCCGTGAATTACGGTTTGAACTGCTTGACCATCCATCTGCATTATTCACCAGATTTAGCCCAAAGGGACTTCTTTTTGTTCCCTCATCTAAGAACTGCGCTCGGAAGACAGAGATTTTCGTCAAATGAGGAGGCAATCACCTTCGTGAACAATTATTTTGCAGAGAAAAACGCCAAGTACTATTTGGACGGGTTAGAGAGATGGGAGCATCGCTGGGAGAAGTGGAGACTATGGAGAAAAAAAAAAAAATTTTTGAAAAAAAATGTCTTCTACGAGTATCATTGTTCGGTCGGAAACTTTTCAGACAACCCTCGTAATATCTTTTATTTACTTCAACTATGTTTACATATAGTACATATGCATATAAACATATGTCGTGACGTTAGTCGTGTACAGCAATTGGGGCTATGCCCATCCACTTTGTGGAAGATTGTGCGGAAACATCTTGGCTTAAAAGCTTGTGCAAGAGTTGAAACCGCATGACCATTATACGCGTCGTAGGTACGGTGAATGGGCCGAAAACATGATTCGGTTTAGTCCTCATTGTCAATGCAAAATTTTGTTCTCTGATGAGGCCCATTTTTGGTTAAATGGATATGCAAACAAGCTAAATTGCCAAATTTGAAGTGGAGAAAACCCAGAAGCCTTTGTCGAGACGCCCTTACAACCATTAAAACTCACTGTTTGGTGTCCCATATGGTGCAAAATACCATACGACACCAATTTATTGCGGGAAACATTTGCTGAGTGCATAATAACGATCCTGTGATCTCACACCTTTAGATTACTTTCTTTGGGCGTATGTGATGTCACTAGTCTATGCCGATAAACCAGAGATGTTGGACGATTTGGAGGTCTACATTCGTCGTGTTATTGCTGATATACGGCCCGAGTTGCTTGATAAAGTTGTCGAAAATTGGAGCTAGCCGTGGCTCGCATATGCCCGATATCATATTTAAACACTAATGGCAAACAATTATCTATTAAATAAAGCTAATATCATAGGCATTAACATTAGCTTCAAGTGTTTTATTTCATATTGAATTTGTATACATAGCTCTAAAAAAACACCCTTTATAAACAAAAATGAGTCTGATAAAAATATTATAATCGAATGGGTTAGTTAATGTGATAAGAGATAAAAATAGAGTCGATTTACATACGGGAAAATCATCAAGTCTATTAGACCACATCTTAATACGCCACTCTAAAATTTCAGTGAAAATGTGTTCCATTGTTATTGAGTGCGATTTGTCAGATCACTATCCACTTCTATACTACGACCATAAAGACTCTCCCAATAATACTGAAGGAAATGATGTCTCAATGTCTTGGATTTGTAAAAGAACGGTCAACGAATATATCATTTCTACAAATTCGAATTCATTGCTTAACAAAATCGATGTTGACACATTGTGTGAGAATTATGTTTACTTTTACATGATATCTACAAAAAATCAGCAAAAAGTATTGTATAATGATAAAAAAAGATATACACACAAAATATGTATCTGGATATTGAAGAATTTAATTAAAGAATGCTAGTCCGGGTACATACAATTCTATACTAATGAGGTGTTGTACAATAGGCGAACCTAATAAGTTGAATCGAAGGCGCATTGCAAGATCAATGACCACGTCGAACAACCTGATCTACGGGGCTTACTACCCCAATTATATGTATCATTAGAGCATATGCTTTGACGGCTTTATTCTTTCAGAAGCGTTCCCCTACCTAGATATGAAGAGTCTGATGGAGAACAGATTGGAGATGATAAAGTACACTAACGAGCAACGTCTGTAAATTATAAAAATTTTCAGTGAAGTGACTGCAACTTTGAGAGCGTTAACTCCAATTTTTGGTCGTAATTCTCGCCCTAGTAGACAGGCAATAACAAGTTTAGTGCAAAAATTTGAGTCTACATATTCGTTGTGTGATGTTGTCGTATTAGTGAGATTACGGGTTGGTCGAAGTGTCGAAAATATCGCAGCCGTTCAGGCGTCCGTAGCAAACGATCCAAATCAGTCAATTCCACGGCGTTCTCAAAAATTCATCGCTCAGACCACATTATGGCGTATTTTGCGTAAGGATCTTGGTTTACACCCATACAAGATCAAGCTGACTCAAGAATTGAAGCCGATGGACCATTTCTCCGATTGAGTTCTGGAGAAGATGCGCCAAGATGATGAATTTCATTGCAAAATCATCTTCAGTGACGAAGCTCATTTTTGGCTCAGTGGGTTCGTTAATAAGCAAAATATGCATTATTGGTCGGGTGAAATTCCACATGTGCTTCATGAATCCCCACTTCATCCACAAAGAATAACTGTTTGGTGCGGTTTGCATGCCGGCGGCGTTATTGGGCATATTTTTTCGTCGACGATAACGATCGTCACGTTACTGTGAATGGTCAGCGCTATCGCGCCATGATCACCGATTATTTTTGGCCCGAATTGGAAGATATGGACTTGGACGACATGTGGTTTCAACAGGATGATGCCACAAGCCACACAGCACACGCTACAATCGATTTATTGAAGAGTAAGTATGGTGAGCGTGGTATCTCAAGAAATGGGCCAGTCGATTGGCCGCCTCGTTCGTGCGATTTAACGCCGCTTGACTATTTTCTGTGGGGCTACGTTAAGTCATTCGTTTATGCCAACACGCCGACGACGTTGGATGAGGTCAGAGCCACCTCGAAAAAGCGGCCGTTTCGGTCGAAATGTGTGGCCGAGTCGTTGAAAATTGAGTCCAACGAATCGACCGCTGCAAACGTGCCCGCGGTGACCATATGAACGAAGTCGAGTTCCATTCATAAATGTTTTGATTGTGCTTTAAGCCGATAATAAAGTTTTTGAAATATTTCAAATGGTTTGCGTTTTATTTAAAAAAAAATTTGTCAAGTCCTTATTAGAAAACCCTATACAACAGAGACGTAGCACATGGCAGTGCGGACCGTCTCCGGTTCTGCAGGTTGGAAGGGAGCCGCGGCATGAGGGATGTTACTCCACAGTACCAAAAATGTTGGTGGCTTGTTGAAAGAGAGGAAGCTTCATCATCAAATTCCTCGAATACAAGATAGCTTCATTAGGGTGCAAAGTTGGTCAGCCTAATTCTTTTTTTTTTTAAGCTGTACTTACATAGTTTTAGGCAAGAAAACAAAATTATAAAAAAAATAAAAAAAGTAAAAATATATACAAACAAAAATCATAAAAGAACAAAGAGGTGGACAACAACTTCTCTAAAAGAAGGGGTCATCCACTAAAAGAAAAAATTGTTTGATATATGTATATGTACATTAAGATACTATAAGTTGGTTTAATAGGTTAAGATTTATTGATATGTACATAATTTGTAAGTTTTAGTTTTAAGCTTTATAACAAATAAAAGAAGTCAATTTACTAAGTTTTTTTAAGCAGCTAAAAAAAGGTTTTTTTAGTTTTAATTATACTGAATATAGGAATAGTAATAAATATGTAGGGTATTAAAGGTCGAAAGATATAGTATCAGTGTTAAATTTAACTTAGAGTGCCCGCATGGGGCCAGTAGGTTAGAATAAGACAATGTTAAGTTATTTAAGCTAATTTTTTTTTTTGGTTGGACATGTAAGAGATAATGAATGATTGAAAATAAAAAATGCATTTAAAACGAAAAAAAGACATGAAAACTTTGAAACTTCAAAGAGATTCCAAATAATTTAGTTCCCGCTGTTGTAAAAATGGAATCACCCACAATTCGTGTTTTCTTTTATTTTGATCTTTGTTTTCCAAATATTTTTACTCTTGTAAAACTTTTAAAACATGGATCGTTCTCACTTTCTTCCTAGTTGATAACAATGAATAAAGAAATAGATCGGTCAAGACCATAAAAATATGGCTGTCATGTCTGATAGATACTCGTAGTTCGATATAATTCAGATTCGTGGAGACACAACCTAATGCCTGTCTGAAAACAATTTTGCAAAATATTGGTAAGCCGTTGTTGCCATTGACAGGACAGCAATACTAGTAAATAATAACTTGTACTACTCTTGTTTTTTGATGATATGCAAATTTGGCATCACAGTTTGTTTTCTAGTTCCTTGAGTCAGTTTCGAATTGTTGCAGGAACCAGACATTTTTCTTTGAAGTTATTTTATGTTTTTGTAATAAATATGAAATTTACTTGCATATGTATAATAGATGGTGCCACATGGACAAGGTACTCTGTTAACATGCCTCCCCAGTTAGCGCTGTCTTTTGCTTAGGTCCCCTTCCACTTGTGTGCTCTACCTAAGATATGAGGCCATCCTCTATTTTAACATTACCGACCTTGACGCAGTAGCGTGCATTCATCATCATCATCATGCATAGTCGAATGAGTTTGGCAAGGGTGAAAAAATTAGACACGGTTCTGTAGTCTGTATAGTTCACTTCTATAGACGGTGTCATATGCGGCTTTAAAATTGATGAAGAGGTGGTGTATATGGATATGGATATGGAACTCTTGGGTATTTTTTTCCAATATCTGCCGTAATGTGAGAATTTGCTATATGGTGGACTTCCAGACCTAAAACCACACTAGCAATGGAAATTCTTTTAAAATAACAAATATCGTATTCCAAAAGACTCTTTTGTTAGCGTAAATGAACTACATAAATGGAAGCCTTTCCAGATTTTAGCGCTTCCAAAAACCGCGTGCGACCCTATCTGTGAATATGTGTAAATTGTAAACAATGTCTATTCGTCTCACATTTTACACATGCACGTCATCCATATTACATACACATAGCTAATTTTACATAGAAATTGCTCTCATGACGGCAAGTTTAAGCCCAACCAACCAATCACGTACGGTGCACAAGCAGTGCACAGGCTTAGCCTAGCGTGAGTGTTGCAAAAGTATTACTAGAGTTTGCCATCGTTATGTTAGTTTATCTATGTTTGCCAGGTTTTTATATTCAAACTCTTACTATAGTGCGGGTTTTAGGCCGATAGCCACCAAGGATGATATAAGCTAGGACGGGCCACTTAATTGGGAACTTAAAAATGTACAAAGTACGACATCATAGGTTCGATTTAAGATCACTAGGATAAACGATGAAATTCTTGCTCCCGTAGTAATATATTGTAGAACTACGAGTAGGTCTAAATTGGTTTTGTAGAATTATACCATCGAAAACGTTTTAACCAAGTTGTGCCTCTGTTTCTGCCATCATGCACAACATGTTGCATATCAATCTTCTATCATACCTTTATATTTTGTTGTACTTACCTTTTCAACTTGACTCTGTCTATCGTAATTTTATTCACCTCGCAATCGTCGCACAAGACGAACGTGTTTGTTATTAGGCGCGTCGGCTGGCAGAACCGTATTCGTCGGGACAACAACAAATATAAACAACTTCATCTATCATATACACAAGTTGAGTAAATGTGAAAACATACATACAAAACTAAAAACGCTGCTCAATATTCAAGTCATAATTAATAAAATAAAATAAAAAAGGCATCAATAAATCAAACGGCAATCTGACGAACAAAAGAGAAAAGAAATTTGCGAAATCGGATTTTCTTACGGATACTATATATGAAAACAAAAAAGGTTTTTGCTCTTACAACCATACAAGGTTAGAACTAAAGCCATCCGAATTCCAAGGTACGAGCAGATACGTAACACAACACCTGTTGTCCGAAACCGAAAAGTACTTGTGTTCGTAAACGCGTGTTCCATTTGATAAATATTAACAAAAGAGTGAATTGCAATCCACATGAGATGAGATGATGATGAAGTCGAATGTAGCTCATCACCTACTCGTACTTACTCGTACAATAAGTGTTTGTATCCGTACTCGTATTTGAATTCTAAACCAAAGTATACTACTTGTACATCTTTGATTAGTGTCACGTTTTGGTCTAGATTTAGGCGATTTAGACTCAGTCCGGCAGTGAACGTAAAGTGTTTGTTTAATTTTTCATCTATGGCATTTACATAACAATGAAATAGCGGTTTCGGTTGAGGTTTCCCCATTTTCCATTGGCGGAAATTATTACTCGTACTATGGAATAGTGAATTATGAACAATTTTCAATTAGTGTCTCGGACGCAAGAAGAAGATTCCATTCTATAGGCTCTCTTGTGTGTGCTTTTTCGACTGCGTTCGTGTAGAACAGTTAAAGCCCTCGATTGTTAAAAGCGGTCGTCCGTGAAATAGTTTATCGTTGGTTTATTTTTGTTGTTGCTGTTGAGTTCTCTCTCTCTCTCTCACTCTCCCTCTGTCCCTCTTTGCGTGTGTGTTTATTATTTCAATTCTGTGAAGTATAAAGAGTTGGCTTGATTTTTTTTTTTTTGAATCGACAGCGCATTGCTTCGAAGCCGATTGTTTCCCTCAAAAAAGTGATTTTGGCTATGCCAAATAAAAATTGTAAAAATTAAAAAGAATCATCATCCGTTGAAACTCTGTCGAGTGTACCTACATATACATATTGTATTTTGGCACACCTTGTATTGTTCGTTTGTTGTCGCTAATAATCAAGCTTTATTTTGATGGTACTCTGAAACCAGTGAGAAGTTGGTTTATTTGCGATCTGAGAAAATAATGAAAAACGGAAAATAGTAATTCTTGACACCTTTAAATAGCTGAGCGGATAAAGGAATACCTACAATTTGATATATCATAAAGGTTTGTTTGTTTAATTCCTTACTTTATATAAACAATTAATTTTATGCATATGTACTCTAAGCCCCACTTAAATATATCGTGATTTGTTGTTTTTAAAATCTTAATATCACTAGATCCATCCGAACCATTTTTATTTTAAATAAAAATATATTTGTTGAATGTATCAATGAAACTTGGGCGCTAGACCCAATTTTCAATGAATTTTTCGCATAATTCGATCTATATTTCAGCGATTTCACATTGAATTTTCGCCTCCAAGACGATAACCGAACTTCGTCTTCCATTAGTCGATTACGCGCGATTAAGTCGAGCAGTGTGGCAACAAGAACCGACCATACAAGTATCCTCCAAGCTCTGTAGTTATAATTTACCCCGGAAAACATTGGGTGACATAGAGCAATAACAATGTCCATAGACCGATTCGCCGGCATCATCTCGGAAGAAGTACGGCCCTATAACATCTGCGTCATGAAAATCACACTAAAGAGTCAATTTTTGTTTGTATACAATGGCTGCTGTTAGAACATCAAATCCGACAATTTTGCTTATTAACAAAATCATTTATCAAAAAACTGAGGATAATTTTTCGGTGAAAATCCAGAACTTTTTCATCTTCCATAGAGCCCAATCAGCGAACGTTGGCTGCGCACGCATGGTCATTTGGCTCTAACTCTTGGGTCAAAACGATTTTATACCTTTCTGCAATGCCTTTTTGCAAAATAATCAACTGGGACGTTAGAGAGACACCCAACTCTTTAGAACGGCTCAGAATCGATTGATGCCGTCTTGTATTACCGTCTCGCCTACAGCCGCAATGTTCTATTCATTTCTGGCGTTCTGCTGTCTCACAGGCATGGCAACATTATAGAGCCGCTAAGTTGATTCGAATTTCTTCACTCAACGCACAATTGTTTAGTTATCGGAAAGGTAACTACTATTGGTATAAGAATCACTGAACGTGGGAACATTTGTATTAACTTTCGTTTCTTTGCATTCTAAATAAGAAACAAAATATTTGTGTATTAATCCGCTGAAAAACAGTATTATAAAGGGTGTTTTTTAAGCGGTTACGAAGCCCAGCAATTCCAAACAACAATGGACGCTTTTAATGGACACTTTTAGAGCGGTAGAAAGTTAATGACCCATTGAATGCTTATTTGCTTGCACCAATGTTTTGATTTTATCTTATTTTTGGAAGGCCTTCAATTAAAACTCACCATTACGGAATCGAGCCAACCAGTTATGGTACTGTGGTTTTTCGATGACATTTCTGCCATAAACTTTACACAACTTTTTTCTTGCCTCAGTTGATTTCTTCCGTTTTTTGAAGTAATAAAACAAAATATGGCGAATATGCTCTGCAAAATTCTCCATGTTCGAACCACAATTGCAAGCACAAAAGTTGACCGAATCGCTGCACCTATTTTTTTGTTTTTAGGTTAAGTGTCAACAATAGAACGCATGTTAACATTTGACATATAAATATGCATGTCACGCTCAGATGCAAATAAACGCGGACAAAGCCATACAATGACTTTTTGAACAACCCAATTGAGACTCGGAACGAAAATTCTGGCTTATATTTTTTGTACTCAAAAAGCCAAAATAATTTCTGACAGTTCGTTGACTGCCACAAATTCGTATGGGAAGTTAAAATGCAGTACGAAATAAGATAAATACAATTTTTAAAGAAATTGTTTTTTTCGAATACATGTTGGGTTAAAATGTCGAGAAAAGATACGTAAGTTTTGATCAAGTGTTTGTAAAGTGTTTGTTTCGATTGCTTAGTTTAAATAGAATCGCGCTTTAAAAAGTGTAAACAAAGCACTTGTGAAGCAGGGAGAAATTGTTTTTGTTGTTATTTTTCTATTCAATATTAAATCCATAGTGAATAATATAAAGTGTTTATTTAATATATGATTAAACAAGTCAATAAAGACAGTGAAATGCAGCTTATAATCTTCATACATGGAATCCTATTAATATTAAATTATTAAATTAAATTAAATTATTTTTCTCTTCTAACTTAATCTGACATTTTTCACAAATTTGTTCTGTTCTGTTCTCTTTTTTTTTCTCACTGAACAAAGCTATTACCAGACAATGATAAGAGATAATTTCTCCAAATATATCGACGTCACTGATCGGGTCCATTTATGCTTTTATTATGCTTGTGAAACCGAAATGACAACATTACACTGCCGCCAAGATGGTGCGATTTAACGCCACCAGAGTACTTCTATGGGGCCTATGTAATATCGTTGGTGTTCGCCGATGAATCCCAAACACCTTGGAAGCCAAATGCTCGAAAGTGGACCGACAGGATGCGCTTCAAGAAAAACTGCTAGCTACATGTCTGCAGTCGTGTACAAAACATAATATAATGAACCATAATGTTTGGAAACACACTTTACATATGTACGAGTAAATATATACGAGTATGTTTATACCCATATAAATTGTTACTGTCCTCATTACAAAAGTTGGTGATAAAAATATTCCAATTTTCTCTGTAGTCGATTACTTAATTAAGTGACTAGTTCTTTGGGTTTTTTGAAAATGAGATTCATATCTCGGTCGCGTTCGAGATAAAAATAACCTTTAATCGGTAATGTAACTGGTGACAAAAAAGTGCGAAAATAAATTTTTTTCGTTGCGCCTTCCTTAAGAGTTACAAGAAATTGCAAGCGTTTTGACTTTCATCAGCAAAATATTATAGAGGAAATTATACAGCATTGAACTTACTTCATCTGTCACTTGTAAGCGCATATTCGTCGTAGGTGAGGAATACAGATCTTGAATCGGACAGAATATATATGTACATACATATCTTACTGTGCAGTTGCAGTGGGCACAGCGACCTAAAAGATCTATTGCACCACAAAGTCGGTTTAAGATTCCAGATGTGCTTCAACGCATTCACATAGTGTGTGTTATGCGGTTTCGTCGTCTTCCATGCAAGGTAGACACTCAGTTGCCTGACTAATTTAGAATTTGTGGAAGTGATGTCGAAGCTGACAGTGTCTCGTTAGAAAGCTGACCAGTCTTCTGATATCCTATCAGTAGATTCGTCATATTCTCGGAATAGTATAGACACACTTTGAACAATTTTTGGTCGTTGAATTTATTTGCTGAATGCGGGGATCAGCTGAACCTTTTCTAGCCAGTCATAAGCTTTTCCTTTCCCTTAATATTCTTGTGCTCTGGTACCCACCAAATCTTGAATTTGTCTTTTTTAGATTGGACCAGAAGAGTACCGATTTGGGGTGTAACAAGACACTATTGTTGGAACATTTTACAATATGTTGTAAATTCCCTTTGAGTGTTTAAATTTCAGGATGATGACCAGTCGTCCGCATAGCTAATCGCTTTGTGACCTAAATTTTCTAGTTTGACTAGTAAGCCGTGCCTCCCATCAAGTAATCTACGATTGCCTATATTCTGGGCTTACAACAAACTACCACACGTAAGCTTTAATATATGGGTATTTTGTTTTCCTTTGCTTTGAACATTGCTCCGACTCGGGTCGGTACCCTTCCCTTGCTGCTTTAGATTTGCCAGTCTACAATTATTAAACTTAGTTACGTACTTAGATGGCCATACAGCCCGACAGAGCAGGGCCTTAACCATTAGGCCATTTCGCACTAGCCCCGTCTCTGGCTAACTTGATCCAATTTGCGCAGTCCAAGTTGGTTGGAGTCTCCTTCCACATGTGCGTACGACAAGGTCTTCCTCTACTGCATTTTTCATCCGGTTTGAAATCAAAGACTCTGAAGCGTTGATGTTCATCCTCACTATGTGTCCCAGCTATCAATGTTACTGCACAGCTCATAGAGTTCGCTGTAAAATGTCATTCTACAAACCTCGTCAAAGTAAACGTTACCAAAAATCACTCGAAGAATTTCCCATTTCGTCTATGTTTTTGTATTATAAAACAAACCTGGGATATAAACGGTCTCATATAAAGTCCTATTAATATTTCCGGACAAGCCCTTTATTTACTCATTTAGGCCAATTGACAAGAGTAACTCTTTATTTGATTGATGATTTGATGTCATTATCAGATTGACTAGGCGGTCTCTCATCTCTCACTGTAAATGCTCGACCACGTCTCAAAAATCGTGGCAAGTATATTAGAGAGGTTTCTTGCCTCAGTACACAAACATATTCTTTGATGAATTATAAATCAAAATCTGACTTACAACTGCGAAATTACACATTAATAAATAGGGGAGCTGAGTTTGAGGCTGACTACCTAGAAGTTACAGTTGTCTATTGCGATGTTCTGTTCGATTCACCGATGTTCTGTGTCCCTTCTTGTTGATCACATATCTACGAGTTTTGCTTGCCGCTTATGTTCCATAACTTGCGAGAACAGCTCGCTGAATTCTTTGAATCATATGGATATCGTCAGAATATGCAAGTATTGTAGTTCTACAGACTTTTGGAAAATTGTGCCTCTGATGTTGACTTGAGAGTTTCGCACAATTTTCTCAAGTATGATGTTGAAAGAGTTATATGACTGTCTAAATCTCTACAGGTCTCGGAGAGATAGTTTCCGATCTTTACGGAGCAGGCAGTGTTCTCCATCTTCATTCTGCACAATCTGACGGGTTTGGCAGGGATATCAAGGCTAGACATGACTCTGTGTAGGTCGTCTCTATACATAGATGCTGTCATATGCGGAATTAGTGGCTTTTTCCAAGGATCTAGTCCTCTGATAGCCTAAAACAGGACTAATGGGGGCCATTCAGATCGTAGATAAATGGAGACTGATTCCTTAAAGCAGTTAAGAGGGTCTCCTTTCTTGTAAATCCGGTAAGCGGTGCTAAGGTTCCATTCTTCAGGCATAGTGTCCTCTTAAATCTTAGAAATGAGTTGGTACTCGCTACCTTAAATAGCTTGACAGGTATGCCGACCGGTCTAGCAGCCTTATTGCACTTAAGTTTGGATACTGTTATCCTCATTTCATTTTGGTTGGGTGGACGGATTTCTTGACTTTCTTCGTCCAGATTGAATCGTTTATTCTGCTTGGCAGCGGAATTTGTGTTATCTTCGCCGTTTAAAAGTCTGCCGAAGTTGTTTTTCCATATACGCAGCACTGACTGATACTATTAAATTTTCTGGCTAACCTCTAAAGGCTTGAGATCTTATTGACTTGTCAGTTTCTTTTTACCTTTTGGTTAAATTTCGAACGTTGCGTTGTTCCTGGAGTAGCACCTCTTCATTTCTTTTTCTCTGGATAAGCCGAAGTTCTTCCATTATCCTTTGCTCCTCGAGCTGATGGCCAGTTTTAGTTCTTCTAGATGGATTTCCGTTTCGCAGGCGAATTGCGTATCGATGATATGTATATGGTATCCTGGGGATGGTCTCGTGAAACCTAGTACATTAGTCATCGCGATTGTGATAGCTTTTTCTTTTATCGATGCCACTGATCCTCAGTACTTAAAACAGGTGGTAAAGGGGTTGGCGCGCGTTTTAGGGATATACAAAGGTTCTTGCCATTTGTTCCAATTGCGATCCCCAGACGTACATTGGCGGCAATTAGGTAGAGGTCCGAGACTATATTGGCTGTTCGGAATTTTGGAAATTCTATATGATCACTAGTTAAGTTTGGCTGTGTCTCTTATAATCAGGTGACCGCTATGTTCCTTTCTGAGTATTGTGGCAAGGAAAATATACTCTGCCCCACAGCAACGTTAAATAGCCTAACATAAGTTCATTTCCGGATGTGATATCAAATAGACTGTGCATTTCTATTGCGTTACCAAAGATGTTCTCTTTCTCTATTTTGGCGATAAAATGAAATTGTTTTCGATAGTACTTAGAACATTGCGCGTAGATTATACTCTTAGAAACATTCATTAAGCGCATCGGGAAAATATTGACGAATCCAGCCTGGATACGGACTCTTATAAGGTGTTCGCATACGTAGCAAAATTTCAATACTTCTTGCCTTAGTCTCGCGCTTAACATATAATAAATACGTCCCAAAACGGATGTTGCTTCTGTCTATTGTGGCAATCGCCGTAGTATCCGTGTTATGGGTTTTCATCCTCTGCGTGAAATTTAGGACTTAATTAATACTTAACAAAGTGATGCAGGTCAAAAGCTCTGCTAAACCGTCTATGTTGTTGTAGAATCTAAGAAGATACTCGTATAAAGTTAGAACACTTTTAAATTCACCTCTATATGCCAGCTCCCTAAAACGAATAATTCCAAGTAAGTAACTAACTAAACCGAAGACAGTTAGAAGATTCAAATCAAATCAATTATAATATTTCTCATGGCATGGTTGGTCCATATACGTACATATATTCGTAAGTAACGTTCCTGTCTGCAGTTATCCATTTCAATTGCTTCAAATTACCTTTAAATCAGTCTGGTAACGTTATTCTGCAGATGAAACCCCTTTAGTTTAATTCATAACAACAGGTGCACTGCACATTTATCCCATCTCTGAATCAATCAAAACGTAGATTAACAGAATCCCTGCAGCAACTCCATAAAATGTATCAAACAAAATGAAAAAAATTAAAATGAAGAAAAAAAAATTAATTGATCATGATGATGTTTCTTTACAAATGCATCCATGTGCACATTGCTTACCCATTGTAAGATAATTGCATCTGAAGCGAGATGAATAAAAAAAAAAATAAAAATAAAATGAAAATGAAGAAAAGATCAAAACTAATTTTTTCTGTTACTGAAAAACAATCTTTTAATTGAATTTCTTATTTTTTATTTCCAATGAACTGTAGAAAGTTGAGCAAGGGCAAGTAAGATTCAAGGGAAAATCTTTATACCTAAATATGCTCATGATGCTGCTAAGCGCAGTTGTTTGTATGAGCGTCTTGTCTTTATGAAAGGCTATAGGCAGCATAGATTAGGTCTTCTAGTGAAATGCTGAGAAGTAGGTACATTCGTCTGTATGTCACGTATGAGTATATGTTATGTACCTATTTGTATAGAAAAGCTGATCGAGACCAAAGAGATCTTTTCCCACCCTAAACCTTGAATTTGTTTTTTTTGGCTATATCATCTTTCAAGCAAGTAATGCCAGACCCTTGAAAGCGAAACGAATTTCCTTTGAATAAATGATATAGGTTAAGTCAATAAGTTGCTTGCCACTTTTACTGGTATAAACTTATTGTACTAAAGTGAAAATATTTAAATTCAAGACCTAGATCAAAGACATTTGTAAGAATTTTTAATTTAACTGAAAACATGTAATTTATATTAGGTTAGGTTTATATTGACCTTATTTCACAAATATATAAGAAATACATTAACAAGTCGCATTTGTTTTAGCCTATGGCCGTTTGTCGGTTTAGCAATATGTATGAAACAATTATAAAATTTTCAAAAACAAATTTAAAAAATTCATTTTTTATTCTTTTCCTGTGCCTTAGGATATTTGTAATTTATTCATACAGAGTACCCCAGCCATATGTCTTTTTTAAGATATTTAATACTCCAACTTCCTGGAGTGTATTACGTTTGGAGAAATACATACGAGTATTGTAATGTACTCGTATTATATTTTCTGAGAGATTACATAAAATCGGTTGATCTGGGCCGCACGGAATAAAATCAAGTTTGATTAGTCCACCTTTCATTAGGAAAATTTTCAGATTGTGGCTGTAATTTCAAAAGTTTGTCCTTTTATTTTAAATATGGTTTGAAATAATACCTATATTTAAATTCTATTTAACACTTTAATACCGATTTTATCCGCGCAAAAATAAGAAAAATAAAATGAATGAACACATGAAAATTCAATATTGTGATATTGTATTAGACAAGATATAAACTGAGAAGGATTTTTAAAGTAGAAAATAGTTATTAATTAAAGAAACGACTTGGTTTAGGCAGGAAGGTTACTAGTCACTAATAGTAATATTTCGTATGTTCACTTCGAGCCGTAATAACAGCAGCAGTTCTGGCAGGCATTGAATTTATCAGCTTCTGACAATATTTGGTCGTTATTTCATTTTTACAAACTTCTATTATGTCTTGCCTAAATCCTCCCTTGGCTTTGGTGTTCTTCTCAGCAACGAATCGTTTTAATAGTGGCAACCAATTTTTCCCGATTGGGTTCAAATCAGGGCTGTTTCCAGGCCATGCCAACGTTTTAATACCAGCGTTATGCAGGTTTGGTTTAAGCTTTGGATTAAACAATTGAAGAAAGTTCTTGAAGCGCTGAAACTAGCTTTCGAAGACAAATAAGCAATTTGGTGCTTTTCAGATATTTGAACCGCCAACCAATATCTTTCTTGCGGTAGCCAATTTAGAGCTGAACTGTCTAATGAAAAAATCTGCCAAAGGCAGTTCAAAAAATTTGACGCTGAACGAGTAATCTGAAACTACAAAGAAAAGCTGTGCTTGAAAACTGAAAACTGGGACCAGCGCCCTACCGCTGGTAAGGTATACCCACAATTTTTAGCTGACTTTCTTTAGATTTTTGAAAGCTTTTCATTACTTGACAAAATAGCTTTAATTAGGCCTGTAATGCCTGTTTCAGTTGTTCTATTGATCTTCATTTTAAGGGTCATTTCGATAGCCGTGTTCTAGTCTCATCTCTTTTTTTTTGTAGAAACCACCTTTCGTTCTGCAATGCCTTCTTCCGCGTTTCAAATTTCGCTATTGTCACCTTTAATCACGTTTAAAGAAGCCTTTATGATGGCTGAGATATGAACCCAGGACCTCTTGCGTATTTGTCGATAAATTAACCACTGAATCACGCCACCCTTTTGAACTCCTCCGAAAAAATTGTCACTTTAGTATTTTTTTTTTTTTCCGAAAATTGGATAGAGCGAGCGAGAGAAAGATGTTTGGGCTCAGTGGCTATTTCGCTCATCGGAAGACTAAATTATTAGTGTAAATTGACTTGATGTTGTATTTAGGCAACCATTCATCTCACGAGATTATAGTTGCCTGAAAAAAATCTTTCAAGCTCGGCTGGTATTAAACCCCGAACCGTCCGATTAGGAAGCCAATATACTACCATTTGAGCCATATTGTGAGTCAATAGGTAGTTCGAGTAGCTACTGGCTCATATCTAAAATTTTGTAAAATTTCTTTAAAGATTTGTTTGCTAAGTCAATCGTAGACTCATCTTTATTCAGATCTTCTTGTCGTGCGGTTACAAACCCAACATTTGAAGGAGTATATCTATAAAAACAACATTGCATAGAGATACATATGAGCACTACAACCGATTCAAAGGAAATACTCCGAAACCTTTTCTATTTCAACATATACAATATTTATACTTACTGGAAGTAAAAATGAGCAAATAAGGGTAAATGCTTTTTCTAATGAAATTGATAATAGCAGCCACCCCATCACGGCCAAAATAGTGACTTAAGAGTATTTTGGATCCTGACTTATCCCTTATTTAATGTCTCTGCATCTCTTGTATAGGGTGACCAGATAGCAATGATAATTTTTCCAATTGTTCCAGCTGTCAAAATATTTTACGCTTGCCGAACGTGCGGAAATTATTATAAAATATTATCGAAATTCAGGTTCTTAAGGTTGGTCGTCATCATGGCTTCAGTATGCAGGCAATTCGTAGCACCGTAGATCTTAAGCCAGCAACCAGACAGAGATTGGTGCGAAATGAAGAAAACATAGCCGCCGTAGCGGCCAGTATCAAAGAAGACTCAGAAATGTAAATTCGGCGCCGATCAGCTGAATTTGATATCTCCAGAGAGTCAACCCCGCTAATTTTGCGATTTGATTTGAAGACGGACGACTATAGACAACGCCGTTAGTTCGGTAATTGGGCGCTGGAAATGTTGGCCGGAGATCGTTATTTTGTCCAAAAAAGCATATTATCGGACGATACTCATTTTTGGCTCAGCGGCTATGTCAACAAGCGAAAATGCCGTTGGAGCGCATACAATCCACAAGTGTTCGGCCAAGCATCAATGCATCTACAAAGATTTACTGTTTGGTGCGTTTTATGGCATGGTGGCATCATCGTACTTTATTTCTTTCGAAATGAGGAAGGAGACACCGTTACCGTCAATGGTCTCAGGTATAAAGCGATGTTAACCGACTTTCTGTGGTCAGAGCTCGACAACATCGATATATCCGAGCTGTGGTTCCATGGCGCTACATGCCATACAAGCGACGCAACGCTCGAAGTATTGAAGGAGAAATTTGGCGCAGTGTTCGTTCGTCAATTAGCCGCCGCGATTATGCGATTTGACACAACTCAATTATTTTCGCTAGGGCTACGTCAAGTCCTTGGTCTATGCTGACAAGGCAACCAGATTTGGACGAGCTCTAGACTAACATTTGACACGCTATTGCCGGAATAGAATAACGCCGTACATATTGGATATATTGGACCGAGATAGCGAAGCCGAAGCGGCGATATGAATGACATGCTATTCCACACATAATGGCATGAACGTAGCTTCAAAATAAAGCCAGAATCAATTTTATATCTCACACCTTTATTGTTTTATTAAAAAAAATTTCCTATCGTTCTTATCTGGTCACCCTTTGGAAGTTATGGTAGGAGATTCTCGGTTTTTGAACAGGCCTATCTGTCGCACAGTGTTTGGTTAATATATTTGCTAGTGTAGCAAGGATTCTTCATTCATGCTCTAGAAGCCTTTTGGATTTTTTATGGTCCAGCTTTACTTACTTACTTAAGGTGGCGCTACAGTCCGGTGTGGACCTGGGTCTCAACCCACAAGCGTCTCCAGACAGTTTGATCTTTAGCTAGTTGCCTCCAGTTTTGCAAGAAAAGTTGGTTGAGGCCTACTTCCACTTGCGTGCGCCACCTGGTTCGCGATGTTTCTTCGCTATTCCTTGGGGGCGGGTTCGAAGATTTTTCGGGCCGGAGCATTGATGCCTATCCGCTCTATATGACCCAACCACCTCAGTCGTTGGACCTTCACTCTTCTGGATCAGTCGATATCGCTGTACAGCCCGTGCACGTTAGGCAGCAAATAAACTGATAGCCTAGGTAGACAAAGTCCTTAACAACTTCAAAGTTATATCTGTCGAGGGTGATGTTCTGTTCGAGACGTGGATGCTGGGAGTCCTTTATTGTTATCAGCATATACTTGGTCTTGCCCTCATTGACCTTTAAACCCATTTACACCGCTGCTGCCTCAACACTCGCGAAAGCGCCATTGACACCACGCTGTTTTCTTCCAATTGTGTCAATGGGATTTGCGTATGCGAATAATTGGACGGACTTTTGAAAGATTGTGCCTCTTGTATTGACGCGTGAGTTTTGCACTATTCTTTCAAGAATGATGTTGTAGAAATCGCATGACAGCGCTTCGATTTTTCTAAATCCTTTTTTGACATCAAAGGTCTCGGTAAGTTCCATAGTGTGAATATTTAGACGATGGTGGATTTTCGCACAATGCGATAGATAGGACGTTGTAGGCTATGGTAAGAAGACTGATGCCTCTGTAATTGACGCAGTTCAGATGATCTCCTTTCTTGACAAACAATGCTGAGGTTCCATTCAGCCATTCATATGGTGTAAGTCATCGCCTGCCGCTTTGACGAGCTCGGCAATTAGGCGGTCCACTCCAGCAGCTTTGTCTGACTTAAGTTTAGATATGGATATCTCACTTCATCCAGGTCGGCTTACTGAATTGTTGGTCTATACCGTCCAGGTTGAAAGATATTTGGTTCATCATCGCCGTTATTCAGTCTAAAGAAATGCTATTTCCAAAACCTCAGCGACGAATACGACTCACTACACGACTACTACAGACTTCGGTTCGAAGTTTGTGTCCGTGGCAATTTTTTTTGTTTTACCTTTTGGCAAGACTTCTGCATCTCATTCCTGTTGCTTATTTTTTTTTCCTCCTGAGAAGCCGCTGTTGATCTCTCCTCTTCTGATCGTAGAGCCTTCTATGCAGCGTCGCTTTGTATATATTTAGCTAAGCTGCATGTGCTTGCCGGCACTTGTTGTCGAACCAGGGATTTCGTTGTGGTGGCCGAGTGAAACCTAGCACAGCAGAGGCGGCATCTCTAATGGTTTTTGGCAATTTTTCCGCAGGTTTTCGATACTTGATGCTGGCGGCATAGGACCTCTTAAGAAATTAAGGGAGATTCGATTTTAAATAGCCGCCCTACGTGAAACTTTCTCACAGTATTAGTTTGCTTTTGCGATGTTCGTGGTTCGGGATATCCGCACCCGTACCTTCGCTGCAATGTGGTCAATCTGGTTAACGGTTGATTGATCAGGAGTTCTTCAAATCCCCTTATGAATATTGAGATGCGGGAACCGTGTGCAGTCGATTAGCTTAAATCCGTTATCGGAGGTGATGTCGCGCAGGCTATATTTTCCGACAGTGCTAAGGCTCTGCTCGTAAGTCTTCTCCCAGAGATCTATCTATCTTTGGTGTAGTCATCTTTCTCCTCTGTTGGGGCGTACGCGTTTATAAGGCTGATGTTGGAAAATTTACCCTTAATACGGATTATTAAGAGGCGTTTGTTAACATGCCGGAAACTCAAGACTTCCAGTTAACAGTAGATCCGTTCGTATCCGAAGCTTGTTGTTGCTTCGTAACTGCGGAGTTTTTTCTATGGCCGGAAAGATACCCCGACGCTAAAACCCCCAACTTGGAGGGCCACTTCCAATATAGATACCCTTAGAATGAGCGGCCGGTAACCCGTCCGGTAATGTAAGCCCTACCGTTGGTCCATTAAGGGCTTGTCCGCCACCATCTCTTTTTCAAGACTCTGACTTAATCTTGGAAATTCTTACCGGCCTGAGTTACAAATATGTCGGAGTAGCCCGGATAAGGTCATATTTGCCTTATCCCGGTATTTTACTTCACCGTTGATTCAATTTGGGGTATTCATCCACTGTCCGTTTATAGCGCTGCCTTTTTTGTCTGCTTTTCAGCACTCGCGCGAGTCCAGATGGACATCGACCAGTACCATCGATGGTTATGCAATTGATGTGTAGGAACAGTTAAAACACTGGGCATCGTCAAGTTGACACCTCTCAGTGCCTTCCCTATTTCTACAGCGCAACCAACCACCAGTTTTAGCCATATTAATTTACCTATTGGGTTCTACCACATGAAATGTCCGACTTTATAGTAAAAATTTAAAAGCCAAAAATTGTTCTTCAATCAAAATAGGATCCGTTGGCATCTATCACATTTTTCCAACGTGATACAAGGTCAAATATTCATTTTTATAAAAGTGTTGACTTTTTGAGGCAATGAAATCTTCAAATGCTTTTATGACCTCTGCTCGGTTCCGGAAGACCTTCTGCCGGCAAAATGAATCCAGATTGCGGAAAAGATGGTAATCCGTTGGGGAAGTATCAGGAGAGTACGGTGGATGCGGACGAATTTCAACCCCATACTTGTGAGGTATGGAGTATAGCATTCTCATGCAAAAGTATCGGATCGTGCCTATTGACCAACGCAGGTTGCTTTTCAGCCGATTTGGCATGCATTATGTCGATTTCCTCACAATATTTGATAGCATTTATAGTTTCTCCTGGTTGAAGAAATGAAAAGTGGGTTGGTCCTTTCGACCTTCACCTTTTTTGGGTGAAGATCGGTCTTGGTTTTTCATCTGCATCCAACTACTGCCTTGATCTTTTACGATTATCATACAGTTTCCACTTTTCATCACAGGTGACTATCCGGTGCAAAAACGGTTCAGTTTGGTTTCTTAATGTAAGGGATGCGCAGATTTCCAGGCTCCGTAGTTTTTGGGATTCGTTCATTTCATAGGGTACCGACTTATCGAGTTTCTTTACCTTTCCTATGAGAGAAACGTGTCGAACTATTGTCATTGGGGATACTCCCATGCTTTTTGCAATCTTCCGCACCGATTTCGTTGGGTCCGCATCCCCGTTGCTCTTAAAACATCGTCGTCAACTAACGTTTCCGGCTTCCCACGTGGTTCATTTTGAAGGTTAAAATCTCCCGAACGGAACTTTCCAAATCAACGTCAGTAAGAGCGTTCGTTTACCGCTACATCCTTAAATGCGTCATTAATGTTTTTCATTGCCAATGAGGCATTATGTCCCATTTTAAATTTGTAAAGGAAGAGGGTTCGGCTTTGAACTGCCGACAGCATGGCAAATATTTCCTAGAAGAAAAAAACGGCACTTGTAAAACGAACCCTAAAATTCTCACACGTCAAGCACACGTACCACTTTATTTTATAAAAAAAGAAAATTCAACGTTCTGGCACATATGTTCAATACCCAATTCATCATCTTCGTTATTCCGAGAGAATCGCAGTGATCTTCTACCCACAAAATCACCCCTATTCTCATGAGATTAACTTTTCAATAAGAATAATTCAATGTGCACCGTTCTCATTTTCGTCGACTAGGCTATCCTTCCAAGTTTCACATAGAAGTCAAGTTGATTACCTAGCCTTCTTCGAACTATTGGATGGTAGTGGAATACGTGCAATTATTAGGAGATTGTTGGCCTGGCGCTGACTTTTACTTATTGCAGCTGGATCAAGGGCTACTATGAACTCCTGTTGACTTTCATTATCCAGCTATGTCACCTTGGAGCTCGGTTGCCAAGCGACTTCGAAATGAAAAGAAGAACATTGCTGCTCTAATTTATCATACTTACCTAACTAATTCTTAAACTCGTCTTTAAAGTAGTAGTACTGCCGCCTTACTTCCGTAATTACGAGGCTTCTAACTTCTCATCTTTAGATCCTGCATGTTTAGAAGTCACAGAACAGCCCGTTCAGAATATGATTCTATATTTTCTTCATTACCTTACCTGTAGATCTTGACAGTATATTGTAATGGCACCCCGGATTTACGACAGCCCTCAAAGACCAAAGAAATTTTCAAATGATGACCGCGTGCTGCAAGAGTTTTACAATTTTATACTGATGTGTCGACTCCTTTTGGGCTCAACTACATCTTTGATACGTCGGGTAGTCTGACAGTCTATTGTAAGATGTATTCTTTCACCAAGAATGTTATCCGCGTTTGGGCATTCAATCTATGTCATGAAGCTTTCTTAAACATCGAGTATTTTTACCAAGAAACCCTTTTCTTAGCAACTGTTTCCATATTCAGCCGATTACCTCCATAAAGCTCACTTATTTACGTTTAAAAAAATTATGAGGAGCCACGTTATATATGTATATTATGTACCTTTATGTTTATGTATTTATTTATTACTACGCTTTGCTTATTCCAGAAGAAGAGAAGAAATAAAAGGCAGTCTGGTCAATAACCTTTTAGCATTAATGTAGACAAATAAAAAACTACTGCAACAAAGAAAGATAACAATTAATTCGTTTCTGGGTTTCTTTGTTGTGCTGAATTGATAATGAATATTGATTAATTTTGTTTTACCAATAACAAGTTGTCTAAGCTTGGACAATTTTTTTTTTTTTACATACTCGTATACTGGACATAATTAATATATGTATATCATGTACATATAAATGAGCTAATAGTTGAATATTATACAAAAAGATAAATTCTTGTCCACTGCTAAGTACATAAATTACAAAAAGATAAGTGTAAGCAAGATGCAGGTGCAAGCAGTCGAAAATGAACACTATTATGCGGAATGAGGTGCAAATGCTTAGTCGAAAAATTCCAACTTATAGAGGGCGAAGCAGACAAAAATAAAACATGCTACATCTCGTGCAAGTTTAACAAACCTAATCAGTTTTCTTGGCACGATTTTCATAGTCATTTCTCAGCAAATATTATTCTGTAGAATCAGACTAGTTACAAACGAGACGTAAGCCAAAATCAGAACCGAGACCACTCTTCACGAGTATATACGCATGGACAAAGCCTACGTTTGGGTGAATCGTCAACCTGTTGTCATATTCAATATTTACATATTCACCTTGAAAGTTCCGACATTTGGGTTCATTCTTGTTGTTGGGTCATCACCTAAATTACGATGTCAACAAAACGGAATACGAAAGATGACTAAGATACAATAATTTTACAAAAACGTGTTATGTATTTTTTTTTTTTTTTGACTTCATTTCAAACTTGCAATTCGAAAGTTGACCATCACCCGTAAATGCTCAACCTAGATCTTCAAGTATTCTAATTATCGCATCAGTGTTAGAATCATTTATACGACATTTTCAGCTTATTTTCGAGCTCATCTTGAAATACTGTTACGAAAATCGCCTATTGACCGAAACTTCCGCCGAGTTTCAATCGGTTTTTTATTTATTTAAAATTAAACGTTTTGTTTTTTTGTTTTGCTACTGCCGTCGTCTTCCGACCTCGACTGGTCACTTTTGAATTCCTGGTTCTTTCAAAAAATCGTCTTTTTATCTTCTACAATCGGTTTTTACGTTGCTCGCGGTTCTTTTTTCTCAATTAGGTTTCGTAATAATATCCTTGCAAATGAAATCACTTAGCGACCAGATTTTATTTCATTTTGGATAAATAAAATACAGTCAATATGGTCTGGGATGAATCCGGCTCTTAGGTGTTAACCAGCAGCTCTTCCTATCTTGTGCTAATCGGATCTATTTTCATTTTAACTGCATTTTAATTATTTTCAATTAATTGCTACTTACATGTTAATCAAAAAATTCTTAAAAATACGCTTTATTAACTTATACAATTTTATGTTAACTTATCGGGCCCATGTGTCCGCTCCAAGCTGAACCTAACATCTGATCTATGTCTTTCGACGTAATTGAAGAGTATACGAGTATTTAGTTATTTTATTATAGTATTACTAAGACTAACAAAAATAATTTTTTTGTAGAATTGACACCCATTTATTGATCAGGGATGACACACTATATAGGAACCCGCTTTATAAAAACCAATATGCATGTCAACCTGGAAAATCAACAACACATGCTTGTCAAAAAGATGAGAAATTCTGCCTCATCATCCATCCCTACGCTCATTTACAATGACATTCCCGCTGTCAGCTCTTTGGGCAAGGCCAATCTGCTTGCTGCACACTTTACGGCTAGCTGAGCACTTCCAGAATGTGCTTTGTTTCTGCCTACACTTGAGTGCATCGAATCTTCAATGGGACGAATCCATTTTCGCACTCGTGTACTTAAGAGTACTTAAACATCTTAATATACACAAATCCGCCAGTCCAGATGGTATATCTCACCTTTTTCTGAATAGGTGTTCTCTTACGCTAGCAAAACCACTGCGAAAGCTTTTTCATCAGTCATACCCTTTAGGACTCTTCCCGAGCAGGTGGAAAACAGCATTATGTCCAGCCTGTACCTAAAAAGGCGAATCTTCTTTTCTTTCCTCCTACCGTCTTTCCAATGCCATGGAAACGCTGATCAACCGTCAGCTCATGAAATATCTCGAAAAACGAAAACTTCTCAAGAACCGGCAGTACGTTTTTTGTAGCAGCAGGTAAACTGATGATTTGATGGCATATCTCACGGAAAAGAGGAACCAAAGCGTAGATCACTCTGGCGAAAGCAGTGGATTCGAAGTTACCTCTCGGAACGTTCAATTCAAGTTGTATTGGATGGTTTCAAGTCTGATATTTACAAAATAAATGCTGGTGTGCCCTAGGGCTCCGTTGTGTCTCCAACACTCTTTTTAATTTTTATCAAAGATCACCTGTCTGCCACTTCTAATCCAATATATTCCTTTGCTGACAACAATACTCTCTGCTTTTCATATTCGATGCCGGATTCACGTCCCTGCTCTTCGGCTGTAGAACGGGAACGGCACCATATGTTATGTTAAGCTCATTAAATTCCGATATTAACAGCATAACTAATTGGGGAACTATTAACAGAATGGAATTTAATGCTTCCAAAATACAATGCTGTATGCTGTCGTTAAAGGGAAATTTAAAAATCCAGCCATTATCCATGAACGGCACTTGCATCGTCGAAACCGAAAAACTTTCCATTCTCGGTATGTGTGTCAATGACAACTTACGTTGAAAAGACCACATATTCGATGTCGCCAAAAATTCTGCGAAATGTCTAGGTTTCCTCAGGCGATGTAAGAAATATTCCACCCCTTCTGACCTGGCCACAATATATAAGGCATTTATCCGCCCAAAATTGCAGTACAATGGTGACATCTGGTCAGGTGCTCCTAAGACCACTTTGCACTTGCTAGATAGGATCCAACTTCGTGCGATAAAACTCATAGGTGATGCATGCTCATCAGTACACCCTCAAGCCAATTTTTAGACGTACTCTGAAATATCGTGATTGTTTCCTAAGCCGTACATCTTGCTTATGGAATGCCCTGCCGAGCTCTTTATTTCCTGGTCAGTATAACTTGCAAACATTTAAAACCAACGCACATCGGTATCTCTGTTTTTCCTCTCCCTAACTTCCTTTCGTTATGTGGAAACATCTTCGGGGTACGTAAAATACCTTGTGTGAGCGTCTATTATAAAAAAAAAAACTCACAGCAATCGAAGGAGCGTTCGGCAACAGCGAACACGCCCATACACACAGATGCATTCAAAACACAGGAGTACATAATATTACATGTAACTGCATAAAGCACACCCTTAGCGGTAGAAATATCAAAGCTTCTTTAGGCAGTGACAGAACATTCATGCACAAGGTTGCCCCCAGGGTGGTTCATAAATTGCTAAACATACTCAGCAACGACGATTTGTATGTCCAAGGTACGATGATGACATTGCTATCCTTATCAGAGGCAAATTCGAAGAAACTATCTCGGAGCTCTTTCAGAGGTTACTCAACCTTGTTGCTAGCTAGTGCAAGAAAGCTGGCCTAAACGTCAACCCCAAAAAGTGCACCATAGTTACCTTCACCAAGAGAAGAAAATTGGACAAACTTAAAGATCTAACACTGTTTGGTGAAACCATAAAGTTTTCACGTGGAATGAAATTCCTAGGGGTTACCCTGGATCAGAAACTCACTTGGAACTCACATATCACAGCAAATCGGCCCCACTTGCTATAAACGCTTCTGATATAATTTCAAAAATTGTCTGGTACTGTATTATAATTCTCGAAACACTAGCCAGCTCTAATAGAGTCCATTTAATCTGGATGCTAAATCACAGTTATTATGATGTAAGTAATGAAAGAGCAGAATTGGCCAGAAAAGGTTCGTCCTGAATATTCATGTTGCCATGACCATTTTGCGGGTTACCAATTAGCTCCATAAAAAGCTATACAAGTAAATTGATAAAAACCAAGACATTTCATTATTGGACGGAAACTGAAGGTAACGGCCAAGCTAAAAACTTTTTACCAACCGTTTTCTTCAAAAGAACTAAACAACTCCTATAGCTTTCTAGGGATCAGATTCATGCAGTAATCTGATTCCTAATGGGTCATTATTTACTTTTACTTATGTCGTCCTTGCCCTCCAGGGTCTTAGGGCCTCAACTACCCCTATGTGCCATCGTATACGATTCCTGGCAATGAGCTTCCTCTCTGTCCAACTCTTTCCCAATTACCGTGATTCCTCGTCCGAACCGTTTTTCTTGTGATAACGGAGTATTCCATTGAATGGCGTAGTTTGCTATCGAACTAATGCCTTTTCGAAGTGAATGACCTATTCACTGCCATTTCCGCCGTTGGATAGTTGTGCCTATTAGCTCCTGACACGTTCTCTGGCAAAGATGTTCGTAAGAGATATGGTTAGGCTAGAAAACCCTTAAAACGTTCCGTAGGCACCTATATTACCGAACGTCTTTAGTTTTTTGTGATAGTAGCGGTCATCTTCCAAGTGCTGCACCCATACAACCACGACACGGATTTAACATTTGAACAGTCGCAGCTTGGTGTTTAAGCTGATTGAATTGCTTCGCTATATTATGGACATTTGCCGATTCGGTTAATAATATCTGATTCGCTCGGTAGAGACAATACTCCCAAGATATTAGAAACTCTACACTCTCTCTACCGGTTGTCCAGTAATTCTAACTGGAGTTTATGAGTTATCACCGAGATTGATGATTATGGTTTTGGCAGTGTTAATCTCGAAACCCACGACATTTGCCTCCATCTGCACTCTTGCTGTCATTTGGTGCAGATCTATAATTCTGTCAGGGAGTATACAAACGTCGTCATCGTAGTCCAGATGTTTGATTTGAGTTGCAAGAGTCATCTATAAAAAACTCATCGGGGATAGAATGAAACCTTGTCGGACCCCAGTTTGGATTTCGAATTCCCCTGACAACTTTCCTCCATGCAGAACATTTAGACCCATCATAGATTGCTTTGATAATAACCATTAGTTTTCTGGGTCTTATCTGCGCAAGCAAGCCAGAAAAGCTGCCTGTTGTCACTGTCGTACGCCTTCTCAAAATCAATGAACAGCAGATGAAATGGTGACTGGTACTCAACGCACTGTTCAATAATGATTTGTAGGGTGTTGATGTGGTCGACACAGGAGGACTCAGAACGGAAACCTTCTTGCTCGGCATAGAGTGTATCTTCCAGGTGTTACTTTATTCGCTCAAGAACTACATTGTCTCTATTGCCTTAGCAAATGCGGGAAAAACGCAAATGGCTCTCAAGTTTTCATACTACGTATGACTACCTTTTTTAGGGAGCTTGACAGTCATTCCCTTCTTGCACTCATCGGGGAAACATTCTGCCTCCCAAGCTCTCGCAACAAGAGGATTTCGGCCTCCAGATGTGAAAACATTTTTCACAGCGTTCCAATGTTCTTGGATGATTGTCGGCAGTTAGCAGCTGATTACTTCCACTCCTAGCGAAAAGTGATCCCTTAATTTTCGGTGTACTGAGGAGATCTTTAGCCGGTCGATACTATACAGTAGCAACCAAAGGTGATGATCCCGTGAGAACCCCATGTCGGCTCCTCGTCTGTTTCGGACTTCTAAAAGACAACTTCTGAAGCGCCGACTGATTGCCAAATGGTCGATTTGATTGAACGATGATTACCTGTCAATTGACATCCAGCTGACTTTGTGTCAGCTCTTATGCTCAAACATGGTATTTCCTACGACTAGGCGGCTGATGTTGCAGAAAACAACTAATTTTCCACTATAGTCATTTAGGTCGCCAAGGCTGAGCCCTTCCTTTGCATTCAGGTTCTCCATCACGATGACGGTTCGTTCGGCTTGCGTGTTGAATACGGCGCTTAGCTGATTGTAGAAGTTGTCCTTTTCATCCTCAGTCGAGGGATTCGTTGGAGCGTAACACTGCATGAACGTGGCGCCCCGTACTCTATTCCGGAATCTGGCTGATAAGATCCTATCACTATGGTGTGCCGGGAAATTAAGCCTCTGCGTGCTGTATGTGTTAGCAGCAGACCCACTCCGGATTCACGGGAACTTGCCTGAGTGGAGTAGCACATTGTTACACGTTGGGGATTGGTACTCTCCCGCATCGAACCATCTTACTTCACTCACTCCCAATATATCCAAGTTATATCGAAGGAACTCACATTCCAATTGAAGGAGTCTGTCATTTTGAGGTCCTTAGCTCTCTGAGTCGAGGAGCCCTCTCACATTCCAGAAACCAATCTCAATCTGGGTACAATAGCCCAAAATCGTCATCATTCGATCATTCCTTATCCCAGGCGTAATGTCGGTTTCCACAGCAGGCATTTTTTAGTAACGCAGGGTGCTAACCCACATTACCTAGACTAGGAACGCTAGACCGTTCGTACTTGTAATTTTAGCCTATATGAATAAGGATTTATGTTATACATGTAGTTGCCCGGGGACCACCACTACGAGGTAAGGCAAGCACTACATCACCAAGTTAATTATTGCGCTACTGGCTCAAAACCAAGTTTTTCAGCAGTCAATAGTTTTCCGATCAATCGCAATGCAGATCCTCAACGGGTTACTGCAGCGTCAGAAAACACGTTATGACTTGACGACGACAAGGCCACAAGTGTCGCATGTGCAATGAAGACTAACAAACAGCAGAGCATATCTTTAGCAATTGTAACCGCTTCAGCAGAACCCGTCTTCGTGTTCTAGGCAAGCCATACCTTGAGGCAGAAGATATCACTGCCAGATCACTCAAGGATATAACCGAGCTTATTAAAATTTCAAGCACCATGGGTAAACTCTATCTTGGTGAAATCCTGGCCGCAGTGATAATCTACCCATTTCTTTATATTTTTTTTGTACACAAAATCTTTACGCAATTCTAATTCTACCTAAACTATGTATGTAAGCCAGCCATAGCTTGAAAATAGCCCACAAGCCCGCTGGGGTTATACCGGAAATAAAGGAAACGACAAAGAAGTTTATTCCACTTCACTGTAGGCTGCGCTGTACCATGGAACGGACCTGGACCTCGGCTAACAGCTCCTACCATTTAGCGCGGTCTTGCGCCTCTAGCTGCGTAAACTAAATTGATTAAGGTCCTCTTTCTTCCTTTACCGCGTTGTCCCACTGCGCTGATTTCTAAGACTCTCTGAGCCAGAGCGTTGGTGCTCATTCGCTCAACATGAGCGATGGATTTTGGTCCTTCTGACAAGTTCCATGCCGCTGTATAGCCCCTACATTCGTCTTTATATTTTCTTCTCTAATTTCGACCGAAAATCAGTCGAATAAGTTTTCTCTCGAAGCAACTGAGGGCATTGTACGCGATGTTAAGGAGACTGGTTCCCCTGTGGTTGGCGCAGTTCAGAGGTATTTACTCGTATTCCCCTCTTAAGAATCGGCCAAACCATGCTAAAGTTCCATTCATTGGGCATACTTTCATTCGACCAGATTTTACAGATAATCCAGTGTCTCTTTCTTACCAAGTCATTTTCGCAGCCTTTAATAATTCGGAACGGAGTCCGTCTGCTTCTCTGCCTGAACACGGATTTTCGCCGTAAAGTAATCCTTCCAGAGCGCTTCACTGCTTCTTTATTTTTCTTTTTAAGAACCTGGTATTCCTCCGGTCATTTTGCTCATAGAGTTCACGGGCAGTTCCATTCCTTCCGACATTCTTCGTAAAACGAGTTTCTGCCGACACTCTTCGTAAAACGAAGATTACATCAGATGCGGTGTCTCTGAAATCCTATTGATAATGGTGCCACTGTTCTTTAAGACTTGCTGCTGGCAGCATTGGATTTCTCCAGAGGTTTTGAAAGACTCGTTCAGAAAAGACTCCTGCAGTCTTTTGAGATTATAGCCGCTTGATGTCAAATTTCCTCACGGTACTGCTTCGGAGTGTTGTCGTCCGGATTATCCGCATTTGTATATTAGCTACAACAAAGTAGTAGTCCGAATCAATGGAACTCCTCAGAACATTCTGACATCCAGAATATTAAAAAAACATATGTTTTGCGTCGATCGTGATGTGATCAATGTGATCAGGAGATAGTCAAGTCCCTTTGTGGATGTTGAAGTGTGAAAAACGTGCGTCAGGGCAAAATCGATCAGTCTAAGTCCGTTCTCGGGTGTGATATCATGCGGAATACGATTTTTAATTTAGTTACGAAAGATGCTCTCTTCTCCTTCAGTTCTCTTGACTTTGAGATCACCGTGGACGCCCCTAACGTCGTGCTTAGGATACTGCTCTGGACATCGTAGGAGCAATCATTGACATAGTCGTTCCTCTCCTCTATTAACCCTTTATGCAAACTGTTATCAGTTATTCGCTCATATGCTTGAAGCTCAAACTTCTTGTCTCAATCTTCCAGCGATAACAAATCCGCAACCAAATTGGTGCATTTTTCTCCTCTCTATAGCAATCACGAAAGTGGATGCAGTTTTCCATATCATACCATTTTGGAATGTTTTACTTGGTGGGGCAGTTTAGCCAGCTGTACGTTCCTGAACCTGGAGCACCAGATCCTTTAAAGGATAGTTCGAGTATCCTACGGAGGTACTCGTATGGTTAGCTGGAAACTCTTCCGCCACCATCCTCATTTTGATACCCTGGCTAAATGCCGAAGCTAAACCCTCAACTGACCTGAGCTCCGAATATGTCGAAGTAAGTTAGGCTATCGCTTGATCTGCGTCTGTCGTCGCCGTTGACCCAGTTCACCCAGCTGTGGGCGCAGTTCCGAGTGTTCAGTTATATTTGCTCATACCGCAAAGTAGTGTTATGTCAACGACAACCCAAGTTGTTGTCGCCTGCGCCCAGCTGTTCGAAATTGCAAATTTTTTTCGGCATCTGTCGATGCTTCAGACAAATGCGTCCTAAAAATAATGGCGACTACTGAAAGTTGATCTGCAACTTACAGCTATCGCAATATCGGTTGATCTTACTGAATTCACATTGCAAAAGTATCTTGGATTTATGATCTTTGGACCTGTTGTGTACGCGATGGTAAAGTTTTCCAACAAAATCGATTGGGTAGGTGTGGAATAGGATCGGTGAATTAACCCCGCCTTACTGCAGACCAATTTTAGTGTCAACTAACCCAGCAGAAGTCACATCATCATTCTTCATTTCCTTCTATTGGTGAGCACATTAAAAAGACCTTCTCCAAGTCATTAAAACAGGCACCCCTCCATTGTCTCTTACTTTTAGTCCATTAGTGGGTTAGGTTAAGTTTGCGATGTGATGTGGTACCTGGAGCCGAAAATACCCAATACCCCATTGCACAGGTTGGAAAGTTTTTCCATATTTGATTGGCTTTGATTTATATCGTTTGCATTCTACATTCGAAGAATGCAAGTGGAGGTTTGATCTGCCAGTTTTTTTTTCTCGTATCAAAGAAGAACCCTTTTCGAGCTAACTCGTCTACATATTCGCTGCCTGACACTCCTTTGTAGCCAGGGACTCAGCTGAGCTTAACATTATACTGAACGCAAAGGGCTTTAAGGTCTTCACGACAATTCTTCTTAGGCTTTGATTTAGTCTCGACTGCAGCGATGGCGTCAATGGTAGCCTGGTTGTTAATGAATATGGTAATATTGTCGTGGGATATTACCTCTATTGTCGCAAGTCTCGCCCCTTCTGCTACAGCCAATATCTCAACCCCGAAGACACTGCTGTAATCTGGCAGGCGGTGTGAGCATCTTAAGATCGGAGAAGATCTCAGCGCCAGTTCCTACCTCCAACATTGATCGCTCCATGGAAATGGATATGAGGTGCTCTATCAATTGGTTCCGACCCCATGTCTTTCTGTATATACAAGTGAATGGTGTTTCAAAGTCATTATCGGGTATCATTACATATAGTCCGTATTGGAACAAAAACACAGTTAATTTGGAGGGAGAATTGCGTGGGCATAGATGAACTAACATAGATAGCAAACTTTTCAGATATTGGAAACCCAAAACCTGCTTTCCACTGATCGCCTCTAACGGGGTGACCCTGTCTGTGAATATGTGTGAATTGTCATCAATGTCAATTTCTCTCCCATTTTACACAAAACCCGCTCATTTTACTGAAGAAACGTCATTCACATTACACATTCATAGTGAAATTTACGTGGCAGGTTATAGAGATGTACAATGTGTTGGTAATTCACTTACAGTGTGTCTGTGCGAGGGTTAAGGGTTTGCAAAAGTTTTAGTAGAGTTTGCCATCTAAGTTAGTTCATCTATGCGCATGGCTTTTCGGATTTGCTTTCCACCCATTAAGCTCAATCTTAAAGCCTCTTTTGCTGTCGATTCTTGCGTTTAAAGATCTAGGGGCAAGAGACATTTATAGTTTCTAGTCCCGCCGTTAGCGTCATTTTCATGGCATAAGTTATGCCAATACATGCAAGCCTCTGTGCTTTTGTCATTAACTCAAGGGTCCTAGTTTTATTTGTGGACTGCCACCATACTAAGCTACCGTATGTTGAGATGGGTCTTGAGATGATAGTATTGGGGTTAGATCCCGACATTCTTCTAAATATTCGACTGCAGGTACAGAAATCGATCATTGCTTTATTTGGATATTCTTCATCATTATGCTTCCAGCTTAACCTTCACCTAAGTATTATAATTAGCACTGCTGGATAGCTGTAGAGCTATCCCATCTAGGGGATAACCAGATACTATATACGCGGCATGTGAGATATCATGACCCGCTTTGAAGCCGAATTGGTGATCCAGAACTAGATTCCAGTCCTCAAACCACTTAATCAGATCAATAGGGTGATGACCTTTCCGAATACCTTGCTGATATTCTGAAGCAGATTTTTCGACAGAAGATTCAGCTGATTCTTTTATTTTGAGAATTGGATACACCACACAATGGGAATTATTCAACCATTAATAAACAGGTGGCGATCTCGAAACACAATGTTCAGTATACCGTCGGTTCCAACTGGTTTCTTATTTAGCCTCCAATTCAAATCATTTACCGGAAGGTTAGATTATAGTACGCATAGTGTACATTTTTTATTTATTGGAAATCATGCAGGAGTCATCCGGGTAGCTAGAAATGGATGGGTTAAAGGCGAAGGCTTTACAAGGAGCAGAGCTCAAGGCTACGGAGCATTCCTCTATGTTCTCACTTAAGAGACTCGTAGTCTGTTCAGATTCGTTAAAAAGTTCAGAGAGAACGCACTTGGAAAGCTCTAAATAATGGCCGATGAAGCAAAGCTCGCAGAAGCAGCCCCAGCAGCAGCACCCGCTGAAGGAAGGGCCCCACCAATTGAAGGTGCAGCTCCACAGAGCCCACCGAACCCATCAAGCACACGTACACACTCTTCTACTTTAACGTGAAAGCGCTCGCTGAACCTTTACGCTACCTTTTCGCATATAGAGGCATTGAGTACGAAGATGTATCACTCGACGTGACGAATGGCCAGCATTGAAGCCAACACTGCCAATGGGCCAAATGTCCGTGTTGGAAGTTGATGGTAAACGCATACAGCAGAGCATTTCGACGGCTGGAACAGTTTGACTTTCTGGCGCTAATCAATGACTTCCGCCTAAAAATTGTAGTCCTATCATATGAACCAGAGGATGAAGTCAAAGAAAACAAATTGGTCACACTCAATACAGAAATCTTTCCATTCTATTTGGAGAAACTGGAATATACTGTCAAAGACTGGAAAGTTTACATGGGCCGATGTCTACCTTGACGGTATTGTGAATTACATGAACTAGATGGCAAAGCATGATCTCCTTGAAGAATACCCAGGATTAAAACTCGTCGTCGAATCTATCAATGCCGTTGAAACAATTAAAACTTTGATAGAGAAACGACCACAAACTGAGGTCTAAACACAACACTGCACCCGCAGCAAATGTTATAAAAAGTGTTTTTTTTTATAGAGGTATACAAATTCAACGTGAAATAAAGCACTTGAAGCTAATTTTAATGTCTATAATATTAGCTTTATTTAATAGATAATTTTATGCCATTAGTGTTTAAATATGATATCGGATATATGCGCTCCACGGCCATCTCGAACGAAGGCAATCGTGAAGTACAATCTTCGACAATTTTATCGAGCAACTGGGGCCGTATATCAGCAATAACACGGCGATTGTTGACTTCCAAATCGTCCAACGTCTTTGGTTTAGACTAGTGACTTCACATATTCGCAAAGAAAGTAATCTAAATGTGTGAGATCACAGGATCGTGGAGACCAGTTCACAGGTCCATTACGCGAAAATATGCACTCAACAAATGTTTCTCGCAATAAATTTATCGTGTCGCGCGCCGTGTGGCATGTTGCGACATCTGGCACATCAAACAGTGAGTTTTAATGGTTGTAAGGGCGTCTCGATAAAGGCTTCTGGGTTTTATCCACTTCAAATTTGGCAATTTTGCTTGTTTGCATATCCATTTAACCAAAAATGGGCCTCATCAGAGAACAAAATTTTGCGTTGACAATGAGGACTAAACCGAATCATGTTTTCGGCCCATTCACCGTACCTACGACGTGTATAATGGTCATGCGGTTTCAACTCTTGCACAAGCTGGATCTTGTAAGCTTTTAAGCCAAGATCTTTCCGTAAAATTTTCCACAAAGTGGATGAGCATAGCTCCAATTGCTGTGTACGACTAGCACGCGAATCGAATCATTCGGGTTCACCTCAACATTGCACTCCACAAAGACAATAACTTCTTCTGCTCGCACTGTTTGTCATCTTTGGGGATCCATTAGAGTGTACGTGGTGCGAAAACGATTCTTCGTGTTCCTCAGATGGACGATTATGTCGACCGTAAAATGAATGTAGCGCACAATAAGTTTGACAAACCGAAACACGATTTTCAAAATAACTTTGCACAATTTGCACGCCTTATTCTGGCGTTAATCTATTCGTCGTAAAATCGTAAATCGTACTAACCACAAATCAACTTTCAACTGTCAAACTGACAATCTGAAGAAACAGTGTTGCCAGTTTACAAACCAAACCTCTAAAAAAAAATACCATTTAGTACTGATTTTTTTGGGCAGTTCCTTATAGGATTCCCATAACCAGTTTTTTTTTTGATGCATTTGCGATTGAAAAACAACAAGGTTCTCTTTTAAGATTTTTTTTAAGACAGTTCTCCAAGGTAGTCGTGTCCTGGACAGGCGTCCTCGGTCATCTTGTTGTGTTATGATGATAGTGATTAGACTACGAGTATATGGTCCAGAACTTTCGCACAAAGATAGATCTTGTATATTTTCGATTCTGTTTCCTGACGTTTTCTAAAGAGGAATGTTCGGCTAGAGGAAAGAGAAGGTTTCGGGATACGCTCTAGTCGCTAACCGTATATGCAATGCTTTGGGAGACAAGTGTCATCACTCCAACGACCTCTTTTCGGTTTCTAGTGGCAAAGTTAAGTTCTCGCCATTTCATGCAAAGGTTTAGACATCTGTTAATGATAAAATCATAAAAAAGGTTACGTCCTTCCGAAATAGTATAGAGTGCGTGTCGTTTGCTTGGACAAAACAAAGTTCTCGATTTTTTTAATATCATGTTATACAGTATGCATTGATGACCAGTGTTGTGTAGAAAGAGAATACTTTTCTCATCTCTCTTCCTTTCTAGACAATGCTGTAAGCTAGTTAGTAAGTCAATTAAACTAATAAAGTAATTTAGTCTAGGATTTCGGGTTGTTCATTTGGTCTTATTAACTAGCAACAGATATATGACAGTGGCATCGAGGATAACGGAGAAGAGTTCGCGGCATATACTCGTAGTCTATTTGGAAATTAAATTCAAATTGGTATCGGCGAAATGACTGAAAGTAATACCATATTCATGGGGTCTATTGAATCATTCACATTGGGTGAAAATATTACAAATTAATCGATTGAATCGTTCAATCGCTTTGAATAAAGTAACTGTAGATGCGGAAAAAGTGTCGTTGCTAGTGAGCTTCGGAGGCCCAGACTTGTATAAAGTGTTAATTTAACTAATTAATTGCGCCAAAGGTAGAGACTGAATTTAAGTACGAAGAATTAATTAATAAGCTCCAGTCATATTTTGCGTCAAAAAAGAACATATTTGCAGAATGTTTTTTTAAGTTTTTTTAAAAGACATCAAAAACATAGTGAAAACATTAGCGATTACATAGTCGAGCTTAAACAGTTAACAAATGAGTGCGAATTCCGACCATTTTTGTGTGTGGACTCAGTGACGAAAAGATACAAAACAGGCTTTAAAATGAAGGCGAATTCAAGAGCTTGTACGAGTAAGTGGCAGCGGCAATAGCAGTTTGCTTTGCATGTTTGGATATGATGAAAAGCGGTAATGTTCACTATACTCATATGGATCATCACATCATAGTCACGGATCAGAGCATACAAACTCACCGAATGTGCGTGGGAAGTGGCAAGAGAAAGCAGTATCAGCACATGTCCAGCGGAAGAGAAGTAAGCCGATGTAATTAGTTACGTGTTATAATTGTAGAAAATTAGGACATTTGGCTAGAAATTGTTTTAGAAAACAAATTAAACCTGTGTATAAGATCAATAGAGTGGAAGACGAAACAGAATCTGTGGATTTAAGATATTTGCATTGTGTGGGGTATGGTGGAAAGAAACGTATAGGAATTCAGCTATTAGTTAAATAAGTACTTACTTTTTAAAGGATTTTAAACACTTTATTGT
Source organism: Volucella bombylans (assembly GCA_949129095.1). Lineage (NCBI taxonomy): Eukaryota > Metazoa > Arthropoda > Insecta > Diptera > Syrphidae > Volucella > Volucella bombylans. The sequence goes on along the minus strand of OX422144.1, from coordinate 63,743,768 downwards.
AAGTTAAATGAAGAGAGTAACTCCTTAATGCTTCTATCGGGAGATAGTGTAGTTATAGCAGAAAAAATGTGTGTGCAACTGAAATGTTGTGAAAAATCTTATAATACGGTTCTAGTAATAATTAATAGCAAGCAGGTGTTTAAGGCTTTATTAGGTAGAAATTGGCTGGAGTTCATATATCCAAACTGGAGAAAATTGCTCAAGACTAAAGACAGAATGTTATTTAAGATCAGCTCTAAAAACGAAGTCCTAGGGAGTTTAGCAAGTAAGTATGAATCAATATTTTCTAAAACTAACGATTCGGTAATAAAACATTTCGAGGCAGAAATTGAGTTAGTTAAAGAAGCCTATCCAATTTTTTGTAGTGCGTACACGGTTCCCTTTGGCATAAGGGATAAGGTTAAAGAGGAATTAGAGAAGTTATGTCAGGCAGGGGTGTTGATTCTAGTTAACAGGAGTAAAAGGGCAAGTCCTGTGGTGATAGTTAACAAAGGTGGTAGATCGATAAGGTTATATGTAAATTGTAAAAGAACAGTGAATAGGTTTGTCGAAATGGAATACTTATGCACAGAATACTCGTAATTTATAAAAAGAACGATAAAAAGTTGTACGCGTTCTTTGTTGACTTCCGAGCGGCATTTGACTCCATACCACGTGAAGCACTATTTTACAAACTGTACAAAATTGGGATCTCGAGTAAAGTCATTCATACTCTAAGAGCAATGTATGAAAACAATGTTGCGTTTTTGTGGGATGGAGAATCCATATCTGAAGAATTTACATCAACAATGGGTGTGAGGCAAGGGTGTATTTTGAGCATTACTTTTTATATTGTTCATCAACGACATAACAGATGCTGTAGGCGGAGGAATTAATTTTTGCCAAACGAAGATTCAGGCGCTGATGTATGCGGATGACATTGTCTTCCTTGCTGACACGGCAAATTGTATGCAACTCATGATGAATAGGCTCAGCGAATACTGTAAATGCTGGAACTTGCTTGTTAATCTAGAGAAGTCCAAGACAATGGTATTCAGAAATGGAGGCGGCAGATATTCCAGATATGAAAGATGGACGTACTGCGGCGAGATAATTGAAAATGTGCGCTGGTATAAATACCTTGGGGTTCTGGTAACAAACAATTTAAATCTAAACAAACACTTGGAGGCAAAGTTATCAGGTGCTAAACGAGCAATTTCTTCCGTCTGGGGGCGGTGCATTTCGAATAACTATGTGTCTCATAGTTCAAAATATAAACTGTTTCGTGCAACCGCTACGTCAATACTGTTATATGGAGCTCAAGTTTGGGGATACCGTCCTTTCCCAGCAGTAGAGATCTTCTTTCGATACTTCTTGAAGCGAATATTTCGCTTACCATGTAATACACCAAACTATATGCTATATTTGGAAACTGCAATGCCCCCTTTATTCTTAGAGACTCTTAAATTACACTTTGACTATGTAGTCAAAGTAATGTCAATGGATGGAAATAGGTTGCCGAAAATCGTCCTTACACACATTATTGCAACAGGAGCCATTTTCGTGAATGAGTGGCGGAATCTAGCGTCAGAGTGTGGCCTTAGCCTTGAAATTACAGAAAATTTGGAGCCTAATTTAATAAGAACTCAATTTTCATCCTTACTTAAAGAAAATGCTAAATACTTGTATGACAAATTTACGAATGAAGCCCAATCATCTCAGCACAGGATGTATTATAGTAAATTAAAGTATCATCTGCAAGAAAGTACATATTTTTTAAATTCCTACTCAGCAGATAAAATAAGCACAATATTTAAATTGAGAGGAGAGCTGATAAGTCTGAACTTTATACCACACCGCCCAGAACTACCAATCCTGTGCAATATGTGCAACCTAAAAGTAAGAGAAGATATTTTTCATTTTCTTGCCATCTGCCCCATTTTAAGGGAATTCCGTTTACAATTCTTTGGTGCAAGCATCATAGATGAAGAAGAAGCAATCCGCATTTTGAATGGACAGCAAGGATGGGTTTTATTGTACAATTTTGCACTGAATGCCCTTCGCTATAGAAGACGTATTATCGAGGAGGACTTTTAAATTATATTTACATAATGTAGTTTATTTTTTCTTTATGTTTTTATTTTTGTACTAATTTTATATATCCGGTCTATTGATATACAAATAATTGTCAATCTGGTAGACGGCTATCAGCCATGCCAAAAAAGAGACTTAGAAATTACTGTTTTTGTAAACAACTTAAAATGAAATAAAAGTCATTTAGAACTAACTAACTAACTACTCGTAGGTAGATAATATTATGACAGGCTTGACAGATTGGGAATAGTTCTGTAAAATAGACCTTACGGGTGCGTATTTACAGGCCGCTTTGAGTAAACGGTCGCGGGTGTTGTTGACTATCAACACAGATATTGGATTATTTCAATATACAAGGTTAGTTTTCGGTTTGAAAACAGATATTTTCAGTTATTATACAATAGAAGAAATATGGAAAATGATTACAATGGTGTGCAAATATTTCGATGATCTTTTGATTGGTGATAGAGATAAAGAGGAGTGCATGAATTACTTATACCCAGTTTATCCGACAGTTCAATGTGCATTAAAGCAATCCGCATTGTTTCAATACGCTCATATAAACACCACTTCAAATCGAATTGAAATATTCAACACGCATACGCTCATTCCTGCTTATAAAACGCATTGAAAATTTGTAACCGCTTTGAAATATCATATAAACATTTTCAAATCACAATGGAACATTTTACTCTCTCGCGCTCTCATCATTCTTTAATCATCGGGCAGGTATTAGTTGTGTATATAAAATGTGGGATTGCAAACGAAATATTTGGAAAGAGAAAGAAATAAGAACAATGTATCAGTGTTAGTGTGAAGTGTCAGTTCAACCAGCTATTTGTTAAATTTCTCTCAATTTTCTCTCACTCATTTTGGATAATTTCATATAAACACCAGCATTTCAACGGGTATTGAACCAATGCGGATTCCTTCAACGCACATTGAGCTGTCGGATAAACTGGGTATTAGTGTTAATATTAGATAGGCTTCTTCTGTACAATGTAAAAGTGAATTAGGACAAGTGTGTTTTTTTTTTTAAATGAAATAGAATATTTAGGGTATTGCATTAGTCGCTCAGGTATAAAGCCTAGCCCACGGAAGTTAGAAGTCGTTCGTAACGCACCAGAGCCTATTAACAAAGTCCAGCTTAAATCATATTTGGGTTCAAATTCCAAATTTGTCCTCTGAGTTGGCTGTTTTGCATGAGTAAGCGTCCATTAATAAAGCATGGTTTTGGAATGAAGTTCACAGAAAAGCGTTCCAGAGAAGTAAGGATCTAGTATTAGGAATAGATGTGGAGGAATAGTGTTTATGGAGTTGGCGCTGTGCTCTCAAATTTAGTCGATGGAGAAAGAAAGGCCTGTGATTTTTGAATCTACACTAAATGCCGCTGAAAAGAATTATTCACAATTGTAATGCGAGGCATTGGCAATATTGTGTTTGCTGTGCAGAAGTTTCATAAATACATATATGGACTAAATTTTACGTTTTATAGCGACCATCAGCCATTGCAATTTATTTTTGGGGATAAGAAAGGCATACCTTCAGTAGCCGCCAACAGCCTTCAACGATGGGCAATTCTACTTTCCATTTATTAATATTCAATAAAGTATAATAAAGATTGCCAAATGGGAAACGCAGATGCGTTATCTTACGCAACAGAGGTTGGAGACGATAGTATAAATTCTTTAAAATTTTCTGACTTTCCTTTAAATATTGAGGACATAAAGTAGAAAATAGAAATAGATGAGCTATTAATGAAGGTGTATGAGTTTATTAGATTTGGATGCCCAACGGGTATTTGTATAGAAATTAGGCCATATTTCCTAAAAAGATTTTCTCCAGCAACCGAGCCAGAATGTGTGTTTTAGGGCGATAGTGTCGTTGTGCCGAGAAGTTTGATTGGTAACGTTTTAGAGCTTGTTCATGAAGAGCACATAGGCGTTGTGAGGGCTAGGGCACTAACAAGATCATATGTGTAGTGGTCTAGCATAGATAGGGACTTAGACAGTTACATAGAATAATGCGAAGTTTGCCAAGTTTCACAAAACTCAAATAAAAGTAAACTTAGTTTACTAACCACCCATTTAGATTTTTGTAAAATTGATCAAGCTTAAATTTTTATAATTCTTGATACGTACTCTAAATGGATGGAAGCGGTTGTCATGAATAGCACCACAGCAAAAAGTGTAATTGCGGGATTAAGAGACATGTTCGGTATATTTCGGTTACCTTCGAGTATCGTTAGTGACATAGTCTCTGGTTTTTAACGTAAACGCCTGTCGTGTAGACTTAAGTTTACGGGATGCCCATACATCAATGGGAACAAGGATACGCCCTGCCATCGCTTACTCATATGATAATAATACCAAAGCAGAACTTGTGTTGGAAGCACAAACCACTTACTGTTGTTAGGGTCACAGCACCCAGTACTTATTGCAACTCTACATGCAACTAACAGGAAGACCCTTCCCGCGACTTTGGGTTTAAATTGCAGCCACCATGACGCTTCCGCAAGGGGGCCTACCTCAACAAATCAGGCCTGGACCGATATCGAGGAGGCTCCTTGTAGCATTCGTATAAAAATCAGAAACCCCTTTTCTTAATACTAAAAAAATCTTCATTGCTCAGCACTGAACGCACATATTTAAATATGTAACGAGTACCTAAGCAGAAATTTCAACTAGGGGTCGCTACTCATATTCGTTTACACTTGCTCGCTGCACTTCCGCCAAAAAAACTTCCTCCTTTCGATCTGATCTCTCCAAGCGGTAAGACGTTGTCTAATGATTTTAATCCTGACACACTTCTAAGGTACGTAAGATTATTTTTCTGGTTAATTTATTTTATATACTGTATTTTCCAAGGTTGAGGAAAAAAAACCCGAGCTAGCTTTTCTTTTGCTCTCGTGGGTGGGATAAGCTCCCACCCGAAAGAAAGACATACCAGGCTGATTATCAGAGAAGAGCAATGACGCACTTGGCTAACCAACCGCCAAGATTAATGCTCGAACAAGCGCCCTTAAGGTACGCGAATGAGAAGGGATATGACAAAACATCTGCCAACCGGAATACCTGGAGCACGCGGAGCACAAGTCGCCACAACCTAAGGAAGAACTCTGCAAACATCTTTGTTGTGGCAGCCTCCCAAGCATCCACGGCAGCCAGATCCTCAAATATCGAAGCCTCGTGTCTTTTCTTTTTCGCCCTTGTAAAAAAAACAAAAACCAAAGTGCAAAATTTCATTCAAAAAAAAAAAAACAAAGGAAAAATAATGTATTTGTATATTTAAGTGAGCTAAGTTAGTAAAAAAAAATAATAATAACAATAATAAATTGTGAACCGTGATAGTATCTTGTGCTACAGGAAAAAAAAGAGAGAATAAAAATAAGAAATCGAAAAAAAGATAACAAAATCTCGAAAAAAAAAAACAAAACCCAAAAAAGTATAAATTTCAATCAACAGATCCTGACGTCATGACCAGCGGCTTACAGAGGTACGAGAGTGACTTTATTATTAATCATTATGATAGTACGAAATACGAGTATATCTCGCGGTACCTAGTAAGTTTTTCTTTAATACATATTTCTTTAAGAAAATTTCTGCTATGAGTTTCTATTATTGTTTTTTTGTTTGCTTTAATAAAATGATTATTTACTAAATTTGAATTAGAAGTCATGTTGGTTTCATTTGCTCGGGTCCACCAGCCTACATATGTACACTAATACGTCATCATGTATAATTAATTAATCCGCTCTTCTATTAAAAATTGAGTTAAATAAATTCTCACACCATCTCGCATATCCGGATCCACGTAGGCTGAGCTAGGCCGGAATGACAAATGAGAGAACCCAGGTACGCGTGATGGGTGAGATCGGTAAGGTGAGCACGATATTGTCATCAGAAAACGCTTTCTTCAAGAACTACTGTCGCAAATCAATATTGCGTTTTGCACTGCAATATTGAACACGCTACATCCTGACTCTCTCTTAATCTAAGCTCAGATCTAGGTTTTTTATCTCCATCCTTACTTCATATCAATTAATCTACAAATGCTGATTAAATGTTTCTTTGTACACGTATGTTTACCTGTAGATCGTTGACGATGTTTTCCTTAAAATCACGTAGATCATGAGTTTCAGTGTTAAAAGCAACTGCTAGCTTTTCAGCTTTCTTATACAAACTCTGCATGTTTTTCCTGTCGCTGAATTTTTTATTGTTGGGGTGTTACACTTTCATCGTTGAACCATATGTTATTTTCTTTTCTTTACCCTTCGCGAATCCTGCATCCTACCGCTTGTTGGTAACCGAAAGTTACAAGTACCTCCCTACTAAATACTGTGTTCGTTGGGCCTTGGTAAGCCCAATGTTGAGCTTTTTATTTTATCTCAGAGTCTTTTCATTTCGCATTTGGTTTCTGAATTGAGAATGGACACAGCTGACATTTTTTTACCTGAAAAGTGAAAACACATACATCGAGTATATTTTTTCGACCAAATAGGTTATTGAATGAATTGTATAACCTTCGATTTGAGGTAATGAATCCGCATCCGTAATATTTTATGGCGCTGTGACTTATTCATAGCTCATATTTGACTCCTTATATCCAGTAGGTCTTCTGGTGGAATAGGAATAAATTATAATATTAAATCATTGGGCATTCTTTCTCAGAGACCTCATTAGAGTATATAAACCAATTTTTTTTTTCATTATTTCAGGTTATACATTTAATACAATATATTACAATTATTATATTTGGTATAGTTAGGGACATTCTATTGACCAAGGCCAAGTGGCGAATGTACCACTATTGTTCAACAAAAAATGGGTTATTTAAACATTGATGGGGAAAATGTATTTAAAAATAAACAAATGCAATAGAAAGCTAATTTAAGAATTATGTGTAAAAAGAAAAAATTGTAAAATTATTACTAAATAAGAAATTGATCTACTGTACAATGGTCGTAAGCCAAAAGCCAAGTTATGACATTTTTTAAAAACAAAGATTGCCTTCTTTCGCATCTAATACTTTCTGGTAACTTATTAAATAAGCGAGGAGCAATGACGGTGAAAAAACGAAAAAAAAGTGCTTAAGGTAAGTTAGAGCTGTGTAATCTTCGAACGCGGTGATTTTTCCTTTAAAAGGCTGGATACATAAGGAGTTAACGTAAATTAAGAACAATATTGGACCCAGGATAGAACCTTGTGGTACGCCTAAATTTATTGTTTTCTGTGAGCTCATATAACCTTTTACTCTGACCATTTGTTTACGGTTCCACAAATAAGAAGGAAACCATGTATAAATAAAACCTCTAAAACCTGCATTGTACAATTTACTGAGTATGGTCCACCATCTCAAAAGCCTTTGAGATATCTATAAATAACGTTGCAGCAATTTTAGAATCATTTACGCTGTTATAAATTTCTCCGCAAAGTTTTAATAAGGCATCTTCAGTTGATCTTCCGCTCCTACGAATTGTAAAACCGAATTGATGTTTACTGAAGAATTATTATTAGTATTTTAGCTTACATACCTTTTTCAAACACCTTGCAGAAGGTGGACAAAAGTGAAATAGGACGGTAGTTATTCAAAGACTTAGTATCACCTTTTTTAAGTAGAGAAATAACTACAGCGGTTTTAAGGGATTCGGGAAAGACGCCCTGTTGAACACTCAAATTGTATAAGTGACAAATATCACAGATAAAAAGAGAAATCATTTTAAGATCGTGACTTGAAATATTGTCATGTGAAGAAGAGTCTGAGTTTTTTACCGATTGTATAATTTTATGTATTTCCAGCGGTGTGAAATTTTCAAAGTAAAAACAAGCAGACTGGTATTGCTCCTGCCTTATTGTTTGATCACAGTGACACGAAAAATTATTTTGTCCCAGGAGACCACTGAAATCATTGAGTATATTTGAAAAATAGTCATTAAAAACATTAGCCACCTCACTTCGTTCAGTTATATCAACATTACTATCCATATTTAAAATAATTTCGGCATTCGGCTTTTCTCTATTCAAAATTTCATTAACTGTGTCCCACTCTTAGAATTCCCAATATTTTCAATCAGTTTTCTTCTGAAATAATTATCTCTACAAAATATTATTTCTAATTTTAACTCACAACAGATTTTAACATAAGCTTTTAAGCCTAGTATTCCTAGGATGTTTGCGAACTCGAGTTCTAAGTTCTTTTTTTTTTTTCTTCAACAAATAAAACGTCATCCATGGTTTGATGCACTTAGATTTATTTGTGTTTACGCTTTGATTTTGACTGCAATTAGAAATATGAAATTTCAATTTATTAATAAATAAATCAAAAGGAATTGATGTATCATGAGCGCTATATACATCGTTCCAGAACTCAAAAGACAAATTTCTTTGCAAGGCTGAAAAGTCGACTTTTTTAAACTTTTTAAATTGTAGTGGTTTAGGTCTGCATATCGAACAATCAAACTGAATTGTAGTTAAACAATGATCAGTTATCTGTAGATCATAAACATCAGTTTTGAAATTTATTGAGTTGTTTCTGTGCAACCTTATAAACAAATGGTCCAAACATGAGCTAGAATTCACAGCAATTCGCCTAGGTTGTAACAATAAGGACTCAAAGCCAAAACATCATAACACCGACAAAAAATAATCAACATCATTTGAGTAATCTAGTATATTAACATTAAAATCATTCAAAAGGACTAAATTTTTACAAGAAATGTTTTGGTGGGATTCAGAAAATTCATCTACAAAGACTTTGACTGCGCAACAGTGTAAACGACATACACACACAAAACTAAAACGAACATCAGAAATATTGCAGTTAACAGAAATCAAGTCAGCAGTATTAAGACGAGCTTTAATAATATCACAGTCTAGTTCACTTTTGTAAAAAACGGCAACACCGCCAGCACGTAGCCTCAAACAAATAACTTGGTATCTGATGCATATACTTACGAGTAGTTTTTCAATCTCGTATATCCATATTTCAGATAAAAATATTAGATTTGGTAAATGATCTAAAGCAGCAAGGTGCGAGTGAAAGCAATCAAAGTTTTTTCTTAAACTACGTATGTTTAGATGCGTAACTGAAAAACCAGAGCAAGACAAAGTATCTGATTGATTTATACAAAAACAATTCATATTAATTTAAATGAAAGCGAAAAGGTAATAGAAGAAATTAAGAAAATACTGTAACTATAAGTTAACCAAGTTTGGAAAAATCTTCAAAACAAAAAATTTTAATCACCCTGTCGCCTTCTCTTTTTCTTATAAGTACCGATGAATTCCTGATCCAGAAATACCTGCATTTATTACTGTTTTTCAGGTGATTGGCCTTCACTAGCAAAGATCTTGTGTAGCTAGTGAGTGAATCATTTATGAAAATTCTTCCACCCGTGCCGTCATTGAAAATTGCAGAAGATAGTTTAATTTTCATCTCTTTATAATAAGTAGTATTGGAAATTGTTATAAACTTGCACTTCAAATATGTCGGAGTAACTCTATAAAATATGCGCTATCCTGTGTGCAGATATCACCATTGATTTCATTTGGTCTTTTTGAATAAATTTTAAAGATGGTGGACATGCGTTGAATTATAAACTCGTAAAGTTAACAATAAATATCATTTCCCAAATGGAAGAAAAGCCAAGTTTTGAATTTTTCAATCTAAGGTGTAGTTTCTTTCCGGATTGGGCACTATAAAGCGGAAATAATGCCGTCGGTCGCTATTGGCAAAACGAGAAACAAAACGATGAATTTGGGTAAGCTAAATGAATACAAACAAATAAAGCAAATAACCCACAAAACTGAAACTAAACGGCAAATAAATTGCTAAAAAAAACTCGAATTTGTCACAATAAAACGATAAATGGAATGACCATAAATTTCTAATAAAAATAAATTCCTAAGTATGTTGCGAAATGGTCATGTTTCTTAAGATAATAATTTGCCATTGGGCAGTGTGAAGGTTTTCCTTAAATACGTAGAGCACACGTTTCGGTAGAGTAAATATTAACACCCGAAAGATTTCCGCGTAGGAATCTAGTTTAGTCAAGACTTTTTGAATGTACTTGAGTAACCGATTCATTTGAGAATAGAAGTCTTATTGTTGCAGCACAAAATAAAAAGCATAATAAAGTGTTAAGCTTTGGCAATTTTTGTTTTTACACGTTTTAAATAACTTCGATACCTTCATTGCAACATTCTTAAGCACTAATTGAACTAATCCAGTTAGCTTGCTTCTTCTCACAAAGTGAATAACCATAGTTTTAAAATGAGCTAAGAATGCCTTTAATGAGTGTACCAATCGTCGACCACGCTGCGCCTTTTGTACCTCGGAGCAAAAAGACAATAGGTGTTAGTCGACAGAAAGCACTGTATGATAAGCTGGCTTTTAAGCATTTTTTTCTTTTAACATGTAAGTATAGAAAATTTAAGAAAAATAAAATAAAATGCATTAAAAATGGAAAAAAAAAAACAATAAAAATGACAGAAAGCAGTGCGGTGTCGTGCTCATAAGCCTGGACTTAGATACCAAATGTGTTGAGTTTGGATATACAACATTGCCTTGCTGTCAGACCCTGCGTACGATGAAAATCGATATTTTTGAGTGAACATTTAATTTTGTCATTAGAGTTTTGAAGCACGATTTGAAGAAGACGAAATAACTAGAAATCTCTTTCTTTTAATTAAAGTTAAAACTAGTAAGGCGTAATTATGTTCGTCGATACTTTTTCTCTACATTTCTCGAACACCGTCTGATAGTGTGATGGGTGCGTTGAACATGAAAGCGCATGACTGTCGTGTATAAATAGCCTTTGGGTTTGTGCGGCTGTAACAAGGACAGCAAAGTTTTTGCGCCACTTTAGCTACCTCATACTTAATCTACGTGCCATGTCGTTATCGCAATTTAAATATAACTACAATAAACCAATTTATTGAAAATGTTCGCACTTTGGAACAATAGTTTCTTCCAAATAGAAGTCTGAATCTGGGCTTACAGGTTTAGATCTCTGCCGCCGTTATCTAATTACTAATACTGTTTGAAAGGCTACCGCGAAGGTACTTGTAATAGCCTTGTCGCCGAACAAGGGAAAGAAATCTTTCTGGATTCATCCTAAAGCTCATTGAGTCTATCCTTAAATTTTCAAATTATTCACGTTAGACACTCCTGTTTTGATCTAATGTCACTATTTGTTACTTATCACTCATTTTGGGATTTTGGTAGCGCCCAAATAAGATATTTTAAAACTCTTTCGAAGGTTTTTTCCAGCTCTATGACTATGATCTATATATCTTTGACGGCCCGACGTTTTTTTCATAATATGCGGAAATCGTCTAGTATAGTACATATGTTGATTTATGGTGACTTTTTGAATTACTTGAGAGCACAAAGTACATCCCTCGGAACAATCAAATCTTTTTGGAATAAGATCCTTTATTCCTGAAGTCATAGAGTCATTTCAAAAGTTTGGCTTCAAGATTTTTCATCGAAAATGCATGTAATTGAAGAATTTCTTTTTTAATAGATTATTTTACGAGTAAATAGCAATCTAAGTTGCCTTGTAGGGTTTGAAGTCTGATATCAATAAAACAAACCTGGTATGCCACAGGTCTCTGTTCTGTTACCGATACTCTTTTTAGTTTTCATTAACGATCTCTTATCTGCCACTTCTAATCCAGTATATTAAGTACAGCATATCCAGTATATCCCTCTCCCTTCACACTCTGCGTTTCATATTCCTTTACGGGCTAACGTCTCTATTCTTCGACTCTACAACGCGAATTGCAACAGATGTCCAGCTCATTAGATTCCCATATTTATAGCACAACTAATTGGAGAATCACAAGCTGAATGGAATTTAATGCTTCCAAAACGAAATAGTGTCTCATGTCGTTCTCTTCTCTCTCTGCTTTGGCCTCAATTTTTAAGGAATTTATCCGCTCACAATCCCCACATTTGGATAGTAGCCCCCACTTGCTAGATAGAACCCAACACCGTGGGATAAAACTCATAGCCAATATTGCGAGGTCAAATGACGTCCTCGAACACAGCCTGAATTCTAAATCCATATCAAAGAGAAGAAGAGAGAGCTGATTCAATTTTGCAATATGTAATCCAATTAGTTTCTTCAATATGGTCAGCTGTCAGGAAGTCAGCTTAAACCCTTAGACCAAGAAGGTGGAATATACTGTATATGTGTTATAAAGTTATCAAGTTATAAGTTAATTCTGAAGCTAATAACGGGCTGTAGCGCCCTTATTATATTCATGCTGTATCATAGGTGAATATATTCCAACGAATGTGTTCATATCAATAGGTCGACTTTGAATGCAATATACGATCACTTTGTAAACTAATGCTTACAGAGTTTTAGATTCCCGAGGTGAGTTTCTAAAATCGTTGTAAACGAGCTCTCGTCCTTGTGTTTTCTATAATGAAACTGGGCTTCCGGGTTTGGAGTTGTACGACCGGAGTAACTTCCTCACCACGTAAAAATGAACCGGTTATAAGAGAGACACAAGCTTAGAATAATAACAAACCTCTTCATTAAAGATCACGAACCGGAACGTCCATGTACTATGAATTGATACTGTGCACCTGGAACATAGATTAGGTTAGGTTAGGTTAAACAGAGGTGTGATGGATATGCCATCATACAGACACCAGGCACCGAAACGGGCCCATCGCGATCCCTGTGGAACCAGTTGAATTTGTCTTCAAATGGGAAAAACCTAAACAATCACCCTGGTGAAACACCGAAGCGAAGAAGGCCATTTGAAGTTCCGTGCCTATTGTATTCCATTTCCTCTAGGTTTTCGAGAAAGTATTTCCCTAAAACTTTTCTTCTACTACGCGATATTGCCTCTCATTCACACAGTATGTGTGTTATGTCCTCAACAGCTTGCAGATCATTGCAAAATCTGCAGACATCCGTATCTGACAATTTGAGTCTTTTGCGTGTCCTGTCAAGATTCCTATTACTGTCCTAAGCTTATCCCTGTTTAATTTTTTAACTCAAAGGGCGGCCAAAGAGCCTTGGATGCCCTATGTCCTTCTAGACTTGACCACCTTAGGTAGGCAGTCTTTTTAATTGTTTCCTCGGTAGTGCCTCTCACTATGCAAAGGGTCTGATGTTGGCAACCTCACTATTGTCGAGTGGCCCTCCTTTTTTTGCCAGATCGTTCGCATATTCATTTCCTTTAATACCGCAGTGTCCTGGCACCCAGGACAGTCTTTCCCGGTTCTGACTGCATAGTGTTTTAAGCACTGTGCGACATCCCCTGGCTGTACCAGAGTCCATTGCCTTGAGTGTGGCCTGGCTATCGATGTAGATAGCGATATCTCTTCCGGATACCGATCTCATCTGCATTAGTTCAGCCCCTTGAGGATAGCCAGAACCCCTGATTGGAAGACACTGCTTGCGTCCGGTAGTTTTATAGACACTCTTAGTTCTGGCTGTTCTGAGAAGATACCAGAACCTGTTCCTACCTCTGTTTTTTTAGCCATCTGTTCTCCCTCTCCAGATAAATTATATCGTGCGGAATGCCGAAGTCGACCAGGGAAGGATTGCATCCGTTAGAATTGGATTGCGTGGCAGTAGCTCCGTTAGGACCACCTGTAATGGCTATGGAAGTCGTTCTTTGAACCGTCGCTAATTTTTCGTAAATAATTTTCTTGTTTGTTGCTTTCCATCATACTAGTGCGCCGTAGTAAGTATGGATATTACCACCACCGTATACAGCCAGTACACCATAGCAGGTTTTAAGCCACAAATTTGTCCTACTGTTCTTTTGCAGATAAAAAGAGCATTATATGCCTTTTTGGTTTTTTCCGCTACATTAAGATTCCAATTCAGTTTTTTGTCCACAATCATACCCAGATACTTCGAATACGCTCAATGACTTCCAGCGGACCCTTCATGACACTACAATAGATAACGGCTAATTAATAATTGATTTTGCAAATATGGTGATAGTAGCACCAAGTTTCCAAGACTACGAATCGAACCGCTAATCAACTCGACCATGATAACGAATGCGAGATACGCATCCAGCATTCTGAATGTGCAAACGAGAAGAAGAAATAAATAAATTTTATGCAAAACATAAAAGGAAAATAAACCAGCCTTCAACTTAATGTATATTATATAGAAATGCAAATAAATGTACGCCGCAGTTCAATAGATAGACGAAAAACTGAATACAACAATCAAAAATTGTATGAACATAACTATAATCCCAAAGAACAATGGCGTATTGTTAATAGTATTATATATAAGGAAAAGATTTAAAGCTTCTTAAGTTAGACAATGTTATCGCCACCAGTAATGAGGATTTAGGAAACGGAATTAACTCTTTTATTCAAAATATTGCCAAAAACTTAAAACCGGATGTTCGTATCCAATTAAATGAAAACAATAAGAGACGTTTATTGAATAAAATGACTCCACACTTTTTCTTCTTTGTGTTAGTTAATAACTCGGATCTTCTCGCCATTGTCAACAGCTTAAAAACCAAAAACTCATGTGGAATAGATAGTATCAGCAACATGGTAGTTAAGAAAATAGCAGGGTTGTTTGCTGTTATTCGTTAATCCCTTAAGACATATAGTAAATCAAAGCTTCCAGTGAGGAGTATTTCCGGAATGTATATCATTAATCAAATTTTTAAGAAAGGAGATTCTAGTGATCCGAACAACTATAGACCAATATTACTACTATGGGCTTTCTCAAAGATATTTTAAAAGATCATGATGGAATTTCTTTAGAAAACAACTTGTCCCAACTTGGTTTCATGAAAGGGAGTGTACTGAAGATTATAGTCGATTTAGTAATGTCCTTTTTAAGTAAAGGGTGTTTTTTTATACTGGCAACACTGTTTCTTCAGGTTGTCAATTTGACAGTTGAAAGTTGATTTGTATAATAATCAGTACGTTTTGCGTTTTATCATGAATAGATTAACGCCAGAACAACGCGTGCAAATTCTGCAAACTTATTTTGAAAATCATGGTTCGGTTCACCAAACTAATCGTGCGCTACGTCCATTTTACTGTCGACACAATCGTTCATCGATTAGCCTTAAGTATTCAAAATAAATAGTTCTAAGTAAAATGTAAATAATGTCGAAAGACATAGTTATAAGAATTTAGAGTAGCTTAGAGTTACTGTGTGGGGCCAGTAAGTTAGTATAAGATTATTAAGTAATTGTAAGCTAGCATTTAAGCATTTTTTGTTAGTATGTAAGAGTTAGTGATTAAGAAAATAAAATGCTTATAAAACTAAAACTAAAACAATCGTTCATCTGAGCAAGTTAATCGGAACACGATGAATCGTTTTCGCACCACGTACACTCTAGTGGATAATACGCATCCCCAAAGATTTTGACATCAGTGCGAGCAGAAGAAGTTATTGTCATTGTGGAGTGCAGTGCTGAAGAGAATTTCAATGAGTCGATTCGCAATCGTGCACAGCAATTGATGCTGTGGCCATCCACTTTCTGGAAGATTTACGGAAAGATCTTGGCTTGAATGCTTATAAGATCCAGCTTGTGCAAGAGTTGAAACTGCGTGACCATTATACGCGTCGAAGGTTCGGTGAATAGGCCGAAAACATGATTCAGCTTGATCCTCATTTTTAATGCAAAATTTTGTTCTCCGATTTATGGTTAAATGGATATGTAAACAACCAAAATTGCCGAATTTGGAGTGGAGAAAACCCAGAAAGTTTTGTCGAGACGCCCTTTCAACCATTAAAACTCACGGTCTGGTGTGCTTTATGGGTTGGTGGAATCATCGGCCTATATTTCTTT
Source organism: Volucella bombylans (assembly GCA_949129095.1). Taxonomy (NCBI): domain Eukaryota; kingdom Metazoa; phylum Arthropoda; class Insecta; order Diptera; family Syrphidae; genus Volucella; species Volucella bombylans. Next base: position 63,727,887 of record OX422144.1, on the reverse strand, counting down.
AAGGACGAATCCTGTCAGAATGTTACTGCGCGCGCGCGACACCATCAATTTATTGCGGGAAACATTTCCTAAGCGCATAATTTCGCGCAATGGACCTGTGAACTAGCCTCCACGATCCTGTGATCTCACACCCTTTGACTACTTTCTTTGGGGGTATGTGAAGTCACTAGTCTATGCCGATAAACTAGAGACGCTTATCGCCATGTTATTGCTGATATACAGCCCCATTTGCTTGATAAAGTTGTCGAAAATTGTACTTCAGGATTGCGCTTGGTTTGATCTGGCCGTGGAACGCATATGCCCGATATCGTATGTAAACACTAATGGCATAAAATTATCTATTAAATAAAGCTTATATCATAGCCATTAACATTAGCTTTAAGTGTTTTATTTTATATTGAATTTGTATAACTCTAAAAAAAAACATCCTTTAGGAAGGTTTGGTATATTTTTTGACTTTACCTTGACCTATTGCTGCTTAAACTATATAATGCTGGTTTTAGAGCAAACACACTTGAATGTTTTAAATTCTATTTACGCAACATGAAGCATAGGGTAAGAGTTAATGAATATGTAAGCAAGCAAGCGATACGTTCTGAGACTGGTGTCCCGCAAAGGTCAGTCTTAGGACCAATTTTTTTTTATTTATATTAATTCTGTAAATGGTCATTTTATTGGTTATGCAGACGATCTCGCACTCTCATATTCAGATAATTCCGTATCTGCAATTGAAAACTGGCTTAACTACTATCAACACATACTTAGTACAAAGTCTATGGTGATGTACTCGTATTTCTCCTCATCCAATCAGTACATCCTCAATGAACATATTACCTCTCGTTATCCTAGCTGTAACAAGATGGGCTGCAATGACAATGTTTTAACTTCGAGCTCGTGAAGGAATTTAAGTACCTTGGGGTTATAATAGTTATAATAGAAAACTAATTCAAGTATAAAGTCTCTAACAAAACATCCTTAAACAAAATGTATCACTTGCGTAAGTTAGCTCCACGTAATCTGCTTTCAGCGATTTATTGTGCGGTGGTTCAATCACGATTTGAACATGGTCTTGCATGCTGGGGATGTGCCTGCGTAAGCAACCTTATTTTTTGAAATACATATTATTGTAGTAATATTATTTGTACACTTGCTACTGGTTACTGGTTACTTTACTGCCACAAAGTGTATTGTTATCTGATTATAAAGCCCAGAAAATTACTTCATTAATAATACAATTTTTATATGTATTATATATTAAATGTATGTATACATTGTATGTAGTCAGAGCTTACATAGAGCGTCTGAGCAAGACGCCGTCCACAAGCGCCATTAATTTGTGACCACCATAGATAGGTATGACGAAAAAACATAACAGAACATGAAAACTTAGAATATATTGCAGCTATGGAAAAGTCTCGAGCTAGAAGACGGGCACAGAAGAAAATCCCGCGCTATCAGACTGAACCTTCAAGAAGGCCGATTATGTCTTGATAGAACTATCGGTCCATATCCTACTCAATCCTATCCAAAGCAACATGTTGTGTGAAAGTTCTCGAGAGAAAAATTCTTTGTCCAATATATGGCCCCGTATGCAAGAAGGACGAATGGAGGAGAAGATGCAACCGCAACAACTCTAAAAGCTATATCAAAATGTGGATGTAATCCAGAAAGCCAACACTTGTTAACTATAATGCCTCGGTCACATCGGTGCCAATGTGCGCTGATTTTAAATGTTTACAGTTAAGGTAAAGAAATACATCAGCGATTTGTTTGTATAGAAACAAAAGCCAATTTTGAAAGCCTCAACAGAAGAAGATTCTTCCATGCCTAGAAAGGGAGTACAACCTTTCTCATTAGATATAATAGATCAATAGACTGCTAGTAAGTCATGCATTTATGTCAAACGCGTCAGCCTGTTCGCGAGATTCTCACAGCCTCTCCGGAATCAAACAACCAGCTCACGTTAACGGTGATAATTTAAGGATCTCCAAGGTAGAGATATCCAGAGTCAATTAGTCATAGGTCCATGTTTTCTTTTTTAAATTAAATTCATATTCATGTTCATATTCATATTCATGAACAAATAAAGTAAATTGAAATCTTAAATTCGCAAATCACACTTTTTAATGTTTACCTACAGTAATTTTCAAAATCACTTCTCCATGTTGCAAAATGTCTGTTGGGATAGGCAACTTCCTTAATCAGTAATTGCATTTCGTATCCACTACCTCTGGGTAATGATTATGATGGCAATGATTCCGGAGAAGGATTATGTACATATAATTTTCTAGTGTAAGTATTACAAGCATTGTCATCATAATCATTAGTACCAACAGATCAAATTGAGTACCTGCAATTGGTGTTGCAACATGTCACACTGATGAGTCCGTAAATACTCGTACAAAACATGTTTCTTGACACGTAGGCTTTTATGTGAAATTTGTCTTAATGCCTATATAAAGTAGTAATCACTTTCGAAGTACTAGTACTATTAGTTTTTGAATGCCGATAAGACAATTGCTACTCATATTAACACATTTATTAGCAAACACATTGTAACACAATCTTAAGCCTTAAAAGAAGTAGCGTGTCTCAGAGAAGGTCATAAAGTTGTGAGGTAAGCGATTCCCTCTAGCCAATTTTCGCTAATGGTTGTATGTATGTTAGTATATGGAAACACGAGTAACATTAGCATAATACACGGGAACGCCAATTCGATATTAAATGTTGCTCAACTGTTCTGAATGGCTTTGCTTTCCGCTGTTGCTGTTGATCTGATGGTAAAGTGAAACCTACGCAAACTCCAATGAATATCAAAAAATAAATATATATATGATGGTACACATTTCAAACGATGACAAATGGCTGTTGTTCTAAATATATCTACACATCCATATTTATATTACAGTTTCTATTAAAAGAACCTTAAATAAAGATTATATAAATCGAATTCCGTTTTGGAAATTTTCTTGTAACCTTAAGTGTGTGGAATGAATGATGCAATCACTTCCGCGACTGATTCTCCTTTCACTGATACAATTGCGAGAAACGAAAGTGAAAAGAAGGAAAAGTTTATCGCCAACATCATTCCGTATCGATTCCGGAAAATGGAGATGAGATCTAAACTTGATCCTGGAGTATACTTATGGTAGACCTTTTTACGTAGGGTAAAACAAGTTTATTTTTCTGTATGTGTATGCTTATTGAAGTGACCACAAAGTTGTGTTGTTGTTTCTGAGTATACTTTATAACCTGGGAAAAAGTAGTTTTTAGCAAACTAGTCTCCTCATCAAAGCGTCTCTACAGTTGTATTGAATATTTTCAATCAATTAACTATTTAAAGTTGTTTTTTTTTATGATAAAAAAAAAAAAACACAACGTGACCACATTACTCGTAGCATACAAATTTTGCCTACCACTAAATATGCTCCAGAGGTCTTTGGAAATAACTGGTACCAAATTATTTAAAGGACTGTCCTAGTAGCCAACTGCGGTGCTAATACTACCAATTACTTTTATCTAAGGAATCCCGACGAAAATTTTCAATTATACGAGTACTTTCGCAGCCTTTCGTAGCAGATAACATACTTATTCCGATGAGGCGATGAGGGCCTTAACTATTGTAATAAAACTCTCAAGTTACCATATTCTTTGGTCAACTCACTTCAGTTACGCCCTTCCCGAAGGTTGTCTTCCACTTGTGCGCGCCAGTGATATTATGTTGATGTAAAAAAATCAAAAACTCCTCGCTTCGCACATAGGAGTATTTACACTAAAAACCTGGCCAGAATTATTTTGTGAATTTTTTCATTCAGATATGTATAAATAAATGCTAATCAGAATCATTTTCTGATTCTTCAATAGAATAAGTCAAAAAACGTGCTTAGATCTAAAATAAACTAATCATCCTTGTCTGTCTCATCATTTTCATCATTTTCTTCTACATCATTGCGTTTGATTTGTTCTTCCTCCGTTTCAGGAACCAGAAGACCTAAAGTTTCCGAACAGAATGGCTTGCTTTTCCTACGTGGTTATTTTCAACTGCTGCTTAGCAGTGGGTCAGACGTAAGCAGAAGTCTGTTTAATATATCTCTATTGCATTTGACTCTGACAAATTTTCGGGCAAAGTTCTGTCTATAAACCCTGAAGTACTTATTACTTCAGCAGCGTCTTCACGGAGTTTCCCTATTGTTAAAATAGAGTGCGAAATCATTGTTGCAACATGTGTGAATATTTTATGTACATTGGATGCCACCAGTACAGCTGGATGTACAGACTAGCAATTTTAAATATATACTCTTCGAAATTTTTTGTGTCAATCATATGGCCACTTGAACTTGTTTCCAAGATCACTTTGAACTTGTGTATCAATGTCGTGTAATTCGGAAAGCAAAAACTTCAGGATCAGAAAAGAATCTTCAAGATGTATTTCAATCTTTTGTGTTTTTGAATCCTGCTTTTGGTATGTCCACCAATAGACCCATTTCTTTACAAAATGCCTTTGAATGTTTTCTTTCCGGTCTTTTAGTGTTTTTGTTTTTTGTCTTCAGCTAACCTTATTTGTCATTTCTCAATTGTAAGCTGGTAGGATAGAAAAAGCAAAGACGAATATCTCGAAGAATCTTATCCTTGCGTGGAGAATTGAAAGCCCCAATTTAAGGCTATCGGGATCCACTTCATTTCGTATCGTCAAATCATTGAAGACTTTGGAAGTCAGTCCACAAATATAGCATTTCATAGTTGACATCTTCAACTTTATATATGTTTATAGCTGCATTTCATATTTTGGCGTCCACCATTGTTGGTATAAGTTTGTATGTAATGTAAATTATAATCTCAAACTTCCCGGTCCAATCTTAAAATAATATTTATTGCCAACAATATGTAATGTGAAATCCAGTATTATTACATTTAAATGTCTAGTAAACAAAATGGCAGACTAAAGCGGATTTTGTTTAATTACCATTCTCTTTTATTTAACGTCAAAATTAACCACTCGGAAGCATCAGGAACTTGTACAAAAAAATCTTTGTTTGAATATTTTTAACACAAAAAAAGAGTAATTTTGTAATTATTTACAATAACATTAACTGTCATAAACAGTTGATTGCATTGAGTTTTATCATGCTTTGGATATCCGAATTTTCGCCAATTTTTTAGTGTAAATACTGTGGCCCAAGTCATCTAAGGAGACCTAAGAGCAATTTTTTAACCACCTTTATTGTTAGTTGTTGTATCTCATCCCCAAAGCCCGTCAACGCAAAGAGAACCAAAGACTACTCGGTGAATGTTGCGTTCGAAGTGACCATGAATTATCCGTCAACAGTTATGCTTCTGTGACATAAAGTGGTACTAGTCTTCTATAGAGTCTCTTCAGCGTTGGTTGCCAACACCTTATTATTCGAATGGCTTCTTAGGCCAAGGAAACATCAATGGTAGTGCATTATGGTAGTGTAACTCTTCGTTAAATTTCTGACACCATTGACACAAATAATAGAGGACCGGAGTGTAGATGAAACTATTAACTACCTTAAAGTTAGTTAGCGTTAAGCGACGCGAATTCGCTTTGCCATAAATGCAACCTTATGGAGCAGGGAGCGCTCTTTAGTGAAACTAGTTATAGCTTTGTATAGCCCACCTCTATAAATGGCGTCATATACATCCTTGATTTCCATAAAATGATGATGTGTCTGCCATAGAACTAATTATGGGCTGACTTGACTGAAAGGGCAAATCAGATCATTGAAAAATACTAGTTAAAGGTATTCACACAATACGACAGACAAGATCTTGTGGACGATATAAAGAGGGGTCTCCTTTCTTGTGAATCGTGCACACTGAACAGAGGTCCCATTCATCGGGCATACTTTCCTCCGATCATATCTTGGAAATTAGTTACTATATGCTCCAACCAAGTCATTTTCAACTGCCTTAAATACCTCGGTATGTAGCCCGCCGGTTCCAGCGGCATTGAGTTAAGATATTACTACTGTTACTTCATTTTGGTCGAGTTTACGCAAATCTTCGCCTTTATCGCCGATATTGAATGGTTCATCTTGTCTGGCAATGGAATATGGGTTGTCTCCGCCCCTAAGCAGTCCTTTTAATATTCTCAGTACTGACTGCTATTTTACCACTAAATAGCCTTGCTCATTTTTATAGGCTTCTCTCTGGGTTTTCATCTTGATACTCGCCTTCGCCGGACAACTGTATAGTGAAGTCTTTCACCACTAATTGAGGAAAACAATAATGCCTTTTGAGCATTAAAAATGAATATAAAAACAAGTCCTGCAACGAATAACTACGAACAGATATTCTCCTAGGAATCTTTTAGTTGAACCGACGGAAATGCAGTTTCCAAATTCCCAACATCGACTTTAAGTCAAGCTCGAGTTTTTTTTCTTTGTTCCTCTCTACCAGTTCTTAGTCGAGATTTATCATTTAGTACGATCTTTTCACCTTTTGGTGAAGCTTCGTACATTGAGCAGCACCTTACTTGCAGAGTTTATGAGCAGCTGTCGTCCTCTTTTACAACGCTGCTTTATACACATATTATTTTGCTATATTAGCAGGTCGGAATCCTTCCTCGAACCAGGGGTTATGTGGTCTTATTGATTTAAAACATAATTCAGCCTCCAATGACCTCTTAATAACCTTGTTGCCACTGATCTTCTCTGCTTACATAGGATGCAGCGGAAATTTTGAGTAATTTTAACATTCAAACTCGAGAAAGTCTCTTGCAATTCCTTTCGATGAAGACACAGTAAATATTTTTTTACGAGTATCGTTGTGTAGTTTTTGATACCAGCCCTTATACATTGTTGCAATAGGGTACTTTCCGCACAAACCTAATTTTTTAACTTCAAGAAATCGCTAATCATGATTCTGTTGCACTAAGTATTCATTCTCGAAAAATTATTGTGAGGGCTGGGCTCGATTGACGCGATTTATGCCTAATGGTCAGCATGGCCGGCGCCTAATTACTGGTTAAGGGTGCTTTTCGGCATCAGCAGCTACTGCACGGAATTTCTCGACTGAACGGCAATTCCGGAGCCAGCCACGTCTGCTACTGTCTTGTATTGATCCAGTCTCTTCAAGGCGAACGGTTGACTGTCGCAGTGTTTGCTGGACTGGTGTCAAGCGATTAGGCTATCCACGACGAGATTTATTCAACATTGGAATACATAAGCTAATGTCATAACTGAACGAAATGCTTCCCTATGTTTTGGAAATTCCAACCGATGACCGTAATACAATTCTTTTGCCTTCATCTGTCAAATAGCTCTACAAATCTGTCAAATAACTCTACAAATTATGAACCTATCATTTCTGGTGCTTGGTTTTTCGTTTTGTGAATAAAAAATGGATCACAGCAGAAAATTAAAAACTCATAGAGATTTGAAATATAGGATGTTATAAATAAAAAGAAAAAACGATCGTGCAGTGTGCGCAAAGTAAATAAATAAAAAAAATACAGTGATGAACATAAGTCTACGTACACCCTAATATTTCAACAAAACCACGGAGAAACACTTATAAACAAATTAGAAATACAATTCACTTCTAACATTTCATTTTTATATTATTTTACATATATTATAATATATTTCAAAATTCAAATTCATGCATTATAGAACAACTTAAAAGAAATTGACGGATAAAAGAAACAAAAGTATACGTACACATAAAATTCACCGTTTAATCTTTAGTCTTGCCACTTTATTTGGCCCAACTATTGCAGCAATGAGAGCCTTCATTTTGTTTGGAATCTAATTAACTAGGTTTTGGATTACTTCTTTTGGAATTTGGGACCACTCATGCATTAAAGCCGTTATGAGATCTTTTTTATTACTAATTTTGTTGAGATCAGGCGACTGGGGTGGGAAATGAAGTTGTTTTGCAGCATGGTAAATCAGCCACTCTTACACAATTAAGGCCGCATGCTTGGGATCGTTTTATTGCTGAAACGTCCAAGAGGATCCCAAGTTCAGTTGTCTTGCCGATTGCCTTAAATTGTTTCTGAGTAAATACAATTATATTCAAGTACTCCATACAGTTCATAATTTTGTCTAGTACTACCAATTCTACGCCAGACGCTGGCATGCAGCCCCATATTAAAACATTACCTCCATCACGTTTAATGGTTGGAATTAAATTTCTCTTTTTAAGACTTGTATTGGGTTTCCTCAATATCCTTTGTTTCCATCGTATCCAAACAAATTAAATTTGCACTCATCACTGAAAAGAACACCGTTCCGAAATGTGGAATCATCGTTTTCATGAAGTCTGGCAAACTCTTAAATGCTTTTCCTCATTAGAAATGAGGAAATGCTAAAATATTCGGAGCGATGCAACAATCTCCGAACCGACATCCTTCACGGTAGTATTCGTAATGTTAATAGCTAAGTTTTTTTTTAACGATTACAATACATCGAAAAAAATAATTTACAGTGATTCGCGATGTGTGTACGACGTACGTAGACTTCTGTTCTCTCTTACGAATGTGATCTTCTGTTTTTTTTATATTAACATCTGTTTTGTTGTAATAAAAATATGTAATATGCTTATTAAACATTTTTTTGGAAATTAATTTAAATATCCTGATCAATAGTTTTAAGTTAACAATTTTAATGTAAAATTTTTAGCGAAAATTTTCACTGCACGTAGTCTTATGTTCATCACTGTGTGCCATCTGTCAAATTCTCTTGTATACTTACATATGTTTGCAAAAGTGAACGAAAATTTAACGAATCGACGCTCGGCTTATCGGAATCGTAACTTTGTGTAATATATGCGGGCAAATATTGATTATGTTTCTCACTTCACATTGAACCAATTCCACTGACCGATTTCTTGTTGAAAATATTGACGCAATTGTGCCGCATTCTTGAAGTGCGGTGATCCATGGTTTATCTACGTATACAATTTTGCCTCTACTTACCTAATAATGTCGCAGCCATGATAACATAGCACGCCGTTTGCGAAAATGCAAGCGTTAACTTTTCTTCTACTTTGTTCTTGTACCATGGTGTTAATACCAGAAGTCTGTCCCCCACATACAATACCACGTTAAAAGCTAGTATACCACCTTCTTACTGATTGCAGTGCCACTCTGTTGGCGATTCGTTGGCAAGTAATCACAGTGAAAAAGTATAGCATTGTTTTTTTTTACAATTGATTCGAAGAGAACTGTTCTATCCAAACGCAAAACAATGTAAACGTCAAAGTACTCGTATACTACTTTAAATCAGAAAATCAGCGTGTATTACGAAATGCTGTCTGTCGGGGATGTAGTATTTTAACTTTGGGTCAAAATTTGGATGGACGGATATGTTCTCGAAGTCCTCGAAGATCTACATTTCGAAAAAAGGCGCCTTCTTCACTTTAACTGAAACTCTAAAACCTGAGAGGGTCAGGCCTTTTTCCTGTCGAATATGTTGCCAGAGCAAGTCTACTTGAATACGTAAACACTGATTTGTAAGTTCTGTTCATTTATTTTTACTTAAAGTGGCGCAACAGTCCGCGGCGAAATTAGGCCTCAACCAACCAACTCTCTCCATTTAACGTGATTTTGCGCTGATACTAAATTAGCTGAGCCCTCTATTCACTTAAGTGCACCACCAAAGGCAAGCTATTTCTTTGCGAGTTGTCCACCTGAATTAAACTTGGAGACATCCTGGGGCGGGGTCGATGAATTGTAGCCGTTCTGGGCAGTTCAATCTCGCTGTGTAATCCATTCAATTCATTGTTATATCTTCTCCTTCTAATTGCTAATATGCAGTAGGAGTCGAAAATCTCTAGAAGAACTTTTTTCATGAAGCAAAGAAATTTTCGACTGCTTTAAATAATCCATGATTCCGCGCGATTCCAGTAGTACTGGAACCACAAGGGTCTTATGAAGGGCATTCTTTGTTATTTGTGAGAGAAACTTCCTTGCATGGTGTCTGAGCCCGGGTGGAACCTAGAACATCAGGTCCGGCAACTCTAATAGCATAGGCAGCATAGGACTTCTTGAATAGTTTTTGGAGATTCGATAAAAATGTTCGAAATCAAACTTCTTCATAATACTTCTGTGCTACCACAAGTTAATGATACGAAACGTTCGTACATCCAGAATACTAGATCTGTGTCGATCGTAATGTGATCAATCTGATTCCATTTTCGAAGCTGGTTTCATGTGCACTATATTTGCTAATGGGGATCTTACCATCCTATTGCTCAGATGTATGATCGAGGAACTTATAGAAACATTCGTTGGCAATGTTTTCCTTTTCTTCTGTGGGAACGTGAGCACATATTATGCCTACTCGTGTGTTGATTAATAGCATTGATGCAGATATTTGAATCGGAATGAGGATTTCTTACGTAAATCTTTGTCTGATGACAAATCTACGTCCAGTTGTCACAGTTTTCCACCCTTCTTTTGTTCGGTCCATCCCATTACACTTTTTGAATGGCAGTGATATCCGCTTTGTAGTGATTTAGGGTTTTTGCTTATTTTCTGCGCTGTTAAGTATCCGAATATTCCACATGCATAGCCGAAAGTCGTTTTCGCTGAGGTGGTCAACATTGAGTCAATCCATATCCTTCACAATATAAGAATCTCGACCATGTAGAGAATACAACAAAACCCCCAACCTGTAGGGCCAGATCCTTCAGTGGATAATTCCAACAGACCACAATAGGGGTTTTCGACGACCTAGCTACTCGTATATGCCACAAAATCCTCATATGACATTAGCTCCAAATATTTCGATATAGCGTATATGAGGTCATTGCTAGGTCTTTCCCTGACGACACAAATGTTATACTCCTTTTTTTAGAAGGAACTTACCACAATATGTCTTTTAAATTTATCTATTTAATATTTTAATGTATGACTTGAAAACAGCAAATGATTTCCTTTAAAATATGTATCCATCAACAGCTTTCCCCTTTAAAGCAACGATTTAATAACGAGAAATATTTTCTTGTAGAACAGCTTTCTATTAAATGTATCAGCGACGCACGGCTGGCGTCCACTATGCTCGTATCTTTATACACCATTTCGTTTACCAGTGATTTATAGTACCAGAGATTAAACCGCTGATGCGAAATATTAACAATGTTAAGCCTGAATTATTTCTGGATTAAAACATTGCGCATAGTTTTATTTAGATACAATAGAACATGCGTGTATTTAAAACATGTATATCTTTCCATTGAGACGATTTCTTCACATAAAAAGGAGAAACCAATTTACGAGTAGTTTTGCGAATATTTTTTTGTTTAAAAGTAGTCAAAGCTAAGGCGGTTGCTCATTTTACGAGTATCTCTGTTAACTGATCGTAACATAGTCTCACTATAATTTTAAAAGCAAATCGATGGGAAAATATTTTCCATAATAGAAATTTTTCTTAATAAATATCGTAGAAGAAAATTGGATGCCCACTACTGAGTATTTGAGCTTGCATGCAAAAAAATGGGCGCGATTGAGTAGATTTGTTGTGAAAGTCATACCTATCCGTAAATCGTTGTTCGTATTACTCTATCAAAAGTGATCACGTAAGCTAGCGCATCAAAGTATTCGTATATGTATCTATACCCGTACTCGTATACTGGTACGATCAGCTGAATAAAGTCCCAATGGCCAGGTATGTTGGCCGATTTTTTATTTTTTTACATTTTAGTACGGCAAGTGATAGCGGTGATTGGCCATTTAATGTTATTGAACTCTGTGTCGTGTAAGAAAAAAATTGAAGAAATACGAGTACGAGTAGATACAGAAAAAAGGGGAAAAATGTTGACTACAAAGATAAGCCAGTTCGGAATAAGAGTAATGAGGTAATAAGCAATAAGTGTAAGGTCAATTGTTTCTTTGATTGCCGGTAGAACTGTAGGATCTACAAAATATACAGATATAGCAGTCATAACTCAAAATATGAATAATAATAATAATAATATCCCACAGCAGAGTTGGATTGTGAAATAAAAATAGAAAGTGTTTTAAGAAACCAGGAAGCGACCTTAACTGTTCTTCAGTACTAAACTTATAAAAACAATAAAAAATTTAATAGAAACCCATATTTCATAAAAAGAAATTAACACTATGAATTAAATACTAAAAACAAGAGATAGAGTTATCCATCACTTTGTATTAGGTCATACGTTGTGCAATTCTGATCATACCTTACAGGATCCAATCTCGGGACAAAAAAGCGATTGAACAGCGTATAAAAGCAAGTGACAATACACGTACTTTAGTTGCCATAGGGGCTTGCACCCTAAAATGCGTTTTCAACGTGGGAAATCGGTCCAGTCGAAGATTATAAATTTAAAGTCTATAATCTATCAATCCACATAAGGGCAAAATTTAGAACATAAGTAAGGAAAATTCTTGCGATCTCCTGTTATGAATTTATATGGAATAGAACAGGAGAATCAAAATCGTTTTCACTGACTTCAAGGCTTGGATTGGAATACTCTCTTGGCGACATATATGAGAAATAAGGCCTTTTCAAAGCGACAAACAGAATAGAAACAATAAATAACCTACTTAGCGACCTGTCCTTATTGACAGATCAAATTGAAATGACACCTTTCTTAGGTAAGGGATTTTTGACCTTGATAGAAAACAAAAACCAAAGAACGAAATATACTTTGAAGAATAAAGCTGCTTGAAAGAAAATACTTGTATTCTCCTTTGTTTTTTCTGTCGAAACAGAGCATTCAGACAAAGAACTAGTCCATTGTACGAGTACTCCATGTAAGTTCATTTTCATGGAATTTCTAAATCTTTCGAAGAAAGATGAGTACGCGTTTTCAAAAGTAGCTTTGTCGAAGGCATCCTCCATATCGATGAAATTTATCAGTGCGTATTCTTTCTTGTCGAAAATCCTGCAAGAGCGCTCCTAAACATCTGGTATTCTGTCTAGCACGATCTGCATTAGTAGGCATGTTGCATCCTCATGTTGCTCTTCAACATGAAGGAAGCCAGGCTGACGCTCTTGGCGAGCGTGTAGTCCTCTTTTCTGCTGTTCGATATAAAGGCCAATCTCCTCATTCGCCAGGGTTTCGGTATGTATGCCAGTGCGGAGTTAGTAGTAAAGATTCTCTTCAGACTTCTTAGCAGCTGACCTATACCTCTTTGTAACATAAGTGGGTATATGCCATCGGTACTAGGGGACTTGAAGCCATAAAAGGAAGCAAAATCATGCGTTACCACAACCGATGAGATATATCAGCTACAGCGTGTTGTGTTATTCACCTCACTAGCAGGTTCGTTAATAGGAGCTGGTTTTGAGCTGGTTCCGATTAGGTTAAATGGGATTGAAAATGCCATCAGATCTTTTGAGTGATTCCAACCTGGGTGATTTTCCCAACTTGAGGACTCTGACTTGTCTACTAGTTTCACTAACAATTTCAATCTCTTTGAAATCCGAATTAGCTTCTATATTCTTTTTGATCTGTAAAGGCTCAAGTCTTCCTCCATATTAGTCTTCTGGCTCAAGTGGTGGTATATTGACTTCCCAATCGGATGGTTCGGGCTTCAATATCAGCCGCGTCCGAAAGACATTCTTTTTTTCAGGCAACTAAAATCTCGTGAGATGAATGGTTGTCTAAAATACAACAACAAGTCAATTCACACTAATAATTTAGTCTCCCAATTGAATGTTGGACGTCATCCATAGAGCGAAATAACCACTGAGCCCAAACATCTTTCTCTCTCTCTCTGTTCAATTTTCACTTAACACGTGATCCGGCATTTTAAGAGTAGTAATACCCTATTGAGCGCTAAGTTCTTTTAAAAAATAAAAACTTGTTTAGAAGCTTTCTGGTTTCTTTACGTAGTCGGTGTAGACCTGTGGTCTACTAAGCAACTGGCAGTCGTCAGGATTGTTTTCTAGATGGACATGGAAGTTCTCTTCAACAAGTTTGAGACCTTGCATCCGATGTACCTATAGTCTGATACAGAAACCTCCGATAGTACTCTCCAGCCAATAATCTTCTTAGCATACCTGTTGGATAGCGTAAAATCAAATACTCGCTGTCTTACTCTCGTAGCAAAAGTTAACCAGAAAACCAGGCCAGACGATAGTATGAAATCCAGGAGATGATTGTCTCTCATGTTGTAGCATTAGCAACTTAGCATATGATAAGTCCCAACTTCCTGGGATCACAGTATCGTAAAATGAGTTGACGCTGCCATGAATTTGTGCCATTTTCCATTCCTTTCGTAGTTTATGTTTGCAGCGACTAAATCTTGGTTGCAAAATTGCTCAAGTTTAGATGGTGAGAGTGAGTTCGGCACATAAAGACCAGTTTCCGAAATCAGAAATGCATTTATTTCACACCCATGGTTCCTGTATGGATATTATGTGAGTATACGGTGAACCCATTCGGGATAAATCTGGGCGTCAACCAACAACTTTTCCACTTGGGCGTGCCACCTAAGACAAGGTCCTCCCTTACCGGCTTCTCTATTTGAAATGGATTCGTTCTTTAAACATGTCCTAAGCTTTCTGAGCCGATCAATGTCTCTTCCGTTTATGGAGATGGGGCCGAAAATCACTTGAAAAAACTTTTTTCTTGAAGAAACTAAATGCAATTTGATCCGTTTTATTGAACAAAAAGTCCATTCTTAAGCGCCCTACGATAACAATCTTAAACAGTGCTTTCTTCGTTGGTCTGCGATTGGCAAGAGTTATTATTTACTTGATCTCTATAATGGTGTCATTATTAGAATTTACAGCAAGGCCCAGGAGGAAACAGTCTTTTACCACGTCAAAGTTATAGCTTGCCGTTCGAACCGTTGATGTTGGGTGTTCTTTTTTGTAGACTGCAGTAGTTTTATTCTCATTTACTACTGAACCCATCTTTGTCGTTCCTGCTCCAATGACCACAAATGCTTCACCGAGAGCTCGTTAATTTCTGCCTATGATGTCAATGTTGTCAGCGAATGCTACCAGTTATACAGCCTTTGCGCCAATAGGATTAGTCTAAAAGTTTCACAAAAATCACATAACAGCGCGTCACTTTGTCGAAAACTTTTGTAAACTAACGGACGTAAACGGACGAATTAAAAATTAATTCATTCCAAAATCTAGCGGATTGTGGCGACGATGATTAAGACTAATTATTTGGTTGACAAAAGGATTTAGGCGATTATGTAGTATGGCAGAGAATATCTTATATGTAGACGAAGTTGACGATACAGATGACTCTATAGCTGACTTACTCGTAATTTAGAGGGTCTCACTTGTTGAGGACCTGCCAAATGATGCTGAGCTTCCGATTATCACACATGCTTTCATTTTACCATATTTTACAAATGAATTGGTGTACCTATTGTAAATTCCCGCTGCTTAAAATAATTCGGCAGGTAGTCTGTCCGCTCCTGCAGCCTTATTGGACTCTGATATACATATCGCTATTCAGACCTCTTCGTGATCGGGTAGTTGAAGTTGTTGCCGTCATCATAATCCACGTTAAATGGTTCATTCTGTCTGACAGCGGAATGATTGTCGTTCTCGCCGTTAAACAGTCTGGAAAAGTGATCGTTCCAAATTTTCAGCGCCGACTGTTACTCTTCTATTTCGTTCTCATTCATTCTCATAATTGGCAAATTATTTTCGCACTTTGTTAGAACCTATGAGCACCTTTCCAACGACTGCTTTCCGGGTTATTTCATTTACTCGATACGCACTTTATCGATTTCGCCACGTTTTCTTTTTTATGTGGAGATGTCCTTTGAAACACAGAGCAGTGATTTGCTCTACTCTTACATTTTTCTTCGAAATTGTTCTACATGGCATGGGCGTTTTGTTTTTCTTTGTTTAAGGCTTGTTTCCTTGCTTAGATTGTGACAGTTTTCTTGGATGGTAATTTATCTCGGTTTGGTGACCACGGCTGCAATATGTAATCAAACCCATCTCTTGCTTCATAATTAGAGTATTTACGAATTATATACTACAATATGTATATCGCTTCTCAAGCAAGTTTCTCGACCTGAAACTCCATGGTAGTCTTCCATTTCATTTAAAATGTCATCAAAGTCGCGCCAAAATATTTATCTTTCTGATTGATCACTTAGTTGCGGTGCATAGGAGCCAACAATATTCCAAGTTTCGTGTTCTTTATTATCACTTTTGTTGCAATTAGACGGTAACTAATTGCTTACGATCTTATCTAGGAGTTTACCTGTCAATAAGATTGCAATTCCGTTCTTATTTTGCTCCGTTTCGTAATATACATATAACATACATATATAAGGTATTTGATGTGCCTTCGTTTAAATTAGCCCTAAATTAGTAAATTTAAGTAATCAGCCCTCGACATTTGGCTTTAGTTTCTTAATCCCATATTTCGCTTTACATTGTCGTAATACAGTTTGAAGTTCGAAACTTTTACCCACCATTATGCCGACGTTATAGCTTGCGATACGTAATTAATTTCTGAAAACCACAATATTACTCGTCTATGGAAACCTTCGAACTCTGGCACGAATATTTCTATTCGCCCTGAGAGTAGTTTATTTATACTCGTATACATACGTTTCCTTCGCGATGTCGTACTTTCATACTACATATTCTCCTTTCATTCGTGTGCCCCTAGTATGCTTGAATGTATGAATGTAAATCCGACTATTCTTTTACTGCCACAAGCTCATCTTAGACGTTAAAGTACCTACTTGTGAATTTTTTCCACTTAGTCGCTTTTACTACAAGTAGGGAGATGAACTTCGATAACATTATATAAGCCGATAACGAGCGATACCGATGTAATCAGATCACAATTTGGTCGCGAAAACGAATACTTCCTGATGCCTGTAAAAGTCCTTATTTTCCATTTGCTTTACCAATGAATTTCCTTATTGGCTTTAAAATAAAGTCTGACCTGATAAGAACGATAGGAAAAAAATGTAAATAAAACAACAACAATGTGAGATATAAAATTGATTCTAGCTTTGTTTTGAAGCTACGTTCATACCATTATGTGTGGAATAGCACATCATTCAAATGGCCGCATCGACTTCGCTATCATTTAATGACTCGCTCCAATATGTGCGCGTTATTCCGGAAATAGCGTGTCGAATGTTGGCCTCGAGCTCGTCCAAAGCAGTTAGCTTGTTAGCAGAGACTAAGGACAGAGAAAATAATCGAATGGTATCATGATCGCGGCGGCCAATTGATGAACGTTCGTCGTGAGATGACCAATAACCTAGTCGCCAAATTTCTCCTTCACAACTTCGAGTGTTGCGTCGCTTATATCGCATGTAGCGCCGTCTTGTTGAAACCACAGTTCGGATGTTGTCGAGATTTTACCACAGAAAGTCGGTTAACATCGCTCTATACTTGAGACCATTGACAGTAACAGTGTGTTTTTCCTCATTTCGAAAGAAATAAGGTCCGATGATGCCGCCATCCCATAGACCGCAATAAACAGTCAATCTTTGTGGATGTATTGATACTTGACCGATCATTTTGGATTTTGTTCACTCCAATAACGGCAATTTGGCTTACTGAGTCAGTCGCTGAGCCAAAAATATTTTTTTGGCCAAAATCCGGATCTCCGGTCAACATTTCTAGCACCAAATTGGCGAACTCACGACATTATCTATGGTCATCCGGCTTCAATTCTTGCGTCAGCATAATCTTATACGGACGTAGGCCCAAATCCAACCGCAAAATAATTCGGGTTGACTTTCTGGCGATGCCCAATTCAGCTGATCGGTACTGAATTGACATTTTTGGGTCTTCTTCAATTGTGCTCACGCTCAAACTTCTCCACGGTGCGACGAATTGCCTACACACTGAAGCCATGATGACGACCGACCTCACGACGAAATTCACGTTGCGTATTTACAACTGAACCGGTAATAGATAGTATTTTGTAATACTTGTAATTTCCGCACGTTCGGCAAGCTTAAAACGATGCATGATGAAATGGTAAAACTTACTGCAAATACATAGTGACAGCTGGATGTCATTGGTAGATTTGACAGCTGCTGAAACATAACAATTGGAAAAACTATCAGTGCTATATCTGGTTCTAGGCGACAAAAATGTTTTCAGATAACATGTTCAAAAAAGTATCTCTTAACTCTTACTTACATACTGCAGAAAAAATTATAATTAATTGAATTTTATAAATTTGAAAAATCGTTCACTTTTCCTCAAATCTCGTCAATCTTCTGTGTTTGTAAGGACTAGTAAACACTTGTAAGCACTTACAATGACTAGCACTATGTACTTGAAGAATTTTCTTAATTAGTTCAATATACCGGTTGAGTGTTTTTTTTTTATGTAATCGCCTTAGTATTCGTATTACGACTCGCAACTAACGAGTTTGTTCTTCTGACGACTATCTGTATGTGCAGTATTTTTATTTTGTGGTATTGTACGAAGATTATTGTTGCATTGAAGATAGGCGTTCATTAGTGCCTATATTCTTCTTACTTCGTTTTTGGATTTGTTTTATTTTTTTTATTTTTTTTTATGAATCTATGCTTGAGGTTGATGTTCTGGAGTCTTGACGGTTGCCTATAAGGTGTCTAGAGTTGTGTATATGTTAATCTTTGTTCTGTTTGTTTCTTGTTGAAAGAAAATAAGAATGGTGTTGATGATGACTGGCATCTAAACCGGTAAATTTTTTCCAGAATTAGGATTTATTTAAAAAAAAAAAAACAGTTTAATAAAATGCAGAAATACTAATGACTTGAAGCTATTTATAGAGTTCCTTTTCTATCGATTAATGTGTAATTAAGATATTAAAACCCCCACGTAGTGAGTCAAATTGATATTGCTTACAGAAGCTCAATTTTATGTTTTAGAACCCTGAGAAATGTGGTAAATTAAATATCAATTTTAAAAAAAGTCCAATTGCCACTAAACCCAATCCTTAAGGGACGACATCCTCAGTATTTATCTATTATTATTATTATTATTATTATTTCGAGGGATCTTTACAAATGAATTTGTAAAGTCCGGAATTTTCACGCCGGGGTACTATGCCCATGTGGCGCTAGTCAACAGCACGCGGTGTACCGAGTTCCCATGTGGTCAGTATTTATCTATTATATTATATTTACTTAGATTAACATATGACATGTCTAGTCTCCTACTGAATCCGTAGGTAAGAGGTCTGTAATAGGAAAAGAACGCATCTGTGGTTCTAGCTTTTTAATGGGTTATACTCCGCTATATGACAAACTCCCCCGACTTGTCGTTTTGTGCTAAATTTACAAATATCATCTAAAGCGGTGTAATTTTGCAACATAGATATAGGCTACGAAACGAACGGAGAATGGCACAAATTTCTCAATGCGTCAGTAGCCGAACTCACTAAATGTTGTGATTTCAGGAAGATAGGGCTTATCATATGTAGTGATGCTAAGGCTTAGAATACTTTTTAGGGAGTAGAACGTAAGAGGCAATCTTCTCTGTAATTTTATACTATCGTCTGAACAAATTGTCAACAATTATGACTCTTAGCCAACCTGATCAGAACCGGCGCACATACCGAACCTTTGTCGATCAGTAAAAGTAGCCTTTATGTTATTTTATTCTCGTCGTGTTCGGACGTGTTTTGGTTTTGCTCCGTATTAAATTTTTAAATATTATTTATTTCTTCCCCTTCCATATCTCTACTTCTGATATCAGTTCCGCGACATTATTACATTACCCCAAATGCTGACTGTCTCTTTGGTGTGTTTTGTTTTTTGGCTGACCTCAATCTTTCGCGCTCAATAACTGCCGCTTTGCCACTTCTGATATCGGTTCCTCATATATTTAGTGCATTACCCCCAACTGTTGACCAATTTTCCGATTTTGCTGAATTTCACTCGCAGTGCATAACAGTGCTCAAAGTTCATTGTTTACCTTTTTGTTTACATTTGATAAATTTGCCATGTCTTGCGGAATCACTAACTGTTCAATCTTTGATGTCAATGCTGACTTTGTTACTTGTAAGGGCATCTGTGGAAAATCATTCCATGCAATTTGTGCCGGATTAAATAAAAGGAATAGTGTATTCATCAAAGAGTTCTCTGATAACCTAATATTCTTTTGTGATATTCACAAAAATGATGGCGACGAATAAGTCGAAGTTAGAAAGTAGTGTCAGTTATGTTGATGAATTAGGCAACTCGATTCTGTCCTCAACCGATATAATTAAATCCAAGCTCACCAACATCGATAAACAATCTGAAGTCTGGTCGAGATGAATACTGCGATCAATGATCTCAAAGCAGTTTGTTCCGCCCAAAACATCTCTAACTTTAAATTGTGCGAATATGTAAACAACCTGCGTGAAGATCTTGAGACTCATTTTCAATCTACCTCAAAGAAACAACCATCTCTAATGCAGCCTGATCCAATGCTCGAAGTAATCTTTGACAGAATCAACGGTGTTGGTGACGATCTAGCTGCCGCACAATCAACCATTTTCGATATTGAGAATCATATCGAAACGGTAAGCAGCAAAATTGACGATTTACCAATCCATACACAAGACCATCAGAATGTCCACTACAATACATCAATTTTGGCTGAATTGCTGGAAACCGAAGTCGACCCACTTTTACCACCACCTCCTCGTCCACCACGGTTAATTAAATCTACAAATTCTTCAAGCCAGGAGACCGAAACTGTTTTACTCTCAACTCCTCCCGTCGCCGCCCCACGCAAGCTAATCAAACATTTTGGTACTACATGGACACCTTCCGAATGGAGGCGTAGACTCGATAGAATTGAAACTGATATGAGTACATTTTTCATCAAAGGCACCCCAGTAAACGTTGATATTTCTTGGATCACGAAATTCTTCGCAGACAAATGCGGCATCACCATCAGCAAATGTGAAATGTTCCTGCCATCTCACCACAAAGGTAATCGCAGCTTTAAATTCGACCTCCCTGCTAGATACGAATGGTTATTTAAAAACCCTGCTGGTACTAATTTCAACGTTGGAGAGATGCGCATCTGTAAATGGATCGAAACACCTACCAAGAAACAGGATAAAACGAAGCTTAATTCTAAGTTACCTAATCCCGATTCCAACTCCCGTCCCAAACCAGACTCTAATGAAATACCGAAACCCGTCCCAAACCGTCGCAAACCTGACTCTGTACCGAAAACCGTTTCCAACTCCTGTTCCAAATTTGACTCTAATTGGAGATTTAAAACTAATATATTCCCCAATTTCGCCCCTCCCACTCACATCCCGAGCCGACTTCATCGGTCCTCTAATTGTATTGCACCTGCAGCCTCCGTTCCACCCAAGCCCCCGCGTCAACGCGTCTCTTTCAAATTAACACCAATCGCTCACAATAACTCCTCTGAAATACCTACCCCCTCTGCACGTGCCCCCACTTACACTTCTTTCCCTAATTTTGACCTTAAAACCGGAGCTAAATATCCCAATTTCGTTAGGTCCCATATTATAAATCCTTCACCTGAACATGTGTCTAATGCCCCTTCAATCACCCCTGCATCGCCTTCAAAATCTTCGTCCACCTGCCCCATTTTTGACCCCCTTCTGCCTACCACAGTTAAAATAACCCAGCAAACTTTTGGCACAACAGAATGTCGTAATGCACTTTCTAGGCTTAGAGAAAAAAAGACGTACGAGAATATACGTCTCCTTCTAGCGTATCTGCATGATATATCAGACTCAGTTTATTATGAGGGCAAAACTAAAACAAGCGTCATGGTCTCAATACAGCAGGAAGGTCTCCCTACTGACCTTACAAGTCTGAGGAATTTATATACGAGTATCAAGTTCCACGAGATTTTTAATATGTCTCCGCAAAAAGTCTCAGACGACCTTGCTGCTTTCGGTAACTATGTGCACTCAAAAAGGATCTCACACCTCCAACGGAGCAGAGCTGACAACGACAAATTTATTCGTCCCCAACGTGCTACCATTGCCAGTATTTCGACCATCCACTCCTACGCCCTGTCGTAATAACCTTCCTCTTACCTTTTACTATCAAAACATAAGAGGACTGCGATCTAAGACCCGTGCCGTCTTACGCCAATCTCACGCTCTCCCATTTGAGGTCTACGCTCTGACCGAAACTAATCTAATTCCCGATATAAAGAATCAGGAATTATTCCCCCCTAGTTTCAATGTTTTTCGAGACGACGATCTTACCCGTCCAAATGATGATGCTCCCTATCGAGGTGTCCTATTGGCCGTCCGCAATGACCTAAACTCTTCACCAATCGCTGTTTCTACTTCTTCTAAGCTTGACTACGTTTCAATAAAGATAACACTCCCCTGCAGGTCCCTATACATTATGTGTTTTTACATCCTACCGGCCCAACCAATCGAATGCTACCAACTCGCTATCGATGCAATTGATCAAATAATTAACATATCTGATCCTCTCGTATTCGGCGATTTCAATCTACCTCAGCTGCACTGAACTCAATCAGATGATGAATCTTTTTTTATCGCTAACCCTAACTCGAGTAAAGAATGTCTCTTCTTGGATGAAGTCACAGACTCTAGCTTATGCCAAGTTAGTGGAGTCTCTAACTATATGGGTAGGCAATTAGACCTCATCTTCACCACTGACCCCATAAACTCCTCTGTCTCGCTCTGTCCCCTTTCACTATCGACCATTGATAACTTTCACCCACCACTTCTTCTTTCTCTTTTCCACCACTCTCCTTTCCCACACCATCTGCAGCCACCTCTTCTTACGACTTTCATAAAGCGAATTTCCGCAAAATTAATGCATATCTTAGTAAGTGTTCTTTTGATTTCGCCAATATGCCCCTAAAAAGTGCTCTCTCTATTTTCTACACAGAATTATTCAATTCTATTTCTCTCTATGTCCCCTTTTCGTGTAATAGGACCTCTTCTACGAGCCCCCTGTGGTATAAAAGTAAACTTCGCTCTTTACGTAACAAGAGAAACAAATTATGGGCAGTTTTCCTCCGATCCAACTCTTTTGCTGACTATTCAAACTGTCTCGGGTCATACCCAGCTCTATAAGTTTCTCTATCAACGATACCTTGATAGTGCGCAATCAAGGCTTATAAATGATCCTAAGTCTTTCTACCAATTCGTTAACTACAAAAAATATTTGACGGTTTCCCTCCATCCCTCTCATACGAAAACATATCATCAACCGATCCGCATACCATAGCCAACTTATTTGCTGCTTTCTTTGTCGATAATTCCTTCGTACCGGATCCCTCTTATTTCAAATACCTACTTACCTAACTTCCCCATTGGCCCCATATTTCTCAAAGTTTTGATCATACAGTAATAGAAAACAAATTAGAACAACTTAATGATGAATACTTACCCGGCCCAGATGGCCTTCCATCCATATTTCTTAAAAAGTGTTCCTCAACTCTTTCCCGCCCCCTTGCAAATCTCTTGCGATTATCGCTCTCTCAAGGTGAATTTCCACAGATATGGAAGTCCTCTTTCATAAAACCCATACACAAAAAGGGATTAAAGAGCGAAGTCACTAATTACCGCCCTATTGCTAAACTTTCTCATATACCCAAACTCCTCGAAAGCATTTTGCATGAAGCCTTAAGTTTCCAGTGTAAATCTTTTATTTCCCCCAATCAACACGGCTTTCTGAAGGGTAGATCAACTACCACTAACCTCGTTGAATTCGTGTCCTCTGTTCTCTCAGCCTTAGAAAGAGCTAAAGAAGTTGACGTTATAACAACTGATTTCAGTAAGGCTTTTGACAAGATATCTCATAAACTAATCCTGTTCAAATTGTCCGTCCTGGGCTTTGAACCCATTTTGCTTAAATGGATATCTTTTTACCTGGATAATCGTTTTTGTAGTGTTCGTTTCAGGTCTATCCTATCGGCCCCTTTCTTGGCCACTTTGGGTGTTCCTCAAGGTAGTCACCTAGGTCCACTCCTCTTCATCCTAACTATTAACGACCTTCAAAGGCTCATTCAACACTCAACACTTTCTCTCTATGCTGACGAAACCAAATTTTTTAAACCCATTTCCTCACAACAAGACTCCACCCTCCTTCAAATAGATCTAAATAGTTTTTCCACCTGGTGCATCAAGAACTGCTTAGAACTCAATGTCTCCAAATGTCAATCGATTACTTTCTCACGTAAGTGCAAAAAGTCTCCTCAACGAATTTACCATCTCGACGGCCAACCTATACCCCTTGTTGAATCTATCCGCGACCTTGGTATATTATGCGACAGGCAGCTTAATTTCCGCTCGCATATTGATGAGATAATTTCTAAAGCAAACTTATCACTCGGCTTCGTTAAAAGATGGTCCAAAGAATTCTGCAACCCGTACGTGACCACATCACTATACATCACTTACGTTCGCCCCCTTCTCGAGTAAGCTAGCCAAGCGTGGTGTCCCTTTCAACGAGTGCATGTATCTCGTATTGAGAGGATCCAGCGTCATTTCCTTCGATTTGTTCTTCGAGGTCTACCTTGGAACGATCCTCTAATCTTACCTCCCTACCGAGACCGTCTCAAACTCATTAACCTGAAAACCTGAACAGACATTCTGTTCATTGACCGACTCCTCTAAGGCTCCGTCGATTGCATGCCTCTTTGCAACTCCATTTTCTTTAACACTAACCCTCGTAATCTACGTTTCACCCGTCTCTTTTTTCTACCTATCCACCGCACCACATATGGCTCTAACGAACCAATCTCCCGTATGCTGCGTAAGGTAAACTCCAACCTTTCCGTTTTCGATTTTAATCGTAGCACACTTTCCCTCAAATTCGATCTCCTTCACCATCCTTAGCTTTGAGCCCTAGTACTAATAGCTAAACTTTATTTTATTAGTTTAAGTCTTAGTTTTTAAGCTTGTATTAAGCAAAATAAGTGGGGGCGTTAGCCCCCACGAAAATTAAAATTTAAAATTAAATTTATACTAAAAGTCGGAAAAGATGATTACAGGGAGCGTTAAGGGAGCTTTCGACAATGCAACTTTTGACGGCATATAGACGGCTGTAGACGGCGTAGACGAATGAATAGCTTTACCAATTGGAGCGAATTTAATAGCATCTTTAGGAATTTTAATTGGTCGTTATGGTATGATAAGATCACAGACGCACAGACACTATTCTCTTTGAAATGAAATCCTTTATCCCTCATAGAACCAAAAGAAAAGGCATGGTATGACTGGCTGAGGGTTAGGGAAATGTTTTCTTCGGTCCTACAAGTCCAACCAGACAGAGGAAAAACGAAAAACATTCAAACGAACCAGGAATGACTTAAGCGTTCTTAAGCGTGTGAAATTTCAATACAATCAAATACTACAATGTCGCAAAGGTAGTAACAATTTTTGGTCGTTCTCCAAAACTATTAAAAATTCTACCTCAATCTCCATCTGAACTCTCATTTATAATAACATTCCAGCTGTCAGCTCTTTGGACAAGGCCAATCTGCAAAAATGTGCAGTAAACTTTGCGACTAGTTCAACACTTCTAGATTGTGCTTTGTCCCCACCTACACTTGAGTGCGTAGAATCTTCAATGGGACGAATACACTTTCGCACTCGTGTAATAGGAAGAGTACTCGAAGACATTAATATACACAAATCCGCTGGTCCAGATGGTATACTCGTATCTGTTCTTCTTCTGCTTAAGTCTAAGCGTAAGTTTTTTCATTAATCCTACTCATGTTGTCCAGCCCGTCCCTAAAAAAGGTGAAATTTCTTCTCTCTCCTCCTACAGACCCATTGCACTTACGTCCCTTCTTTCCGTAGTCAGGAAAACGCAGATAAACCGTCAGCTCATGAAATATCTCGAAACACGAAAACTTCTCTATGACCGGCAATACGGTTTTCATATCAACAGGTTCACTGATGATTTGATGTCATATGTCACCGAAAAGTGGAACCAAAGCGTACATTAATCTGGCGAAAGCAAGATACTTGATATTTCTAAGGCATTTGACAGATTTTATCATCATGCTCTTTTGTCGAAAATGCGTGCTTTTGGGCTCGACGGCTCTTTTCTTCAATGGATTAGAAATTACCTTTCGCAACGTTCAATTCAAGTTGTCTTGGATGGTTTCAAGTCTGTATTCACAAGATGAACGCTCTTGTGCCCCAGAGCTGCGCTCTGCCTCTGACACTCTTTTTAATTTTCATCAAAGATCTCTTGTCTGCTACTTCTAATACAATATATTCCTTTGCTGACGACAGTACTCTCTGCTTTTCATATTCGTTCCCGGACTCACGTCTCTGCTCTTCGGCTGTAGAAAGCGAACGGCGACAAGACTCATATTGATAACAAAATTGTTTGGACTAAATATATTCCAGCGAAAACCTCTAAGTCACTGTTGACTTCCCGGCAGGCAGTGTAAATAAGATAAGACATAGGGCTCGTGGCCGAGGATCAATTATATCCTTTTTGTCGTTAATCTGCTGGAACACGCTTTCTTGAAATAATTCACCGCTGCTTTGATCAGACGGCACAGATTTGGGGCTTTCCCTAGCAGTCTTAGAGTCATGTGATCAATTCTTAATAATTTTGCCACAGTTTACAAATGAGATAGTATGCAGGCATGGTTAAAGGTTCCTAGTGACCAAAGCTGTCCCTTTTCTAAGCTGACAGTGGCTTTGGCTTGATGAGTGTTGGGCTTGATGAGGTTTGCTGCTCTAAGGCCTTACACCAGAAAAGCAAACCGAATGTAGTTCTTACAACCACTATGCTGAAATTTTTTTTGCAAAACTGGAAATTTGCATTTGCTTTTGTAATAGGTTTTCTGACATTCCTTTTCTAGTTGCTCGCAAATTTGGTTAACACTTTAAAATATGGTTGACCTAGATTGTTGAATACTCTTCCCAGGAAGGGATCCTGCTACAATTGATATTACTGTATGGAGTGCCATATTTACCAATTAGCATCTATGTATGCATGCGAATAACGTTGATATAACTCTAATATATACTCTAATAAATACTATTAAATAACTCCGTTGGGCGGATCGCTGTGGGTTGGGAGTAAACCCCCATAAAACTGATCTTGTACTCTTTTCCAGGAAATATAAAATTCCAATCATAGACCCTGCCTTTCAATAAACGGTACCAGTTTAGACTTCTACGATACAGTAAAATACCTGGGTCTCATTTTTGACAAGACACTAAACTGGAAACCTAACATTCAAGAAAGAGTCAAGAAAGCTACAGTAGCTTTATTCTTTTGCAAAAAAACCATTGAAAACCAATGGGTCCTTCAACCTCACATAACCCACTTTCTATACGTCTCGGTTATAAGACCGATACTCATCTATGGGGTGGTTGTCTGGTGGTGCAGTCAACTGCAGCAAACTAAGTAGAGTCCAAAGAATCGCGGCACTGGTTTCACCCCTCTATATCCTCAGCAGGCAAATAGATGCAATCACAGCTATTCGCCTTAAAGGACAAATAATCTATTTGGTCACGCTTACATGTTTATACTGTCTTGTATGCATTCCCTGTAGATCCTTCTGGGCGGAAGATGCTTTCATTGGTGACAAATCAATCTACCTCTATACAGATGCATCTGAGACTGATAGCTCGTTTGGTGGCGGTGTTTTCTCAGATAAGCTAAATCTAAGCTTCTCCTTCTGTCTTTCAAATCACCGTTGCGTGTTCCGGGCGGAAACTTTGTCGATTATAGAAGCCCTGTCCTTGCTGAATAGAAACCTGATATGTGCAAGGGATATCCGCATACTTTCGGATAGTAAGGTCGCTATCACTAAATTCTAGCAGTACAACCTTCACGTATGTTGGGTTCCGGAGCACAGAGACATTTCAGGGAGATGTAGGCCCGACGAACTCGCCAAAATTGGAATTGCTCTACCTATTCTACTGGAAAAGGGTAGCATCGGTATACATACACTGTATGCTAATAAAAGAACAAACCTTAGCTAGATGGACTGTTGGACCAACATGTCTATCGACTAAACAGATCTGGCCAAAGCTGGATCAGAATCGCTCTAAGAGTTTGATCTTTCTAAATAGGAAACATCTCAGGTATGTCATCACTGGACACTGCCTTATAGGCAAGCATGCAAGAAGTCTTGGCGTTTTTACAAATGATTTCTGCAGAAGCTGCGTAGACGCACTCTGTACATGCCTAGCTCTCTCCTAAAGAAGGAAACTCCACTCAGGAGCTTTCCTCTACAATGACTTAAGCGATCTAGAAAATATAGACTTTAACAGTCTCCTACGCTTCATCATAAGCTCAAACTGATTCCAAGAGGATGAGGATCACACATCCAAGTGGCATCACAATGGGCCAATAGGCCTAAGTGGGTTGTTCTTTCCAACAGCCACTCTTACCTAACCTATGCATGTTCTTACTTAGACAGATATTTTTCGCCAATACCTTAAGTATACATCTACCAACTATTCCAGCATATTAAGCAGAAAAGACGAAACACTTAATAGGCCTAAAATCATGTTCTCGCTGTTTTAGGGATAACAATTGTATGGACTTCCCAACAAGATTTGGAAACGTAAATGTTGTGATAAATCAAAGGAGATGACTGCTTTGAAACATATAAACTTTATTTAACCAGCAAAAATGGAATTCAAGATGGCGGATAAGTTATTACAAATTGAGGGTTAGAAATGTTATGATGACAAAAGGTGGACATTTTAGTTAGTTCTCTAAATGACAGCAGATGTCATTGTTGACAACCGTGATCATTGCCGTCACTGCTGAGGTTTTTGTGGAATGTAGTCACATTACATCAATAAACTAAAGTATCAAGAGAAAATTAGCTGGAATCTTGAACAAAACTTTCCCATTCTAGGCATCTTCTCCTATCCTCCTCGTCGATTATTTTATTTACCACGTCCATGCCAGCAGTGTTCCTTTTCGATTTCCTCTTAGCGTGCGCATCTCATCTCTCTTGCTTTCTTTGGAGTCCACGGATTTATGGGCATTTTGAAGCTCCCGCAGGTTGAACTGTTTTGGGAAAGGGGCTTGGCATTGCCACTATTTAGGAAAAATATGACAAAAAATCGTTTTTACCAATTACGAACAGCTTTTCATTTGGTTGAGTGCAAAAGTTCCAAATAACAAGGACAAATTGCAAAAGGTGTGACGTATTCTGTATTATGTCCGCAAGCGTCTGCTAGAACATCCATTAGAAAAAACTTTAAGCTTTGATTGTTAGTACTTTTTAAGGATCAATTATCCGTGAAATAATGTATAAAAAATAAGCCATATCCATGGAGAATACAACTTTTCTTCCTCTGCTGCCAAAGCAGAATGTCATATTGCTCTGTTGTTCGGCAGATGCAACAGCTGAAAACGATGGAGTAAAGACCATGGGATTTGGAGCAGCAGTTATTATTAAACTTCCAATAGAATTCCTAAGGATGCAGCTGAACACAAATCGTATTTTGACATTTTCTTTAAATCCTAGATACCATAGTCGGCATTCTCTTAAAACCAAAAACATAAAAGGGCCCGAAACCGCTCGAATAGTGATAAGGACTTACAGAAGAATGGACGTCGTTCGTCAGATCAAATAATTTGTAGAGACGGAAGTGTCATTGTTACTATATGGTTGGATAATATTAGAAATCAGTGCATATGGCCTCTAATTATCTTGGGACAGGTGTTGACGACGCTAAATGTTATGGCAAAGTAACACGCTCGTATCTTAATATTGCAAGACCAGAAGTAGTCAAAAGTTACAATGATGGAATGGGCAGAGTTAATATTCTGGATCAGTTGTTTCATATTATCGCATTTTTCTGAAATCAAAGAAATTGACACTTCGAATTATTATGCATTTTTTTGATATTGCCGTGGCAGGATCTTATGTAGAATATCGTAAGAAGAAGGGATTGAACTCAGAAAACAGCTAAACCTCATTCGCTTCCGGATGCAAGTGCGAAAAGCATTGGTTGTTATGGAAAAAACTTCACTCAAAAGAGTTGGGCGTTCTTCTTCCTCAAATAGTCCATTTTCAGCCGAAAAAAGACAAACGGCGCTATGCAGCACCGATCAAAGATATTTAGTGGGATGGAGTTGGACACTCTCCACATTTGAATGATGAACCTTACTTGTACGTAGGTAAAGTGTTGAAAATAACTTCGCCCCTGGAATTTTAAAGGCCAATTTGCACTCTATGCAACGGTTGCCCCATATTCAATCTTCATAACCACAGAGACCTCATCGGGTTTGGGCAGCAGAGTCTGCTTTATGAACTCAAGCGTGGTCTCTCCTCTCCGCTGCCTTAGTGGCAGAAATCATTGGGAACATTCGTCTTCAATCTAGGTGGTGTTTAACTACTAGGTCTTACTCTAATTGCAACTGATGTCGCAGTCGTTTTGCCTCTCTTCTCTTTCTCCCTACCGTCATTCTTTTTCGGCAACGAACTTCTGATAGGTTTTGAAGGTAACAGCATTCTGTTTGGGCGCAGATCTCGGCAGTGGGCAGTGCATCTTTGGCTATTATGTTACCTTCTTAGCACAGGCAAGGACATTCTGCTTTTCTTTGGAAAGCAAAAAGTTATCTTTATCGTCGAGAACCTTTTTAGCATGTCCTGCCTTATTTGCCCTAGCGGTCGTATGTACTCGTACATATGTACATATATGCTATCACTACCTTCGAGATCCCTTCATTAGAATCGGATATATCGATCACCATTGAGAGCTTTCTAATCGTTTACGTGTAGTCTTAGATTTTTTTTTGTTTGTTTTATTCATTGACGCTCCGACTAGTAAGGCAGGAAGTAATCCTCAAGTACTGAAAGAGGCGCAATATCGGTCTAAGCTAATTATCAATCATCTAAAGCTCGCTCGGTCCATCTGCTGGACCTCGTTAAGTTCTACTTACTCACTTTCATCGTTCGGAATGCTTAACTGGAATGAAGCTAACTACTTCGGCACCTCCGTTCGGAATACGGCAATCTGGTGCTAAAGCGCAGAGTTTAACGACAACGTGTAACATAGCCATGTAACGTAAGTTTCTGATGCCAAATGTGCACCTGCATTTAAAATGAGTTAAATTATAAGTTAATTAGGTTTCTGAATATTTACGTGCAGATATTATAAAGTTTGAAGTTCAAATTGATATCAATAGGACTTTTGCATATTCTGACATTGATTTTCACTTATCTTCTCTGCTATTGGCACGTTTGCTGGGACGTTTTAGAATGCGCAAGTCTACAATACATTCTGACACATCATCTTTTGTTTTAACTGAACCATGCACAAAACTTTAGTGATAAGCTATTTACGGACAATTATTCGTAAACAATGCCACATTTGTCTTATTAACAAATCTACAATTTACACATTGAATAGAAATTACTTTTCTTGGATCTTAAATTGGAAAAGACACCTACTTATCGGCCAGTTACAATTGGATTATGTATGAACTTCCCCTTCTGTGAATTGCGAGGCCAATCTAACACCTCTGCTAATCATAAGGTCATAATACTTGTACTTGTTCCAATTGTGAGACAACTGATAAGTCGAATGGTCCCCTTTGCGATCAGGATTTAAGCCTCAGCCAGTATCACGATCCCACTAGGAGGCCAACCTGTTGTAATTAGACTTTTTTTTTATATAATTTGCGCGCACTCAAGGGATTTATGTACCCTTAAAATGTTTGCACACAGCGCGGGCGACGGAAAATCAGGGAGGAACGAATCACGATATTTTAGAGTACGTCCGAAAGTAGGCTTGAGGGTATATTGATGAGCATTCATAGCGAGACGGGTGTTACGGTTAAAAGTTTGAAGGGGCGGAATGCTACTGGCGATTTCAATGGAGCACTGGTGGTGGAAATAGCGATAAAACAGTGTGAGACACAAAATATTACGTCAGTGTTCGAGGGTGTCCATTGTTTGAGTGATATTAGTATCACCTATGAGTTTTATCGCACGATTTTGGATCCTATCTAGCAAGTGCAAACAGGTCTTAAGGGCACCTGACCAGATGTGGGCGTTGTACTTCAGTTTTGGACGGATAAATGCCTTATATATTGAAGCCAGATCAGAGGAGTTGAAGTATTTCTTACATCGCTTGAGGAAACCTAGACATTTCGCAGCATTTTTGACGACATCGAATATGTGGTCATTCCAACGTAAACTGTCACTGACACACATACCGAGAATGGAAAGTTTATCGGTTTCGACGATGCAAGTGCCATTCATGGATAATGGCTGGGTGTTTAAATTTTGCTTTAACGACAGTAGACAGCATTGTGTTTTGGAAGCATTAAATTCTACCCTGTAGTGGTTCCCCAATTAGTTATTCTGTTAATATCAGAATTTAATGAGCTTAACATACGCTGGCGTTCCCGCTCTACAGCCGAAGAGCACGGATATGAAAAGCAG
The DNA here is from genome assembly GCA_949129095.1 of Volucella bombylans. NCBI lineage: Eukaryota > Metazoa > Arthropoda > Insecta > Diptera > Syrphidae > Volucella > Volucella bombylans. The sequence continues at coordinate 63,695,584 of OX422144.1, read as the reverse complement.
AGAGTACTGTCATCAGCAAAGGAATATATTGGATTAGAAGTGGCAGACAAGAGATTATTGATAAAAATTAAAAAGAGTGTCGGAGACAGAACGGAGCCCTGAGGCACACCAGCATTTATTTTGTGAATATTAGACTTGAAACCATCCAAGACAACTTGAATTGAACGTTCCGAAAGGTAATTTATAATCCATTGAAGAACAAAAGAGCCTGATGCTAAACTCTGTCAAATGCCTGATATTTCTAAGTATCTTGCTTTCGCCAGATTAATGTACGCTTTGGTTCCACTTTTCGGTGAGATATGACATCAAATCATCAGTGAACCTGTTGCTATGAAAACCGTATTGCCGGTCATTGAGAAGTTTTCGTGTTTGGATATATTTCATGAGCTGACGATTTATCAGCGTTTCCATGACCTTGGAAAGAAGGGACGTAAGTGCAATGAGTCTGTAGGAGGAGAGAGAAGATGATTCGCCTTTTTTAGGGACGGGCTGGACAAATGCTATTTTCCATCTCCTCGGGAAGAGTCCTAAAGAGTACGATTGATGAAAAAGCTTACGCAGTAGTTTTGCCAGCGTGGAAGAACATCTCTTCCGAGGAAGGGTAAATATGCCTGACATTACGGGGTTTTCTGACTCCCAATTTTCAGAATATGGCCTCTGGTCAGGCTAAACTGGTCATACACGTTAAGTATCAGTGGTTGTAATTTGACGTTCTCCTGCCATAAGAAGAGTGAATAATCTATTACATTTCAAAGACGTTCTGAATAAATGATTGGGGGCCCAAACTTAACTATGTAGGAATCACCTCATTGATTCTTTTCAATTGTATTATACAGGTCTTCTTATACAGGTTTATTCCTTTCGAATAAATCATTGTTTAATCCCTCGGAACAAGGAACACCATTCTTCCGAGTACCCTTGTGAAACTATCCGTCCAATTATTATGATAAGGTTCATGCTGAGATACCGCTAAATTCGGTATTCGATCTATGGAATTTATACACGACTCTCTAATTCTCAATATCTTAGTAAGCTATTCGTCTGATTGCGCATAGTTTCTGCTCAAAATGTTCTTCAAATGACACAGAGACACCAATAAATTTGAAGAAATTGGGGTACCAAAAACTATGGTCGACGTTTCCAGTTCTTTTCATCACTGTTACAAAAAGGCGCTGATATTACGAGTACATTGAATTTGAAAAGTGCTAAGTCCGCTTTGAAATGTTTGATTTTCATAAGCTCGCCAAGCGTACCAAAGTTGACGTAGCTGGAATGGTGAAATACTTGTAAGCCCATCGTTTAATTGATGAAGTGCCCCATTACAGTTTTCATTTCTCTGACGACTATTATCTCTAGGCTCTCGTCATGTCGAGGACACTGTCACTGAGGAACCTCCTTCATTTACGCCTTTGTACTTGTTGATGAGCCACAAATAGGTGCTGTGCACATCACATAGGGATGGATTTGCTGACATTTGTAATCGGCTTGCAAGGCATTAGCCTGCATAATACGGCAACTGCCTTTGGTTGATCAGCATGGTCTGTTTTACAATCTGTGTGGTCAGGCTTAGCCCCTTTGTGATTATTCATAAGGACGATCTGTATTTCTGATATGATATACGAAACTTTATCTAATTTTTGACGGGGTCGTTGCAAAGTTGCGTCACTCTTTTCCTACTAATGCGATGTCATTAGCACATCCAATAACATCTCCTCGTCGGAAATCTCCCTTAAATGATAATGAGCTATTTTTCGAAAAGAATCCTCCTTTATTACTGGAGTTAAAGTATCCTCCCAGTGACCCACAAGACTCAGCCTCATGACCCTGCTATAGAACATTTTGTATGATTAAATTTTACGCATACAGCTTCCATGCGAAGCCTCGATTTATCGGATTTTCTGATGACCTTGCCGTGACGGTTATTGCAAGAATACTAGTAAAAGTTTAACTCTATAGCAATGAAACAGTTGTAAATGTACGTCGGTCGCTGGTTAATTAGCATCGGTTTGCAACTCGCTGATCAAAAAACTGAAACGGTGCTTACTCGTATTACGAGTACGAAGATTTTCTAGAGGGCAAATTGTTTCTCCAACATTTCTGAAGATTCTCGAAGTTATTGTTGACAGTCGTCTAAGTTTTTAAACATCACCTAGAGCAGATATGCAAAAAACCATCGAAAACTGTTAATGCTTTTACAGTGCTGATAAATAATATCGGAAGCCCAAAACAGAATAAAAGACTGCTTCTTGCTCGAGCTGGGAGTTCTAAACTCATGTATAATACATACGAGGGACGTTCAATATATTCTCGGTATCGATATGAAGGAAAATGCGAATTCAATTTAAATCGTTTTTATTTTTCAATATAATCTCCCCTAACATCAATGCATTTGTTACATCTTGAGATAAGCTTTCCTAAACCCTCAAAAAAATAAATTTCCTCTTTCTCTGCAAAATACCCATTTATTGCCGACTTGAGTTCTTCATCATCCGAAAATCTTTTTCACGAAGACATTTTTTCAAATCCGGAAACAGGAAATAATCACTAGGGTCAAGGTCTGGACTATAGGGTGTGTTGGATTTCTTCGAAACCACAATCTCGCACAGCAGCCTTGGAAACTCGCGCCGTGTGAACAGTAGCATTGTCATGAAGAAGCAACACACCCGCTGCGAGTTTACCCCGTCTTTTCTTTTTAATTTCCTCCCGCAAATTATGCAAAGTGGAAGCGTAGGATGTGGCGTTGATGGTTTCACCTTTTTTTTTGTACTCAATGAGCAAGATTCCCTTTGAGTCCCAAAAAACTGTGGCCATGAGCTTCCCGGCAGACGGAGTGACTTTGAACTTCTTCGGGGGGTCTGTTCCTTTTTTATGCCACTGCATGGACTCTTGTTTGCTTTCAGGGTCATAGTGGTGGACCCATGTTTCGTCCCCAGTAACAATTCGATCCATAACACCGTCCGCGTTCTCACTACACATCTCCAAAAGCTCTCTACAGCATGCGATTCTCACTTTTTTCTGAGGCGCTGTGAGCATTCGTGGCACCCACCTTGCACTGACCTTTGAAAGGTTAAGATGGTCATGAAGAATGGTGTGAATGGTACCAATTGAAAGCTTGGTGATCTCTGCCATCATTTTCATCTTTATTCGGGCATCCTCAAGAACAAGTTTTTCGACTTCTTTGATGCTTTCTCCCGTACAAGCAGTAGCCGGGGCGCCGGAGCGGGGGTCGTCTTCAATGCTCTCTCTGCCTCTCTTGAACAGTTGATAATGAAGGTGCGGAACCCTGGTAAACAGCCACCATCTCTTCATGAATAGTTTTTTGACTTTTTCCTTGCTTAGTGAGAAATTTAATTACAGCGTGATGCTCAATTTTCACCATCATCGTCTCAGTTGCCATTATGATTCTGTTTAACTAGAGATAAAACGCGAATTAATAATCACATTTATATGAAATTTTACATGAATACACTAAAATAATAGTATTACTTGATAAATAAGTCAATTTATATATACACCACAGCTTCACCCCGATACCGAGAATATGTTGAACGTCCCTCGTACGTAGCGGAAATATGGGTATATGCTTCAAAGGTTAAGTCTTACGCGTGGGTAGTCAAATCGGTCCACCGCCTTAGCGCATTAATTGTCGCGATGGTGTTTCAATCAACTTCGCAGATCCCAACTTGTCGTATCTTCAATGGCACCAACAGCGAGAGAGTCCAAAATGGCCGATTAAACGATGGAAAAAGAAAACACGAAAGAAACTGAAGCATCGCAACCTAGCAAAATCAATTAAACATATTCTTAAAGGAAGATGGATTAAAAGGAACCAAACAAACTTTTATCTAACTCAATATCAGAGAATATCTGTCTAAACGTAAACATGAAAACATCCCAAACCGTCACTATTATGAAACTGTCCCGGAAAACACTGAACACACTGAACACACTGAATCATGCGAAGTAGTGTCCTTTATGGCAGTATCACGGGGGGCACAAATCGGAGGCTTACGCCGGTAAGAATCCGGCACTACCAATGGGCATCACTCCATTGATGCCTCATACAAAAAAAAAGAAACACACTCCACTTAGTCTGCATATTAATAGCACTTCGTTGTACATTGTATGTATTCCACAGAACTGGATCTAGAACTGACCATTGTGGAATATCCCTTGTAATTTTGTTTATTGTCTGATCTTCGTCTGTGTCATAGGATAGGATTCTGTCTTCAAAAGATTCTCTTATTATTCGGAGCAGGTATCTTAGCATCTGCATGTTTCGAAACGCTCTTATGATGATTTTCCAACTGGTTGAGTTAAAAATGACGTCAATGCCCATGACAGCGCAGCATTGATTATGGACAATGATTCTACGAATATACCATGAGTGGTGCTTAGTTTTTTTCTGAAGCCCCCGACCAGTTACACAGGCTATGTCTTTTCCATGGCATGGTCTGATAATAAACGAGTGTGGAACGATAGCTGGTCTTGCGTAAAAGGACAACAGACCTATGACTGCACAACGCATTTTACCAGCTACATTTTGGAAGCTCTCAGTGACCAGTCGAAAAATAGATCAATGGGAGTAGGAGCCCCTGGAACTTCGGTTCCAACCTGAGTTGCAGATATACTGTAGTTGAAACCTAAACTGCTAGGGAAAGTGAGCTTAAACTTACATGATAGGTTCCCACGTAAAGCAAGCGACAAATCTGTCTCTTTCGGCGTTCTAATACAGTGTGTCGGATGATCATTTCCTATAATTTCGGTATTGTGAGCACGAATGCTCGTACAAGGTGTCGCAAAATTTATCATCCAATTTTGTTTTTGAATTACTTTTGTACCAAATAAAAAAAATAATTTTGAGTGATGGAAATTTTTATTTGAACCTTTACAATTGTTTCTGTTAAGTGGAAAAGATGATATCCGCCAAATGGGCTGCCGCAAGTATTGATACACATCTGTGTCCGTTTTATCGCATTTTCCATGACTTTCCGCAAGACTTCCGGTGATAACTGTACGCATTCCTGTCGAATTTTTTCCTTAAGGGCTACGATTGTCTGAGGCTTGTTGGCATAAACCCGCGACTTCAAGTAACCCCAAAAAATTGTGGGATGGTTAAATCGGGCGATCTTGCTGGCCGTGCAAAATCACCAAAACGGGAGATTACGCGACCAGAACACATTTCCTTCACAATATCCATTGTGGCTCGTGCTGTGTGTGCTGTTGCATCGTCTTGTTGAAACCACATGTTCATGTAAGAAGTCGTTTATCATGGCTTTGTAGCGTTCCAGTAATTCCAGTAACAGTGACCGTATTGCCGATGACGTGCTAAAAATACGGCCCAATCGCTCCTCCCGCGTGAACGCCGCACCACACAGTGGCTTTGAGTGGATGTAATGGCTCTTCGTGCATCACACGCAGATTTTCAGTGCCGCAGAAATGAAGATTTTACTTATTGACGTAACCGCTTAAGGGGAAATGCGCCTCGTCGCTCATTTTCGACACAAAATCGTCCTCTTCGTTGTTGAGATTGAGGATGGCTTTACAGTAATGCACACGCGACTGACGGTCAGGAAGCATTAACTGATGCACTGTTTGCACTTTATACGGAAATATGTGTAAGTCTAAAAAATGCACCTGGTGATGCCCAATTGCGTGGCCCCTCGTATAGTTGATGTTTCTTCGTTCTCAGCAACATCGGCAGCCACATCCGCAATATACTAGGCCGAACGACCAGTCCGGTGGCAGTCACCCCCTGAATAGTCTCCTGTGATTCCACTCTGTTCGAGTCAAGTAGCTAAGTGCCGGAATGTTTGACGAGTTGGCGCGACACGATTAGGAAATCGACGTCGAAATTCACGCTGCGCTAATACCACCGACCGATTATTGGTCAGAAACATCGACACAATTATTCCACGCTCTTGCGGAGTATAGCGCTCCATTGCTTGTCTGTTTGTATGTTGAAGCTATCTACTCGTAGTTCACAAATGTCAAATATGATTGGGTGATTAATTTTGCGCCGCCTTGTTATACGACGATTGTTGCTCTGAGGGTTAAGTTGCTCTTTGGGATAAGAGTAAAGAATTTTACTTATTTTTTGAAAGTTTTCGAAAGCTTCTGTTTTAGTAAAGATTGCGTCCTGTAAGGATTCTGGCCATTTTAGAAGCCTTATTGGTTTTTATTGAGCTCGCTGCTGCGAGGACGTCTGCTCTTACGACGGATGTTATTATTTCCACCAGTGTTTGAAAGCCTTCACTTTTTAGTACGGTTTCGGTCGGTGTTTGCACTGTTTGCTGCCCAGTTTCATGATGGTTCGCTCCTTAGTGTCGGCCAGTAATGCTTCTGTTGTGTAGTAGATACGCACTTCCATATGAGTTAGTCTAGTGTGTTTTGGCTGATAAAATTTTCACAATATAAAATTAAAAGAATCACTTTATGTGAATCTATGTAAGGTTTGTTTATGAAATATACCGAACTTGCTTCAGAATTTTTTCATCTGTTAGAGTAGCTAGCTCCTAATGCGAATTTTGTGGGTTATCGGCAAGAACTCTCTTCTCATGCCCTTTTGCCGTCGACGAATATATGATATTTTTTTGTTATTTTTACACTACATTACAATTTACTCTTGTTCATGTTGTCAAAACCATCATCGTCGTCTCAATTTCTACTCCATATTATTTATTATCATAACCTTCGAAGTGTCATTAAACACAAGCATAACTTCACATAAAATATCTATGTCCCTACATGCTACGTATGTTAAAAAATTTCTTTTTCAAAAGTTGCATTCAACTATATGAATCCTGTTTTTCTAAGAAAAGGTATTATCTGTCATAACAATTTTGCAGTCAGTTTTTGAAATTATTGTAAGTGTCCAGATGCATTTCATCACACTAGATAAAACTCTATGCAAGGACAATAAAAAAAAAAGCAGATGACAGGGAAATTAATGCGATGAATTTGTGCTTACATATCTACTACTTATGTCATCCGTACAATTTATATATGTTATGTACAAATATGTATGCATGTTGGATAGTACAATAAGATTCCTATGATTCCTGACATTTTCATTTTTATGTGATTATTCTAAAAAAACAGCAAAAGATAAAGTCCGAAGTTTGGTTTTCATTTTACGAGTACGAGTTTATAATTGATAACAAGTATTCATCAAGATATTCGAAGATATTCGTAGTTTACGTACAAATTTCGATGTTTTTCTTGCGCATCTATATGTAAAAACATGTAATAATTCTTATTTAGCTGGTGGAGTGACGATCGTTTATAGGAGTGATATTGAGTGTCAAGTATTAAAACCTGATCTTAAAAGCGCAGATATAATTTGTTAAAACTTTAAATATTCTGGAATTTAATACGGTTTTGTTGGCGTTGCATTTATTTATTGTCAACGCCTCTTTGGTGGACTTTTCTGAGTTTTTGGACTACTTAAGTTGTAAAAGCCAAATTCTCTTAGGAGATTTTAATATAGATATTTTGTCAAATTCACGTGATGCTGATAATTTTCTGGCGATCTTATCTTCTTTTGGTTTCAGCTCCCTGGTGAACACACCTACGAGAGGGTCCTCCTGCTTTGGAGATCTTAATGCTAGATATGTGGTATGGGGAAATAATCCGCAAAACACCAGGGGCAACCAGTTATACTACTGGTGGGGACAGACTTGAACTGTACGCGACGAATATCCCATCCTTCCCATCAGCCGGTTCTTTCCTGGACTTGGCATTAATAGACAGTAGACGAGAACTGACTAACGCGGATCGAAACACAAGGAACTGTTTGCGAGCGTTCGAGTATGATAGTGATCACTACGGACTTGCCGCCACAATACGGATCCCAAACGGGCAAACGCAGCTGGAACAGTACGATCAAGTGCACCCATACGACTACCGTAATGTACCGTAAGTAGATAGAATACTCAGACGAAAGCCAGATCGAAAAGTACAGGACTCCAACAATCAACGCATTGTACGCACACAAAAGTAGACTGCTCTCGAGGTTTAAACAGCTGTATAGACAGTTTACTGACAGAAACGATCCGGAAACAAGAACACTAAAGTCACTGATCAAAAACCTAAAACAATTAATTAAAGAAAATTACAGTAAGTCTGTAAGTCTGTACTGGGGCAATAAGATTCGGGCTATAAAATCCAGTAGTCCGAATATGTTCCCGCAGATAAATAAATTATTCAGGCGTAAAGATCACAATGACATTCAGTGTGTCCGAATTTCACAAACGACAGAAAACAGACAGACACTACTGACCGTTGGCATAAGTCCAGAGAGAGCCGACTCAGGCGACGGTCTTTTCGTGGTCGAAGACCCATAGGAGAAAGTGGATTTGCTGGGAGCTTTTTTCGAGGCCGTGTATACGGTGAACAATCCGGTTTACCGTAATCACGACATTGACAACAGGGCCTATGTAAATCACTATTATCTGCGTAATGAACTTCAAAATTGGCGATCCGAGAATCACAGTTTCACCGTATTCAGTGAAGAAAACGAGGCAAACGTTATAGTCGCCGATGAAGGAGCCACCTCGCATTTGCTCGTGCGAAAAGATGAACTCCTGTGCATCTTTGAGTCTCTGAAAAACAAAAAGTCGTCGGGAGTAAATGGTATTCCAAACGTCGTATTATGACACCTGCCCTTGGAAGCAGTGGATATATTTACTACGCTGTTTACTGAATAATGCATATTATACAAAGCATTGGAAAACAGCAGTGGTGCATCCAATCCCGAAAAGGGATAAAGTTAGAACTAACCCTGCTAATCTCCGGTTAATTAGTTTGCTTCCGAATATTAGCAAGGTATTCGAGAAAGTGGTTAATAGAGTACTATTAAGGTGGGTTGAGGAAAATAATATAATTCCGGAAAATCAGTTTGGTTTTAGGGCGAGGCATGACACTATTCATGCTATGTCAAAGCTGGTCTCCGACATTCAGTGGAATAAGTGCAAGAACCAGTGTACGGGTGCCTGCCTCGTTGAATTTGAGAAGGCCTTCGACACCGTGTGGTTAGAGGGGCTTTTCTATAAGTTGACCAGGATGGGCATGCCGAAACATGTGCTATATATGATTTACGACATGCTTATGGGAAAGAAGTTCGTTGTCAAATGTAACAACGTCATTTCGAGCAAGATCTTGGACATTAAAAACGGCTTACAACAAGGGCCTGTGATTTCTCCCATACTGTTTAACCTTTACACAAGTGATCTAGTAGGTTCCCTCAATCATGCCATAGCGTACCCAGACGATTTAGTGACGTACAGATCAGGTCCAAAAATCGAAGTCATCAATACTCTTCTGCAGCGTGATTTCGATCATATTAAGGCGTATTGCGATGATTGGAAATTGAAAATCAATTTTCAAAAGTCGGAAACAATCTTGTTCAGGACTCCATTGAGATGGGCTTCTAGGGATACCAGACATAACTGGCGAAATTTAGACATCATTAGTGAGCTACCTTGGTATTTGGCTCGATAAGTATTTGTATTTTGACAAACATATAGATGCTTGTCTTGCTGGAGCCACAGCCTAACAAGAAGGCTGTTTCACAGCAGTCAACTTGTCTCTAGGGTGAAAATCATATGCTATGTGGCCCTAATCAGGCCAGTCATCGCGTATGGTTGTCCCGTGTGGGTGGTTCAATGTAGCGCCGTATCAGATGGAAAGGATTCGGATGTTTGAAAGGCAGTGTCTTAGGACTTGTCTTGGCTTGTAAAGGAACACCAGAATCAGAGTACATAAAATATTATCCCAATAAAGTCCTTTACCATGGGGCTAATCTGAATAGGATTGACAATTTCCTGATTAAGTTGATTCGAAGACACGTTGCAAGGGCAATGACCAACGATAATGACCTGATCTTTGGAGCTTATTACCCCAATGAAATGTACCACGAGAGCTCACCTCTATCGGGCTTTATACCGCCAGAGGCTTTTCTCCATATTGGTGCTAAAGGGTTAATACAAAGTAGGGATGGTATCCCGGTAATATACCACCGCCACCGCGGTGCGAAGGACAAGCGTCTCATCTACGACGGGTATGTTACCAATGCTCAGGAGCTCCTCCGCTTTAGTCCCGCGATTGCGGACAGGGATCGGATCGATGCCTAGAAAGAGTAGGAATGGCTTCAAGAAGGAGGAAGGGATGGATCGCTCTCCTAGGTCGGTACGTTACTAAGGTAACATATTCCTCTTAGTTGTAAGTTAGATTAGGGATAGTTAGGGGGATCTCGTGGAAAGACCGCGTTCGTTAGCATGAGGCCGCACCTCTGAGAAATGACTGGTGGTTTATCGCATTGGTTAAGTCTTGGTGGTGCGTGTGCACGATTTTGACGAATGACGGGCGCCCGAAATCGCAGTTGGGATAGTGACCACTCTGTGCGAGAGGCTACGAGTGCTTACCACCCCGATTATAGATAAGATAGGTTAAGTAGCTTAAGTAGGTTAAGTAGAATAGGGCCGTAGTTTTAAGTTTTACATAAAATTCAAAAGATACGGCATCTAAGTTTTTTTTCTAAAACTATTTTTCTATAAGATTAATCGTAAGATAGTTTTTAAGGCCGAAAGCCAAAGTTGAATGACATTGTTAAGTTTAGAGCGTTCGGTAAGAGCCAGTAAGCTAGATTAAGTAACTGCTGTTGTTAAATTAGATTTAATCATTTTTGTCTAGAATGTAAGTTAATAATGAAAGAAACAATAAAAATGAATTTAAAAGTAAAGTAAAAGGGTCCTCCTGCTTAGATCATATTTTTGTTAACTTGCATAGGAATAATAGTGTCAACTTTAAAACAAAAGTATATGATCTTAAGATAACTGATCATAGCTTAACCAGAATTCAGTTAAAGTGTTGTGTTGAAAGGAATAAGCCCTCTTGCACAAATTGATTAAGATAAGATAGATTTTTCTGCACTTAATACTGCTCTGACCATTGCAATTTGAGAAGAAATATACAGAGAAAATAATCCAATTATTGCGTTTGATATCTTTTTGCGAAAACTTCAATATCACATTTCAGATAGCAGTCAATGTTTCAATAATAATAATAAAAAGTTAATACTATTAAAAAAGTCGATGAGCATATCTCTACTTAAAAAAATTAATTTAAAGAACAAAATCCATGTTAAGCTTTGTAAAGAGCTAAAAACTGAAATACCGCGTTGCAGAGATAATTACCTCAGTAATAAACTCGCTGATAATTTAGGTAATTCTAAAAACGAATGCGAAGTTGTTAACCAGATCTTAAGTAGAACTAAGCCAAAAGCTGATATTTCTATATTGGATGGGAGTTCTTTAGCTAAGGATCCTTTTGTACTGGCCAATAGTTTAATTATTTTTCTAATATAAGTCTTAACACTGATAATGCTTCACCTTTAAGTTTTTGTCAATGTTCGGATAGTATTATTAAAGATTCCCTTAACGTCGACAGATTTTTCTTTGAACATTTTTCGTCACTAGAAATTTATAATATTATAATGTCTCTTAAAACGTCTACTTCAACATCAAATGATATGATTTCCAGTAAAATTTTAAAGAATATTTCGTACAACATTTCTGACGTATTAATGCATATTTTTGATGCAGGTATACAAAAAGGAGTATTTCCAGATGCACTTAAGTTGGCAGTGGTTATTCTACTGCGCAAAAAATGTGAAAAAGTCTTCGCTAAAGTTTTTGAAAAAGGTATGAAAAACAAGAATGTTATTTTTTCTGGACAAAATCAATTTCCTTACCGATCCCCAATTTGAGTTTGACAAGGTTTTTGACATGGTGAAACTTTGTTGCTACAAAAACTGTTTAGGATATGTTTTCGAGGGACTGTTTATGACTGGTTTGCGTCTTATCTAAGAGGTTGTAAACAAAAAATTAAAATTCGTGATTGTTTAAGTTCGAGAAAAACATTAAACTTAGGCGTTCCACAAGGTTCAGTTCTGGGACCGATCCTATTTTTAATTTTTGTAGATTCACTTTTCGTTCAAACTTTTAAAGGTCAAATTACAGCGTTTGCTGGTGATACCTCTTTATCGTATTATGAAAAAAACTATTTTGACTTATATATGTATGTCTGTGAATAATGATTTAGAGCTTTCACGGAAATGGTATTTTTCTCATAAACTGATTATAAATGAAAAAATGAAATTTAGGATTTTTATGTTTTTAACATTTCTGGTTTTCCATGCGAAGACATGGTGTTAAGTTATCAATTATCTAGTTGTTCGAAAAATAATTTAAATATGTGTTCTCATCTATTTGGTAAGATCTCTTTTAGTGCTAAAAATAAGTATTCTGTTGGCTGTTTTAATATTTTTTTTTTTATAATTTACGCGCGCCTAAGGGGTTATATACCCTTTTACTGTTGCCAGGGCGCCGTCGAAAAGGTAGAAAGGAGGAGAAAGGAAAATTGTTTTGTAGTAGTTTGAAACTCAGGTGTGTTTGGTTTCGGTATTTGCTCTCCAGGGGGTGGGAATCCGAGTAGGACGGAGAGTTTTTTCTTCACTCAGAGTGGAAGGTTATAATTCGCAGTAATTATTTGTGCTTGAAACTCCACAACAGCCAAATCTACGTGTCAGTGCTATGCCTTCACACGCAGAATTTTTCTGTCTGAGTTCCAATTACACAACTGAAAAACTTGAAAGACTTGTTCATGGGCAGGATTCGAACCTAGACCCCTCCGAGTGAGAAGCGATTGCTAGTACCACTACACCACGGCGGTTTGAATGTTTTAAGTATTTGGGGATAATTTTGGATAGCAGGTTAATTTGGAAAGAACACACTTCTCAATTGTCCAAATATTTGAATTACGTATTGAGGCAAATCTATCACCTGAGTCATCGTCTGGCTCTCGTAGCGTAAAAATCGCGTTATTAGATGTTTCCCGCTGTGTTCTGCTTGTGTGTTGATCCCTTCGTGAAAGCTCTCTTTCTTACCTCGTTCACACTCCATAATCGGATATTTTCTTTCCTCTTCTCTTTATTGCGGTTAATAAATTTATATCCCTTTGTGATCGTATTTACGGCATGGGCCCACCGGGGTTGATGAACAAGCCCTGGAACCGGTTTGACATTCTATCTGATATGTCTTCTGAACACCTAGGCAAAGAAGAATAAACGTGGATTTTCACCGGTTGAATTCCCAGAGCTACCCGTTGTTCGTAGCACAAAAAACCCAAAATTTGTAGTGACAACAGCAAAAAATAACAATAAACCTTGATCAAGCGTGAGTATTTTCTTTCTAAAAAAAATCAATTGACGCTATTAGCACCTGTTACGACAACATATCTATGCTGAAAGATGGTAGCGTCCTCTTATTAGCAAAACCAGAACAAATTGCGGATAAATTCCTTAAAACAAGTGTTCTAGCAAACCAACTCCCAGTAACAGTTAGCCTTCACAAATATCTCAACTCCTCTAAAGGTGTTGCACCATGGTTGAAAAATGTGTCAGAATCCGAAAACGTTGCGGAGATGAAATCGCAAGGTGTAACCGAGTTGTACAAGTTCACCAAAAAGGTAAATGATAAACTCGAACCAGGCCTCGTCGCAATTTTCAGCTACTCGAGCATACGAATAAAAGGTGCACTAAAAGCAAGGTATGTGTCAACTGTACAAGATTGCTGTGTGCTAACTGTCTTGAAAAACATTCATCCTCTTCAAAAGATTGCCCAAATTTTTTCAAAGCAAAGATATAATTACTATCAAAATCAAAAATAAGTGCAATATGGCCAAGGCCAGGCGCATTACAAATTCACTATCTCTTTCTGAGCGAATTAAAAATAAAGTAGCTAACAATACTTAACAACTCCAAAACACTCATCCTCCTACCCCACTCTCTCAAACCACATTCAGCGAAATCAATACAGCACAAAAAATAAACCAACCTGCAATACGTACCTCACCATCGCCCCCTACCCCATCTTCATATTGTACTACAGAATTACATAGCTATCAGTCAATGCCCTCTCCCTTTCCTAAACCAAAACAACTCTTAGAGCAAACCATACCCATTACCATTAATAACAAATTAACCTCACCAAAAACAACCGACTCCACCACACACTCCATCCACAATAATCACATTTTTTCTTTTGTTTTTTTTTTTGTGTTTCGACACGCCTAGTTTTTAATTATATATTTAATATGAATGTTAGACTAAACCTAAACTTACCTGTACAAAAGCTACGCGTTGCAAACTGTTAAATCCATTAAATGGTAAAGTATTCGGTGGTACCCATTTCTTAGACCTGATTTTAATTTTATATCTTCCAAGCAAGGAATCTGCCAAGTCCACACCTCCCATAAACTTGTTGTAGTCCTTGATAATAGCTGGAAAATCTACTTCTTTGATTCCTTGGTTTTTTTCATGCCTCTGAGATTTAGAAATTGGCTTCCCTCCAATGAAGTTAGAAGTGATTGTAACTACTTTTGTGTCCTTCCAAGTAACTACAGCCAGATCCATGCCATCAATGCTGCCTACTACTTCATAAAACACACCACGCTCTTTACTTTTCCAGTATTTGTCATCCATAAGCTTACAGTTTGGTAAATCATTTCTTCGGACGGTTCCCAGACTTAGAATTCCTTAAATATAAAAATAAAAGTACATAATGTAAAAAAGCGCTTACGTTAGATACTGGCTACATACCTTTTCAATAAAGATGATAAATTAATGGCATCGAAGTGTAATAATTATCGAAATATATTTTGAAATACATATCTTGGGAAACATTTCGAATCAAACGAATTACGACATTGGAACTAGCGCCTAAGTTAACTTCAGTGGGCAAGCGAAATCGATCATCATTTTCCTGACCAGTATAGAGCTCAATATTGAAGGCATACCCAGATACTCAACACAAAACCAACAACTTGTAACCCCATTTATGAGGCTTCGATGGAAGATACTCTTTAATGTAGTTTCTCGCTTTTGTTGAGCACATTTGTTCATCCACACATAAAGACTATTCAAAGGGAACTTTTTGGAAGTTTTTTATCAATTTGTTTATGAGAGGACGAATTTTATGGATGCGATCATGAGCAATGTTCGATTTTGGAACCATTTTTGCTTTGTCATTGAAATGAAGAAATTGACGAATTTTCTCGAATTTATTTACAGACATTGTACTCCGAATAAGTTCATTGCCTATAATTGGCTTCCAAGAACGTCGTATGTCAGGAGTCTGCAGAATTGATATTAGCAACAACACATACCAATGTATTTTTGAATCTCAACTGCCGTTAAAGCGAACTGTTTGCCTGGGTCACATTGTCAAGCATACAAATTAAACTCAGCTACGATTGATTTTGGCGCAATGATGCAGGCTGCACTTCACTTAAACCGTTAAAAACCATCTCTCAAACTTTTTCATACGCCTAAATATGCGACCTTACTCTATTTTTTATTTGTACCAAGTCTGTCCAGGTTTTTGGGTACGCAGACTAGCACTCCTGCAAGTGTACTGGGTTTTGTCCGGGTTACATAGCTCTCCCCAAAATACGAGTACAATGCTGATATGCCCTCATACAATATAAGTAGAAAATTTGTCTGCTAATCTTCTACTTCTTGCGTCCGCTCCTTGAGAAATATTTTCTCTTAGTTGTTGGTCCACAGAGGTGTTCTTTAGTTTTAATTACATTTCTTTAGGACTAAGCATCTTTAGCTCAATTGGAAATTAGCCGCTTCTTGTCATGCATGCCGACTTGATTTATGTCGCTTTGCGCAAGCCTGCAGAATCAATGCCTTCCTCTTACAAGTTTGTCGATTCAGCTCAATCGACAGTACCTAGTTATGCACGCCGAGTTTTTTGACGTCTCGGTGTCTTCCTCTAACACGCTGCTTCTCCCGGGTAGATACACAGGTTCTCCGAACCGGAACGCTGGTGCTCATTGGCTCTATGAACATGTTCTGTCCTTCGTAGTCGCTGTATTCGAACTCTGTAGTCAAAGTCTCTAGCTACCCCACATTTATACCTGTCTGAAGTGAAATTCTGTCTGACTGTATGTGTTGAATGCCAGCATCGCCACGTTTTGCTTTCGTTTTCTGTCACTCCTATCTTCGCCGCATCCGAAATAAACTCTACCCTTGTTTTCGGTGGCAATAGCTATCAATTATTAATTTTTCATTTTAATGCTTCCCCATCAATCCAATACCACTTCATGGTTGGTCGTAATGTCAGTTTTACAGCAGTGTAGGGTCTCCGCTAATTTATTTGGCTGCACGTGTTTACATGATTTGTCAACAGCAAATTCGTCCTTATATGAAGCTTTTAGTTTCTTCGCAACGGTGTTGTTTTTACGTAGTTATGTAGAACTTATCCACATTCCACTCTCATGGAGAGTAATCAATGTAGTTTTCATTCCCAAAGCCGAAAAATGTTCTCATGTTGTCCCAAAAGACCTCAGACCTAACATATAAGTCTATCATCTTTCCTTCTAAAAACTCTAGAAAGACTGAATGACATCCATATATGAGCTAAAATTGATTCAAGACTTTTGTCAACGGCTCAACATGCATACTGTGAAGGAAAGTCGGTGGAAACGTACACAAAGGTTGATTTCCTGGACTGAACATAGAGGGTGCCTTTAATAACTTCAAAACATCTGCAATCACGACTGCGCTGTCAACTCTGCAGGTAGACGACTCACTTGGGGAGTTGATCAGTCTTATGCTATATAACAGGATAATCAACGCCAAACTGGGTGGGGCTTCTGCTAAAAGATGTGTCAGCAGAGGTACGCCACAAGGCGGTGTCCTCTATCCCCTTCCCTGGAACTTAGTGGTTAATGAACTGCTGATATACCTGGAAGCGGGCGGTAGCAGGGTGATTGCCTATGCGGATGAGGTGCTATAGCCGTCTCAGGTAAGCATCTTAGTACCATTAATTCAACTAAATCTTGACAGATTAAGCCGTTGGGCAGATAGCTGTGGATAGAACTGATCTTGTCCTCTTTTTCAGGAAATACAAAATTCCAATTATAGACCCTCGCTCAATAAACGGTACCAGTTTAGTCTTTTCCGACACAGCTATATATTTGGGTTTCATTTTTGACAGGAAACTAAACTGGAAACCTAACATTCAAGAAAGTGTCAATAAAATTACAGTAGCTCTATTCTCTTGCAAAAAAGCCATTGGGAATAAATGGAGCCTTCAACCTCGTATAACCCACTGACTATACATCTCGGTCATAAGACGATACTCACCTACGGGGTTGTCGTCTCGCGGAAGACCTTAGGGAATGAAGTCAACTGCAGTAAACTAAGCAGAGTCCAAACAACAGCATGTCTATGCATAAGTAGAGCCCTACGGTCTACTTCCTCTGCTGCATTAGACATTCTGTTTCATTTGACACCCCTCATTATTTTCAGCAGGCAAGTAGATGCGATAGCAGCTAAATCTAAGCCTCTCTTTCTGTCTTCAAAATTACTGTAGCGTGTTCCAGGCGGAAATTTTTCTGATTAAAGAAGCTCTGTAAGAAAGCTTGGTGCTTTTACAAACGATTTCTGTAGAAGCTGCATGGACGAGGAGGAAGAGGAGACAATCCTCCGCCTACTTTGTGCATGTCCTGCTCTCTCTCAGAGAAGAAAACTTCATGTACGAGCTTTCCTCTATAATGACCAAAACGATCTAACGAATATAGACGTAAAAAGTCTCCTACCCTTCATCATAAGCTCAAACTGGTTCCATTAGTAAGAGGATTATAGATCCACGTGGCACCAACCTAAGTGGATTGGTGTTTCCAACAGTCACTCTTACCTACCTACCTACCTAGGTAGTTAACCCCGTTCATACCTCCTAAGGGAGTGACTTCTTTCTGTGATCATTTAGATAAAAGAGGCCGAATACTCCGACGTTAGTAATTCAATTCGGTGAAATAAGAGCTGCTGTTTGTTCAATAAGCATTAGCGAATCAAATTCACTTTAATGACAGCAGCTAACATATGGAAAATAAGCACAATTGCTATGAGTTCTTAGTTACAGCACCAGGTAGTACCCAAATACCAAATACCACAGGTGTTCTTTGGTCGGCCGGGAAAAGAGTGCGATCTTGTATCATTTCCACCTCGCCTCTGCGTCTGTTTTGAATGACAGAGTTGGGAACAGGTAATTTATCTTGTTTTCAGCTTGGGAATCAGGTTAAATCTAGCTGACTTGGGGTAGGCCTTGTGCTCAAGCATGTTGGTAGCTATGGCAAGGCGACTCGCGTAGTAGAAATTGACAAAATGTTCATCATTCAGGCCTATTTGCATGGTTGTCTGTACATACACAATTTCAATGTCTATCTTCGGTGATGGATTGTTGACGGTGCTTGGCTACTTGCAAAAGTTGTTCTTTTTATCCTCAGCTGCAAGGGGGAACAAGGTTATATTAATTCGACCTTAAATTCGACCTTCCTGCTACATACGAATGGTTATTTAAAAACCCTGCAGGTACTAATTTGAACGTTGGAAAGATGCGCATCTGTAAATGGATCGAAACATCTACCAAGAAACAGGATAAAACGAAGCTTAATTCTAAGTACCTAATCCCGATTCCAACTCCCTTCCCAAACCGGACTCTAATAAAATACCGAAACCCGTCCCAAACCGTCGCAAACCTGACTCTGTACCGAAAACCGTTTCCAACTCCCGTTCCAAATTTGACTCTAATTGGAGATTTAAAACTAATATATTCCCCAATTTCGCCCCTCCCACTCACATCCCGAACCGACTTCATCGGTCCTCTAATTATATTGCACCTGCAGCCTCCGTTCCACCCAAGCCCCCGCGTCAACGCGTCTCTTTCAAATTAGCACCAACCGCTCACAATAACTCGTCTGAAATACCTAACCCCTCTGCACGTGCACCCACTAGCACTTCTTTCCCTAATTTTGACCTTAAAACCGGAGCTAAATATCCCAATTTCGTTAGGTCCCATATTATAAATCCCTCACCTGAACATGTGTCTAATGCCCCTTCAATCACCCCTGCATCGCCTTCAAAATATTCGTCCACCTGCCCCATTTTTGACCCCCTTCTGCCTACCACAGTTAAAATAACCCAGCAAACTTTTGGCACAACAGAATGTCGTAATGCACTTTCTAGGCTTAGAGAAAAAAAGACGTACGAGAATATACGTCTCCTTCTAGCGTATCTGCATGATATATCAGACTCAGTTTATTATGAGGGCAAAACTAAAACAAGCGTCATGGTCTCAATACAGCAGGAAGGTCTCCCTACTGACCTTACAAATCTGAGGAATTTATATACGAGTATCAAGTTCCACGAGATTTTTAATATGTCTCCGCAAAAAGTCTCAGACGACCTTACTGCTTTCGGTAACTATGTGCACTCAAAAAGGATCTCACACCTCCAACGGAGCAGAGCTGACAACGACAAATTTTTTCGTCCCTAACGTGGTACCATTGCCAGTGTTTCGACCATCCACTCCTACGCCCTCTCGTAATAACCTTCCTCTTACCTTTTACTATCAAAACGTAAGAGGACTGCGATCTAAGACCCGTGCCGTCTTACGCCAATCTCACGCTCACCCATTTGAGGTCTACGCTCTGACCGAAACTAATCTAATTCCCGATATAAAGAATCAGGAATTATTCCCCCCTAGTTTCAATGTTTTTCGAGACGAAGATCTTACCCGTCCAAATGATGATGCTCCCTATCGAGGTGTCCTATTGGCCGTCCGCAATGACCTAAACTCTTCACCAATCGCTGTTTCTACTTCTTCTAAGCTTGACTACGTTTCAATAAAGATAACACTCCCCTGCAGGTCCCTATACATTATGTGTTTTTACATCCTACCGGCCCAACCAATCGAATGCTACCAACTCGCTATCGATGCAATTGATCAAATAATTAACATATCTGATCCTCTCGTATTCGGCGATTTCAATCTACCTCAGCTGCACTGAACTCAATCAGATGATGAATCTTTTTTTATCGCTAACCCTAACTCGAGTAAAGAATGTCTCTTCTTGGATGAAGTCACAGACTCTAGCTTATGCCAAGTTGTGGAGTCTCTAACTATATGGGTAGGCAATTAGACCTCATCTTCACCACTGACCCCATAAACTCCTCTGTCTCGCTCTGTCCCCTTTCACTATCGACCATTGATAACTTTCACCCACCACTTCTTCTTTCTCTTTTCCACCACTCTCCTTTCCCACACCATCTGCAGCCACCTCTTCTTACGACTTTCATAAAGCGAATTTCCGCAAAATTAATGCATATCTTAGTAAGTGTTCTTTTGATTTCGCCAATATGCCCCTAAAAAGTGCTCTCTCTATTTTCTACACAGAATTATTCAATTCTATTTCTCTCTATGTCCCCTTTTCGTGTAATAGGACCTCTTCTACGAGCCCCCCGTGGTATAAAAGTCTTAACGTAACAAGAGAAACAAATTATGGGCAGTTTTCCTCCGATTAAACTCTTTTGTTGACTATTCAAACTGTCTCGGGTCATACCCAGTTTCTCTATCAACGATACCTTGATAGTGCGCAATCAAGGCTTATAAATGATCCTAAGTCTTTCTACCAATTCGTTAACTACAAAAAATATCTGACGATTTCCCTCCATCCCTCTCATACGAAAACATATCATCAACCGATCCGCATACCATAGCCAACTTATTTGCTGCTTTCTTTGTCGATAATTCCTTCGTACCGGATCCCTCTTATTTCAAATACCTACTTACCTAACTTCCCCATTGGCCCCATATTTCTCAAAGTTTTGATCATACAGTAATAGAAAACAAATTAGAACAACTTAATGATGAATACTTACCCGGCCCAGATGGCCTTCCATCCATATTTCTTAAAAAGTGTTCCTCAACTCTTTCCCGCCCCCTTGCAAATCTCTTGCGATTATCGCTCTCTCAAGGTGAATTTCCACAGATATGGAAGTCCTCTTTCATAAAACCCATACACAAAAAGGGATTAAAGAGCGAAGTCACTAATTACCGCCCTATAGCTAAACTTTCTCATATACCCAAACTCCTCGAAAGCATTTTGCATGAAGCCTTAAGTTTCCAGTGTAAATCTTTTATTTCCCCCAATCAACACGGCTTTCTGAAGGGTAGATCAACTACCACTAACCTCGTTGAATTCGTGTCCTCTGTTCTCTCAGCCTTAGAAAGAGCTAAAGAAGTTGACGTTATAACAACTGATTTCAGTAAGGCTTTTGACAAGATATCTCATAAACTAATCCTGTTCAAATTGTCCGTCTTGGGCTTTGAACCCATTTTGCTAAATTGGATATATTCTTACCTGGATAATCGTTATAATAGTGTTCGTTTCCGGTCTGTTCTATCGGCCCTTTGTTTTGGCACTTCAGAAGTTCCTGAAGACAGGCACCTAGGTCCCTTCCTCTTCATCCTAACCATTAACGAGCTTGAAAGTATCATTCAACACTCAACACTTTCTCTCTATGCTGACGATACCAAATTTTTTAAACCCATTTCCTCACAACAAGACTCCAGCCTTCTTCAAATAGATCTAAATAGTTTTTCCACCTGGTGCATCAAGAACTGCTTAGAACTCAATGTCTCCAAATGTCAATCGATTACTTTCTCACGTAAGTGCAAGAAGTCTCCTCAACGAATTTACCATCTCCACGGCCAACCTTGTTGAATCTATCCGCGACCTTGGTATATTATGCGACAGACAGCTTAATTTCGCATATTGATGAGATAATTTCTAAAGCAAACTCATCATTCGGCTTCGCTAAAAGGTGGTCCAAAGAATTCTGCAACCCGTACGTGACCAGATCACTATACATCACTTACGTTCGCCCCCTTCTCGAGTAAGCTAGCCAAGCGTGGTGTCGCTTTCAGCGAGTTCATGTATCCCATATTGAGAGGATCTAGCGTCGTTTTCTTCGATTTGCTCTTCGAGGTCTACCTTGGAACGATGCTCTAATCTTACCTTCCTACCGAGACCGTCTCAAACTCATTAACCTGAATACCCTTGAGGAACGAAGGGACGCAGCAGACATTCTGTTCATTCACCGACTCCTCGCAGGCTCCGTCGATTGCATGCCTCTTTGCAACTCCATTTTCTTTAACACTAGCCCTCGTAATCTACGTCCCACCCGTCTCTTTTATCTACCGTATGCTGCGTAAGGTAAACTCCAACCTTTCCGTTTTCGATTTTAATCGCAGCACACTTTCCCTCAAATTCGATCTCCTTCACCATCCTTAGCTTTAAGCCCTAGTAATAAGTTCTACTAATAGCTAAACCTTATTTTATTAGTTTAAGTCATAGTTTTTAAGCTTTTATTTAAAGCAAAATAAATGGGGGCGTTTTTCCCCGTTAGCGGAAAAAATGGATGAAATCATTCCAAAATTAGCTCCGAAAATACTTTAAGAGCACTAGTTTCGGATATGGCACGTTCCTAACGGAGCTACTGCCGGGCAATCCAATTCTAACGGATGAAATTCCTTCCCTGGTCGACTTCGACATCCCGTACGATATAATTTATCCGGAGAGGGAGGACTGGGAAATAAATTCAATAATCAGGTCAAATGAAATTGCAATGTTCACAGATGGTTTGAGAAAAGAGCAGGTTCTGGTATCTTCTCAGAAGACCCAAAACTAGGAGTGTCTATAAGACTACCGAACGCAAGCAGTGTCTTCCGATCAGAGGTTCTGGCTGTCCTCGGGGAGGCTGAACCAATGCAGATGAGATCGGTATCCGGTAGAGATATCGCTATCTACATCGATAGCCAGGCCGCACTCAAGGCAATGAACTTCAACTCTGATACATTCAGGGGCACAGTGCTTAAGGCACCATGCAGTCAGAATCGGGTAAGACTGTGCTGGGTGCCAGGACACTGCTGTATTAAATGAAATAAATAAGCGGACGAGATTGCAAGATAACGATGGCTATTCGACAATAGTGAGGTTGCCAATATAGGGGCACTACCGAGGAAAAAATCACAAATCACAAAGTCTTGAAGGACACAGGGTATCCAAGGATCTTTGGCCGCTTATTGACGGCAAAAAATCAAGGAAGTTAATAAAATTAAACAGGGATAAGCGTAGGAGAGTAATGGGAATTCTGACAGGACACTGTCTCATGCCGCAAGACGCAAAGAGACTCAAATTATCAGACACGGATATCTGCAGATTTTTCGGTAATCTGCAAGCTGTTGATAAAAAAAAAAAAAAATAATGGTATATAATGTATATAAATAAAAATAAATGGTATAATCAATAATGCGAAAATGCAAGGAACCTTTAAAGCTGGTTCGAAAATTTAGCTGGGTCATCTTTGAGGCATTATGTTTAGAAGTCAACAAATTTTTCAACCGCATCTGCTTGCAGAACAAAAATAAATATCTTTCTAAACTGGATCAACTGCTTGAAATCTAAAATGTTTTTGGAAGGCAATTCGAACTATGAATAGCCGATCTTTTTCAACTGGTGTACGATAATATACAAATATTCTTAAGGTGTATTTTTGTGATCTCCTTAACCCTGCCCCCGACACAACTTGCCTCTCCTCTCAGAGTCAATGACTATTTTGCCAGGACCATACACTTGGGGGAGTGCCAAGCAAGCAGCAATCGCAAAATCAAAATTGAACAAAGCTCATGGGGTTAACTCGAACAACATTGAATAACATTCCAATTTTATAAGTGTTTAACAGAGGATGCACTTCTGTTGTTAGAAAATGGATATAATGAAATTGTATCCTCTGATATGCTACCCCAAGGCTTTCGTAAGCCATTTCTGTTTCCACTGCGCAAAAAAGGAGACAAAAATGTAGTTGAGAAATATAGAGGCAGATCCTTCTTGAATTGTTCATTAAAACTAAAGGGTTTTCCAATAGGGACTTGACAACTTTGAATTTAATTTGTGAACGCACTCTTTCACTAATCATCAAACTGTCACTGTCAGTTTATTCAGTAAACTCAACATTTTCATCATGATAAAGTACAATAACGAGCAACGTCTGTAAATTATAAAAATTTTCTACCGAAATTCGGAGTCGGTGACTGCAACTTTAAGAGCGTTAACTCCAATTTTCGGTCGTAATTCTCGCCCTAGTAGACAGGCAATAACAAGTTTAGTGCAAAAATGTAAGTCTTCATATTCGTTGTGTGATGTTGCCGTGTGAGTGAGACAACGGGTTGGTCGAAGTGTCGAAAATATCGCTGCCGTTCCGGCATCCGTAGCAAATGATCCAAATCAGTCAATTCCACGACGTTCTCAAGAATTGGGCATCGCTCAGACCACATTATGGCGTATTTTGCGTAAGGATCTTGGTTTACACCCATACAAAATCAAGCTGGCTCAAAAATTGAAGCCGATGGACCATTTGAAGCGACGTACGTTCTCCGAGTGGGTTCTGCAGAAGATGCGCCAAGATGATGAATTTCATCGCAAAATCATCTTCAGTGACGAAGCTCATTTCTGGCTCAATGTGCTCGTCAATAAGCAAAATATGCGTTATTGGTCGGGTGAAAATCCACATGTGCTTCATGAATCACCACTTCATCCACAAAAAATAACTGTTTGGTGCGGTTTGCATGCCGGCGGCGTTATTGGGCCATATTTTTTCGTCCACGATAACGATCGTCACGTTGTTGTGAATGGTCAGCGTTATCGCGCCATGATCACCGATTATTTTTGGCCCGAATTTGAAGATATGGACTTGGACGACATGTGGTTTCAACAGAATGATGCCACAAGCCACACAGCGCACGCTACAATCGATTTCTTGAAGAGTAAGTATGGTGAGCGTGTTACCATAGGTCAGTCGATTGGCCGCCTCGTTCGTGCGATTTAACGCTTGACTATTTTCTGTCGGACTACGTTAAGTCATTGGTTTATGCCAACACGCCGACGACGTTGGAAGAGCTCAGAGCCAACATTGAACGCGAAATAGCGGCCGTTTCGGCCGAAATGTGTGTCCGAGTCGTGCCCGCGGTGGCCATATGAACAAAGTTGAATTCCATTCATAAATGTTTTGATTGTACTTCGAGCCGATAATAAAGTTTTTAAAATATCTCAAATGGTTTGCGTTTTATTTAAAAAAAAGTTGTCAAGTCCTTATTGGAAAACCCTATACATCCTTTGCTCTTATTTTTACTCCTTAGAAATTTGGCTTGTCTGCTCACCGCTGCCACCATGTTTTACGAACAGGAAAAGAGTGCATATTTTATTGATGACATTTCAAATTGACAGTTTACAAAAGAGTGAGTGATGCCAATACAACACAAACTTACTCCGCAAGAGCGTCGAATAATTGTGTCGATGTTTTTGACCAATAATCGGTCGGTGGTGTTAGCGCGGCGTAAATTTCGACGTCGATTTCCTAATCGTGTCGCGCCAACTGGGCAAACATTCCGGCGCTTAACTACTTGACTCGAACAGAGTGGAACCACAGGACACCATGCAGGGCATGGCCGCCACCGGACTGGTCGTTCGGCCGAGAATAATGTTAATGCCTCCTGACTGTCATTCGCGTGTGAATTACTGTAAAGCCATCCTCAATCTCAACAATGAAGAGGACGATTTTGTGTCGAAAATCATCATGAGCGACGAGGCGCATTTCCACTTGCGGTTACGTCGATACGCAAAATCTTCATTTCCGGGGCACTGAAAATCCGCGTGTGATGCACGAAGAGCCATTACATCCACTCAAAGCCATCCACGGCGTTCACACGGGAGGTGTGATTGGGCCGCTTTTTCTGAGGACGCCATCGGCAATACGGTCACTGTTACTGGCAAACGCTACGGGGCCATGATAAACGACTTCTTACTGCCGGAATTGGATAAGCAGGGCTTGGTGAACATGTGGTTTCCACAATGGATATTGTGAAGGAAACGTTTCCTGGTCGCATAATCTCCCGTTTTGTCGATTTGGCATGGTCAGCAAGATCGCCCGATTTAACCATCCCAGACTTCGTTTCTTGGGGCTACTTGAAGTCGCGGTTTTATGCCAACAAGCCCTTAAGGAGAATATTCGACAGGAATGCGAACAGTTATTACCGGAAATCTTGCGGAAAGTCATGACATATCGGATATCATCTTTTCCATATCAGATTTCCATCACTCAAAATCATTGTTTTTTATGCAGTAAAAAATTAATTCAAAAACAAAATTGGATGATTAATTTGACGCCAATATGTAGGCATACTGATAAACATCCTCTGGATCAGCTTGATGATCATCGATCTGTTCTTTGTATTTATCCCGGTATTGCTTATTTTCAAGCATAGCAATGAAGCATATTAGTAAAGAGAATAATTGGCTTAAAAACTAATCATGAGATAGATATCCTAACACAATCGCTATCCCAGAAAACCTTGAAAACGTTCAAAACTATTAGCAGATATGTAAATTGTGCACCTGAAGGCATATCGAATCATTTTTGGTCCACTCCATGACTTGGATATCTTTTAATTTACATAATGTGAAGCACCAAATTTGATGATAAAATAAAATAAAACAAAGACTGCTCAAGAGAAGAGAGTTCAACTTTGTAACGGGTGATTAATCGATTCAAGCGAAAAAGTAACCAAGTCTTAGTCACGAAATCTCTTCAATCTCTTTGTCAGTGAACTTGTAACACATACTCGTATGTATAAATCAACCAACGATGGCACTAACTCTAATAAAATTAATTTATTTCAATGTTATTTACAAAGAAAAACATACCTAAACATGTATGAGTGTACTTAGAAAGTGAAATCATTAACGGGTGTAGAATGAATTAACTCTGCGTCCTTGAAAGGCAAAATGAAGTTTCCAACTGAAGATATAATGAGGTTCACCCCACAAAAATGTGCTTGACGATGTATGGCATAGATAGAAGTGAAAAAAAAAACAAAATTGAAGTTGATTTTTTTACTGAAAATCCCACACTACTATCGGGTACAGGTTTTAATAGGACATGAATATTTATATCAATTCAGAATATCTCTTAATCCAAGCGAATACGAGAATGATGTCCAATCAACTTGCATATCTCGTACCTTACATCAATTCGAGCAACACTTGGATCACTTACACATATATCTTCATAAATTTATTCGTACATAGTGCGTAATTCAAAGCATTAAATAATAATTGAAACAGTGATATAAATAGTGAAATATTCGTAAAATCACAAAAGCATATTCGTTAATACTCATTTACTCGTAATAGCACCTCTATTCGTAATTCGAATAAACATTTTTTTGTATTTATTTCGTTCAGCGTCTTTAACGAGACGACAAACATTTGAAATTCCAAGTCAAAGGAGGTAGAGTGCAAAGACCGGAACGTTATGAGTAGATAGGCATAAATGTTGGCCTAGATACGGATTCATATAGCAACACAATGCATAAAATGCGTTGGCTTGCATATTTGCCTTCAGATTGTACAAATATTTTGAATTTATTTATCGTGGCTTACGAGAGGAATAACATCTTGAGATAAGTCCATGTCAACTTAATTTCTTTTTTCTTTGTAATTGAAGTAGTGTAGGTCTAAAATACGCGCCAAAATATAGGTCTACTCTACATCGTTGACTTACTGCAGGCCTTTTTTTTTCTACTGCATTTAATCGCATTTGTTGCTGAGAAAGTTGTTTTGGCGCTTAAAATACAAAAATCAAAAAAAAAAAACAAAAAAAAAAACAGATACCCACTTCGCTATCCGCAACTCGTCCAACCAGTTGCTTTTAGTATCACGGTAGTAATTAGTTAGTTGTTGTGTCCCCTATTTGATAGTTATGCTGAGTGTTTTTGCGAATGACGTTGAATAGCCGCAAGTCTCGAGACTGGCTTTAGACATACGAGTGGAGTATGGCCATACGATATGTACGAATATCTACAAACAAGAATTGTTGAATGTATCTACGAGTATTCCTGATAAAATGTGACGTGCGCTATTTAAATTTCTGGTTTAATCATGTCTAAGGAGTTATGCTACTTATCTTTATCTAAGGGCTTTCACTTTTAATGTAATTCTGCGGTTGAAATCAATTTATAAATTACAAAATTGATGTTGTTTAAAGTTCACTGAACTATTGGAATTATATCTTGATGGACCGATGATTCAACTTACATACGAGTAGTACTTCAGGCAAAGTGAAACCAATCACGGAGCCAGTTTTTTTATAACTAACATAATTAGTTAGCCTCGAAACCTTAGAGTCTCGGCTCTGGTTGAACGCCTTCTATCTTCATCTCTTTGATGGCTATTGCCGGCAATTCATCTGGACAATTATCTTATATCAGTAGGATGACTATAATTCTAAAAGCAGAATAAAGGAAGATTTGATTAAACTTGTTTACAAATCTCTTCGATCAGTAGTTGACAAAACAATGTAACATTTCTAACGAGCAAAACTGCAGCTGGTTGGACCGAGCTCGGTTCATGCGGGGATTTGCCAAGATATCAAACAGCTAAAATCTCAAGGGACTATAAGAGTCTTTTTGGATGGAATCTTCCAAAACATCTCGAGAAGTCTTATGCTGGCGTCTCATAGAAAGATGAGAACTGCTCGCGGATTATATGAGCAAAAGAAATGGGAGGAACATTAGTTTTTCCGAAAAAAAAAGAAGAAAGAAACTAGGAAAGGCTTGATCGAGGCCAATGGAATGTGTTCGCTTTGTGTTGGGACTGAGCACTGTAGTACTAGACCATTGTGTTCCTAACGTATTCCTTTTACCGAAGTGTCTTAGTCTTTTATATACCTACTGTACTTTCAACCTGATGTGAGCCTTGTAAGGACATTCGCACAGAAATTACTTCGTGGTTTAGTCATCATTTTCAAAACCTTCGGAGGATGTTATAACAGTGGCCAGTGTACTCAGCTTCTTTGCAAAAGCGTAGTGCTCCTTTAAGACGACAGAACAAGTCAGATCATTTATTATTAGACTACGTCAAATAGGCGAAGCCTTGATAATTGAGCTAGTGCCCCTTTTACGACAACAGTAAGCAGTCGGAAATCTTACCATCAGAAGGACAGCAGAAAATTCCCTGACCTCTTAGAGACGTCGTCAGTTATGCTCATTGTCAAATGAAACCCTAAACGGGACCGAAACCCCACATAAAACAGGTTCAGATTCTTAGAAACTCTTTTCTGAGCCTTGTCTAGCAATTTCATCGGCAATTCCATTTTGATCAGAGCAAAACAAGACTCAGTGAATTCAACGTTCCGACTGCCTCTATACTTTTGCTTTCCGGTATTGATCCGATCCCTAACCTCGATAGCGAAATTAAACCGCGAAGCTCTTGCACTATTGTATTCCAACGAAATACCATCCTACGGAAAAATTCCTTTGGCAGTATAGAACCACACTGAATCTTATCACTCAATCCGCGGCTAAACACCCACAATAGTGGTTCAAAGTCAAAGACAAGTTGAACAATCAAATTCTGTTGTATAAGGAAGTTCCACAGTACAAATTGATCACTCCAATATGTGAAGATCCGCAGTTCATTGTCCAAGAGGGCTTTGGTTGAACTTAGGGATAAGGGTTTGATTCAGCTAGTTGCCCAGCACCATTCGGAAGTAATCTACACCTGGACCACGATGGGTGATGATGGTTACAACAACAGAATCAAATGCCAAAGACCTGGAGCAACACTGCCAACATGCCATCAGAGCCGCCGCAACTGAAGTGCTGGGTTTCATCCGACCACCACCAAGAAATCCATGGTTTGATGAAGCACATGTAGCTAAACAAGAAGTGTACAAAGCGTCGCTGCAACCAAGAACGAGAGCTGCTCATAACCTCTACGCGAAGAAGCGACTGGAAGAACATCGGCTTCTCCAGAAAGAGAAAAAAGAGGAGATACTCGCTATTGAGAGATTTTACGTTAAGTTTTACCAACTGGTAAAAAGTGCCTGTCAAGGCAACAAGACCCGTATAGAAGATTTCCGAGCTCCATCTCCCACCTGCGCAGATGTACTTCGAAAAATAGTAGAAGGTCTTTATCCAAAACAAAGAGGAAATTAATTGGATGAGGAGCTATCGACAGCAGAACAAAAAATTCCTATTGCAGCAGATTTGAGAACAAAAAAACGCCTGGGCCAGATGAAATACCAAATATAGCCTTTAAGGGTTGCGGTCAAAGCCAGAATGAACATATTTCTGGAGGAAGGTGTTTTTCCCAACTAATAGAAGAAAGAGAAGTTCGCGAGGCAAATGCCCAAGCGACCCAAGCAGCCATTCAAGAAGCAGGAGGACTATCAGAACATTAGTACGGTTTTCAAAAGACGCACTCAGTAGTGGATACCATTAAAGCGGTTGTTGATACAGTACTGCTGTGTCATAACATTGGACGTCAAGAACGCTTTCAACACCGCGAGTTGGGTACATATTACATCAGAAACATTGTGAAAAACTACTTATAACAGAGAGTGCTACTTTACAGACTGTGGTTCGATGGAGTACGCAGTCACAGGGGGAGTACCCCAAGGATAACTACGGAATGTAATGTACGATGGCATTCTTCGTGGGATTTGCGGACTATATCGCTCTCTTGGTAACAGCAAAACATTTAGAAGAAATTGTCCAAATAATTAACGAAACAATTTCAATTGTACAATATGGCGGTGGCTGACATCTTCTAAACCATAGTGCTCAACCTCACAGTGAAAATGAAATATCATCCAAGTCAGCAATAAAATATCTTGGCCTCGTGATTGACTCAAGATAATCTTTTAAGGAACACCTTTTCAGTGGCTCCATAACGCTTATAATGCCATATATAGGAGGACCCAGGTATAGAGGGAGACTAGTCCTAGCTAAAGCAGTTACATCAGTAGTGCTTAAAATCATACAAAAGCAAAATCAAAGCAGTGAATAGGCCTTGTGCAGTCAGACTGATCAGCGCATTCCATACAATCTCGGACGAGGCGGTGTGCTTGTTCCGACTACCGAAACTTGGATAAACCGCAAACACGGAGAAGCTAATTTCTACATAACACAACTGATAACGATTTATGGCTGTTTCTATTTCATATCTACACGATTAGTCCTCTATATGTCCATGTGATACTCGTGAAGACGTGGAGCATCTATACTTCCATTGACCAAGATTCCAGTTACAAAGACAAACTCTTCGGCGAATACTGGTAGAAGCACCAATTCCCGAGAACATAGTACGTTACATGTTAGAATCGGAAAATAAGTGGAACATGGTGAGCCTCTTCGCGCAGAATATATGCCAAGGGCTAAGACGCCTAGAGCAAGAAAGCGAGGAAAACGCACGAAACAACGCAGCAAATGCGAGGCGACACCATCCGGCCATCCTCCAAAATACAGCAATGCAAGAAAGACAGGCAAATAGACGCATACAACAGCACGCAAATGCGTAAAAGAAGTCAAGAGCCAAGAAGAACAAACGCCGCCGATCCGACGAGGAACATACAACCGAAGCACCATTTAGTGACAACCAATACATGTTTCTTTTCGCCAACAAACAATTCAACACTAGAGGCACAATCTTTCAAAAGTATGTGCAACTATTAGCGTACGCCGGTGATATCGATATAATTGGGAGAATTATTATTAGCGAGCTGTCACCGGTGCGTACGCTGTTATTGAAACGGAAGCTGCCAAAATGAGTTTCGCGGTAAATGAGAGCAAAACCGAATATATGTTGTCAACAAGTAGGGACACACGACACGGACGACGAATGCCGAAAATTTTCAACTCAAAATTTTGACTGAGCATTTTGACCAGGTCACATGCAGCTCAACAACGAGTCTCAATGTCACGCCGAATGTATTGTCTTCGAATAGTTCTTCGTCTAAAGTTCGGAAATCCAGAATTTGATTGACTGACAGGAATTTCAAGGCATTCGACACCAAAGCATCGTATTTAGTTTGAATTCCTGTCTTGACTCGCAGCTCCCAAGCATCGGTGACGAACTGTTGCGTATAAGTCCCAAACTCCTCATCATACTTTTGTTCGTAGAGTACGAAATTCTCACAAACACCGGCTTCCTCATCTTCTGCGATTGTTAAAGTGGGACTTCGGTAATCAACAACTCATGGAATGCATTCATACATACTCGAGTTCAACGAGTAGAACATCTTACATACCAATACCAAGCTGCCGTATGTGATTTTCAAGGTCTGAACGGTGTTCTCATGAACTTCGGTCAGATTCATCGTGGCCAACAAGAGTTCTGTGAGGTGCTTTGCCAGTTCGTCGAGTACCAATTTGATTTCTTCCCACAATGACTGCGACTTGAATTCGTATCTGTAGCTCTTGAAGAGCGAGTGAGCTGTTTGCAGAACACCATTTATCCCCAGCTGAAAACTTGTCCACAACTGCGTTGATTAGCTGCTGCCGTTGCTTGAGGAAGTAATACTTCCCAATCATATTCACAGTGTCGCGCAGTTGCTTTTGCAAAGCGTTTGGCGAGTGCAGCATGAGTGTTACAATCAATAATTTGATGACATGGCGATCGGTCTCGTGGATATTATGAGAACCGCCAGTGTCCTCATAAGCTACCCAGTTTCGTTGGATGTAGTTTTTGAATGCAATCGCCCCGGAAACTCTGATAGTGATGTCCGCGTCTTGTTTGTTTATCAAATGCAACAACAGAATGGCGTAGTTCTGATTTCCTTTAATGGACTCAGCATTTTCTCGGCTGGTCTTCTGATAGCCGGATCGGGGCTTAGTGTCTGTTGCAAATATCCAGCCAATTGCTGTAAATTAACATGGCTGATTTCTTTTTTGTTGAATTGATAAATTGTTTGCAATGGAAATTTGAATTTTTGAAAGCAATGTTGCCGGGTATCTAATTTGACAAATTATTTATATATATGCACCTGAGGCGACTGCCGCTTTGACGAGTAATTTGAAATAAATGTTAAGTAGCGTGGTAAAAATATCCACTTCCTCTACGAGTGGTATCGTAATACGGTCGACCATTGTTTTTCTTGGTTTTTTTAGGTTAAGTGTTAGCCAGCATCGACCAGGCTCGATTCGCCCAGAGAAATCATTTTCTCATACAATAGGAACTCAATGTCTTTACACCTTAAAGTTGGAACAAGAAGTTTGCACTCATGGATATCAGACCTAAATAAAGTTCAAGCAATTTAGTGATTTTACAAACCCAAGGAAACTGCTTATCATCAATTCGAACAGGTCTCCTCGGTTATCATATGTGATTAACGCCCTTTCTTAATTTAATACCGTAAAACCATGATTCTCCGATCGCCAATTTTGAAGTTCGCTGCACAGATCAATAGTACTGATGCACATAGGTTCTCTTTGCCGTGATTACGATAGATTGAATTGCTTGTCGATTATGGCTTCGATCTACCATCAAATGCCCTTTCTCCTATAGATCCTCGAGCGATAACAAAATCATCTGAATCAACACCTAAGCCTGGGCTTAAGTCAACTATCAATAATGTCTGACTATTTTCTCTTGACTGTAGAATTCGAACACATTGAATGTCATTCAATGTCATTTTTCCCCTGTATTTATGTATCTGCAGTTTATATTACTCCAGTCGGGATATACGAGTGCTGTAATTTTATTTTGTTGACTCCATTAGGTTTTCAATCATAGACTTGTGTATCGTATTGTTGCATTTTTGTATCGTCCCTGTAGTAAACCCTCTGTACATATGTGTAAGCTTCAAATAAAAGTGCTTCGACGGTAGGAGTTCTATTCTTGTTAGCCAGGTTACCGTTTAAACTCGTTGCCTGTTGTCCATTTCTAATAAATGTTAGTCAGTTTTCTCCTTTGTCAACTTACTATTACTCCGAAGGTCAAGTCCACCCGAATGTAAACAACATTCTAAATTCCGGAGAAGGGCAATCATTGTGTTCTTGATTTTGACAGCATAAGTTATGTAACTATTGACTCCAGTGTTTGGTTTATTATTTCCTCATTTTGCATGCCTTTCGTTAAAGTCTCCGACCAGAAAATAATACTTTTGTTCCGAGAGAAGCTAAAGGCAACGAAAAAGTATTTCGGATTAATTTATAAATTCAATGCAAGTAAGAGCTTTGTTTTTACTTTAGAGAGGTAAGCATGTAACGCGAGCTTCTAACATTCAGAAGCTACACCAGTCGCCTTTGGCTATACGACTGACTACTCAAAACCAACTGTGTTTACTCATTTGAGACGCGTGTTGCGAAGGAAGGTCCGCAAGAAGAACATTGAACTACTGCCAACACTAGCCCGGTGTACCAATCTGCGTTTTTTCATTTTATTACATTGTAGTTTAGCAGTTAATCCAAAAAATAAATAACTGATTGTAAATATAGGATATTCGTCACATAAAACTTAAGTTTGCACTCAGTTGCCGTCACTTATAATCACGGTATAACTTATGGGGCATAGTACTCAGCAGTACGCATGCCACATGTATAGAATTAAGACAGCCCCTTACTTTACATTGCTCCAATGACAAATAGGAATACTGTGGATCCGTTTTAGTTGAACTATAATATTCGTTCATTTATGGAATTTTCGAAAAGAATTCTGTTAAATATTTTATAAGAAATTTCTATAAAAATTAATAAAAATGCATTTGATACTTATTTTCGAAAATGGTTTCCTCTTTTTCAGACTATCCATGCACACGTAAGGATCTGAGCAGTTAATAAAATAAACAATTGCTACGTCGAACATGCGACTTTTCAAAAATCGAAAGTCTGTAGATTCAATCAATATATCCTCGTCATCGAGATCAACTTGCGGAAATGGTTTGAAATCATCATCTGCCGGTATGACAATATCCTCATCGTTGCCAGACTTACATGACTCACCCGTTATAATACTAAGCTGCACAAATCTCTCTAACTCTTCGAGTCAAAGCAAAAAATCTCAACATACAGAGATTTCTTGTGAAAGCGATTCTGGTGGAAAATTTTCTAAAACCGAGGTCAATGGAAGAATTGGATTGCATCTATATGGGAACAATGACACTTCTCAGCAACAACAGCTTAATGGCCTTAATGGTATCGGTAAAAAGCCAGCCTTATCGACCAGGTATAACCGTTTGTTGTCGACGAGTGGCGTTCTGGAGAAGCAGAAAAGCAGTGAGAAGCTAGCCAGACAAAATGGTAAATTATAAAAGCAATGATTTGCAAATTGATTTTCTAATATTTTTAAGTTTCTTATTTAACAAACCTCATTCTTGTTTATTTTCTGATGAATTTCAGTATTCCTGCTTAATAGTGTAAGTAAATTTAGTCGGAAAGAGAACATTTCATATCCTCAGCGAAATTGAGTATTTGCTGAATTCTTGTTCACTCAAATGATTATCGTTTTGCGAAATTGGGCTGGAACGCTGTTCACTTAACTAAGTCACAGGCCATCGACGTGCTCCTTGAGGAGGCATTGAAAAGCCAAAGACTTTAAGCACGATCCTAGTTTGCTTAAAGTTTGACTTCGAATTCTCTGGTGATTTTCGCTGTGCATTTTACTATCGTTTCTTTCTCCGTACTTTTTGAAAGGATATCGATATAAGATCTCTGGAAAAAGATAATGTCGAAGAAAAGGTTGTCCTAACACCTCTAGTAAGCTCGATGCTATGCTCCTCACACTTCCAATTGACAACACCTCAATACTGGACGAAATTCTTGCCGAAAGTATTGCACCAATCCTCATTGATCTTGAAGACACCAACAACACGATGCTTCAATTTCTTACCCGCCAGCTAACCTCGAGGACACTAATCCTCTCACCGCTAATGAACTTGAAATGCTGGATACCAGCTGAGTGGAAAAATAGGCTTGAAAAATTTAATAAAGCGAACACGAAAATGGTGCCGTGACATAAGGCCATATTTCACGTATACAAGGCGACATAAGGCCATATAAATTTGAGACATTAGACCATATGTTTTTTTTTTTTTTTTTTTTTTTTTTTTCAATATTGCATTCAATGGCTAGTGTACTACACGCTGCGTTCCTGAACTGGTAAAGAATTTACCAGTTTCTGGAAGATATTCTCAGAAGAAAAAAAAAGAGAAGAAGAACAATACCGGGAAAGCACTTAAACCCGTAGGATCACAGCCCCTTGAAGTAATGCGAAGAGTGGTCCCAGGGGGTTGTGTCAGAAGCCACAGGGTTGGGAGGAGTTTTAGTCCATATGATCCGAAAGCATGCGGAGAGAGCCGGACACACGGTGATGGTCATCGCCAACAGACCTCCTTATGGTCCGTAAGACATTTCTCTTCCCCCCAAAAGGAAAAAAAAAACTACACTCTGCGTTGCGGAACCCTGAGCATCGTCATGTGAGGCCGAAGGGAGTGCGGCCATAATGGCCTTATGTCGCTTTATAAAAGTGATATAAGGCCATACGCCGAAATATGTCCTTATGTCACTTTGTGAGAGTGTCATAAGGCCATATTTTGAAATATCACATTTTGAAATATGGCCTTATGTCACGGCACCTTAAATCACTTGTATAAAGCGACATAAGGCCAACTTGGCTTTATGTCACTTTCCACTGTATATATACCCTCCATTATTGTCTATAAAGAGGACCACAGTTGTGGACTAGTGTACTATACGCTGCGTAACGGCACCCTGAGCATCGCATGTGAGGCCGAAGGCCGTCCGACCCATAGTGTGAAATTCTTGTAACTGTAACCCTCAACTGTCAGGCTGGCCGAGTTTGGCGTATTTCAAGTTTGGGGTGGGTGACTCGCTTGGCTCGATAACGGGATTTCACCCTTTTCTCTGCAGGGTTTAGCCGGGACTTCATCGCTCCGCTAAGGGTATGTCAACAACTGTCAGGCAGGCGCCTATAAGTACACTGTGGGGTGGGTGGCTCACATCGCTCGCTTCGCACATAACAGTGTTATTCTTATCTCAATTTTAGCGTTGAACGAAATATGTCTGGCAGGCGCCTACATTTTAATAGTAAATTGGTGGATAGGATAAGATAGGATTGGTGGGCGTCTCTTTGACTCATACGCCGGTCGGCCTACGGCCTCACATACAGGTGCTCAGGATTCCGCTACGTAGAATGTAGTACACTAGTCATTAAATGCAATATTGGAAAATAAAAATAAAAAACATATGGTCTAATCTCTCAAATTTATATGGCCTTATGTCGCTTCGTATAAGTAGCATAAAGCCATAAGCCAAAATATGGCCTTATGTCACGGCACCCACAAAAAAAAAAACAGGACTCGTCACCCTTATTTCTGAAGAACTCCACCAGAAACAGTAATGTTAGTTGGGTAAAAAAATATTCTGAGAAAAAATATATAAACGATGATATAGAGAGGAGATATATTTATATCCCGTGTAAATTTGAGTTGCTATTTGCAAATAATTTTAATGCCTTTGTCTTCAATCTCGAGGAAATGAAATTCTTCAAATAGAAAGAGATAAACATGAAAGCACCCGTGAAGTCTCCGCACATTTTCAAAACAAAATCCTAAGTTTAAATCTATTCCGAAAAGTAAACTCTACTCTACAAATTGCAATCACGACTCGAATTGGAGTTTGAAAACTGGAGTGTCCCCCAATTGTTCTCCAAAATTACTTGAACGTTTACTCATTAGCCCAACGAAAATAAAAAACACAAATCCTTCCATTTTACCCACCACTTCCAAATCTGCTTCTAACTTGACTAAACCTAAACGCAAAGGAATTTTATTTCACCTGAAACCCGCTTCCAACCCTTTGTTTTCAGATGCCCTTCCTTCCAACAACACTTATGTATGTGAAAAATCCTCCGTCTAATGAAATCCTCACCTAAACATCTAATATTTCTTCTACTCCTAAATACTCGAACTTGATACGTTTCCATATTCTCAACCTCAGTTCACCTTCACCTTCACCCTCTCTCAAGAGAGCCAATGCGACTCCTGGTTTTTCGTATCCTTTGTTTCCTTCAATACCTAAAAAGATAGCCTACATAGAACGATGTTGAAGGTCGCTATTTAATGTCTCGCCTTAGGAATCCTAACATAATATATAAGAATGTACGTCTTTATCTAGCATATCTGCACGATAAATCTGACTCCGTTGGCATGACCAAAACAAGTGTCGCAATTCACCAAAAAGCTCTCCCAACTAACCCAAAAGCGTTGAAGTAAATTTTCCTCCGTTTTCATGAGGTGTGAAACTCAAAATGCATCTTCCACCTTCAACGAGCGTGTTCATGTTTCAAAAACTACTATTGCTCCTAACCGGTGGCGCTCCAAGATCTCCACTTTATTCCTAAACCCACAAAGGCGTCCTTACGAAATCTTTGCCTTTATTGAAACAAATTTCGTTTCTGACATTAAAAATAATGAAATTTCGATAACATAAATGATTCTTATGGTCGGGGCGTTTTGTTGGCAATTCATACTAGTCTTAACCCTTAACCTATCAAAACCTCCCATTCGAGATTCTTAAAATACGTCTGTGCAAAAATTACAGTCTCCAAACGCAATCCTTTATTCACTTGCATTAAAAATCTTTTCACAATATGCTTCTGCATTCGCCCTTCCCAACCATTTTACAGCTACCAGCTTGCTGTAGACATTTTTTTTTTTTATAATTTACGCGCACCTAAGGGGTTAGATACCCTTTTACTATTGTCATGGCGCGGGCGGAAGGGTAGAAAGAGGAGAAAGGAAAATTGTTTTGAAGGTTTGAAACACAGGTGTATTTGGTTTGGATATTAGCTCTCCAGGGGCGGGAGTCCAAATAGGACGGAGAGTTTTTTCTTCACTCAGAGTGATTCGAAGGTTATAATTCACACTTGTTTTTTGTGCTTGAAACTCTACAATAGCCAAATCTACGTGTCAGTGTTATGCCTTCACACGCAATAGTTTCTGATTGAGTTCCAATTACACAAATGAAAAACTTGTCATGGGTAGGATTCGAACCTTGACCCTCTGAGTGAGAAGCGATTGCTATAGTTTATCCAAGAATTAATGTCAGTACAGGGAAGATAGGACATTTGCCTCTTAGTCTGGTTGCAATAACATGCATAAATGTGCCCCTCCTTAAAGCTCTCATAGGGTTACCATGGTCTATATGATAAATCACCACAAAGAGAAAGAGCATTTCGCTTAGAGTTACCATCTCCCCATATAAAATAAACCAAAAAAAATATTGCTGAACCATATAAATTTCATTTATCTTTTTCCTCACCAGCAAGCGGTGGCACGTTTTTTTTAAGGGTATCCCCAGTAGGTCTAATCCCTTTTTAATTTGTTTAAAAAAAAAAAATTTCCGAAAACAGAAAAAAGAACTAAAAAATAAAGGGTCCGCCATCTAACGTTTTTTTTTTTCAACTAGTGCTTATTTCGTGAATGGTAACACTTAGCTCATGTCTGATTTAACAGATAATTAGTTTTATCCTTCCACTGAACGAATATGGTTGTGTATACGCTTGAACAACGCTGGGAAATATTGCGACATTACTTTTAAAATCATGGTAATGTTGCAGAATGTGTGCGAAAATTGCGTACGGATTTTGGAGGAAGAGAAGCACCGTCAGCTCCGTATGTTCGTTATCTTGTGAAAAAAGTGAAAGAAACTGTCATCCTCATCGATAAACCAAAGCGTGAAAAGCCAAAAACAGTGCGTACACCCGAGAATATTGCTGCTGTGGCAGAAAGTGTGCGTGAAGCGCCATCAACATCAATTCACCGTCGTTCTCAACAATTAAACATTTCGGAGACATCATTGAGACGAATTTTGCATAAAGACCTTGGTATGACACCATACAAAGTCCAATTGGTTCAGGAGTTGAAGCCAACTGACCATCCAATGCGTTTTCGCTTCGCTAAGTGGGCTTGCGATCGACTTAGAGAAGATGCCGATTTTGCCAAAAAAAATCATCTTTTCAGATGAAGCTCATTTTGATCTTGGCGGGTATGTAAACAAGCAAAATTGTCGCATTTGGGGCACAGAAAACCCCGCACGCATACACTGAAAAGCCGATACACCCAAAACGAGTCACTGTTTGGTGCGGATTTTGGTTCAGAGGCATAATTGGGCCATTTTTCTTCGAAAATGAGCAAGGAGTGGCCGTTACAGTCAATGGCGATCGTTATCGGGCCATGTTGAACGAATTTTTGTTCACAAAAATTGAAGAGGAGGATATTGGCAACATTTGGTTTCAACAGGACGGCGCTACGTGCCACACAGCCGAAGCTACACTCGATGTTTTGCGCCCTGTTTTTGAAGATCGCATTATCAGCCGCAGAGCTGATGTCGTTTGGCCACCTCGGAGCTGCGATTCGACACCGTTGGACTATTGTGGGGTGCCGTAAAAGATAAGTGTTACGCCGACAAGCCAGAGACAATTGACGCTTTAAAGGACAATATTCGTGAAGCCATTGGTGAAATACAGCTGCACACAATCGATAATGTGCTTAAAAATTGGACCGATCGTGTACGCTACGCATGGCCAGCCGAGGCAGCCATTTGAATGAAATTATTTTCCATTATTAACAGGAAGGATAAAACTAATTATCTGTCAAATCAGACATGAGCTAAGTGTTACCATTCACGAAATAAGCACTAGTTGAAAAAAAAGACGTTAGAAGGCGGACCCGTTATATGTATTTTCATTTATTCATGATAAATATAGTAAACAAAAATATAATTCATAATAAATATAGTAAATTATAATGTAAAAATATAAAATTTCATTAATTTAAAGTAAAAATAACTTTATTAATTTATAATATTAAAATCTATTAGTCTGATGAAAAGTTAGTGGTGCTACTATCGTCATTTATATTTATTACTAATCTTTCGACTGCTTCCTCGGCGAAAACGTCCATATCCCACATCTTTGTCTCAACAACCTGTTCAACGTGTTGCACACATTGGTGCCATTTCTCACTGTCAACTCTTACAAGTGCTGTTGTTAATAATAATTTAATTTATGCCATTTTAAATGACTTGTTTTCGCTTGCTACAAATATTTTTACTAGAGCCCAAACCAATTCTATTGGATTTAGATCGCAGTGATAAGGCGGCAAGCGAAGCACTTTATGTCCTGCAGCTTGAGGCATTTCATCCACGACATAGGTTTCATACTTGGCTTTGAAACGTTTAACGATTTCAAGCAACTCTGTTTTAACCATATCTTCCTCAAAACTTATAGCATTAGATCTCAGCCACTTTTTATGACATCTTTTCTAGTAGAAGTGGTTGGTGCTTTATTTTTCTTTCTCGAATGGTAGGAAGCATTGTCCAAAAC
Source organism: Volucella bombylans (assembly GCA_949129095.1). Taxonomy (NCBI): domain Eukaryota; kingdom Metazoa; phylum Arthropoda; class Insecta; order Diptera; family Syrphidae; genus Volucella; species Volucella bombylans. Next base: position 63,654,430 of record OX422144.1, on the reverse strand, counting down.
TATTACGGAGTTGGGTTCCAGGCACGTTAAAATATCTTTGAACCATTTCTCGTACACTTCGGCATTCATATCTTCATGGTAGTTTCCAGTTTTTCCTGAAATAAAACATAACAGCCCTTCATCTACGAAACCTATAGAACTTCCAATATGGGTTATAATTAGTAGCTTTCCTTTTCCAGATGGTGATCGCAGTCCAGTTGACAACACTTCATTAAAAGCTTGGCGTGGTGTTGTAATGGATGGATCCACCCAAACTTACTCCCGAGTATGTCCCTCGTTGAGCCAGGTCTCATCAGTAAAATATATTTTTCTTTTCTCTTCTCGAAATTTTTTTATTTCGCGTAAATACCTTCGTCTCCATGAAATAATATCACTTCTTTCCAACAACAAGTTTTTACGCTGACATTTGACGAATTTAAATTTAAGATCTTTTTTTAAGATTGTATGTAAAGTTGATCTGCTTATTTTTGTAATATTTGCATTTTGTTGGGCTTCATGCAATATCTTATCGAGCGTTGGTAAATCATTATCCATGAGAAACTGATGGACTATGCGCCTAATGGCACATTTGTCAATACATCGACCCTGCTTTTACGACCAGAATTATTTTTCTTCTTTGAAGGCGAATTATGGCCTTTAATTTCATTTTCCTTTAAAAGCCCATATACAGTTCGTTCCGTAACAGAAAAGACATCAGCTGCTTTTCTCACGGATTCCGTTTTATTTTTAAGAAGGCCATAAAATTTGTTATTTGCATTAACAATTTGTTGTTTCTTTTCTGCACTTAATTCCTTTGAAGACTTTGTAGCCATTTTTCTATTTAGCCACAACACAGTTGCTTAAAACTAATTAATCACTATTAATTTGACACAATATCACTACTTATACTTACGCTATTAAATATGATCACTAATTGCACAGTCAATGAATTCTAGTTTCAAAACGCTGCGAAAATAATCCTTTTTTCTTAAACACAACATTAACACTGACACAACACAGTAATTTGAACCACTATTATTTAACACAATATCACTAAAACTCACATAGTCCAACAATAATATGATCACTTATTGCACTGCTTTGTTGCAATGCATTAAAATAGCGCGCGAATAAAATTTAAAATACAAAGTCGAAAAAAATGGTTTGACTACATTTTAAAGGTTTCTCAAAAAGAGGAGAAAAAAAAACGCAAATGACAACACCACCACACATATTATTACACACAAATTCATTTTTGTGTTGTCAAAAGCTTCAAATCCCATAAGCTCTGTAACAATAACACTGAAAAATCAGTAACGATGTGCTAACATTTGAAAATGGTAACACTGCTTTGATGAGTTTATTTTCAATGCACAGCCAGCAATAATGGCGAGTGGTCATTTTATGATCATTCTGCCCACGGCTATCGGGCAAGCAAGTCATAAAAGCTTTCCCATAAGTCCTGTACTGACTTGTTTTGTTGGATAAGTTATAGTACCACTACACCACGGCCACCCCATACTAGACATTGTAGACCCTGGAGTAATAGCTTTGAGGGATTTTAACTTTCCTCGCTACCAATCCCACTTCAGATATAGAAGTCACCTCTGTGATTCCGCTTTTTTTCAACTAAGTGGCATTACTAACAACTTGGGCAGGAAACTTGTCAACATCGTCCGATGGCGATAATAGTGTCGTTATAGAGAGCAAGCACCTTCTATCAAAAGTCGACAGTTACCACCCACCCTTATCTCCTACATTCGCTTACAGTAAATACAATAAAATAATACAGTCGCAACGTTCTTACCATGTAAATTTTTATAAAGCTGATTTCTCAAACATGTACTGCCTGCTCAGTATTGCTAATTTCGACAGCATCTCAAATAGCTCTGATATTTCAATAGATAATTGAACTGTTCTACAGCCTAATTTTTAAACCTTTTAAAAACACACCGTTCTTTCCGCTCCTATTAAACATTCCAGATCCACCCTGGTACAATAATGAGTTACGCTCGCTGCGTAAAAAAGGAAATACATAAACTATAGCGCACATACGTATCTCAAATCTTGGTCTGCCTTCGACTTCTCCGCTTACCAGCAAGCTTATACGTTATCCTACATAATTCCCCTGCATTAAAAAGGTCCCAAAAATTAAATCTCTAATTACTTCTCTCCCTATCAGCACGGATTTTTAAAAGGAAAATCAACAACTAGTACAATAATTTAACGGAATTCTTTCAATTACCCTCTGTGCATTGGAAGACGGAAAGGAAATCGATGTAATTGCTGCTAATTTTAGCAAAGCCTTCGATAAAATTTCGCACGAAATAATATTTCTCAAGCTTAAAGCTCTCGCCGACTAGGAGTTCCAGAAACCTACGTGCGCAGTACATGTATGAAGAAGCAAAGACAAGAGTCAGATGTCCCACAGGAGTCACTGGAGAGTTCCCAATCAAAGAAAAGCGTCCACAGTCATTTGCTATTTATTGCAGTCCTTGATCATCTGCTTGAAGGAAAAGTGCATCAAGTATTCTTTGCTGACGACGGAGCTATCATAAGTAAAGGTCAAACTTCCCTGCAACGAGTACTTGATGATCAATCCATACCAGCAAACCGCACATGCCGACCAGTATGGATGCAGTATAGTTGGAGGGTTGTGATCCTTCTACTCCGGGTCATAACCTTGCCGTAAGAAAACAAGAAGAAGAAGATAGCTCGCGGCTTCCAACCTGGGTTCATCTTGTGGATCAAATTTTACTTGTAAAAGCAATATAATTTTCTTTTTAGATCCCATTGTAGTTACATCTGATGTGCCTCAAGGAAATCACCTTGGCCACGTGATATTTATCTATATATACATATATATGTATTGGCAATCAATGATGAAGATTTCATAGTCAAAGAATCCCGCATTTCCATCTATGCAGATGATAGGAAAATCATAAGCACATCTCAATCTCCTCTGACTCTCAAGCACTACAACATGAACTGAATAGCTTTTTAACCTGGTGCGAAAAAAAAACGTTGGACTTTAATACCAGCAAATGTCAAACTATAATTTATTCACGTAAACATGTGCCATCACCTCTAAGGACCTATTTCATTGGCAATGAATGAATACCATCTATTACTTTACTACGCGATTTAGGTGTTATATGCGATAAAAAAGTTAATTTCCAGGCTCATACTGATAACATTTTAACAAAGCATATCCTTCACTGGGATTCATTAAGCAATGGTCCAAGTAAGAGTTGTGTCACTAAATCTCTTTACCTTACATTTTTTTTTTAAGAACTTAACACTCAACAGGATATTACTACTCTTAAAATGCCGGAGCACGTGTTAGGTTTTTTGGAAAAATGGATAGAGAGAGATGGAGTTTGGCACAATGGTTATTTCGCTCCGTGAATGGCATCCAACATTTAATGGGGAAACTAAATTGTTAGTGTAAATTGACTTGTTGTTGTATTTTAGGCAGCCATTCATCTCACGAGATTTTAGCTGCCTGAAAAAAAGAATGTATTTCGGTCACGGCTGGTATTAAACCCCAAACCATCCGATTGGAAAGCCAATACACTACCACTTTAGCCACGGCCATCTACATCCCTTAGACCCATACTAGAATATGTTAGCCAAGCTTGGTCCTCTTACCACGAAATGAACTCTAAGCGAATTGAAGCTATTCAACGCAGATTCATTCGATTTGAATTATGAGGTCTACCTTGCACAGATATCCATAACTTGCCTCCGTATAAAGCTAATAAATCTTCAGCCCCTCCAGAAACATATAGAATGTGCTGCTGTACTTTTTTCGTTTATCAACTGCTCGCTGTAATTGTATAGACTGCCCTACCCTGCTCCAAACAATATCCATAAACACCAATCCACATCGCCTTAGGTCTGTACCTCTCTTCCACATCAACTTTGACCGAACCGATTACGGATGTAACAAACCTTTGTCTGACTTCAACATCAGTAAAACCGGTCTTCGAAATTCCCTCTCCCAAGCTCCGTGACCCTTTAATTTTTAGTTTTAAGTTTAGTTCTTGAGTCATATATGATATTAAACTTAATAAACTGTTTGGGGCATCAATCAATCAAAAAAAAACCCTTATTGCGTCGCTTATAAGGTTGTCTGAATTTGCGGACCTTACAACGAGGATCGACACGTTACTGAGGCCAAGAGTTCACTGATTTTTGGACTCCCATGTGTTTTATATCGTGCGCAACATATAAAATAAATGGACTCGGGTGACAGGCGCGTGTTCCTTTACCTCGGGTAACGAACATGCGCGCCTACTGGATTCGTAACCTGTATAACAAAGCTTTAAGCTTGAGTCGCAAAATACTGCAAAGTTTCCGCACCATTTAGGCCAACCCACACTGCTTCATTGTGACTCTTTTTGAATAGAAATCAGGAGTTGCGTGTTCTGAAAAACGTCAGTGCAGATATTCGGTCTTAGTACGACTAATTCGTAACCCGTTATCTTTAAGAGTTGTTATTCAATTATTAAGAGCTTCCTAAAGGTCTATTACGGCGTTGCTTAAGCGAAAAAAAGATAAGTCGCTCCGGAATCGCTTATGTGCTGATTCAGCATAAAATCTTGCACGACATTGAAAAGCAAGAGGATTTGAACAGTACCTTAGTGTACTCCAACTTTAACTTCGAATTCTTTGGTCATTCCCGATTCCTTGAGTCGCCTTACCCTTACAGTGGAATAAGAAAGTCCCATCGCTGGTAAAGCATATGATATCCTCTCATTATTTTATTTAATCAATTCGCGAATGATTTAAACCGAAGATTTCTGATTTTCAGGGTTTGTGATCTGGTCCGGCAGCATGCGCCCTGTTAGTTATTCTACTGCTTCACTAATATCGGCTTCCGTACAATCGGCGGCTTCCTCCTCTTACGCAACAGCCGGAGGCATGATACTGCAAGCGAATTCTTCGTTAAGAAATGTATTGAAGAACTATTTCCATTCATTGAAAATTTCGCTGATCAACATTAGCAGGTATCTCTGCTCATTTACAATATATTTTGGCGATTGAATCCCTTGTGAGTTTTTGTGCTGTGAACCTAAAAATGTTCACTCATTTACCAGTACTTCGACACTGCGCTTTTTTTTACTTCTTGCCGTCTGCTTATGGGTTGTGGGATGCCTGCTCTTATTCCTGGTGTCCTTAACATCGCCTATAAGAACATGACGCCGTTTTCCATCTCTCTGATTGCCCCTTATACGAGTAAATGCTGATTAGGGCTAAGGACTTAGGAAACGAAACAGGAAATCCAGATCCATATACACCACCTCTTTATCTATTCCAAAGGCACATGTGACAGCATTTATTATATATATAAAGACGAGCTAAACAGACCGCGTATTACGAATCCCGACTACGACTCAGCACACACATTGTGCTGACATCGAGGAGGGTTTTTAGCGCTCCATCATAAAAATTCACTTATAATTCCATTTTTGTGCTGAGTCTAGGAGGGTTTTTCGCGATACACCGTTAAAATCTACTTATAAACCCTACTCGATTTCTGTACTGGGCTCGAGAAAGGTTTACAGATGTAATTTCATAAATGCACTGCTAAAACCCTCCTCGATTTCAGGTTTTTTGCTAATGGCTAGGTAGGTAGATAGCTAAGAGTGGCTGTTACTTAGGCTTTTTAACCCATTTTGATGCCATGTGGATCTATGATCCTCTTACTCATGGAACCAGTTTGACCTTCTCTGGGAGAGAGCTGGACATGTACAGAGTTTTTTTTCCCCCCTCCTCATGTCATCCAACCAAATGAGCATAAAGATGTCTCCCTCCCACAAAATCTGTCCCACCCAAACGTGTCTTTTAATATTACACCCAATCAATCTCCTACAAAAATCCAAGCCTCACACCCTAAACCCCCCTCCCTTTCCGCCCCCTATCCGAATTTCATTCGCTCCCACACACTTAATCCTCCGTCATCCACGTTGGCTGTTGACCATATTTCCTCCAATACTCTCGAAATTCCAACCTCCACAATTCTTGACCCCTTGCTTCCTCCCGCAGTTAAACTAACCAAGAAGCTAGCCGATGTGGGAAATGACGACCGCTATCTCCTTTCCCGCCTGAGGGACCGTCGGCTATATCAACACGTGCGACTCTGCCTTGCTTACTTGCACGATAAACCCGATTCTATCTGCATCGATGGTACCACTCGTACAAATCTCATGGCATCAATCCAACAAGAAGGACTCCCCACTGATCCCAAAGATCTTCGACGAATTTTTATCGATTTTCACAACAATTTCAATATCTCTTCTGCAAACGTCGATAACGATCTCTCCTCATACGCCTGTCATGTTTCTTCCAAACGTCTCTTGCATCTCCAAAAAACGCGCTCTAGTTTTAAAAACTACTATCGTCCCTAACATGCCCCACAATCCACCAAACAATCGTCTATCTCTCTACTACCAAAATGTGATGGGGTTGCGTTCAAAAACATCTTCTATATATCTCAACTCTTAAAAGCTGCCATATGATATTTTTGCTTTAACCGAAACTAATCTAATATCTAATATCAAGGATTCGGAACTATTCACACCTGAATTCCGTTTATTTCGCGACGATGGACGTGAAAATAATGACGATTCTATGTATAGGACGAGGTGTCCTTCTGACAATCAAAATTCGGTTGAACCCTGAGCTCGTCATAAAGTCATGTACAGCCGATTTCGAATTCAACTGTGTTAAAGTTACTCCCTCCAAACACAAACTTTATATCCACTGTTGCTATGTTCGCCCCTCCCAACCAATACACAGTTATCAGCTCGCGACTAATGCGGTTAATTCCCTCTTCGAAATCACAGATCCCTGTGATGAAATCATTGTTCTCGGTGACTTTAATCTCCCTCACCTCCAATGGACTCACTCGGATGAAGAATCCCATCTTGTTGCTACAAACGCAACGTCTGACAAAGAAATCCTCTTCACAGATTGCCTCACAAACTCTGGCCTTTTTTAAATAAACCCAATTTCTAACTTCATGAGTCGGAAACTAGATCTGATCTTTACATCCGACACCACGAACTGTCTTGCTCTCGAGTGTGAACTTCTTCTTTCGTTTTCGGCCCAATCTCATGACCCCGATCCTGAATACTTTTCTTACCTGAACAACTGTTGTTAAATATTTCTCTCGTCAGTTGAAATTACTTCAGTGCAGCTACTAGACAAAATACATAAACTGAAAGACGATTTTTCTCCAGGTCCTGATGGATTTCCCGCAATTGTCTTAAAAAAATGTGCTGATAATCGAATTAATCCCCTCACTAGAATATGTGGAAAAGCACTTTTATTAGCCCTATTCACAAAAAAGGATCAAAGCACGATATCACCAATTATCGCCCCATTGCTAAACTATTCTGCATCCCCAAGGCTTTTGAAAGTATTGTTGATGATTCACTATATTTTCAATGTAAATCTATATTTACAACCAACCAACATGGTTTTCTCAAAGGCAGATCAACGATCACCAACCTCATTGAGTTTGTTTCTAGTTCACTGTGCGCCCTAGAGCAAGGGAAAGAAATTAATGCAGTAAGGCCTTTGATAAAATCTCGCACAAACTAATTCTATTCAAACTCGAAGCTCTTGGTTTCGAACCTAGACTGACCTCTTGGATTAATTCCTACATTAAAAAACGCTACTATATTGTTTATTTTCGTTCCTATTTTTCTGACCCAATTCTCGCCACTTCGCGTGTTCCACAAGGCAGTCATCTCGGTCCATTCATTTTTATTTTAACTATTAACGATGTTGTTAACGTCATAAAGCACTCCCACATATCTATCTATGCCGATGATATGAAAATCTATAGACAGATCTCAAGCCTCTCTGACTCTCAACCTTTACAAGATGGTCTTTATAGATTCTCGATATGGTGCCATAAAAACTTTCTCGAGCTCAACATAGAAAAATGCCAAGCCATTTCTTACTCCCGGAGGCGTTTGACACTTCCAACCTGCAGCTACTATTTATCAAACCAAAGAGTAGCTGTAGTTACTTCAATGCGAGACTTGGATGTCATTTGTGACACACAGCTTAATTTTCGCAACCATATTGACTACGTAATTAGGAAAGCTAACTCGCTCTCGGATTTGTTAAACGATGGTCAAAAGAATTCTCCGACGCCTATGTCACCAAATCCCTGTACATAACCTTTGTTCGACCACTTCTCGAGTACGCCAGCGAGATATGGTCTCCTTACTATGATGTACATATTCTGCGCATTGAAGCTGTCCAACGTAGATTCCTGCATTTCGCATTAGGTGGGCTACCATGGGCTGACCACAATATTTTACACCCCTATGTAAATAGACTAAAACTACTCGGTCTCCTGTCTTTGGAAAAACGTCGGGAGTCCGCCGATATTCTCTTCATACACAAACTATAACGGGCATGGCATTATTGATTGTCCCACTATACTCTCCCAAATCCCAATCAATGCTAACCCGTGTCATTTAAGATCTGTCCACCTTTTTCGTCCGAACAATCACAGGACAACTTATAGTCTCAACGAGCCATGCTACGTGTCGTATGCTACGTGAAACAAGTCAGGTATGTCAAGTGTTCGATTTCCACTGCAGCAGTCCAACCCTTCGAAATTCCCTAAATAACCATTTTCCCCGCCAATAGACCTTAGCTTTATAAGTCATAGTTTTAAGTTTAGTTTCTTAAGTTATATGTTTGTATTAAACATTTTCAATAAACGGTCCGGGGTTGACCCAGAAATCGTTTGTAAAAGCGCCAAGCCTTCTTGCATGCTTGCATGTTTAACATGTTGGTTAAACAGTCCACCTAAGGTCTGTTCTTTTATTGTCATCCAGCTTTAATATTAATTTGCACATAGCGATTGGTATACCTATGCTACCCTTTTCTGGTAGAATAGATAGAGTGACTTGATAAGCTTACTTCGAAAAATCAATTGGTCACTACGCTTCTTATAAAAGGCGCCCCACCTTCGTAAAGAAATATGGCATCACCATTAGCCACTGCAATTTACTTCCAACATCTCACCACAGAAGTAAGCGCAGCTTCAAGCTCAATATGCCGGCCAAATACGAATGGCTATTCCATAATCCAGCCAGCAACAATTTCAACCTTGGAAAGATGCGTGTTTGCAAATGGTTGGAAAATACGAACAAGAAGCAGGATAAAGTCAAGCAGCCCATTTTACCTAAACCATCTGTCAAGGTAGCAAGTAAACCCAATTTGCCACGTCCTCTTCTCAAAATAAACCCAGCTCCAATTGGAGCTTTAAAACTAAAATTTTTCCTTATTTTAAGCCTCCCACCCATACTCCAACTCCCTCTATTCCACCCCAAACCAAGCCCCGACGTCAACGTGTCTCTTTTGACTTAACACCTATCCTAAATCCCGCTTCCAGCTCGCCTTCTCTCTCGGTTTCACGGGCCCCAGTCCCTATTTTTGATACGCCACCAAACCCAGCTAGCAACTCAATTCCCAACTTCGACCTTAAAACTGGAGCTAAGTACCCTAATTTCATTAACTCCCATACCCTAAACCCCACATCTCATCCCTCATCTAACTCCATATCCAATCATTTATCTCTATCTCCCTCCTCCAATGCTCCTATTCTTGATCCCCTTTTTCCCCCCACTGTTAAACTAACACAGCAAACCACTACAGAAAGTCGATATGCTCTCTCTAGGCTCAGAGAAAGAAAGATATATGAAAACATTCGTCTCTTTCTTGCCTATCTACATGACAAATCGGACTCGGTCTGCTACGAAGGGAAAATCAAAACCAGCGTCATGGTTTCCATCCAGCAGGAAGGCTTCCCTACCGACCCTATCAGTCTCAGGAACCTTTATGTCAGATACCACGAGATTTTTAACATGTCCCCTCAGAAAGTAGCAGACGATCTCACTGCATTCGGCAACTATGTTCAGTCTAAACGAGTATCACACCTACAGCGAAGCCGAGCCGACCACGACAAATTTTTTCGTCCATAACGTGCCTCCCTTGCCAGCGCTTAAACCATCCTGTCTCACACCTCCACCCCACAACATCCCTCTTACATTTTACTACCAGAATGTAAGGGGTCTTCGCTCTAAAACCAATGCTGTCCTACGTCAATCGCATGCTCTTCCCTTTGATATCTACGCCTTGACCGAAACCAATTTGATTCCCGACATAAAGAACCAGGAATTGTTCCCTCCTACTTTTAATGTTTTCCGCGACGACGATCCTACCCGCACAAATAAATATTCCCCCTGTCGAGGCGTCCTACTGGCGATCGACAACAGCCTTAACTCTTCTCCCATTACAATTTCTTCATCCTCTAAAGCCGACTTTGTCGCAATAAAAATATCACTCCCTCTCAAGTCCCTTTACGTTATATGTTGCTACATCCTACCAGCTCAACCTATCGAAACTTACCAATTTGTTATTGATGCGATCGATTATTTAATTGACCTGTCAGACCCTATTGATGATATCCTTATTTTTGGCGACTTTAATCTTCCTCAGCTACAGTGGACTCCATCAGATGATCAATCGTTTTTCATCGCTTCAAATGCCAACTCAGCTAAGGAATGTCTCTTCTTAGATCGCTTAACAGACTGAAGTCTATGCCAAGTCAGTGGTATATCCAATTTTATGGGCAGGCAATTAGACCTTATTTTCACAACAGATACAATTAACTCCTCAATCTCACTTTGTCCACTATCTCTCTCAACAATCGATAACTACCATCCCCCCCTTCTACTTTCATTTTCTCATAACTCTTCATTCCAGTCCACTCCCCCCACAACTCTCTCATCCCACGATTTTTATAAAGCAAACTTTCACAAAATCAGTGAATATCTCAGCAGATCCCTCTTTAACTTTCACAACCTAAGTATAAATGATGCCTTATCCATTTTTTATAAAGAAATATTTAATTCTTTTTCCCTTTACGTTCCGTTTTCCCGCCTTAAAACATCATCTACTAGTCCTCCCTGGTATAATCGCAAGCTTCGTTCCTTACGAAATCAGAGAAATAAGTCCTTTTTCCAATTTGCTAACTACAAAAGAAAGTCCGACGGTTACCCTCCTTCCCTCTCTTTCAACAACAGGTCATCAATCGATCCACTCACAATTGCCAACCTATTTGCCACCTTTTTTAAACAATCCTTCACCAACGACTCCTTTGTACCAGATCCATCCTATTTTATTTACCTACTGAACTTCTCCAATGGCCCACTTCTCTCTCATATTTTTGACCCGTCTTATATCGAATATAAATTACACCAACTCAATGATGAATTCACACCCGGCCCAGATGGCCTCCCTGCCATATTTCTTAAAAAATGTTCTTCCTCTCTTTCCCTTACAAGGAGAATTTCCTCAGGCTTGGAAATCCTCCTTCATAACCCCGATCCACAAGAAAGGATCAAAGAATGAAATAACCAACTATCGTCCCATCGCTAAACTCTCCCATATACCCAAACTCTTCGAAAGTATTTTGTATGAAGCTCTAAGCTTCCAATGCAAATCACATATTTCTCCTAGACAACACGGCTTCCTAAAGGGTAGGTCAACCACCACAAATCTCGTTGCATTCGTATCCTTTGCCCTCTCTGCCCTAGAAAATGGCAATGAAGTCGATGTAGTTGCAACCGATTTTAGCAAAGCCTTCGATAAAATCTCTCATCGGTTAATCATCTTTAAATTGTCTGCCGTCGGCTTTGAACCCATACTGTTGAAATGGATATCCTCTTACCTCAAAAACCGTTTAAACAGTGTTCGTTTTAGGTCAGCCCACTACGCTCCATTTTTGGCCACCCCTGGAGTTCCACGAGGCAGCCATCTCGGTCCCCTTCTTTTTATATTAACCATAAATGATCTCGATATGATCATCAAACACTCGTCTGTCTCCCTTTACGCCGACGATACCAAATTTTTCAAAACCATTTCCTCTCCCCATGATTCTTTCCTCCTTCAACAAGATCTTGATAGTTTTTCGATCTGGTGCCTCAAAAATTCTTTGGAACTTAACATCGCCAAATGTCAATCCATCACCTTCTCACATAAACGGAACCAATCTCCTCCCCGACTCTATCTTCTCCATAACCAACCTATCTCCTCCGTACAATCTCTTCGTGACCTCGGCATTTTGTGTGATAGCGAGCTCAACTTCCGTTTACATATGGATGAGATAATCCTCAAAGCCAACTCTGCACTAGGTTTTGTAAAACGGTGGTCCAAAGAATTCACCAACCCATACGTGACCAGGTCCCTCTATATTACCTTTGTTAGCCCCCTCCTAGAGTACGCCAGTCAAGTATGGTCCCCATATCATCGTGTTCATATCTCGAGAATTGAAGGCATTCAGCGCCGTTTTCTTCGATTTGCTCTTCGAGGTATGCCCTGGGACGATCCTTTTAATCTGCCCCCCTATCAAAACCGTCTCAACCTTATCAACTTAAACACCCTTGAAGATCGCAGAGATGCAGCAGACTTTCTCTTCATTCATCGACTCCTTTCAGGTCACGTTGAATGCGCGTCCCTTCACAACTCCATTTTCCTCAACACTAACCCTCGTAATCTACGTACCCCTCGACTCTTCTATCTACCAACCCACCACACCTCCTATGGCGCGAACGAACCAATCTCCCGTATGCTACGTCAAATCAACTCAAACCCTACCGTCTTTGACTTCCACCGCACCACTCCCTACCTCAAATCCGTTCTCCTTCACCACTCCAACCAACCTTAGTTTTACGTTTTAGTTTAAGTTTAAGTTTAATTTGTAAGCTATAGCTTGTATTAAGCCGAATAAATGGGGGCGTTCGCCCCCACCAAAATTAAATTAAATTCATCGGTCCTACAATTCCCTGGAATATCTCTGTGGCCCGGCACTTAGCAAAGGTGAAGTTTGAACTACTCTGTCATCTCCATAAGAGACGATCGGCATTCAAGGGCGGTTTTAGAATTTAATGAGGCTGAGTCCAAATACTTGAGAAAACACCGCCACCAACCTTGCTATCGGTTTTCGATCCGTCTGTATAGAAGTGAATTGACTTGTCCTTCATGAAAGCATCTCCCATCCCGAAGGACCTAGAAGGGAAGCTTACATGGAAGTGTCAAACCAAAGTTCAGGTATAGTGTATTCGATGTTCTCTGTGAGGATTCCTAATTTATTAAGAATGTTAGCTTTAAGGCGAATAGCTGCAATCGCAGCTACTTGCCTGCTGAAGATATCAGTGTCACGTGAAACTGAATGTCTAATGTCGCAGAGGGATAGACGGTTTAGACTCAGCTTAGTTTGCTGCAGTTGACTGCACTGTCTAAGCCATCCACCAGGCAACAACCCCGTAGGTGAGTATCGGTCTTATGAGCGAGATGTAAAGTCAGTGGGTTATATGAGGTTGAAGGCCCCATTTGTCTTTTTTGTAAGAGAATAAAGCTACGTACTTTAGCTTTATTGACTCTTTCTTGAATGTTAGGTTTCCAGTTTAGTTTCCTGTCGAAAATGGAACCCAAATATGTTTTTTTGCTGTGTCGGAAAAGACTAAACTGATACCGTTTATTGAGGGAGGGTCTATAATTGGAATTTTATATTTCATGGAAAAGAGGATACGATCAGTTCTATGAGGGTTTACTCAAAATCCACAGCAGCGATCTGCCCAACGGGTTAATCTGTCAAGATTTAAGGCTAAAACAATCTTTGAAGACTTGTCATGTGACTTTTTTTCAAGTACTTGAATACACTGATGACATTGATATTGATGTAATGTTTGTAAATATTGGAAGAGAAGTGATAATAATAAATTTAGCTGTTAATGAGGTCCGAAGGTTGTTCGATTCCTACCAAGTGGAACGGTGCAGTAGAAGAGCAATTTTCCATGGGTGGCGCGCACAAATGGAAGGTGACCTCAGCCAATTTGTAGTACGTAGTTATGTACTTTTAAAGTTATGCTGCAATTACCATCAATGTTTCTCAAATTTAGACGATGTAATATAGTTAAAGAAGTTATAATAAAATCAACTTTTAAATATTACCTTGTATGTGGGAATTGTAGAAACAACGTGGGTTCAAGGTATGTTAGCAAACTACAGCATGCTAGACAATTACTCCGCACAAAGACGTTCCTATCGCCCCACTTGCGTTAAACTATACAGGGTGATGTTCAAGAGGTAATCAGACGTTCGATCGATATGGTCAATCAATTTTTAATTAACAACCGCTGTGAAGAGAATCCGAATAACTTTGAAGGTTTTTGAATACACCTGGTGCTGTAAGATTCGGAATCTAATGAAATCCCAACCGCCCTATTCCTTTCGTTGTTCAAACACTAATTTTCTTTATTAACCTGGGTCCTGCCTCTTAAATTTTATATTTTTTTGCTAGAAGTTGCTCTGGCTTTGTGGCTTTGTTATTTACAATACTTAAGTTTTGAAAATGTATCTTTTTGATGATGCTGGCAGGTAATTTTTCTTTGTCTTCTTCATAAGAAAACTCCACTAGAAAGAGGTTATGCTGAAGTACCAAGTACCGAGTCGACCACCGTCGAGTGCACAGCTCCACCAGTGCACTCGCAATATTGTTGTGTGCTGTGCAGCAAAAAAGAGAACAAAAGCGCGCGCGTGCAAAAAAAAATATATACAAAAACAAAAAAAAAGTGCAGTGACAGTGAATATCACACAGTGCGGGTATCCCACCTCACCCGCTCCTTGACGAAGTACTGTTGCTTGCACTCAGTCACTGCCGTTACTGTATTTACCATACGGTACGGGCAGTGGCTGAGTGTATGTAACAACTGATGGATAGCGGGGTTGTGAGTGAAAATTTTGTTGGTGCACTGTTTCATATTGTTGTAAGGGCATAACACCTACAACAATTTGATTCGGTAAACCAACGTCAGAATTTCCACTTCGCAGCCTTGCTTAGTATCGTCGGTGTTTGTGTTTTCTGTGTTTGTCTGTGATTATGACTAGGGAATTCAGGGTAGACGTAGCCAATATACGCGGGCTAAAAAGTAATCACTTTTCTGCGTACGTCCACGTCTGTAAGTACAGACCAGCTGTTTTGGCACTTAGTGAAACACAGGTAGATCCCCGCCCACACCTCTCAGATCATTCTGATCTGAAGCTACCTGGCTACGAACTAGTGCCATTATTCTTCTCTCACCGCGGTCTCGCCATTTATGTGCGTAGTGATGTAGCTTACCAAACTCCACCACAATGTGATCCATGTTCCAATCCGGAATTCAACTTCATGTGGTTAAAATTCCGTCTCCGTAAGCAAATTATACACTACTGCTTTATTTATAGAAGCCCCAAACTGGACAGCAATTCAACCTTTAACGAGTTTGATGCGCTGTCTGACTCCATTCAAAGAATTGTATCCCTGTATCCTCATACTGAAATCGTTATTACGGGCGACTTCAATATACACAATTCTGGGTGGCTTCGACATTCTGGACAGACAACACCCGAAGGACGGTGTGTTGAGATCTTCGCTGCGGAAAACAACCTAACGCAGCTTGTAAATGAGCCCACGCGAATACCAGACGTTGATAGTCATACCGCCAACACACTGGACTTGTTTTTAACTTCTCACCCTGATAAGTACACCATTGATGTGCTCTCCCCTCTAGGCTCGTCGGACCATTGTGTCATATCAGCTAATTTCTCGTACACCGACCACACAGTTAGAGAAAAAATTCCTAAAAGAACCGTATGGCAATACGAGAAAGCCAACTGGAGCGGTCTTAACAGCTTCTTTAGGAATTTTAACTGGTCGTTATGCTTCCTCGATAACGACGTGGATGCCGCTGCTGATATGATTACAGACACCATTCTCTTTGGAATGAGATCCTTTATTCCTCATCGGATGAAGAGTATCAAGCCAAAAGAAAAGGCATGGTACGACTCGAGCTGTAAAGAGGCCGTCAGGGTTAGAGAAATGTTTTTTCGGTCCTACAAGACCAACCCGACAGAGGAAAACCGAAAAAAGTTCAAACGAGCCAGAAATGACTGCAACGCTTTTCTTAAGCGTGTGAAATTCCTATACGACCAAAAACTGAGGCAAAAAATACTGCAATGTCCCAAAGGCAGTAAAAATTTTTGGTCGTTCGTCAAAAACATTAGAAATTCCGCCTCATCCTCCATCCCAACGCTCATTTACAATGACATTCCAGCTGTCAGCTCTTTGGATAAGGCCAATCTGCTTGCTGCACACTTTGCGGCCAGCTCAACACTCCCAGATTGTGCTTTGTCTCCGCCTACACTTGAGTGCGTCGAATCTTCAATGGGACGAATCTACTTTCGCACTCGTGTAGTAGCAAGAGTACTTAAGAATCTCAACATACATAAATCCGCTGGTCCAGATGGTATATCTCCCCTTCTTCTGAAGAGGTGTTCTTCCTCGCTGGCAAAACCACTGCGTAAGCTTTTTCATCAATCTCTCTCCTCCTACAGACCCATTGCATTTACGTCCCTTCTTTCCAAGGTCATGGAAACACTGATAAATCGTCAGCTCATGAAATATCTCGAAACACGAAAACTTCTCAATGACCGGCAGTACGGTTTTCGTAGCAACAGGTCCACTGGTGATTTGATGGCATGTCTCACCGAAAAGTGGAACCAAAGCGTACATCAATCTGGCGAAAGCAAGATAGTTGCACTTGATATTTCTAAGGCATTTGACAGAGTTTGGCATCAGGCTCTTTTGTCGAAAATGCGTGCATTTGGGATCGCGACTCTCTTCTTCAATGGATTAGAAATTACCTTTCGGAACGTTCAATTCAAGTTGTCTTGGACGGTTTCAAGTCTGATATTCACAAAATAAATGCTGGTGTGCCCCAGGGCTCTGTTCTGTCACCGACACTCTTTTTAATTTTCATTAACGATCTCTTGTCTGCTACTTCTAATCCAATATATTCCTTTGCTGATGACAGTACTCTCTGCTTTTCATATTCGTTCCCGGACTCACGGCCCTGCTCTTCGGCTGTAGTACGAGAACGGCAGCGTATGCTAAGCTCATTAAATTCCGATATCAACAGCATAACCAATTGGGGAACTACCAATAGAGTGTTGCTGCTGTCTTTAAAGCGAAATTTAAACACCCAGCCATTATCTATGAATGGCACTTGCATCGTCGAAACCGAAAAACTTTCCATTCTCGGTATGTGTGTTAATGACAACTTACGTTGGAATGACCACATATTTGATGTCGCCAAAAATGCTGCGAAATGTCTAGGTTTCCTCAAGCGATGTAAGAAATATTTTACCCCCTCTGATCTGGCCTCAATATATAAGGCATTCATCCGCCCAAAATTGGAGTACAACTCCCACATCTGGTCAGGTGCTCCTAAAACATCTCTGCACCTGCTAGATAGGATTCAAAACCGTGCGATAAAACTTATTGACGATACTAATATCAGTCAATCAATGGACACCCTCGAACACCGACGAAATGTCTCACTTTGTTTTATCGCTACTTCCACCACCAGTGCTCCACTGAAATCGCCAGTAGCATTCCGCCCATTCAAACTTTCAACCGTAACACCCGTCTCGCTATGAATGCTCATCAGTATACCCTCAAGCCCATTTTCGGACGTACTCTAAAATATCGTGATTCGTTCCTAAGCCGTACATCTCGCTTATGGAATGCCCTGCCGATCTCTGTATTTCCTGGTCGTTATAACTTGCAAACATTTAAAAACAATGTATATCGGTACCTCTCTTTTCTTCCTCCCTAAATTTCCCTTGCCCGCGCTGTGTACAATCACCTTAAGGGTACTCAAACCCCTTGAGCGCGCGCTCATTATAAAAAAAAAAAAAAAAAAAAAAATGCTGACTCGGTGGTTTACTCAAGCTCACTTAAGTATAGAAGGTAATCAATCTAGAAATGGTGTCCTACACTGCGCTACGTAATGTGACATATTAATTTGCAGTGACAATAGAAATATTGTTCGTTTTCTAAAAAAAGGTATTCTCTCTTGATAGTCACAATTGAACAATAGTTTTTTTCTTTCATTTCTAGGATCTCTACCAAATTACACAACGGTAACAGCTCTGCCCGTCCTTATCCATGACGATGATTATCGACCGGAACTAAGAAATGGTATGTGAATTTCGCATGTGTAACCCTTATTAAGCAAAACATGTTTCCAAAAAATTTATATTTTTCTGATATCGGTATGGGAAATATTAAGCACTTTCTTAAGTACGGTTACAATTCGCAGAAACCAGTTCAACAAACAACAACCTTTTCCAGTTAGCGCGATTCCTAGCTAAATTGAGGCTCTATTCAAGTCTGTTGGTTTATTTTTACTTGTGAGCGCCATTGCGTTGAGTGTTCATGTTAAGAACCTTATCTCTGGGACATTTGTATTCATTCACTCAACTTTCCCTAAACACCTTAGGAGCAGTGCTATAATTAGGACAATGTCGTTTTAAAGCGCGTAAAGTTCATCATTGAATATTCACAACCCGTCAACCAAGGATTCGCTCACAATATAATTCATGCATCGGTGCCATAGAAGAGCAAGGCAGGGATAACAGATGCGCAGATAATAATTGACTGAATTCGACATCAATTATTTAGTTTTTTTCATCACTTTTGGCTTCTCACGCTCAAATCAATAATAAGGCCAAACATCTGAGTTCAACAACTTATGCTTCATGAAATTGTTGTCAACAAAAAAACAAACTAAACGTATTGCTTACTTTGTATTTCGTTTTCGCATACATTCGAGTTTTTATTAATTGATGTCTTAAACAAATTCTGTGTTATTATTCCTAGAGTAAATTAATTTTTTTGTATAAATTAAAACCAAATAAAGGTAATTCAACAGTAACCAAGACTTTTTATTAGATTACAGTGAGTCTGCTGAGATGCTTCTCAATTTATCGAACTCATCAGGGTTCTAGGTTCATCTAGGTTTATGTACCTACGATTAAAAGCAACCCATGTCCAGGATTACGTACTTGCGATAAATATAAACAATAAAAACAAATTTGAATAAAACAATTCACTAATTAATAATATTCATATACGTTGTGAGAGTAAAAGCATTGAGAAATACCGCTCACTAATTTCAAGTTCATAAGTCAGTAAATTTAAGATTCAACACACTATTCCATTCCAGCAAGAAAGATCTTAAATTACCAAATAATAAAAATTAAGCAATCTTCTTAAAAAAAAAGTCAACTAATATTAGGTTAGTAGGCAATAACATCAAAGAAGTTACCATTGTCACAATTAGCCGTAAGAATTCTACACACACTGTAATATGGATGTGCGGATACAAGCGATAGAACCACAGATGCTATAGGTTACGTAGATATTGCACGTCGAAGGAAAAAATCTAACCATTTTTCCATTCAATGGGACGTACCCGTACGTCCCAGTTCGATCGAACTAGAGTGAATCATAATCAGATATGATGTTACTCTTAATTTTTTGTATTATCAAGTTGCGTGTCCTGTTTGTTGGATAGAAGTTTTCCGTTTTTCACAACGTAATTTTGTAAAATCAAATTTGACTGATAATAAACATTATATTTGAGAACCGTAGGAAGGTCAAAGCAGAATACGCTCTCTTTAATGTTGTGTTTATTGAATAGTTGTTTTACGTTTTTTTCCAGATAAAATTTGAATTTTTTGATTTTTTGGATGCTATGTTTTTTTCTATCTTCCACGAACAATGCTTCCGTAATAGAACGAGGAGAGCAAAGTATATAAGGTCATTGCGATGCTCATAGCAAGGACTTTTTTCATCAAACCATTTCGGATCTCTAGTATTTGTTATCCTTATGCATTATGTTATCCAAGGCCATTGTCTCTCTTATATTTCTTTCTTGTGAATGTTCCCTGAAAATTCTATTAAATACATTAAAGTGAACTTTACAAATGTTAAAAAATTCATTAGTTGGTGCCTTCAGACTTCCAAAGCCACTTCTTTGAGAATAATTTTTTGCAAAGATGAAAAGTTCCGAAGGACATGTTATTTTTTCATCAGTTTTTAAAAATAGTTTGAAACAATTTAAACATTTGTTCCTTAAAAGCATTTTAAAAGCAAGATATCCAGTAAAATATCGCATTGCTGTTGTTTCTAATGTGATTTTAGTTTCGATTTCCATATCATAAATGACTTTTTCGTACAGAGTTTCGTCGCATACGATTTTCTTACGATCCTTAAGCAATGCAGACGTTTTTGAAATACTAGTTTGAGTTGGGGATAAGTCTACGTTTAAAAATTCTACATCATCATCATCACAGTTACTGAAAGGAGAAAAATTAATAAGATTTGACGAGATAATTTTCGACATCAAAACGGATTTTTGTTGTAACCACCTTTGATGCGAATAATAGAATATAAATTTTCTAATACGTCTTGATGAATTCTCTTTGTTAGTAAATAATCCACGTTCTCATATAGGCCATTGCTTATATCATGACAAAGTAATAAGACCCCGTTTATAGTTTGTTCCATTCCTTTTAAACAAAAGTTTCTTAGAAGGTTAACTGATTTTTGTATATCTTTTAAGTAAGACAAAAATTGTTTCAACTCATTATAAGCTGGATTCTCTAGCTGAACTCCCCGCCTTAAAACATTCTTGTCATAATGTAAACCACTATCCATGCAGTCAAATACATTGTTCACTTTTAGTACGAACTATTTCGTTGCTACAGCTTTATTAGAGCTTTCTTTTAAGCAATTAAGTTCAATAGTTTAGTTTTTTTTAGTTTTATATGCATTTTATTTTCTTAACACTAACTCTTACATTCTAACAAAAAATGCTTAAATGCTAGCTTACAATTACTTAATAATCTTACACTAACTTACTGGCCCCACACAGGCACTCTAAGCTACACTAAATTCTTATAACTATGTCTTTCGACTTCATTTACATTTTCTTAGAACTATTTATTTTGTATACTTAAAGCTAAGAAAAAAATTTGTTAACAAAACTTAGCATATGGACATAATTTTTTATTTTTAATAAAAACTTAGTATCTAACTTAAAATAAACCTTAGCCTACCTAAACTAAATGTACAATACACACATAAACACACATAGACGTTATACACAATCATATACATATATCAGTATACACCTTTGTATACACTGATACATGTATATGTTTCTTAAATGCTAACCTAAACCTATGTAAGCCGGCCATCGATGTTTACAGAGAAAACAGATTGGTCAGCTCTGCCTCATTAGTGAGGCTGGTCCCTAATTGACGGAAACGACGACGAAACATCTTCTCCATCATTCAACCACCAGAAATGCTGGTGCTGCCGAACGACATCCCTCTTATCGCGATTCCCCACCGCCCTACTGAACCTGAGGCGATCCACACTGCCGTGTGCGACGTCTCTGTCGTAGTTAAGTCGCCTGTCGCCAGCTGTCCGAGTGACATGGAAGATTAACGGCACCGCTGATCTATCCTGGATCAACCCTTTCTGATCTAGGTAGAGGAATGCTTCCGGTGGAACGAAGCCGTCAGAGCGCACACTCTCGTGGTAAAGGTAATTGGGGTAGTAAGCCCCAGATATCAGGTTATTCGTCGACGTCATTGCTCTTGCAATGTGCCTTCGAGTCAGCTTAATTACGAAGTTGTCCACTCGTATTAGGTTCGCCCTGTTGTAAAGGACCTCATTAGGATAAAATTGTTTGTACTCCGACTCTGGTGTTCTATACAAGCGAAGACAGGCCCTAAGGCAAGCCCTCTCAAACACCCGAATCTTTTCCATTAAGCTTGCTCGTACATTGAACCACACGGGACAACCAAATACCAGCATGGGTCTGATAAGGGCCATGTAGCAGATTACCTTTACCCTCGCATCGAGTTGGCTGCTATAAAACAGTCTGTTTGTAAGGGCAAAAGCACCTTTAGCTCTGGCCAGAGCAGCATCTACATTTTTGCCAAAATATAGAAACTGATCTAGCCAGATTCCAAAGTATCTGACTACATTTCGACAGGCAAGAGGCTGTCCATGTTGTCAAATAATCGAGAACTTTCTCCAATTTTTTCTGATATCCCTTGAGGCTCTAGACAACGGCGTCCTAAAGAGAATGGTTTCCGACTTCTGAAAGTTGATTTTCAACTTCCACTCATCGCAAAATCGTCTTATCTTATCGAAATCACGCTGCAAGAGAGTATTAATGACCTCGATTTTTGGACCTGTTGTGTACGCTATCAAATCGTCTGCGTACGCAATAGTATGGGGAAGTGAACCTATCAAGTCGCTTGTAAAAATGTTGAATAGGATCGGCGAATCGACCGCGCCTTGCTGAAGACCATTTTTAATTTGAAATATTCCAACAGAAGTCACATCACCATTATTCACGATGAACTGTCTGTTAGTTAGCATATTATAAAGAATGTACAAGAGTGGTTTACTGATCCCCAGCCTAGTCAGCTTATAGAAAAGACCCTCCAACCATACGGAGTCGAAGTCCTTCTCCAAGTCAACAAGGCAGGCACCAGTACATTGTTTTTTGCCTTTATTCCACTGGATATCGGACACCAGTTTAGACGCGGCATGTGAGATATCATGTCCCGCCTTAAAACCGAATTGATTATCCGGAACTATATGTTTGTCCTCAACCCACCTAGACAGAGCTCTATTGATTACCTTTTCAAAAACCTTACTGATATTCGGAAGGAGACTTATCGACCGGAGATTCGCCGGATTGGATATATCCTTTCCCTTTTTGGGGATAGGTTGAACCACCGCCGTTTTCCAATGCGCTGGATAATGTGCATTATTCATTGCATTATTAAACATGGTGGTGTAAATGTCCACCACTTCTAGAGGAAGATGTCGAAGCACGATGTTCGGAATACCATCGGTCCCCACCGATTTCTTAGCCCTGATTATGTCGAAGATCTCATGGAGTCCTGCCTTCGAAATGAACGGGGGTAGGTCACCTTCTCTGGTAATGACATTATTTGCCATATTTTCGTCGCTGAACCGGGTGAAACCAGAGCCCTCGGATCGCCAGTTCCCTATTTCATTTCGAATGCAGAAGTCGTGCTCCAAGACGCGATTGTCCAGGTCATAATTAGGGCCAATGATATCAATGGCCTTGTATACTTCCTGGAAAGTCGCCCCTATGGTCTCAACCTTCTCCTGTGGATCCTCGATCACAAAGAAGTCGTCATCATCAGCGGCCTCATTTGGATCAATGCCTGCTATTGTCAGTAACCGTTCGTTGTCTGTTGTCCGGGCTATTTTAAGACACTGAAGGTCGTTTTGATTTTTTCTCCGAAATAGTTTATTTATTTGCGGAAACATATTCGGGTTGCTGGTGTTTACAGCCCGAACCTTGTTGTTCCAATACAAATTTACAGAAATTCTGTAATTTTCTTTTATTAGCGTTTGAATATTTTTAATCGACGACTTCAGTGTCCTAATCTCCGGGTCTTGTCGGTCAGTTAACTGTCTGTACAAGTTTTTAAGTCTGGTCAGGATTCTACTTTTCTGTCGGTGCAGTGCGTCAATAGTAGGATTGCGGAACAGGTCTTCGTTAGTCGTACGTCGATACCGCGGTATTGTAGTGTCCATAGTTTGTTTAATTGTCTCGTCCATTTGTTTTAGGTAATTGTCGATCTCCTCGTTTGACAAATTCCTATTGGACGGTGGGTGGATCGTGTTCGAGGAGAGCGCTCTAGTCAAGGTTGCGGAGAAGCGTGTCCATCGAGTCTTACTGTAGTTGTAAGAATATCTTTGGACAAACTCCTCCAATTCCGCAATTTCGTTGGGAACTATAATATCGGTGCTAAAACCGCAATGGTCGCTGTCATTAAGTTCAAAAGCAGTTTGAATCGATGCCGCAGTTGTCCGGGTAAATATTTTCGTTGCAAGGTGAACATGCATTTTTTCGAAGGCATTTGGTGCTGTATGACAACTTCTAAATTTTAAACATGTCTTAGCTACGTTGTCAACTTCCAAATTGTATATTTCTGTGATAATATCAAAAGACACTTTACCATCTGGAGTTTGTAGATCTGATTTCAATAGAACATTACGAAGTGGTTTTAACAAATGAGGGAAATCATAAAAACGAAATATTTTTTCATCATTAAAAATTATTAATGGGTTTTCTTCAGAAACACCTAACATTTTATAAGCTTTTCTATTATTGGCCCCTTGGTCGCAAACAATAGCGCATACCTTTACACCAAGTTCTTGACAGATTTTCAAATTGTTTTTTTTTATAACTTCGCTTAGGTTATCCCCATTTACACCGTTTGCTAACACAAAATAGTTTAAAACACTTTTCCATCAAACCATTTAGCATGAAAACACATATATTTTTCAATTCAATTTATTGCAATAAATAAGTTGTTCTTAATGTACATTGTCTCTTATAGTACTAAGTAATAATATTTAGTTACAAAATGTTAAGTTTAAACAGAAAGAAGAGAAAAAATATAACAAGCAAATTAAAAAATGATAATAGTAATTATAATAATAATAATAAGATAAAATACTAAAAATGAAAAAGAAAGACAATAAAAAGGGAGAGGAAATAAAATAGTTGAGAAATTGGAGAAAGACTGAGGAAGAGTTGATAGTAAAGAGATGCGTTAAGAAGAAAAGTACACATACAAGGTAGTTTTGAAGCTAGCAGTATTTGACAAGCACTTTATATGAGACGGTAAGTTAATCCATAATTGAATAGCATAAATGAAAAATAAACGCGATGAGTTGAGGTATTTGCAACGCTGAGTGCTAATGTTGAAAATTCTTCTGGAAAGGGAGGGTTGCTTTGTGTTTATAATTTGATGTAGAAATAAGCAATTTCTGAAATGAAGGTACTTTCTCAATGTACAGCCAAGAAACCGGCATGAGAATTCCGAGATTCTATCGTATCGTTGCCTTGCATAAACATACCGAACAGCATCATTATAAGCAACCTGGAGCTTACGAAAAGATAGTGAATCAAGGTCACTGTAGACAGCTGCAGCATATGAAATAATGGGTATTATGAGAGTGAGCACTAGTCTTCGGGGAGTATTCCAGGGGGTATAGTTGGCAGAAATCCAAGCATCCGTATACGCGACCAAAAACGATGTTATAGCCAGAAAGCTTTCGGTTTATGGTGAAACCAAGACATGTAGCCACCTCAACTAACCTAATCTTACTACCGGATAAGCAAACATCAGGAACTAGACTTAGCTCAAAAGACTTGTTTGATATTGGAAGTACTTGGCATTTTTTTGGGTTCAAAGCTAGTCCATTTTTAGTTGCCCATTCAACAATAGAAGCAAGATCCTCATTTAGTAGTGACACTAGTTCACCTATTTTATTAACCGGATGAGATAGGAAAAGTAAAAAAAAAGCATGTGCTTACAAATCGATGCTAAGTCATTTATGTACATACAGAACAATATTGATCCCTGCGGAACCCCTTGAGAAACTGACCGGAGACCTGAGCGATTGTTACCAACAACGACTATTTGTGACCGTCCACATAAAAATGAGCCTTACAGCTCTTTCACTAAAACCATAGTAATGTTGCAGTTTCCAACAAAGAATGGAATGATTCACTCTGTCAAAAGCCTTAGAGAAATCAAGCAGGCAAAGCAGCGTCACAAATCCTTTGTCAAAATCTTGCCTGATATCATCCAAGATTTTTACCATGGCGGAAGAACAGCTATGGTTCTTCCTAAAGCCCGATTGGAATAGGCTCAACAGGGAATTTTCAGCCAAGTGCTTCTGAATTTGTGACTCTATTACCTTTTCAAAGACCTTAGACAGGCAAGGAGAGATACTGACAGGTCTGTAGTCAGAAGCATCGGAAGCAGTGGTATTTTTATGAACAGGTACAACCTTAGCACATTTCCATATCAGAGGAGTAGTAGATGTTGCTATACAAGAATTGATTATATGTGCTAGATGGCCTATGACGTGCGGCAAAATAAGTTTTATGAAACGAAGTGATTTCAATTTCCTGTTCAAGGCTTCTGCTGGAGACAACGTCATACTCGAAACAATCGGCAGGAACATTATTTGAAACAAAATAGTCGTTCATTTCATCTAAATTAATAGTGCAGCTCCTGTCACTACTTACACCAATGCCAACTTTTCGTAGATTTCTCCACAGTACCTTGGAGGGTAAAGAAGTGCTCAGTTTAGATGAACGGTTGCAGCATTACGAGCAGCTTTGTACCTGTTCCAGTTAATCGCGTTTTGGCTACGCTTCCACTTACTGTACAGTCTGTTTCGCTTCTTTAGAACACTAACTACCCCTTCCGTGAACCAGGGGCACGCACTGTTTCGGATCGCGACGGTTTTTGTTGGTACATGATCATTGAATAATTGCATTACAAGCGTCTGGAAAATGATTAGCTTTTCATTTGGATCGGCAACCATTCTGCAATTCAACCATCGGACCAAGTTTGCTGCGGTCGTTAGCGCTTCATGATTTATTGATGAGTAATCCCTATAAACAAAGGAGCTTGAGGAAGAATTGTGGTTAAAGACAACATTGTAGGTACAGAATAGGAGATCATGTTCGCTGACACCTTCGAGAGAAATCTGATCAAACAGTAAGACAGAAAGTGAATCAGATACAATAACAAGGTCTAAAAGGCTCGGTGGTGCACCTGGCCGGAAACATGTTGTTTCATTAGCAAATAATCCACTTCTTTCTACACCAAGGTCTTCGAAACCATCTATTAAATCATTTTTTGTATTATATGTGAGGTTTTTACGAATCCTAATTTCATCAAATATCAGGACAACACAACGTTCTCGCTGGTTTAATAAAGCGAACTTTGACTTAAGATACGAATGAGCATTGTTTTCATATCCTGGGTGTAATCCTTTTAAATGAGCCCATCTACAGAAAGAGAAATGTGAGGAAGTTTAAAGCCAAGTCTATCTCTCAAAAATTTATAGGCGCTTTGTGATCTATAATAAATATTTTGGGAAAGTTCTTTTTCGTGGCTGTTGTAAAGGGTCCGCCATCCAACTAAGGTTTTTTTTCAACTAGTGGTTATTTCGTGAATGGTAACACTTAGCTCATGTCTGATTTGACAGATAATTAGTTTTATCCTTCCGGTTAATAATGGAAAATAATTTCATTCAAATGGCTGCCTCGGCTGGCCATGCAGTAGCCTACACGATCGGTCCAATTTTTAAGCACGTTATCGATTGTGTGCAGCTGTATTTCACCAATGGCTTCACGAATATTGTCCTTTAAAGCGTCAATTGTCTCTGGCTTGTCGGCGTAACACTTATCTTTTACGGCACCCCACAAATAATAGTCCAACGGTGTCAAATCTCAGCTCCGAGGTGGCCAAACGACATCAGCTCTGCGGCTGATAATGCGATCTTCAAAAACAGGGCGCAAAACATCGAGTGTAGCTTCGGCTGTGTGGCACGTAGCGCCGTCCTGTTGAAACCAAATGTTGCCAATATCTTCCTCTTCAATTTTTGAACAACATGGCCCGATAACGATCGCCATGGACTGTAACGGCCACTCCTTGCTCATTTTCGAAGAAAAATGGCCCAATTATGCCTCTGGACCAAAATCCGCACCAAACAGTGACTCGTTTTGGGTATATCGGCTTTTCAATGTATGCGTGCGGGTTTTCTGTGCCCCAAATGTGACAATTTTGCTTGTTTACATACCCGCCAAGATCAAAATGAGCTTCATCTGAAAAGATGATTTTTTTGGCAAAATCGGCATCTTCTCTAAGTCGATCGCAAGCCCACTTAGCGAAGCGAAAACGCATTGGATGGTCAGTTGGCTTCAACTCCTGAACTAATTGGACTTTTTATGGCGTCATACCAAGGTCTTTATGCAAAATTCGTCTCAATGATGTCTCCGAAATGTTCAATTGTTGAGAACGACGGTGAATTGATGTTGATGGCGCTTCACGCACACTTTCTGCCACAGCAGCAATATTCTCGGGTGTACGCACTGTTTTTGGCTTTTCACGCTTTGGTTTATCGATGAGGATGCCAGTTTCTTTCACTTTTTTCACAAGATAATGAACATACGGAGCTGACGTTGGTTCTCTTCTTCCAAAATCCGTACGCAATTTTCGCACACATTCTGCAACATTACCATGATTTTCAAAGTAATGCCGCAATATTTCCCAGCGTTGTTCAAGCGTATGCACAACCAAATTCGTTCAGCGGAAGGATAAAACTAATATTAAAATATTGAACCTTTCGATTTGAGACGTCGTAGATATTTTATTTTTATAAAACATTTTTATGGCAGTATGCGCTGTTTTTTTTTATAATGTTTTATTTTTAAATTTTTTAATTTAAGTTTGTAACTTAACAATATTTTTTTCAAAGTTGCATTTTTTCTCTCCTCTTTTGCACATCTTTCCAACAACTGATCGCACCTTGCACGCGAAATGCTGCAACTGCTCGACGTTCTTCTTCGTTTAGTTAAATGAGACTTCAGATCTTCTAAATTTAAGTTTGAATCCAAATCAGAATTTAAATTTAAGGAAGGAACAGCATCCGACTTAAGATTTTTTTTTCGTACAAACTCGGGCCAAAAATTATTTGCACAAACAAAGTATTTGCCTTCATTTTTAAAACCACATGCCTTCATCCACAAATGATTTAAAATTTAATTTTTTTTCCTAGAAGGACATTTAAAAATTTACAAGTCAGGGTAATTCCTTTTAGTTTTCCTACAAACAGAACAAGAAACTCCAGATAATCTGTAAAATATTATATCGCTGAAAAAGTACCGCTGACAAAATTTACTAAGAAAAATTGTTCAGTCACATAAATAAACATCCAAATCGGTCGAGAGTCGACGGCGAATGAGGTAAAGCAACTACACAGCCAGCGAGCGCGCCGCGCAGCTCCGTGAACTGTAGTTGTTTTATGTATGAAGATCAATGTTGAAAATAGAAACCACAGACACATCTGCACGGCGCAGCGCATGCCTGCTCGTCGGCTGTACACACAATAGAACACATACGATCCCAAGAATTGACTTCGGTTTTATAATACATCCTGTTCATACAAATTGTTCAGAACTTGAAGTTCGAAGTAAAAACAGGCAATTAAAAACTGGTTAGCTTTTTTCCTTCGGCGTGCAATATCTATATAAACCATAGAATCTGTGATAGAACTTGTATCTTTCAACACAATCGCTTTATTCTTTTACTTAAATCACTTTATCACTACTCGTAATTCACATTTCAAATTCCACTTTAGAACTGACTTGCATATCTTGTGGGACGCTGATATTTATACTTCCCTGACAGCTTTCAAGAACGTTCTGTACTATCCAGAGTTCCACACAGCTTTCCATTTTACTAGAATATTCGCTAAAAGTTTCCATTCTCCAATGCTTGAGTCGTCTGCTATTCAAATATGTAAATCTTTTGTTATTCAAATATAGATGACGCTGTTCACATTCAAATTAATATCGTACTGCTCCCTCCCTAAAGTAGTTCGCTCCAAACAACTTCGTCATTCAACGTTCCGTTGAAATGACACATTCTATCCGATCCCCACCTTGTATGGACCTTCCCAATCCTGTTACAATTTTGGTGATTTGCCTTTCTTATGCAGAGGATTATACAGCCACACCAGATCTTCCTCGTTGAAGCCAGAAGATTTCGCTTTCATGTTGTACCTAGTCTTCATGTGGTTGCTTGCTAGCTTCATCTTTTCTCTGACGTTTTCATGCGATTTACGAATCCTTTTGCGCAAGTCATCCACATAGTTATTCACCTCCTTGGACTCCGTAGGTGAGGATCCGAATTTCGTTTCACTTACCTACCGATGCACATAGACAGATGCACATTCAAGATCCTATTAAATCAGCCCACTCGATAGTGGGGCTGTCCTTGTCTTCCCTATTCCTAGATATTGGCGCACTTCCTAGAAGGCTTTTGATTCAAAGTCTCATCCTTGATCTGAGTGTAACTCCATTAAAACCGCAAATCTGCTCACCCAGTTTTTGACTATATTTTCTGCTACGATCTATGAAGAGACTAACTCTTCATTTGGGATTGCGAATACTTCGACCACCAGGGTGTATCGGTTGCCATTAAAGGTTTCGGAAAACGGGCCAACAATGTCAATGGGTATTCGTTCGAAATGTGACCCGACATTGTATTATCCCATTCGTCCCTGTGGCTTTACTTTTGCGCCCTTGGTAGGCGCAAACCTTATGCACTTTTTGTACTAATTCTCGACATCTTGTTTTGCGCTTAGTCAATAGAAAAGTTCCCTTACCTTCTCCAACGTCTTGTTTTTTCCCCAAATGACCTCCTGAGGTTTCGTCATGTTTTTCATGGAGCACTTGGGTGACTCTGGACCGTGGCACGATTAGCTGCATACGAGGAGTTGTTCCATCTGCACTTTCCCATTTTTTCTTCAGCAGTGTCTTCATAGTTTGCCTTCGGTCCGATAACTCCTGCTTTGTCTTTTCTCGTGTTCCTTTCAGGTCAATATTAGTTCGATGTCATTATCCTCCTATTCGGAGGAACGGATTTCATCTGTACTCCATACCTCTACTGTCCCAGTGCTGATCATTTAGATAGTTTGCTATTGTTTCCCTTCAATACGGTTGAAGTGTTCACATTTAACTCCAAACGGTGAACGAGGGAGGGCATCAGCATTTGAATAAAGTTTTCCCTTGCGGTGTTGCACTTCAAAGTCGTAGCCCTGCAACGGCTCGATCCATCTCGTAACTTGGCCTTCAGGGTTCTTAAATTGTAGTAGCCATTTCAGAACTGCGTAAGCCCTTGCAATGTTCGTTCCATTAATCGCTCGAAGGTGGCCGGAGCATAATCCAAACTGCATCACCGTAAACTGCTTGTAGTGAAGTCAGTTTTCTCACGATCCTTACAATTAGTCTCTTCTACCAACAGCTCTTTAGAGATCACGAGTTCAAAACCATTTCGCTACAGTAAGCGTATCCAAAGTGTCCTCAATTCATGGTAGTGGATAGCTGTGCATTTTGGTGACATCGATGGGACATCGGTGGTCTACACAAAATCTCAAGCTGCCGTCTTCTGCCAGAAGACCTCCATTGCATCGTTTTGCCAGCGAGGCTTGGATGATAGTCCTGGGGCCGTTGACCGCTGCTACAAACTTTAGACTAGCGAAGTTGGTGCTTAAGCATTTCCCGACTTATGGCTTAGGTTTCTTTGTAGCCGTTTCTGTGAGTTTCTTCCTCTATCTGCTTGTTACCGCAGTGAGGGCAGCCTTTCAGTCGTGCCAGTTCTTTACACTGCCTTTGAAGATGTGATGTTTTATTGGAGTTCCAGCATCGCATTCTTTGTCTATTCCATGGAGTGTCTCGTTCCTCGGCACTAAGTCTTGCGTAAGAGCATTTAACAGATTCTACGTAACTGACGAAATGTGTTCCTTTGGACGCTTGATTGGCTGCTTCCATCGCTAGAGCGAAGGCAAGTGGTTCAGCAAGGGTTCTTTTCCCAGCCATCCTCATTGCTGCATCGAATCTACAATTCCCCTGATGAATGCGTCCTTTGCCATTTCGTCTATTATTTACCGGCCTGCGGTGGGGTATGACAAATGTACCATTCTACTGATGTCTGCTCGGAGCTGTTGCAGTGTTTCTCGTCGTTGCTGCATTCGACTTTGCAATCGGACCTTGTAAACCTCCTTCATGTGGCTGTCCCCAAACCCTTTCTCAATAGCCTGTACTAAAGCTATATAGTCTTTATGCTTTTCGATGTCGATTGTTTGCAACAATTCTGCTGCAGGGCCGTGTAAGGGCGTTGTTAGGACAAACCACTTCTGTTCATTATCCCAGTGGTTTGCACATGCAGCCATTTTGATCTGCTTCTTATACACAGACCATTAGGTCTGGCCATCGAGTGAGGGGCACTTTAAATCGTTTTTCCTTGCACCGCTTAAAGAACATTCTCGCATTCTCGCATTGTGTCGAGCTCTTTTGTTCAAATTTTTCGTTGATTTCTTCGAACTTTCGATATAGAATGTTCTTTTGTTCTTCCAGATTTACTTTTGTGCGTCCATTTTTTTGTTCGTCTATTTTCGATAAAAGGAGTTGCCTCATCGCAGCCATGTCGTTACCGGTATTTATTTATCCTTTCTCGTCAACGTTAAAGGAGTCTGTATCTGGATCTGTCCCTTGCTGTTCAAAACGTCCTGCAGTCGGTGCACCAAGTCGCTTTTTCCTCCCGTGGAGCTGAGGTGTCTCTTGTTCAACTCAGAGTTGGGTTGGTTGAGGGTCAACTGCAATAATTTTCGACCCATTATAGCAAAAACATTTTTTTTTATTACACACGATAAGTGCTATCCTGACACCAATGTAATAGGTTTTTGTGGATACAATTGATAGAACTTTCTTTCTTCCAGCACAATCGCTTTATTCAATGCAGTTACAATTTACAATCAATCGCTTTTCTCAAAAACGTTTACTTTAGTTTATTTTTTACTTTAACCACTTTATCACTACTCGTAATTCACATTTAAAATTCCACTTTAGAACTGACTTGCATATCTTGTGGGACGCTGATATTTATACTTCCCTGACATCTTTGAAGAACGTTCTGTACTATCTAGTGTTCCATACAGCTTTCCATTTTACTAGAGTATTGTAAAATGTTTGTGTGGGTACAACTAATAGAACTTATTCTTTTCAATACAAATCCCTTTATTCAGTACAGTTACAATTCACTATTTAATTCTTTCTCTCAGTACAATTCAATTCCTCAACCACTTATACTTTTCTTATCTTTTACTTAAACCACTTAATCACTTCTTCTAATTAACACTTCAAATTCAACTTTGGAACTCATTTGCATACCTTTGGGATGCTGGTATTTATACTCGAATGACATACTTCGAGAACAATCCTCGCCATCCAGCGTCCCATACAATTTCCAATTTGCTAGAAAATTCGATTCCACTCTCCAGTCGAGACTTTGTTATTCCAGTATCGAAATCTTCTGGTCTTCGACATTTTCTGCTAGATGTCGCTTCTCACATTTAAGTGGTTATCACATTGCTCCCTCCCTACAGTTGTTCGTCCCGAACAACTTCGTCATTCAGCATCCCATTGAAATGACACATTCTATCCAAATGGACCACTTTCAATTTTCCTCGATCCCCACGCTGGATCCGGTAGACAACGTCATTAATGCGGGTTATCACCTTGTATGGACCATCCCAGTCCTGTTGCAATTTTGGTAATTTGCCTTTCTTACGCTGAGGATTATACAGCCAAACCAGATCCCCTTCGTTGAAACCGGAAGATTTCGCCTTAATATCGTACCTAGTTTTCATGCGGCTGCTTGCTAGCTTCATCTTTTCTCTGGTGTCTTCATGCAATTTACGAATCCTGCTGCGTAAGTCATTCACGTACTCGTTCACCTCTTTGGGCTCCGTCGGTGGGGATCCGAATTTTGCTTCACTTGGCAACCGAATTGTTTGACCAAATAAGATCTCGGATGGTGTGTGCCCTGTTGAGCTATGGACCGCGTTTCGGTAGGCCATTAAGAAGAGGGGTATATGTCGATCCCAATCCCGCTGGCAGTTGCTGACAACCTTAGATAGATGCTCATTCAAGGTCCGATTGAATCGCTCGACCATTCCATCAGATTGAGGGTGTAGTGGCGTTGTCCTTGTCTTTCTTATTCCCAAATATTGGCATATTTCCTGGAAGACTTTTGATTCAAAGTTTCGCCCTTGATCAGAGTGCAGCTCCATTGGAACCCCAAATCTGCTCACCCAGTTGTTGACTATCTGTTCGGCTACGGTCTTAGCCTCTTGATTTGGGATGGCAAACACTTCCGGCCACTTACTGAAGTAATCCATGACTACGAGGGTATATCGGTTTCCATTAAAGGTTTCGGGAAACGGCCCAGCGATGTCGATGGCTATTCGTTCGAAAGGTGCTCCGACATTGTATTGTTGCATTTGTCCATGTGGTTTTACTTTTGGGCCCTTGGTAGCCGCACATCTTATGCACTTTTTGCACCAATTCTCGACATCTTGTTTAGCGCTTAGCCAATAGAAACGTTCCCTTACCTTTTTCAACGTCCTGTTTATTCTCAAATGGCCTCCTGAGATTCCGTCATGTATTTCATGGAGTACTTGGTTGACTCTGGACCGTGGCACAATTAGCTGCATACGAGATGTTGTCCCATCTGCACTTTCACATTTTCTCTTCAGCAATCCATCTTGCACAAAAAGCGAGTCCCACTGTGCCCAGTATGCCTTCAGAGTTTGACTCCGATCTGATATCTGCTGCCAGCTTGGTCTTTCCTCGTGTTCCTTCCAGGCCAATATTGGTTCGATGTCATTGTCTGCCTGTTGGGAGGAACGGATTTCGTCTATACTCCAACCCACTATTGGCTCAGTCCTGATCGTTTGGATAGTTGCCTGTTGTTTCGCTTCTTTACCACTGACTACTTCTGCTGGGAGGCTTTCGTTGCATTGTTTTACCTGTGAGACTGGGATAATTACCCTGGAGTCGACTCCTGCTACAGACTTCTGCCCCGCGAAGTAAGCATTTCCTAACGGATGGCTTCTGGAAATTTGACCGGTTTCTTGGTAGCCGTTTCTGCCGGTTTTTCTTTCTATTTGCCTGTAGCCCCAGTGCAGGCAGCCTTCTCGTCGTACCGGTTCTTTACAATGCCCTTGAAAATGTCCTACTTTATCGCAGTTCCAGCAGCGCATCCTTCGTCTCTCCCGTGGGATATTTCGTTGCATGGTAGTTGGTCTTGAGCAGGAGCATTCACCAGATACTATTTCCCTTACGAAATGCATTCCTTTGGAAGCCTGATTGGATGCTTCCATCGCCAGAGCGAAGGCAAGTGCTTCAGCAAGGGTTCTTTTCCCGGCCATCCTTACTGCTGACTGTAGCTTCGAATCTGCAATTCCCCTGATAAATGCATCTTTTGCCATTTCGTCGATAATTTCCTGGCCTGCGGTGGGGTATGACTGATGTGCAAGTCTACTCACGTCTGCTTGGAGCTGTTGCAGTGTTTCTCCTCGTTGCTGCATACGACCTTGCAATTGAACCTTGTAAACTTCCCGCATGTGGCTATCCCCAAACCGTTTCTCGATAGCCTGCACTAAACCCATATAGTCTCTATTCTTTTCGATATCGATTGTTTGTAACAATTCTGCCGCAGGACCACGTAAGGCCATCACTAGGGCAAAGCACTTCTCCTTATTGTCCCATTCGTTTGCACAGGCAGCCATTTCAAACTGCTTCTTATAAGTAGACCATGAGGTCTGGCCATCGAATGAGGGAGGCTTCAACTCTTTTCTCCTTGGACCGCTTAAAGAACATTCTCGCAGTTTCTGTTTTCGCACTGTGTCGAGCTCTTTTGCCAGTTTTTCAACTTTGCTGTCCATTTGTTCGAATTTTTCGCCAACATTCTTCTCTATTCTTTCAAATTTGTTATCTATTTCTTCGAACTTTTGGTGTAGAACGTTATTTTGTTCTTCCAGTTTTTGTTCTAGACTATTCTTTTGGTCGTCGAATTTTTGTTCAATGCTGCTCTTCTGTTCGTCCATTTTTTGTTTCAGACTGTTCTTCTGTTCGTCCAGATTTTTCTTTTGTTGGTCGAGACTGTTCTTCTGTTCGTCCATTTTTTTGTTTTGTTCGTCCATTTTTTTGTTTTGTTCGTCCATTTTTTTGTTTTGTTCGTCCATTTTTAATAAGAGGAGTTGCATCATTGCAGCCATGTCATTGCCGGTACTTGTCTGTTCATCCTCGTCAACATCAAAGGAATATGCATCAGGATCATGTCCCTCGTTGTTCAAAGCCTCCTGAAGTCGGAGCACCAGGTCACTTTTTGAGTTGGACGAGGGTCAACTGCAATAGTTTTCGACCCATTCTAGCTTTTTCAAATAGTCAGAAAACACAGGTTTTTTTTTTTTTTACACACAATAAGTCCTATCCCACTTCTGACACCAATGTAAAATGTTTGTGTGGGTACAACTAATAGAACTTATTCTTTTCAATACAAATCCCTTTATTCAGTACAGTTACAATTCACTATTTAATTCTTTCTCTCAGTACAATTCAATTCCTCAACCACTTATACTTTTCTTATCTTTTACTTAAACCACTTAATCACTTCTTCTAATTAACACTTCAAATTCAACTTTGGAACTCATATGCATACCTTTGGGATGCTGGTATTTATACTCGAATGACATACTTCGAGAACAATCCTCGCCATCCAGCGTCCCATACAATTTCCAATTTGCTAGAAAATTCGATTCCACTCTCCAGTCGAGACTTTGTTATTCCAGTATCGAAATCTTCTGGTCTTCGACATTTTCTGCTAGATGTCGCTTCTCACATTTAAGTGGTTATCACAGTATTATAGTTTCCATTCTCCAATGCTTGAGTCTTCTGCTATTTAAATATGCAAACCTTTTGCTATTCAAATATAGATGACGTTACTCACATTCAAATGGATATCACAATACCATTTCGTTTTAACTTCTTTCGACAACAGTTCTATGAGTATTCAGTGTGACGTAAAGGCAGTAAAAATGTGCATATAAAATTAAGAAAATTTATGCAAACATGCATTTTCGTATTGATCGTGCTTTTATTTTACAGATTCCAAATCTATTCTTACATATATTTGATGGCTGTCGTACGTCTGTGGGTTTTGATCATAGATGAGAGAATGTCAAATGATGGTATTCAAAACCCCGTAACGTGCGAGGTTATACGAGTAGCAAACGTACATTCTCAGCAATGTAACGCATGTGCAGTTATTTGCTCCCAGAACTCCAACTTTTGTGATTCTAAAGGCAGGGCCGTGTTTCGGTATTTTTCACAGTTTGTTACTTAAATGTAAAAAGTAAAATTTTCATTTACTCGTAGCTGTGAATATGTTAATTTCATTCAAATAGTTGCCTGCCTAGCTATATTTTATGGATAGCTCGATCAATCGTGGTTGGAATGTTTTTTGATTATTAGAATAACATTGATCTTAGACGATCTTTAGTCCTCCAAAAAGAAAGAGCGAATGAGCTGAAATAACATATAAGATAAAAGAAACCAGCAGGCTCCAACTTTTAAAATGACTATGAACTCTGTGTAAAAGAAATAGCAAACTTTCTACGTCTGTAGCGACAAAAAGCTGCACTTACGATTAAGGCTTTGATCAGTCTGTCAAAGATTTCCAAACTGGAATGCAAGATATATTCTCACGCGGAAGCCTGAATGTAAAGTCTAAATAGAATGAAGGACTGCTCCTAAGTGCAAATATGATAAGTACATCGTAAATTGAATGACGAAAAGGCATTCATGCTGTCTTAGAAAAAACTGAACGCTGATTCTTTTTATTCTTTTTTTTATTAACCCTTGGATTATGCGACCCGCATAATTTATATTATTAAGAAGCCAAGAAAAGCTCAACTCTTTAGGTGAAACCGAGAATCTCTCTAGTGGAGATTTTGAAAATTTCCCCAGTGATTAAAATTTGTCTGAGCAAGTATCGTCTCCTTAAGGCACTTAGAGCCATGCATTCACATAAAATATGTTCCGCAATTTCGTTGTCTTGCATGCAAAGACTACAATCAGTTTTCTGAATAAGATCTATTTTGTGTAGATGATATTGAAGATGGCTGTGCCCGGTTAGAAATCCGAGCATTCTTCTGATATCATTCCTATTGAGTTATAGGGATTCTTCTAATTTTTTGTGGAAGGGTTTGATGGCTCTTTTAGCCTGGCAAAGTCAAATGGGATATAGGTACATAGTGTCTGATTTTTAACGTAAACCACCTGTCATGTAGACTTATGTTTACGGGATGCCCATACACATCCATGGGGGCATGGATACGCCTTCCTGAGATACCAAACCACAGCCACCATGACGTTGCCACAAAGGGGCCTACCTCTACAAGTCAGGCCCGGGGGGCTCTTGACACTCATGGTACCGTGATTTAAGTCCTGGTAGGTACTACCGGTGATCCAGCACCTTGTGACTTATACAATCGTAGCAACTTTCGGTAGCGTCATCTGAAGATGTTTACGATAAGACCAGTTCTTTGCTCTGCTCCCGTTTATTATTAGACAACGTCATTAATGGGCGAAGCCTTGATAATTCTGCGGGGGCCCGGGATATAGGTACACATTTTGTTCTCCCAGCTCTTTATTGTTGAGATAGTTGCTGAATTTGGAATATCATAGAACAACTCAGGGCCGATGAAAGAATCAGCCGAACCGTTTCTAACTAGTTCATCGACTTTTTCATTTCCGATAATACCTTTATGACCGGGCGCACACCAAAGTCTTACTGAGACTTGGGAAATTGCGCACACCTGAATGGCATGTATATTCGCTGGGACTTTTCCTAATTGGTTGCGAAGTTCTGGTGTTTGTACCAAATATACCAGAACCCACCCCGATGTCCATCTTTGATGCATCCGTATACCACTTTTCAAGTTTGAAGTAAAGTTTTTGTAGTTCCATGCTTCTCGGCTTGGGATCACTATATTGAACCTTCTGCCGAAGCACGAAGTCTGTCCTGTCAGCCTCGGGGATTTCAGAGAGAAGATTCATTTGATCCATGTGATCTGACTGACTAGGTTAAGTTAGGTTAAAAGAGGGGTGTGATGGACATCTCATCACAAAAACACCAGACACCAAAATGGGCCCACAGCGATCCCTGTGGAACCAGTAGAATTTTTATTCAAAGGGCAAAAACCTAAACAATCGCCTTGGTGAACATATAATTTATTTGCAAAAACCACGAAGGCTTTTGAAGTTAGTGCCGTCTATTTCCGCAAAGTTTTCGAAAAGGTATATCCCTAAAAATTTTCTTTGACTACACGATATTGCCTCACATTCACACAGCATGTGTGTTATGTCCTCAACAGCTTGCATCGGACAGTGTCCTGCCAGGATTCCTATTATTGTCATAAGCTTATCCCTGTTTAATTTTATTAACTTCCTAGATTTTACCGTCTAGTAGTAAAGTGGCCAGAGAGCCTTGGATATCTTGTGTCCTTCAAGACCTTAGGTTGGCAGTATTTATGATTTTTTCCTCGATAGTGCCCCTTACTATGCAAAGGGGTGGTTTAATGTTAGCAACCTCACTATTATCGAATATCCCTCCTTTCTTGCAAGCTCATCAGCTTGTTCATTTTTCGCTACACTGCAGTGTCCTGGCACGCAGCACAGTCACACATGGTTCTGACGGCATAATGATTTGAGCACTGTACGACAGCCCATGATTATATCAGAATTGATGT
This sequence comes from Volucella bombylans, assembly GCA_949129095.1. NCBI lineage: Eukaryota > Metazoa > Arthropoda > Insecta > Diptera > Syrphidae > Volucella > Volucella bombylans. Next base: position 63,615,219 of record OX422144.1, on the reverse strand, counting down.
TGTGTTAAGTGCGGCCTGGCTATCGATGTAGATAGCTATATCTCTTTCGGATACTGATCTCATCTGCATTAGCTCAGCCGCCCTAAAGACAGCCAGAACCTCTGATTGGAAGGCACTGATTGCTTTCAATAGTCTTATAGACACTCTTAGTTCTAGGTTTTCTGAGAAGATACCGGAACCTGTTCCTTCCTCTCTTTTCGAACCATCTGTGTAAATTGCAATTTCATTTGACCTGATTATTAATTTTTTTTTACAAATCCTCCCTCTCCGGATATACATACGGAATGTGGAAGTCGACCAAGGAAGGAATTTCATCCCGTGTACTACTGCTGTGACCCAAATTAGTAAGTCGTATCGAACCAGGAAGTTTTTTTTATCTGTAAATCAAGCGGTGTTAGGTGCAAAATTTTCGTAAACCGTTTTCTTGTTTGTTGCTTTCCACCATACTAGTGCGCCATATGTAAGTATGGGTCTTATCACCACCGTGTATAGCCAGTACACCATAGCAGGTTTTAAGCCCCAAATCTTTCTTACCGTTCTTTTGCAGATAAAAAGAGTATTATATGCCTTTTTGATTCTATCCGTTACGTTAAGACTCCAATTCAGCTTTTTGTCTAAAATTACACCCAGATAGTTCGCGCTGTCCGAAAGGAACAATCTCACTCCGTTGAGTTTTGGGAATTTGAATTGCGGTATCTTGTACTTTCTGGAAAAAAGAACCAGTTCCGTTTTGAAAGCATTGACATTGAGACCACAGCTTTTTGCCCAAGTGCTGATCGTTTCAGAGCAACCTCCATAATCTCGTATAAAATATTTAAGTATTTTCCCTGCACTATTATATGGCACTTATACCCATCTGAGTGATTAGTCCCTCCTGCTTGTAGTATTCTGGCCGTGCTTCGAATTACCATTTGGAGATGGAGTGGCGTTAAACCAATGAAGGATTCTAAAGCTGCTGTGGAGTTTATGTGCCTTCCGCCGGCGATGCAGAAGCATGCAAGTCTTTGTAGCCAGAATCATCGTTTGTTTTGTTCCACCATATTACTGATGAGTAGGTGATGATGAGTTATTGTATATATCCAATGGGTGATCTTTGGGGTTAAACCCCAGGTCTTACCATACACACGACAGCAAGCCGTTAAGTGAGATCTGGCCAAAGTTCAGATTTCTTCTACGAGTGAAGGGAACAAGTATAGCTTTAGTGGGGTTGATTGGGAGATTTTCTCCCACCGTTTACTATCCTTATAGCAGTCTGAATCGTATAGCAAACATCTCTATGGTGTTTACCCTTAACTACATATAATGACTAAGTCATCGGCGTATCCTATTATTTGATAGCTCACTACTAAGTTTTACTAGTAGATCAGCAATGACAAGTGACCACAAATGCGGTGAGGGAACACCACCTTTGACGACTGAGACAGAGATTTTAGTCTCACCAGGGATGTTGAATACCCATTTAAGACATGGCTTCCGAAATGGATTCATATAATTGAAAGCCCTAAAGCTCCTTCGATATCTAGGAATGCACATAGTGCAATCTCCTTTTGTCGGTAGATCCTTTTAACCTGTGTTAGCAGATTTAGTAGAGCGCCTTCGGTGGATCTTTCTTTCCTGTATGCATATTGGTGAAGTGCAGAGATGAATTTCCCTGGTGTATAAATCGATAAGTCTTTCAATGGTTTTTAGAGAAAATGATGTAAGGCTTATGAGTCGGTAAGATTTAGGTATATCAGGTTTGGGGATAACAACTACAATTACCACCCTCCAGGCTGGCGGAATGTATCCCAAATTGAAGCTATACCTAAATAAGGCGTTTAAAGTGGGATGAATCCACCTGAATCCAGACCTATTTGAATCAGTCCTTTGAAGATTCCGGCTGATCCAGTTGCTTCAGATGGTTTAAATGAGTCTATGGCCTATTTAACTTTGTTTATGCTGAATTTATTTCCAGAAAGGCAACAGAGTTATTGTAGGATTAACTTGTGGCTTAAGGCTTCAGAATTGACTTATGTGTGTTTTTTAAAAGGATCGAGTTTGGGAAATTAACCTTAAGTAGAATTTTTAGAGTTTTCTCTCGACTAGCTGTGAAAGTACCATCTTCTTTTTGTTACAGACCTTTTGAGTGAACTTTTTGGAAACGTGAGATCTCCAGAGATCTTCAATTCTTTATTGAAGTTGTTTAACGCGAACTTGTATAGGTCCCAATTTCCGTTTAGGCTTTATTTAGTTGATCCGCTGATTCATTTACGTTCCCAGTGGACGATGAGGACAGCTTTGGAAGCAATATTTTTTATTGGAAAGTACTCCAGTTCGTGAGTTTCTTCATGTATCTAATTTGACCCTGTCGATATGGCAACCTCACCAAGTTAGTGGCCCTGCGTTTTCTGCCGCTTGACTCCTTGGCAAAGGTACAGAAACTTTACAGAAACTTTGGAGTAGTTGGTTGCAGCCAGTTAAAGGGAGGGCTCACTGCAACCGTATTAACGGTGTTGATTTGTAGTCTGTTTGACAGACTATTAGTGTTGGTGGTGGTAGCTGGGGTTTTATCGGTGGTCTTTATAATAAGCCACAGCTTTCCAAAATGGAACACAACCTCATCTTTTAACTCTTTTAGACATTTTTATCGCACTGCCATTAACAGCAAAAACCATGTATACGAGATCTTTCTCTTCCACTCTTTGCAGAACTCTACAGGTTCTGGTGTCTAGACCTGAGTTCTGTGCATCTAAGGACGCGAGAATTTTCTCGCTAACTAGGCTGAAACATTGCGGGAATAACCTCCTTATGATGTGTGTTTAAGGAAATGAATCGTCCTTCACTAACATCACGTTCAAACTGCCTTTCCCCTAAAACACTAAGGGAGTTGAGTTTAATGTCTTCAGGAACTACATCCAACTTGAAACGACCCAATATATTGCTGTATGAAACCTTGTCGACTGTAGCATTAGCAGTTCAGACTACCTTTGCTTCCGATGTCAGAGGAGTAGAGTTGTTGGTTTTGGCAGCGGCAATCTGTAGAGCATGTTCCCTAAAGTTAGTTTGTTCCAAGACTTGTTTGAACCTTCTCCTCTCCGAAAGTTCCTTGTTGTTCCACATTGGAGTTAAAGTTTTTTAAAAGAGTTTAGCTCCTCTTCGTCGCTCATTTTTTCCGTTGTAAGGACACGTGTACAGAGAGAAACCCTTCAATATTACAGGCTTGGGGTTACACAGAGCATTCATAGTCTACAATATAAAAAGGATAGCCATGAAATAACCACCGTTGCCCAGCGGTCGCCCCGTGGAGTCAATGAGACTTCTTGTGTCGGTTACTCTTAGCGATCGTCCTACGACTTTACCCTACAAGTCCACTTTACTTTAGGGATACTTCTTATAACTTCTTTATATACTTCTATATATATTCGGCATTTTTCTGTCACAAAATACTACGGAGCTTAAACCACTCGAACTCTATGTGCGGCATCGTCAACAGAACGTATGTATTTAAATGTTGTACACTTCTACATGATGACTCTTTCTCAGACTGCGGTGTCTGGCATAAAAAGTCGGAACAGCAATAATGGAGATATTCAATATGAGTTCGACTAATTCGTAAACTATTTGCATCTAACGCCCTCATCCAATTATATTAAATATATGCAACATTTGCTTCACCGATCGGCAATGTTTTGACATTGTACATTGTAAGATCTCACTCTTTCCACTGGCTGTTAAAATGCTTACTTATCGGTGGACGAGCTAGATAACCTCTAAACATTGCAAATGAGAACTCATAGCAACACAAGGCCGTGACTCAAGTGGTATTTTAATGCTCTTATAATGAGAAAATTTGGTGTTCGAGCAGTGATCAAAGCCCGAAAGGCGTCTTCGTGCCTACGATACAAATAGCATTTGGGAATCTACTTATATATTACAATATATGATATACGCTTCCCATTTATTCTTTCTCCCTTTTTTTAAATTCGTTAAATCCGAATAAAATGACAATAAGGTATCACATATCACGATTGAATGAATTTCTCTCATTTAAATAAACCTACAACTAATTTCCTCTAAATTGTTTTCGCTAAATCACTTATATTACTTTACTTTTAACTTTTAAGTTAAGCCAAATCACTTGTGGCTATTATCACTTGGGTTATAGATTTAACTCGAGGCAACGACCAATAAAGCGTTATACATATGCTAAAACCATATTTATGTGTGATTTTGCAGTTGTAAGTCAGATTTCGCTGGAGAACGCTTTTTATAATTCATCAAAGAAGATGTTTGTTTAACTGAGGCGAGAAACCTCTCAAATATACTCGCCACGATTTTTGGGACGTGGTCGACCATTTACAGCGTGAGACGACAGACCGCCCGACGCTAAATCTATCATTTGTTACATAATCAAGTTACACAACGTACATAAATTCCAAGTGTAAAACTCGTATTATATATGATAAATGCCGATATATAATATACATACATATATTTCAAAAGCCGAAGATTGATTGGTTTTTTATATATGTACGCCTGATTTATTCTAAAAATGGTGTCACTATTGCGTATAGCCATTAGCTATCAACTAATCAAGACATATCGTATGCTTGCGTAATCGTATATATGTTAGGTGTAAATAAAATACCATATCTTTTATCATATGTTTTGTGATCTGGCGCGATAGATGCTTATCTTGTGCTAACCGCACAACCGTGCGGTGGTCTACTTTTAATGAAAAAGATGCAAGTTAATGAATCCGTTGCCATCAGCGATGAAAGTCAACTTGCAGTTCAACTTGCTGTCGTCTAAAAGCATTATCTTAAATTTATTTAAATAAATAACGCAAACGACTACAAGTTTAAGTGGGTGATGTGAAATCAAGAATTAGATCTAAATCACTTTAAGCTATTAATCCGATTTTCGATTAATTTAGTTTTATTTATCACATAATGGGAGAAAAGATTGGTGAACTCTTAATACGTCAACGGCAGCTCCTATATCCCTGAAGCAGGTGATAGACTCCGGAATATCCAGTCTCTTGTGCCCTACGGCCAGACCGTTCATATTGGCGGTGGTGCTGGGGCTAACTATCCGGCCACAATGTTTTTGTTTTTTGTTGGCATCCAACCTTTAATGGGGAGAATGAATTATGTAATTGGACTTGTGGTTATATTCTAGGCAACCACACATCTTACGTGAATTTAGTTGCCTGAAAAAAAGAATGCCTTTCGGGCGTGTCTGGTATTGAACCCCGAACCGTCCGATTTGGAAGCCAATTTCATTACCACTTGAGCCACGGCCGCGGTGACTGCTACAAAGAACGAAAACAGCATCTAGTTGGGCGCCGATATATTATAAGCGATAGACTAATGCAAGAAAACTTCAGCTTTCGTTACGTGAGCGAACGCATACGCGGAGACACGACGAAATTCCGAATTGAAGGTTACAATAGTCAACGATGGGGTTGACTCTACACATCAGACCGAGAATACAGACCATGTATTCTGGCCACCCCTCCGTCAACTAAGACTGAAAACGTAAAATATTAATGCGGCAGCATAATCTGATAACTTCATTCCAGTATAATACTATTTAGCCCTGAGCCAAAAGGAAGACCTGAAATTATTAAATTTTGCTTTGAAAATCAGTCCTCTATTGTGCTAATACGATAGAAAAAGAAAATATAGTAGTCTTACAGTATCAATAGCCAAAATAATTAAACATTTAATGACCAAATCCAATGAAACTGATAATGTGCCAACTTAAACCCCGTCCATGTTGAAGTAAAGAAACCCGATGTTAACCAACATCTAGGAACTTCACTTCTTTGCCACGCTCAACAGTTTGACTTGCATCCATCGACTATGTCAAAGATTTTAAAGGTTGATTTGCATAGCGTACAAAATGCAATTGTTGCATGTGCAAAATATCCTTGCTGATGGACCTAATTTATTGGACCACGTGATCATGGTCATTTTATGCTGTGTTAAAACCAAAACCCAGAATTAATTATTAAAATGTCTTTACATTCACCAAAAGTTGCAGTCTAGTGCGGTATACGCTCTGAAAAAGTCGTTGGGCTTTACTTTTTCAAAGATGTAAATGTTGAGACCGATACGGTCAACGGAGTACGCTAAAGGGCATTGATATGCAATTTTTGGCATCCGTACTCGACGAAAACGGCATGGAGAATTACTGATTTCAACAAGATGGCACAGCATGTCATACTGGTCGTGAAACAATTCGTCTACAAAAATGGTGATTTCGACTGGCAACCCCGATCGCCGGACTTGACTCCGCCTGACTTTACTTGTGGGGACATTTAAAACGCAGTGTTTATGCTATCAAACTAGAATCCCTCGAACAACTTCAGACCAAAAAGCAAAATTGCCAGAATTTCACAAGAAACTCTTCGAAATGTGATGCGAAATAGCGAAACGAGAGTCAATATTTTCATGACTATTTGCTAGTTATAATTTTTAAGGGGTGAATTATTGTATTTAATTGTAAAGGTCCGAATTGCAACGCAATAAAAAAAATAAAGGATCACAATAAACTTTTAATCATTAACAGTGTTTTCATAATTCTTAAGCATTACAACGGATATAATCCCAGGGATTATTTCCATCAACCTGGAAAAGGTCGTTTATTATTCCCCTACATAAAAAAGGTAGAAAAGTCGATATTTCCAACTATCGACCAATTGCTAAGTTGTCCTGCATACATAAGCTTTTTGAGAGCATTATCTATGACATAATGCTTTTCCATTGTAAATCTATTGTTTCCCCAAACCAGCACGGATTTTTCAAAGGCAGATCTACGACCACCAACTTAACGGAATTCGTGTCAAGCACTTTATGTGCACTGGAATCTGGAAATGAAGTTGATGTGATTGCCACCGATTTCAGCAAAGCCTTTGATAGAATTTCTCATGATATAATCCTTCTAAAATTAAAGGCTCTTGGTTTCCAGATAAACTTTATAACTTGGGTTCAATCCTATTTAAATGAACGACTTTACTATGTTCTATTTAGGTCCATGGTTTCTGACCCAATTAAAGCCTCTTCTGGTGTCCCCCAAGGCAGCCACCTTGGCCCCTTATTATTTATTCTGACCATTAATGATGTTGCTTGTATCATTAAAAATTCATACATATCTGTTTACGCAGATGATATGAAAATATTTAAATATATATCATATTCCTCAGACAGCCTACTTCTGCAGCAAGATCTAGACAGGTTTTGTACTTGGTGTCAGAAGAATTTTCTTGAGCTTAACGTCAATAAGTGTCAGGCTATAACTTATACCCGTAAACGCCTCCCTACTTCACCTCGTTGCTATCTAATCTTTAATCTGCCTGTTCCCTTAGTGAATGAGTTGCGTGATTTAGATGTTATCTGCGACAAGGAACTCAATTTCCGTTCTCACATTGATAGTATAATAAAAAAAGCCAACTCTGCCCTTGGTTTTATTAAGCGCTGGTCTAAGGAGTTTTCCAATCCTTATGTTACCAAATCTCTTTACATAACCTTTGTTAGGCCTCTTCTTGAATATGCCAGCCAAGTTTGGTCACCCTACTACAGAACTCACATCCTCCGGATAGAAGCTGTTCAACGCAGGTTTTTATGCCTTGCTTTACGTGGTCTTCTCTGGGATGATAGCCAAAACATACCACCTTACACTGACCGGCTGAAACTTATAAATTTACAACCCCTTTCTATACGCCGAAAAGTTGCCGACATTCTCTTTATTCATCAAATTTTAGTAGGTAATATCGATTGTCCTTCCTTACTTCAAATTATTTCTTTTAACACCAATCCCCGCAATCTTAGGTCTGTGCCACTTTTCCGGCTCAATCTTCACAGAACGAATTACGGACACCTGGAGCCAATGTCTAGGATGCTTCGCGGATGTTCTGCCTCTCTTCGACTACCATCTCAGCAAACTCTCCCTCAAGAACATACTCGTACTTATTTCCACCTATGCCTCACGTCTTAACTTTCTTTAACCGCTACCACCCTTTAGTTTTTAAGTGAAAATGTTAGTTTTAAGTATATGTTTGCTTGCAATAAGCTTAATAAATCTGTCCGGGATTGACCCGGGCCGCAAGTATTCAATGAACGGTGAGAAAAAAAATGTTTTGCCCCTACTTTGATGAGCTTTTAAATATAATATTAAGGAAGGAAATGCAAATTTAAATGGACACATCGGGGAATCGAACTACTAATTCAAAGACTGCCATGGAATAGGCGGGAAACTCGGTGGAGCAGAAGCAAGTTCCTGACATACTGCAGCGATGATTTTCAGATAGATGACCATCTAGGCCATAACAATGCGGAATGGTGAGTAAAGTGTTCTTGGGTGAACCAAATTTTTCGAAAAGAAACCAAAGGAAACCAATGAAAACTACCATCAGTTAGGGAAATGTGCCAGCACAGCGAAATTCCATAAACCAAAAAGATGAACTACGCAAGATATGATGAATATTTTAATTTAAAACAAAATGTAAGGGTAGCGCAAAAACGGTGCTCGGTTTTTCAAAAGACCAAATGAGGAAACGTGATGGAGGAAAATAAAACGGAAATTACAGCAAGGAACAAAACGCAAGCCTTTTAAGTGTGATGAAATACGTTTCGAGTTAGTTGGAAGAAAACATGTGAAAAAAACAGTAACTAGGACTTGCGCGAGCTGAAGAGGCATTGTATCGGGAATAAAAGCCGTCAACTAGTGCAACGACATGGCCAATGAACTAAAATTTGTAGGATTTCGGCACAACGAAGAAAAACCTAGGAAGAGATTCTATCGTCGGCACATATCCAAGACAAGGAGGCATGACTGCTAACGGAGAACAACGAAATTTACAACATATAGAAATAATAATTGTGAAGCCCAAATTCGACAATTTTGACGTTTAACAAAGCCATCAAGATGAAAATGAGCCTCATCGCTGATGATGATTTTGTTCGAAAAATCTGCATCCACTTGTTGTTGTTCCTTAATCCATTCAACGAACTTTCTTCGCCGTGTGTGATCAGTTGGTTTCAGTTCATCAGATAATTGCAATTTATATTCATGAAGATACAAATCTTTCCTGTCAATACGCTGTAGAGGGATTCTCGAAATGCTCAATTCTTGACCCTGATGCCGAATTGATGTTCACTCTCACGAACTGCTTCGATGATTTGTGTTGAACAACTTGTTGAAGTACGGCTAGATGATCCAGTCCTCCCTGAATTTTTGAATTAATCTCTTCACCGTTGATGAAATTAAATCACTTTTCCGACCATATTTTCTACGAAAATTGCAAACTCTAGCTGCAAAATCTTCATTGTTTTTAAAATATTGCTCAACAAAAAAAGCGTTGTTTTTTTCCTTTTTTAATAACCCTGAAGTGTCAGCTGTCACGCTGCCTTTTTTTCCGTTGGCAATACTTTATATCACAAATGGCACAAAACACCCGTGATTTTTATGGATACCCTTTAGTACAATACTTTAGCCCAGGATAATTCCTGTACAATTCCATTCCCTCACCTGTGGCACATAATGAGAACATGGCAGTTTTTTCGGGAGCCGAAGTTAACGAAACATCAACCGATGTCTGCAGTCAGGATGGATCCCATATCCTTTGAGGTAGGCTGGCAATCGGAAATCTTGGAAAACCTTGTGATTTTGTTCAATGAAATTATGAGAAGCTATTGGATGCTGAACTTTTAATATTATTGTGCCAGTCAGTGACAGTCAGGGAGCATACGCCAACTCATTTCCAAGATTTGATTAGAGGAAAGTGTAACTGATGAATGGAATCTGTGCGTCATTTGCCGGATCCACAAGAAACGTCTAACTCTGGATACACCATCTCTTACACATCGAGTAAAAGGTCTTAGTCTTTTGTGTTGTATGAACACTCAAACTAGAATAAGTACTCAATTGCCGAAATAAAATCCAGAAAGTCCCGATCTCCAATACCTCCCTATCAAATTCAAGGTCGCATATGAAAGCATCTGTAGCGACGAGCTTTAAAGAGCCATGTCTAGATTGTGTAAAATAACGATGGAGAAGCAATCTCACCAAGATCCTTAATGCCAAAAAAGAGCTTAGACAAGTGGGTGCGCTATCATGTGACCTATTTAAAATCTTACTTGAGAAAGTTTTTCGATACTCGCAAGCCAACACCAGAAGCATCAATTTACTTTTTATCTTAAATTTAAAAGTCACACTTAAATTTAATATAATTTACTGTTAATCGAAAACAATAGCGACGTAAAAACAGAGCCATGGCGTACACCAAGATTAAGATAGTAAGTTTCACCTCTGATAGCCTCTATCTTCACCCTTTCGAATCTGTTATTACCTGAATTAAGATTTAAATCAGTACGACATGAAGGCCCGAGAATCAGCATTGTAAATTTGATCCAACAACATTTCATTGTTGGCCACATTTTTTATGGAAATAGTCAAATAAACTGTGAGCATGTTAAGGTCCAGGTTTGCAGATATTTGGGAGCAAAATCGTAAGAGAAGAGAGCACCTTCCATTGATTTATTTTTTTATTGTATGTGGTGTTTTATTTCAAAATTCCACAATTCTAATATATGTAAAGGGTTTTCCAATAAGGACTTGACAACCTTTTTTTTAAATAAAACGCAAACCTTTTGAGATATTTCAAAAACTTTATTATCGCCTTGAAGTACAATCAAAACATTTATGAATGGAACTCGACTTCGTTCATATGGCCACTACGGGCACGTTTGCAGCGGTCGATTCGTTGGACCCAATTTTCAACAACTCGGCCACACATTTCGGCCGAAACGGCCTCTATTTCGCGTTCAATGTTGGCTCTGAGCTCTTGCAACATCGGCGGCGTGTTGGCATAAACCAATGACTTAACGTAGCCCCACAGAAAATTGTCAAGCGTTAAATCGCACGAACGAGGCGGCCAATCGACTGGCCCATTTCTTGAGGTAACACGCTCACCATACTTACTCTTCAAGAAATCGATTGTAGCGTGCGCTGTGTGGCTTGTGGCATCATTCTGTTGAAACCACATGTCGTCCAAGTCCATATCTTCCAATTCGAATCAAAAATAATCGGTGATCATGGCGCGATAACGCTGAAAATTCACAGTAACATAACGATCGTTATCGTCGACGAAAAAATATGGCCCAATAACGCCGCCAGCATGCAAACCTCACCAAACAGTTATTTTTTGGAGATGAAGTGGTGATTCATGAAGCACATGTGGATTTTCACCCGACCAATAATGCATATTTTGCTTATTGACGAACCCATTGAGCCAAAAATGAGCTTCGTCATGGAAGATGATTTTGCGACGAAATTCATCATCTTGGCGCATCTTCTCCAGAACCCAATCGGAGAACTTGATCTTGTATGGTCTGAGCGATGCCCAATTCTTGAGAACGCCGTGGAATTGACTGATTTGGATCGTTTGCTACGGACGCCTGAACGGCATCGATATTTTCGACACTTCGACTAACCCATTGTCTCACTGACACGGCAACATCACACAACGAATATGTAGACTCAAATTTTTGCGCTAAACTTGTTATTGCCTGTCTACTAGGGCAAGAATTACGACCGAAAATTGGAGTTAACGCTCTTAAAGTTGCAGTCACCGACTCCGAATTTCGGTAGAAAATTTTTATAATTTGCAGACGTTGCTCGTTAGTGTACTTTACCATAATGAAAATGTTGAGTTTACTGAATAAATTGACAGTGACAGTTTGATGATTAGTGAAGGAGTGCGTCCACAAATTAAATTCAAAGTTGTCAAGTCCCTATTGGAAAACCCTATTTATAAGTTTTTTTCAAAATTGTTACTTATTTCTAAAAAAAAAAGCGAAATGGATCTATAATTGCCTATATCGTCAACTACATCCTTTTTGAAGAGAGGTACGACGTCCACACATTTAAGCTTTCCAGCAAAAAAAAACTGCCCTGGTTAAAGGTATGAGTTCGTACATTAGCTGTGATGCCAATAAACCATCAAACGCGGCTTTCCAAAAGTACGCTACAGTTACTAATGGAAATACAGTGCTTTGCTTTGTAATTTGGTTTTTAATTAGACACATACGAGGTGTGTTCAAAACGTAAGGTGACTTTATATTTTTATAAAAAAAATTTTATTTACTCGTCAATATTAATGTTGTCTAATATACACTTGTAGTTACGCTTTTTTCAACCCTCGAAACACTTCTCATAAGCACATTTTGGTATAGCCTTGAGCTCATCCAGCGATGCCGTTTTTATTTCCTCAATCGTTGCAAATCTTCGTCCTTTGATAGGTCTCTTCAGTTTTGGGAACAGGAAAAAGTCGCATGGGGCCAAATCCGTCACCAGTTATGACGCTTTTGATCATCATTGACGTCATTTAAGAGCTCCTGAGCTATGCTCAGGCGACGGTTCTTCTGATCAAAATTAAGATGTTTCGGAACAAACTTCGCTGACACACGTCTCATGCCCAAAACATCCGAAAAAATTGCATGACATGAACCGACCGATATGCCAACATCCTCAGCAGCTTTTCTTGTGGTAATTCGACGATTTTCCAAAACAATTTTCTTCACAGCTTCGACGTTATCATCTTTTGTTGATGTGCTGGGGCGTCCAGAGCGAGGTTCGTCATTGGCATCTTCTCGGCCATTTTGGAAGAGCTTGTACCCCTTGTTAAAATTGTTTTTACTTAGAGCAGACTCACCGTATGCCACAATCATTATTCCAATTTTTTTTTAGCACTTGATTCAATTTTTTACACAAAATTTGATGCAAATTCTTTGCTCCATTTTTTCTTATAATTGAAAATCGCCGAGCACACCAAAACACGTCTAACTTTTCTATCTGTCAAAAACAAACTAAGTATACTACAATATACGAATATACTCGAAACTGTGAACATATGTGAACATATGTTCGAGGCATGTGTACCAAAACAGCAAAAAAAAAATTGATGATCGAATGTACGTCACACAACAAAATAAAAACAACTTCTTTGAATGAATTCACCAGTTCCCGTAATATTTGTTTTATCTATTAATCTAGGGCCATTTTGATTAATTTTGATGTAATACTTACACCGCTAAATATAGAACTAGAGCATATAGAGCACATTTCAAACATTTATTTGATTTTATTTATGTAGGCGGCGTATTTCCTTTTCAACGATATTGTTATATATTGTGCGCACAAGTACAATAAATTCTATGATACCTATTTGGGCCCCCGCCCAATTATTAAGGCTTCGCCCATCAATGACGTTGTCTAATAAAAAGCGGGGGCTGAGCAAAGTACTGGTCTTATCATCTTCAGATGACGCTACCGAAGGTTGCTACGATTTGACCAGTTATAAGTTGCCGGTCATAAGTCTTGTTGGCGGCTGCACCACCGGTAGTCCCTACCAGGATTTAAATCACGGTACCATGGGAGTCTGGAGCCCCCCGGATCTCGGACCGGGCCTGAGCCTTGGGGAGCGTCATGCTGGCTGTGACCCTAAGATCAGTAAGAGGTTTTAGGTCGGCCTCGACTCATACCTAGGGTGGAACTTGTGCCTCCAACACAATAAGTGCTGGTTTAATTTTGATCTCCGGATTACCTATCACTGCATAAGGTATTCCGCTCAGTGCGTTAAAAAATAAAAAATCTGCTAAGCATATTTCGTCGCCTAAGATAACGAAAGTAAATTTCGACCTGCTAAATATTGAACTATATTCAGAAACTTGGAAGGAAATTTATGAGGAAGGCTTATGACCTGTTTTTAGCATTTCTTAAAAATTACATAAACAGTTTTAAATATACTATTGTGTGATAAAAATCGGATGAAAGGTTAAAACCATGGATTACTTATTCCCTCTTTAAAAAGAATTAAGCTTAAAAATAAATTCGGAAAAAAGTGCTTCAAACATCCCCTTAATACAGCGCTGAAAACTCGCTTTACGTTATTGAGTAAGGAAGTTAATACTCGTAATATTTATCTCGCGATAGATACTTCTACTCAAAAGTACCTAATGCACTTGGTAATCCTAGAAAGGAATGGAAGGCTGTAAATAGTATCATTGATGGCAACTCTCCTAATATCCCTAAATCTATAGGTCGATCCGATGATGGCGTTACTATTGATGATCCTACAACAGTATCAAACATATTTAATGATTTCTTTTCCAGTGATTCTCTTACAAATTGTAATGGCTGCGTTAGGTCCCATTTAGTCCACGACATTGCTATGAATAATAGTTTCTTTTATGAAGAAATAACAGGCTTTGAACTCTATAGAATTATCTGTTCACCTAACAGCTCATGATCTTGTGGAAATGATGGAATCTCTAATCATACCCTCAAGAACATAGCACTTAATATTGTATACATATTAGCTTATATTTTTAACTTAAGTGTTTCGACCGGGGTGTTCCCTAATAAATTAAAATGTGCTAATGTGATCCCTCTTTACAAAAAAAAGTTGTAAAAGTGACAAAAACAATTATAGGCCAATTTCTTTATGGTCGTCAGTCTCTAAAGTTTTTGAAAAAGCCATTAAAAGTAGAGTGCTGAGTTACCTGGCAAAAGTAAATTTTCTTAATCCTGATCAATTTGGTTTTAGGGAAGGCCTTGCTACAGAAGATGCCCCCTTGGATATTCCCCGATTTATTAATAGAGCTCTGGATGATAAAAAGTTTAGCGCTGGGCTTTTTGTAGACATAACCAAAGTTTTTGACATGGTCAACCACAGCATTCTACCAAATAAATTACACCATGTAGGATTTCGTGGTTTTATCTATAACTGGTTTGAATCCTACTTAAAGGATAGAACTCAAAAAGTCATTGTATGTAACTTTGCCAGCAGTTTAAAAATTATGAACTTAGGTGTGCCTCAGGGATCAGTCCTTGGCCCCATATTGTTCCTAAATTACATCAACTCTTTATTTAGCCAACCGTTCAAAGGGAAAGTGACAGCTTTCGCAGATGATCTTGGCATTGCATACCGCTCGGATAGACCTCTGAACTTAAGCGCGTATATAAATGGTTTTCGGAACATAAACTAATTGTCAGCAATAAAACTAAATTAATGCACTTCAGTCTTCATATGCAAGAATCCCTTAGCTTTGAAATTGTCTTTCATGCAAACAATTGCGAAAGGTCCAATGTGTCAAATTGTGTTTGTACCGAGGAAGTCACTAGGACAATGTTGATCGATCAGGTATCTTGTAACGCACGCTGTTTTAGAATTGAAACAGTAAATGAATTTAAATATCTAGGCATTACTTTTGACAAAAACATCAGTTGGTCCAAACATATTTCGATTCTTAAACAATATTTGCGATCTACAGTACGAAGCTTTTATCGTCTTCAAAAATGTTGTGACAAAAAACTTTAAAAACAGTATATTATGGAATTTTTCAATCAAAACGACAGTACGGTATAAGTTGTTGGGGTGGGGCTTACCAAACAAAGCTTGAATTATTGATAATTTTGCAGAAGTGCGCTATAAGAAAAGTATGTGGGGTCAATCGGTTAGCTACTTCCATAATCTTGTTCAGGTCATTGAAAATTCTGCCACTAAAACATTTGTATTATTTCGAAGTTTTAAAAATTTTTTTCATGAGAGCTGGCTATTTACAGAACACTCGCAATTTGCGTAGCGATTTAATTAATGTTGTCGTTATTCCTCCTTTCCGAACTACTCTACTCAAAAACTTTTACTCCGTCGTGTCGTGTAAATTATTCAATACACTTCCTATTAATATTCGGCGAATAAGACCCTTGTCTCAATTCTTAAATCGTGTAAAAATGTGGCTTCTTGAATTTGATTACGAAGAAATTAAGGTTTTGCTGCCCTATGTTGTCTAAATATGTACATCACTTTGTTCTTTTGCTAATGTATCAAACTTCATTTATATGCTATCTCTTTAAGTTATTTCTTTTTCTCTCTCTGTTATTGTTTATGCATTGTAAATTTCAGAATAAATAAATTAAATTTATATTCTTGTATAATGAATTGTCACCCCACACTTTAAAGTATTTTTTTTATATAAAGTGTCATTATCACTATTTATTATTATATAAATACTAATGTCACTGCTTATTCTTAGTTTTAATACTATTATAATAAATTATGTCAATGCAAAGTTTGTTAAACCAAGAATAATGAATAAAGAATAAAGTTCCGAATTGGTATCAATAGAATGACGGAGAGCGATGGCAAGGAGTATCCTTTCTCCAATGGATGTATGGGCATCCCGTAAACTTAAGTCTTCTCGACAGGTGTTTACGTTTAAAAACCAGAGAATATACCTATTTGTCCTAATTTGTTACAACAAACAAGCTGCTTCTTATGCCACAGTGTCTAGAATATATATCTGGCAGGCTGGCTAGCTTACTCTCTATCTAGGGGCAAATCGCTCAGTTACATATTCGAATACAGAAACCGACTGTGTGTACGGACCAAATCTACGTGTTGATGTCGGGGCTAAGAGGGAACTCTAGAGATTCTAATGTTGAATGTAAATTCTCTAAGTCCCACGAAGAACCTGATGAGCTATTGGTTTGGGAAACTTCTTCGTCGTTTCCTTCCGTCTTGGGAGTGCCCGATAGGATGGACGGTACGCTTTGTTTGTAATCCCCGCATACATACAAGGTGGGACAAAGGCAATATCATAATTTGAATTGGCTGTCATTTTGTTAGAAATGAAAAAAATTAGCCTCTGTTTTCACAAAAAGTTTATTTGAAGGTGAATTGAAGACATTAAGTTGGAAAAATGATATCGGTCAAGTGACCATCTCCAGAGTTGATGCACAATTGTCCTCGATTTACAGCATTTTGAATTGTTTCTCGCAAAACATCTGGTGATTTTTTCTTCAGTGTTGGCTTTCAAGACCTGCAAGGTTTGTGGTTTGTTGCGGTAAACGCGAGATTTCAAAAAGTCGCAAAGGAAGAAGTCTGGCCGGAAGATCACAGAGCCTGGAAATTGGTGATTCAAAATCTCCATCGTTGCCCGAGCTATGTGAGCAGTTGCTCCGTCCTGCTTCACCCAACAATGCTCGAGACCCAATTAAGCAACTTGCGTCAAAAAAAGACTCGTTTGACATCTGTCTGTAGCCCCCACCAGTTACGTTTACGGTGCTGCCGCCTCAAAAAAATAATGGCCAATCACTTTTTCACTGCAAATGCCACACCAAACAGTCACTTTGAGAGAATGCAATGGCTCTTCGTGTATTCTCCGTATTCTCCGTGCCCCAGAAAGGCAAATTTTGTTTATTCAGATAAATACTTAAGTGGAATGATTTTGATTATTATGATTTCGGATACAAGGTTTAATAGTAGAGCATGGGAGTAAGTTAACCTCACTTGACGGTCAGCAGGCAGCAACTGGTGAACGGTTTGTAATTTACAAGGGAACATCTTCAGATCTTTCACCAAAATTCGAAATGTCTGGTCGATGTTAGTGGACTCCCTCGGACGTCCTCAATCACAGCAGTGATATTCTCGGTCAAATGAGTAATACGGAGCCAGAACGACTTCTCTAATGGACCCAGATTGCACGAGACATAGTGCAGCACGACGAGAAAAACGACGACGAAATTCACGCTGCGTTAACGCAACAGACCGGAAATAGGTCAAGTAAGCCGTAACAATAATTCCGCGTTCTTTCAGATATGTATCGCTCCATTGCTTATTGTCAACTAATTCTCTATTTGTCTACAACATAAATGTCAAAGCACGATGCCACTTGACGCCATTTGCAAAAATTATGGCACATACACATTATGACATTACTTTTTCACCAACTTGTATGTACTGGTATTATATTGTTTATTGTCTATTTATTTTGAAATTATGAAATAATACCATGTCTTACCACGTTGAACCTTTCCTATAAATTTGAGGCTGCTCTGGGCTGAAACGGGGAGCTTCAATCGCTCAGGATGTCCCGCCAATGTAAGGAAATAACTCTTACAATTGTAAATAACGATTTACAATTTTCATAAAATTCATGCTTTTCCGCACAATTCTTTTGAACAAATTACATGACAGCACGTCACTATGCCGAATTCCTTTGTTTAACATTAAAAGCTTCGGTGGTGTCATTAGCGGGTTTAATTGAGCAGCGAGCGTTCGCCATTTACATACTACTGTCGCTTTGCTACAAATAGTGGGTTGCGTGGTTTGGCAGTGAACCCGACAACAGAACCTCCAACCTGGAGAATCAGAGAATTGTGCTAGTGGCCCACTACGTAGGTTTTAGACTCGCTTGAATCGTACTCATATAAATTGGGCGTAGATCAAATCACGTTATCACTGGTTCTTCCTCTGACGTCGTTGTTGACTCCATCTACCATCCGTATTGGGTTTGTTGCATCGAACTTCATCCATGTGAGTAGGTCTGACGGTTCACTTTACATTTACACAATCGGACTCATCAGAATCATTCTACAAAATTATAATGGTTTCTCATCCTAAGCTTGGGACCGGTTATTGCGGAGTTAGATGATGCTCTCAGCTGCTAAGGTTTTATCTAATTCTGAGACTTTCACGAATATTAATATAATTAAGTCACATTTGATGCACCCATACATCCGTAACATATCATCATTCTTTACATATGTTTCTCGTATGCACCACATAATTCTGGCCTAATTGTTCGCACTTCATTACGATAGCTCCTTTCAATCAGATATACGGAATTGTATTTGCGGGATCGCAAAAACGATAATGCAGATATTCGGTCTTCGCATGACTGATTCCATAACCAGAATCCTATAACAATAATATCGTCACCACCGTCAAAAATATGGACGTTTCCGTACATCGATATGATTCTCCTCAAAAACAACTAGTTTTCGTTTCCAAATTTTAATAACAGTCCCGCTTTCCAGTATTTCACCGCTATCGTTTTAATGGTGCCTTGCTTGCCTGACATTTCACCAACAATTCAACTTACGAAACGTACCTAATCTTTTTAATGAAAGCATCATATTATATGCAGTGGAAATTCTCTAGCACTGACACAAACATTTCCATTCGCCGTAGAAGCGCTTATCCCTTTTACAAACGAAACACTACAGTATAAATTAACACATCAAATTATCACCAAAAGATGCAATTACCTTTCACATGTTGAGCGCAATATTGATTTGAAACCATATTATTGTAGAAAGAACAGAAGTGGAACCGTTTTGAGTTCCGGCGACTTAATTGGCGACTTTTTTAACTTTATAATAATAAGGGTGATAGTATAGGTAGTGGTAATGTTAGTGATTAGAAAGATAAATGTAGTTACATTTTCCTCTGACAATATACCTCAAAATATAGACTTACATGAAGAGCCTACTTCATATACATATTAAGTTAATAATATACCAGACCAGTAATCCACATGAAATAGATATTCGGTAACACGAAAACTAGGTCATAACTTGATTTAAGTATCAATTACCATACAACCGAGCAACTACAACTCCTCTGATGTCAGTTGAAACATATGTAACTGGGGTGACTGCCCGTCATCGTTAGTGAAGTGAAGAAACAAAGCCTTTGTGGGTTTTATTCCACAGCTGGTAACCACGAAGAAGAAGTGATTAAGCTGGAAGCCCTTTATGCGTTTGCTCATGATAGACGTTCGATGTCGATGTCATAGTGTACGATTTCCTAGCTTTATTCTGTCTATAGGTACATAAAAAATGGGCATTGTTTTAAAAATTCTTTTAAATTGTCTATGAATTATTAATAAAACTTGACATGTGATTATAACAAATAACTTGTTTAGGAACCGTCTGCCTATTAACTCACTTTCGATTTAAAATACTCTTTTGTTCGATTTGAATCACATTTTGATTTATGACTACAACACATTGTTCAATATTAGCTACGTCACATTCCAGTTGTATTTCTACAAAACAAACATTTTAAGAATTTAATCTAATGAATCACTTTTGGCAGACAGACTGTATAGTAGAACAATGTGGTCACATTGTGGAAGTTAGGTTACCCTAAGCCATAAGAAGGTTAGCTGTTTGGTGTTGCTTTATATGTACTCGTGCTACGAGTATAACAAGTACGAATACTCGTAGAGTGCATCAACCGCAAACATAATTGAATTGCCTACCGGAAGCTGTTACTCAAAGAAGACACATCGTGTTGCATTGACATTCGATGAATTACTGATTGGTGAAAATTCACGCAACTACAATATTAGATAATTTGTATAATTTTGATTTTAATTTTTTTTTTTATTATAAAATTTAAGAACACTGCTTGATTGACAAGTACACGCTTGTACTGTCCCAAATAAGAAAAAAAATGTTTATGGCCTAATATTAAGTTAATAATTTATTGTCAAATAATACATATTTAACAAGACTCCGTCGGTATAAATACAAATAATATAAGGGCTATATATCAAGATGTATAACTGCTCCTACTTATATTATCATTAACCAAGACGAAATATGTATATTGGATCGCGGCTAAAAGTGTAAATGAGATTGGTAAATATTCAAAAAGAAAAAGTACCAGAGAAATACCAAAGCCCTTTGGAATTCCAAAACCAACCCAGAAAAATTGTAATCGATTGCAGAAAAAAAATTGTCAAAACCAAGAGCTAAGGAAAAATATAAAGTGCACAATAGGACCACCAATAAATCATGCAATTGATTAACCCATAACCAGATCCTGGCACTTGAACTGCATATTTCCTGAGCAGTACGAGTAATTAGTATCTACAGTCGACTCTCGATAATTCGAAATTCTTGATAATTCGAACTGATTGTGAAGTCCCTTTAAAAAACCTTGATAAATGGAACAAAACCTATGTGTTCTGGTACGCTTGTCAATTCGAAGTGATTGTCGAGTAGGGCCGCAAGCAAACACGTTGTAATTCCATTTTTTTCGTTCTTGAAGAATGCTTATTGAAATGGTTTAGTCAATGCAGAGAACAAAACGTACCTGTCGGAAGTTGCATGCTGAAGGAGAAAGCTAAGTCGTAAGTTTGGGTATTGAAGGATTCACCACCAGTGAAGGATGGCTTTCCAATTTTAAAAAACGGCATAACATCGTTTTCAAAAAAATATGTGGAGAAACCTCGAGTGTTGATGTTACTGTTTATTCTGCATGGAAAAATGACTTAGGCGGGCTGCTGGCAAATTACGATCCGCGTAATGTGTTCAATGCGGATGAGACTGCTCTTTTTTTTAGTGCCTTCCGGATCGAACGATGACATTTAAAAAACGAAAAATGCTATAGGGGAAAACACAGCAAGGAAAGGTTAACATTATCACTCGCAGTAAGCATGGACCGGTCACAAAAAATAAAACCTCTTATGATAGAGAAAGCTACTAACCCTAGATGTTTGAACGGTATCAAATCCTTTCTACGTTTTATCGCTCCAATAAAAAAACGTGAATGACCACAGAATTATTTAATGAGTGGCTGTTGAAACTAGACATCGACATGAAACGGCAAAAGCGGAAAATTGTACTTTTCCTGGAAAATTGCACAGTTCACAATAAGCCGCCAGTTCTCAGTAATGTGAATCCTAAATTTTTCCCAGCTAACACCACCACTAAATTGCAACCCCTTGACCAGGGATTGATTCAGAATTTTAAAGCTTTGTACCGCAAAGAAGTAGTGATGATAGTGTTGATAGCATTGAAAATGGACAGCGATGTCCATGGTTGACAAACGACTTCAAACTGTTTCAAGAAAAGCGGATTTATTAAACAGCCAGTGAATCAATTGCAACAGGAGAGAGGAGAACTGGATCATTCTACCTCGCAGGATGGATGGAGCCTTCTTCCTAACTTTAATGAATCTGTGGCTTTCGATGATTTTATACATATTGACGATGATGTAGAAGTCTGCGGTGCTCTGTGTGACGACAAAATTCTGGCAGCTTCAAATTCAAGCAACAACAATGAAGGCGAAGATGAAGAAGAATAGGAAGCAGAACCAATTCCGCCTGTCACATCAAAGGAGGCAAAGTTATTGTTGTGTACATTGCGTCAATATTTACTAAGAACGGAAGTGGACGACGAGGTATTCTCGGCACTGGCTGTCATAGACAATGCTCTTGACCAAGAACGCTGGAAGTTATTGAAGCAAGAACAATCACTGATTTCTTTGCAAAATAAAAAATTTAAATACAAATTGTACATATACGTGTGTTTTGTAATAAAGTGTGTCTAATTATTGTTGCATATGTACGTATAATACATACTTATTTCGTTTTTGTCCTTCGCTTCAACTCGACAATTTTTCATTAATTCGAATTTTTTGTAATGTCCCTTGAGTTTTGAATCATCGAGAGCCGACTGTATCATATTATCGATTGTGGTGACGGATGAAGCCATGAAATATGCTATCGCCTCCTTTGATGGCTTCAAGTTACCTACCACCAATGGCATATACCAAGTTATGTTACAAAAAGGTATAAACAGGCTGCTGGGAACTCTGAAGAGAATTTCCTCTGCTAGCCTGACACTGGCACACATACCAAAACCCTGGCGAATAGTGAAAGTAGCCTTTATACTGAAAATCGGAAAAGATGACTATGTGCTCATCAAGAACTTCAGTATGGAGAGAATGGTCGAGATGCATGTGCAATATGCTTGCAGATGCCGTATGCTTCCCAACGCAGAAGATCTTGTGAGAGTGCGCTTTAAAATCCGGTAGGCAGAATTGAAGGCTCATTCTACAAGAAGGAATACGCCCTGCGTACTCCTATTTTCACGCCTTTTTCCTTCGACAACGCAACTTTTAACGGCATGTATAACTCAGCCAGATAACACGGCGTAGAAATCGCTAGTGGATCAAAGCAATGATGGTGAATAGAACACTGATTGTGCGTGATTATGGGGAGAGAACAGTGGTTGCTCTAATCTCCCTTCACTTGATATTCATATCATGTGCTGCACTCTTAAATCCATCTTCCGTTTAAAAAGGAGTGGTCTCCTGAAGCTTTGATGAATTTTCCCGCCGAGTGTCTTATAGCCATGCCGTGTGATACAATGACACCAGAACTCCTGCTCCGAAAAAAATACGAAATATACTTTCCCTGTGCCCAACTCTGGTTTCGCCCGGAATCTGAGCCAGGAAAAGAATGTAGTCGAGACTTCATGGATGGCTTGAAAAGTGACTTATGATGCGGCGCTGGTGTCTTTATGGACGACGACAATTTTAGATTTCACTCTCTCATAGGAAAACTTTCGTCTGTCTTCGAAGCGGAGATATACGCAATCCTGATGGCAACGATCTATGTTGTTAAGAATGCATGGAGGGGTCGGAGCATTTGCATTTTATTAAACTGAAGCTAATTCGAGAATGCAAGCCTTCACTGAACGTAGTCGGAATGTTCAATTTACTGAGCTTCTCTGGGTCTCAAGTCGAAATGTGATCACGGGAAATGAAATCGTAGATGAACTTTTGACAAGGCACAGAGGAGAGTTTTTCAGGACCCGAAACTACGTTAGGTTTGCTGCGTCTTGGGTTTCATATAAACATAACTGCAGATGGCATGACTCTCCAGGTTGTAAGAGGTCAGTAAAAAGTCTGCTTACTGGCACCGACACGAGGTACTACACTTTTGCTAAGCACTTAAATGTGATGGGCATAAGTGATACGACATCCTGCTACGCTTGCTGTGACAATGATGATGACACCGCTGTGAATGTTCGGCTTACGCTCTCATCAGGCTGCAGGTACCCTGCCTTTACGTGCTGGGTGCTAGTACCGTAGGAACTTTATCTCTGAAGCGATTACTCGTCTTTCTTCGAAAGACTGAGAAATTTCAGTAAAAAGAACTTACAAAGAGTGCAATGGACCAGTTCTTTGTTTGATGATAATATTTTTTATGAATTTATCATATAATAACAAATTGTACTGCATATTATAAGAGCCCTGTACTGTACTTACCACTACGAGTATGTTATTATATCATATATGATACATTATACGATTCATGATATATTCACGCTCCATTTCAATATATTTCAATTTATAAATAAAACTAATAATCGTAGTCAAATTCACGTACCACACGGTACTCGTAAACGTTATCCATTGGAATCAACTCTGAACATCTGATTCGTTTGCGTTAATTTTATAAAGCAAGGCCAACGTACGATATAAAATTATTAACCCTACTTATGAAATAATTTATGCTTGCATTTGTTTTCCAGTTTTCTATTTTTCTGTACCGTAGCCAAGCGCAGAGCGCCTCTGATTTCGGAATCGGTCTCAATGAACCATATGGATTTATTTGTCTTTCACAATTTTTGAATTCTTTAATTAATTAATGAAAATGTTAGTCATTTGTCTTAAGCACATTGTATGTGTACATATGTACATACATATATCATTCTGAAATATTCATAAAAATAATTTTGTAATTTGTGTTTTTGACTTGTTTTATTTTGTGTTTTCCACCAGTGACATTGACATCACATCAACTGATTTAGTTTTGTTCGAATTGTCAACAATTGCTCATTTGAATTTCAACTGCAATCGCTTGACAACAGGACCAGCAATAATTTCGCACTTTCGAATACATTTACATTTCATTAATGTTTTCCATTTGCCATCTCCAGCCTTCCATTTTCATTTTCAAATTGCATTGTTAGACAAATAATAAAATAAAAAAATAAAAGAAAAAACTGGTTATGATGGGTGGCTATCATTTGTTATATTACATTTATTCAAAAATTCGATTTCAACGTTTTTTTTTGACTGACTTTGCAATATGCCTGCGCAATGTGTCTTTTGAATTGAATTAATTATGTACATCAAATACTTTGGTAAAAATAAGTCGTTTAGCTTATTTCGATATTCGATTAATCAGTTTACTCTTTTCAGTCGGGTTGATCAGGTGCGCGAGCTCTACTTAGATTGGAGGAAAAAAAAAAGAAAAAAAAAACATACCAAAAAGTTATCGAAAACAGTTTTGTTTTGGTTTTTGCTGATACATACAGTGGAAATTGGCAGGCGATATTTTCGCTTCGGTTTCGCGACAATGTTGATTAATTTTGCACCCAGAATAAAAAGCAATAAGAAATTCAAAAATACTCGTTCCCAGTTCGAAGTGAGCAAATTCAAATCGAAAGCACTTTTTAGAGAGAGAAGTTGTAAACTGAAAAAGTTAAGTGTTGATGTGGTGCATACCAACAGAGATGTTACTTATACCAATATATGGAGTAAAGAGAAAGGCGAGCAAATATCGGAAAACTATATTTGCTACAGGTAAGCCTGGACAAGAATTTCAAAATGAATTTACAGCAGTTTCAGTAAAATGTTTATAATTCCACGCACAAATAGTAGGAACCTAACCAAGTAATAGTTAATATTTCTACTGTCTTTTTTTTAATTAAGCTGTATCAAAACAGACTTGTTGAACAGCTAGCATCATCTAATGTCACTTTCTAAGTGAATTGGACCCAAATAATCGACATCTATCTCTTACGTAACAGAGAATCATTTTTTTTAAGAAATTGTATAGGTAGTTTATTAAATATTCAAATTATTCGTATCAGCGAGTTTATTCACAAATTTTCGAATTTTTCAAAATCTAGCCTTATGTCATCTCCGACTGAACGTACCTCTATCGCCAAATTCTCCTTGACTCAAGGCTTTTTCTTCAAACTTTGGAGTTTTTTTTTTTTGTATAATTTTTATTTACTAAAAAAAGCTAGTGACGTTGGCCCAATAAACTAACAAACTATCGATCTAAGCGTTCATGTATCCCAAAGTTCTTCCCATGGATGCATTTATCGAAAACGCATCTTCTCTCTGAACTAAAATGGGATTAAATACAGAAAAAGAAGTCGACGTTGTTGCTACTGAACACTATCATAATACTTCATAAAATTTCACAGAAATTATTCCTTTTAACATAAACGTAATGCATTCAAGTTTTCAACTTGACTTACTAAGTACGAAGCACATTTGAACAAGAACCTTTTAAGATTACACATCTCTCGTACTTTTATAGCCACATCAGAAGTTTTTCAAAGAAATCTACTCGTACATTCTGAATATAACTATTTTCTAGCGACATACGCAGATAATATTCAAACTTTTAAGCACATAATATATGTGTGTATGTATGTATGAACGAATATCATATACAGCGGCCTCTCATGAGTGTGGTGGCATAAAGACTTTCTTAAATTCTATGTGAATAAAAACCAATGCGAAATGCCTTGCACAAACCTACCGTTCTGACTTCATTCACGACGAACTCGTTCTTCTCGTATCTTAACTGTGCGAATTGGGTGATAACTACAATACCATGGCATTATCTACAGAGGCAAACTTCCATCAAGATTTCCCCGTAAGAAGGACCTTCGGCTGAACAATCTTTTGATCATCAACGGTGTCATCTTAAGTCAGCACCAGCGCATACTGTATGAAGTTAGGTACTCCGGCATATTTGGAGCTCAAGTTTATAATGATTTTCAGAAATAACTATATGCTTCTAAAGAAGAGATGTTGGCCGATGGGCGGATTGGTTGTCGGTTAGTGCCGCCGAAATATGTGGCCTCTTTTCCATGGGTTAGAAAAAGAATCTGACCTTATTAATTGGGGGTTTGTATTATAAAATCACTGGGCTTACTATTCGTACCTTGTTCCAGCAAACGTACAAATGCGGATATTTGGAATGCTATAATTTTCGTTTTTATTATTATTATTATTTATTTAGTTCAGTTTGCATTACAATGGTTGTTACCTGCGATGCCTAGTGCTTATCTGATATTTGATATTGCTGTACATTGATTACTTGGATTTACAGGATTTAGCATTACTGTTTAAGAATAAAAAATATATGAATGATTTTACTTTATAAAATGTTTGGTAATAAAATATTGTTTAAAATGTTTTTGGGGTTGTTTTAGTATTTTTTTTTTTTAGATTGTGAATATTTTTTAAATTCGTGTTCAATATTCCTGGTATAAAATAGCTAAGTTTTTATTTGCCGTATTTGTTGTTGAATCATGGAGTTTCCAAAAAGCCTTGTAGCCGTCTTCTAGAGGTAATTGTTGCGGAAACCTTTGATCTTCATAATACTCTAAGATAGCTGTCATTTTAAATATACCATTCACGTTTAGAACCTTGAAATTAGCATTATTTTTATTTATTAGCTTGATAATACGACATTGAAGACCTTTCAGCTTGTATATGTGAGTCTTAGAAGCATGTCCCCAAGTTAGTATGCCGTATCTCAAGCGCAATTCTGCCAGTGAGTAATAAACCTGCTGCTGAGCTTGTATCGTTGGATATTGTTTAAGATACGCCATGGCAAACATTGAGCTCTTTAAATTTTATATGAGTTGATGTGGTCTTCCTATTTGTGCACGTCGATTATAGCTCCTATGTGGGTACTTAATGCTTTTCACTAATTCAAAAGGATTTTTGGTTGCATTGGAATGCGAAAGAACAAGAAGGTGGAATACCGTATTGAGTATTTCATCCTTCAGTTATTGTGTTTAATATACCACCTTGATCAAAAAGTTCCCGCCACCGTGTGGCCGCTCCCATTGTTCCGATTTGAGTTCTGTTTTTTTTTTGTTAAGTTGCTAAATCTGTTGTTGACATTCCCTCTAAATCTTGACATTAGAAAAAGTTACGTAGCCAAGAGTACATCTATCCCCGTGTGTGTTGGCGATTTTTTTACAATTTTAGAAATGGATTTAAATTTTCAACAATTTTTGTATTAAATTTTGCGTAAAAAACCGATTTAATGGTGCGCGAACGTTGGAAATGTTGGAAAAGTGTTTCGGCAAAGATTCTCTAAAGAAAACGGTTGTTTACCAGTGGCACGAGCGGCTCAAAAGTGGTCGTGAGTCAATCGAAGATGATGAGCGCAGTGGCTGACCATCAACATCGAAAACCGACGAAAACATTGATGGAGTAAAAGAAATGTTGGTCAATAACCGCAGAGAGATAGCGGAGAACTTGAACACTGCCTATGGATCCGTCCAAGACATTTTAGTTAAGGATTTGGGTTTCCGTAGTATAGCAGCAAAGTTGGTGCCAAAAGACCTCAATTTCATGGAAAAAAGAGGCCGTGTTGACGTCGCAAAAGAGATGATTTGCGAGGCTGTATCCGATCCCACATTCATCAAAAGGATCATTACTGGAGACGAGACGTGGTTTTATGAGTACGACACGCAATCCAAACATCAGGCAAATGAATGGCGTTCACCCAATGAGCCCAGACCAAAAAAACCACGTCATTTTCAATCAAAAAAGAAGGCAAGGCTCACGGTTTTCAACGGATTACAACGGTGTAGTGCATCATGAATTTTTGCCAAAAGGCCTGACAGTAAACAAGGAGTATTATTTGGGCGTTATGAGACGTTTGCGTGAAGCAATTCGCCGAAAAAGAGACCAGAATTTTGGGCAGAAAACTCGTGGATTTTGCCACATGATAACGCACCGTCGCACAGTGCCATCATTATTCGTAATTTCTTGACGTAAAATGCAACAAATACCATACAATTGCCACCGAATTCACCTAATTTGGATCCCTGTGACTTCTTTCTGTTCAATCGAGTTAAAAAAAATCCAGTACGGGGAACGGATTGGATTTTGAAGATTGGATCAAACGCTAGCATAAGTGTATTGCAGTCGATGGGGATTACTTTGAAGGGGACAATATAGATTTAGATGAATAAACTTGTATTTTTAATTTTCTGGGAACGTTTTGATCAAAGTGGTATTCACTTTCGCTGTTCTTCCGGACAAATAACTCTCCATCCACTTTGTAAGAGGTCCTCTTATACCGATTCTACTCAAAACTTCAATAAGCCTATTAGGACTAAGCGTATCAAAAGCCTTACTAAAATCCACGAACAGAATGAGTATGGGATGATTTGCATTTAAGCTCGTCGTCACCAAGGTGGAAAGCTCTCGCAGTAATGTTCCGGTGCTTTTCCTTTTTTTTGAACCCGTATTGATTTTCTTGAAATATTTTATGTTTGCTTATGAAACTTTTTAAGGGTTGCACCACAATTTCTTCCAAACATTTTTGAACTACCGGCAGAATAGCGATATGCCTATAGTTCTCGCAATTGTTTTTAACGCGTATAAGTAATGTTTTGAGTGTTATGGGTACAAGTCCTTTCTCAAGACTTATATTTATTATAGTTTCCATGACTGGCGCTAATAAAGCCGCGTTTAGTTTCAGATCAAGGGCTCTCACGTTATCATCTTCTGGACTCTTGCTCGCATTTAGACTAGTAAGCATATTAAATACTTCCATTTCACTGGCTTGCTCTACAAAGATTGTATGAACAATTTTAGAGACCTCGTTGGAAAACTCTTCGGCAAATTTTTGAAATTAAGCCAGGTTATCCGAGCTTTTCTGATAGGTTCGGCATCGCTGTACAGGCCGTACAGCTCGTTGTTGAAATGTCTCCACAATTCTTCATACCCGAAGAGGGCATTTTCATTTGTTTTCTTTAGTGTCCCAGCTTCTTTTGTCGCAAAGCAGGACTTGGGGGATCACGGTCCTTTGTAAATTTTTTTTTTGATTGCGACAGAGAGGGATTTACTACTCAAACGTCTTCTAAGCCCGAAGACGCAGCGATTAGCAAGGGTGATTCTTGGCATGATTTCCCCGCTGGTATCGTTGTCGAAGTAGATAAAGTCTCTTACTACATCAACAGTAAAGGACCAGAGCAGTCCTTTGCTGACATTGATGGTCTTGCTTTTGTAATTATTGTACTTGATGGAGCTCCATGTATTCTCCATCGTCATCATGCGAATGAGCTTGGTAGAGATGCCAAAACTAGACATGGCTCTATATAATTCGCTTCTACAGACATTATCATATGTGACTTTGAAATCAAAGAAGAGGTGGTGTGTAACAATTTGGAACTCTTGAATTGTTTGCAAGATCTGCCGTAATGTGAAAATTTGATCTATGGTGTTCTTTCCTGGCCTAAAACCACAGTAACAATTCTGGGGGTCTCGGCAGTTAAGCCATCGGTTCCACTAGCTTTATAGAACATAAACATGGAGATTGCTGTCCCAACTACAGGGGCCCCCACCCAATCATCGCCCATCAATGACGTTGTCTAATAATGAACGGAGGCAGAGCAAAGTACTGGTCTTATCGTAAACATCTTCAGATGACGCTACCGAAGGTTGCTACGATTCGATCAGTCACAAGTTGCCGGTCATAGGTCTGGTTGGCGGCTGGACCACCGGTAGTCCCTACCAAGACTTAAATCACGGTACCATGGGAGTCAGGAGCCCCCCGGATCTCGGTCCGCGCCTAACTTGGAGAGGTAGGCCCCCTTGTGGAAGCGTCATGGTGGCTTTGGTTTAAACCCAAAGTCGCGGGACCCAATGTAGAGTTGCAATAAGTACTGGGAGTTGCGACCCTAAGAGCAGTAAGAGGTTTTAGGTCGGCCTTGACTCATACCAAGGGTGGAACTTGTGCCGATAACACAGTTCCGATTTGATATCTCAGGAAGGCGGCAGAGCGATGGCAAGGCGTATCATTGCCCCCATGGATGTATGGGCATCCCGTAAACATAAGTCTCCATGACAGGTGGTTTACGTTAAAAATTAGACACTATGTCCCAAATACTCGTACATTTTGATCGGGTGAACAGAAATATTATCTGTCAGTCTAGAGAAATAATCTTTCCAGATTCTCAGCACCGACAATGGTTCTATCATGAGATTTTCTTCTCTGAAATGAAATGAAATGAAATGAACCTTGTAGATTTCTGATCAGGCTTTACAACTTTGACAAGTTCGTTTTATTTTTTGTTAAAATTTCCGATTTTCGTTCTTCTTTCTCTCTAAATCCTCGATCAAGTGTTCCTTTTCTGCTCGTGGCGCTCGCGAGTCCCTCACGTTCTTTTCCCAAGGTCGCTCAGTACATCCCCTGTTTTTGCAAATTTTTCTGTCTGTATTCGTCATCGAACCATGGGTGTCTCTAAGAGCGGTTTCTCTGCTTGCTCTTTGGCAGTGATGCTACTGGCGGTATCGGACTTTTCGAGAGACTAAGGGATACTCGATCGGAAAAGGCAAATGCGATCTTGCGATTGTAGCCGTCCGAAGTTGAATTTCCTTTTTTTACCTTTTGATTACAACAAAATAATTGATAATTGTCCGAATTGATGTTAGCTTACCGGAACGTTCGGACGGTTTGTTGATCAGGTCATTTTATAGATATCGAGGTGTGTAAACCGCGTGCTAAAGTGAGATAACGTCCCATCTCAAAACCAATAACTCGTATGTCTGTTTTTGGAGGTGATGTTGTTTGGACTGTACTTTCATACTGTAGTGTCAAAGTTGCTCTCTTTGCCCACCATTAAAATTCCCAAAGACGGTTTTCACGTCATATTTGGGGCATTACTTACTTACTTAGGTGTCGCTACAGTTTGGGGTGAACTTGCGTCCTCAACTAATAAGCCTCCCCAGTGCCTCCATTTGCGCACTCCAAATCGGTTGAGGTCCTCCTATATTTGTGCGTGCCACCTAAAGAGAGGTCTTCCTCGACTCCGTTGTCCCTCCGGGTTAAATTCGAAGATTCTGCGGGCCGGAGCATTGGTGTCCATTCGCTCTACATGTCCTAGCCATGTGGCCATACACAGTTTTCTTATTAGGTCGATGTCGTTGTACAGCTCATTAAATCTTTTCCTCCAAACCTCGTCATCGCAAACAGGATCAAAATCACTGAAGATATCTTCCTCCGCTTTCGATGAAATCCAGTCCCATAAGCTACGACTGGGGTGATTAAGGTCTTATATATAGTCCCCTTAGTTTTTCGGAATAGGGCCTTACTATTCAATTGCCTTCGTTTTATTTCTGTTCAGGTGTTACTGACAGAATTTATAGCAGAGCAGAGGTCCTTTAGTTTTTTTCAAGGTCTGCCGGACTGTGAAGATTTGGTCGATTATGGACTTTCATGGTTTTAAACCGCACTGATAGGAGCCAATCGGGTCGTTGACGAAGGGTTTCAGACGTTCGCATAATATGGCAGATATAATCTTGTATGCGAGGTTTGAGCAGGCTAATACCTCTATAGTTGGCGCAGTTGACGGGGTCTCCTTTTTTGTGGATCGAGCAAACGATACTGAGATTCCATTCATCAGACATACACTCTGATCTGAGAAATGAGTTGGTTTATGATCTCCACAAAATCATTTCCAGCAGCTTTGAATTCACCGGCCGATAAGCCGTCATTCCAGTTGCTTTGTTGAATTTCACCTTAGATATTGCAATCCTTAGCTCGTTTTTGTAATTGAACAGAAGTTTTGGGTTTCATCGTTTAAGTTGAACGGTCTTCTTCGCCTTTATACAGTCTGCAGAAAAAGTTTTTCCAAATTTACAGCACCGACTGTGACTCTGCTGCAAGGTTTCCTTCTTCATCTCTACAGGTCTTCTTGTTTGAAACATTATTTTTACCTGTTGGTAAAACTTTCGTACGTTATTCCTGGAGTACAACCTCTCAATATCTTCGATCGCGCGCTTTTTTTTCTATTTTTCTCGTCTCCTCTGCTCGTAGAGCTCTCGTCCATCGTTGCAGCGCCACTCTCTTCATCTTGGTGGTGGTCGGTTGAAACCCAGTACATCAGTTGTGGAGTGTTTGATGGCAACGTTGGCATTTTTGCCACTGGTTTTCGGTACTTGATGCTGGTGGCATAGGAGTTGTTGAGGGATTTCGGGTACGCGTTCGGCAAAGATGCTGGTGGTATTTTACGATTGCAGCCTTTCTACGATATATCTTCTTATAGTAGTTCTTCTTAGTTGTGGCGCTTGGGAAATCCTTATTCGCAATGTTGGCTGCAACAAGGTGGTGGTCAGAGTCAATGTTGACTGCCCGGTATGTTCGGATATCCAGGCTACTGGACACATTCCTTATGTACGTCTATCGCAAGGTGATCAATTTGATTTAGCGTTTCATAATCCGGAGACCGCCATGTCCCCTTGTGTATATTGAGATGAGCAAACCATGTGCTTGCTATAGTGATATTTCGTCCCTCTGCAAAGTCAATAAGTCTAAGTCCACTGCCAGACGTGGTGAGGTGTAGGCTTTAGGGCATTGCCTATTGGTTTGTTTTCCATATTTCCCATCGCATTTATATATATATCGCATTTATATCTACTTTGTAGCAGTCGAGGATCTCCTCGACAGAACGCGGTTTGTTTAGGATCAGAACATTTCACGTACGGATCCGAAGATTGTTGTCATTTAGTCGTTTACCAGCATCATTAACAGTGGATCCGTCATTACCTGAGGCTATTAGCTAGTTCATCAAGATAGCAGCTCATTAACAAAAAGTGAAGAACTAAAAGTATTCAGACCAAAATTTATGATATGCAAAATCTAAGGAGATAGAAGTCTAAGCCAAAAGAAATCAAAAACAATGCATGATGTGATGCTAAACAACAACAGCTCTCTTCATTTAGGGCACCCTTAGGCTAATCGCCTCCAATGACGCGCACTTAGTTGGCTGAGGTACATTTCCACTTCAACTCGCTTCCTAAGGGATGTTTACTTTTACAGCGTTGCCCCCGGTATGGATTCGAAGACATTCCGATTCAGAGCGGTATGGTTCATTCACTAAACATGTCCTTACCATAGAAGCTGTTTTTATTTAGACGATTATCAAATTTTTTCTTCACAGTTATCTCTGAAATAGTAGCAATGAATGAATAATAATTCTTTTAGTAACAATAATAACAACTATAATTATAATACCTATTTTAATTAATTATTAAGTTTGTAGCATTTTACTTTGCATTATCCGTAGAATGCCAAAGCAAAATCTTATTTGAAATTACAGATTCTTACCTTTCATTCCGAGATTTGACATATTTTCCACCATATTTGACTATGCTAATAGCTTAATTATGGGAAAAATAAAATGTTACTAAGTTTTACTTATATAAAAAAAAAATCTATTCATGTCTTTGAAGTTTATTAAGTTTACTCTTTTATTTCAGTTTTCACATGGGGCAAACGAATGAGCCGAAAATTAGACATTCTTAAAAGAGGCGAACACAAATCACATCCAGACGTCCAAAGTATCTTCTATCCCTCGGCCCCAAATACAACTAATTCTTCATCAACATCTCATTCCGATTCAATTGAGGTTATTACTTTACAACCACACCAACAGAAAGATCATAAAGAACCGAAACAAACTTCACCCAGCTCTACAACCCACACCAGTTTTAAGAATAATCCTTCACTAACAAAAGATAAACAAAAAACTCTAAAATCGTTTTTTAATCGAATCGGTTCAACTGGAATGCTTAATCACAAATCCCATGATTTGGAAAAAGCTTCGGAACCACAGCTTTACCGCAGTAGCTCTACAAGTCAACTAAGCACCTGTTCATACATCCAATGCAATGATCCCACAGAAGGTCTTAATTTAGAAAATAGTAATAAATCTATTCATAAAAACACTACCTTAAATGCGTGTACTCTTAAATCGTCCAGTTGTGATGATATCGCTAAGGCGGGAGTCTCCAATACAAACGAACCGCCAAAACGTGGAAATTTCCCATACGCCTTCCTTCGTTCTCGTTTGTCGGTTCTGCCTGAGGAAAATGGAGGTTCCGTAATAAAACAATCGTTGACAAAACTTCAAAATCGCACCACAGAGCATATTACGTCGTCAGCAGCAGTTACAAACAATCGACGAGATGTTGATACGATCTCGTTAACTAGCACTAGTCCAAATCATCAGCAAAAGATGATTTATCGGAGTGGCTCTATTAAGCGCTACTCCTCGGATGATAGTGCAATCAGTAACTGCTCCCCACAGGGGGGCGTTTCTCGAAATAATAGCATTTCATCAAAGGACTGGGAACCACTTTACCAAAGATTAAGTAGTTGCTTGAGTTCGAACGAATCGGGTTACGATAGTGATGGTGGTCGCATTCAAATCGATGATGCGTTAGCAAAGCGCAACAGTTTAGTATCTATGAATTCATTAATGACTGATGTCCATGCATCTAGTGCGATAGCAAACGTCAATGATGGCAGCGCATCAGTATCTATTGGAGAATATAATTATGATTACGAAACGGAAACTATACGACGGCGATTTCGACAAATACAACTCAAACGAGTCTTCGAAAATGATTGTATTGGACTGGTTTTAACGGCGAAAACTGTTTTGACAAGCGCAAATGTACCACAGTTTCGATATTTGATCGTTGAGATTAATAATTGCGGCATTGCTCACAAGTAAGTACATTTCTTATTGTTTCTTGAATTTTTTTATGAAAACTATTACTTATTCACTCATTGTTGTTTTGCCAAAGCTACACAGAAATTTTTGGCACTCTGTGTACGAGTACGAGTACATAGGAGATTTCCCCTTTGTTGGTTCACGTAAAAACAAGAAGATAAATTTATGAATTTGTCACAGGAACATTTTTATAGGGATTTTAATAAAATTTCGCGTTGTGACCTTTAGCTCGCGCTTAAAACTATTCAAATTCAATGCAATTTTTTCCACTTTGATGTATAATCAAACAGTTCATCATCATTTCTGCTTTGCCTGCATCAATCTATCTTCTTGTTGGTTTTCATGTGCTTCGTTAACCATATCTGCGTCGCCCGGGCTTAATTAATCCCACACAGTTTTTTTCGTAACTTTTGAAAATATAATTTTAAACCATCATAATATTCTTCAAGTCTTTTCTATGCAAATAATATGGTCTCAAATTGATTGTAGCCAAATAAGTGGAAAGCAAGGTGGGAAAGGAGTATCGAACTGGTAACAGAAATCTTATCTGATAGGCAGCTACTCGTACAAAGCCGCCACATATTTTCATTAAATTTATTTCTATTTTTCTAAAAGGTGGACCCTATCCGAAAGTGCCATAGATTTTACAAATGGCGTCGAATGTCTATTCGGTTTTGATGTTTGAGAGTAAACAGAATTAGAATTAGTGTGAATAAGTAGTGGAACGCTATACTCATGAGGAACGCGGAATAATCGTCACGATATTTTTGATGCACAATTCATCAGCGATTTTGGCGAAATGTGCATTTCGTGCCCGTTTTCCTGGCCGCCCGGCTCCAACTGGCCGTTCAATGCGGTATTTAGCACCACGATTCTTAGAGACTGGAACAAAACAGGACCGAGCAAGCCCTGGAAAGCGTCGCACCCCTCGTTCGGCCTAGAATATCGCTGCCATGGCTGAAGATGTCGTAGAGGCTTCGACAATTGGCCATTTCACGTACATCTCTGCGACGTTTTCTTACGAAGTGCAGACAGTTCATCAACTGATGACCCTGAATCGAGTCGTCAATTTCAACAACGAAGCCAATTTCCACGTGAACAAACAAAATTTACAAATCCAGGAGTAATGCACGAAGAGCCATTGCAGTCATAGTAATCAATTACCAATTAAAGTCACTACATGTTGTTCTGTTTAGGCTGAAGGAGACATTGTACTATTTTTTTTTTTTAGAACGACCGACGCCGACCGAACGGTAACTGTGGATGGTGAGCGCTACAAAGCCATGATCAATAAATTTTTTATTCTTCAATTGGATGAATTTGGACTGGAGGACATGTGGTTCCAGAAGGATGGTGCACCGATGGAGCATACTGCACGAGCCACAACCGGCATTCTGAAGCAAACGTTTCTCGGTCGTCTGATATCGCATTTTGGCGATTTGCACTGACCCGCAAGATCACCTGATTGCTCTAGACTTCATTCTATTTGGTTATTTAAAGTCACAGGTTTATGTGAACAAATCACAAACTCTGGCAGCCCTCAAATAAAACATCCATCAAGAAGTGGAGAACTTATCGGCTAAAGTCCTGAAGAAATGCCATAAAAAGAGCCCAAATTGTAATTAAGAATGGCGACTGCCACATAAAAATTTAAAAAAATGCATCAGGTTTTTTTCTACTCTATTCCAAAGATATAGCCTAGGAAAATAGGTCGTACATTATGGCCCACCTTGTACATAGTCTCCTTGTATGTTTATTATATACACTCCACCCAGCTCCCAACTTTTCAACCCGTCCATATAGTATTTGGCTTATTTACGAAAGTGAACTTACAAATAAGGAGACCTCATTCGAAGAAAGTATCAGTCCTCCGAGCACAACACTTAGCCTAGGGGGAAAAAAAGTCGCTTGGGCTAGATCAGGTGAGGAAAGAGGCCAAACAGTTGAAACCGTGATTCTTAGATGTTTGCCATGGCAACCGCTAGGGTGTGAGACGACGCAATGTCTTAGTGAAACTAATTTTTTTTTTTTCCAATATGTCCGTTCTTACACAATATCTCCCTTCAGCTTATCAAGTTTTTCCTTTTTTAAGATAACTCCATGACTATCCCCGAAAATATTTACCATCAGTTTCCCAACCAAAGGAACAGATTTTGTCTTTTTTCGGCCAATTTCTCCTTCGCAGTCCACTGTTTTAACAGTATTTCTGTTCCTGGAATACAATGGTATATCCAAGTTTCATCTACAGCAATTAATCGGCGCCAAAACTCTAGTTTCTTGCGCATAACTGCGCCAACAGAACGTTGGAAATGTTCATTCGAACACGTTTTTGGCCGGGAGTGAGCAAACGCGGCTTTCAACGCGCGGGGTAGCTTTCTCACGTCTTAGACTTGATTAAATATACGACAAACACCTTTTTTGTTTATAGTCTCTATTCTATTCCTCTAACCTTAATTCGACGGTTGTCTAGAAGCATTTAGTGAGCTGGAGCGATGTTATCGTCAGTAGTTGCAGTTTATGGGCATCCCAAACGTTCATCGCTACACAAGCTGGTAAATTGCACAATGGTAAATAATGGTGCGTAGGCGTACTGCCTTCCAAAAACAAATATGTTATGCCAGCTCGATACCCGATTTTTCCACAAAAACACTCACCCAAACGATTGTCAAACACCAACTGCGCATCCAAAATGGCAGAAATTTTGTTGAATACCTTTTAAAGCATTTGCAAACTAATTCCAAAAATTTTATCGACGAGTGCTGCCTTCTTCATGTTGACGCAACTTTTCTGACAACCCTCGAAAAACACAATTTTATTATTTATTTTATATTTCTTAACTATACATACAGTCTTTACCATAAGGCCGGTATGGCATGTGATGTCGATGAAAGGTCGGTTTCGCAAATGCGACTTTTTTCAAAATTTTCGCAGATTTCTGATATACCATACTTTAGTCAATATCTTTTCCAGACAATGTCCTAAGCAACCACTCCCCTAGAAAAAAAGTAATGAAAGTCACATCAGAGGATCGTGGGGAGTAGTCGATATCAGTGCAAACTTTGCATCGCATAGGTTCTGTGTGCTGTGTGCACTGTCCTATTGTAACTACATACATATATGCGCTGATCAATATTTATTGGTACACGTTGGCTACATAAACTCCCAGACTTTGCTTTGTCTACCTGTGCTATCGAATTTTCAAAATTATTTATTGCACTCTATGTTAAATGGTTGAGTTGCTTCACACATGATTAATACAAAATCACGCAATTTTCGGAGATTATTTGCAATTGAACAATTAAATAAATATAATGCATTACTTCCTATTGTTGTAAAGGCATAATACCTGCTACAATTTGATTCGGTAAGTCAACATCAGAGTCTTCACTTCTCAAGCTGGCTTAGCATCATCAGTGTTTGTGTTTCGTGTGTTTGTTTTTTTGTAATCACTCGGGAATTTAGAAATGAAATAGCAAATATTCGCGGGCTAAAAAGTAATCACTTTTCTGCGTACTTCCAGGTCTATAAATACAGGCCACCGAAAGACGGTGTGTTGAGATCTTCGCTACGGACAACAACTTAACCCAGCTTGTAAATAAGTCCACGTGAATACCAGACACTGATAGTTATTGCGCCAACACTCTGGACCTATTTCTAACCTTTCACCCTGATAAGTACACTGTTAATGTTCTTTCTTCTCTAGGCTCATCCGACCTTTAAGTCATATCAGCTAATCTCTAGTACACTGACCACACAATTAGTGAAAAGATTCCTAAAAGTAACGTTTGACAATACGAGAAAGCCAATTGCAGCGAACTAACACCTTCTTTAGGAATTTTAACTGCTCGTTATGTTTCCCCGATAACGACATTGATGCCGTTGCTGATATGATCACCGACACTGTTGTCTTTAGAATGAGATCCTTTATCGCTCATCGGATTGATAGTATCAAATCGAAAGAAAAGGCATGATACGCCTCGAGCTGTAAAGAGGCTGTCAGGGTTAGAGAAATATTTTTTCGGACCTTCAAGATCAATCCGACAGAGGAAAACCGAAAGAAGTTCAAACGAGCCAGGAATGACTGCAATGCCTTTCGTAAGCCTGTGAAATTTCAATACGACCAAAAGTTGAGGCAAAAAATACAATACTACTATGTCACAAAGGTAGTAAAAGCTTTTTATCGTTTATCAAAAACATCAGAAGTTCTGCCTCATCCTCCATCCCAATGCTCATTTACAATGGCATTCCAGCTGTCAGTTCTTTGAACAATCTATTTGCTGTACACTTTGCGACCAGCTCAACACTTCCAGATTGTGCTTTGTGCCCGCCTACACTTCAATGGACGAATCCACTTTCGCACTCGTGTAATAACAAGAGTACTTAAAGGTGTTAATATGCACAAATCCGCTAGACCAGATGCTATATCTCCCCTTCTTCTAAATATGTGTTCTGCCCCGCTTGCAAAACCACTGCGTGAGTTTTCTCATCAATCCTACTCTCCAGGATCCTTTCCAAGCAGGTGAAAAACAACATTTGTCCTGAACGTCCCTAAAATAGGCGAATCTTATTCCCTCTCCTCCTACAAACCCATTGCACTTATTTCTCTTCTTTCAAAGGTCATGGAAAAGCTGTGCTGAGAGTTTGCCCATGAAATATCTCGAAACGAAACACGAAAACTTCTCAATAACCGGCAGTACGGTTTTCGTAGCAATAGGTCCACTGATGATTTGATGGCATGTCTTACCAAAAAGTGGAACCAAAGCGTACACCAATCTGGCGAAAGCAAGATAGTTGCACTTGATATTTTTAAGGCATTTGACAGAGTCGGAAATGCGTGCTTTAGGATCGACGACTCTCTTCTTCAATGGATTCGAAATTACCTTTCGGAACGTTCAATTCAAATTGTTTTGGTTGGTGTCAAGTCTGATATTCACAAAATACGAGTACGTCATAGGTGACGCCAATATTACACAGTCAATTGACACGCTTCAACACCTTCGCAAGGTCACTTGCCCTACCTTGTTCTATCGCTATTTTCACCACCAGTGCTCAACTGAAATTGCAGTACCATTCCGCCCCTTCAAACTTTTTACCGTAATACCCGTGTCGTTATGAATGTCCATCAGTATACCCTCAAGACTACTTTGGGACGTACTCTAAAATATCGCGATTCTTTCCTGATAGATCCTTACTTAAATTAAGATACCCACGTGTATCAACAGACACGAAAAGAATGACTTTATTTCAGTAGTCGGAAATAGAATGGTTGACATGACAAAATACATATATAATACAGTGATTGACAGTAATTCAAAAAGTCTTAACTCCATGTTACATCCTAATTTATCTCTGAATATTGCGTACATAATAGTCTCCCTCACAACTTTACTACTTGGCTTGATATCGCACAACTGGGTAACGTTTCCTCTTAGATCTTCTTATTTCTGATTGCAGTTCCTCTGGTGACTGTGTTTCTTCGCTCACATCGGTAAATGTAACTGATTCTGGTGTAAGAACGGGAATGCTATCCGCTTTGCGTTCGGAAGCACTCTGACACTCGGTTGAAATGTTAGCCGAGTCGTTAGAACTATCATTGATAACTGAATTTGTAGTTGTATACGGTGGATCTTTACTTGTGGGTGGTTGGCTGTTCATGGGAAGTGATGTTGGAATATAATCTAAAGTATTACCTTCGACCAGAGTGGCTCTCATCTGATCAGCATGTCTGCGGTAAGACATACCGTCGACATCCACCATATAGTGTAAGCGACCATTTCGCTGCCTAACTCTTCCAAATTTCCATTTGCACTCCTTATTTTGGTAATATCGCACTTGAACTAGATCACCAATATTAAAAACACGTTTGCATTCTGTGATTGAAATGTTTTCCTCAAGGTTCGTGCCTCTAAGTAGAGCTAGCCTTGTACGGAGATTGAACCTCAGCATCATATCTGCTGGACTTAACCCCGTCGTAGAAGATGGAGTTTTCCTATATTGGGCCAGCAAACGATGCAGCTTAGTATGTAGGTCCCCAGAATCGCTTATTGCAGAACGTAAGCCATTTTTAAAAATTTGAACAAAGCGTTCAGCTTGTCCATTAGTTGAAGGATGAGCTGGCGATGTAAGTTTGTGACAGCCATACAGTTTGCTTATGGAATACCCTGGCCAGCTCAATATATTCTAGTCATTGTAACTTGCAAACATGTAAGACCGAGTTTCCTCCCTAAGTTTTCTTCATCCGCGCTTTGTACAAACATTTTAAGGGTATTATTAATACCTTGAGCTCACGCTACCACTATCCAAGCTGTCAGATAAGAGACTAAGGAATTCGACTTGAAACATAAAACATACCTTACGCATGACCGACTTTGAACTTTGAACAGTGCTCCGGTTTCTTCAATATTTACTCAGAATTCTAGGATTTTTACCACTCCGCACTTTCAATTTAGCAGCATCATTACACATAATTTAATGAGTGCGTTAGCGATCTGTCGAACGTTTTCTTTATAATTATCCGTAATGTTTAAATACGGGTGTAGGCCGAATTTCTTGTCGCGACTGGAATCAATTAAAACAAAAAAAAAACACGCGTTCGATTGTCTAAGACTCACTCGTAATTTTATGAAACAAAAGCTTTACAAATCGGTAGTTGTTACAGTTTTTCTTCACTTTGGATTTATACAGTGAATCAAAATCGAGTTCTTTAGTTAGTCAGTCAGCCATCTAGTTAGTCATCTTGACTGTCTAGGACTCACTCGTAAATTTATAAGACAATAGGTTCACCGACCGGCAGTCGTTACAATTTATCGTGTTGCATTTATACAATAGATCAAGCTCTAACTTCACTGTTTAAGAATTTGATCGCGGTTGAACGTTTACAAGATGTCTTATTTCCAATTAGGTTTCGGGAGGTACCTACTTGATCCAGTTTGACCCCGCTCCATTATTTTGCCTTCCTAAAATCTGCTGTTTTCTCTTCTGGCACCACAGTAAAGGAGTTATTTATATGTTAAATATACGCCTTAAAATACTTTTTATACCTATTGCGTTTTTATCTTGTTTTGGAAGCGGTCCCGCTTTCTTTCTTATATTTCCGTGACTGAACTCCTTTAAAATTGTTCCTACGATTGCGAACACACATATGCAGATCGCATACTTCTATGGCCACCGATCATGTTTCAGCTTTCGCTTTCTTCACTGCTTATTTTGTACTATTGTTGTTCAAGGCGGTCCTTCATCCAACCATGAAATGTGGAACCAGTATTTCAGAACTCTAAACCGAGTTGGCGCTATGTTATTCAAACATTTCTTGAAGTTATTCCACATAATAATGACCTTAATTCTTGGTTCATGTTACGAGTATTTCGGATCTGCTTTCGTAAATTAGCTATCAAAAATGTACCTTTCCATACTAAACTTCAGACAACAAATATTTTTCAGTGAAGTCAGTTTTAGTTTGCTTTTTTTGTTTATGATTATTCATACAAAAAAAAAATCGGTGCTGACTGGTAGTTCACTTGAGATCAGTGTGCAACTCCTAATTTACAATTCCGGTGATGTTTTTTTAATAATTAATATACCACTGCGTCTTATTAAGCATCGTTTTATGAAGAAGTATTTTTTTTATAAGGTAAATCTTCCAATGAGGACCTACGAGTATTTTGAAAATCGGTCTTCAATTAGTATAACATACACATTATCGACCAACTGAGCCAGCTATCCATCGTATTGTGGATAAATTTTACACCATATGCACTCTGCACGACGTCGTATAAAATGTTCCTTAGGCACTGTTATTGTGAATGTGGCTTAAGATCTGAAATTGTCAATTTGGCGTCGATTGCAACAATTTAGCGTTTGTTTTTTCCACGATAATGTAAATTTTTCGAAAAGGTCTCCAGTCACACCTACATACATAAGATCTAGCTAGCGACGAAACTTTACAGATTTGGCTCTTGAGCAGCTTGAATGATGTTGACCCTTATTTTTATCGCAAAATCATGTGTTGTTTTGAGGCTC
Organism: Volucella bombylans; assembly: GCA_949129095.1. Lineage (NCBI taxonomy): Eukaryota > Metazoa > Arthropoda > Insecta > Diptera > Syrphidae > Volucella > Volucella bombylans. The sequence continues at coordinate 63,571,995 of OX422144.1, read as the reverse complement.
ACGTTTGGCTCAATGGACAAGCAAAATTGAACATTGAGGAGTGAAACTCATGAGACTCAATTACACCCACAAAAGAGCATTGTTTGCTGTAGCCTTGAACCTGGTCAATGGCCAACGTCTTCGATATGTGGACGATACTGATTCGGTAATAAGTGATTCCAGTAGAACAGCCATACTGCTCATGAAACCATTGACTTACTGAGAACTCGACATCATATCTTAAAATGGAGCAGCGATTTGGCCACTGAGATCGTGCGATTTGATGCTGATAAACCGCAAACTATTCAAGCCTTGGAAGCCAACATTCAACATTCAGTTATTAATAAGATTGAGCCCCGGTGGCTCAAAAGAGTGACCCAAATATGTACTTGCAATATAACCTTTTTAAAAAACATAAAGCCATGAAACATTCTTTATAATCAATATGGATTTTTTATTCAAACTATATTCCTATCTTTATTATTTAAAAATATGCTCTATAGCTCTTGTAAAGTCACCCTTTATTTTAAACTGCTATATGAGTGTCTACAATCTTAACTCGATGCCATCGTTCGCATTCGTATTCCTTTCAAATTCCTCTGGCGAAAATCATTTCGAACGCTAACACTATTCTGTGGTTTGCTCTTTCGCACTACCCACATAATATCCGTGTAGGGTAAGCGTATTTGATGCTCAGACATGAAAACTTAAGCACGCTTACAGGCTTTAATTAGTCTTTATGTTATAAGTTTTATTGCGCCTCAAAGGCATCTGTTGTGTTAAATTGCTGAATTTTTCCATTTAGCCATTTAAGGCTTATCGTAGGAAAACACTGCAGCAATATTCACTTTTGCATTGTCCAGCATCATTAATAGCCAATATAAATAAATATAAAGAGTCCAAAATGGCTACCTTGTGGAACTCCAGGAACTCGCGATATGAAAGTAAAACTTTAAATGTAAGGAACATAGTTCAGTTTATTTTTTATATTTTGAATACCAGAGGCCATGGCAAATGGTCAGTGAAATTTCTTTGTCACAAGATGTATTAACTTGAATGAAGTAAAGCACATTATATGACAACCCCTTATGTATCGTAATTAGAGTAGATTGAAGTCAGTAGCAACGATTATGTTGTCTTCGAAATGCTGTTACCTATTTCCGTCTAGAAGGAATTGTTGGAATGAAAGGATCCAAGAAACCACCATGGCCGTGGGTATTAATGATAATACGAGTAAAAGTTTGAGTTTTGTACTGTTAAGAACTTTAATGAAAAATTTCAAGAATAATTATTATTTTAGTTTCTTTATTCCCCTACTCGCTAGTGTGGCTCAGTGCGAGCTCAAATACAAACTGAGTTCAAATACCTAACAATTCTGTTGGATACCGACACTTCTATTGAGTGACACTCGAACGATGTGCTTATATTGCCACATGTGCAAGATATTATGGTGCGAGTTCACTTCTTCCGCAGGCCAAGATTACCTGGAATGCGGCAGAGTTATCGGAGCTGTTGGCGACGATGACTACTCAGATGCTGAGTCAGTGGCATTGGCTGCCGTGTTAACTCCTCCCTTCCTTAAGTGAATGCCGTCCTCGGTCTTTCTCAAAGTTTCGCTCACATTCTGAAGGTCAAGTTGGTTGCGTTTTTTCTTCTGATTCCGTTTCAGTTTGAGAGTGGCATAGCAGACCGCAATGAAGGCGGAAGTCATGCAGGAGACCAGCACAGGATGCGTTGTTATTTTCGTCTTCTTCTCTTTAATGTGGCGCAAGTTTTCCTCATTCATTCTATGCAGAAATGGTAAGCTCAGTATCTCACGGTGACCAGTGATATTAAGTAACGCTATCGATGCGGTTCTTGGCCATCTCTTCTGGATTTAGTTGCGATTAACAAATATGGAGCCATTGACCCTGACAATATCATCGAAAGTGAGTAAGTACGTGCCATTGATGGATTTCTCGACATCATTCGCCTCTTTCACCTTTGCTGGTCTGTCATTGATTATAATGATGCCGTCATCGACCACTACCACGGGATCCAGATGGTTAGGTTGTGTGTTGCAGTGTGCCACGCCGCATTTGTTGTCCTATTAGGTATCTCTTTGCAAAATTTTGATCGCAAACTGCCAACACTCGGTTACCGCATTTTGCTACCACGTTGTTGTCGGTGAGGTGAAGAATCGTTCCGCCATGCTAGACGGGGAAAATACTAACTTTCTTACAACTTAACTTAGGTCCTGGATATTTTATAATAAAATGAATGACATCATTATTTTGCAAAATCTTAATGCTAGCTACTTCCATTAATTCTGTTACACTAACATCAACATTTGTGAATTGCTCATTAATTATTGACTTTAAGTCATTGTCCGATTTATTACATTAATTTTAGCAAGTGTTATTGACAACATTAAATTGTCTATTTCAATAATCATGATTCTATGTTTTGTTAATAAAATTTGATAAAGGTGGGCAGTTTCAATATGCTCTTTTTTAGAACTGGCTAGGATACTATTTACGGTGTCTGTTAACTTATTAATTTGCTCCTGTGTTCTTGTATTTATTAATATCTCCCTATTGTTCGATTCTATGAGTTGAGCCTGTGTGAATTTTGTCTGTTCAAAGTCATCGAAATCGGGCCTTGGAATTTTAGACTTCTCGCGTTCCTATGGTGTATGTTTAGGGCGTTAAGAAGTGTCTCCAAATGTCGGGCGTCTATTTCCAAAATTTTCCTCATGTGTGTTTGCGGGAAAAGGTCAAACCTGTTTACCATTTCGTCTCTCATTTCGGACTAAGCAGTCAAGTTTGTTGTTTGTCTTAGGTAGCCATAGTCCTGCCAAAGGATTACATCTCCGTCCATGATTGGAATGTAGTTCGAATGAGTGTAGTCTGTCAAAATGCTTTCATACTCTATTCTATTCCATTCTATTATACTTTAACTTGTCCCATTCTATTCTACTTCAGGTTGTCCTTGTGGATCAACCTCCATCTAATGAGAACTGTTGTCCCTATATCTGCCTCCACATTTTCTTCCACGTATAGTGGTGTGAGCTTATTACCTAACCCTCTATTGGTCTTTACTAATACTTTTTCTCCGACTCGGAAGGTTCTGTTCTGCCTTGATTCATTATGTCTTTGTAATAACACTTCCTGTGCCTTTTGAACCTTATTCCTTATTTCTGCCCTAAACTTGGTTGGGGCCGAGTGAATTATATCAAATGGTTTTTGATTAGTCACTGAATGGATACTTATATTGTACTCTATGGTAGCTTGGTTTATCAGGTCGACCGTGTTGTCAATTTTTCGTTCGAGCTTGAGACATCTTGCGATTTCTAGTAGAGTGCTGTGCAGCCTTTATGTAAAGGTAGAGCGTTAACTATGTGAACGTTAAAATGGTTTAGTAGAATTGACCTTATAGGTTCGGAATTCAACGACGCCTCCTTATCACAGCAAATTGTTTTTGTCTGAGGAAAAATTTTCATTAATTGCAGAATCGGTGTTTTCACGTCCACGATTGTACGCGGCAGTTGGAAATTTTGAATATTTGTCGCACCCAAGTTAGACAGTATTTTCTGTCAGTGGAGAATATGTCAATGTGCAGAATTTCGCCTGCGTATGATGGGATTGGCGTCTCGCCGATTATCGGTTTCTTTGGATGTCGATCATACCTGGACTTTGAGCATACTCGTATTTTGCAATTTGCGACAACCTCGTTTGCCAGCTTGGTCATTTTTGGAAAAAAGTAATCACGTAAAATAATTTGTTTAACGTTCTCTTGAGCAGCTCTGTGTGCCCTGTTATGTTCGGCAATTATAATTTCTTTTTGTTCAATTTTGTCGTAAATATCCACCACGAATTCTTTAGAATATCAAAACTTTGTTGCTGAAAAGAACTTAACCAGCCTGTGCTGGATGTGGGCCAAAACCGGTAGTTCACAATGAATTGCGTTCACCACATCTGGCTTTACCATATCTTTTTTCACTGTTTCTATAAGTGTATGCCTATCTGAGAAATATATGAAGTGCCTGCTCTTTGCACCGAAAATTATGAAAGTGCGAGTCGAGGCTGCTTGTGCTTCCTCTTTAAGTATTTGATTTCTAAAGTAGTTAATTGGTTTTTGTGTTGACTCGATCGTGTGGATTAGAGATTATTCACTATGGATTGTGGCAACATCGGAGGCTGCTTCGTCCTCCAAAGTGTGAACGTTTTGTCGTGATAGTGCGTCAGCAACATGGTTTTCCTTTCCTGGATTGTAGAATATGAGAGCATTATGCTCGTCAATAAACGCAAATGTGAGAAGTTGGTGGTCTGTATAAATGTTAAGAGTTTTTAATCCATAGAGGTAGTTACGTAGGTTTTTTAAGTCCCTATCTTTGAGTGTCCTCGAAATCATTGTTATCGGTTTCCCGTCTTGGGACAAAACCGCTCCCAGTCCATGTGACAAAGCATCCGTCGTTAAGTCGAAAGGCTTCCTGAACTCTGGGTACAATAATGTGACATCTTCCGATATCAAAATTTCCCTCAGTTTGTTGAAGGCTTGCAGTTCTTTGTCATTTAGTTTGATCTTAATATTGTTGGACTGGTGGGCACTCACTCTGCCATTTTCGCCTTTCAAGATGTTAGATAGAGGTCTGGCTATGGATGCGAAATCTTTGATAAAGCATATGTAATAGCTGGATAGACCTAAAAAGTATCTAACTACAAACAATGTCGAGGGCTCGTTCCAGTTTTGGATTGCCTCCACTTTGGACAGACTCGTCCTGATACCCTCTCTTGACACCTTGAAACCCAGGTTTTCTACCTCTTCCATGAAGAGGTTGGACTTCTCCCGTGAGACTCTCATGTTTGCCTCGTATAAAGCTTTTAAGACCCAGTCAATGTGCTTGACATGGTCCGCCTCAGTTTCAAAGAAGACAATTACGTCGTCGACGTAAACGTAGCAAGTCTTCCCAATTTGTTCGAGAAGAACATCATTTATGTCCCTTTGAAAAATACTGGGCGCATTTTTCAACTCAAATGGGAGTCGGCAGAATTTGTATTTTCCGCCGCTAATGGAAAACGCGGTTTTCTCCCGGTCTCGCTCTGCGAGTTCGATTTGGTGAAACCCTGACTTTAAGTCGGGGGTTTCGACGCCCCATTATCAATTAAAAACTGCATGGGCCATCAAAAAAATGGTGGCATTTATCTACGTAAGCACGTCAAGACCAATTATCCCATCAAAGGTCGTAAGACCAGGAAGTATAAAATAGGGCTGCTCGTTCTAAAGACTGTTACGTAAACTTATCGTCAATTGTCTTTTGGTTGCGCTTTCGAAAGTCGATTACTAGACGTTTCTTTTTATTGCCCAACTCGTAAGGTGACTTTGATGGCCTGATAATGCCATTCGATCCAGAATCATAGCAAATCACCTTTTTAAAAAAAACAAATTGTGGCATTTACCTGCGTAAGCAGGTCAAGGCCAATTAGGAAGTAATAAAAAAAGGAAGTATAAAAAAGGGCTGCTCGGTCTGAACACTATTACGTTACATTTATAAATACTTAATATTATCAAAGCCATGAATTGACTTTAACAGGAAAGGGGTGTCAACCGACATGACATTTCTTATCTCATGCAGAGGTTTGATGTAATTTTTCGACGCCCCAGTATCAATTAAAAACTGCATGGGCCTCCCTGCTATAGTTTGTTGTATGAACGGCAGCAAGGAGTTACCTCTAAAAAATTAACGTGATCGGAGGAAGATGCTTCCGCTTCTGCTTCAGCTGCTTCCGATTCGGCCAAGGTCTCTTCGTAACCTTCCTGATTCTGTGGGGGATTTCCCTGCCCTTTGTTATACTAGTAGGTGTTATTGCCAAATTTGTGTTGCTGATAGTTGGTCGACTGTCGGAAGCGCGACGATATGGGATCCACATCCATTTCTTCGACCGGTTCGCGCCTTTTAGGGCCCTGATTACTATTTCCCTGTGTTTCATTGCCATAATTATGTTGTCTACTATAGTAGGGTTTTTTTCCCTTATTGGCTGGGTTATTAGTTTGGTTATTGTAACTATTATTGTTGTTTCTATTATTGCCTTTGGCTTTATTTTGCGGTCGGTTTTGCTATCGCTGACCCTCAGACCTGTGTGCTTTCTCCTCAGAATTCCTGGCATAGTTCGTTGCGAACATGTACCTCTCATAGTTTGACTCGACTTCTTGAGCCAATGCCAGAGCGGCGGGTAAATCGGACGGACGGGCTGAAAATAGAACGTAGCAGGGCGATTTTTTCATATAACAGCTTAAATACTATCGAATATCATTATAGTTTTGTTTTTCAGCAGTGTAAGTTTCCTCTCAACCGCGTCGTAGTACTGAAGAATGGTTAGAATTCCCTGTCTGGGGGTACTCAGTTTCTGTTCGGTCAAGTATATTGGCCGCTTGTCGGCGTACGTAAAATCTTACCTAGCTATAATAGCCTTAAAGTTGAAAACTGTATTGAATGAGGCCAAAACGGCGTCGGCAGATCCCCTAATCTTATTTCTGATTATTCCTATGGCTTGGTAGAGCTTTGAACTACCATCGTATTTCTCAAAAATTTTATATGCGGAATGTGCTGCCTGTCGCCAGGACACATAGTTTCCTGCTTGCCATCAAACTCCGGCAAGGATTTAACTATATCGAGAGGCTCATCACATTTAACACCTTCCTCTATTTTTGTTTCCTGATACACTTCTACCTCTGGTTTATTTAAATTTGTGTCTGAAAGTTTTCCAGCTACCTCATCTAGTTTTAGTTTTAGTTTTATATGCATTTTATTTTCTTAACACTAACTCTTACATTCTAACAAAAAATGCTTAAATGCTAGCTTACAATTACTTAATAATCTTACACTAACTTACTGGCCCCACACAGGCACTCTAAGCTACTCTAAATTCTTATAACTATGTCTTTCGACTTCATTTACATTTTCTTAAAACTATTTATTTTGTATACTTAAAGCTAAGAAGGCACCTCATCTAGTTTCCTATCGAATTCCTTCCTTTGAGTCTCGAATGCAACGCGCACTGTGGCTTCTATTACAATTTACAAACTTTCAGCGTTCATATTTGTGTCGTTTTCGTTTTTTCTCTCGCTAATACGTAAGTAAAGTACCTAAGTTCTTCAAGTACTCTACTCAGATCACTACCACTATCACTATCACTCATTAATTTATAAGCCCCCTGGTTAACGGACACCGCAATTTCAGATTTAATTCTATTTCTAATTCTAATTCACAAAAACATTGCACAATAAAAAATTTGGTAATTTTTAGTCAATGACACCTGCTGTTGCGCACGACAATTATTTTCATGAGATTTATTTAATAATGAGCAAGTCACTTACATTTTCTCCAATTTCTTAGATAATCTGCTGATAACCGCTGGTTATCAGACACTGTGTCGTCTCGTGTTGCCTTGCTGCTTGAAGTGAAGTTGTGAGCTTCGTTTCTGTTGTGGGGTTTTCGTTTAATTTTATGTATTTGCCTTTTATGTTTTTTATTTCGTAAAAAATAAAAGATACAATTTAAGAAGTGCCAGTTTGAGTTTTGTACTGTAAAGAACTTTAATAAAAATTTCAAGAATAATTATTATTTAAGTTTATTTATTCCCGCACTCGCTGGTGTGGCTCAGTGCGAGCTCAAATACAAGCTGAATTCAAATACCTAACAATTCGGTTGGATACCGACACTTCTATTTAGTGACACTCGAACGATGTGCTTATTTTGCCACATGTGCAAGATATCATGTTGCGAGCTCACTTCCTCCGCAGGCCAAGATTACCTGGAATGCGGATGGATTATCAAAGTTGTTGGCGACGATGACTGCCCAGATGCTGAGTCAGCGGCATGTGACTGCTGAGACCGTGTTAACTTATATGTTCATTCATGAAAATACTTTAAATCAGATATAAGAAGTTTGCAACCTTTTATCTAAGGATTAAATTGGTTTCTGTCAATAAAAAATGTCACAAGGTAATCAATCTTGAAATTAAAATTATTGCAAGACATATAATTAACTTTATAATGGTGCAGAATCTAGAGTTGTTTGTGATGCAAAAGTTATAGATTCAGCTCGACCCCTTTTAGAATATAATAAGACCTCGATGTAGTAGCGATATATAAAGAGGTTAATAAATAATTGTTTATATAAAAAGCTTTCTCCAATAGAACATCAAGTTTATATTATATCGTACGATAGCACAATAATAATAATGTATCATTTGTTTCATTTCAGAGATGGCCGCCTCCGTATTGGTGATGAAATTGTTAATGTCAATGGACATTGCCTGCGAGGTATACAATCCTTCGATCTAGTGCAAAGCTTACTCTGCACATTCGTGAATAATTGCATAGATCTCGTTATTGCTCATGATGAGATTTCGACAGTTACAGATTTTTGCACGAAAATCAGAATAAACTGCAACGAACCAAATGAAACAGATAATTGCTACAGCAAAGCCCGAAGAAGCCTATCGTACTGCTTCCGTACGAACAGCACAGATAGTCTAAATAGTCACGGCTTTGAAAGCCTTCAAATCGCAGTTGAAGATGATGATGATACAAAATCTATAGCTGATTCCTCAATAACACTTCAAAATTCACCACAATTAAAATCTTCAACGTCTTGTAATGGAAATAAAATAAGCGTGGATGAAACGGACCACTCGAAAAGGGTCCGATCTCCACGTAGCTTGGAGCTAACCCCTCTTTACAGTACGTCCGAGTATAAACCTGTTTATCCTAATCGTGTAACAACAATAACTAACACCATCAGTGATGATGAAAAATGGCAACTGCTCAGTCAAAAACGAGCCGAAGCTTTTCAACATTCTAATAATCCTCAAATTTTGGGCGATACAAATACCAAACGCAATAGTAATACCAGAACTAACCCAGCTTATCCTGTTTTAGAATTAACCTCACGAGCAAACTTAGCAAATGTACATCGCCTACATGTTAAAGCTGAAAAAGATTCAGAACATAATGCAAAACCAGATGACACTAACAATGTTATGCCCAATGTGACTGATAGTAGTAGCAGCAGTACTAATTTTTATCCTCGTTCCCATTATTCTCGGAATTCGATTAACTATTTCAATTCGAGATGCAGATCATTTCGTTTTGCATCTTCACGCTTAAACTCCAGCCGTTTAAGTGTGTTTGTTCAACCATCTAAAACTGATATCAATTGCAATAGCACTGAAACTGAAAATGTTTCCTCCAATTCCAAAGAATCTACGTCAGTAGCTAATGTTAATTTAACCAATAATAGTACAAAATCAATTCAGTATGTTCCAGCAACGACTATCAATGTTGAAAGTAGCCGAAATTCTTTTTCTGAGAATCAATTTAGTCTTTGTAAGAAAAAGCAACAGATAATGGAACAAGATACTGAATGTTCGAATTCTGAAAATTTCATAAACCAAAAAGACTTTAAAAGTTCAGTTGCTGCGACTATGACAAGTTTTAGGGATGAGCCGCGGCATTGCCAGTCACCTTATACGGGTAAGTAACCATTATTTATAGTACGAGTAGACTAGAAAATATTTTAAAAATTTGCTAAAGCTTTCAACTACTTTATATGCTTAGTTAAATGGTAGAAAAGGTAGTTATACTCGTAGGGCTAAAAGCCGTTTAAATCTATCAATGTACTCGTAGTTTCTATAGAAAATAAGTTTCGGACATAAGGACACTGTCCAATTCTTGGTCAATTTCTCGAGTGTTGGCCGCATCTGATTGATTAATTGATTGGTCGTCCTGAGGTAGCATACACTGCCTCCTTTGTTATTTTAAAATATGCCCCAACTTTATTGCTGGCTAACAGGTTATCCTTGAGATTGGATTTCTAAACCAATCCACCGAGTATTCGGAGTGGGCTTAGAAAGACCAAGCTCTGTTCTTCAATTTTATGGGTTCCCAGATACTTCACCTTGATGTGGTTGAACATTTCTCGTTCCCCTAAGAACTGATCGGTTTTTTTCCCCAGATTTGTTTTCTTCCAGACATGGTTCCTACTGATTTCTCCTGAATTTTACAGTACTTCGTTAGGAAGCCTGTTAAGATTCTTAGTCTGTTCTTGTTTATTTCGATGCAAGGCTTCGATCATTTCCGATCATAATCTCCAGATAACATCTTGGACTGTCTTAGTTTTAGAAAGAGCGTTTCATTCTTCCTCTTTTCTTAACTCTTTCCTGATTATTTGTTCTACTATTCCTCAGACGAGGAATTCCGTACATATGAATACCGAATATATCCCAATTTTCGCCCATTTTTCAACGTCCCGGTCTGAGCTGGTGCTGTTTATTTCATTATGAGTAGTTTGGAGCTATGAGCCTAAAATCTATTGTAGATGGCAGCTGGGACTGACAGTATTACAATGATTTTGTTTCTGTACTTTGTTTTCGCATTGGCTTATAGATTGTGGAAACTCAGTACCATTGGATCTTTCTGAACCTTCCATTTTATGGTATGCTCAGGAAATGCGTGTTTATTGAACTCATCTTACAATAAAACATAAGACGAATTCACATTTCTTGGACATCTTGTGTCTGAATATTTCTAGAAGAAGTGTTATGTTGAAGAGACTTTCGAAGGCTGATCTATTTATCTTTTCTTATGCCTTATTCCTAATGCCTAATGGCTAATCAACAGACTTGCTCTTTTACTATATCCTTTCAAAAAATTGAGATATTAGATGACTCCCAAAAGCTCCTGTAGAGGATGATCTCCTTGGTTTTTGCTATGCAAATGGTTTTTACCGTGATTTTGATTGACCTTAGAGCCTGGCCCCACAAGCGTGGGATTGAAAGGCATGTCGGGCGAAGCAGGTAGATTTGTAGTAAGTTGGAAAGAGAAAGGTTGATTGCACCAAAAATCCACCGAAAATCATCTTCAAATATGACTTTGTACCTGGACATGAATGTTTCGTTTCCAAATCACGTCGTATTTGACGTAAATTTTCATTTTGCAAGTGTTGCGATACGGGAAAGGTCTCATCAGATGAACGCAACATGTAGTATGAATTTATCCTAGTGTTCTACGTTTAATTTCAAATAAAATCTGCAGGATTTAACCCGTTTTCTCTTTTTTCTTTCCTCATATGTTGTTTTATTTTCGTTTTCAGCTGCAAAAAACAATATAGGAAACAGTATTCCTGTCGCTGCCAATAAATTTTCCTCGTTATCGCTCTTTTTTTAAACAAATACATATTTACTGCGAATTGACCTACTCTTTACAAAACAATGGTTCAAATGGTTTTAGATTTCACTGTTCCTCTATCTGTCAAAAATTCTTTCATTCCAATGACGTCTGTTTTTTGTGTGTAGTCACTTCGTTCAATAGCATGCCTTTCAATCCCACGCTTGTGTGGCCAGACACTAGTAAATTGCTATAGAATGGCTGGTTTTACGAGTACTATCATCTTTCACCCCCGAAGTTTTTTCTATCAGGCTTCTGCACACCATTATTGCAGAATTACAGCTTAACCTAATCATAAATTATGTTTCGGCAGAAATAAAACAGCTTCTGGACCTGTTGGTCTTTGAGCAACCGGTGAAAATTCGACAGATTTCTCTCCTAATAATTATAGAGTCGTCTAAAACTAAATGTTAGTAGGAGTACTCGTCAGCGTTGCCGCTCTGAAATGTAAGGCGGATATTTTTGTGTAGGAACCAAATCGTTCGAGGAGGTATCTCTTCGAGTGGAGGTGTCGGCACAAAAAAAAAAGCCGATGGTATGTGGTCCGGCGAGCAAGACGGCCAGGGAATGTCTCCATACTCTCTCCGTCGTGACTGCAATATGCAAAGTAGTACCGTCTTGCTGAAATACGAAGGTGGATCAATAAATACCAGTGCTAGGTATGAAAACGAAAGTTTTTCACAATTTGTTATTCTTTTAGGATTTATTTACATCATCTAAAATGTTCGATTTGTCACACTCTTAAATATAGGCCTCTGTCTCTACGATAACGTTTTCGTTTGAGCTGAATTTTTTTGACAAATGGGGCTGTGTCTCTGCTAATTTCTTATAAAATTGGTCCAACAATTCACTGTAGTGCTGCCCTGCGATAGTGCTTCTTTTCTTTGAATCCCAACAAATCATAATCATGAAGTTTCCAGCCGATGTGACCATCTCTTGGTCTGTGGCGTGTAATAATTGTTTCGACGACGATGGTAAAGACTCGATGCAAGAACTCTTGATGTTTTTGCTTAAAGATCATTAAATAATGAAATTAATGCCAGAAGGCGAACAGCTTTCTTATGCTTAACTTGTAAAATATTTATTGCCTTTCAATACGATACGTATGCGGTCTCTGCTACTTTGTGCGCTTTCGTTCGGCGTCAGCAAGAATCTTGTCATGTACCTTTTCAACGATTTTCTCAGTAATCACGTCTGCTCGGGCGGCTTCTCATTGAAATAATATGATGTCACTGTACGAGTATCTCCACGTTGTGGTTTTTGGACAATATAATCTTTTTTGATGGCGTTTTCTGGTTTTTTTAAGAGGCCAGGAATGCAAGTTCTGATGATTTGAATATTGTATAAGTGGGACTTGAATTTATTTTTCAAAATAACGTGCCCTGTAGATTTTTAAATTTCAGTAGGGGCTATAATCGCTCTTATTGATTAACGCAGATTCCGCGGAATTTAATCTCGAACGTGAGCCATGTGTTCTGAAATCGCTGCTGACATTGATGGTCCGGAATAAATTCTATTGAACTTTGTCTTTTCTTATCTAATCCATCACATTCACTAAAAATCCACTAGTTGCGTGCTCGGGCCATCACATAATCGTCGAATATCGAAGTAGGTACGGAAAGTGCGATTTGCAGGAATTAGTGATTCGTCTATGTCTTCAAACACTGCTCGATCGCGAATACGGCCTGATCTTCCGGTCTTTCCATCAGTGACTCATGGCGAATATAGAATGATACCCTACTCGCTAGCTTTTGATCAGTCACAATTTTAGCCTTTGTACTTTTATCTATGTCAAAAAATTGTACCCCGAAAATATGAAAAATGTTTATTTTTTAGATGCTTACACTATTGAGATTAAAGTAACTGCTGGTATCCGTTCCGTTAAGTGTTAAATTTTTAATTCTGGTGGCGGTTATTTGTCATAATTTCTTCACTTTTCACATCTACTATCCTTGTTAATTTTTGGTTTATTTTGTTTAATCAATCATGTATAATTTTAATGATTAAAAAAATGTTCACTTGCTTTTATGTACATATGTATATCCATATCATATTGCTTGCATGAATTTCATTAAGCGTCCTCATATCAACATACAAATACATTTCTTAAAAAAAAAAGATCTTAAAATAAATTTTGCAAAGTCGGGTATGATCAGAATTTTTAGACAGCATGTCTATTAATTTTTTTTAATTTGTATTTGCAGAAGATCAACATAAATGTTTGTTAAGAACAGTAACCTTCTATAAAGGTCATGGTATGAAATCCTTAGGATTTAGCATAGTCGGAGGACGTGACTCACCCAAAGGTAACATGGGAATTTTCGTGAAAACTGTATTTCCTTCCGGGCAAGCGGCTGACGACGGTACCTTACAGGCTGGTAAGTTCTAAGAATACTAAAACAGTTAAAAGTGATGTATTCCGTTTATTCTGTGTAGAAGCTGTTTGTCAAATGTTATATACTGCGTAGGTGTCGCTGCAATTCAAGGTGAACTTAGACCTAAGCTATAATAATTGCATTCGTTTATTATTTCTTTCGTAATTGCCTCCAGTTCGGCAATCCAAATTAGTTGAGGGTTTTTTCTAATTGGTCGCCACCTAAGACGTCGCTGAGCATTGATAATCATTCTCAACTTCTGTAGCCATCTTAGCGATCTGCTGCGTAATTTATTGACTTCGTCGATGTCGATGTACCCATACATTGTTTTTTAGAACCCAGCGTCGTAAACCAGTCTAAATATCTTTCACAAATTCATCCATTTACGGTAGGATACGTATTTATATATATAAATCCAGGCCATTTTTGCACTTTATTACACATTTGCCGCAATATCAGATCCCAAAAACAGCGATTGGTAATTATTACTTTTAACTCGTTGTTGGGATCAAAAGCGGAACCGAGGTTGATGAAAATCCGTACTACCTCAAATTGTTGGTGTTTAGTCCAGTTTGTTGAAGCTGAGTGTCACATTTTGTTAAGAATATTTAAAAAAAACTTTCAAAAGAACTGTTTTTATTTAGTTAAAAAAAGAGGGTTACGGAAAGACTTTGACAGAGATGCTTTCAATGATTTAGGACTCTCAGGCCGAGAAGTAAGACTGTTGTAAACAGTCATCTTGCGGATCCACAACACCATGGGAAAAATCAAAAAGGACTCACGGCAGAAGCAACAACATTGCGAGAAAATCGGTTCATTCTACTGCGTGCCTCAAATTCTACTCTACCAGCGACTAAAATAAGGGCCAACAGCGATACTCCGCTTAAAAAGTGGTACTATACATAGAAGAACACTTAAAAAGAAACCTGTTTTGAGGCAAGTACACAAACATCGAATAAGTTTTGCAGGAGACATGTTGCTTGGAGCAGTGAATAGAAACGCCTTATCTTTTCGGATGAAAAACAGTTTAACCTTGACGGCCCCGATGGTTACAACTTTTATTCCCATGATCTAAGAAAGTAGGAACTTATTTTGGCAAGACATCACAGCCGTACATCAGGTGTAATGGTGCGGGGAGGTATTACCTACTATGGCACAATCGAGTTGGAGTTTTTGTCCACAACAATGAACGAAAACAACTACAAATGTTTTCTGGAACGGTCATTTCCAAAAGTAAAAAACCAACAAGACGATACCCCCTTCCACACTTCCAGGGTTTTTAGATGTTGGATTCAATTAGAAGACATGGAACTTTTGCCATGGCCGCCCTATTCACCGGACTTAGACATAATCGAAAATGTTTGGGCATGGTTATCTCGTAAAGTGTATGAAGGCGTCAGACAATTTGAAGACACTATAATAGAGGCTATTCGTGATGCCTGGGCCCAAATTTTTCTTGATTATTTAAAAAAAACTGTATGATTCTATTCCAAACCGTCGTCATAGCGGTCATATCGAAAAATGGCGGGCGTACTCATTATTAATGTAAAAAACGTAATAAATAAATGTTTTAAAACCATAAAATGTAAACATTTTAGTCATTTTTTCCTTTCTTTCGAAGATTTTGCATGTGGATTCATCCTAGTGGCGCATTTTGTATACGCTTTTGAAGTAGTTTATTGTTTCATCTTGGGAAATTCCAGTGGTCGTTTCTTACTTACCCTTTAAATTTATGACTTCCTGTACCTGTTTCCAGTTAATAAATGTTTCCGGGTATAAAATTTCCAACAGGTATAAAGAGTGAAAATCGATTGCAAAATGTATGACCTTATCCTAGTGATCGCCAGTTTATGTGTGAAAAATAACATCATTTAAATGTCCACCACGAGCGCGTCTACAGGCACTCAAACGAACAGCAAACTTTTTACCGCATTACCGCATTAACTTCATGAATTTCGGGGGGAATGTTGTTTTTTAGCTGTGCAATTAATGATTAAAATATACTTTACTTTTCGAAAAACCCCAAAGAAAGTAATCTAATGGTGTTAAATCGCATGACCTAGGTGGCGAGTTTATGTTACCTTTATGTGAAATTAATCGACCTGGAAACTTACACTGCAATAGCTCAATGTTCAATTAGAAAAATTTCTGCCCGAAATTGATATCCTTTGTATTCAACATAGAATAACGGTGCCGTGAAATAACTAACGTGAGAGCGAAATAAAGCCGACCATTGCTTGGGAAATAAAGCCGAATTCAAAGTTTGAAGAAGGTGGCTCGCTTCGGTCGCTAACAGGATTTCAGCCTTTTCTCCTCAGGGTGTAGACGCTCACGCGACTTCGTCGCTCCGCTAAGGCAATGTCAACAACTGTCAGGCAGGCGCCTATAACTTATTAGCAATTGTGTTTTAGTTGTAATCGTAATTGGTCGATTTGACGTGTTTGAACGTTTATTTTAATAATTTTTAGCATGATATGATGGCAATTGATTTATATTAAAGCAAAATTAAAAACAATGCAAAGTGAAATGCCAAATTGCTTTTGCAAACCCCTAACACTCGCACCGACACACTGTAAGTGAATTACCAATACATTTTACATCTCTACAACCTGCCAGAATTTGATAGAATGAGAGCGATTTGCACGTAAAGTTCACAATGTGTGTGGAATGTGGAAGATGTTTTCTGAATAAAATGGGCGGGTTTTGTGTAAAATGGGAGAGAAATTGACATCGATGATCAGTGGAAAGCGGGTTTTGGGTTTTCAATAACTGGAAAGTTTTTCATCTACTACATACGAGTATGTTAGTTCATCTATGGTATTCAATAAGTATGTTCCTAGCAGATGGAAACAGGATTTTATGCGCCTACGGTGGAGGTAGAACAGATTTGTGAGAAGTGTCAAAAACAGCTGTAGTTGAATTTAATTTGATTCCAGCGATTTGCGATTGGAATTTTTCGTTAAAGCTAAATCTGGAACTGTAAGGAAATATGGAAGTACAAAATTTAATGGGATTAAACATGTTTTACGCTAATTTTCATTATTCGTTGAGATGATAATCTTTGTATGCAAATTTTCGAGCAATCGTTTGGCGCTGATCTAAGAGGCAATAAGGATTTTGTATCATTTTGATTTTACACCGCTAGAACTGAAAAATATGGAATGGTTCAATTCTTGACAGCTAAGATATGTCTGTACTTTTTCACAAATTTGTGCTGTTCCGTTCTGTTTTTTTCTCACTGAAAAAAGCTGATGATTTTGCGTGAAAACCCAACATCATATCCGAACAATCTATTGATGCATATGTGCATGTGTTTACTTCACAAATAAGGTAGCGTTCATTAATTATTCACTATTGACATCTAGATGCTACTTTTGAACTTTTGAAGAACTCTTTGCAAGCACAGGTACATACGAGTAGTTGCATGAATACATGTTTTTAAACGATTGTTCCTCCTGTATTAAGTGTATCCTATATACGACCATACATATTAATGAATTCAAATTATATTGCATCACCTTAATCTTGTTTTGATATCAAAGGTAACGATCGCACCTTACCGATCTTGATAAAGCTGGGAGCACACTCCATAGATGTCCTGTATTTAGGGTGACCAGATCTATCCTCAAGAAAAAGGGGACACCCACAAAAACCTCAAAAACAAAAAAAAAACTTCATAACGCGCATTACTTAACAAAAGAAAACAATAAACAAACAACAACAATAAGAACTACGAGTACATAACATCTGTCAGGGAAAGAAAATACGTTTTCAACCCCTCGAATATTTGCAAAATTCTTTCAACGGCAGGATATAGTGATAACCAACGTGTTTTAGAATGGCTCAGAAGCTATTTATATTCAATTTCCACAGTCTCACAAGAATTTTTAAGTTTTTCTGTGCGAACAGTATAAATCGAAAAATATAGAATATAATATAATGAGACTGAGTCCAAGGATTTGATGGTGGCCTGACTATCCGAAAATATGCGGATATCCTTTGCAGATATCACGTTTTTCTTCAGCCGGGACAGAGCTTCTTTAATCGCCAAAATTTCCGCCTGGAACACGCCACAGTGATTTGGAAGACGGAAAGAGAGGCTTTGATTTAGCTTATCTGAGGAAACACCGCCACCAACTCCGTTATCGGTTTTAGATCCATCTGTGTAGAGATGGATTGACTTGTCCTCCATGAAAGCATCTTCCTCCCAGAATGATCTAGAGGGGAAGCTTACATGGAAGTTTTTGTCAAACCAAATTTCGGATATGGTGTAATCGATAGCTGCAGTCGCAGCTACTTGCCTGCTAAAAATGTCGAGGGGTGACAAGTGAAACAGAATATCTAATGCCGCAGAGGGGGTAGACCTCAAGGCTCCGCTTGTGCATAGACATGCCATTCTTTGGACTCTGCTTAGTTTAATGCGGTTGACTGCAATTTCCAAGGCCGTCCACCAGACAACCACCCCGTAAGTAAGTATCGGTCTTATGACCGAGATGTATAGCCAGTGGGTTATGCAAGGATGAAGGCCCCATTTGTTCACAAGGGCTTTTTTGCAAGCGAATAAAGCTATTGTAGCTTTATTGACTCTTTCTTGAATGTTAGGTTTCCAGTTTAGTTTCCTGTCAAAAATGAGACCTAGATATTTTGCTGTATCGGAGAAAACTAAACTGGTACCGTTTATTGAAAGAGGGTGTATGATTGGAATTTTATATTTCCTAGAAAAGAGGACAAGATCAGTTTTATGGGGGTTTATTCCCAATCCACAGCGATCTGCCCAGCGGGTTAACCTATTGAGATTTACTTGAAGGACTTATTTAATGGTATTGAGATGTTTTCCTGAGACGGCTATGGCAACGTCATCTGAAAACCGGTGAAAATTCGACAGATTTCTCTCCTAATAATTATAGAGTCGTCTAAAACTAAATGTTAGTAGGAGTACTCGTCAGCGTTGCCGCTCTGAAATGTAAGGCGGATATTTTTGTGTAGGAACCAAATCGTTCGAGGAGGTATCTCTTCGAGTGGAGGTGTCGGCACAAAAAAAAAAGCCGATGGTATGTGGTCCGGCGAGCAAGACGGCCAGGGAATGTCTCCATACTCTCTCCGTCGTGACTGCAATATGCAAAGTAGTACCGTCTTGCTGAAATACGAAGGTGGATCAATAAATACCAGTGCTAGGTATGAAAACGAAAGTTTTTCACAATTTGTTATTCTTTTAGGATTTATTTACATCATCTAAAATGTTCGATTTGTCACACTCTTAAATATAGGCCTCTGTCTCTACGATAACGTTTTCGTTTGAGCTGAATTTTTTTGACAAATGGGGCTGTGTCTCTGCTAATTTCTTATAAAATTGGTCCAACAATTCACTGTAGTGCTGCCCTGCGATAGTGCTTCTTTTCTTTGAATCCCAACAAATCATAATCATGAAGTTTCCAGCCGATGTGACCATCTCTTGGTCTGTGGCGTGTAATAATTGTTTCGACGACGATGGTAAAGACTCGATGCAAGAACTCTTGATGTTTTTGCTTAAAGATCATTAAATAATGAAATTAATGCCAGAAGGCGAACAGCTTTCTTATGCTTAACTTGTAAAATATTTATTGCCTTTCAATACGATACGTATGCGGTCTCTGCTACTTTGTGCGCTTTCGTTCGGCGTCAGCAAGAATCTTGTCATGTACCTTTTCAACGATTTTCTCAGTAATCACGTCTGCTCGGGCGGCTTCTCATTGAAATAATATGATGTCACTGTACGAGTATCTCCACGTTGTGGTTTTTGGACAATATAATCTTTTTTGATGGCGTTTTCTGGTTTTTTTAAGAGGCCAGGAATGCAAGTTCTGATGATTTGAATATTGTATAAGTGGGACTTGAATTTATTTTTCAAAATAACGTGCCCTGTAGATTTTTAAATTTCAGTAGGGGCTATAATCGCTCTTATTGATTAACGCAGATTCCGCGGAATTTAATCTCGAACGTGAGCCATGTGTTCTGAAATCGCTGCTGACATTGATGGTCCGGAATAAATTCTATTGAACTTTGTCTTTTCTTATCTAATCCATCACATTCACTAAAAATCCACTAGTTGCGTGCTCGGGCCATCACATAATCGTCGAATATCGAAGTAGGTACGGAAAGTGCGATTTGCAGGAATTAGTGATTCGTCTATGTCTTCAAACACTGCTCGATCGCGAATACGGCCTGATCTTCCGGTCTTTCCATCAGTGACTCATGGCGAATATAGAATGATACCCTACTCGCTAGCTTTTGATCAGTCACAATTTTAGCCTTTGTACTTTTATCTATGTCAAAAAATTGTACCCCGAAAATATGAAAAATGTTTATTTTTTAGATGCTTACACTATTGAGATTAAAGTAACTGCTGGTATCCGTTCCGTTAAGTGTTAAATTTTTAATTCTGGTGGCGGTTATTTGTCATAATTTCTTCACTTTTCACATCTACTATCCTTGTTAATTTTTGGTTTATTTTGTTTAATCAATCATGTATAATTTTAATGATTAAAAAAATGTTCACTTGCTTTTATGTACATATGTATATCCATATCATATTGCTTGCATGAATTTCATTAAGCGTCCTCATATCAACATACAAATACATTTCTTAAAAAAAAAAGATCTTAAAATAAATTTTGCAAAGTCGGGTATGATCAGAATTTTTAGACAGCATGTCTATTAATTTTTTTTAATTTGTATTTGCAGAAGATCAACATAAATGTTTGTTAAGAACAGTAACCTTCTATAAAGGTCATGGTATGAAATCCTTAGGATTTAGCATAGTCGGAGGACGTGACTCACCCAAAGGTAACATGGGAATTTTCGTGAAAACTGTATTTCCTTCCGGGCAAGCGGCTGACGACGGTACCTTACAGGCTGGTAAGTTCTAAGAATACTAAAACAGTTAAAAGTGATGTATTCCGTTTATTCTGTGTAGAAGCTGTTTGTCAAATGTTATATACTGCGTAGGTGTCGCTGCAATTCAAGGTGAACTTAGACCTAAGCTATAATAATTGCATTCGTTTATTATTTCTTTCGTAATTGCCTCCAGTTCGGCAATCCAAATTAGTTGAGGGTTTTTTCTAATTGGTCGCCACCTAAGACGTCGCTGAGCATTGATAATCATTCTCAACTTCTGTAGCCATCTTAGCGATCTGCTGCGTAATTTATTGACTTCGTCGATGTCGATGTACCCATACATTGTTTTTTAGAACCCAGCGTCGTAAACCAGTCTAAATATCTTTCACAAATTCATCCATTTACGGTAGGATACGTATTTATATATATAAATCCAGGCCATTTTTGCACTTTATTACACATTTGCCGCAATATCAGATCCCAAAAACAGCGATTGGTAATTATTACTTTTAACTCGTTGTTGGGATCAAAAGCGGAACCGAGGTTGATGAAAATCCGTACTACCTCAAATTGTTGGTGTTTAGTCCAGTTTGTTGAAGCTGAGTGTCACATTTTGTTAAGAATATTTAAAAAAAACTTTCAAAAGAACTGTTTTTATTTAGTTAAAAAAAGAGGGTTACGGAAAGACTTTGACAGAGATGCTTTCAATGATTTAGGACTCTCAGGCCGAGAAGTAAGACTGTTGTAAACAGTCATCTTGCGGATCCACAACACCATGGGAAAAATCAAAAAGGACTCACGGCAGAAGCAACAACATTGCGAGAAAATCGGTTCATTCTACTGCGTGCCTCAAATTCTACTCTACCAGCGACTAAAATAAGGGCCAACAGCGATACTCCGCTTAAAAAGTGGTACTATACATAGAAGAACACTTAAAAAGAAACCTGTTTTGAGGCAAGTACACAAACATCGAATAAGTTTTGCAGGAGACATGTTGCTTGGAGCAGTGAATAGAAACGCCTTATCTTTTCGGATGAAAAACAGTTTAACCTTGACGGCCCCGATGGTTACAACTTTTATTCCCATGATCTAAGAAAGTAGGAACTTATTTTGGCAAGACATCACAGCCGTACATCAGGTGTAATGGTGCGGGGAGGTATTACCTACTATGGCACAATCGAGTTGGAGTTTTTGTCCACAACAATGAACGAAAACAACTACAAATGTTTTCTGGAACGGTCATTTCCAAAAGTAAAAAACCAACAAGACGATACCCCCTTCCACACTTCCAGGGTTTTTAGATGTTGGATTCAATTAGAAGACATGGAACTTTTGCCATGGCCGCCCTATTCACCGGACTTAGACATAATCGAAAATGTTTGGGCATGGTTATCTCGTAAAGTGTATGAAGGCGTCAGACAATTTGAAGACACTATAATAGAGGCTATTCGTGATGCCTGGGCCCAAATTTTTCTTGATTATTTAAAAAAAACTGTATGATTCTATTCCAAACCGTCGTCATAGCGGTCATATCGAAAAATGGCGGGCGTACTCATTATTAATGTAAAAAACGTAATAAATAAATGTTTTAAAACCATAAAATGTAAACATTTTAGTCATTTTTTCCTTTCTTTCGAAGATTTTGCATGTGGATTCATCCTAGTGGCGCATTTTGTATACGCTTTTGAAGTAGTTTATTGTTTCATCTTGGGAAATTCCAGTGGTCGTTTCTTACTTACCCTTTAAATTTATGACTTCCTGTACCTGTTTCCAGTTAATAAATGTTTCCGGGTATAAAATTTCCAACAGGTATAAAGAGTGAAAATCGATTGCAAAATGTATGACCTTATCCTAGTGATCGCCAGTTTATGTGTGAAAAATAACATCATTTAAATGTCCACCACGAGCGCGTCTACAGGCACTCAAACGAACAGCAAACTTTTTACCGCATTACCGCATTAACTTCATGAATTTCGGGGGGAATGTTGTTTTTTAGCTGTGCAATTAATGATTAAAATATACTTTACTTTTCGAAAAACCCCAAAGAAAGTAATCTAATGGTGTTAAATCGCATGACCTAGGTGGCGAGTTTATGTTACCTTTATGTGAAATTAATCGACCTGGAAACTTACACTGCAATAGCTCAATGTTCAATTAGAAAAATTTCTGCCCGAAATTGATATCCTTTGTATTCAACATAGAATAACGGTGCCGTGAAATAACTAACGTGAGAGCGAAATAAAGCCGACCATTGCTTGGGAAATAAAGCCGAATTCAAAGTTTGAAGAAGGTGGCTCGCTTCGGTCGCTAACAGGATTTCAGCCTTTTCTCCTCAGGGTGTAGACGCTCACGCGACTTCGTCGCTCCGCTAAGGCAATGTCAACAACTGTCAGGCAGGCGCCTATAACTTATTAGCAATTGTGTTTTAGTTGTAATCGTAATTGGTCGATTTGACGTGTTTGAACGTTTATTTTAATAATTTTTAGCATGATATGATGGCAATTGATTTATATTAAAGCAAAATTAAAAACAATGCAAAGTGAAATGCCAAATTGCTTTTGCAAACCCCTAACACTCGCACCGACACACTGTAAGTGAATTACCAATACATTTTACATCTCTACAACCTGCCAGAATTTGATAGAATGAGAGCGATTTGCACGTAAAGTTCACAATGTGTGTGGAATGTGGAAGATGTTTTCTGAATAAAATGGGCGGGTTTTGTGTAAAATGGGAGAGAAATTGACATCGATGATCAGTGGAAAGCGGGTTTTGGGTTTTCAATAACTGGAAAGTTTTTCATCTACTACATACGAGTATGTTAGTTCATCTATGGTATTCAATAAGTATGTTCCTAGCAGATGGAAACAGGATTTTATGCGCCTACGGTGGAGGTAGAACAGATTTGTGAGAAGTGTCAAAAACAGCTGTAGTTGAATTTAATTTGATTCCAGCGATTTGCGATTGGAATTTTTCGTTAAAGCTAAATCTGGAACTGTAAGGAAATATGGAAGTACAAAATTTAATGGGATTAAACATGTTTTACGCTAATTTTCATTATTCGTTGAGATGATAATCTTTGTATGCAAATTTTCGAGCAATCGTTTGGCGCTGATCTAAGAGGCAATAAGGATTTTGTATCATTTTGATTTTACACCGCTAGAACTGAAAAATATGGAATGGTTCAATTCTTGACAGCTAAGATATGTCTGTACTTTTTCACAAATTTGTGCTGTTCCGTTCTGTTTTTTTCTCACTGAAAAAAGCTGATGATTTTGCGTGAAAACCCAACATCATATCCGAACAATCTATTGATGCATATGTGCATGTGTTTACTTCACAAATAAGGTAGCGTTCATTAATTATTCACTATTGACATCTAGATGCTACTTTTGAACTTTTGAAGAACTCTTTGCAAGCACAGGTACATACGAGTAGTTGCATGAATACATGTTTTTAAACGATTGTTCCTCCTGTATTAAGTGTATCCTATATACGACCATACATATTAATGAATTCAAATTATATTGCATCACCTTAATCTTGTTTTGATATCAAAGGTAACGATCGCACCTTACCGATCTTGATAAAGCTGGGAGCACACTCCATAGATGTCCTGTATTTAGGGTGACCAGATCTATCCTCAAGAAAAAGGGGACACCCACAAAAACCTCAAAAACAAAAAAAAAACTTCATAACGCGCATTACTTAACAAAAGAAAACAATAAACAAACAACAACAATAAGAACTACGAGTACATAACATCTGTCAGGGAAAGAAAATACGTTTTCAACCCCTCGAATATTTGCAAAATTCTTTCAACGGCAGGATATAGTGATAACCAACGTGTTTTAGAATGGCTCAGAAGCTATTTATATTCAATTTCCACAGTCTCACAAGAATTTTTAAGTTTTTCTGTGCGAACAGTATAAATCGAAAAATATAGAATATAATATAATGAGACTGAGTCCAAGGATTTGATGGTGGCCTGACTATCCGAAAATATGCGGATATCCTTTGCAGATATCACGTTTTTCTTCAGCCGGGACAGAGCTTCTTTAATCGCCAAAATTTCCGCCTGGAACACGCCACAGTGATTTGGAAGACGGAAAGAGAGGCTTTGATTTAGCTTATCTGAGGAAACACCGCCACCAACTCCGTTATCGGTTTTAGATCCATCTGTGTAGAGATGGATTGACTTGTCCTCCATGAAAGCATCTTCCTCCCAGAATGATCTAGAGGGGAAGCTTACATGGAAGTTTTTGTCAAACCAAATTTCGGATATGGTGTAATCGATAGCTGCAGTCGCAGCTACTTGCCTGCTAAAAATGTCGAGGGGTGACAAGTGAAACAGAATATCTAATGCCGCAGAGGGGGTAGACCTCAAGGCTCCGCTTGTGCATAGACATGCCATTCTTTGGACTCTGCTTAGTTTAATGCGGTTGACTGCAATTTCCAAGGCCGTCCACCAGACAACCACCCCGTAAGTAAGTATCGGTCTTATGACCGAGATGTATAGCCAGTGGGTTATGCAAGGATGAAGGCCCCATTTGTTCACAAGGGCTTTTTTGCAAGCGAATAAAGCTATTGTAGCTTTATTGACTCTTTCTTGAATGTTAGGTTTCCAGTTTAGTTTCCTGTCAAAAATGAGACCTAGATATTTTGCTGTATCGGAGAAAACTAAACTGGTACCGTTTATTGAAAGAGGGTGTATGATTGGAATTTTATATTTCCTAGAAAAGAGGACAAGATCAGTTTTATGGGGGTTTATTCCCAATCCACAGCGATCTGCCCAGCGGGTTAACCTATTGAGATTTACTTGAAGGACTTATTTAATGGTATTGAGATGTTTTCCTGAGACGGCTATGGCAACGTCATCTGCATAGGCAATCACTCTGCTACCACCCGCTTCCAGATATATCAGTAGTTCGTTAACTACTAAGTTCCAGAGAAGGGGAGAGAGGACACCGCCTTGCAGCGCACCTGTGCTGACATATCTTTTAGCAGAAGTCTCATCCAGTTTTGAGTTGATTATCCTGCTTTTTAGCATTAGACCGATCAACTCCCCAAGTGAGGCGTCTATCTGCAGAGTTAACAGCGCAATCGTGATTGCGGATGTGGTGACGTTGTTGAAGGAGCCCTCTCTGTCTAGGAAAGCAATAATTGTGTACTCCTTATATTGTAGGGTTCGTTCGATGTGGCTAGTCAGAGCACTCTCTGACGGCGTTTCCACCGACTTTCCTTTACAGTAGGCATGTTGAGCCGCTGACAGAAGTCTTGGATCAACTTTAGATCGAATATGGATATCAATCAGTCGTTCTAGAGTTTTCAGAAGGAAGGATGATAGACTTATAGGTCTGAGGTCCTTTGGGACAACATGAGAACATTTTCCGGCTTTGGAAATGAATACTAAATTGACTTCTCTCCATAACAGTGGAATGTGGATAAGTTCTACACAGCTCCTCATAATATTTTCTAACACTGGCTGAATAATATCTGAGGACCTCTGTAGCTCGGCAGGTATTATACCGTCCGGACCAGCAGACTTGTATGGTTTGAAGCTATGCAGCGCCCAGAGCAGTTTGTCTCTCGTAATCAGACCATGAATTTTGGTTACGGTTGCAGTAGGCCTGTTTGGGGTGCTACTGGCCGCGAGTTGGGAGCTACCTGGAAAGTGGGTGTCCAGAAGTAGGCTGAGTGATTCATAACTTGAGATTGTCCAAGAGCCATCGTTTTTTTTTTCAAACAGCTAGGCATAATAGGATTTCTAGAGAGAATTTTTCTTAGCCGCGATGCCTCAGAGGTTTCTGTGATTTTGTCACAGAATGACCTCCAGGATTGTCGCTTTGCCTTCCTCAATTCTTTTTTGTATAATTTGAGGGATTCTTTATATGAGTCCCAGTCAGTCACTTTTCTTGTGCTTTTTGCTACTTTGAAAAGTTTTCTACAAGAGTTTCTGAACAGTCCCAATGCCGAAGTCCACCAATCTGGCTATTTCTTGCCTCTTGGTTGAATAAGAGGGTAGGAAGCGGCCATAGCCTGATTGAGAGCCAGAGTAAATTGTTTGACTTTCATGTCAAGCTCATTAGTGTCACGCGGAGGACTTGATAGTTCAGAAGCGCTATCTGACAGTATTCCTCTGTATTTTGGCCAGACAGTTTTTCGGTAATTCCGGAAAGTTGGTTGGCTGGGGCGAGCATCACTCAGACTGAATTGGATGTATCTGTGGTCTGAAAAGGATTGTTCAGACGATACCATCCAGTTCGTTAGCCTTTGAGTGATGCTGTCGGAGACAAGAGTAATATCTAGCACTTCTTGTCGGTTTCTAGTTATAAAAGTGGGCTCATTGGTAATATTGCAAATTAAGAGGTTAGTACTTAAAATATAGGCATAAATTGACTCACCTCTAACATTGATGTCGGTACTGCCCCATACCGTGTGATGTGCGTTAGCATCGCACCCGATTATGAGGCCGGTTTTTTGCCTTCCAGCTTCCAGTACCACCCTTTCTAGGTCAACACCAGGGAGAGGGTCCACATGGTCGTGGCCAAGGTAAGCCGATGCCAGCCAGTAGGAGCCTTTGGCAGTCTCTAGTCTGGCAACGGTTAGGTCGGGGTCGCTGAGGTTGGGAAGTAGAAATACATTAAGGCTACGTTTCACTAATATACAAGTTCTAACTTTACCTTTGTCTCTTGTATAGAGCGGAGCGTATGCGGGTGTCCTAAGTCCACGAACTACAATCCATGGTTCCTGGATTAGGATTCTGTTATGTCTTCTGCGTTTTTAGAAAGACGCAGGATGAGTGCGGCCGAAGCCTTTTTTGAGTGGTGGAGATTAATCTGGAGAAACCATATCCTTACTACAGTTTTCCAGAGTCGCCTCCACCACGGTGTTGTTGAGGAAGAGAGTCGGGTTACTGAGCCGGATGATTTCCAGAATACTGGAAATCTGGAGAGGAGGGTTCGGCTGGGATCCAGGTACGAGTTCGAGGTCTGCTAGGAATGTCTTCCGTAGACAAGACCTCGAGTTTTGCACCTGGCCAAATCTCTCCTAAACCTCCTATGGCCTTGGTGAAGAGATCGCGAGAACTCTGGTTGGAACATGCGATGAGCTTGACATGGCCTTGGTGCCAGCCAGCGTCGCTTGTGATAGGAGGTGGTGCGGGGTTTTCCCGCATGATGGCCAAGAAGTTGCTCGAAAGCTTCAGCTTGACCAGCTGCCTCCGTTCAGGTGTAATGGAACCGTCGGTATCGTTCCTATCGATCACTGCGATCACCAATGCGTCCTTTAGGACTTCATTGAAAGACCTCAGAGATGTGCTGTTGGATGGCCCAGGGGTTTTGGAACTATGTGTTTTGGGCCTCTTGGAAACCGGCATGGTTTCCTCCAATGATCTCTGGCGCTAAAAGGAGTATTATAACATTGTGGAAGCAGTGGGTAATCCGTCTTTTACGATGTTTTTAGCCCACTCAACTTTGCTCTTTATATCCGCACTTCTCTCAACCTCCGGAATGAATCCGAAGGTTTTGATAATGCGTGAAGCATTTCGGCGTATTAGATAGAACACCTTAGATGGGGCTTGCCGATGCGGCTGAGCTCCAGATTCCTCCTTGGAGGGAGGAGTTTTGGTAGCAGCAAAATGTCCGTGGCCAGCCACAAATTTGCTGCTACTAGGGGTGGAGGAAGTGATAGGACCATGGCTTGCCACAATATTAACACTCCCTGAATTTTTATTTTTAGGCTCGTTGCGTTTGCCTTTAGAGGATGGTGCACCATAGCCTGCCACAGTTTTGCCTCCTCTTGACAATGCAGGAGCCTTGCCGGTAGTCGGTGTAGTCACCGTTCTACCGCCCGGTATTGAATGAGTACCGGCCTCGGA
Organism: Volucella bombylans; assembly: GCA_949129095.1. Taxonomy (NCBI): domain Eukaryota; kingdom Metazoa; phylum Arthropoda; class Insecta; order Diptera; family Syrphidae; genus Volucella; species Volucella bombylans. The sequence goes on along the minus strand of OX422144.1, from coordinate 63,543,680 downwards.
TTTTGTTTTTGAGGTTTTATCCATAAATGGTCCCACGAGTAGCGGAGAAAGTGGTGGCCATCTGTACAGAGATCCGATGTATACAGATAAGGCTAGCTAATCCGGAGGTCGCCAGGTATCCGGATTCACAGTTCGCGACTGAGCTATTTTTGGAGATGCTGGGCCTTCACCCAGGTTGATCTTCGGCACGGGTCGGATGACACCTTGATCCAGCGAACAGAACATCCTTTGGTTTCAGGACTCGTCTGGAGAATTTCTTCTCGAGATTCATTGACCCTACTCAGCCTCTACAACTCGACAAGTTCGATGCTCGCGGTAGAAGTGGCATCGGTAGAAATCGACAAAAAATCCGTTTGATTCAAATCTTCAAGAGCACAATTTAGTGATAAGGGAGCTAAGACATTGATGAATATCGCCTCGGTTTTTGTGCGCGCTCTGGAAATGTGTGGAGCGATTTTCGAATCTGGCAAAATGCACTTTAGGAACTTATGACTGCAGTCAACAGATCGGAATCCAAAGTGGTGGACTACATTATGATACGCCAAGGCACCTTCTGCCGTAGATACTTGATTATCCAATTTGGATTATCTTGGAGTAAGAAATTCAGTAACTTTTTTGCAAGAACTCGCAGTTTGTATATTATTTCTATGTTTGTCGGTATTTAAATGTTGGTCGAGATCTACTTTTCCTTTATTTGCCAGCGAAAATGAGGAGTTACAGGAAGAGTAGAAGACAATATGTTTCGCGTTTGAGTCATTTTGTATAAATATCGGGTATTTTGTTTGGAGATCGGTATTAAATATGCACTTACGCTTTGACACATAAAAAATAAACCGTTAACAGTTATTGAATGAGCTGTCAGGCGAAAGGATGCGTTCAACAAATAATAATACCACATAACAGATGGCATTGTGATTTAGGAATGAGTAAATTCAAAGTTCAACTTTTTGTAGTGAAAACATTTTTAAGGCCGTGTATTTTTTATTGCGATTTTCTTTCACTGAAATTTTTAAAGTTGAAAAACCTGAAAAAGAGAACAAATCGCTTATTTTTTCAAAAAGATACCGGACAAAAGGTTTTAGGTCCAAAAGAGAACTTGTCCTCTTTAAAGATTACGACTGGTCAGCCTACCTGTATTGATGAAATAATTTAAAGGGAATACTATGATAGAAAAAGACGTTCTCTTTTCAATAGATACTGTGTAATCATTTGCCCGATGATATATTTTACAGCACAAAAACCGCGCAGATAGGGACTAATCGTAATGTTAAGGAAATGTTTCAAGAATGCGCAAATATATTATGTTTCGCGAAAGCCAAGTATATTTCTTCGTTATTTCCCATTTGTGGAGTAAGCATATACTCCGAGGTAGGTTAACTCTTTAGCTTCGTCGATGTATAACTGTTAAAATCTACAATTGGCCTGAATGGCGGGAGATATTTTTTCGTAAACTAATATTGGTGTAGACCAAGTTTTAAACCCAGAAACTCTGGCGCAGTAGTTGCCTAACGTACTCACTGCACCACATTGTCATGCCATTACAATGTACCCCAAACTACGAGTATTAGAATCTAATTTTCTGTTTGCCAAAAACATTTACGATTACGCATTTCGATATGTCCCCACTTTCTTACAGATCTGGCAGATACGATTTTCTTTAATTAGCATAATATTTATTTTCCGGCATTATGCTTTTATTAACTCACTCAAAATTATCCCCTGTTGACAAGTTTGACGCTGTTTTCTTGATTATTTCTGTCACGCTGCCAATATTTATTGGGTTATTCTCTGCTCCTACACTCTTGAGCTCTTTCTTCATTTAGTTTGTTCTGCATCAGTTCGCTTAGGTTATTCTTGCAAGTTAATGTTATCTTTTGTATAATCTTTAAATGGTGTACTTAGTTTCTGTACTTTGCACATAATTTGAAGATACATGTGCTCTGAAAATGTCTTCATTTCAACCAAAAAGCCAGACACCAACAGTTACCAATCACCTGATAGAGGACAATAATCGATTACGGAGCAAGCCGTTACTCGGATAAACGTGAATTATCCTTCTCCCAGTTAAGTCGATATTTTCAAAAGGATCTTACCACAATTTGCACCGCAAGTACGAGTATTGTCCTTGAATAAACGTGTCGCATTCTATAGTGGGTTTTGACATCCTATTTTTCCCATTAAAATTTCCATCAAGCAATATGTTGCTCGAACCACGGTTAAACATCACACCTATAAGTTTAACATAATCTATTTGCCAATTGTGTCGGTTAATGTGAATGGTGATTTATAACAGGTGTTTTCCGTTATAACGTTTAGGGGCTAACATTTTCCTTCTACGTATTTGAGTTTCCTGCGATAACTATATACGTCAACTTCAATTCATATCTATACATATAATAAAACTGTTACCTCATGCCATTATGAGAACCGCTCGATAGATTCGGGTGAAAATTTTTTTTTAAATGTTTCTTAAGACTCCAAGAAGGACATAGGCTATGTCGTTTTTTACTCAGCCTACTTTTTTGCGCGTTTTTGTAGTTTTTATTATTTTTTTTTACTGACTTTACTGCCTTTATCCTCCTCTTACTCCGGTAATTCAAAAAAAAAATGCTATTTTAAGCTATCCATCAGCTTTCTGCTTCATCTAGAAGCTGAGCTACATACCAAAATCTAACATGATAAAACTAAATTTATTTTCTAAAATCGAAAGAAATTAACAACGATTGTTCCTGATCGTTGTCCTGCTTTGGGGTGGTCGGCGCACATCGCAAGCATACCTATTCACTTCAGCAAATAATGTGTGTCGTTTTCTCTGTTGGGTCGCAACGAAAGAGAACTATGCGCACGTGAGTGGTGTAAAAACAAATTGAGTGCAACTCCAGTCTTTTTGGAAGTAACACACCATTTAGTGTGACTAAAAATTGTTTTCTGCAACTTTAACGAAAATCTGTTACTCACTCATATAATGTTGAAACTTTTTACATAGTTTGTGTTTCTCCTTAGCGAGTGTGCATACATACATACTCGTATGTATCCCATTAGAATCTACGTTGAATACTATTTTTTCTTACCACCAACACAATTTTACAATTTCTTTTCTTTTTTGCATTGGCTTCTTTTAGTGAGCTAATATTTTTTTATTTATTGCTTGACACAGGGCTTACAATTTTGTTGTTTTACGTAACGCCGTTTATTTTATAAAAATATCCCTTTGAGAAAAAAGTCTAATCTTTCTCGAAGCTCAATACGTGCAAGGACAATTCGTCAAGCTCGATCACATAAAAAAAATGAAGAACGTCACATTAGATCAGGTACCGAAGATGAACGTCTTGCTAGAACTCGCATGTCACAAACAAACACACATCTTCAGTGGATCAATAAATGACTCAGGCCTGTGATCATTGTCAAGCTTTTAATATACAAAAGAGTCGAATGGAGTCTGCTGCTCAGGCGGAAAGGTACTGTTTGATTTAGCATTGTTTTATACTAAATTTAGTTTAGACAATTCAATTTTTATTGGACAATTCAATTTTTGTTGTACAATTCAATTTTTGTTGGAGTAATCACGAAACTTAACAATGATAAAGCAAATATGCAACTGATGGCTTGCTACAAACTGTGATTTCAAGACAATGTAATTATTAAAGTTAATTTCCAGAGTTGCCAGATTAAATAAAAATAAATTAAAATAGTTACACTTTGCTTCTACTCTGAACATCCTCCCCGCGTTGAAGGTCCAGGCTTTCAACTGACTTATCATCAATTGGGAGAACGCATAATTTTGCAACAGCGCGCCTTGAAATACCAGTGCTTGTTCGCACTACTGCTACCCGAACAACGTCGTCTGCTCCTTTAATGGTTTCGATAACTCTGGCTAGCGGCCACTTTAAAGGTGGAAGATTTTCATCCCTCAGCAACACCATATTTCCGACAGCTATATTGCAGGTTGATGAGCGCCACTTGTTTCGTTGCTGTAGAGTAGTCAAGTAGTCGGTGCTCCACTTTTTCCAAAAGAGCTGTTCAATGAAGCATATGCGTTGCCATCTGCTGAGGCGATTGATATTAAGCATCGTAACGTCAGGCTCAACTATAGATGTAAATGGAGCCCCCACAAGAAAATGAGCAGGAGTAAGAACCTCGAGATCATCAGGGTTATCTGTAATGGGAGACAAAGGTCGTGAGTTTATGACTGCAGAAATTTGACAAACTAATGTTCTAAGCTCTTCAAAATTCAAAGTTGCAAGAGCAACTGTGCGCCAAAAATGGTACTTGGCCAATTTAATAGAGGCCTCCCAGAGGCCCCCGAAGTGCGGGGACCTCGGAGGAATAAACTTCCAATTGATCCCATCCTCGAGACATTGCTGTTGAACTGCTTGATTGTGACTATTACTCAGGAATAAATTTCGAAGATCAGCTAGCTCGTTTTTTGCACCAACAAAATTTGTAACGTTGACAAATCCTTTACCAGTTCTAAGTGCACAGCTTTGGTTGCGAAGCAGATAAACAAGCAAATGTAACACTTTGTAGGAGGCCTACCTCTTACTTCTGATTGATAGTAAAATGGCCCACAATAATCGACTCCAGTAACAAAAAAAACTCTGTTGGATTGCACCCGTTCAATTGGTAGGTTTCCCATTATACGAGTATGTTGCGCCATTCTTGGTTTAAGCCGAAAATAACGAATACATTTGTTTACCACGCGAATGACTGTCTTTCTACCACCAATAGGCCAATATTGTAGTCTTAAAGATGCGAGTAAAGATTGCGGTCCAGCATGTAAGAACTTCTGATGAAAATGATAGATGATTGAATCTGTAAGACCGTGATGCTTGGGAAGAATTATAGGATGCTTCGATTCGTAGTTCAATGCGGATTTTTGTAGCCGGCCCCCCACTCGCAGCAGACCATTACCATCAAGAAACGGATTAAGCGAAATAATGCTACTGGAAGAGTTGATTTTTTTTCTTGCCTCGAGCGTGCTATATTCAGCAGCTAAATTTGTTTTTTGAATCATGCGAATTAAAAGATATGTTCCCTGCTGAATTTCATCGAGAGTAGGAGGACCAGATGACAAATGAGCACCGTCGTATTTCTTCCTACCTGCACAAAATCGGTAGACATAGGCGTAAATTCTTTGCATTTTTCCAAACGAGTTTAAAAATTTGCAACCGATAGATAAATCTGCTATCTTGGTCGTCGAAAGTAGAATCCTTTTCCGCTTCTCAGGCAAGTCTGAAGTAAAACCCGGAATGCTAGGCCAGAGAGATTCTTCTTTTTTAAGAAATGTTGGACCATAGTTCCACAAGGACGAACTTATAAGCTGTTTGGGAGTAGCTCCTTTCGATAGAATGTCAGCCGGATTCATTAAAGAGGGAACGTAATGCCAAGTCATGCCATCGGTTAAAGCTTGTATTTTAGTCACCCTATTCGCCACGAATACATTGTAATTGGATGGCTCTTCTTTCAACCAAGATAAGACAACAGTAGAGTCTGACCAGCAATGAATTTCACAATCAAAAATATCTGTCCGAGATATGGAGCTACAAAGTTCAGCTAGTAACATTGCAGCAGATAATTCGAGCTTAGGGACAGTAAGGGTTTTGAGTGGAGAGACTCTTGATTTCGAGCACAGCAAATTAGTTTGAACCATCCCATTATATTCAGTCCGTATGTAAATACATACACCATAAGCACTAAGGCTAGCGTCGCAAAATGCGTGTATCTCATTTCTAGAACGCGTATTTGTAGCCATCACAAATCGTTTGTAGCTGTACTTATCAATTAATTGGAAGTCTGCACATAAATTTGACCAAATAGATTGCAACCATTGCGGGAGACTTTCATCCCAATTTACTCTTTCTTTCCATAAAAGTTGAAGAAATAATTTTGCCTTTGTGATCACAGGCCCTATCAACCCAAGTGGATCATAAAATCGAGCAACGAAAGATAGCACAGTGCGTTTGGTAATCTTTTGGTTGGGAGGAAAAGGAACGGACGAAAACAAGAAGTTATCTGAATTGGGGTCCCACATTAGTCCAAGAGTTTTTGTGACATCACATCCGTCATGGAATTTTAGGAACTGCTCTTTGTCTGTTTCTGCGACGTCAGTAAGAACGTTTGGGTCATTTGAACACCACTTTCGTAACTTAAAATGTCCTTTGCCTAGCAATTGAGTCGTTTGCTGCATGATTTCGAGGACTTCTTCTGTTGAATCTCCGCCAGATATCAAATCATCTACGTAAAAATCCCTACGAACGATTTTTGCCCCAACCGGATAGATTTTTTCCTCATCAGCAGCTAATTGATGCATTGTTCGAATGGCTAGAAATGCAGCTGGTTTGGTTCCATATGTAACAGTATTAAGCTTAAAAATCTGAATTGAATCTTTAGGATCGTCTCTCCACAATATGCATTGAAGATAACTATCAGGGTATGACATCTTAACGCACCGATACATTTTACAAATATCACCGGTTAATGCAATTTTAAAAGAACGAAATCTCAATAAAATGAAAAATAGTTTTGGCTGAATGGTCGGACCCGCAAACAGAATATCATTCAATGAATATCCCGAAGAAGTAGCAGCAGATCCGTCAAAAACTACTCGTAATTTGGTGGTTGTGCTGTCAGCCTTCAATACGCAATGATGTGGCAAGAAAAATGCAGGTATTCCAGGAGGAACGGATTTTATTGGTGACATGTGTTTGAGGGCAGCATATTCTTCTATGAACTCTAAATATCGGCTTTTAATATAGCTATAGTTTTGAAGTCTTTTTTCTAAATTATGGAAACGTCGAAGAGCTTGTTGATATGAATCGCCAAGCTTTGTGGGAGATATTTTGTTGGGTAGGCGAACCGAATATTCACCTGTTTCTAATCGAATGTGGTTTTCAACGAAGTGTTTTTCACAATCAGTTTCCTCCTTTGTGTTATTTGGTGCAGTGAGATTACAATCTTCGGTTTCCCAGAAACGTTTTACTAAGTCATGCAAACGGGCGTCGGATTTAGACTCAAGTGACAAATTTTGAACAGCAGTTAAGCACGATGATTTTTCCACGATTTGTTGTCCACCACCAGAGACGACCCATCCTAGCCTGGTTTTTTGAAGAAGTGGCAAATTTCCATGCAAACGTATCTGCCCAATGCACATAATTTCAAAAAACAGACTAGCACCTATAAGAATGTCTATTCGCTGAGACTTGAAAAATGAAGGGTCTGCTAACTCTATGTTGGGAGGAATATCCCAATTGATGTCATGGGCAGTGCAATTAGGCTGATTGTCCGTTATAGTTGGAACTACAGTAGCAGTAAATGTGCTTGTAAAGTCTCCAACGCGAGACTTTAAGACGATTTCAACGGCTTCACTACAGACCAAATCTGCTTGACCTATGCCAGAAATGAACGTTGTTGATTTTGTCCTCTTAAGTTGTAGCTGATTTGCCATTCGACTTGTAATACAATGAATTTGTGAAGCTGAGTCGAGAATTGCTCTGCAAGGAACCAACGTTCCGGCTCTATTCCGTATGAAAACAATAGCAGTGGGAATGAAAACGCAATTTGCTGGGAGTTGTTTTGAGTCACTTTGCTGAGAACTAATACGAGATGTGGAAATCAAAGTAGATTGCGAAGCTGAAGAAGTGCTAGGAGTCGTTGCAGGATTCAAATGAAGCAAAGAGTGGTGCTTTGATGGACAGTAACGGCAACATCTTGACTTACAATCTCTCACCATATGCCCCTTTTTTAAACAATTAAGACACAAATGAAACCTCTTTGCCTCTTTGTATCTATTCGCAGGAGATAAATTGGAGAATTGTTGGCAATTTTGAATAGCATGTTCGAGGGAATCACAAAATGTACAACAATTGGCACTATTATTGGATGCCAGAAATACCTTTCGCCTATTGTTGGTGTTTTGAAATAATTTTTTGCTCACCTGTTTGCTAGGTGCTTCAGTTACCTCAGCGTTTTCCACGTTCTCCAGCATTTGACATCTCTTTTCTAAAAATGTTGACATTGACTTCCAGGTGGGTATGACGTCAATTGGCGTTTGCTCTTCCCATTTTGTTTGCGATGTTATATCAAGTTTGTGACCAATAAGGTGTATAAGTAGACAATCTGCGAGTTGTTCGTTGGTACCCATGGTCTGTAGTGCTCGTAGATGGGAGTTTATCTTGTCACTTAGTTCAGGAAGCTTTGAAACCCCTCCTGTTTCCACACCTTTAAGTGCAAATATCTCCCTTATGTGAGCCTGAAAATTCAAACGTTTATTATCAAATCTTTTTTTTAATAATTGTATTGCTATTTTGTAATTTTCGTCACTAATTTCCAGTGAACGGATAGTGTCCAACGCTGAGGCCCTTAAGCTAGACCGAAGATGCTGAAACTTCTCGATTTTGGTTAATTCACTATCATTATCAACGACAGCCTGGAACATTGAATAGAAGTCAGGCCATTCAGTATAGTCTCCACTAAATTGGGGAATCTGCAGAACTGGTAACCGTGATTTAGGCTGCGCTACAATAAACGAAGGATGAGGCTCGTCTGTTGAAAAGTTCCTCACTGTGGATGACTGCTGAGTTTCCATAGAACGGCATTGCCTTAACTGACGAGAAATCGCTGCCTTAGTTTCCATGAAAGCTGTAGAAAAATGTGCGCGATCGTCGCTATCAATTTCATTGAAGTCTTCCTTTTCCAAACTATCTTGACTGGTTTCGAAATTTGTTTGCATGATGTCCAAGGATTCGATCCTTACCATAAGCGCAGCTTCATCTAAATCCTGAAGATATTCTGCCGTGAACAAATTCTTCATATCCATTAGCCGCCTTGTAATTGACGAACACTTGCGCTTAAAAAATGAAGCGCCTAACGTAGGTTTCACTCCACCAGTCATTTTGGAGGTTACACTGATGCAGAGAATTCGAGCGAGTGATAAAACGAAAATATGTAGCTATGCAAAGATATCGAAAGTTTTGTCTACGGGAATTATTTACTTTACAACAACGAATCGGTAAATTAGCCTGGCGAGGAGTAAAAACCGGAAATCGCGGTTACGACGACATCGACTGATCAGAGAACGGGATCTATTTACTTTAACGCAATATGCTCGTACATATACAGCCAACGATATATGGTATATACGAGTATATATATTTTTTTAAACGAATTCCGCGAACGTAACGGAAATGTAACTAGCTATCACGTCGGGGTCACCAATGTTTGATTTAGCATTGTTTTATACTAAATTTAGTTTAGACAATTCAATTTTTATTGGACAATTCAATTTTTGTTGTACAATTCAATTTTTGTTGGAGTAATCACGAAACTTAACAATGATAAAGCAAATATGCAACTGATGGCTTGCTACAAACTGTGATTTCAAGACAATGTAATTATTAAAGTTAATTTCCAGAGTTGCCAGATTAAATAAAAATAAATTAAAATAGTTACACTTTGCTTCTACTCTGAACAGGTACGTTTAGATATTTTTATATTTTTCAAGAACCACCAGAACCCTTTAAATCCCTATTGACCGGGGATCACGCACAATCCAAACATTTTTTTGGAATGTATGCGTTCTTATAACAGTGCATTCCAGATGACTTCGTTCGGGGCAAACCAAAATTGTAGAAGGGTCAGTTATGCCCACTTTCAAAATTCAGGGTCAAGCTTATCATTTAATTGGATCTCTGTTGCCAGCAGATGAACCGAAATTCCTACAAATATACTTTGTATCTGACTATTGCCAACAAGCTAATATCAGGCATCAACATTTCCAAAATCTAAACGCCAGTCTGATTTCCGAGCTGCAAAGCACGTTTCATGAAATCAATCCATATGTTAATAACTTCAAGGCTACGCTGGAGTCTATTCCTCAAAATCAACAAAATAATTACAAATTTGTAATCAGCGCTGATAAACGAACCGCGACAAAACATCGCGGCAAATTACAATAAAAAAAACATCTGCTCTGCAGTTCTATTCATACCTCATGCATATACGACGCAACCATTTTGCTCATTTGCACCGCTTTCGAGGTATTTTGAATCAGTTTGTGGTTGATATAAGAGTGAAACAGAGCGTTTGGTATACATTCGAACAAATCAAAAAAGATTGCGTGCTGAAAATTATATTGATCTACAGGACGCCATGTAGCAGGATGCTAACATTGTTGTACTGGGGCGGTTGGTAATGCTGCCGTCGATTTTCATGGCTGGGACGCGCTACATGCAAGAGCGCACACAAGATGCATTCTGCTATGTAAGGAAGTATGGGCGCCCAGACCTCTTTATAACTTTTACCACTAACCCAAGAGCTTTTCACAGGTCAAGCTTCTTATGATCGACACGATGTCATAGCAAGAGTTTTCCATTTTAAACTCAAGTTAATAATAAATTTTCTGACAAAGGAAAATGTGTTCAGTGCGCCCTTATGCTTTATGTATAGTGTTGAGTGGCAGAAGAGTGGTTTGCCCCATGAGCACATTCTTCTATGGTTGAAGGAAAAAGTCCGTCCCAACGATGTCGATAATATAATTAGTGCGGAATTTCCGGACCCCAACGAAGATACAATATTACACGATATCGTAAAGAATCAAATGTTGCATGGTCCCTGTGGTACATTGAATACCAACTCTCCCTGCTCACATAAATGTGGAAATGTATAACAGCGTTCAGTTCATAAAGTACGAGTACATACTCATATGTAAGTATGTAGTGGTAGTGATCAAGCTCATTTTGTGGCAAAAATATCAACAGAGTTTATCAGAATATTTTTCCCGAGAAACGAGGCAAATTATTGGCGGTGGCGAACTGAACGACACGCTTTGGGATAGTGTTCTTAATTGCTGATAGTATTCTAAAAGCTATACAAGATACAGTTTTGTCTATTGGTGGTAATCTTCTGTTAAAATATGGTTTGCCCGAACCAAACTTAGATGGTGAGCGTGGTAACAGAGAGTATATATCCGAAACCAACTATGACCCCATCGAAACAGCACAAGCACTTCGAGACGGTGTGCCTAGCCTTACAGCAGAGCAGCGGAGAATGTTCAATCGTGTTTGTCAAAGCGCCACCAACAGCTTTGGAGAATTGTTGTAACCAAACTCAGATGGTGAGTGTGGTAACAGAGAGTATATATCCGAAACCAACTATGACCCCGTCGAAACGGTGTGCCTAGCCTTACAGCAGAGTAGCGGAGAATTTTCGATCGTGTTTGTCAAAGCGCCACCAACAGCTTTGGAGAATTGTTGTTTTTAATGGATGGATCCGGTGGGACCGGAAAGACTTTTTTAACAAGGGTAATATTAGCGCAGATACGAAGCCAAGGTAATATTGCATTGGCTGTGGCGTCGTCAGGAATAGCAGCTACATTGCTGCGTGGTGGTAAAACTTCTCATACGATGTTTAAAATACCCATACAATTAGACACAACTAAAGGTCCAGTTTGAATCATTCCCCGAAATAGTGATGCTTGAGTTTTCCGTGACTGTTCTCTAATTGTTTGGAACGAGTGCACTATGGCACACCGTAAGGCAGTGGAAGCCGTTAACAGAGCCTAACAGGATATACGACAAAATGATCGACCGATGGAACGCTTACGGAAAAAATGGCAAAGTAAATGTATCACATCATTTTTGCCAAGCAGTGTCTTCTACCAAAGAACTTATCTCATCCGTTTACGGTAATATATCGCAACTAACAAACAATGAGAATTCTTGGCTTTGTGAGCAAGCTATTTTGTCGAATGATGAAGCTGCAGCTATTAATAACGAGATATTGACACGTGTTGATGGTCAAAGTGTATAATACACTTCAATCAACCGCGTTATGGACCAAGAAGAAACAACCAACTATCCGGCCGAATTTTTAAATTCGCTTTCTGCTCCCGGGCTTCCATCACATACATTAATACTAAAAGTCGGTGTACCTATTATTCCCCTAAGAAACTCGAGTCCGTCTAAATTGTGTAACGGCGCCCGACTTAGAGTTACAACTTTGCAACGAAATCTGGTAGAACCGGGTTGCGGTGCCGGCGAACATGTATTTATCCCTCAAATTTCGATCATACCTAACATATACGACAAAATGATCGACCGATGGAACGCTTACGGAAGAAAATGGCAAAGTAAATGTATCACATCATTTTTGCCAAGCAGTGTCTTCTACCAAAGAACTTATCTCATCCGTTTATGGTAATATATCGCAACTAACAAACAATGAGAATTCTTGGCTTTGTGAGCAAGCTATTTTGTCGAATGATGAAGCTGCAGCTATTAATAACGAGATATTGACACGTGTTGATGGTCAAAGTGTATAATACACTTCAATCAACCGCGTTATGGACCAAGAAGAAACAACCAACTATCCGGCCGAATTTTTAAATTCGCTTTCTGCTCCCGGGCTTCCATCACATACATTAATACTAAAAGTCGGTGTACCTATTATTCCCCTAAGAAACTCGAGTCCGTCTAAATTGTGTAACGGCGCCCGACTTAGAGTTACAACTTTGCAACGAAATCTGGTAGAACCGGGTTGCGGTGCCGGCGAACATGTATTTATCCCTCAAATTTCGATCATACCTAACAGTTTTTCGTTTCAATTTAAGCGTGTGCAATTTCCCATCAGTGGGCGTGAACCTCACCACCGGCTGCTTCTCACACGGTCAATTATACGTGTCTCTTTCCCGTGTCAGCGATAGTAAAAATGTATTTGTTTATGCTCCAGGCAACGCAACCTCAAACATTGTTTACAAAGAAGCTTTGTAAAACATTTTTACTATAATAAAGTACAATTGTCCATAATTTGTAGTATTGCATTTTTTATTACGTTTGATGACATTTTAGAGCATGTTGGTTTTTTAGAACTATGAAATCTGCACTTAAGGGCTGAAAGCTACCCATTGGAATGACATTGAAACACAAAATTTATTGTAAACAACAATTTTATGGACTTAGACAAATACTTTGATGTTTTTTCACTCGCTCTGATACTACTCGTACATACATATGTATATGCATGAGGAAGCCTTTAGAGGGCGAAGCTAGGCGAGCACGGGTTCAGCTAGTTTATAGAATAAATTTATAAAACTACTTTCTTCGCCTGACAAAAATGTGTTTCATATACCTACATAATAGTAGAAATATATATAATATAATATATATAATATATCAAATTGCTTAATTATTAATAATATAAAATTCAATTAAGTTTTTAAACCTGATACATTACAACTAAGGCCAGTACAACAACTTCAGCTAGCCTTAAGGTTGACATTTTACACTCATTAATTACCTTTTCCGTTCTCTCAATTTCGTTAAAAAGAATGAGATTAGGATAAATTTCCTCAGCTATAGCGGCTAAAGCACCCATGGCAGAAGAATATTTTTTCCAGAAATTATCGCTTTTAAGACTAACTCTGAACTGCGGTTTGTTCCAGCAGATGATTCTTATAATCTGCTCGATCACTATGGATCCTGAAATGTGTTCTTCTGAGTTTTCTCGGGTTGCTCAGTACTTTCAAGGCTGGCTCATTGGACCTCAATTTAACTACTCCGGTCAAAAATGTCAACAAGTTTACCTTCTTTGGTAAAAGAAAATATCAGTGGATGTAACATTGTTTCTGGCAGCGGAGAAACAACGTTCTGAGAATACCGATGTCGATGGTATGCATAGATATTTGTTGGCCAACAATGCAAGGTTTGAATATTTTGCCGTATTCATATTCCACCATTTTAATGGATCAGGAACATTTCGAACTCATTATAAGTTTCACCATCTGATTTGGTCTCTAATAAAAAATCCATGGCACTATATTTCTCACTCACAACTTCTTTACAATCGATATTCCGCACATGTTTTCTTATAACTTTTCTCACTTCTTCAAATCTCGAATTCCACGTTTTTTTGTCTTGAATCTAAGAAAGAAGAAACTTGTTCTGTGAGGATATGTTCGAATTCCTGTCTTTTCATTTTAAACCTACGCTGCACGTTTTCTTTCATGATGTACTTGAAATTGACAATATTTTCATCATGTTTATTGATTAGGCCGTAGATAATCGGTCGTAAAATGGAAGTAGCTAGATATATGTATTTTCTTCGCACAGTATTGTAGGTGCAACGTGGAATGGCTTCAAGATTTTGACCATTGTTTCTATTTGTGTCCATCTCCTTTTCAGAGCCAATACTGAAGACGTTAGGTCTCTATCTCCCAAAACCACAATAACAGCTCCTCGACTTGCTAAGAGCCTGTCACACATTATGTAAAATGCGTTCCATCTTGTAGGGCAACTTTAAATTTATTTTAGCTCTTGCAACACAAGCTGTGCCTGTTTCTAACGTAAAGCAGAAGCTGCAAAATTGGAGTGTTGGAAGTGACTTACAAAAGTGCAAATTGTTTTCAGTACAATTAAGTACGATTTCAATGATTGCAAGGAATATATCACACAGATTTCTAACATGTGTGCCGTGCAGCAAATACTCTTCAACATATTGAAACGAGAATACAACATTTGCAGCATTATCCGTTAAAAAAGCATTAAAATATCCCTTGTAAGTCCCACTCTGCTATGACCATTTCTAATAATAGAGCTAAAGTTTCTGCAGTGTGCCTTTCATAATTTTTAGGTTCATATCGGTTACCCTGCACTATGTTAATCAGACATTATTAATCAGACATCATTAACATAGTGCAGGGTAACCGATATGACCAACCGTCTGTAGTCAAAGCTATAAAGTATACAGAACCTAGCGCATATTGTATTTTGTTATGAAACTGATTATATACTCGCATAACCGAGATAAAATAATTGAAGCTTCAACAAATGAAATTGTTTGTCCATTTGCACAAACCATGTGGCCGGTTGCTTGTGAAATTTCTCCTGGTGGTACGACGTCTTTTTTTTTTTTCTTGGAGGTACTGTACTGCTGCTGGCTACTAGTAGCAGTAGTAGGTACAAGTAGGATAAACAGGACATAGAACGCAATAAAATTAAGCATAACTTTGAATACACATCACTAATATGATTTGTGAAACTAATAGTTATTTTAGTCATTGCACCATAAAATGACCAAAAATATAATAAGTGCGGGTGAATTCATAAATGTAAAAAAATTCTATAAATTTACTGTAGCAAAACAGCTTTGCAGTTGTTAAATTTACATCCATAAATGTGTTACAAACATTTTAGCTGAGGACGCGAAAATTAATTTTCAAAAATTACAATGCTTAAAAAGCTTATTTTGAAAATTTTGTGGAACTATGTAGGCTAGTTTTGATAAACGGTTTTTTCTACTGCCGCTGATATAATGAATGGAAATTAATAGTTTAATTTTTGCTGAAGTCTAAATCTTGAATTCCCTTTCTTCCCTGAAACAATTATGACAGATTTTGTTTTTCTAAATTTCAAAACTGCTACTTACATTTTTGGTATCCTCTCGGATCACAACTTCGCAGCAAAATAGAAACTGCTGCAAAATTGCAATGCAAAGACAGTCATTTGACATTTATGACCACAAGCCATACCAAAACAGTAATACAGTCCTTTTACATTTATACTGCACTGCTGCAGTATGGGTGAGTTCATAATTGTAAAAATACTGCAGGTATGCAGAGTTTGTGTTCATAAATGCTTTCTTGCCTTTTAAATCCGTTATTGTCTGTAGCTGATGGTGATTCAATCTCGGGATCATATTTATGAAAATATCTGAAGTGTTTATTTATTTCTGATGGTGAGTGATTGTATGAACTTACAGTGTTTTCTTTGGGTAGGTAAAAAGCTTTTTTTTTATATTTACTTTTATATGAAATAAAACACTTGAAGCTAATGTTAACGTCTATAATATAAGCTTTATTTAATAGATTAAATTCATGCCATTAGTATTTAAATATGACATCGGGCATATACGCGCCACGGCTAGCTCGAATAAAGCGCAATCGTCAAGTCCAATTTTCGACAACTTTATCGCGCAACTGGGGCCGTATATCAGCAATAACACGGCGAATATTGACTTTCAAATCGTCCAACGTCTCTAGTTTATCGGCATAGACTAGTGACTTCACATACCCCTAAAGAAAGTGATCTAAAGGTGTGAGATCACAGGATCGTGGAGGCCAGTTCACAAGTCCATTACGCGAAATTATGCGCTCAGCTAATTTTTCCCGCACTAAATTGATCGTATGTTGCGCCATGTGGCATGTTGCGCCATCTGACACACCAAACAGTGAGTTTTAATTGTTGTAAGGACGTCTCTCCAAATTTGGCAATTTTGCTTGTTTACTTATCCATTTAACCAAAAATGGGCCTCATCGGAGAACAAAATTTTGCGTTGAAAATGAGCATCAAGCTGAATCATGTTTTCGGCCCATTCACCGAACCTACGACGGGTATAATGGTCACGCGGTTTCAACTCTTGGACAAGCTGGATCTTATAAGCTTTTAAGCCAAGATCTTTCTGTAAAATCTTCCACAAAGTGGATGGGCATAGCTCCAATTGCTGTGCACGATGGCGAATCGACTTATTCGGATTCTCCTCAACACTGTGCTTCACAACGGCAATAACTTCTTCTGTTCGCAGTTTGTAGTATTTGGGGATGCGTGTACGTACAGTAGAGTATACGTGGTATACATAGTGTTCCGAATAACTTACTCAGATGGACGATTATGTCGACCGTAAAATGGACATAGCGCACGATAAGTTTGGTGAACCGAACCATGGTTTTCAAAATAAGTTTGCACAATTTGCACGAGTTGTTCTGGCGTTAATCTGTTCATCGTAAAATGGCAAAACGTACTAACTAACCTCAAATCAACTTTCAACTGTCAAATTGACAATCTGTATAAACAATGTTGCCAGTTTAAAAACCAAACCTCTAAAATAAACACCCTTTATATTTGCTTGCGAATCAATTTGAAAACTCAGAATAATAAATTGGCCAGATACAGCCGATTGCACGAAAATAGAAATCTAGTTTGACACACAATACTATTTGACGTTTATACATATTTATATGGTCTAGTACATTTTGACATAAAATCCAGGAGAGAAATTTTGATTCTGAAATGAAAACTAGAAGCAAAATTTTGTTTCTGAAAACATTGGCGACAAATTGCCTTCCGAAATAGACAAATTTTCACATCTTTTTTCTATTTGTTACTCTTTTCTTAAGGGGCTGTTCTTATTTGGTACTTTTGAAAGAAAAATTATTAATAAGCGACCAAAGAAATTCGGATTGCAAAAAAATAAGCTCGTGAGATGTATGAAGAGGCATTCGATGAAATGTTTAATCCTGGTATCAACAATAAGTTTAAACAATGAACTTATTAAACAAAACTATGTTTTTTCACGAAAAAAAAATTGCAAACGCCCTTTTCTCAACCTTTTACCTTTTCGGAATCGGTAAACAATATTTTTCAGAGAAAAATATTCTTCCTGCTGAAGAAAAATATTTTATCATGAAGTTTTGGCAATTAAACAATTTTCTTTTATATTTTTCTGGTATCTAAATAAGTTTTTAATAGGAGCTCACTCTTTGCGCAACAGTTTTGATATTTAGGTCAAATGACAATCTTGACATGGTCTTGAATCATTTACGAGAAACGATTATTACTTTTGGTATGAATATAATTCTGATCATTCCTCAGTTAAGGTACGCATACATAGTGATTATAGTATTTATAAGACTGCCACAAATAAGGCCATAACAATATCTTCCGTCTTCTGCAACAACGAAATTGACTCGTAGACTATAGGCACTTCGACTTTTGTATCCCTTTAGAAGTGTTGTGCTTCCGTTGTCTTCCGCTTACGTTTCCAAAACACGTGTGAAACAACACTGACCCAGTACAATACTTGCTGACTTCATGCACTAATTTAACAAGCAAGAAGACATTGTGTTTAGTAATGCTTGCAAGAACTCAATTCAAACAACTTTACAAATTTTTAAAATCAACTAACATATAAAGCATTCATTTCTTTCGCAGGCGATGAAATTGTAGAGATTAACAATATGCCAGTTCATGGAATGAGCCATACGGAGACGATAAGTTTATTCAAAAATGTTCGTGAAGGCGCAATTGTTTTATATGTTCTGAGGCGAAAGTATGTTCATTATCCTTTCCATTGCGTTTATCCTTTTTGACAATTTTTATTTTCAGAATTCATAAGGCTAAATCCGTTGGAACATGATGACTGACTTAATTTATAAATATAAAATAAATAAATAAAAAACTGGTTTATTCTATTCTCCTTCAAATTTGTTAGATAACTAAGCATGGAAAGGGATTTATGGCGTTTTTCGTGTAAATTAGTCTGCTGTATTTGTTTATTTTGTTAATGCATGTTCATACTTACTATAAGGTTATGTAAATTTTTTCTAAGTTAGTTGCAGACTTCCTTATTACGAAGAACCAAGAAACAAAGAAACATAGCCTGCAGATATTTTCTCTTGTTTATCAATCTCTATTTAAGTTTAAAACCAAAATATTAAGCGTTTTCTTTTTTCTTTTCTTAATTCTTGAGATAAAACATGATTTGTTTAAAAGTAGATTTGTGCATACCGGTAAGGAAAAAAAATGTATATAATAAGTTATATTCACGCACTTTTTAGAACTCTAATAACTGCTTAGTATTGGCCAAACTATAAATGAATATAAGTCGATGTTAGTAAAATAAAAACTAATACAAAAGCCCAGAGTTTTCATTTTTCCAATTTTAATAAAACAGTTAGTTAAGTTTATAAGATTGTTAACTAGATAGTTGTTCCTTTTTTTCCTTAACAACGATCCGCTGCTTCTTCACAAAGTGTTCAATGCGATTCTCAAGACTCTCTGAAAAGAAAACGAATGATAATTTATTAAACAATAGTGTTCGTAATACACTTAAGAATGTAAACAAAAAACAAAATACGTATCAAGGTTAGAGCTTTAGCGTTTAACTAGCAACTATTTGGACTTCACTTCAGAAAATGTCATGCATTATTAAAAATTGAGGAGAGTTAGAGAGAAAAGGATATCTCATCTTGAAACTGGAAACCTACAGCTACAGCAGTAGTATTGGATTGATTAAGTCGAAATACTGTGGATGTTGAAACAAACGAAATTATCCATGTGCAAGGATACAAACTGGCCAACATTCATAGGTCACTGGTCGAATAAAATTGTACTTTCGGACACTGAAACAACTACTATTTCGGAAAACTTTAAATGCTAAATGAGATTCAGAACGGCGAAGGGGGCATTGCAGGCCAAAAGTTTGAGGCCTGCCTAGGCAATTGACTTCATTCATGCATGGATATTGAATTTTATGAATTACACTGTTTTTTCTAAACTTTCTACCCGTACAATACACAACATATTCAGATAATAAAAGTCGAATTTTACACCCACGTTTTTGAACAGTGGGCGTTTTCTTTACAAATGTGGGAAAAACCGATTTTGTGGTTTATTGATAAGTGCTTAGATTTTTAGTAAATATTAAATTTTAGGACTTTTGGTTGTTGATTCCTGACTTGTTTACGACTCCTTACAAAAGGGTTGTCGAGTCCAAAAATTTGTCGACCTAGATTGCAAGGGTCTTACATAAAAGCCATACTTTGAAGACATAAGAATTTGTTTGAGATTCATCACCTTTTGAGTATACAACTCGTTAAAAATGGAAAAAGTCATAGTAACTATTGAAATCCATGTAATGACCATTTTTATATTATTTTGGCACCATTTGTAATAAACTGTTCTTTTCAGCCTTTTTTTGTTGTTTTGTTCATCAGAAACCACAATCAAGAACGATCTACAATCATCAGTCTTCTTAAGGAAGTCAAATCGCGCAGTTAACGGTATAATAGTGCTGCATTCACCGTACCATTAAACGACACGCTCATATCGGAAGTGTTGAGGATATACATCACCGTTAGGAAGGCCTAGAGTTAGAACTAAATACGAGGAGCGGCTAATAGTTACAACAAGCAAACGAAGTAGACGACAAACAGCACCCGAAATACACGCCGAAATAAACCAAACACGAAGCAAACCGGTGTCCTTGACAACGGCCAACTATTGGGCGAGTTACTGTTCGAAAACCCCTGCTGCGAATACAAAACAGGCAGAAAAGGTTAGAATGAGCCAAAAAGTGTAAAGACTAGACGGAAGAAGATTCCAACGGAGCTTTATGGAGCAATGAGTCCAAGTTCGAGGTATTTGGCACAAAATTACGTAGCGCTGAACAAAACATGTTAGCAGGCTGTGTGGTTTCTACAGCATGGAGGCGGTTCTGTTATAGTCCGAGAATGTTTCTTTTCAAATGAAGTGGGAGATCTGGCTCTGTATAAACTTCTACACTTTTGCTGGTTGGGCAATAGAATTTAAAGCTTATTTTTCAAAAAAAAGACTTAAACGTTTATATTCTTTTTAACTTTATTATGATCATTCAAGATCTTCTTCACAAGAAAAACCAAAAAAGAATGAAAGCGGAAATTCATATCAAAAGTACTAGTTTACATAAAAAACACAAGTAAGAGAATATTTCCCTATTTAAGTACTAGATTTTCTTTACATACCCCCCGCCTCAACGTCGTGACGTTGACAATGTGCCTGTTTACATTGGCGACGGGATGAAAGTCCTCACCACGAACGTCGTGTTCACATTGTCATGGGGTTGAAAGACTTTTTGACAAGTGGAACACTTGAATCGGAGCATTTTTAATTTTTAAATTTGAGCAGTTGGCCTGAAACACACCTTTTTTCCTATTCTTCACACTTCCTTTCTCATCAACGACCAAAACTAAAATGAAAAAATATGTCAGAAATGGAACGATATGGAAAAAAAATGATGTGTTGCACCCGAGAATCCACTTTAGAAATGGATTCTCGGTGGAAGTAACCCTTCTTCTTCCCACTTCAATAAAAAGCGTTCCCTCTCTTTCGGACAATCTTCCTGCCCGCGCCAATGTGAACAGGCACAATTAAACAAATATAAAAAAAATCCAATTGTCAAATTTTAGTCATCAACAGTCTTCTTATTAGATTCATTGTTTACTGGTAGTAACCAAATTTTTACAATCGGACGCTTTAGAATTGATGTTTGAGTTTTGAAGGTCACAACTCTTACCAGTCCATCCTTTCCAGGGTGTGTTTGAAGAACTCGAGCAAGCGGCCACTTACTTGGAGGTTATCTTTCATCAACCACTAGAACCAGACTGCCTTCTGTTATGTTGTGTGATGGATGATGCCACTTAACCATTTCTTTTAGACGTTGAATATACTCAATTGACCATCTCTTCCAGAATCAGAATCAATCATCTGTCGCAACATTTGGTAACGCGAAAGTCGTGATTGTGGAACATGAATCACTGATGGCTCAGGAACTGTGTTAATCGCACTGCCGATAATCAAATGTCCGGGAGTAAGAGCTTCGAAATCGTTGGGATCGTCGGACAAAGGACAAATCGGTCGAGAATTCATCACTGCTTCCACTTGTGCTAGAAATGTTGCAAACTCCTCGTAAGTCAGTATTGCATCTCCTACTATTCGTTTGATGTGATATTTTACAGACTTTACAGCTGACTCCCATTTACCACCGAAACGTGGAGGTCTAGGCGGATTAAATTTCCAGAGCGTTCCATCGTTTGCTAAGAAATCTTTTAAGTTTTTAATTCCATCAGAAGAAGCAGTAAATAAATTTCGTAACTCTGCGTCTGCACTAACAAAATTTGTCCCACAATCACTCGTTAAATTAGCACAAATGCCTCGTCTACTTGTGAACCGTTTATACGCAGCAAATCCTTCAGAGTCAGTCGCGAGTTCAAGGTGAGCTGCAGATGATGAAAAGCAAACAAATACAATTAAATATCCCTTATATGTTTTAGCTCCTCGTCCCCGCCAAGTTTTTAATGTGAAGGGTCCAGCGTAGTCAACACCTGAATTGTAAAAGGTTCGGCATGGTGTGGTTCTACTTACTGGAGGTTGGCCCATGAGTTGCTTGGCTGTGTCCCCCTTGTGACGAGTGCAAACAACGCTATGATGTATAAATTTACGTACCGGATTGCGTCCTCCAATAATCCAATATGTTCTTCTGATTGTAGCAAGCATCAGCTGTACACCACCATGTAGAGTTGAACGATGTGTGTGATCAAGAACTAGTTTGGTGAAGTTGGACTCACGTGGAAGAATCATGGGGTGCTTCATGTCATGATCGATTTGAGAGTTCTTAAGCCGCCCGCCAATTCGAAGTATTCCTGATGAATCGATGAATGGAGTTAACCGAAAGAGACTGCGTTCGATGGGTTGTAAACACGAAAGACGGTTAATTTCTTTATAAAAGTATCTTGATTGTTCACTTTTGATCCAATAAATACGTGCTGCTTCAATTTCTTCTGGTATTAATGATGAATTATTGAGAGAATTTTGTTTAGTAGATTTTCTAAGTAAGGTTACAGCACGTTTACACCAAGCAGTTATTCTCAAAAGCTTTGTTAAAGATGAATATTTGTAAAGAAGATCCCAAGTTGTAGTATCCTTTAACGTTGCAGCAACAGTTCTAGATCGTTCTTCTAAGTAAACAATTTCAGATGGCTTTGGATTTAGTTGAGGCCAGTTAGATGATGATAATCGAAGCCATGGAGGTCCATGCCACCAAAGTAAGCTTTGTGATAGTTGACGTGGGGAAGTTCCCCTTGAAGCAAGGTCGGCTGGATTAATATCGCCAGGTAGATGATGCCAGTGAGCTTCTGGTAATGTAATTTGTATCTGTGTTACCCGGTTCCGCACGAAATCCTTCCATCTTGTGGCGTCACCGTTTATCCTATAAACAGTTGTACTCGAATAAGTCCACAGGTGTATAGCTGATATTTCTATATTTAATACATGTAGTAAGCGTTTGACGTGCCGAACAAGTAATAATGCAGCTGATAGCTCTAGTCTGGGTATCGTTACTCATTGTGGTGTTGATTTCCTAGAGCGATTTGTTTCTCAGCGAATGGGGGCAACTTTTGACTTCGATGAAATGATTGTAACTTGAGTATTTTCCGTTTCTCTGATCACTTTTAATGTTCAGGACAGAATGTCAGGAACTATTCTTCATAATAAATAAAGATTTATAATTTAAACTCAATCCTGTCCTTGTTTAAAAAAAAAAAGTAGTTCCACAGATCTTTAAAAAAAATACCGTACATATGGACGAAAGCCTGATGAGTGAAAATTGACAAGACCTTATTACTCATTTGCCTTCAGCGATTGGCAAGTGTAACTCTTCATTTGAATTCCGAAGAGATGTTATTGTCAGATTTAATGGCAGAACCGAGGTACACAAAGTTTCTGACTACTTCAAAGTTATAGCTGTCTATTGTGACTTTGTGTCCGTTTCGTTGATGTTGTGTGCCCTTCCTGTTTACAGCATGTACCTACTGTCACAAACAATATCCAAATGCTCTGGATATTGGCTTCCAAGGCCGGAAAACTTAGTTTTATAAGAGCCAATTCGCTGTGCAATATTAGCATCAGCTATGAGTTTTACCGCACGGTTTTGCACCTTATTTAGCAAGTGCAGAGAGGTCTTAGGAGTACATGACCAGGTGCGCACATTATACTCCCGTTTTACTCAGGTAAATGGCTTATACAGGGTGGTCCCTTTGGTGGTTTCTTTTTGAATCATATGTAATCTTAACTTTTTTTTATGGGTGCCCTTAAAGATCGATATTATGCGGCCAATCCAGAAACGATTTAAACCCTTCGTTCGAGCCATTGGTGAAATAAATCCAGAGACAGTCAACAAGGTCTTGGAAAATTGGGTTGACATGATGCCTTACTGCAGCCAGCCGAGGCAGCGAAATGAATGAAATCGTGTTCCGTAGCTAATAGGAATGTTCTCTCATTCTAATAACGCCATAACGTACCGAAAATATGTGATTTTTTTTTAATTTTATTTTATTTTTAAAAAGAAACTTGTACTTTCACCACCCGTTATATTGAGGCTGGATCACAGAGAAAAAAGTAAAAGTCGGTCCAGGAAACCTAAATATTTGGCACCATTTTTGTAAACTCCGAATACGTGGTCATTCCAATATATTGTACTCGTAAAATGTTTGTGTGGATTCCAATGTTAGAACTTATTCCTTTCAACACAATCGCTTTATCCAATCCAGTTACAATTTACAATTCAATCGCTTTTTTCAAAAACGATTAATTTATTTTATCTTTTATTTAAACCACTTCATCACTGCTCGTAATTCACCTTTCAAATCCCACTTTTGAACTGAACTTCACCTCTGTGGGGTGATATATTTAAACTTTCTGCCGCCTTTCGAGAACTTTCTGTACTAGCCAGCTGTCCATACTACTTTCCATTTTGCCAGAATATGCGCTATCAATTGTTAAATTAATTCCATTATTTCCCAATTGGGTGGGCCTTCTGCTTTTCAAATGATATAGATAGCGCTGTTCACATTCAAATGGTTATCATATCACACTGCTCCTCCCTAAAGTTGCTCGTCATTCATCGATGCGTTGAAATTATACATTCTATCCATATGGACCACCTTCATCTCCACGCTGGATCGGGTAGACAACATCATTAATGCGCGTTACCACCTTGTATGGACCTTCCCAATCCTGTTGCAATTTTGGTGATTTGCCTTTCTTACACAGAGGATTACGAGTATATAGACACACCAGGTCTTCTTCGTTGAAGCCGGAAGATTTTTCTTCGATGTTGTACCTAGTCTTCACGCGGTTGCCACCTTTTCTCGAGTGTTTTCGTGCAATTTACGAATCCTGCTCCGCAACTCATTCACATAGTCGTTCACCTCCTTACGCTCCGTAGGTGGGGATCCGAATTTCGTTTCTCTTGGCAACCGAACTGTTTGATGAAATAGGATCTCGGATGGTATATGTCCTGTTGAACTATGGACTGCGTATCAGTAGGCCATTAAGAAGTTTCGCTGGCATCTACGACCTTAGACAGATGCTTATTCAAGTTCCTATTGAATCGCTCGGTCATTCCATCGGATTGAGTGTGTATTGGCGTTGTGTTTGTCTTCGTTATTGTTTTGCACACAACACTAGTGCGTACCCCACCCAATGGAAAATTTCGAAAGTGATACCAATTCGTGAGGATCAAACGTATAAGGAATTTAGGCCCATTTCAATTATACCCTTCGTATCAATAGTATTTGAAAGAATTATGCAAAAACAAATTCTTCATGCTCAAAATATCCTTTCGTTCAAAACAATTCGGTTTTCGACAAAAACACTGCTGCATAACAGCACTTATATATTTAATTGAAGATACAGGGTTTTCCAATAAGGACTTGACAACCTTTTTTTTTTAAATAAAACGCAAAACATTTGAGATATTTCAAAAACTTTATTATCGGCTTGAAGAATAATCAAAACATTTGTGAATGGAACTCGACTTCTTTCATATGGCCACCGCGGGCACGTTTGCAGCGGTCGATTCGATGGACCCAATTTTCAACGGCTCGGCCACACATTTCGACCGAAAGGGCCGCTATTTCGCGTTCAATGTTATCTCTGAGCTCTTCCAACGTCGTCGGCGTGTTGGCATAAACCAATGACTTAAGGAAGCCCCACAGAAAATAGTCAAGCGGCGTTAAATCGTACGAACGAGGCGGCCAATTTCTTGAGATAACGCTCACCATAATTACTCTTCAATAAATCGATTGTAGCGTGTGCTGTGTGGTTTCTGGCATCATCCTGTTGAAACCACATGTCGTCCAAGTCCACATCTTCCAATTCGGGCCAAAAATAATCGGTGATCATGGCGCGATAACGCTGAGAATTCACAGTAACGTGACGATCGTTATCATCGACGAAAAAACAGTTATTTTTTGTGGATGAAGTGGTGATTCATGAAGCACATATGGATTTTCACCCAACCAATAATGCATATTTTGCTTATTGACGAACCCATTGAGCCAAAAATGAGCTTCGTCACTGAAGATGATTTTGCGATGAAATTCATCATCTTGGCGCATCTTCTCCAGAACCCAATCGGAGAACGTACGTCGCTTCAAATGGTCTCAGCTTGATCTTGTATGAGTGTAAACCAAGATCCTTACGCAAAATACGCCATATTGTGGTCTGAGCGATGCCCAATTCTTGAGAACGCCGTGGAATTGACTGATTTGGATCGTTTGCTACGGACGCCAGCGATATTTTCGACACTTCGACCAACCCGTTGTCTCACTGACACGGCAACATCACACAACGAATATGTAGACTCAAATTTTTGCACTAAACTTGTTATTGCCTGTCTACTAGGGCGAGAATTACGATCGAAAATTGGAGTTAACGCTCTTAAAGTTGCAGTCACCGACTCCGAATTTCGGTAGAAAATTTTTATAATTTGCAGATGTTGCTTGTTCGTGTACTTTACCACGATGAAGATGTCGAGTTTACTGAATAAATTGACAGTGACAGTTTGATGATTAGTGAAAGAGTGCGTTCACAAATTAAATTCAAAGTTGTCAAGTCCCTATTGGAAACCCCTTTATAAGGAGAGCTTTAGCTATGGTTAAAGTCATTTGTTTAGTACTTTTAAACTTTTCAAAAGCCTTTGACACAGTAGATCACGGTAATTTATGCGGGAAGCCCTCAAAGGTGTACAATTCATTCGCCCGCCTGCGTTAAGTTAATATCTTACTACTTGTGCAATAGAAACCAGACTGTGGTTTTTAATGATTGTATTTCAGAATTCCTTCACACAATCAGAGGTGTTCCACATGTGCAATCACTGAAATAAATAAATAAAATAGTTCCGTTCACGACTGAAAGGACCTTGACCATCATGAACTTGAGAGATTACAGCTCCGACCCCAATACTGCTAGCGTCTGCGTCCACGATGAACATTTTTCGGGTATGGAGTATCCAAGATGGGGGCGTAACACAGCCCCAATTGCCTTCCTGTAGTGAAGGCCGTTTGCTCGTGATCTTTTCGATTAATCTCTACCATAACCGCTCTTCAGGTCAAGTGTTGAAAACCATTTCGCTCCAGAAAGCGTATCCAGTATCGATTCTCGGTAGTGGGTAGCTGTCTTTTTTCGTGACATCGTTGAGACATCTGCGCCGCGAAGTTGTGTTGCGGTAAATTTTCCCGCAACAAGTTTGGCTCTCTTTTCCCTTGTAAGTCCCTTCGGTCCCTCTTTTCTTTGAGTGGGAACACCGAGCTCTGGCGGAGGTGGAGGGCAGCCATGGTCCCATCAGCCAGTGGCCCACCAACATCAGACCTCGGAAAACAACCAACATAGGTTCACGGGAGGAACCCCAGGGTGCGACAGGAGGTCCACCAGGAACACCGTTGTCGGAGCCCATAGATAGACGGGAGACTCGCAACGGGCAGCATCAGACAGGACGTCTGAAAGTCGCCGACGGGTGGGGACGGACGGTCCTTTCAATCCAGACACCACAACACGATGATGACGGGTGGGGGAAGACGATCCCTGGAACAAACACCCCAACGAAAGCCAACAACATGAGGCTTAAATAACACCCCATCCTGCTACCGATGTGGGTGCGGATACCGGAATCACATCCCACAACTCATGTGGATGCAGCTAACTGGAGCTAGCACCAAGCCAGTTGATCGATGGGTGAAGCGACGACGATCTCTTTTATAGCAACACCCCAACGAGGGAGCAACAAAGGAGCAACAGTGGTGTGCAGGCGGACGGCCAGTATAATCGGGCACACCCCAACGACGTACCAGCTGTAAAAGTTAGGTTCGATGGGTGAAGGGATGACAACCCCTTTTTAAGCCAGCACCTCACCGATGGGGCACCGAAGGAGCAGCAGAGGCGTGTAGGCGGACGGCCAAGCACTAAGACAGGCTCCACCGAGGGAACAGACAAACATGCAACAAACAGGCAAAAACCATCACCAACCAACAAACAGCGATGGTACCAAAACAAAAAAGTACAAACGGGCAGAGAAGCCAGAGGGCAGAAGGCCCAATTACAAAAAAATAAATAAATAATTGTAAGGAGTGACACGCTATTGGTCAGTCCCCACCCCCCAAATCTGAACGCCGATGCACCGGAGTAGTTAGGGATCCGCGATTAAAAATATAAAAATCATAATTTTCACATGCACTGTACTTGGCTTTTGTGAGGGGTGGCGATCCAACGGATGGTTGGATCGAGATACAATCCCTTCTGGATTGTATCTAAACTTCTTTCCTTCTTTCCACTCCAGCTGCCATCGCATCGCGTCTCCATTCTCCTTCGTTTCGTTTTAATTTTAACAAAAATTTTTTGTAGTGTAATGCGAAGGGGGAAAATTACCCGGTTAGCAGAAAAGAAAGAAACTCTGCTTTTCGCAATTTCTTTTTGTAGAATCTAAGAGAGGAGAATTGCTAGGCATAGTTAGGATCCACAGTTTCCATAAACTCGCTCAGTGGAGTTCCCAGTCATTACTGGAAGTGAGAGCGAACTCCGAGACTGAGGAGTTTAGTATGAATGCGGAAAATGGTATGTGTGAGAGGCCTAGTCGGACACGGGGGCACACACTAGCAAAGCTTGCTAGTGCTGTAGCTAGAAATCCCGTCGTTGGGTTCACTAGTGCTGAATAAATGTATGAGAGAATGTGCGTGTGAATGTGTGTGTGTGTCTGGCGGGAGTTGTGGATCATAAAAGATCTGGAACTCACTTTGGTGACGACCAGCATACTGAGAGGGTCAGCACAGTTTTTTTAATTGAGGTTTTTTTATTATTTTTGCGAGTTGTGCGCAAAGCAGAGTTTTTTTTTGTTGAAGTTTGAGAATTGCGGAAGGCAATTTAGTAGAGTAGTTTTCGAGATTTTTTTTTTGTAGAGTAGAAGCGCGAGTTACAAGAAAAATATAATAATAAAATAAAAATAAAAAAGAAACTAAAGGGAAAACGGAGAAAGGATACGGATAAGGAGAAAGGACAGGAACGAGGATTTTAGTAGCGGGAGTAGCGGGGCAGAGGGAGTGAGGCACTGTGCCAGAAAGGGGCACAACACCGCTAGGAATGAAAAGGCTAAGTACAGTGTAGTGCAGTGTAGTGGAAAAAAAACAATATAATAGATATTCGTTTTTTTATATTCGTTTTCTTTTGACTGTAAAATCGAGTCTCCGGTGGGCCGCGCGTGCGTAAAAATCCCGAGAAAAGACGGGACACGCGACCCGTTAGTTACGTTTTTGTTGTTTCGGGACTGTTACATAGCGGGTCACTCTATCGACGAGTGTACCGCTACGTGAATTAAAAATAAATCGTCGAGCTCCAACGGAGCCGTTATAACGTTGAGGTAATCTGGTCTTTTTTTCTTTAATTTTTTTTTCTTTCCGTTGGTTTTTTTTCGGGGAAGTTTTTTTCTTCTTTTTGTTTCCTTTTTTTCTCAGAAAGGTTTCGTGATTCCGGGCGGAATCTTTTTTTTTTTAAGCTCACCCAGGTCTAGCTGCCGTCAAAGCGCTACCTGGTGGAACCCACAGCTGGGATAGCGAGATCCCAGAGAGTAAAGTTATCGTTTGGTTCGGGGCATCGCCGTATCGGTGCCGGGATCCAAACATAACAGTTGGTACTTAAGCATTAACCGACTGATGTCTTCAAGAAGATTGACCGGCTTCTCGATAGCCGTTTCTGTCGGTTTCTTCCTCTATTTGTTTGTTAGAACGGTGAGTACAGCCTTTTTTCGTCGCACCGGTTCTTTACACTGCCTTTGAAGATGTCCTATTTTATAGCAGTTGCAGTAGCGTTTTCTTCGTCTCCCCCGCGGTGTGTCTATTTCTTGCGCAGAGGTATTCAACAGATGCTGCCTCCCTGACGAAATGTGTTCCTTTGGAAGCCGGATTGACAGCTTCCATCGCTAGAGGGAAAGTAAGTGCTTCAGCAAAAATTCTTTTCCCGGGCATTCTAACTGCTGACTGTAGCTCCGAATTTGAATTCCCCTGATGAATGCGTCCTTTAAATTCTTTCGTCAATTATTTCCTGGCTTGCTTTGGGTTATGACAAATGTCCCACTCAACTAACGTGTGCAATAGTCTGTACTAAAGCTTTTATGGTCTTTATGGTCTTCTGGGTTAATTATTTGCAATAGTTCTGCTGCAGGGCCGTGCAAGGCCATTGTTAGGGCAAAGTACTTCTCCTCATTGTCCCAGTTGTTGGTGCAGGCAGCCATTTCAAACTGTTTTTTATAAGTAGACCATGAGGTCTGGCCATCGAATAAGGGAGGTTTCAACTTTTTTCTCTTTGAACCGCTTAAAGAACGCTCTCGCAGTTTCTGTTTTCGCACTGTGTCGAGCCCTTTTGCCAGATTACCTCAACGTTATAACGGCTCCGTTGGAGCTCGACGATTTATTTTTAATTCACGTAGCGGTACACTCGTCGATAGAGTGACCCGCTATGTAACAGTCCCGAAACAACAAAAACGTAACTAACGGGTCGCGTGTCCCGTCTTTTCTCGGGATTTTTACGCACGCGCGGCCCACCGGAGTCTCGATTTTGCAGTCAAAAGAAAACGAATATCTATTATATTGTTTTTTTTCCACTACACTGCACTACACTGTACTTAGCCTTTTTATTCCTAGCGGTGTTGTGCCCCTTTCTGGCACAGTGCCTCACTCCCTCTGCCCCGCTACTCCCGCTACTAAAATCCTCGTTCCCGTCCTTTCTCCTTATCCGTATCCTTTCTCCGTTTTCCCTTTAGTTTCTTTTTTATTTTTATTTTATTATTATATTTTTCTTGTAACTCGCGCTTCTACTCTACAAAAAAAAAAATCTCGAAAACTACTCTACTAAATTGCCTTCCGCAATTCTCAAACTTCAACAAAAAAAAACTCTGCTTTGCGCACAACTCGCAAAAATAATAAAAAACCTCAATTAAAAAAACTGTGCTGACCCTCTCAGTATGCTGGTCGTCACCAAAGTGAGTTCCAGATCTTTTATGATCCACAACTCCCGCCAGACACACACACACATTCACACGCACATTCTCTCATACATTTATTCAGCACTAGTGGACCCAACGACGGGATTTCTAGCTACAGCACTACCAAGCTTTGCTAGTGTGTGCCCCCGTGTCCGACTAGGCCTCTCACACATACCATTTTCCGCATTCATACTAAACTCCTCAGTCTCGGAGTTCGCTCTCACTTCCAGTAATGACTGGGAACTCCACTGAGCGAGTTTATGGAAACTGTGGATCCTAACTATGCCTAGCAATTCTCCTCTCTTAGGTTCTACAAAAAGAAATTGCGAAAAGCAGAGTTTCTTTCTTTTCTGCTAACCGGGTAATTTTCCCCCTTCGCATTACACTACAAAAAATTTTTGTTAAAATTAAAACGAAACGAAGGAGAATGGAGACGCGATGCGATGGCAGCTGGAGTGGAAAGAAGGAAAGAAGTTTAGATACAATCCAGAAGGGATTGTATCTCGATCCAACCATCCGTTGGATCGCCACCCCTCACAAAAGCCAAGTACAGTGCATGTGAAAATTATGATTTTTATATTTTTAATCGCGGATCCCTAACTACTCCGGTGGATCGGCGTTCAGATTTGGGGGGTGGGGACTGACCAATAGCGTGTCACTCCTTACAATTATTTATTTATTTTTTTGTAATTGGGCCTTCTGCCCTCTGGCTTCTCTGCCCGTTTGTACTTTTTTGTTTTGGTACCATCGTTGTTTGTTGGTTGGTGATGGTTTTTGCCTGTTTGTTGCATGTTTGTATGTTTGTCTGTTCCCTCGGTGGAGGCTGACTTAGTGCTTGGCCGTCCGCCTACACGCCTCTGCTGCTCCTTCGGTGCTCCATCGGTGAGGTGCTGGCTTAAAAAGGGGTTGTCATCCCTTCACCCATCGAACCTAACTTTTACAGCTGGTACGTCGTTGGGGTGTGCCCGATTATACTGGCCGTCCGCCTGCACACCACTATTGCTCATTTGTTGCTCCCTCGTTGGGGTGTTGCTATAAAAGAGATCGTCATCGCTTCACCCATCGATCAACTGGCTTGGTGCTAGCTCCAGTTAGCTGCATCCACATGAGTTGTGGGATGTGATGCCGGTATCCGCACCCACATCGGTAGCAGGATGGGGTGTTATTTAAGCCTCATGTTGTTGGCTTTCGTTGGGGTGTTTGTTCCAGGGATCGTCTTCCCCCACCCGTCATCATCGTGTTGTGGTGTCTGGATTGAAAGGACCGTCCGTCCCCACCCGTCGGCGACTTTCAGACGTCCTGTCTGATGCTGCCCGTTGCGAGTCTCCCGTCTATCTATGGGCTCCGACAACGGTGTTCCTGGTGGACCTCCTGTCGCACCCTGGGGTTCCTCCCGTGAACCTATGTTGGTTGTTTTCCGAGGTCTGATGTTGGTGGGCCACTGGCTGATGGGACCATGGCTGCCCTCCACCTCCGCCAGAGCTCGGTGTTCCCACTCAAAGAAAAGAGGGACCGAAGGGACTTACAAGGGAAAAGAGAGCCAAACTTGTTGCGGGAAAATTTACCGCAACACAACTTCGCGGCGCAGATGTCTCAACGATGTCACGAAAAAAGACAGCTACCCACTACCGAGAATCGATACTGGATACGCTTTCTGGAGCGAAATGGTTTTCAACACTTGACCTGAAGAGCGGTTATGGTAGAGATTAATCGAAAAGATCACGAGCAAACGGCCTTCACTACAGGAAGGCAATTGGGGCTGTGTTACGCCCCCATCTTGGGATACTCCATACCCGAAAAATGTTCATCGTGGACGCAGACGCTAGCAGTATTGGGTTCGGAGCTGTAATCTCTCAAGTTCATGATGGTCAAGGTCCTTTCAGTCGTGAACGGAACTATTTTATTTATTTATTTCAGTGATTGCACATGTGGAACACCTCTGATTGTGTGAAGGAATTCTGAAATACAATCATTAAAAACCACAGTCTGGTTTCTATTGCACAAGTAGTAAGATATTAACTTAACGCAGGCGGGCGAATGAATTGTACACCTTTGAGGGCTTCCCGCATAAATTACCGTGATCTACTGTGTCAAAAAAGTCCAAAAGTACTAAACAAATGACTTTAACCATAGCTAAAGCTCTCCTTATAAAGGGGTTTCCAATAGGGACTTGACAACTTTGAATTTAATTTGTGAACGCACTCTTTCACTAATCATCAAACTGTCACTGTCAATTTATTCAGTAAACTCGACATCTTCATCGTGGTAAAGTACACGAACAAGCAACATCTGCAAATTATAAAAATTTTCTACCGAAATTCGGAGTCGGTGACTGCAACTTTAAGAGCGTTAACTCCAATTTTCGATCGTAATTCTTGCCCTAATAGACAGGCAATAACAAGTTTAGTGCAAAAATTTGAGTCTACATATTCGTTGTGTGATGTTGCCCTGTCAGTGAGACAACGGGTTGGTCGAAGTGTCGAAAATATCGCTGCCGTTCAGGCGTCCGTAGCAAACGATCCACATCAGTCAATTCCACGGCGTTCTCAAGAATTGGGCATCGCACAGACCACATTATGGCGTATTTTGCGTAAGCATCTTGGTTTACACTCATACAAGATCAAGCTGAAACCATTTGAAGCGACGTACGTTCTCCGATTGGGTTCTGGAGAAGATGCGCCAAGATGATGAATTTCATCGCAAAATCATCTTCAGTGACGAAGCTCATTGGCTCAATGGGTTCGTCAATAAGCAAAATATGCATTATTGGTCGGGTGAAAATCCATATGTGCTTCATGAATCACCACTTCATCCACAAAAAATAACTGTTTTTTCGTCGATGATAACGATCGTCACGTTATTGTGAATTCTCAGCGTTATCGCGCCATGATCACCGATTATTTTTGGCCCGAATTGGAAGATATGGACTTGGACGACGCCTCGTTCGTGCGATTTAACGTCGCTTGACTATTGTCTGTAGGGCTACGTTAAGTTATTGGTTTATGCCAACACGTCGACGACGTTGGAAGAGTTCAGATCCAAGATTGAACGCGAAATAGCAGCCGTTTCGGCCGAAATGTGTGGAAGAGTCGTTGAAAATTAAGTCCAACGAATCGAAACCATATGAAAGAAGTCGAGTTCCATTCATAAATGTTTTGATTGTACTTCAAGCCGATAATAAAGTTTTTGAAATATCTCAAATGGTTTGCGTTTTATTTAAAAAAAAAAGTTGTCGAGTCCTTATTGGAAAACCCTATAGTACCAGGGATACAGTGTAATGAAATATCGGGCGGTATTCTCGCAATAGCTCTTGAATTTTTCGTCGTTGAGCTTGAAACCACTTGAAAGGAATTGCAAAATTATATGAAATTTTTGAATTAAAAGTTCATCAATTCCAGTGATGGTGGCGGATAAATTGCTTTTTTCAAAAAATCTCCTCGCAACATTACCTGTGTTGGTATTTCCGTATCCTGGCTTAGGATGGTCAACAATTAAGCCAAGTTTTTGTTTAAATTCTCTTTGAATTCGTTTTTTTATTTTCATTGATGGCAACTTCTGTTGTTTGGCTTGTTCTCCACTCCTGGACTGGCATTCAAAAGGTCAAATCCATGCATGTAAAACAGGAAGACCAAATGATAAATATTGTTTCGATACAGGCAATTGAATCATTTTGTCTACGTTGTTGAACTCTTTATATGTAGCATTGCATAAATAACATCTCATGGAAGATTTTGTGTCGGATAAACTGTTGCAAAGCTTGCCATCAATCATTGAAAATATTGTTTCATGTTTCACAACAAACTTTTTACTATCCATGTTTATCTGTAATATCCTTTTCGAGCCGTACAAGTTCGTCACTCTCTTTTTGAAAGTAAATTTTTAATGGACGGCAATAGCGCAAAGATGAAGGACAGGGGTTTATCCACTGTACTTTTTGGTTAAATGAAAATTGTACTGGGACCACACACTTCATAAAAATAAACTTATCATCGCTCTCATGGCTCTCTAAATATTTTTGATGATATTGGCTATGACCCGAACTGCCATCGAATTCCCACTTCGATACTAACTTTAATTCGTTTTCTGTATCTGATTGAAAAGATTCCAAAAATCCTCTTTGATCAGTATTTTTTTGCTAGTGTGATAGAGTAGACTTTGCATGGAAACCACAGCACAAGTTTCTGTTATTTTAATTTCAGGAGGGTAAAAATTTTTATTTTCTTTTTGAATCTTTTTATAAGAAGGAACACACTTTTAGCATAGGTTCTTATAATATTGTATTGGTGCCTTGACAATTTCGCTTCAATCATCATAGACAAAGCTTCTAATGATGACACCACCAAATTTGCTGTTTGCTTTTGACCGGAAGATCGTATACTCATTTGAGCAGTATAAACCAGCTCATTTGTGTGAATCATATTTCTTAATTCCGCAGTTCGTTTGCGTTTTGTTGATTCACTGCATGTTTCAAAAAAAAAAGCGATGGACGTCCAGCAGATAAAATTTTTTTTTAAAAGAACCATTTTAACTCCAAGGCAAGAAACATTTTTTTTGTTCGATTTGATCGTTCCCATTTGGTTTTTAGTCTATGTTTGAAATTTTTCAAGTCTTGTCAAAGCTTGCGTAAATGAGTTTCGCTGCATAACGTCCTACGTTGAAGGAATGTTTCAACTTCAAAAAATTTGGCATCAAATGTCTTCTTTTCCCTGGCGAAAAATACTTGAACCAGCTGTTTTCTTAAACACTTATAATTTTGTACTTCAGAACCTTAAAAAGTCTTAAGTTAAATTACTAAATAAAGATGAAATTAATTCCTACAAAATGAAAAAAAAAATCCTATCATAAATATTTTAACTGAGTAAAGTATAAGTATTTTTACTCTTTACTTTGTTTCCTTTCGTGTAAGTTCTTTTTTTTATTTTGGTAATGCTTTTAATATTATTACATTACTATACAAAAACAAAGCAATAATCGTATTCAACGAATATAAGAAAAATATCAATGTTATCAATGCTGTTGATCAAAATTGTATCAACAGAAGCCGTTATTAAGATTCCCGCCAGTGCACGATGTTAAAAGAAATTATCTTGTGAAATAGTTTGAACGACCTTACAACAATGCAAACTCCAAAAAAATAGAACAGTTATTGCTTCTGGGGTTAATACAACAAAAAAACAAAAATCGGCTCTCTTGAAAAATAGCTATTTTTCTAAAATAAAAACAAATATTTGTTTTTAAATTAAATTAATACAAAATCTAAAAAAAACACCCGCACTGCAAACCCCTTAATTAATTATAAGAATATATTTTTTTCATTTTTGAAATAAACAAATAAATTCTACACATCTTTACCTTTCTGGGACATATTTTTAATCTTACAATAAAAACAAAAATATTGCAAAAACAGTAAGAACTACTTTGTTCACTTTTTCCCAATTGCAAATTTCACAATGAACTTGTCAACTTTGATCGCTTGACTAACTTAGTGCAAAACATAAAAACAAAAAAGTACATTTTTCTTATCACAAATGTCGTATACTTTGTGAAAAGTAAGATCTTTTTCTTGTTTACCCCAAATTTCAAAGTGACCTTTGCGCACTGATCTCTATGGAGCTGCCCCACTGTGCGACATAGCTCAAGTAAAATTACTTTTAAATCAATCTTTTACATCAAACCTATTGAAATTGCTGTCGAAACACCCGTATTGTTTGGACAGAGTGGTGGTTCATTTGCACGCTCAAGCTCATCATACTCTTGTTCCTACCAACCCAGTTTTGGATGGATTATGACAGAGGTGAGTAAATGTTTGGTAACTCAACAAATGACACTTAAGTGAAGAGTTTCACTCAGGTCCATACTTTAGTTTGCGGGAAACCGGAAGAAAAAATGCTCTTCAATCAAGGGCCAAAGATAAGACTCTGCAAAACTCTAACAGACAGACAGAATTAATATAAAATATTTTGAAAGATATATTATGTGTATAGGTTCCATTCTAACTGGGCAAACTGAATACGAGATCTAATAAACAAAAATTTTGTCGTTACGATCGCTGCTATATTTTTAAGCTTACCACATCGCTTTCTTGTCATCAGGCTTTGATAGTGTCTCAACCGCTCCTGTTTAAGAAGTATATCGGCCTGCGATTTAATTACACAATTACC
Organism: Volucella bombylans; assembly: GCA_949129095.1. Classification (NCBI taxonomy): domain Eukaryota; kingdom Metazoa; phylum Arthropoda; class Insecta; order Diptera; family Syrphidae; genus Volucella; species Volucella bombylans. The sequence goes on along the minus strand of OX422144.1, from coordinate 63,506,628 downwards.
ATCAAACTGCTTAAGTAGTTCTTCCAAACTGTTAATGACATTCCTTATCATAGTGGACCTGCAACCAAAAAGCACCCAAATTGAAGCAAATATCGAAATATACGAGATGTTTACACACTTTATACTGAATTCAGTCCATTCCCCCTGAATAGTTTCGATAAGTTTAACCAGGTTCTCTTTACTATAAACCCAGTCGCTTATGTCGGGACACATTTTGTCATTATTTAAAGGAAGATCCGTATCCGTCGCCGAATTGGAAAACTCTTCGGTTAGATTTTTCGCAGAATAACGATTGAATTCGCAATCGTAAAGATTGAGTGGAAATGCTGTCGCTGGAGAATATTGAGGTTTGCTGAATAAAATAAAATATATTATTGATCAACTCGCTTTTATTAAAAATTATAATGCACTACCAGGGATTAGTTTCAACATTCAACAAGTCTTGAATCACTTTAGGTTCCTCTTTGCCTTCGCCAACTAACAACAATACCGCCATTATACAACGAATTTGATGCCACAGGAATGCATTTGCTCGTATTTCCAAGTAGCACATCTTAAAACGGACGTCGTCTCCCTGATTCAGGCATTCTTCAATTGTGGCAGAATGTATGCGTCTCTTGAAATTCGTTACCCCATTATTAACGTCCATCTTGCAAAGGTTGCGAAAATCGGGACTCTTAGCTTTGCTTAATAAATTACATCCCTCACGCATTGCTTCGATGTTTAAACCACCAACAGGAAAGAAATAGCGATAGGTGCGACCTTTACAATCAAATCTTGCACTATAATCTTTGCAATGCAGTGGCATCCATGCGATGCATTGTATATTCTTTGGGAGCACCTTGTTCAAAAGTCCACAATAATCGATCTCGTTTTGAAGTGCGTTCTCAGTGAACTGCTCATCCTCAGAGAACTTGCTTCGCAAATCTATTGACACCACCTGGCAGAAGGCACTCACCTCCTTATCTGTTCTACCGCAACGATTGTAATTTGATGTTGCACGTGATTCAATAAGGCACGTTCTGGTAAGTGCCTTAAAAAGATGGTATTCTAGACAATGAAATAACATTTGATTGTTCTTGCTATGACAAAAATTAGACGAATAACCAACCTATCGTTGAGTTAGTGTCTTCCTGGCATGCCAGACCTTGATAGTCCCAACCAAAGTAAAGAAACTTTAGCAGCAAATGCCGCTTGTGGCATCTAAACAAAATAATATTGTAACTAAAAATTTTGATTAATTTTACTACATCAAGTTTACTTGCTAAAATCAAAGAATCGTTTGTTTTTTTTGGAACTATCTAATTCCAAAGAATCTGAAGGTGATCCACGACTGCTGGATCCGTCCAATTTCTTTTGTAAAATGTTTTTAAGTTGTACGTTGTGAGCTTGAAGCTGAATTACTTTATCAACCAGTTCGTCCTTTGAAAGAGTTTCTAATTCATGACGATCTATGTGCTTTTTTCGTTTATTAATTATAAAATTTTCCTCCATAATAAATAAAAACAAATCGAAAAGCTGGATCAAGATTCAACTCACATGTCAAATCTGTTTGTAAAGAATGCTGCCAAATCTTTGTTCTTATTTCTGATACATGAGATAGTACAGTGGATTTGTGGAACCTAACATCTCGTCTCCATGAGCAATTTTTTTAGCTTTCTATGAAAATTGGTCATGGAGTCTTATGAAAAATTGAATACCATATACTGCTCACTCTGGTTTGACAATTGTGTTTTTGTCACAAATGTCGTATGGATGAAACAATAACAATAATAATTAATAATGTTGCGAGAGGAGATCGAATGAAATAGTAAGCTATGAACTGCCCACCATAAAATTGATTGCATACTATTTTTCTTTTTTTTCGATCAAGTAATATCCACGTTATTAAAAAATGTAAATGGTTTCTTTTTAACTTATCTGATTCATCACAGAGCTTGATTGAAGCTTTATTTTTTCTCAGTTGACTCAGAAAAAAAAATTATGTCTTTTTCCCGAATTTTTGTTAATCTGCAAATAATTTTGAAATCTTGGTATGGAGCCTTCAACTTCGGCTATGTAACAATGTGTAAAACACAAAACAAAACAAAAAACCAATTGTAAAATAGAGGTTATGTCCTGAGGACATAAGAGAGAGGATTTCCTAAATCCCGTGGACTTTTAGTTGGGTTCCGGGTTCGTTCGAGTTTCTATTTTTGTGTCATTTAAATGTGAGTGATGTGTATTTTGTATTTTCGTCAAAAAATCCTGCTACTTTTCCGCACTTTTCGTGATATTTGGATGTTTGTATGATGCCTTCGTTTATACATTTTTTTCGTTGTTTAGGACTTTCTTCAAATTTCATTCTTTTGGCAAGAAGTGAACTAGTTGGTATGATGAGAGGCTCTGGGAGTGTAATTGTTGAAGAACAGTCCAATTTCTTAAAAGAAGAACTTGTTAAAATTACAAAAAGCACAGAAAATACCCAAATAGAAGTTGTAAAGAAAACACTCTCGAATTTCATAACTGATTTTAAGATACGGTGGCTCAAAGTTCGCAGAATCGAGGAAAAATGTTTTAAAGCTAATGAAAAATGGCTAAACATTTCAATCGCATTCTATAGAGCACAAGATTCAGCAGAGAAACGTGGTCGTCCGGAAGTGAGTTTTGAGACTTCTTCCGAACGAACAAAAAGGGTCAAAACGCAAGACTTGAGAGATTCGGTACCTGCTAATGTCCTCAATTATGCTACCCAAATAAGCTTAAGAGCTTCCGGATAGATTCAAGCCTCCAAACTCCTAAAAGAAGCAACTGTAAGCCCCAATCGAGCTGAAAAATACAGATCGGCCAACTTTCGGGGAAGCACAAGAAGCGCACAACAAAGATTTTAAAATTTTCCGAGAGAACTTCTCAAGAAAATCAAGCCGTGAAAAAACGAATGAAGATGTATTTAATTTCTTTTTACTGAGCTCGGATCCCATTTTAACATCCAAGCAAAAAAAAAACAAACAATCTTTTCCCAAAGAAGCACTCAACTTGCTAAAACCCCAAGAGTCCAGGAATGAAACGCTCTTCCTGAGTCTGATGAGGCTGATGATAATAATGATGACAGTGATGATATCTAAGGATATAATAACAATTTTTGGTTTTGTTTTGTATTTAATGGACAAATTTAATTTAATTTTTTTTTCTTTAATTTATAAGTCTCAATAAATACCTATGAACAATTTAAAAAATGGTTTTACTTAATTTGTTTTTCTTCACGATAAAAGGGGGCGTAAAACTGGGTGGGAAAGGTAAGTGTAGTTGATAAAAATTAGATCTTAAATAAATCTTCTTTAAGTTTTTAATATTGAAAAATAGGCACATTTCAGAAAAGTGGGCGTGTCGGATGGGCGGGTTTAAATATATTTTGGGACTGGTCTCAGAAGCTATCCTGAAAAATGTCAGGTTCCAAGCTGTAACGGCTGATTTGATACCACATTTTAGGGCATTCTGCCCCACTGTGCGACGTCCCACCAAACGAGAGCTACTCAGCATCGTCACGTCGGTGTTTGATCCTTTGGGATTTTTGAGTCCTTTTATTGCAGACGCGAAGCTGGTGATGCGGGAAGTTTGGCGACGGAAAGTTCTTTGGGACGAAGAGCTGCCGGATAAAATCTGCACCCTTTGGAACAAATGGCGCTTGCAGTTGCATAACGTTTTTACTTTCATGGTGGAGATGGGTGCCGACCACTGAGAACCCCGCAGACGACGCTATGAGGGCTAAAAACCAGATTGACTTTAGCGCTTCATCCAGGTGGTTGAATGGCCCGGCTTTCTTATGATTGTCGGAGAAGAACTGGCCATTCAATGCCAGCGTACAAAATCTTCACGATGTCGAGGAATTGCTTCGCCCAAAATATGCTTTCGTCGTGGTAAGTAACAGCCTGATAGATTGGAATCGATTCTCCTCTTTCAGAAGGACCATGGCCTGGGTACTGCGCGTCTTTAAGAGCAGTGCAAATCACGCCTTAACAGTTGAGGAGTTAAATGTAGCCGAAAGACAGCTTTGCCGCCAAGCTCAACGTCAAACCTTTAGCGCTGAAATAAGCCTTATACAGCGTGGCTTTCCAGTTCCAGAGGGCAGCGAAATCTCTAAGCTGATACTATACATCGATAAAGAAGACATCCTACGCGTCTATGGCCGCATTGATACCGCCTCATGTTTGACGTATGCTGCCAGAAGACCCATAATCTTACCATCTGCTCACCAGTTTACGACACTCATTGTTGCCTATTGCCACTATAAGATGATGCACCAGAACACCGAAGCTGCGATACTGGGTGCTCCGCCTGCGTCAGGTTATGCGCAAAGTCATCGCAAACTGCAGGATTTGTAAAATTCGTAGAGTCACGCCAATACCGCCACTTATGGGATCCTTGCCGGAGGATCGTAATGCCTTACCTGAAGCCATTTTCTTATACTGGTCTAGACTATTTCGTCGGAGCCGACCAAGAAGCGAAGCGTTTTTCACAAGTTTTCGACTGTCATCGGATCCAAGACGAGCTGTCAAAAAAGGGAGTCGACTGGCGTTTTAACTATCCAAACAATCCATCCGAGGGAGGTGCCTGGGAACGCATGGTGCAGTGTGTGAAGCGTGTTTTGCGACTCACACTTAAGGAGGTTTCACCACGAGAGCACACACTGCAATGCTTAATAATTGAAGCAGAGAATGTGGTGAATTCAAGACCACTTACCCATTTGCCAGTGACAGTCGATCAGGAGGAGCCGCTCACACCAAATCATTTTTTGCTGGGCTGAGCTAATACACCTCGAATGCAAGAGCCAGATGAGAAGACATGCCGCTTAAAGAAGCAATGGAGGATTGCCCGCCTTATGAGAGACAGGTTTTGGAAAAGGTGGGTGCTCGAATACCTTCCCACTTTGACACGCCGAGTCAAGTGGTGCCGAAGGACGAAGCCAATCTAAGTCGGGGATCTAGTTTACATCTGCGACCCGAATATACCGAGACGAGGGTGGAAGCGAGCCAGAGTTCAACGCGTACACCAGGGGTCAGATGGAGTTATCAGACGAGCCGATGTGCAGACCAACACAGGAGTGCTATCGCGTCCAGTTTCGAGATTAGCAGTGTTGTACGTGGAAGCTGATGGTGAACTAAATAGATTCACGGGGGCGGGGAGATCTGGAATTCTGTATCCTGATTGCGCCATCTGTTCGCCAACAGATTCAGTAATTATAAGTTGGCACTACTGTCGTCGCCGCGGTTGGCACTTCTTCCAATAACCTGCCATTCTTTTTCCTCTTCACTTTTATTTTCGAAGCCAAGGGAAAAGGTGCAAACCGCGGTAAGTATCATAAGAAATTTACTTATAATTTTTTGTTAACCGTTCATTTTTAAAGAAATAAACAGATCAGATTTTTAAATCATCTCGTTTGAGCGTGCGCTTTCTTTTCCCAATTCACAATAACGAAAAATCGATAGATGTAAGATCCATCAAAATCGGCCCACGCGTTTGGTTTCTAGAGTGCCACAAAGGAACAAACATACATATGTATATAGTTTCATTAAATGCCGGCTGGTAGTCGCCATATTGAATTTTGGTTAATATCATGTCTTCAGTGACACTCGCAAGATTACGACAAATCGAAAGATGTAAGAACCATTAAAATCGGCCCACGCGTTTGGTCTCTAGAGTACCGCAAAGGAACAAACATACATATATAGGCTGATAAACACATTACCCTTCCTTTTGCGCAGTCGGGTAAAAAAGAGGTACCTACGAAGAAAAAAAAATTAAAAAAAAGGTATGCCTTGACCTGGCTCGCCTCATATTTTAATTACCGGATTAATTTTTCGGAATCAATGCGCATGATCTCCCTGAATCCTCACCCATAGTCATCCAATTTAAAAAAAAAAAATAATAATAATGATGCAGTCATATACGAGTATATATGTACAATATACCTTATTCTCGTCGTGTTCGGACGTGTTTTGGTTTTGCTCCGCATTAAACTTTTAAATATTATTTATTTCTTCCCCTTCCATATTTCTACTTCTGATATCAGTTCCGCGACATTTTTACATTACCCCAAGTGCTGACTGTCTCTTTGGTTTGTTTTGTTTTTTGGCTGACCTCAATCTTTCGCGCTCAATTACTGCCGCTTTGCCACTTCTGATATCGGTTCCGCATATATTTAGTGCATTACCCCCAAGTGTTGACCAATATTCCGATTTTGCTGAATTTCACTCGCAGTGCATAACAGTGCGCAAAGTTCATTGTTTACCTTTTTGTTTACATTTGATAAATTTCCCATGTCTTGCGGAATCACTAACTGTTCAATCTTTGATGTCAATGCTGGCTTTGTTACTTGTAAGGGCATCTGTGGAAAATCATTCCATGCAATTTGTGCCGGATTAAATAAAAGGAATAGTGTATTCATCAAAGAGTTCTCTGATAACCTCCTATTCTTTTGTGATGAGTGCAAGATAATCTCGCTTTCGCACGTGTTGCTTGCTATAAAGTGCCTCAGTGACTCTAATGACTCATTCCAAAAAAATTTCACAAAAATGATCGCGACGAATCAGTCCAAGTTAGAAAGTAGTGTCAGTTATGTTTATGAATTAGGCAACTCGATTCTGTCCTCAACCGATATAATTAAGTCCAAGCTCACCAACATCGATAAACAATCTGCAAGTCTGGTCGAGATGAATACTGCAGTGATCTCAAAGCAGTTTGTTCCGCCCAAAACATCTCTAACCTTAAATTTTGCGAATCGATAAACAACCTGCGTGAAGACCTTCAGACTCATTTTCAATCTACCTCAAAGAAACAACCATCTCTAATGCAGCCTGATCCAATGCTCGAGGTAATCTTTGATAGAATCAACGGTGTTGGTGACGATCCAGCTGCCGCACAATCAACCATTTTCGATATTGAGAATCATATCGAAACGGTAAGCAGCAAAATTGACGATTTACCAATCCATACACAACACCATCAGAATGTCCAATACATAAATTTTGGCTGAATTACTGGAAACCGAAGTCTACCCACTTTTACCACCACCTCCTCGTCCACCACGGTTAATTAAATCTTCAATCCAGGAGGCCGAAACTGTTTTACTGTCAACTCTTCCCGTCGACGCCCCACGCAAGCTAATCAAACATTTTGGTACTACATGGACACCTTCCGAATGGAGGCGTAGACTGGAAAAATTGAAACGGATATGAGTACATATTTCATCAAAGGCATCCCCGTAAACACTGATATTTCTTGGATCACGAAATTCTTCGCAGACAAATACGGCATCACCATCAGCAAATGTGAAATGTCCTGCCATCTCACCACAAAGGTAATCGAAGCTTTAAATTCGACCTCCCTGCTAGATACGAATGGTTATTTAAAAACCCTGCTGGTACTAATTTCAACGTTGGAAAGATGCGCATCTGTAAATGGATCGACACACCTACCAAGAAACAGGATAAAACGAAACTTAATTCTAAGTTACCTAATCCCGATTTCAACTCCCGTCCCAAACCGGACTCTAATAAAATACCGAAACCCGTCCCAAACCGTCGCAAACCTCACTCTGTACCGAAAACCGTTTCCAATTTCGCCCCTCCCACTCACATCCCGAACCGACTTAATCGGTCCTCTAATTGTATTGCACCTGCAGCCTCCGTTCCACCCAAGCCCCCTCGTCAACGCGTCTCTTTCAAATTAGCACCAACCGCTCACAATAACTCCTCTGAAATACCTAACCCCTCTGCACGTGCCCCCACTAGCACTTCTTTCCCTAATTTTGACCCTAAAACCGGAGCTAAATATCCCAATTTCGTTAGGTCCCATGTTATAAATCCCTCACCTGAACATGTGTCTAATGCCCCTTCAGTCACCCCTGCATCGCCTTCAAAATCTTCGTCCACCTGCCCCATTTTTGACCCCCTTCTGCCTCCCACAGTTAAAATAACCCAGCAAACTTTAGGCACAACAGAATGTAGTTATGCACTTTCTAAGCTTAGAGAAAAAAAGACGTACGAGAATATACGTCTCCTTCTAGCGTATTTGCATGACAAATCAGACTCAGTTTGTTATGAGGGGGAAAAAAAACAAGCGTTATGGTCTCAATACAGCAGGAAGGTCTCCCTACTGACCTTACAAGTCTGAGGAACTTATATATTAAGTTCCACGAGATTTTTAATATGTCTCCACAAAAAGTCTCAGACGACCTTGCTGCTTTCGGTAACTATGTGCACTCAAAAAGGATCTCACACCTCCAACGGAGCAGAGCTGACAACGACAAATTTTTTCGTCCCTAACGTGCTACCATTGCCAGTGTTTCGACCATCCACTCCTACGCCCTCTCGTAATAACCTTCCTCTTACCTTTTACTATCAAAACGTAAGAGGACTGCGATCTAAGACCCGTGCCGTTTTGCGCCAATCTCAGACTCTCCCATTTGAGGTCTATGCTCTGACCGAAACTAATCGAATTCCCGATATAAAGAATCAGGAATTATTCCCACCTAGTTTCAATGTTTTTCGAGACGACGATCTTACCCGTCCAAATGATGATGCTCCCTGTCGAGGTGTCCTATTGGCCGTCCGCAATGACCTAAACTCTTCATCAATCGCTGTTTCTACTTCTTCTAAGCTTGACTACGTTTCTATAAAGATAACACTCCCCTGCAGGTCCCTGTACATTATGTGTTTTTACATCCTACCGGCCCAACCAATCGAATGCTACCAACTCGCTATCGATGCAATTGATCAAATAATTAACTTATCTGATCCTCTCTATGATATCATCGTATTCGGCGATTTCAATCTACCTCAGCTGCACTGGACTCAATCAGATGATGAGATCAGATGAGATGATCTTCTTACCTTGATAATCGTTTTTATAGTGTTCGTTTCAGGTCTGTCCTATCTGCCCCTTTCTTGGCCACTTCAGGTGTTCCTCAAGGTAGTCACCTAGGTCCACTCCTCTTCATTCTAACTATTAACGACCTTCAAAGGCTCATTCAACACTTAACACTTTCTCTCTATGTTGACAATACCAAATTTTTTAAACCCATTTCCTCCTTCAAATAGATCTAAATAGTTTTTCCACCTGGTGCATCAAGAATTGCTTGAAACTCAATGTCTCCAAATGTCAATTGATTAATATCTCACGTAAGTGCAAGAAGTCTCCTCAACGAATTTACCATCTCCACGGCCAACCTATACCCCTTGTTGAATCTATCCGCGACCTTGGCATATTATGCGACAGGCAGCTTAATTTCCGCTCGCATATTGATGAGGTAATTTCTAAAGCAAACTCATCACTCGGCTTCGTTAAAAGATGGTCCAAAGAATTCTGCAACCCGTACGTGACCAGATCACTATACATCACTTACATACGCCCCTTTCTCGAGTACGCTAGTCAAACGTGGTGTCCCTTTCAACGAGTTCATGTATCCCGTATTGAGAAGATCCTGCAACGTTTTCTTCGATTTGCTCTTCGAGGTCTACCTTGGAACGATCCTCTAATCTTACCTCCCTACCGAGACCGTCTCAAACTCATTAACCTGAATGCCCTTGAGGAACGAAGGGACACAGCAGACATTCTGTTCATTCACCGACTCCTCTCAGGCTCCGTCGATTACATGCCTCTTTGCAACTCCATTTTCTTTAACACTAACCCTCGTAATCTACGTTCCACCCGTCTCTTTTATCTACCTATCCACCGCACCACATATGGCTCTAACGAACCAATCTCCCGTATGCTGCGTAAGGTAAACTCCAACCTTTCCATTTTCGATTTTAATCGCAGCACACTTTCCCTCAAATTTGATCTCCTTCACCATCCTTAGCTTTAAGCCCTAGTAGTAAGTTCTACTAATAGCTAAACCTTATTTTATTAGTTTAAGTCATAGTTTTTAAGCTTGTGTTAAGCAAAATAAATGGGGGCGTTAGCCCCCACTAAAAATAAGAAAATAAAAAATATTTACACATATTATTTATACCATTCTATTAAAATTATCAAGAGAAAAACTTACACACCTAGCTTGCATTCAGACAATGTACATATGTATAAACGTACAAAAAAAAACGTATACATACATATACAATATATATAATAATATGAAATTAGAGTAAGATAAATTAAAATGTTAACCTACGTTAACTACATATACATATATAAGTTCCTGTAAATCTAAGTTAAATTTCATATGTATTACGGTATTTATGCTTAAAATAAAATAAACAGTAATGGCCAAACCACAATGTAGCGTTCGCGCAGACGCACTTTGACGTATTGAGTAGAAACAGTGGGCTTTTATGGAGCAATCCGAAATGTAAGCTCATGCGTTTCTGGCACTTTTGATCGTAAATATCGTAAGCTCGACATCAAAGCCCTAGTAGAGCTATTTTCTACTTTGTCGCGCCTTTGACAACTATCGGCTATCAGCTCTATTGTCATTTTTGTAAAACAAAAATTGGAATTGCTCACTTTGTTGCTGTTGGTTTGTTCGATTTGTATACAATTACAGGGTAGGTTATAGTGTAATGTATTTACTTCGATCGGTAACCTCGAATATATTTCCTTTTGCTTTTATTTTATTATGGTTTTCTTGTACAAAATAGTAATTTGACTATGTATTTGTTGCTTTTTTTTTAATTTATTTATTAAAATACATTGTGTGTAAAGTTATTTCTCCTAATTAAATTTTAATATATATAAATAAGAAGAGTACATTTCTACTCTACCTCCTGCAACGAATTCATATATTAGAAATTTGAGGAAACAATACTTTATCTGTCAGCTCAACGCCGAAGCGACATTCCGTATTGACACCCGGAACGAAAATTCTTGCGGAAATTTTTTGTACTATATCGACTATATAAATTTCTGACAGATCGTTAGCTCGAGCAAATTCGTATGAAAAGTGAAATTCGGTACGGAATAATATTATAAATTTTGTTAAAGAAATTTTTGTTTTTAAATACGTGTTGACTTAAAATATTGAGAAAAGATACACGAGTTTCGAAATAAGTGCTTGTGAAGTGTTTAGATGAGATAGTTTAAATAGAATCGTGCTTTAAAAAATGTAAACAAAGCATTTGTTATACGCGAAGAAATTGTTTTTCTTGTTATTTCTTTATTCAATATTAAGTTCGTAGTGAATAATATAAAGTGTTTATTTAATATATTGTTAAACAAGTCAATAAAGACAGTGAAATGCAACTTAAAGTTTTCATAGATGGAATCCTATTAATGTTACAGCAATATTATTTCAAGGGGAATGCTTCCGCTGGTGAAACTGAAAAGTTGGTGCAAATTGGTTTGGTTTTTAAGTTATAATTGAAGCAGGATCAAGTGCAAGAGAGTAATTGCAACCAGCTATCAGTATTCTTTCACTTTCACCAAACGAAATAGTCCTTTTAAAATATTTTGCTATGAGTATATGCATATACATACACATGTGTAGTATTCCAACTATGCGAATTTTCAGCAAGATTTCACTATTTTATTGATTTGTTTAACCATATATTTAACAAAAAGACACTATATTACAGAGTATTCACTAAATATTTAATAGAAAAGTAACAACACAACAATTTGTTCGTGTTTCACAAGTGCTTTGTTTACATTTTTTAAAGCACGATTCTATTCAAATTAACCCATCTACACACTTCACAAGCACTTATTTCGAAACTCGCGTATTTTTTCTCGACATTTCAACTTTATTCTGATCAGACAAAAATAAATTCTTTAACTAATTTATTTATTTTGTTCCACACCGAAATGAAACTTTACATATGATTTTGCTCCCAGCCAAAATCTGTTCAGTCGTGGAGGTACAAAAAATGCCACCAAGGGGCGCTGAAAGTACTTTACCGGGTGTCAATTGCAATTTTCAAGTTCGTGCTTTTGGCGCAAGTTATCGTAACTTCGATATACAGCGTGTGTGAAGCATGCCAAAGCACGCGCGCTCGAACACGACATTGTGGTTTGGGCATAACTTATATTAAATTAGAACTAATAAAATAAGAAGGAATAATAATATGTATATAATATGTTATAGTAAAATGTAATGAAATAAATATTAACCTACTCGTACATTAACTATATGTTGTCATCTCATATTAACTACGATAAGAAATCGTACAAGATGGCCATATGTTACAGCTTCCATATGTGTATTGCAATTTCGTTGTGGAAAAAAGACAAATGTATTAATATTTCCACATGTAATCCAAGAAAGAAAGAAAGACTCAACAAATATACATTTGTAGTCATATAAACATACATACATATGTATATCTTTGGGTTATAAAGTGTTTCGATCTCTCTAAACAAACATTTTTAATTTAGTGTTTAAAAGTCAATTCCTTTGAACAATAAATTTCTTCTGTAATTTTTGGCCAACTGCCCCTCATACGGAATAAAAACAAATGAAGCAAAATAGAAAAATAACGAAGAAGGAGAAAGTCAAAAAAAAAAGGGACGACTCACTGTGTTGCCGATTTGTGATCTATTTTTTTCTTTTTCACTTTTAAAAGAGTCATGACTCAAAAGTCATCGTTTAATAGCAGACTAAGGAAATCAGAGAAAAACCAACGTATAGCGTCATCAGACGGAAAAATAAAATGAAATGAGATTGCCTCCAAAATGCCTTTAATAAAGAAGAATAAGAATCAATAAGAATTTTTTTTTATTTGTATTAATGTAATTTGTTGTTTGATTTTTTTTTATAGAAAAAAGAAAATTATAGTCTTCACTTGTTTATTAACATTTTAATTTATGTAGCCTGTACTTATTCATATTATAAAATGTTTGTGTATGTACAAATGATAGAACTTATTCCTTTCAATACAATCGCTTTAGTCAATACAATATCTCAACCACTTTTACATTTCTTTATCTTTTACTTATTACTTTTTTTTATTTTTACTTTTACGTATTTGTTCGTCCCGAACAACTTCCTCATTCATCGTTCCGTTGAAATGACACATTCTATCGAAATGGACCGCCTTCAATTTTCCTCGATCCCCACACTGGATCCGGCAGACAACATGACTAATGCGGGTTACCACCATGCATAGACCTTTCCAATCCTGTTGCAATTTTGGTGATTTGCCTTTCTTATGCAGAGTATTATACAGCCACATTAAATCTCCTTCGTTGAAGCCGGAAGATTTCGCTTTGATGTCATATCTAATCTTCATGAGGTTGCTTGCTAGCTTCATCTTTTCTCGGGTATTTTCATTCAGTTTACGAATCCTGCTTGGCAAGTCATTCACCTCCTTGGGCTCCGTAGGTGGTGGTCCGAATTTTGTTTCACTTGACAACCGAACTGTTTGACCAAATAATATCTCGGATGGTGTGTGTCCTGTTGAACTATGGACCCCATTACGGTAGCCCATTATCGCTCAACTGTCACACTTCCTGGAAGACTTTTCATTCAAAGTTTCGCCCTTGATCAGAGTGTAGCGCCATTGGGACCCCAAATCTTCTCACCCAGTTGTTGACGATCTGTTCGGCCACAGTCTTAGCCTCTTGATTTGGGATTGCGAAGACTTCCGCCCACTTACTGAAGGGTGTATCGGTAGCCATTGAATGTTTCGGTAAACGCTCCAGCAATGTCGGTGGCTATTCGCTCGAATGGTGCTCCGATATTGTATTGTTGCATTCGTCCCTGTGGCTTTACTTTTGGAGCCTTGATAGCCGCGCACCTTATGCACATACACCATGGAATACTTGGCTGACTCTGGACCGTGGCACAATTAGATGCATACGAAATGTTGTTCCATTTTCTCCTCAGCACACAAAGCGAGTCCCACTGTGCCCAATATGTCTTCAGAGTTTGGCTACGGCCTGATATCTGCTGTCAGCTTGCTCTTTCTTCTCCAACCCTCTATTGACTCAATCCTGATAGTGGCCTGGACTTTCTCTTCCTTACGGTTGCAGTGTTCACATTTGACTCCACATGGTCAACGAGGGAGGGCATCCGCGTTTGAGTGGAGTTTTCCCTTGCGGTGTTCCACTTAAAGGTCGTAGCCCTGCAACTGCTCAATCCATCTCGCAACTTGGCCTTCAGGGTTCTTAAGCTGGAGTAGTCATTTCAGAGCTGCGTGGTCTATCCGAAAAATGAACTTTTGTCAGTTCAGTTTTTATGCATATTTTTTTAAATTAAATTACTCTTTTATGCTAATCAAAAACGCTTAAAAATTAGCTTAAATTACATACAAATAATCTTATTCTAACTTACTGGCCCCATGCGGGCACTCTAAGTTAAACCTAACACTTAAACTATGTCTTTCGACGTATCTTACAGTCTAGTTATATTTTTACATTTATTAATAATAAAACTAAGAAAATAAATTTTAAGCAAAAACTTAGTAGATAACGAACTTTTGTTCATAGAGGTATGTTTCATAGAATGGTCAGCATTAAGGTCAGCAGCTCGCGCCGAGTTACGCAGTAGTTTTTTTTTATGTTTGGCGAGTACTTTGCTGTAATATGAAACCACTTTCTTATGACCATCATGAACTTAAGAGATCACTGCTCCGACCTCAACATTGCCAGCGTCTGCGTCCACGATGAACATTTTTCCAGGTTTGGGGTAACCCAAGATGGGGGCATTGCACAGCTGTCGCTTGAGTTATTTGAATGCTTTTTAACACTCTCCAAACCATCTAAACTGTCGGCCTTTTCCCGTAAGTTGATGCAGGCTATTTGCAATACCAGCTAAATCCTTTATGAATCTTCTGTAATGCGTTGCAAGTCCAAAGAAGCTTCTCAGTTGGTGTTTATCTTTGGGGGCAGATGAACTTTTCACAGCTTCGATTTTGTCAGGATCCGTTCTTACTCCTTTCGCGAATATAATATGACCCAGATATTTTAGTTCCCGATGGATTAAGGCACACTCTTCAGTGTTCAGCTTCAAATGAGCGCCTTGCAGCTCAAATACTTCTACGCTATGCAGGTTTTCCACGTGAGGGCTTGCAATGTTCGTTCCATTAATAGCTTGAAGGTTGCGAAGCATTGTACAGTCCAAACGGTATCACCGTAAACTGCCAAAGACCGCTTCCTGTAGTGAAACCCGTTTTCTCACGATCTTTTCGATGAATCTCCACCTGCCAGTAATCGCTCTTCATGAGAACCATTTCGCTCCAGTGTCGTCGATTGTCGGCAGTGGGTAATTGTCCTTTTTGGTGACATCGTCGAGACGACGATGTACACAAAACCTCATGCTGCCGAATTGGTGGGGCATCTCCGGTATCAATGTGGTGTTGAACAAGTTGTGAACGTCCATATTCTCCGTCCTGTGTAGAAAATGTATCAGAGTACTCACCGATTAGTTTTACTGGCAGGATACGCTGCTCTTGATCCAGATTACAGAGGCTGCGAATTCTGTTCTTGATTTTTATGCTCTGAACTGTTGCGACTGGTGTCGCACGATTTGTTTCTGATGTGGTCGATATAGCCGCAATAGGTGCACATTTTACCCCCATCACCTCCATTAAATAGAATCGGTGGCTACCATTTTTTCCCAAACAATTTCTTCCGACGAAGGCCCTAGAATCTGATTGACGACTTTTAAAATGGAAGTCTTGGCCTTTTCGTATACCATTGGTATCTCCATGTTCCCGTATTTTAGGGTTTTTACCCATGTTCTTTCATGTACCAATGATACACTTGTCATATGTCAGCCACCAGAAAAACGTGAGAGAAGACTAGTTCGGACAGGTGGATTTTTATGCGGACTTCAGCTGTAAATGCTGGTGTTATGCAACCAGGATTTCTGCGCTAGACCCCTCCTGATGATTGACGCCGTGGCACCGGTGTCTATTATTGTCATCCATTTTTCTTTCCACTGATTTTTTCTATCAGAAGTCTTTCATTGCATCGTTTTGCTAGCGAGACTTGGTTGATGATCCCGGGGCCGTCGACTCCTGCAACCGACTTCTGCCCTGCGAAGTTGTCTTAAGCATTTCCCGACTGATGGCTTCGAGAAGATTGACCGGCTTCTTTGTAGCTGTTTCTGTCGGTTTCTTCCTCTATTTGCTTGTTACAGCAGCGAGGCCAGCCTTTCCGTCGCACCGGTTCTTTACACTTGCTTTAAAGATGTCCTGTTCTATTGCAGTTCCAGCAACGAATTATTCGTCTATCCCGTGGAGTGTCTCGTTCCTCGGGACTAAGTCTGGCGCAGGAGCATTCAACAGATGCCACTTCCCTGACGAAATGTTTTCCTTTGGAAGACTGATTGGCTGCTCGCATTGCCAGAGCGAAGGCAAATGCTTCAGCAAGGGTTCTTTCTCCGGCCATCCTTACTACTGACTGTAGCTTCGAACTCTTTGCGATTTCGTCGATAATTTCCTGGCCTGCGGTGGGGTATGACAAATGCGCAAATATACATATTGGAGAATGGAATCGAATTTTTTAGCAAATTATAAATTTGTATAGAACGCTGGATGGTACAGAATATTCTCGAAAGATGTCAGGGGAGTATAAATATCAGCATGAAAGTCAGTTCTATTCTACCTTAGAACTGACTTTCAATGTGAATTACGAGTAATGATTGAGTGGTTTAAGTAAAAGATAAAGAAAAGTAAAAGGGGTTGAGAAAAGAGATTGAATTCGACGATTATATTGAAAGGAATAAGTTTTATCATTTGCACCCACACAAACATTTTATAATATGATAATTTACGTTTCGGTACGTTTTAAAATATGGTAGCTCTCCAAATAAGATATCTGAGTACTCTATTTTTCAAATAGGTGCAGCCGATATGCGAATCTTTCAAAGTATCGCGATCTTTAATAATCTTGCTCTGTCGACTGTCTGGAACTCTCTCGTATATTTTCGTAGTGTGCGGCATTAGTTTGACTGATCAGTAGATGATGCGATTTTTCGTGTTGTCTTTACCTTTATACAGTAGAAAAAGAAGCTCACCCTGGTTAGGCATTCGGTTGCCCTTCATTGTTTTTTGCATCCTGCGAGCTATTTAAATCCAAGATTGCGATTTTCATCCAAACTACAGAGTGTATATAATCGATAATCGGAGGTTAGACTGCACGCCCCCGAATCATTCTTTTTAATGCTTAACTAACTTCGTCTTCCGTGCTCAGGAATTTCATTTAGTTTTAAAGTTCTTTTCCATCTATTTTAAATGTGATTGATTAACAGTCATCCCTGTTCATTTTCAAAATTTTTCGGCGATTGAATCTCCGTTTTTCGTTGTACCGTCATCTTAAAAATATTAGCTCTTTTGGCCGTGCTTCCACATTGGAATTCTTTTACTGCTGCTGGTCACCCGATTATGGCTTTTTAGAGCCCTCTTCTAACTCCCTTTACAATGCCTCTACTTCTACCGCGCGCGTTCTTTCTCAATGTTTATAGTCTCAAGACGCACTTCATCGATTTCGCTTTTGTCGCTGGACTTAGTCCACGCTTGTCTTTTATTTCAACCGCCATTTTCGCCTCATCGTTACATCACTACATTCCTTTATTTATATGGAGCTGCGAATTTTTCCAGTACTCTTTCATGTTCTTCGAATGTGTTCCTCAAGTATATTTAAGAGGTTACTCGCCTCAGCTAAAAAAAAAAACTTTGATTATACGTTTGCAATTCTGGCAAGTTTTCTCCATGGCTGCCTTCAATATAAAAATATAAATCAATTAAATATACACGGATAAACAGCTAGTTAAG
This sequence comes from Volucella bombylans, assembly GCA_949129095.1. Taxonomy (NCBI): domain Eukaryota; kingdom Metazoa; phylum Arthropoda; class Insecta; order Diptera; family Syrphidae; genus Volucella; species Volucella bombylans. The sequence goes on along the minus strand of OX422144.1, from coordinate 63,488,941 downwards.
TTGATTTTCAAGCGTTTTTTTATTTGCCATGTATTAAATGCAATAAATGGAATTTAATAAAAATGATTTTAAAATGAACGACCCGTCCTTGCATTTCAACCGACGGTAAACGAATCTAATGATCCACACGCAATCCACACCAAGCAACTCAATTCACTTTCGTATGGCAACTTCATCCTTCCACATGAAAATAAGTTCCCTCCTTGTTTATTATTCTATAACTATCTCGTTCCAACTCACTAACTATACAGTTGTTAAGCGCCCATATTGAATTTTTCTTAGCACCTACATTTTTCTTGGGAACGTCGAGTTCTATCAAAAAAAAATAATAATTAAAATTTGTATCCCAATTAGAAAATAAATTTAAGATATTTCCGAATATCCGCTAAACAGTTTGCGACACTATTCACATCTTTTAGTTCGTTTGCTTGCGTGTTAAAATACCATTTTTAGAAAAAAAAAGTAAAAAACCAAGAAAAAAAAAGTTTCCTCGCCGCCATTCATAAAGCATCGAAACGGACCAGAGTATAGAAAATTTAAGAAGTGCGTGTACTGTTGGCATTTTTTCTCTCTAGTATATATATTCAGAAATTTTCTTTTCTTTTCGTTATTTGCTTATATTTTTCGTAATAAAAACAAAACAACAAATATTTCTTTTAAATCATGCCCTAATGCAAGTTGTATTCTTTCCCTGTAGACTAAACGCGCTAAAGAAAATAAAAAAGGATTTATTTTGCGTAGAAAAAAAAACAAAAAAAAAAAAGAATCCAATACATATATGTATATACGCATACGTATATAAAATATAAAGAAAAAATTAAAATCAAAATATTTTCGGTGTTGTTTTGGTCAAAATGAGTGTGGCCGCCGCAATGACGCTCGACGAACAGAAGACAATATTAAAAACTTGTGGAACTATTGGTGGTGGTGACCATAATATACCAGAAAATAACGACGGTGAGAATCATATCTTACATAAATTAAAGACACCACCGTCTTTTGCTCAAGCCTCACAATCAGCTTCAGCAGGTATTCCCGCCACCGATGGAGGTAGTAACTCTATTGTTCTGCCTTCAACATCATCACCACAAATTACCATCAACAACGCAGCAGCACCAGCAACAGCACTAGCACCAGTAACATCATCAGAAACTAGTTTAACAGATCAACATCGACGTTTGTTGGAAGGTATCTAAAGAAAAAAATACAAAAAAAAAAAAAATGAAAAATAAACTCTTAGAAGCAAGCTCAATCTAAAAGTAAACAAATGAAAACCGTTTACAAAAAAATGGTAGCTTTACTAAAAACAAATATTCTTACAATTCTTTTTTTTATGTTTGTACCCTTTTTCGTTTCCCTTCACTAAAAGAAAAGAAAAACAAAAAAAAATATATATATATCAAGACGTACTATTTATATACACAAAAATGTGCGGTTTACAATCGAAAAGAATATTTGTATACATTAATGCTCTATTTTAATTTCTCATAATTACTCTTTAAATATTCTACCAAATCGATTCTTTAGAATATAGTCTCCCCCCCTTTTTTTCGTTTCTTAATGTTGTTCGAGACTCAAGGCTTAAACGTACAAAAAAAAATGAAATGAAAAGCAAAAGAAAATTTTAAAGAATACAAAAGTGTTTAATCAAAGTTAAGAAATTTACCTCCGGTTGATGGTACTCGTAAACCAAATAAAATAAAAATAAAATCAATAACTTCGGTCGCTTCTCTTAGGTTAAAAAAAAAAACAAAAAAAAACGGGCGAATAGTGGAAAGAAAAAGTGCAAGTAAAGTCCATGTTATGGAAAAGAATGCGTTCCTACATAAATGTGTGAATACCGATGAGAAATTATCGTTTTATTATTTCCTTGTAGCAATGTAAAAACTATTTTACAAAAGAAGAAAAAGAAAAATGAAAAGTTTTTGAATTAAAGAATGAGTGAAGTGTTTGTTTACAGGAGCGCGCAATCCTATCCAAATGTAATTTTTTTATAAAATTGCAGTCTTTTCGTAATTATTTCATGGTTATTGTTATCACTACTTCTAGTTACTCCGTAGATTAAGTGATCGTTTTTTGTATAGGAAATATTGAATACGGTTTTTACTTTCTTCACCCTTCAAAAGAAACAAGAAAATTTCATTCACTAGGATAATTCTTATGGTTAGTGTAACACATGAGTACATGTACATATATACATATATACATATATACAAAATACAATACAAGACCGGGTTGGAACAAGAAACATTTATTTATAAAATACATATAAGTATATTTGGAATACCAATTTTCTTGATTTGCCTTTTTCCCTCAATTTTTGAAAATTACCATTTCAGACTTGTTTAGGTTTACATCTAGGACCCACTTATTATAGGTCTCTTTCAAACTATGTATTATTCTTTGTAGAACTTGTAGACTGTCATCAAATATGATAACTGCATAGCTTACACACTTACTCATATGGCGCTACAGTTCGAGTGGACGCTGGCCTCAGCCAACATGCCTCTGCAAGTTGGCTGATGTCGAATTCCACTTGCGCCATCTAAGATGAGGTCTTGATCTCATTCCTCTGAGTTGGAATCGAAATCTGTCCGGGCTAGGATGCTGATGTTCATGCGCTCAAGGTGACATAGCCATTTAATCCGGGTTGAAACGTTTCCTCCATTCTCCATCGATGCAAACGAAACTGAAAGTTACTCGAAGAACTTTTCTCTCAAAGCGCCCTAAAGCATTTTTATCCGCTTTCGTCAGTGTCCACGTTTCTGCACCTGGCATGATCAATGTCCTGTACATATAATGTATTTTTGGTTGCTCAAGAGAGGGCTTTACGCATCAACTAACTTCTAAGCCCGAAGAAGCAGCGATGAACAAAGGTGATTCTTCTCATGATTTCTGCGTCAATAATCGCAAACTAGAGATGGATCGGTATAGTTCGTTCTTATAGACACTGTCACATGCGGCTTTGAAATCGATGAAGAGGTGGTGTGTACCGATTGAAACTCTAGGGATTTTTCCGTAATGGCAACATTTTATTTGGGTGGAACTTCCGAACCTAAAACCACGTTGATAGGGTGGGGTCAGATTGTGGACGATTGCTCACATAATACGGCAGACAGGATTTTATATGCGATGTTGAGGAGACTTGTTCCCCTGTAGTTGGCGCATCTCCTTTAGGATCGGATAAACAATGGTAGGATTTCATTCGTCAGTCTAGATTTTAGAAATGAGTTAGCGTATGCTTTGTAAGACTTAAGCTTGGGAATTCCTGTTCTGACTTTTTAAATTGGCAAACTAACCTAATTTTGATGCAGTTCAGCTTTCAATATGGTTTGTGACGTTTCGTAACGCTTAGAAAATGATCGTTTCATTTCATTATGTTTGAGAAGCGTATCTTTAAGCAGTTACCACCATAAACTTCACATATCTTTTTGTTAGCCTCAGCACCTTTTTTGACTACGGAAATAAAAAAGCATGTTGGATAGGATTGGCGAATAAACAACACCTTGTTGCAGACCTTTGTAAATGTCAGATATTCCACCAGACATCACATGGCTATTTTTTACGGTGAATTCTTTACTGGTATTAAAAAGAACATACAACAATGGTTTACTTATGTCCAGTCTGTTCAACTTGAAAGTCCGTACCGTGTTGAAATCAATCCGTCAGGCACCCGTGCATGTGTTCATGCTTCTGTTGTACTGGATATCGGACACCAGTTTAGACACGGTGTGTGATGAAGCCGAATCAGTGGTGCAGAAATACATTAATGTTAAATACAGTGTGGTACACAATTTGGGATTTTATTTCTTAAAAATCACATCGTCCATGTGAGATCCTTCATTGTTTCGACACTACTGCAACCTGAAGCGGAAATTTTCGATGGTCGACTGACAAGTGTTTCGGGAAATTTTTAGCATTTCCTCACGAATATGAGCCTTTAATTCCTCAAGAGTAGCTGGATTGCTGTTAAAGGCTTTACTTTTAAGGTATCTCCAAAGGAAAATATCCATTGGGGATAAGTACGGGCTACGAGGTGGCCAGTTAATGTCACCTCTTTTGGATATAACTTTTTGAGCGAAAATTTCGCGAACTACACTTAAAGAGTTGGTGGAAGTGTGGCATGTTGCCCCATCTTGCTGAAACCACGATCGTTGATTGAGACCATCAAAATCCTGAAGGGTTGGAGCAAAAAAGTTGTGTAGCATGGCAATATATCGCTCTGTATTCATTGTAACAGCTTTTCCTCTTTGATCTTCATAAAAATATGAACCAATAACGCCTCTTGTTGATAAAGCTGCCCATAAAGTAACCTTGGGCGAATGCAGGGGTTTTTGATGTTTTAATTTCGGATTAGTGTCACTCCAATATCTGCAGTTTTGTCTGTTTACATGTCCATTTGGGTGAAAGTGGGCTTCGAGTGAAAAAAAAATGTTAAAACTGGTGAACCTTTCTAGCATTTCGTTAGCAAACTTCAGCCTGTGAGCATAATCTTGAGGCTTTAACTGCTGAACCATTTGGATTTTGAACGAATGCAAATGTAAATCCTTGCGTAGTATGTTGTTGAGATCCCGTGATGTTTATTCAAATTTCTGGACCCATTTTTTAATCGAGCTTCATTTTTATGCCGTATATTGTAAAGAGCGCAGAATTCTCGTTGCGCTGGAGTCGAAGAATCTTTGTTTCGATAGTACTCGCATACGCAGAATGCACGTTGTTTCTCGTTATATGACGCCGTGGAACTAAATTCCCACCCGCCGCTCTAACATTCCGTACCTCGCCCGCCCCACCTCTCCACAGCTGCCGATTCAAATGTTAACGGATTTTTGGACCACCCTGTATTACTCTATCAATCACTTTTGCAAATTCTTTGGCGATAGACCAAAGACTATTGAAAGATTTATTTAACAGGATGGTGTAATGTCCAGCGCTCCTAGCGGGAGATGTCGCATAGTGTGTCCATTGTTTTGAATCCTATCTAGCAGGGGCAGAGCTGTTTTGGTCGTACCCGACCAGGTATGGGCATTGCAACCCAATTTCGGTCGCATAAATGTCTTATATATTGTGGCCAGATCAGAGGGGGTGAAGTATTTATTACAACGCTTGGGGACACCTAGACATTTTGCAATTTTTACGACACCGTATATGTGGTCATTCCAACGTAAGTTGTTGTATGTTCCGATAATGGAAAGTTTATCGGTTTCGACAATGCAAGTGCCATCCATGGATAATGGCTGGGTGTTTAAATTTCGCTTTAACGACAGCAGACAGCATTGTGTTTTCGAAGCATTAAATTCTACTGTTAGTGGTTCTTCAGTTAGTTATACTGTAATACAGTCGAAGAGCAGTGATGGGGGTCCGGGAACGAATATTAAAATCAGAGAGTACTGTCGTCAGCAAAGGAATATATTGGATTAGAAGTAGCAAGCAAGAGATCGTTGATGAAAATTAAACAGAGTGTCGGAGACAGAACGGAGCCCTGGGGCACACCAGCATTCATTTTGTGAATATCAGACTTGAATTGAACTGAATATCCAAGACAACTTGAACTGAACGTTTCGAAAGGTAATTTCTAATCCATTGAAGAAGAGAGTCATCGATTCCAAAAACACGCATTTTCGACAAAGGAGCCTGATGCCAAACCCTGTCAAATGCCTTAGAAATCTCAAATGCAACTATCATGCTTTCGCCAGATGATGTACGCTTTGGTTCCACGTATCGGTGAGACATACTCGTACCATCAGATCACCAGTGGATCTGTTTCTACGAAAAGCGTGCTGCTGCTCATTGAGAAGTTTTCGTGTTTCGAGATATTTCATGAGCTGACGGCTTATCAGCGTTTCCATGACCTTTGAAGAAGGTTTTTTCCGCAGTCTCTATTAGGTGTACGCACTTTAATATTTCTACTACTTTTCTTTATGCCTAATGGTCCACTTATAAGCATTAAATTTGTTTCGGTTCAGGCTGTACTCCTATTTCTCCTTTTTGTTCTATATTAGGCCATTTTTGGTTTTCAAGCAATCTTTTCAATTTAATTTAAAAATCACAAATCGACTAAACCTTACCGAAAATATTTCCAAACTGTAACTTTCATTAAGCAAGGTACATATGTTTAGATAATGGTACAATTTGTACTATCTACACAGAAATGACGGTAACTGCATTTAACAAATTTTCGTCTGAACTAGTGAACTAGTAGTCCATATATTATAGCAAAAGTTTGCCTAATCGAAACATTTTGATGAGTTATATTCGAGAAACTCATATAATAAAAATTAACTATATTTATCAAACATATACATACATATGTATATGATATACCACATATCTTGATTATCTTTTAGGCCTCAATTTTTCAAGATCACCGCCACTAGGGTATACTTATTGCAGTACCCTTCGAAATTATATTTTTCATAATTTGTAGGACTTGTCATCTACATGAAGAAATAATACTAGACTTAGTTAATATTTTCAAATAGGTCGTCTTCTGTCTAAACATTCTTTCTTATATATATATATATATTTATTTATTTATTTATATATATATTTATAAAGAAATTAACACTCATGTGGGTATGAATACACTTATAATGCATTGGCATGTGTTAGTTTTTTGTAAAATGGGTAGAGAGAGAAAAAAAGATGTTTGGACTCAGTGATAGCATCCAACATTTAATGGGAAGACTAGATTCTTAGTGGAAGTTGGCTTGTTGTTAATTTCTAGTCATCTTACTTGATTTTTATTAAAAGAAAAAATGAATGTCTTTCGAGTGCGAGCGCGGTTGCGATTCGAACACCGAATCTTCCGATTTGGAAGCCAGTCCAATACAACTTGTGCCACTGTCACCCACGACTTGTTAGTCTTCGAATTTTATTTCATCCCCTTCAGAGAGAACGGCCTTCTATTCTATTGAGTCAAAAGGAAGCTGTCTTTTTTTAATTTCGGGAATAGCTAGAAAACAGACAGGTCTAAATCAGGCGAAAAGGTCGTTGCGGTGAGGCGGTGCATTACCGTGATACAAAAGCCAAAAGTTGCCTGCCCATAGTTCTGACCCCAACGGTTTTTCTAAATTGATTGTATCGACCCAAACGATATTTGCGTGATGTCAGCAAAATCTCTAATTGTCAATCGCGATTCTTGACCACCATGACGTAGTTTTCACCGATAAATGTTAAAGAACGGCCAGGACTGCCAATCGAAACAATTGCTCAGGACAGTTCATTCCTTTTCCAACGTTTGGGAAGCCGAAATTCCATTTTGAAATCGAAAAATGCACATTTTTAGATGAAAGTAAACAAGCACATCTCATTAGCTACTAAATAAAATGACACGAGATTCGACACAGATGAAACCACTCGTTTGAATACTCGTTTGAGATCAACATCTAGGGTTGTTGCAGTCCTCTTTCAAATTATGTATCATTCTTTGTAGAACTTGTACACTGTCATTCATCTGAATCACATTTTCAGAATTTCCCAGAATTTCGAATTTCGTTCTGATATTTTTTTTTATTGGATGAATCGTTGTGGAGCATTGGCGTGGATTTTGTTGTTAACATAGCCCCAAAGGAAAAAAGTCTAATGGTGCACGATCTCAGTAGCCAATTGAAGTCTATATTTCGAGAAATCACACGTTCACGAAATTAGTCACTCTTTAGAGCCATTGTTTCACCAGCTGTGTGTTATATGGCGCCGTCCTGCTGAAAATAAACATCGTCTACGTCCATTGCATCATTTTCAGGCAAAAAAAAGTCACTTAACGTGGTTCGGTAACGCAATCCATTCACCCAAACGGTCGCATCAGCATCATTGTCGAAAAATATAACCCATTTACACCGCCAGCCCATAAGCCGCATCATACTGTCAGACGTTGTGGATGGATAGTTTGTTCCTCTTGGGGTTTCGGAGCCCCAGATGCTATAGTTTTGTTTGTACCCAGACAAATGGAAATCATGAACTTGTTCAGTCACTCCAGCACACAATCATCGAAAGTCGGGCGTTATGCGTTGTCTGCTGGCTTCAATTATTGCTTCAAATGCTCCTTATCAGTATATATGTGAAGCTCTTTATACAAAATGCGGTATAAAGTGGTTGCGGATAGGCTCAATTCTTATGATCGTATCTAAATGGACACACCTGGGTTATCAGTCACACACTCAGCTACGGCGGCGATTTTTTCAGCTGAAATTGCCAGACGAACACACACGGAGTCTTCACATCATTAACCTCTGCGAGACTTTCAAATTTATCGATGATGATGGCCAAATCAATACGAAGTTTAAGAAATATTTCCGCGATATTTTCACTGTTTTGGAGTGAATTTTCACTATTTCAACACATTGTGTTAGTGTGTACCAATCCATATTTAATAATCTCCTAGCTTTTACTTTTCAAAAGTCATCGCAAGGATAGTTTAATGTTGACAGTTCAGCTATGGCGCGAAATTTAAAATGGCACCTCTTGTTGGATGACGGCCTATATGGCCGCCTTCTAAACATAAATCGGTTACATATACAGAGAGAACAGTAGCGAGTACGAGAGACATTCTTGCTTCGCCTCATAATGTGTGTAGTCAACTTTTCTTCTGTCCATCATTTAGCCAATAAGTTTTACATGCTGTAAAAAAAACCTTACTGTTACTGTGTTTAAATTCATTAATGTGTAATTAATTAAACTAAGAAAATAATGTTTAGTTTAAGAAAAGGACTTACCAAATATGCAGTATTTTTTTTTTAAACCTTTAACCTTTTTTTAACTAACGGTTTTTACCCAATATGAAGCAAGAGACAGGAAATTCCACCGAAGTTCCCAATGTTTTCTAACAATATTCCTCATGTCGGGATTTCCTACCGCTCTACTAAATTGAAGCCGCTCCACATTGTCGAGTGCGATGTATCTATTGTAGTTGAGTCACCTGTCCGTATCTTTTCGACCGACGTAGAAGATTAGCGCTATCGATAATCAGTCCTAGATCAGCTCTTTATAATATCTAGATAGCAAAATGCTGCTGGAGGAATATAATCGATAAAGGTCAGGTTATTCGTCGAAGTCGTTTTTCTTGCAATGTGTCTTCGAGTCAACTTAACGATAAAATTGTCCACTCTTATTAAGTTTGCCCCGTGTTAAACACCTTATTAGAATAGAATTTTAGGTATTCCGACCCTGATCTTTCCTACCAGGAAGGCAAATCTTTAGGCAATCTCTTTCAAACACGCACGCGAGTTTTTTCTAATTATCTTGCTCTCACTTTGAACAAGACGGGACTTCAAATACAAGCAGAGGACGGATAAGGGCCAAGTAACAGATTTCTTCCACCCTTTGCCTTCCCAATTGACTTTCGCTATATTTTTTTTATATTTAACGCAAGCTCGAGGGATTTTGAAGTACTTTTAAAATGTTTGTAAACAACGCGTGAGAAGGGAAATTAGGAAGAAAATAAGGAAAGGTACGTACCAATGTGCATTGGTTTTGAATTTTTTGCAGGCTATTACCAGAGCAACATCTATATGTTTTTTTTTTTTAATATAGATATTGTTCTGTACGTGATCAAGTCTTCTGCTTACGTTATGGGTAAAGTGAAAAATCGTAAAGTGATTTTACAAGATCGCTTGTGTAGATGTTGAATGAAATTGACCAATTTCATTGGCCGCCTGTTCAGGTTGAAGAATAGCCATACGGTCTAAGTCCACTTATGCTTCGTAGGCAGACAGAATACTAGATAACAGTTTACACCATGCTTCCTTTTGGAGCCTAATTGATGATCCGGAAAAACATTTCTGTCCTTAACCCACTTAGTCAGGTCAGGACTCTATTGATCACATTTTCTTGGAATTAAGCTGTCTTCCAATGCGCTTTATTCAAAGCATTATTAAATAGGATGGTGTAAATGACCACGGCTCCTAGTGGGAGACGTCGAAGCACAATGTACGGAATTTGATCTTTTCCCACTGATTTGCTAATTATCAGTGATTCAAAGGTCGCATGGAGGTTTTCTTTCGAAATGAACGGGGGTCGCACTCTCTCATCAGCTATATTACTATTTGTCATATTTTCATCATTGAACACAGTAAATCCTGAGTTTTTGAATTGCCAGTTCTTAACATCATTTCGAAGATAGTGCATCGCACTTGGGGATGTTTGCGGACAGCAATTACGTTATCCAGAACGCTCTATTTTAAAACACATAGTCAGAAGTCTAAGAGTTTGCTGATGTTTTTGCATTTAAGTGATCTACTCTTGCGAATTGACTCCGATTAGTTTTCAATCGACATAAAGTAACGCTTGCTATTGCCTTATGCTATTATGGATAAGTAAATACAAATTTTTGAAGCACTAGAATGTTATAAAAAAAACCAATAAATGATAATTAAATAACTTTGCAGGCGCATCCACAAATCACAGGTTATCCAATTTAAAATTTGGTAGACATTGAAATGATCAATGTCCCTCTTAGGGACTAGCCCACCTTTGCCTGCTGTTTAAAGGCAAACATCCCACTAATATGTTTTGCTTTGGGAATGATTTTGCGTTTGGGTGAGCTGGGTAGGTATCCAAAATGGGAGTATTTTGCAATCATTTCTAGACCAAGTTTTCGCTTGTGCCCCTTTGGCTCAATCACAGAATTTAAACTCTAAAAAAAGTGATGTTATCCAAACTTTTTTTTATTGACAAGCACAAATGCCCATAACAATGAGCTATTCTTCTAATTTCAATTTTTTTAAAATTTTAATTTTGGTGGGGACTGAGGTCCCCATTTATTTGGCTTAATACAAGCTTAATCTAACTTACAAACTAAGACTTAAAAACTAAAAAATAAGGGAATGGGGGAGGAGATCTAGTTCGAGATAAGGGAGTGCACAGGTTGAATTCAAAAACGGAGAGGTTTTAGGTGACCTTTCGGAGCATATGGGAGATTGGTTCTTTGAAACCATAAGAGGTGCGGTGCGTCGGTATATAGAAGAGACGAGGACATTTTAAATTATGAGGGCTAGTGTAGAAGGAAATAGAGTTGTAAAGGGAGGCGCAATCCACCGAACCAGAGAGAAGTCGATGAAGAGAATGTCAGAAAAGTCCCTGCGTTTTTCGAGGGTGTTCAAGTTAAGAAATTTGCGGCGGTCTCGATAGGGTGGCAAAATAAAAGAGTTATCGCAGGATAGCCCTTGAAAAGCAAATCGAAGCAAACTGTGTTGTATGTTCTATATTCGGGATATATAGACTCTCTGAAAAGGGGACTACACTTGGTTGTCATATTCGAGAAGGGGCCGAAGAAGGGTAATGGAACGTGATCTTGCCACATAGGGGTTGCAAAATTCTTTGGACCATCGCCTGATAAAAATAAAATAAGGTTAGCCATGCAGAAAATAAAGGCGAGGTGAAGATTGATTGGACTTACGAGATAAAGTAATAGACTGAGATTTGATGACATTAAGCTCTAAGCAGTTTTTTAGACACCATGTGGAAAACCTATCAGGTTTTCTTGAAGGAAAATAGAGTCTTAGAGTGAAGAGAATTTAGTGTCGGCGGTGTAAATGAAACGGATACGGGGTAGAGGGTTGACCGAAAGCGAACGTTATAATGATGTTATAATTTTCCAGATAAGAAGATATCAAAGCCGAGGGAAGACAATTTGAAAAGGTTCAATTGATCAGATACTTTATCAACGGCCTTAGAAAAATCTGTACCAATAGCATCGTTTTCGATGGTATTTACTAAAACAAGCTTCTTTCATCTGCGTTACAAATTTGGATAATGTTGAAAATTGAGTATATAAAGTAATTTCGTAATCTGCACATTCTTTCTCATCTGCATATTCCTTGCCGATTCTTAAACTTCAGACTATTCTCACTAACCAATAACTAGCTTTTTCAGAAGTGAAACTGGAATGCATTTTAACCTCTCCTAACTAATGCATTTATAAGTAGCTATGTTGATCAAACATGTGTTTTTATAAAGTCCAGTGTTTGATTGCGGCACTTTCTGTAGAAAACGTTAGAACAGTTTATGCCTATGCACGAATTCCACAATTCTGTAATCATTTTCTTACAAACACATATTTTTTAATTTTCATTTATAAGGTCGAGTTTTTTAATATGACAAAACCTTCCTTGCATCATTGCAAGAAAAAAGATGCATACTTGTATCAAACCCTTTCACATTACGTATGTGCACAATCAAGGAAAATGTCAAGTGAAGTCACAATTCACAGATAAATAAGTTTTTTTTTTTAAATTTCCGTCACAAATAAAAGAGTATGCTGATTAATAAGGTTTGAAAGTGAACAAATCAGTAGTAGTTAATACATTTTCATCCACTCTTGAATCAGATTTTAACATTTCTTCCTGGTAAATTGAATACTAGATAATCTAGTTCTGACTGCATACAATGTTGTCTAAAGGGCTGTCGCGTCTTATGATAGCGCTACCTACTCCATCAGAAAATCTTGCAATGCCATGTAAGATTAACAGAGTTTGAACGCTAGTCTTATACACTCCAAATTTAACTTTGAATTCTCCAGTTATTTTCGTAAGAATATATCATTCTATATTCTTACGTAACTCTAATTCTTTGAAATTATAGAGTCTTTTTTGTAACGTATTCTATCCAAATCTTTTTCTACATCAATAAAGATTATGTCCAGATTTTAACGGCGTTGTGATTTTTCTCTATTATTCATAAATTGATATCATAATATAATTTTGAATTGCGTTGTAAGTCGTCTTGCCTCCCACATCATCGTATTGACTATCAACAACTTTGTCTTGAACTACTTTGTATATTTTCGTTGGTTATCATATAACAGCTGCTTCGGAACATTTTACTGGTTCTCGTGTCGTAAAATAGTAAAACAAAAAGCTATCCCTCCACTTAATAAGCATACGGTCTGTTTTAAACATTGTTTCGAACAAAACGGCGGCAATCCATTGCATCAAAAGTATTATATGTGATCTCCGATCAAACGTGTCCGTTTTATTTTTTTAAGCTTGTTATATTTTCCGCACAATCGGTTGTTTCTTTCTTATTTGCAACACCGACCCCAAAATCCTAGTGCAATTTCCACAATAATTCTCGATGAACCTGAAGTAAACGAGGAACTAAAGATATTTCTGGACTTAGTCTATTTGCTAGCAAAATGCCTCCAGATGCTTACTGGAGTTCTTTTTGCTTCTGAGTGAACGAGGTATCGCTATAGAAGATTCTTGTTGTCGAAGTGTTAATGTCGATACAGCTCGATGTAAAACCCTTATAGTTCTTCGTTGAACTCATTTTCTGTCGAATTGAAATTTGAAATCGAATTCCATTTGACTGAATCCACTTTTCCTCTTCTATCTGCTATTACTAGTCGATGCCAGAAGTCAGGCTTAGATATCAGAAAAACAAACATTTCACTGTGCAGTGCTTATCCTTGCCGTAACCGCTTCCTTACGTTCTCTTCACTCGGACTTGATATTTATTTTCTAGTAGATGCTCATATGTACCAAATAAAGAAGTACGAGGTCTGTTCAAAAAGTATCTGGCTTTTATTTATAAAATCAACATTTATTTAGATGCAAATATGTATCATTAATGCCCTTCAAAGTACTCAACTCGATCTGGTACACACTTTTCCTAACGGTTCTGCCACGGCTGGAAAGCCTCTTCTGGTATGGCGCGCAGGTGGACCGTCCCAATTTCCATGATGTCTTATGGTCTGAATTTTCAGCATGAGGAAGCCAGAAGTCACAGGCTTCATAAAACTCCGAATCATGAATTTGCCAACAGTGATTTGCCCACAGATCCTGCCGTCTACGTCTCACTGCATCACGAAGTTGATGCAGAACCTCTTGGTAGTATTTCTTTGATTGTTCTGCGTCATGAAAATATGTATATCATTTGCTCCGGTTGATCCATTCTATAATATTACAGTCCTGAGTAAGAGAGCTCTGTTGCATAGCATGACAAGGAAAGTGTCAAAGCGAATAAGCGTTCCACAGCCAACTCTGTCTTTGAATTTTGATGTCTATAGGACACTGGCATGTTCTTTTGTGGAGCCACATTTATCTGTGAAATATGGTAAATGACATTACGGTTTCCGTGGACCACTCTTTCTGATCACAGATACCTTCTCTTTAGTCTAAATGAACATTCTTTTATTCAATCTATCTGAATAAATGACTTTGATTCTTATATCCACTGCCAAAACCTAACTACTTCTCCGAAAAATTTGGACCGGCTGATATCGCAGTAAAACAAAATTTTTAAGGACGCATATCCCCCTTTGGTCGATAGACCTAAAACCACATAAACAAGCCTGTGACTAGGAATTGTGAATGATGGGAATCCAATCCTGAAGGATCTTTGTAGAGGGTTTTCCAATAGGGACTTGACAACTTTAAATTTAATTTGTGAACGCATTCTTTCACTAATCATCAAACTGTCACTGTCAATTTATTCAGAAAACTCAGCGTCTGCAAATTATAAAATTTTCTACCGAAAAATGACTACAACTTTAAGAGCGTTAACTCCAATTTTCGGTCGTAATTCTCACCCAATAACAAGTTTAGTGCAAAAATTTGAGTCTACATATTCGTTGTGTGATGTTGCCGTGTCAGTGAGACAACGGGTTGGTCGAAGTGTCGAAAATATCGCTGCCGTTCAGGCGTCCGTAGCAAACGATCCAAATCAGTCAATTCCACGGCGTTCTCAAGAATTGGGCATCGCTCAGACCACATTATTGCGTATTTTGCGTAAGGATCTTGGTTTACACCCATACAAGATCAAACTGACTTAAGAATTGAAGCCGATGGACCATTTGAAGCGACGTACGTTCTCCGATTGGGTTCTGGAGAAGATGCGCCAAGATGATGAATTTCATCGCAAAATCTTTTTCAGTGACGAAGCTCATTTCTGGCTCAATGTGCTCGTCAATAAGCAAAATATGCGTTATTGGTCTGGTGAAAATCCACATGTGCTTCATGAATCACCACTTCATCCACAAAAAATAACTTTTGGTGCAGTTTGCATGTCGGCGGCGTTATTGGGCCATATTTTTTCGTCGACGATAACGATCGTCACGTTACTGTGAATGGTCGCGTTATAGCGCTCGTGTCGTTGGAAATTGGGTCCAACAAATCGACCGCTGCAAACGTGCCAGCGGTGGCCATATTAACGAAGTCGAGTTCCATTCATAAATGATTGTACTTCAAGCCGATAATAAAGTTTTTGAAATATCTCAAATGACTTTCGTTCTATTTTAAAAAAAAAGTTGTCAAGTCCTTATTGGAAAACCCTATAGAAACATAGCCTATAGACAAAACCTTGGTATTTCATAACACATTCATCCTTAAACGAGTTTCAGTAGACAAACGAATATTAATACGAATCCATTTCAAATAGCCGAAGATAGTTAAAAACTAGCGCATAGCTCTCATAAAAAATAATAAAATAATCCGTATTTGCTATGTACCTGGTAATTGAGACATTTTAGGAAACTGTGAATCCGATATATTTGATAAAAGTCGAATAACGATTTCAGTCTTTAATGATATAGAAATCTTGCTCGAAACATGTTAATTCATGCTCAAATTTGATGCTGTATATAAAGACAATTACAAGTGGTGAGGGAACATAACCCATAATTAAAAGCAGACAGAACTGGCTTGATCTATAAGAAACGCACAAATTAATCCTTATCCGTTTTTTGGTTATTAATTGGCATCATAGTAAGCAGGATCATTGATAACTGCTTGTAGACATGCCAATGTCTGTAGGAACTGCAGAGATGAAAAGAAGGAAGAATCTACTCTTCATCTGATATTAGCAAATCACCATGACCGTCTAGTCACTCCTTGAGATATGAGAATTTTCACGGCTTTCTCTGACCTACGTAAACCTAGTCGGTGCATGTTTTCCCTTAACAAAACCCAACCTACATACATATGTTCACAATTAACTACAATATGTTACGCCTATTTAAGATCAAGTTCCTACTTGGATTGTTATAGTTACCACCCTATTTTCTTAACATAACTTTAAACTTTGTTTTGAAAAAGATTTAACAACTAAAGAACAAATATTGGTCTGATGGTTTCACACTTATTCCTTATATGAACATTGCTAATCTCTCACATTGTTAAAGTCTCCCACTCTTTGAGACAATTATACAAGGTGTGGCAAAAGTAATGTCGTAATATCAATTTGCTGCCATTTTGTTATAAATGAAAAAAAATGGGCTCTGTTTTCACGAAAAGTTTATTTGAATGTGTAAAATTGATGACATTACTCGTAAGTTGAAAAAATGATATCGGTCAAATAACCACCTCCTGATTTGATACACAAAACATCTGACTCCAAATTGGTGATTTCTTCTTCAATGTTGGTTTTCAAGACTTGCAAGAATTCTGGCGTCGTCAGATCTGGTAATCTGGCTGACCAGTTCAAATTGCCAATACGATCATACGTCCTGGAAATTGATGCTTCAAAATCTGCGTCGTTGACTTAGCTGTGTGAGCGGTTGCTCCATCTTGCTGGAACCAACAATGCTCGAGACCCAATTCAGCAAGTTGTGGTAAAAAAAACTCGCTTAACATTTGTTTGTGGTGCTCACCAGTTACGGTTACGCCGGTGCAGTCGGCGACCTCAACAAAATAAGGACCAATCACTTTTCACTGTGAGTGACGCAAAAAATAGTTAATTTGAAGAGATGCAATGGCTCTTCGTGCTTATTCCTATAACCACTCGGCTTCGTCGCTCATTATGATTTTGGACACGTAATCATCCTCTTCTTGCATCAGGTTTAACAGAGCATAGGAGTAAGTTAACCTCACTCGACAGTCAGCAGGCAGCGATTGGTGAACGGTTTGCTCTTTATAAGGGAATATCTTCGACGTAACTGCTGTGGCACATTCGCATTATGACATTACTCACCTTGTATGTACATATGTGTGCAAATATACATATAAATATTGTCGAGGAACACGTACAAATTTTGTCTGCTGCGTTGTCTTTCTCTTTGTAAATCGTTGTCTTGTCCAGCCAAAAGACAACAACGAAATCACTTTGTTGGATAGCCCGGGATAACTCGGGATAGCCCGAGAAGCTTACATAAAGGTGCACCAAGTAATTTGCTATAATTGCTATCAAGGGCACGATTTGAAGGCGAATTCCTATATAAATATAAATAGTAGCTTCGGTGAAAACATTTCTGTTCCGAGACTGGCACATAGTTGGCGACTCTAATAACATATCCATGGTGCTAAACGCTATAGGCCTCTAAATGAGGCTGTTAATATGTACATCATATTTTGCACGGGCATTTGGGTATGCGATAGTTCTGATCGAAGTGGGTACCGTGTTTGGACCAAGAACAACGACGTATTGATGATTCAGGGCGCTGTTTGGAGTGCTTGGAGCTGTTTAATCGAAATAAAAATAATTTTATAAATGATCTCTATTTTTATTAAAAGCATTTTGTTAACAAAGCATGGCTTATGTATTGGATAATCCCATGATGAGAAATGAAAAAGCGTTAAGAGAGATTCCTTGGTAAATATCATAATTAGCCAATACTACCATATTGTTGTGTGATTTGATGTGATTTCAATTTTCGTTCTGATAAGCTTATACTCATAAGATTCTTTCTTTATGCATTAAAGCCTTACGAGTATATAATTCAACTATATACATCTTTATTTGATGAACCTACCGTTTGAGTAGCAAGTCACTAATCAATGTGATCACATCGTTTGCTATCTGTAAAGGATTTAGCACCTCTTCGTACGACAAAACATTCTCGTTTCATTAGATATCTTTGTACATTTTGTCCGCTTGTTTTGTTGCTTTGTCATCATGCATAAATCTCGTATCCGATTGACTAAATACGAGGGCGGGTCAATAAGTCCGTGACTTTTTGAATTTTTGACCTCTTTACTGAAACAGCAACACTGCTCCTGTCAACAGGCATCTGTCAGTTGACTCCTGTCAAAATTTAAACTTGCTGCGTCAGTTAGTTTGTGTTTGACAGCTATTTTTATCAGACTACTCTCTAATTTGAGGAGAAAATGGAAAAAAGTGAATTTCGTGTGCTTATTAAGCATTATTTCTTGCGAAAAAAAACCATTACCGAAACCAAGGCTAAGCTTGATAAATACTATGGGGACTCTGCACCATCGATTTCAATGGTAAAAAAGTGGTTTACTGAATTTCGTTGTGGCCGTACAAGCACTGAAGATGCCGAACGTCCTGGACGACCAGTTGAGGTCTCTACACCCGAAACAATCGAAAAAATTCACGATATGGTGTTGGCCGACCGAAGATTGAAAGTGCGAGAGATTGTGGAAGCCGTAGGGATATCGCATGGCTCAGTGGTTTCAATTTTGAATGATCACTTGGGCATGAGAAAGCTTTCCGCAAGATGGGTGCCGCGTTTGCTCACAGCCGACCACAAACGCAATCGTGTAACAACTTCACAGGAAGGTTTGGCGTTGTTTAATCGCAATATGGAGGAGTTTTTGCGCCGTTTTGTAACCGTGGACGAAACATGGATCCATCACAACACACCAGAGAACAAACAACAGTCAAAACAGTGGGTTTCTAAGGGTGAATCGGCGCCAAAGAAGGCCAAGGTGGGTTTGTCAGCCAATAAAGTTATGGCGACTGTTTTTTGGGATGCACGCGGGATAATCCACATTGACTACCTTCAAAAGGGAAGAACAATCAATGGGGAATATTATGCCAACTTATTGGACCGATTAAATGACGATTTGAAAAAAAACCGACCTCATTTGGCCAAGAAAAATGTTCTTTTCCACCAAGACAATGCAAGGGTGCACACATGTGCAGTTGCCATGGCAAAAATCCATGAATTGGGCTATGAATTGCTCCCTCATCCACCCTATTCTCTAGATTTGGCTCCGAGCGACTACTTCTTGTTCCCAAACCTGAAGAAATGGCTTGGTGGAAAAAGATTTGACTCCAATGATGAAGTCATCTCGCAAACAAAGGCCTATTTTGAGGAAGTCGACAAATCATTTTTTTTGGAAGGGATAAAAAAATTGGAGAAGCGTTGGACAAAGTGTATAGAGCTCAAGGGAGACTACGTTGAAAAATAACATTATTTTTTTATCAAAAAATCTGTGCTTTATTCCAAAAGTCACGGACTTATTGACCCGCCCTCGTACAATGAAACTTAACTCCATTAATCTTTGTTTGTTTTGAGCCCGTTTGGAATCAAAACCCGATAGTTTTTCACTCTCCATACAGTAATGCTTATACATATAATCTGGTCGTAGATGCCAATATCTTCTTATATGAATAAGTGCATTTTGTTAGTCTGCTATTCTTTGCAGTATTGCTGTTCTCCCTAATTGAAGACGCGAATAAGAGTAATTGCCTACACGTCATTCATATATTCGAGCTCCTATTTATAAAGTGGTTATATAATAATCTACATCAATAATGACAGTGGGAAATTAAGAAGAACTCTAGTTAGAACTAGCATGTGCTTATAACAATTTAAACTCCATTAGTAGGTAAAAGTCTCCCTTCAATTTATTTGTGTGAATTTTAAGCTTCATTAAAGCACGAATATTTGTAAACCTTTATCAGAGGGTTGAAAGTTGATTGTATTCATAAAATATTTACATCCCAGTAATTTTTATTGAAAAATATACATTTTCTTATGTTGCAACCACGTGCAATTTGGCTGTTTGAGAACGCTTATTAATAGCGAGTATCATCTGGAGATTAATTTATCTGAGCGAAAAAATGATAAATATTTTAAGCGAAGAAATTACTATCCTCGTGGGCGATTTTTAATTTTTTACCAAAATGCAACCAGTTGAATAGAAAGTACGATTGTTCGCTACTTTTGGTTTTTATTTGAAGTTAATACAAAATTGGCAAATAGCAAGAAGCAGCTACAATTTATCGCTTGCAATAAGGAGCATGTAGGCGCAAAACTCGTCTCTATGGAATGAATGATCTTCGAGAAAAAATATACACCAATTTAAACTCTGAGTTCATCTTCTCCCCAGCTTTCTCCCTGTAATGTATGATATCTCTACCAATCTTCGGGACATAAAAATACAGTTTTATCAATATTTATCCTTTTCTTACTACCGGTTTCGGGGTCTTGTATGATTGAGTTTGATTTTCAGAAAAAGGAATCAAAAGTACGAGTACGAGTATTCTCGATTATAGTCATAAAAATCCATGGAAACTGTTGTAATTGTAAAACGAAACAGCCAAGCGTTAACAATTCAGTGGTTGAATCAAGAAGAAGGAAATGATACAATTCATTTATTTAAGTACTAATAAGCATTGACAGTTGACAATAGGTACTAAGTGCTAAATTAATGGTTCGTTTTCGTTTATAATTTAATATATTTCCTGAACAATTAATTTAAATTTGCTTTGTTTAACATAAACAATCCAAGAGATTGTGGTGTAGTGGTAGTAGCAAACGCTTCTCACTCGAAGGGTCCCGGTTCGAATCCTGCCCATGGCAAAATCAGTTTTTCATTGTATAATTGGAACTCAGACAAAAAAATTCTGCGTGTGAAGGCATAACACTCACACGTAGATTTGGCTGTTATAAGAGTTTCAAGCAATGAAAAAATACTGGGAATTATATCTCGAATCACTCTGAGTGAAGAAAAACTCTCCGTCCTATTCGGACTTCCCACCCCTGGAGAGTAAACATAGAAACCAAACACACCTGAGTTTCAAACCACTACAAAAACAATTTTCCTTTCTCCTCCTTCTATCTTTCCGCCCGCGCCCTGACAACAGTAAAAGGGTATCAACCCCTTAGGCGCGCGTAAATTATAAAAAAAAAAAAATATATATATATATATAAAAAAAATAAAAGTTGTTTAACTCTAATTTGTGAATTTCATCTTTAGTTGAGTCCAAATTTGACCGTTAATTTTTCAAGTTTGATGGCATTAACGCCTTTTGTTAAGAGATCTTCCATCATTTCGTTGGTCAGTATGTAGTTTAGCTTTATTATGCGATTTCCTAGTTTTTCTCGTACGAATTTGTCCTTGATGTCAATATGTTTTGTAGGCTGAGAATACGTGTTATTGTTGGCGTCGATTCCTTCTCTAAACGTTTTAACCACATAGATTCTTGTATTGCATATTATATTCATATTGACATCAACTCCGACTCAGTTGTCGATAAAACAATCTTTTGCTGGCTTTTGGTGGCCCATGAAATCGCACCGCCTTGGAATATGAAGATATAGCCAGTAGTTGAACGTCGGCTGTCTATATCGCTAGCCCAATCTGCATCGCAGTAACCAGTAATTTCAGATTCTACTTTTCGAAAAGTTTAACCTCTGTTGATGGTTCCCTTCAAGTACCTCATCACGCGCTTAGCTGCAGACCAATGTGCCTTCCCTGGATTGACACCAAATCTGCTTAACAAATGACGTCGTAGCAAATGTCGGGGCGTGTGATTTGTGCAACGAATAATAATGATCCTATTGCTTGCATGTAAGGCACTTTGGACATTTCACGAATCTCACTCTCATTAGATGGGCACATCTCAGATGACAGTTTTTGGTTCATGTCAACAGGGATAGAGATGGGTTTGCATTCTTCCATACCATAGCGTAAGACATCAAAAATGTATTGAGACTGATCGATTGTAAGAATACCTGTTTTTTTGTTTCGTGTTATTCGAATTTCCAGAATGGAATTAGAGAGTTCGCTCTTTAAATACTCTACGAGACTCGAATCGTTTGAAAATCAGTACATCATCAATGTATATGGCGACAAATAAGATTTTTGGTCCAAAAACTCGATAATATATGCATTGGTCAGTATCGCTGCGTGCCAGACCGACACCAATGAGGACTTTATTTAATTTCTCGTTCCATGCCCTCCTCGACTGCTTCAGACCGTATAAGGACTTGTTCAATCTGCAAACCCTTCCCGAGTTTTCGTCATACGCGATCGGCTGGTTCATGAAAATTACTTCTTTCAAATCACCATTCAAGAACGCGGTGAGGGCGTCCATTTAGTAGATCTCTAGATCATATTTAACAGCTAGGGCTAGTAGGTATCGAATAGAAGTGTACTTAACTACAGGTGCGAAGGTTTCTTCATAGTCGATGTCCTTTTATTGATTGTACCTTTTCACAACCAGTCTTGCCTTGTAACGACCAATTTCGCCTTCAGAATTCTTTTTGATTTTGAACACCCACTTAGAATTAATTGGTTTCTTTCCAGGTGGTAAAGGTGTTAGCGACCAAGGTTTATTCGCGTTCAGGGAGTCGATCTCTTCTTGCATAGCTGCTTTTCAAAGGTTAACATCTGGACGAAATAAGGCTGCTTCGACGGTTAACTGCTTATTCTTTATCTCAGTGGCACAGAAATTGTAATGTGGATATGTGTGCGTTGGTTGTGGCTGACCTTCGTTCCCATGCGTTTATATGAAAGACCCATGAAGAAGTTCTGTAATACAGTTGGGGTTAGCAAATATCATTGCTATCGAAAAATCTTTAAATTTTATAAATGTTTGTTGTGATACTCATACATGCTTTAAATATATAGTAGTACAAATCTTTCGGTTAAATTTTAAAGCCAACAATTACTACTCTTAATGGGGGTTGAGTGTAAAAACAGAATATGAGTATATGTACTGAGTATTCAGTCTCGAATTTAATTGAGAATGAATAAAAATGCTCGTACTCAGTCGCAAAGGACTATCCGATCCTGAAGTCAAAGTTAGTTTCTGGTGCTTGTACACTCAACAGTACTCTAAGTCAACGATAACATACTAATTGTATGAACTTCGTGGATCTGCAAATCAAATATTTTTGTAATTAAGTATTTAAGAATGAGGAGTGCTGTCTTGTTAACTGATTCCTGACCAAGGGAATATCCCATGAAGACACATGCAGATTATAATCACAAACAATTTTTCTATATATTTAGAAATATATTTATAATTTTAAATTAGCAAACAAATTTATAGTTCCGACGGTGTATTGATTTTGTGTATTTACCATCAAGAATTGTACTATTATTATTATTATTATTTTTTCGTCTGCTTTTAGTTTCAATCAATATTTCCTTATACATACAATAAGTGATTTTTTTTTTCCAGATTTGTATCTTTTATGAAATTAGTACACAATAAAAAAAAATATAGAAAGTGAAAAGAGTGAAAGAAAAAAAATCAATTTAAAATGCTAAAAGCAATGTAAAAACTGAAAATGAAGTTAAGTGAGTGCTAAAAATTGATAAAAAGAAAATAGAAATGAAGTGATTTAATTTTGTGTTCCATTTCTAATTAGAGTCTCGGCAATTATCTCAATTACTCGTTATTCAGTTACTCAGTACGTTACCTCGTCCTTTCCGTCTGATGTATAAATTGCATCCCCTGACGAGGAGTGGCAAGGAAATGCCAAAAACGTGGATGGACGTTATGAGTCTCTCTCGCACACAATTCTAAAGAAATTAAACTCGTTTCTTTTATTGGTATGACCTCGAATAAGTTATGGTTAAGAATGTAGTAAAAATAATTATTTTATACCTTAGATAAAAAAAAAGATGAAAAAAAATATAAATTTTTTATTTCTCTTTATATATATTTTGTTTTTCTTCTTTTTCGCAGAAGAGATACACAACTTAAAAGTTGAACAAAACCGTCTCCAGCAGCAATTGACTGATGCACAACGTCGGGAGAAAATACTTATGCGAAGACTTGCCAACAAAGAACAAGAGTTTCAGGATTATGTTGTATGTTATTTGATCAATCTAATAGACATATGTGTCTACAAATAAGTTGGTTTTACTTAAAATTGTTCTTTTTTAATAGAGCCAAATCGCTGAGTATAAAGCCGCTCAGGCTCCTGGTTCTGCTGCATTACGTTCTGCCCTTCTTGATCCTGCCGTTAATTTACTCTTTGAAAAACTTAAGAAAGAACTACAGGCAACTAAAGCCAAGCTCGAAGATACTCAACAAGAATTATCTGCATGGAAATTCACCCCAGATTCTAATACGGGAAAACGGCTGATGGCTAAGTGTAGATTACTGTATCAGGTATAAAGTTATATATACATTTTATATTGAATTTGTCTATTAAAATTAATTGAATAATTTTTGTTTATAGGAAAATGAAGAACTTGGAAAAATGACATCTAACGGACGACTAGCAAAACTAGAAACTGAATTGGCTATGCAAAAAAGTTTCGCGGAAGAAGTGAAAAAATCTCAATCAGGTAAATACTCGTATAATAGAAGGCTTAAGAAATACAATATATAGGTAGGCTATATAGAACATTTAGTATTCCATAGCATACCTTAATCCCGTTTGTTTAACAGTAGAGAAAAAACTAGAGATCTTTAGAGATTCATTGATATGCCCTTCAATGGAAAATTGACATTAAAAAGCAACAAATTTTGGGCACTATCTTGGTGTACTGTACTTTCGAGAATAGAAATCTTGTTTAACGCACTCGGAAAATTTAATTTATTGAGTCTTATCTGTGTTCAAGTCCGCAATGAGATCGCAAAGGGAGACTTCAGGATACAAACCTAAGTTAATAGTACCGGTGTATTTTATTAGGACTTCCATTGGTTCACTTGTGAGCACACCTATAGATGTGATGATGCCAGGAATCAGGTCGATACTTTGAATGATCCCCCGACGTCTCTAAAAAGTCAGCTACATTTTATTTTCCTTTAACAACATGTAAATAAGAATAGAAGACTGCAGACTTCGCACTGCGATAGTTTTTAATTTCTCACACTGATAAATACACAGTTGATGTGTTTTATCTCGTCTAGGCTCTTCGGAGCACTAGTTTCATCGTAATTTGTCGTATCAACTAGTTTTTCGTACGCTGACCACACAGTTAGAGTAAATGCACGGCAATATGAGAAAGCGAATTAAAGCAGACTTAACATCTCTTATTTGAACTATTCACAAATGCTTTTGTCCTTGTTTAATATCCATTATCCTTCATCGGATGAAGAGCATCAAACCAAAAAAAATGTGTAGTACAACTCGAACTGTTTTTTCGGTCTTATAAGACCAACCCGCCAGAGGAGAAAAATTTAAAAGGCAAAAATGAAAATTATATTGTCCCACAGAATGTTAAAATTGTTGGTCGTTCGTTAAAAATGTTAGACACTGTGCTTCATCTTCCATCCGAGCGCTCACTTTAATAATATTCTAACTGCCAGCTCTCTGGACACGGTTAATCTGCTGATTGTGCACCTCGCAGCCAGATCAACGATTCCAGATTAACTATAGGAAGAATCCACAATCCGGTTGACTACAAGTTATAAAACCGTCATCTGTAGAGGTGTTCTTGTAAGTTGGCAAAACCACTGGGTAAGCTTTCTCATCAATCCTTTTCTTACGGTAAAGATGCTAAAGAACATTTGTCCAGCCAATCGCTAAGAAACGCGAATTTTCCTCATCGTCTTACAGACCCATTGCACTTTTCAGTTTATGAAAGCGCTGATAAACGGTCAGCTCATTAAATATAATATGTCGAGAAACAAAAACTTATTGTCAGTATTTTATTAGAAACAATTAAACATCTGAGTTTATGTTATGTCTCACCAAAAAGTAGACCCAAAGTCTATACCAATCGAATGAAAGCAAGATAGTTGTCTTTGATACTCGAAACGAATTGGAGATCAGGCCCTCTTTTAAAAGAATGTAAGCATTTATTATCTACGAATCTCTTGACCAATTGATTAGAGATAACTCTTCAAACGTTTTCAAACGATGTGCCACAGGGCTCCTTTCTATCTCCGGCACTCTTTTTAATTTTCATTAATAAAACGTCTTGTCTGCCACTTCTAATCCAAAATTAGACTACAGTACTGACTACATTACTCACGTAAATTCCGATATTAACAGCATAACTAATTTCTGAACCACCAACCGAGTAAAATATAATGCTTCCAAACACAATGTTGTGTGCTCTCGTTAAAGCGAAATATAAACACCCAGTTATCATCCATGAACAACACTTGGAGTGTCGAAACCGGAAAATTGTTAATTTCTTCCACCGAAACCATACGTTAGACCAGATATTTGTTGTCGCCAAAAATGTCACATTCCAACATCGACGTAATATTTCTTGCCTTACCTAGTTTAAGCACAATTTTAACCATCAGTGAAATTCAAACCTTCAACTGTAACACGTGTTTCGCTATGAATGGTTATCAAACTGCTCTCAAGCCTATCTTCGGACGAACTCCGAATTATCGCGATTCTTCCTTATCTGATGGAATGCGTTGCCGAACTTTTTATTTAATACTCATTTTTGACAAACATGTTAAGGGTACAGATATTCGCTTACAGGGTATTACAGATATAAACGCGCTAATTTTATGTATGTAAAAAAATAAATATATATTTATTCGACACTCGAAATAAACCATCCGAAAATAAGACTTAGTTGAAAATTAGTAAATTACATAAGCTGAATCCACAGAACCTTCGTTTTATAATCACAGCTTCTTAAAGCGGCTAGTTTTGTGTTCGATAACGTCGCATAATGATAGAAGTACCAGGTCTGTTTCGAAAGTATCTGACCATAGCGTCTTACGCGTGCCTACGATAGTAGGACCGTAACAGTCGCCGTATTTTGGGAGAGAACAGCAGAACAAATTTAACAACGTTACTGCATCAAATTTTGTTTAAAGTTTGGTGATTCTCAAGTGAAAACAAGTCTTGGATTTATGGGTATGATCGAGGAACCAAGTTCCAGTCATCACAATGGAAGCATGCAACATCTCAGTGGCCCAAAAAAGCAAGGCAGATGCGCAGCAATGTGAAAGTCATGCTGACCGTATTTTTTGAAACCAGTGACGTGGTCCATCATGAGTACGTCCCACACGTCACTACTACTACCAAGGAGTACTACTGAAAGGTCCTGCGTCACCTTCGTGATGCAGTGAGACCTGTTGGCAAATGGCAGTTGCCATTCATCACGATAGCGTTATCGCTCATTCTTAACACATGATTCGGAGTTTCTTATCCAAACACAATACACGTGGTGCGCCAACCTCCTTACTCTCTTACTGATCACGCTCCCACTGTTATATAATTGCGTCTCAATGAATGTTGATTTTATGAATAAAAGTGGGATACTTTTTGAACATACCTCATACTATAGCTGACTATCTAGTAATTTACTTTCTCGCTATTATAACCCTTTCTCTGGTTCAATCATTTGAAGGCGCCTTATATGTAGTATTGCACTCATACAATGTAGCAGCTCTTACATGAAAAAAACTATGTGATAATTTTATTGGCATATAATAAAGTTTCGCCTAAACGTCTTGCTATTTACCTAACCATATTTCATTGTATAAAATTAAATTATTTATTTTTATGACTATTTACAAGTTAAAACTTAAAAAAAAAAAACACACATTTTTTCATTTTAGAACTAGATGATTTTCTACAAGAACTAGATGAGGACGTCGAGGGCATGCAAAGTACAATTTTATTCCTGCAACAAGAATTGAAAACAACTCGAGATCGCATACAGTTTTTGGAAAAGGAAAATTGTCAACTTAAACACGGTATTATAGATGAACCAACCGAACCTGCAACAGAATTATCACAATATGGTCAACAAGAGCATCGTTCTATAAACGGTGGCATAACCAAAGAAGTCATACTCCATCGTTCTATAGAAAATTATTCTCTTCCTTCAAATACTAGTACAACAAATTCAAAATTCGTTCACAATAGTAGAAACCTCGAAACAATCGATGAAAATTCGTGTCAAAGGACACCTAATACCGGCAATGCGAATAGTTTTGGCAATAAAACATTGGGTAGTGTTATCACTAGTGAATTCTTTAATGGAACCAGTTCTAATGATGCCAATGGCAATGATTCTGAACTAGCACAACTTGCATCGGCGCATAGTGACGATTTGGTTATTGACGCCAGCAGTAATAGCAATAGTAATGTTGGTGTTACAGTTAAAACGCGGCTATCAACACGTAAACGTAATTATGACAGTGATTCAAGTGATTGTGGCAGCACGAACGGTGCAACAACGCGTAACTCGGTTGTTAAGAAAACGAAAAAGAAGACTCGTCGGGCATCTTCAGTGCTTTCTATCGATTTAAATGAAGACGACTCGCATATTGGTGGGGTCTCAGTTGGTCGAAGTGAAGACGAAAACAGTAATAGTCAGCCGACAAGAGTGATGACCAGGCGAAAGTCAGCTCGAAATCATCACAACGGTGGTGATACTAATATATAAAAAAAAAATAAAAATTAAATATAAATATATATATAAATAAAATCCGAAACAAAAACTTTTATTATAAATTTATATTTTTTTGTTTAAATTAGAACAAATGACCGTCTTAGTAGTGCAGTATCTTTAAATTTTATTTTTTTATTTTTTAGTTAAGTGAAATTCACAAAAAAAAATCAAAAACAAAAAAAAAAATGCCAGAAAAAATAATTAATTCTGTTTTATTTTTTAAGAATAATGGATAGTAATTTTTATTATTCAAATTGTACAAAATATAGAAATAAAAACAAAAGATATGTTTACTTACATAATTTTTAAAATGTCGATTGTTTATTTAAATGAGAGAGGGATCGAAAAACCGAATAAGCAAAATTAAAATTATAAAATGTGAATCATTTTAATAAATAATATAATATTTTAATAACGATAAATTTAAAGTAAGAAAGTGTATACATATATATACATACATATAAATATACAATGTGTGACAAAACAAATGCAACAGACAAAATATTACTTTTTCCTTTTTTTTCGAGTGTTAAAACAAAGAGTAGAAGCGTTCATAGATGTGCAGTAGTGGATAAATAGACTGTTCGCCTCAGGGAATAGCAAATAAACACGTTACGGAAAGTTTCAAACGTCAATGAGCTATCCAATGTTAAACACGGAGTAAAGCGTTGTGATTTCTTGTGGCCACCTACAATTTTGTTCGTGTTTCCTTGTACTTTTCTGTTTATATTTTGATAATCCAAAAATAATAAATTTTCTCTTTGATTAACAGTTGAAATACGTATGTAACGCGTATAATTGCATCTAGAAATATGTAACATATTTCTTTCACGTATCTGTATTGGTATTGCACCGCTTGTGGGGTTGGCAAATTTGCGAATCTAATTTGATTCGCCTTGTTAGTGACGTCAAGATTTTGTTGATGTTTTTGTATTTTAATTTTTCGGTCCTAACACTCGATAACATTTTCATTTCCGTCACTGTCATTTTTTCTTTATACTTCTCATACATAATCTAACCCTGCGATGTGTATGTTATATTAAAGCCGGGCGTACGACTGTCGCGTACAAAAAAACATTCTGGTCTATCATCGTAACCGATCGGATGATTTATTTGTTTCATGGTATCCGAATCGTAAACGAAATATAGATGCGTACCGACGCATGTATTTGACATTCAATTTGTGAAAATAAAACATTTCCAAAATAGGATACCGTAGCGATATTTTTGGAAGCAGAAAGATATGAACAGAGAACATTAAGCAAAGAAAAAAAGAAGATTTTTTAAAAATGTATCAAATATTTTCGAACTTTTAGCCAAATTATTTAATTTTGTGAAAGTACTCGGAGAAGATTCTACTATAATTTTTACTTACAAATTCAAAAAAATTTTCGTTTTCGCAAAGATTCTATTCTTGCGGAACTTTTGTCACATTTGTTTTGACGTCGGAGACAATCGGAAAGATATCATGTCATGCATCGGAATGCATCGCGCGAATTTGAGACGCGTTACTGTTATTCTGACACATCGCACAAGAAAATTTGTTTTCGTTTGGCCAATTAGGTTATCGGAACACATACCATGATACAAAATTCGTAAAAATCGGAGGAAATTCCGTTCCGAGTGGTTACGATGATCGACCAGATTAAGTTTAAGAATCATTCCTGTATCTGTGAGAAAATACCATTTAAGGCTGATAACACACCGGATCAGAAAAAATGTTTTTTGTTTCAACACACCAATCGAAACACTATGTAACAATCCAAATAATTTCGTTTTTCTGCTGCGTTTGGTGTGCGTTAAAAAAAGACAAAACTGAGTTTACGACTTATTTATTGTGACGTGCGTCACACATTCTCAACGAAAACTCTCAAATAAATAACCAATAAAAACTTTCCGGTTATCGACAACGAGATCTTTTTCTGCTTCGTCTTGTCTTCTTCTTTTTTGTCTTAACTCACGACTTTTGAAATTACACAAGTGCAAAAAAGAGAAAAAATGAGATAGCAAATCAACAACCCTGTGAGTCGTGGGTATTCTACCTCTTTTTGACGTTTTTCTTTCTCCTTGTTCGTAATTTTTCTATTTCGCTTCATTTGTTTTCGTTCCCCATTAAGAACAGTTGGCAAAAAGTGGCGGGAGAAATTTATTGTTCAATGGATAAATTAAAATGCTTGTTTAGAGAGCTCTATATACTTCACAGCCGAATGAAAAAATAAAAGAGAGCTGTGGAATTATAGAGTCAACGTGTAATAACACTACCCTCACAGAATGTAAATTCAAAACAGAAAAGAGTCGCAACTCAAGAGTCACTTATCACTAATAGCAGACTAAGCAAATGTGCAATAATCGCATATTTCGCAAATATTTGTCGCATTCTGTGTGTTTTGGTCGTATGTCCGCTTTTAAACGGCGCATGTTTTGAAGGATTAAAATGAGTGCAAAAGAGAGGGATAATGAAAAGAAAAATACCCAATTAACCAAATTTCCACTGCTTGTGGGTAAGATTTTCGTTGCATCTTTTTGACATTTCTTTTTCTCCTTCTTTCTTTTTCGCATTTGCTTCATTACTTTTTGGCGGATGAATTTAAATGGACCAAAGTGCCTGTTTACATTGGCGACGGGATGAAGGTCCTCACCATGAACGTCGTGTTCACATTGTCATGGGGTTGAAAGACTTTTTGACAAGTGGATCACTTGAATCGGAGCATTTTTAATTTATGAAACATACATTTTTTCCTATTCTTCACACTTCCTTTCTCATCAACGATCAAAACTAAAATGAAAAAATATGTCAGAAATGGAATGATATGGAAAAAATCGATGTGTTGCACTCGAGAATCCACTTTAGAAATGGATTCTCGGTGGAAGTAACCCTTCTTCTTCCCACTTCAATAAAAAGCGGTCCCTCTCTTTCGGACAATCTTCCTGCCCGCGCCAATGTGAACAGGCACAAAGAATTAACAATTATGAAACACTGAGCGCCAAAGATGAAATGAAAGAGAGCTGTCAAATAACATGAAAATTCAAAGAATGGGAAAAAGCCTTCGTGTAAAAATGCGCACATTACAGAAGGACAGTTCAAAAGAAAATAAGCAAAACATGTCTATCAAACTCGTGCGCTGTGTAAAAGCGGACTATGCAAAGTCATGTATTTTCGTCATAAAACACATCGAGTTTAATGCGCATCTTTTCGTTATTTTCTTTTGAACTGTTATTCTATGATGTGCGCGTTATCACACGAAGTCTTTTTCTCATTCTTTAGTTTTGCTTGTTATTTGACGTCTATATTTTATGTCATCTTTTGTGCTGTTGTGTTATTAATTCGTATGTCAGTTCCTGAAGCGCCCCATACACACCGCCCTTGTGTGCACACTTCGGTTTGGGCATCGGTGTCACTTTCCGCCGTACACATCACGCAATGTCCGCACACATTAGTTCTTTATTGGATTTCGACGTAGAAGGAACAGTGCTATGAGCAGTCGCAGTCCCTAATTGCCATTATGAAATATTTTTTTATCCGATCTTAACACTACCGCGATCAAACAAAGACTGATATTTTGTATAAGCGTGCGCGCACCAACCCATCCACAGCACACTTCTAGGAGCACCGACACAAAAAATCAAAATGTTTTGATTTTGTTCACACAGTGTGGTACACCGGAATATCGGTGCACACACAATACAAACCACACATTTCAGCACACCGATACAAGTGTGGTGAGTATAGGCCTCTTTAGTCTATTTAATTTCATCCGCCATACTGAAATACTGCGTTCACAACACCGGACAAAGCAGTAATAAAGCAAATTCGAAAAACAAAGAAGAAGGAGAAAAAGAAATGTCAAAAAGATGAAAAAAAAATCTTTTGTTTCATTATTGCTCTCTGCATTCATTTGAATCTCTCTAATCATGCACCGTGTAATAGCCGTTTTGTCTGCTGACCCGGTGTCTTTTCAGCCTTAGTTAACAAAAACCGTTTTATCCGATTCGGTGTGTTTTCACCCTAAAGCCCCCCATGCACATGACACCAAGTGTTGACACCAAAAAAACTATTTGCCACACACATAGCCCCAAGTGCGCGAACATTAGTTTATTGCTGACTTTCGAACTAAAAACAACGCCATGAATAGTGGAACTGATATTACAGTGTGTCTTCTTATGATTAATACGTGTTTGGAAGATAAAAAAGATAGTAAAAAAAGAAAGAATCGAGTTTGGGCCAAGGGTTGGTATCTAAACCGCACTAAATTTTCGCACGTGGGACTTCTAAGAGAATTGGGTCGCCTAAATATGGAAACCTGTGTAGTTATTATAAAGACACTGAAAACATATATAAAGGTATTTGTCTTATTTAATTTAAATTCTGAAGTAATACAAAACTATAAACTAAATAAACTTCAAATAAATAGAAAACACGATTGTTAAATAAGTCTTGAAATGACTGAGGTCTTCCCTGATTTATTCCTTCAACATGATTTTCTGTTATCGATATATGTAAATGGTTGACTGTTGGAAAAGTTCGGTGGTGTTGGAGAACTATATTCACTAGATATTACAGAATATGGTGTAGAAGATCTAGTTACTGTTGAATTTCTTAGTACAGAGTTTTTTTTTTTTTTTTTCCCCCGGCGAGGGCAGGTGCAAATCTTCCATCAGACACTATGAGGATCAGAAGCGCGTGCTCATAGTAGTGTGAGATTCTTACTCACTAAAAACACCTCCCTTCGTTGTTAATTTTAATACCACAACTAAGTAGAACTTAACAAGCAGTTTTTATTTCATAAGTTAATGACGATTGGTAGGACACTTTCCAATGGAAGACCCTACATATTCCGCTTTCTTAATGCGGTTTCAATTTATCGCGCAAGGTCCAACGGTTTAGTTCGTTGAAGACGACGTAGTATGTTTCGTTCGTCCAAGATTTCTAGGACTGTATTGTTGATATGGCCGCTTAACCGGACTTTATGTTTTCGTGCGCAGTTCCTGACTTCATCTTCCACGAAAGGAACTCCGAGGTCTCGATACAGGTCATTATTTCTTATAAACCATGGGGCACGCACAAATTGTCGTAGCACTTTATTTTCAAAAGTTTGTATTATATTTATATTTGATTTCTTAGTACAACCCCAGAGTTGTATACCATAGGTCCACACCGGCTTTAGCACTTGCTTATAAAGAAGCAGCTTGTTTTCTAAGCTTAGCTTGGAATATTTACCAAGTAGCCAGTACATTTCTTTGTATTTGGCCTCTAGTTCTTTTCGTTTCTTTTTAACATGCGTTTTCCATTTAAGCTTCGCGTCAAGTGTCATTCCCAAATACTTAGCTTCGTTTGCAAAGGGGATACACACCGAGTTTATAGAAATGGGCAAGTGATTTATCTTTCTGTAGGTGAAGTCAACATGTACAGATTTTGTCTCATTAAGGGTAATTCGCCAGATCTTTGTCCACTCGTAGACTTTATTTAAAGCAGTCTGAAGTTTCGCCGTTGAGTCTTCTATTGATTCTCCAACCGCTAAGATAGCGGTGTCGTCAGCAAAAGTAGCGAGAACAGTATCCTCGACGTGTGGTATATCTCTTGTATATAAAAGGTACAAAAGTGGGCCCAGTACGCTTCCCTGCGGTGCTCCGGCTAGGATATCTTTAAATTTCGAAACATCATTTCCGTATCGAACGCGAAAAATACTATTTTCAAAATAGCTTGTCAATATATTATAAAGCTTTAATGGCAAAATTAGTCGCAGTTTGAACTTCAAACCTTCATGCCATACTTTGTCAAAAGCTTGTGAGACGTCAAGAAATACGCTCGAACAAATCTTTTTTTCTTCCAGGGATTTTTCAATTACATCAGTAATTCTATGCACCTGATCAATTGTTGAATGCTTAGTCTGAAATCCAAATTGATGGTTGGGAATAAGATTTTGGTTTTCGATAATTGGGAGAAGACGTTTTAGCAAAATCCTCTCAAAGATTTTCGACAGGATCGGTAGAAGAGAAATGGGTCTGTATGATTTTTTATCGTTTGGAGGTTTTCCTGGTTTTAGTAGCATAATGACTTCAGCAACTTTCCACTGACTTGGCACGTATTCAAGCCTCAGAGCCGCGTTAATAATGTGTAAGAGCTTTATAAGTGCTTTTTGAGGCAGAATTTTCAGAACTTCTCCGGTAATAAGGTCATACCCCGGAGCCTTCTTTGGTTTTAATTTCCTTATTACAGTTTTAATTTCAGCAAGAGTTGCATTTGTCATTACAAAATTACTATATGCTATTTCTAAAGAACTGGTGCCGGGTACCAGTGTTGGGCCGTCGGAGGGCTTGAAAATTTCTTCAAGATAGTCGGCAAAAACCTCCGCTTTTTCCTTATCCCCCTTAGCCCATTCGTTATTGCCGACCTTGATTGGTGGCGCGGGGATTTTGGGCCTTTTTAAGCATTTTAAAGCTTTCCAAAGCGAGTAATTTGCCGTCAGGTTTTGAACATATGTATTTACTTCGGAATTTCTGTAACTTTTAAGAGTCTCCTTGAGCAGATTACAGAGCCTGTTTAAGCGTGTTTTATCCTGCGGCGCTCGAGTTGTTTGCCATCTTTTGTGAGCTTTTCTTTTTTCTCTTATCATATCTTTTACCTCAGGCGGGTAGTTTAAGTTACGTTTAGCCGTGTTTTTTCGTTGACAAGGTGTATTGTTCCACGCAGCACTTTCAACGAAAGAATCCACTTCGATTTCGAGTTCAAGTGCTGCTTTAAGTGAAACGTCTAGTTCTAGGTTATTATTAATCTCATTTCTGAATCCTTCCCAATTAGTATGTCGTCCAGTTAGTCTTAATGGTCCTTGTTTTTTAATAAACGTGTCGTTCATTGTCAGTATGACTGGAGAATGATCGGAGGAAAGATCGAAGCTTTCATCAACGTTTATATCCGAGTTACGAATTCCTTTAACAACGAAGAAATCGACAAGATCGGGTATTTTCGTTGTATCTGTTGGCCAATAAGTCGGCTTGCCCGTTGAATAGAAGTCACAATTGTGTTCCATACATGCTTTATAGAGTATTTTACTCTTTTGGGAGACACACCTTGATCCCCAAAAAGTGTGTTTGGCATTGAAATCACCGCCAATCATAAAAGCCGATCCAAGAGAATTGAATATATTTTTAAATATATGTTTTGAAGGCGTAAATCGTGGACGACAGTAGATGGCTGAAATAGTAAAGGAGTTCCGTACCAATTTTACGCGCACCGCAATTAGTTGTACAGACTCGAGCTCTACTTTTATATCTTCGTTGTGCTCAAGAGACTCTTTGATGTATACAGAGGATCCGCCTCTAGCGTTTCCCGAAGGGTGATACGCGTAGTAATCTTTAAAACCTCTAATCTTTGCAGATGACCCATTTTTCAAGTGGGTTTCGGAAATCAAACAAACGTCAATGTCGTTTTTCCTTAGGAATAACTCAAGTTCATAAAGTTTTTCTAAGATTCCGTTTGCATTCCCGGTGAGTACGTTTAATTTTTCCCTTTTCATTTTTTAGGCGAAGGACGTTTTTTATTGAACCTATTTTCAAACTTCTTTAGCTTATCTAAAATAAGTTCATTGATTTTGTTTTGCTGCTCAAGCTGCGCGAGAATAACGGAAAATACTTGGGAAGCAGGATCTCCGGAATCTTTTGCCTTTAGCTTGGTAGCTTCAGCGTATGTAAGTTTTTCCGATGCTTTCTTTTCAACACTGGAATCAATCACTTTCGCCTTGGCGTTTTTAACGATATTTTGGGCAGATCCCGATGTTTTTTCTTTAGTTTTGGGATTCTCTTTTTGTGGCTTAAACAACTTGTCACGTCTATTTTGCAACTCCTTTGCTACTTCACAGCCACGGAAATTTGCTACGTGTTTACCCCTGCAGTTAACACAAGTCGGAGGGGTTTGTTTGCTTACGTTGCATTCTTTTTACAGGTGTTTACCTGCGCATTTTACGCACCGAGGCTCTTTTTGGCAGTAAGCTTGCGTATGGTTAAATTCCTGGCATCGCTTACACTGCGGGATCAGTTTCGAGTTTTTGCGTCGAGGCTCAATTTTAACAATAATGTTGAGGATTGACTTAATATCGTATATTTTTTGGGTATTTTCAGTGTTCTCAAAGGTTAGCATAAAGAGGGGAAGGCTACGTTTAACTGTCATATCCTTTCCTTCAATTTTTTGTTTTTCTCGCTTTTCGATGTTGACGACATCAATGATTTTAAAACCCTTGTTTTTTAAATCACTTACGATATCTTCTTTTGGGCAAGACGGATGCAGTCCTCTGGCGACGACACGAATAGGTCTTTCGCACTTGTTCTCGTATGTGAACCATTGGATTTTTTCGACGCTTAACTTGCGAGAAAGAATGCGATAGTTGTCAGCGTCCGATAGTCCGATAGTCCGATCTCGGCAGGGTCATCAATATGTTTTGGAGTTTCTTGTAATCTGAAACTCCAGTGACATTGATTGGCGGGGGTGTTCGTTGTTTTTCCGCTTTGATTTTTTCAGGACTCATGTTATTGTTGCCATTTTTCTTCGATTCATCTCCCTTTGCTTCACGTTGAGAGACGATTTTGGGAGAAGACGCAGCTTTACGCTTTTTTCCGGGACGTTTTTGCAAGATCCAGTCGGTTTCTCGACCTAGCTCTTCTTCATCTGTTTCGTAGATATTTTTAACAGATTCAATAGACAAAACGTCGCTGTTTGACTTTTCCTTGGTTTTCAGTTTTTCCAGTTCTTTTTTAAGATCTTCGCATATCGCTTCCATTTTGGTTAGCCTAGTACGAAGCTCGGTATTTTCGTCTTTCAGGCTATTTATTTTCGCTGAAGTCCATTCTTCGCAAGACGACGTTTTTGGTGTCGTTGGACTTCTTTTGTTATTTTCTTTTTTTGGAGATCTAGGTGGTGGAGATCTCGAAACCCGTGAACTTTTTCCGCACGGGTTGATAAGATGCAATAATTGGCTCGCCCCAGAATCCAACGAGCCGACCTCCGTACAGGGTGGATTTTCCAGCATAGCTGGTCTGCCACCTGGGGTAATAATTCCATTTCTTTTACTCATTGCATAATTAGTATACACTTCGCGCTCGGTATACGGAGGGTGCATTTTAGTCGCCTCTTACGACAGGCATGCATACCTCGGGTATATTCTAACCCCTACCCGAAGGGGTGGAGTACAGAGTGAAGAATGAAATTAGCAGCTGGTTGTCTTGAGAGTTTGGGTTTCCTAAACTTGCCGGTAAATTTTGGACGCAGTCTACTGTTAGCCTTCCTAATTGTCCTTGCCAAAGTATTTCCTCGATGGCTCTTTTGGCAAACATTTTTTGATCATTTTCCAACTTCCTAAAAAGTACAGCCCAAGACTCCGAATAAATGTCTGCTTCATATTTTTCGCGTACTTTTTTCACTTGATCTAAATGATCAATTGCAAGGAAGTCTGTCTTCTGACATGACGCATTTTTTTCTTTTTTTAGTGCTTTGTACTCCAACCTGAAAATTTAAAGCATATACGTACATATGTATTGTAAAATGTTTGTGTGGGTACAAATGATAGAACTTATTCTTTTCAATAAAAATCGCTTTATTCAGTACAGATACAATTCACTATTTAATTGTTTCTTTCAATACAATCCAATTTCTCAACCGCTTATATTTTTCTTATCTTTTACTTAAACCACTTCTCCTAATTAACACTTCAAATTCAACTGATGAACTGACTTGCATTCCTTGGGGATGCTGGTATTTATACTCGAATGACATACTTCGAGAACAAACCTCGCCATCCAGCGTCACATACAATTTCCAATTTGATAGAAAATTCGATTCCACTCTCCAGTCATCAAAGGTCGAGACTTTGTTATTCAAGTATCGAAATCTGCTGCTCTTCGAGTATCGACATATTCTGCTCTGTAAATCTAGATGTCCCTGCTCACATTTAAGTGGTTCACAGTATACAGCAAGTAAAAAATGCAATTTGATTATTTCTTTTTTTTTTGTTACTTTGTTTTTAGATACCAAGAATTGAACAAGATGGGAAGCTGTTGGCTAAAGATTTTGAAAAAACGTGGAACTTCCCTAATTGCATTGGAGCCATCGATGGCAAACATGTAGAAATAAAAAAGTCATCAGGATCTTATTATTTTAACTATAAGAAAACATTTAGTGTTGTTATGATGGCTATCGTCAACGCGAATTATAACTTCATGTTGGTTGAAATAGGAACAAATGGAAGAGTATCTGATGCTGGTGTATTTGCTCATACAACATTCAAACAAAAATATGATAACGAGGAATTAATATACCAAGTACTAAAAAAATTCCTTTAAGTGAAGAGTCGTTTCCATATGTTTACGTTGCAGATGATGCATTTCCTTTATTAGAAAACCTAATGAAGCCCTACAGTCGTAAGCAATTGTCTAAAGAAGAAGAAGTATTCAACTATAGGCTATCACGAGCAAGAAGAATTGTGGAAAATGCTTTTGGAATATTATCCAGCCGATTCAGAATACTTTTAAGTACAATAAATTTATCTCCAGAGAAGGCATCCACAATTGTACTTACATGCTGTTATCTACACAAGTTTTTAAAGCAATGAAATCCCACGAACTATTTAAAAGACAGCGTTGGTATGGAAAATACTTTCACCGGGGGAATGCGTAACGGATCGTGGCGATCAGAGGGGCACCTTCACGAATTGCAGCCATCAAGAGGCAGAAACCCTACGGTGAATGCCAAAAAAAATCGCTACAAGTTTTGCAGTTATTTTAACTCAGTAGGAGCGGTTCCATGGCAGAATAAAAACAGGTCGTAGACCCAATTGTTAACTGACTCTTTTAAATAAAATTGTTAGCTTCTTGAAGATGTTTGTATATACTTACTGATTCTTCTTCTATTGACATGCTATCATTCTCATCTATGTCAATTGTTGAAATCCCCTCTATTTGCGATTCCTGGTCTTTCAAAAATCCTAATTCATCAAAGTACCAAAGCGTTGGTACATACTCGTATATATCGTCCACACCAGCTCCCGATTTTTCACTTCTTTTTATTTTCTGCAGCTCTCGCCTATATGAAGACCGCATGGAAATTATTTTTCTTTTTACTACATCCACTGTTGCGCTTGACTCAAATTCTTTATATTTAACCACTGGAGTTTCCCAGGCCTTAATTTTTTTATTGCGATTCTTATAGTCCGTACCTTCCACAATTCTGGATGGTCTTGGTAAATTTTGATGAAATCCTTCCAAAAATTATTTTGTCTAACCGACATTTCGAATAACAATGATTTCTCGCTAACTAACTAAATATTTGATGATAAGCTACTATGTTTACTGAAAACAACGAAATGTTCGCACACTTCGTTTTGATATTCATGACTCTTGTGTCAACACTAAGAAATCGGTGTTAACACCTAGGCATACACATGGAACATTTCGATGCTCTGCAACATGTGTTAGCACTTAGTGTCATGTGTATGGGGAGCTTAAGTCATCCTATGCTAACTCCTTTTTAGTCCCTGTTCACATTGGCGCGGGCAGGAAGATTATCCGAAAGAGAAGGAACGTTTTTTATTGAAGTGGGAAGAAGAAGGGTTACTTCTACCGAGAATCCATTTCTAAAGTGGATTCTCGGTTGCAACACATCGTTTTTTTCCATATCGTTCCATTTCTGACATATTTTTTCATTTTAGTTTTGATCGTTGATGAGCAAGGAAGTGTGAAAATAGGCAAAAAAGTATGTTTCAGATCAACTGCTCAATTTAAAAATTAAAAATACTCCGATTCAAGTGTCCCACTTGTCAAAAAGTCTTTCAACCCCATGAAAATGTGAACACGACGTTCATGGTGAAGACTTTCATCCCGTCGCCAATGTAAACAGACACAAACATCATCCTTGATATTGGGTTGATAGGAAAGTAATTTCGGACTTTACAAGTAAATTGTTTTATTTTGTTGAATCTCGTTTTTGTCAATGTTTGGATCTATTTTATTTTGACATTTGATATCAGTCACTTTAAGCATATCTTAAAAATAAATCGAGCTTAATTTTATATACGCATGTGTAAAGTTGAAACAAAAAGAAAATTTAAATTAACATGTTTTTTTTTTTTAATAAAAATATAAGGATAATCAATAATGGCAAGTCACCATATTATGATTGACAACGAAAAACACTAACAAAATAACAAATTAGTAGCAATATCGGGAGCATGCAAGACGAGGTAATTACAATACTCGTGCGACTGCTAGTGGCTTACATACAAAGCTGGAAAACGAACATCTTCGTGTGTTGACCCAACGCACAGATAAGCAGTAAACAACCCTCTTTCCATTTTTTTTCTCACCTTACTTTTCATCTAGCCAATTCTTAATAACCTCACGATCATAGTGGACGGGAGCACCATTCTATTGGAAATATTATGAAGCTAGTTGAATCAGTGGAATGTCCTTCAATAGTTCTGGTAAATCATTTCGCAAAAACTCAAGATAGTTTGTAGAATTTAGCCTAGGTGGTAGTTTGAAGGGGATGATTAACTTGTTTCTATTTATATCTGTCCACATATTGATGCTGAATTTGTGTTGAAATGATTTATGTCTCTTTGTATGTAGATTCTCCGCAGTCTATGTATAAAGATTATGATAATTTATGATCCCATCTCTTGTCAATTGATATTCGTCCGTCCAAAGAATTATGCTAATAAACTTGTTGTCATCCAAGCTCCAGTTAGAAAACCCAAATCTCTTTTCCAAATCATCGGGAAGCAGTTCTTGCACAGGTGTATGGTGATATGGATAAAGATTTTCTCCATACAGTA
The DNA here is from genome assembly GCA_949129095.1 of Volucella bombylans. Classification (NCBI taxonomy): domain Eukaryota; kingdom Metazoa; phylum Arthropoda; class Insecta; order Diptera; family Syrphidae; genus Volucella; species Volucella bombylans. Next base: position 63,447,882 of record OX422144.1, on the reverse strand, counting down.
CAATTTTATGTCTGATGCTGATTGATACATCAGTTGTAGCAGTTTTCAGTACTCTTTTATCAGGTGAAATTCTTCTTACTTGTGGAACTCTTTGTCGCGCTCTAGTCCATTATACATTTCACAGCCCGTAAAAGTAAATAATGTCTGCGTACTCTTGGTTTGTAAATGCACACATTTTAAATAGCGTTTCTAAGCAACCTTGGCGTAAGAAATTAATACTAATAAATTTTTTTTTTCTAATATTTTATACCATTTTTGTTTTGTTTTCCAAATAAGCCTACGTACCCCAAACCTAACTCTTTCTGAGAACTTTTAAGGAACAGGGTAGGTATGCAATTTTAAAAAAAATATTGGAAAATTATTAAATTTTGGAAAACAACCCCTATGTTAGAAACGTAGATATAAAATCGTAAATTCCTTTTTTTTACCTGCTGCAGGTTTCCGAAAGTATTATAAAATCTATAGGTTTTTCTGCATAAGAAAAAAAATAGTATTGTAAAAATAAATAGTAGAAAAGTAAGTATTTTCTAAATTCTCGATAAATGATGTCAAAATTGGAGATATACGCTTGCTATAGAACGATTTTCTTCTTAAAATATACCCATGCATTTCCCAAATTATCCTTGACGCATTAGGAGACTCCCCGTATATTAAATATAAATCGTAAATGGAAGAGGAATAATATAATAAAAACTAAAATTTATCCTCTGATCGCTCATAGAGATGACAAAATAATGTTAGGTACAAGTCAATATTAAACACAAAAAAACAACCAACCGATTGAAAATGAGCCCGCTTGTTAATTCTTTGGTCCATTTAGTTTCATCCGCCATACTGAAATGTTGTGCTCGTAACAACAGCCAAAAAAATAATGAAGCAAATGCGAAAAAGAAAGAAGAAGGAGAAAAAGAAATGTCAAAAAGATGCATTGAAAATCTTACCCACATGGAGTGGGAATTTGGTTAATTGGGTATTTTTTGTTTCATTAACCCTCTCTTTTGCAGTCATTTAAATCTTTCAAAACATGCGCCGTATAAAAGCGGTTTTACTATGAGGTTCGTTATATAAAGGGTCCGCCATCTAACGTTTTTTTTCAACTAGTGCTGCCACTCACGAGTAACACTTAGCTCATGTCTGATTTGATAAATAACTAGTTTTATCCTTCCGGTTAATAATGGAAAATAATTTCATTCAAATGGCTGCCTCGGCTGGCCATGCAGTAGCCTACACGATTGGTCCAATTTTTAAGCACATTATCGATTGTGTGCAGCTGTATTTCACCAATGGCTTCACGAATATTGTCCTTTAAAGCGTCAATTGTCTCTGGCTTGTCGGCGTAACACTTATCTTTTACGGCTGATAATGCGATCTTCAAAAACAGGGCGCAAAACATCGAGTGTAGCTTCGGCTGTGTGCACGTAGCGCCGTCCTGCTGAAACCAAATGTTGCCAATATCCTCCTCTTCAATTTTTGTGAACAAAAATTCGTTCAACATGGCCCGATAACGATCGCCATTGACTGTAACGGCCACTCCTTGCTCATTTTCGAAGAAAAATGGCCCAATTATGCCTCTGGACCAAAATCCGCACCAAACAGTGACTCGTTTTGGGTGTATCGGCTTTTCAATGTATGCGTGCGGGTTTTCTGTGCCCCAAATGCGACAATTTTGCTTGTTTACATAATACCCGCCAAGATCAAAATGAGCTTCATCTGAAAAGATGATTTTTTTGGCAAAATCGGCATCTTCTCTAAGTCGATCGCAGTCCCAATTAGTGAAGCATAGTTCAAGCGTATACACAACCATATTCGTTCAGCGGAAGGATAAAACTAATTATCTGTCAAATCAGACATGAGCTAAGTGTTACCATTCACGAAATAAGTACTAGTTGAAAAAAAAAAAAACGTTAGATGGCGGACCGTTTATTAACCTAACTTTTTCAACTAGTACTTATTTCGTGAATGGTAACACTTAGCTCATGTCTGATTTGACAGATAATTAGTTTTATCCTTCCGGTTAATAATGGAAAATAATTTCATTCAAGTGGCTGCCTCGGCTGGCCATGCAGTAGCCTACACGATCGGTCCAATTTTTAAGCACATTATCGATTGTGTGCAGCTGTATTTCACGAAATAAGCACTAGTTGAAAAAAAAAAATACGTTAGATGGCGGACCCTTTATAAGATTCGTTTTGAGGAAATCGTTATATTGAGGTTCGTTATATTAAGGTTACACTGTATTGTCTTTCTTTCTTTAATTACATGTGGAAATATAAACACATTTGTCTTTTTCTATAACGAAAGTGAAATATCCACATGGAGGCTGTAATATATGCCTGGCTTAGTCGATTGCTTACCTAACCTAGGGTGAACGCACGCGAGGTAAACTAGCAGGGTTTACATGTATAAGTGTATCTGCACACGAGAGAATGAACTGGTAGCCAACTATTAGCTTTAATACCACATCAATTTTGCCTACGTGTTAGGCTGTTAGGATTTTGAGGTTTGTGTGTTGCTTTCAGCTTTTTACTACTACAGATGTTCTACTGTTGAAATCCCTTTTGCCTGCCAAGCGGACCACGCTTCCTGTAAGACGCCCGCTTGACAGTTGTTGACATATTTTAGCGGCTTGTTCTTTTTTTTAGCATTGAAAGTTCTGGAACTGTTAGAAATCTTGAATTTATATAATTCTGGCATTTTTTATTATAGGAAACATTTTATTAAAGGAACATTTTTAAAAAGAAAAAACCACATGATTTCGTCGCTCCGCTAAGGGTATATCACCAACTGTCAGGCAAGCGCCTATACCTACAATACACTCATGAATCACCGCTAAATTTTTATGGAGAGAAAAAAACTCAAAGCACGGAATAAAATAAAAATTAGGCTGACTCTTTTGTAACAAAAAGGAAGAGCTCTTTATTGTTTCCAAAAAGAAAGCATGCAGAGGCTGAGCCCCATTTACAATGCTCCGAGATCCGCTACGAGGGTCGCATTCGGACATCGGACGTCTGTTTACAATGGATACGTCAAAACGCAACGAACAGTTGTCAAGTGAAGTGCTAATCAGCTCACAAATGACAAGCTCAAAATGAAAAAAAAAAAATAGCTGTCACGCATTGCGAGAGTTTCCAAATTTTCGAAATTGATTACGATGCTTTCTGCGAGATTCGCATTATTGTAAACAAACACATTGGAATACATGTTACGGAAATATTTTTGACAGTTCATGCGCTCTCTTTATCGAACAACATATCGCATCTCACAGTATTGTACGAGTAAATGCTTCCGTAACCGGGCTTATGTTCCCTTAATTTTCGCTGGGGTGGTTCGTAACACTTCGTTGGAGGTATGGGGTGTTTCACTCTGACTAAGCGAAAGCGTTGACTTAAAAAGTCAAAGAAACTTCCTCTGTTGTCATAGTGGGTAGCGGCAAGTTCTGCTCTTCTGGAACTGTTGGAGCGGCATACCTAGATATCTTGTATGTAGGTCCTTTAAAATGTTGTTGCTTCTGGTATGACGACTCTGTGTTCGATAACAAGACAGTTCGTTGCAACACGGTAGTTACATTCAGGGGATTTACATATACCTCACTCGGATTAGACATTGAGCAGATTGTAGTAGTCTTAAAATGCTTCCCAACTCTGGAATCATTTGCGTAGCTAGTGTGATTTGTTCAGCTCTTAGTGGCAGTTGAATAATTTGTCGGAGCAGAAAATAATCAAGCGCGTCATATCCATCTAGTTCGGCTACGCTAAATGTAGGGCAATTCATTTGTTTACTTGCGATAATGGCAGCGGTGTACGGGAATAGTACTTAACATTTATTCGTAGTATTGGTATTTGGCTTTGTTGGCTTAAATGCGAGTATGACATCATAATCAAAATTTCTCAACAATTCTGCATAATTAGACATACGGCAAAGTACTGATAAGTATTTTTCAAGATATAAAATATGGGGAAAAGGCTTGTGTTCTATGATGTGTGTCCAATGACGAGGGTATAAATAAAGTGTGTCCCAAAATTCACGCAAAAAGTAATTTAATAGAAAATACAGGTTCTTGATTAAAAATTTTATATTTTTTTTATTGATGCTGTATACTTGATACAGTATAGAGTTATGTATGGAGCAGCAATTTGGGTAAATGGCCCCCACGGCTTTATTGGCACATACGTACACTTTTGTCGAAATGTATGTACTGTATGAAGGGACGGCACCCAATTTTGTAGTACTAGTATCCGTGGTCAATAGGAGAGTTAGTGATGGGTCGCATGACACCAAGACGGGCGGTGACGTCAATATTATTTTTATGCTGGATGGACGATATGTACATATAAGCAATTTCTGCTTCAGCTTTCCGTCTGCAGTTTTCGCTTCGTAGCATTTCCTACAACGGGCGTCGATGGTGGAAAGATTTGGAATAAAAGCATTATAGTAAGTTGCTTAACCCACGAATAATTGCATTTCCGCTCTTGTTTTGCGCTTGGGAGCATCCCGAACCCCTTCGCCGGTTCTATCAGTTATCTATACTCCCTGTGCATCGATTTGATGGCCCATTTAGCAAAAACGCATTTGTCTCTGTTGATTCGAAAGCCATGTTATCAATAATTGGTCGAAATAATCTGCATGAATAAAAATATCTTGACATTAGAGATACCATCGAAAGAAGTTTCCATACGCGCTACCAAATTTCAAGTATGTCAGCAGCTCCATGTGTAGATGTATTCAGAGTTAACGCGTGACTGAATTCTTCGTCAATTGGTAATTGCGTATATGCATCCGTGACATCTAGATGGCAGAAAACGGAACGTCCATTCATTGAATTGAATACCTGGGTAGCTCACGATCGGATGTTCATCAATGGTCATTCTGGGGTTGAGAGTTGGTTTGTTATTTGAATTTTGTACCACTTGTTACTTCGGGGGTGGTCGACGCTCACTAAGAGCAATCCACTTAAGACATCCGGCAACAATTTTGGCATCGATTTCCTTCCTGTGGGCAGCAGAGTTACTAAACATACTATCGTATAGATCGCCGTTGTGCTCGATTTGACCTGATCAGCCGGTGTAGAAAATGTGCTAATTGTGCGATCCACTCCCTTTCCAAGAGGGTGTCGAAATTACCATATACTGCGTAGAGATTCAGGCGTCGGGATGTTTTTTCTAATTTTGTGGTGTGTGTAGCTGGCGAACTGTCTATCTGTTTTCTGTAAAGAGAGTTTAGTTTTAAGAGAGAAGTGTTCTCTTATTGATGATACCACATGGTGCTCCGGTGTTCAAATCCAATTCTTCTGCGGCCATCAACTTGTGCAAACTCAAGTTTGTTTGGTCAGTCAGTTGCTTCAGATGAATGTGCTAGTTCGTCGGCAATACTAAATGTATTTGGCTTGTTTGAAAGAATTTCCTTGCAAACGTCATGGGAGCTAAGTCCATAAAGTAATTATTCGGTAAGTGATCTATCGAGAAATGTGCGATAGTTGCAATGAACAGCTGTCCCAGACATAGGGTGAAACTTGAGGAGATTCATTCCTCTTCATACTGTACAATTTGTCTGAATTTGATATTTTCACCAATTCGTTTTTGACCACATTAAAATGTTGGATGAGTGTGCTTTTCATATCGTCAATTCATCAGACGTTTTTGGACTCACTATGTATGTAGTGTTTTAATATCATTGTTAAGCTCTGTGCTCGATCTTTTTCCGCCGAAAAGCGTTAGAAGTAATCATCTACTGAGTTTGGGTCTGAGTATCTGAGGGCAAATTACCGCGCACGTGACGAGTGAGTAGATTTCATATGTGATCGAATGAATTTGGGACGATGGCACACGATAGCTAAATGTAGTAAAACCCTAAACAACTAATTTCTAAAAGTTTTTAGTAGTTATTGGATATTTTCGATAAAAAACACAGACACAACTTTTCACTTTGAATAATTTGGATGTTTATTTAAGTTCTGCAGTATAACGAATAAATCAAGAATACAAAAAAAATGGTATACAAATATAAAAAAGCATTTAGTAGGGAATTCCCCATAAAATTCAAATATGCATAGCCTACTAGATTTCAGTTGAAGAAAAAGTGATGCCAATGCGACCAACACAAATATTTCATTTTGTTTAAAGGTGCAACCTCAATACCCGCCCTCAAAATATAAATATTTTAGTATATTAAAAATTATAAAATTAAGAAACATAACAATAGTTCAATAGTTTTTAAAAAATAATAAGATTTCTTAGTAATTCAGTTATAAATTTAGTTACATTAAAATATAAATACAAATAGGAATAGTTAAAAACATTAGTGCAAAAAAAAATAATATTGATTAATTTCTTAAACCAAGTTTAAAAACGATTTCTTGGAATTTGGGAGTCGGTAACTGTTTGGTGAACACATCAGCGAGCTGGTTATCTCTAGAAATATATTTTATTAATATAGTTTTGTTTTCTACTTGTTCTCGAGTGAAATGATACTTAGTATCAATATGTTTTGAACGTTTATGCGATACAGGGTTATTTGCAAGTGAAATACAACTTTGATTGTCTTCAAAAATAACGATTGAATCCTTAATTTGAAGATCAATAGTTTTCAATAAGGACATAGCGTTTCCCTAACGGCCTCAAAGAGTGCCATATATTCTGCTTCAATTGGTGAAGCAGCTATTGATGTTTGTCGTTTAGTGTTCAAACAAATAAGATTGTCGAAAAACTTAAACAAATATCCCGTTGTACTCTTCCTATCAGTTTCACTTCCACCCCAATCGGCATCTACGTATCCGACTAATAAGCTAGAGTTCGATGATTTCTTATACGTTAATTTTAAGTTAATTGTACCCTTTACATATCTTAAAACTCTTTTTAAATTCTGCCATATTTCTTTATTATTTTTATTTTGATATCTACTAAGGAAATTAATTGCCGTACAGAGATCGAGACGAGTGCATTGCATTGCATACATTAAGCATCCAATAAGGTTTCTGCTCGGAGCTTCGAACTCTTCATTAGAACCTAAAGCTATTGAGTCTAATCTTACTGGAAGAGGTGTACCTACTGGATTGCAATCCGACATATTAAACCTTTTCAATACATTCTTTAAATAAATACTCTGATCAATTGAAATTTCTGTTTCATTTCTTTGTACATGAATACCTAAAAACAATTTTATTTTATCCATGTCGACCATTTCGAATTGATTTTTTTAAATATGCTTTGAAATTTATCATTGTATCTAAGTCTCCTGTTACAATTAAAAGATCATCGACATAAAGAACAACATAAATACTTTTATAAGGGTGTCCTCTATCTAAAAAATATAAACAGTGATCAAAATCAAAAATATAAACAGAGTTTTTAAAGTCTCGTTTTTTTTAGGACTTCATCAAAAACGCTGAAACCAGCACCTAGCTGACTGTTTCAATCCATATATAGCCTTATTCAATTTGCAAACCATATTCCTATTTTCGTTAGGTATGCCTTGTGGAATACTCATAAATATATCTTCTTTTAAATACCCATTTAAAAATGCAGATTTTACATCCATCTGATGAACTAATAAGTCAAATTGGTTTGCAAAGGCTAGAATTATACGGAAAGTAGTGATACGGATCACTGGGGCGAATGTTTCACTATAGTCTTCTAAATATATTTCCCTAAATCCCCTTGCTACTAATCTCGCCTTATATCTCGATGGATTTCCATGTAAATCGCATTTTATTGTAAAGACCCATTTGCAATCAATTACATTAACATTGGTAGGTCTCTCTACTATGGAAAATGTATTATTCACTTCAAGTGAATTTAATTCGTCTTTTATGGCTTTTAACCATCTTTGTTTGTCTTCCATTTTATCAATATCATGGAAGTCTCTAGGAACCAAGTCAATGACTGGTTCCATATACACCGAATAATTTTCATAGTCTTCCTCGTTCTCATTATAAGAAACCTTGGGAAGATTTTTAATTTTATCGCTTTTTCTACAGTTTTCCTCTGTAGTTTTTAAGCGTTTTGTTTTAAGATTTTCATCGTCCATTTCAGATTTTTCTGTTACACCGGATTTACCTGCTTTTTGAATATCGACTGGTTAGTTTTTTTTAGTATTAGTTAATTTTGGTATTTTTAATTCATTGAAGCTTTCTAAATCAGCTCCTTCATCAAGTTTTAAAATGGGTCTTGATGTTTCATAATTGTGTTCGTCAAAAATTACGTCACGGGCTATAATAAACTTATTAGTTTTTGGGTTTAAGATTTTATAATCATTGGGTTCATAGCCCACAAAAATACCTTTGAATGATTTTTCATCGAATTTACTTTTTCGATTTTTTTCGCGAACGAAAACAGTGCAACCAAAAACTTTTAAGTTGTATAGTTTCGGTTTTTTACTATGCCACATTTCAAATGGGGTTTTCTTTGTATTTAATGCTTTTGTTGGAGAAATATTTAATAAATATGTGGCGGTTAAAATTGATTCTCCCCAAAAACACTTATTCAAATGTGCACCATTAATCATACAACAAGCCTTTTCTGTTAATGTCCAGTTCATTCTTTCAGCAACTGAGTTTTGTTGCAGAGTATATGGAACGGTTAAATGATATGAAATACCTTTTTTTTTGAAAAATGTTTTCATGTCATTTGAAACATATTCGCGTCCATTATCACAATAGACATTTTCAATTTTTAAGTTAAAATGAACTTCGCTTTTAGCTACAAAGTCTTTGAAGACTTCAAAAAGTTCAGATTTATGTGTCAATAAATACACTACCGTGTAACTCTACCTCTACCTCTGGCGTTGACTTGAATTGTGGTGTTCTCTTTAGCAACGTTAATCTCAATGGGATGTTCCAGCTTTGATAATGTTGAAAAATATTCCAATTTGTTCGCAAAATGGTCGGTTGCTCCGGAATCCAAAATAAATTTCACTTCGTTTGTTCCTGATTGCAGAGTCGATTTGTTGTTGAATTGTGTTCGTCCAATCATGAAGGCAAATTTCTTATTGGGTTCAAAAGTATTTAAAACTTGAACTGATCCAGTCTTGGTTGTTATTAATAATTTCGATTTCTTACATTATTTGAAATTGATTTTTTTGTAAAAATAACAATTTGCTTTTATGTGGTTTGAACGTCCACAGTGACCGCATTTTCATCGGTTGTTTTTATTGTTGAATTTATTCCTTTTAAATTGATTGAACACTTTTCTTTGATTTTAAAAATAAATAAAATTATTAATTTATAGAATTGTTTTCAATATTGAGCACTTTTGAAGATGTATCACGATGTTCTTGATTTAGTTTGATTTCATAATCGAGCACCCCGGTCTTCACGAACGCCAACGTCAAATCCTTTTCTGCAAGCGTTTGAATAGCAGTCACTATACCATCGAAGGAAGAAGGTAACGTCAACAGCAACTGCGCCACCTTGTTCATTTCGTTCACTTGTGCACCAGCAGCTTGAAGCTCCGTCATCATTTCGTCAAATTTGATGAAATGTTCAATTAGAGTAATGTCTCCTTTAAATTTAAAAGTTAAGTGCCTCCTTTGAACCGAAAGTTGACTGGCTAGACTTTTTCGTTCGTAGATTTCATCGAGTTTTTGAATTATATCGTACGCTGATTTTTCTTCGGCAATCATTCCAATCAGAGAATCATTCAAATGCTCTATTATGCATCCTTTTGCAATGCGTTCCATCCTTCGCCACTCTCCCATATTTTTGTTTTCAGCAGCAGCCTCTTCCAGAGCTGGCAGGCAGTTTTCAGTTTTCTTCAGCAATAAGGGCTCTCAATCGTAATTTCCAAATGCTATAGTTTTCCCCATTGAATGGAGTAATATTTCTTTTTGATTTAGAATTTTGCATTTTCACTTCACTATTCAGATTTTTGTTTTTGCAATCAAAAGTACACTTTAATAATTATTATTATCAACACAAAAAAAAAAGGGACTGGGCCCATAACCTATTGGATATTTTCGATAAAAAACACAGACACAACTTTTCACTTTGAATAATTTGGATGTTTATTTAAGTACTACAGTATAACGAATAAATCAAGAATACAAAAAAATGGTATACAAACATAAAAAAGCATTTAGTAGGGAATTCCCCATAAAATTCAAATATGCATAGCCTACTAGATTTCACTTAAAGAAATGCCAATGTCACAAATACAAATATTTTATTTTGTTTAAAGGTGCAACCTCAATAGTAGTGAACAACTTTATTTCATTTTGAGTTCAAAAATAGGAAAATGTCAATAGAAATGTATAAAATTTAGGAAGAAAATCTATATATATATAAATCCCTTGTCACACTGTTCATTGGGAATGAACTACTTAACCGATCTTAATAATATTTGGCACTCTGTGTCTAATTGGTCAAACTTACCTCAATAATTTGTTATTATAAATTAAATTAAATATGTGGTAAGTTCCACTACTCTTAAACATGGCGGTGTAAATTAGTTAGACCGCTTTTACACGGCGCATGTTTAGAAAGATTCAAATGAGTGCAAAAGAGAATTCCCACTATATGTGGGTAAGATTTTCATTGCAACTTTTTGACATTTCTATTTCTCCTTCTTCTTTCTCTTTCACATTTGCTTCATTACTTTTTGGCTGTTGTTACGAGCACAACATTTCAGTATGGCGAATGAATTTAAATGGACCAAAGAATTAGCAAGCGGGCACATTTTCAATTATGAAACACTGAGCGCCAAAGATGAAATGAAAGAGAGCTGTCAAATAACATGAAAAACCTAAGAATGGGAAAAAGGCTTTGTGTAAAAATGCGCGCATTACAGAAGGATAGTTCTAAAGAAAATAAAAAAAATATGAGCATCAAACTCATGCGCTGTTTAAAAGCCGTCTTATTTGGCATAACACTGCATTATATTCTGTTTTATAGTTTGGGCTATCATTTAATAGACGGCGCCGTAATGTGTTTGCATATTCAGTTGTAACCTTCAAGCACTTTTTGAAAAAAAAAAACCCTTACGAGCATAAAACAAATAAGAAAGTTAGTTCAATGAACTAATACGCGCACCGATTGATGATTAGACATAATCAGTACAACTGTATCATTCGATATCGTCAGCTATACCTTCAATAAGTTGTGGATATGTACGCTAAGATCGAAAGCTAATGTTTACGATTTATTCGATACAACCAGTCTAAATCACGATCGGAGGAGTACATCCACTTACGGAATTCTATTGTCGGAAACATCGGTGGAAATATCAAATATCAAACAAATATCATGACTTACGTGCGTCATTACGGTCGTCCAAATTTTTTTATTACATTTACATATAATCTAAATTGGGAGGTAATACAAACTTTGCTATTACCAGGCCAACAATCAATGCATCGCCATCATATCACTGCACGTGTGTATAAACAAAAATTAAAATCATTGATTGATTTAATTGTAAAACATTCGGTTTTCAGCAACACACTGTGTATTCGATTGAGTGGCAAAAGCGTGGCTTGCCTCACGCTCACATTTTAATTTGGCTTCAAGTTAAAATCCACCCAGAAGAAATCAATCAGATAATTTGAGCCGAAATTCCGGATTCATCAATTGAACAAGAATTGTTTAATATTGTTACCAGTCACATGATCCACGGACCGTGCGGTACTTTAAACATGACATCGCCATGCATGGAAAATGCAAGATGGGTCATTCAATGAAGGATTGACCGACGTTCTGAATGACATCCCTCCGATTTGGCTAAAAAGTGGTAGAAATACTCATTAAAGTGGTACGAATCATAAGGCAAAAATGTTTTGCAGAATTCGATATAGTTTGCGTGTAACGGAACTTCAAAAATTGGCAAAAAATCTAAATTTATGCGTTCTTTTATATTTAAAAAAAATTATAACTTTGGCTCTGCTCATCAGAATTTGATAAAATATACCTTGTTGAATTCAGGAAAAGGTGAACTTTTAAAAAATTTTATTTTCATGACGAAGGATATTCCAGAATATCCTTTTTACATATATCCTTGAATAACTCAATAAAATGGTATTTTGTTGTTTTTTTTTATATATTATAGAGAGATTCGTCCTCTATTTCCATTTCAAATTTCAAGTTGGGATCTCTATGGGTTCGGCCAAAATAATGTTTTATAGGCGGCTAAATAATCTGTAATAAATATTTTCATTTAAAAAAAAGTCACACTGGGCCTTTTGTATCCCAAGGCCTTAAAAACTAAAAAAATCATTATTTATTATCTTTTAAGAGTAGATACATATGCTTCCGATGAAAAGGAAAAATATTTTCCTTTAATTACTCCTTGTGAAACGGATGAAATATGACGAAGTTTTCTTGTTTCCGGCACAATTCTTAAATTAGAAAATATCGATTCCATCAATAATTTTTCTTCTCCTGTGTGGTCACGTAGGCAAAATCCATATTCTTTGTATTTTCAGTTGCCCAGTTATATAACTGGAGTTATAAGGGAGTTGTTATGTGTTCCCTATACGGTCTTTGTAGGCTAGTTTTGGAATGTTACGCGATGCTCAGTGTTTATTTTTTTTAAACGTAAAACAATGTGCAACAAATTTATTGGAGTTCATATACATAATTAATCATTTGCTAAATAATTGTGGTGCCTGTGACAACCAAATATTTTAATATATTTTAAAGCTAAAATTCAGCTAGAGCTGAATTCCTTTTCAAACTGCAGCCTCGTTGTAATTAAGTGTAAAATCTCACTTTTTGTCCATTGATTTCTGCATATATATAATTATAATAATATAATTGATTGTTTTATTTATTTAAAAGAAAACTTACTTCTCGGAATTCGCCATTATAGTTCAGATTGCATTAACCAAACAAACAACTGTCATTTGCATCGTGCTAGTTCACGATGCGCTGGTTGTTTTTCCTTGCGCAGTCATTTGTAATACTTAAGGGTTGCGAACATCAAACTGCAAACGTCATTTGGTATCGTTGATCTGTGTCATCTACATGATTTTTTTCTTGCGAGAGCATTTGACGTTTTCGAACAGAGCAATCATCCTTGAATGCATGTTATTACGCAGTGCAAATTTCTGTCTGCTTTTTTGCAGCGCATATGACATTTATGAACATCTGTCCTGCAAATACTGCATTATCGAACATGCTGCAAAGGCAGTTTAATTTCTAATGTCGTTTTCGAACAAATGACTTTTGCAGCTTGCGTTTTCGAAAATGGCCATACATTCACAATGAATTTCGGAATGTACTGCGTTTTGTCACCAGTTTGAATATGCCTTTAGGAATGGTTGCTGATGCAAAAAGCGGGCAGTACTGCATCTTGGAAAGCGGCTTTTGTTGCACGATAATACGCCATCTCATCGATCGTCACTTGTGACCGAGTTTTTGACTAAAAATCGAAAGCGTTTTGTGGGCGTAGAAGCCATACGAAAGGTTTGTACCGACATACTCAAGGACATCCCGACCGAAGACCTAAAACACTCATTCCACATGCTTTTAGACCGTGCAAATCGCTGTATTGAGGCGGAAAGGTACTATTTTGAATAAAATAAATCGGATTTGCCAAACAAATTTTTTGTTCTTAGTCTATCCTAAAAGTCCTATTTACTTTGGAACGCAACTTGCAGAAATTGTTAAAAGTGTATTGAGTTTGGATCAAAAATTTGTATTCATTATAAATAATTATATTTAGAACCCGACTTCAGGCAAATGACAAAGCACATCCTGTAGGTACGATTTTGGGCCACTCTTTCGAGCACTCAAGGCTTTATAATGGTTTCAAGCCCCGAATAGTTTATGTTTTATCAACATACCTCAAAGGCTAAACAGTTTCGAATCTCCCGCCACCCTTTCAATCACAGCGACTACACTTTCTTCCGTACGCACATTATGTTGGCGCATTGTTGTCTTTGCGTAACGTGCAACGAAATCTGTCCACAACGCACATAATCTTCTATACATTGCGCGAATTGAAGACTGATTTTCAGTTTGAATGCTACGGAAGCGTTCTTTTAGACGACAGCACCGTATGAATCCTATACCTATGGGAAGATCTATGATTAAAACTTCTATGGCGACTACTTACCCGACAAAGAATGCCAACTGACGCAAAATTCTGATAACTGTGGTACCAATGGCTATGTGCTTATCTGCCTGTCAGCACCAAATTAATACAAAGCCTTGTATAATTTATAAAATAGTTTCGTTTTTTTGCATTTATTTTTAATTATCAATTTGTATCTTACAATGTGAATTTGTTTTCATTCTTAATTTTAATCAATCATATTTGATTGACATAACATACACATCATTATTATTATATGTTAAAACGCATTTTATTATTATCAATGTTTACATCTAAAACAAAAAGGGGAACGCACATATTAATTTCTTTATTTGTTAGAATAATTTACGATCTAAAATGGATAAATAAATTACGCTAAATAAAATGGAATAACATTTAAAATATAGAGATAGGTTAAAGTAAGTAAAAGATATAGATGGTATAGGAGACATTTTAATAAACCTATTTATTAATATAAGTTCTTTTTCCGATCGCTTTAATTGCATGCCTTTAGTAGTTAATAAATTATGAAGAATTCAATTGCTTTATTTTTATCATATTAAAACTAAGTACCTATGTATGCTTTTTACTCATTTTTTGCTTGTTTTTTTGTTTTAATCTACTTTTTTTTAAAAACTAATAAATAAATTACTAATCGTGAATTCTAATTGAAATCATTTACTTATAAACTAGATGGTTAATCTTATAACTTAATAAATTTGTTCATCATCGGTTTTGTTTTGTATAATGCATTAGTTATGACATTGTTATCAAATTTTCAAAGTAGAAATAAATTTTGTTTATGATCTAAATAATCGCATTCGACGTTTGCGAACGAAAAACTGTTTTGTTTTTTCAATTATTATTAACTACTACATCACATTGTTACAAGTTTTTTTTTTAATTGGGTTTTATTATTATTTTTTTTTAAATACTTAAATTTGGTTTGACTTGTAAATTTGTTGTCTTATAACAAATTATGAGTATAGTTTCTTTAGTTTTTTTGTTTTTTTTTTTATTATTATTTTCTTAACAGACATTTATTAATTTGAAAAAGGAATTCCACTTTTACAATTTGTTAACTTTCATATATACACTGTTGTTTTTTTATGATTTAACATTACATATAACTTACCGTTATTTAACATTTAGCATCGCTGTTTGAGTTTAAATTGTACATGGAATATGGGTATTGTATGATTTTATTAATTTTCTTATGGCAATGAATGGTGGTCCTTAAGGAGAATAACAAAAACGAATCAAACATGTAAATTATGTAAAGAAAAAAGTAAACACGAAACAAAATCATCATTGATTGGATTAGCAGGTACAGGCATGTTAACTATTCTTAACATTTATCAAATCATATCAATAGAAAAAATATATTTATTGGCGGATTTTAACTTATCACATAGGCGTGATATTATTTTTCTTTTTGACATTTTTTTTCTATCGGTACAGAGCACTAGTCCTTTTTAACATGCTTTTAATTGATTATGAATCGAAAATTTTAGGAATGTTTTGTTAGATAGATAAAGTGATTTGTAAGAATGTTTCACAAAACAAATACGAACGAAGCAGCCAATATATAAGACAAAATAAAAAGGAAACAAACAGTTTTCTGGTTTCACCCGCCTTTGGTAAAAATTGAAATTAGCCGTTTGTGACGCAAAACTGAACTGAATAAAGATGAAAAATTAAGAATTATTATACGAGTGGTATGTAATGTTTGGTAGAATTGAAACAAAGTCTGAAGATGCTAGAGAATATCACTAACCATTTGGTGGAATGAAATTTCACTATGAAATTTCAAATGAATGTATAAGGAACTTCATCAGTCCTACTAAACTAAATATGAAAAATAAGATCAATTTCCGCAAAGAAACAAAATGAAAAGCAGTCTATAAGTGAGTGACCAAGGTTTGACAATTCTCAAAACTATTCTCTTGTGGATGAAATTATAAGTTTTGTCCAATGGGCAATGGTGCTTATTAAAGAAAAGTGTTGGCGGCTATCAAAAAAATCCAATTTTTGTACTACCATCTGTCACAAAAAAAAATTACAAACTATTGTATTGCAAATACGAGTAGTCTGCTTTGAATTGTTGTCCTTATATTAGATATCATTTTTGGACAATGATTAAATAACAAATATCATGACCAACACAAATATGTATATTTTAATTACGAATTTTCCGTCACCTTGCTGCAAGGTTCCATGTTGGCAGCATTTATTTTTTGAAGCAGAAAAATATCATATCAAGCAATAAACAATATACTCGTACATATGTACATTGAAGTCTGTTCAATCTACTAACCACAATAATTGCCGTCAATAACATTTTAATGTTTTTGAATACAATAAATCACTGAAAACACTTTATTGTTTATTGTCAAACATGTTGTACAACACATAACACTAGATCAATAAAATATTTCCAATTATCTGACAGAGTAACAATTATGTACATAAAATCAAATTTACTGCAAAGTAGGTATTCCAGTAATGAATTGCGATGCACCGTTACAAGATTATTCTTATAACTTAATTTACTTCACATTTTTATAAGTAAACATATGAATAGAAACTTTCAGACGACATACACAATAACATATAGATTTTAATAATTAAATCAGTTCTTTTTTGTGTTTAGTTCTTACAAAATTAAAATAACTGGCGAATAAATTGATTAAAAAATTCCGACTAAAGGATCAGAAATAGACAAAACTAGAGAGAAATCTTTAAAGGTTTTGTTATGACTCTGTGTCTTTTGAAATACTCATACATAAAATGAAATAAGACAATATAAAGCCCGAAAAGAAAAACTAAAAGTTAAGCATATACTTGAGATGACCTGCTATCATTGCCCATTGCACTGCTTGTAATGCTTGAAGTATTATTTTCGGAATTAATAGACAAATCGTTGTTACTATTGTTGGCGATAACTTGCTGTTGTCTAGGATTTTCTTCAATTGTCTGATTAGTACATACCAGAGATGGATTTTTGTAGAGACTTTCTAAATTCTCACAACACCCATTTTGAGTTTGTAAGGAATACTGGCTTAAATCGACCGGCAGTGTGGCTTGGGAAAGTTGTGGAAGCGGTGTAAGTGATACCGGTGGCGGTAGTGCTACAGGTGTCGTCGTTGGTTGAGATGGCACAAAGTTATTTTCAGTATTTACTTGATGCCAATTTAAGTCGGGCATACATGAAGGTATCCTATTTTCGTTGTTAGCTGTTATTAAGTTTGTTGGAAGATTATTTTTCTCGACTGATACTAGAGGTAGTGGTTGGGGTACTGGTGGTGGTGTTTTTTTATCATCTGGACGCGTTTGTAAATTATTTTGCTGCATTGCCGAAACAATTGGTGAGGGAATCCTTTCAATTGTCACTGAGCACGGTACAACTTGATGCTGATAGCGATGTTCTTTTGGTATTTTCGGAACACGAAATTCTCGCAAGCTTTGTGTTGTCGATGGTGAGTTATTTGTAAAGGGTAAGGGCAAATTTCTGGGCTGATCTGTTGGATGAATTTCCCACTCGTTTAGACGAATCTTTTTTTTGCCATAGGTTTTAAGAAATTCCGTAAATGTTTGTACAAAATGCTCATGTATTTCCAAATGTTGTGATGCTCTATTTTTTACCACTTGCTGATCGACGTTTCTTCGTCCTATTTTTTACATTTTTTTTTTTGAGAAAATAATAAACCAAAGAATGAAATAAAAAGACATAATTAGTATAATAAATTAGTTAATTAATATTTATCTATATATGTACGTGTAATAGCTGGTTTTTTAGGTTTTACATGTATATTGTCATATTTCTGTAATCTGACTTATTTATGTACGAATAAGTTTAATTAATAAAACGATTATAAGATAGACATTTGTTTGAGCTTGTTCAGATACAAAAGCTAATGTGTAGATTCCTTATCAACAAAATCTCTAAATGAGTACAATGATATTGCAAATTTATGTTTTTTTTTTACTTTCTTAGCTCTGCCGAAGTTATGTAAGCAATATGGCTAAAACAAAAACATGAAGTTTGATCTATGCAATAAATACATTCAACTACTTATCTCCGTCTATACAAAAAAAACGGGAAACATATTTTCAGACTCAACCAACCTTGTTTTTATTACAAGTTTCTTTAGAGCGAGAATTGTATATTGTTGTTATTTACTTTGTTCTGATTTAAATTTTTACAGCCTGAGTTAGAATTATCAATTGGGGATTGATAATTGCGGCTTATGAAATAAAATAAATATTTAAACGGCGCAAAAAATGATTGCGGAAAAACTTCGCTTTGGGTGTTTTCATAAACGTCGGAAATCTGCGTTAGTACAATCGTCTTTCTTCTTTGTTGCATAAATGAACGCACCAATTCTGCAGAACGCGTGCAGGCCTGCTTTAGTACAATTTTAAGTAAGTCACTGAATGTTCATAAACATCAGACAAAAATCAGAAATGGCTGCAGTCAGGGTAAAATTATATAGAATTACGAATTATAATAAAACTACAGATATAAAGCCTCATTTTAGATAGTTGTATATACATTGAAGCTAAGATCGGAATTTAGAAAGAGTTCTAGAAAAATTCAGAGTGTATAAGTGGCTTTATTTCTTTACATATTTAGTCCTTAGTGACCACAGGGAGTATGTCGTTATTTCAGTTTTCAAACCCATATCTTCAGAGTATTAGAATTTTTAAAAACCATACATTAGTGGTCACTTAATTGCCCCTATTTTTTGATTGTGCTTAAGTCAGGAAATATAAACCTTTTTCGCTTACGCATAGCATGAATTCTATTCTAAATACAATATTTCAGTTGGTCCTCCTCTATTCCTATTAATTTTAAAACCTTTCTTGCAATGATTTATATAATACAAATTGTATTACATAAATTGCACATATTTTAGTATTATCAAGTGGCCGGCAAGTACAGGTGTATCTTGACCTTCAAACAGCAAGAATTAAGGCTTTTAGAATTAGGGTCGCAGTGGCATAAAGTTGACTGGGATAACGAAATACTCCACTGTGCCTAGTGATGATGTCAGTGTTTTTTTTTTCTGATTAAATTTTTGCTGAACCAAATGAATCAAATAACACCACTCGATTTTGCTAAGCTTTGGTAATGAGAACTCGCATTAACGGACTTTGATGTCGTTGGAGTAATAATGAAGTGTGACAGACAAGGGTTAATCTATATTCGTATGTTCTGATATCGTCATTGCTTCTCTTCGCCAATTTACGTTTACTTATTAACAACGTTTCTTTATCGGAACGTTTCATCTGCAAGTTAGCCATTATTAAAAAATGTTAAAGATTAAGCAAGGCCCAGCGAAATACAATAAATATAACAGACAATTTAGTAAAATGCGCAATTTTTCTGATTTAAATTATGGCTGTCGGATAGTTAAGCTGTGTGGAAAATAATTTTAAAAAAATCTAAGAATTAATCTGTCTTTATATGAAGAATGAATGTGAGGTTATTTTTAGCAAAAAAAAAAAAAAAATGCTTGGACAAGTAAAATAACAACTGTTTGTAAAGAATCCGTGAGGTCCATTATGTGTTATGCTGCACAACTATACAGTATTAACTTCCTGGATCTGCTAAAATCTGGCCTATCTTCTTTATACATATTCACAATGAGGGTGCATTTTCCGTACATCCTGAAGGTAATGAATCTTCACAGTAATCGACTTGCAAAGCATAGTGGAAAGACACCTGATACGCCGAATAACTGAACCAGAATAAGTAATGAAAACAATGTCCTGGTAAAAACTTGAACACTGAATTCAAAAATGCACTTGAATGGCATTAAAATATCAATTATGGCCTAGGTGAGCATCTATAATATTTCCACGACCGCAAAAATATTGCAGAAATGGAGAAAAAAAAGTTATTTATGCTATCTTTATACGGAGGAAATCTACGCCCAAAATTAACGATCAAGACTGGAACCTAATACATGTATATCTGCACTAAAACAATGCTAAAATACCACCAATAAATGGATAAACGAAGGACTTGAATAGTTTTAAACATAAATTTTATTTGTTTCTCGATTTCGGGCAACCCTCGTTAACACAGCACCGTAGAGCACGGCTTCACTCTAACATGGTTCAAGATGTACAATACGCATTACTGACAATGGTTTTACTCTTACTCGGAACGATATAGGAGTTTCGAGGATATGACCGTCGTATCGGTATCTAAGAATAACAGGCGAAAGAAGTGACTAATTAGGTATATTTGATATTTGAATCAAACCGTGATAATTCAGCGGAGTTTACTCAGATGAAAACGAAGAAATTAAATATTTAACTTCCAAAAAGCATTATAATACTACTAACATAAGCCGACAAGCTTAGCTTAGCACCATACAGACATATAAAAAAAGCTCTTCGGTAAAAACAAGCAATCTACTTTAGAATAACGAATTCTTTGCAAAAAATATATCATAGTACTCCAGAGATAATGCTGAACAAAGTTCAGAGGATAAGAATATGTTTTCCGAAATAATCGTCTTCGGCTAATAATGCGAAGATGAAGAATACATATTAATATGTAATATTTTGATGAAAGTTGCTTTAGTAAATATTTTTCTTCTAATTATAAAAATATAAGGAATTGTTTTTTTTTCTTAAGTTTTTGAACCGTATCTCCTTTTTTATCAGCTTTTATTATTACGGGATTTTTTTAGAGGCGTAGGGTGTTTTCAAAGACATTATACTAACAATGAACAATGCATTTGTTGCGTTCAATCAGTTTATTTAGACATTGCACCGACATGACGTTTTTGAACCCAAAATAAATGACGATCATACTATGTTAATCAAATCATATCATATCTGGGCAGTGAATGCGTTCAAAAACACACGAGGAAAGATCTGCGATTGCACTACGGTAGAAATGCTGACGTTTATGAGCATATACCCGTAATCATCTTGTTTTATGGGAGTTACCTGTATTTTAACACACAAATTTTACAAATTTAAATCTTTTTCCCTATTCGCCGGACAGTAAATCTAATAATTGAATTAATTTGGAATCCGAAAAGAGCAGAAGAAATTATTAAAACTCGTAATAATTTAATTTCTTTTTCCAGTAATTATGCCGAAATATACCTGATAGAAACTATAAATACCGAAATCGGATACTAGCACTAACAATTTTGCAACGTCATACTCGCACTTCTAAAATGTGCGAAATGGTGTACATTTTTGGTAAAATGAATGAAACCGCGGTATTTTCGGTAAAGAGAAAACGTTCAATTTTGACGGTCCCAACGGTTGCTATATGTATTAGAGAAATATACATCGTAAACCCGAGCAAGTCATGCAGAAATATCTTAGCTAACTCCCTTATGATTTGATCTGCAATGTGTAAAACAGTATAATGTTTTGAAAAAACAAATGACACTACGTTATTTTCAGTAAAAAAATGAGTCATATTTCAAAGGACCCGAAAATTGATTAAAGTATGAAAAAGAATACTCATACAGGAAATTCTAAAGAAATTCCCTTTGGGCAGTGTTTGGTCAAGACTTCAATTCTCTTCATGTCTCAGAAAATGAATACTAAAATTGATGAGGTCTTTTACAACATCTTAATGGATTTCGAAGGTAATTCTTTTATTAACAATCCAACCTATACAAGATACCGTTTGACATCAACAATCTAAGAACAGTTGTTTTGGCCTGCAGTTAGTCTAAACCTAAACAATATACATATACCTTTTTGTTTATGATTTCGCGCGATCAAGAAATTATTAATACCTTTTATGTATACGGGGCCCAGAAAGGGCGTGGGAAAAAGATGGGTACCGGTGGCCGGATAATGGTTTGCATGTTTGTGAATTATAATAACAGTGAATACAGATCAATTTTAGAACTGCTCTTAACACACTGTTATTATAAGCACAAACATATGAAGCACACCTCCGACGTCACTTCTAAGCAGCGTTATGAAACGTGTAAATGCTTTTTAAGTTTTCTCATGAAAATGGTGTAGGTGGTATGCCCTACATCATTTGCATCAGTCCACCAACAAAAATCTACACACATAACACGCTATTCATCAGATGTTCCGTGTACACAATCATTGTTTTTGCTATAACTTAATCCAATATCATACACAATAATTGAGGCCAAGCAACAGCAAAAAGAATTTGGTATCTAAGAGAGAGATGGGGTGTGGAATACGACACTTGTTTTCCACTCATTGAGCACTCGCGACTAGTATTATTGACAAAATTAATTATTATGCGCATCGTGTTATTTGCCTTTATTTTTTAATTGTTAGCAGCAGCGAGTTGTTGCGCAAGTGTGTGCTCGTCGGGTGACAGCACGACACGACATATATACCCAGTTTGTCCGACAGCTTAATGTGCGTTGAAACAATCCGCATTGGTTCAATGCGCTCATATAAACACCACTTCAAACCGCATTGAAATATTTAACACGCATACGTTCATTCCTGCGCAATGGAAAATTTGTAAACGCTTTGAAATATCATATAAACATTTTTAAATCGCATAGAAACATTTTACTCTCGCGCTCTCATCATTCTTTCATCATCGGGCAGGTATTAGTTGTGTATATAAAATGTGGGATTGCAAACGAAATATTTGGAAAGAGAAAGAAATAAGAACAATATATCAGTGTTAGTGTGAAGTGTCAGTTCAACCAGCTGTTTGTTAAACTTCTCTCAATTTTCTCTCGCTCATTTTGGATAATTTGATATAAACACCAGCATTTCTACGGGTATTGAACCAATGCGGATTGCTTCAACGCACATTGAGCTGTCGGATAAACTGGGTAATAGTCTCCGTTGGTAAGCTTGCAACATATTTATAGAGGTGGGCTTGACTTAAAAATGCGCATGGCAAAAATTGAACCGTGAAACTTTTTTTAAATCCCTAATGAGTTAACTTCAACGTTAAATAGGAGTATTTTTCGAAAAATTGTTCTCAGATTATTAAGGTTAGTTTTAAACTTATTATTTCAATAGACGAAGTCTTTGTCATTTAGTTTACTATAGCTACTAGTACACATTTAGTTTTTGTTCTGATTAATGTGCAATAAATCTTATAAAACTAGATAAAAATAAATTTGTTCTTCCTTTGATTATATGGAATTTGATGAAATTAATTTTTTTTTATTTTTATCGAAGTATTTACGTCGTCCTACATAAATAAATATATTGCATACTTTAATAATGCTAGTTCGTGCCCAAGAAGCCGTCCCATATGTTAATTAGATAAATTCTTCGATCTTGCCACATCGCTGCAAACTAAATTAGAGGGCAGTAAAATACTTAAAGTCTGATTTTTGGATATCCGCTTCAGCACGAAGCAAAATTATTTCTAATATATTAGGAATTATTACGATTAATAAGTGAGCTCTTTGAGATGTCTTATTTGTACTATTGTAATTACAATTTGTTACTGATAGTAATGAAAAAATCATACTGGTTGTTTTTATTTTAGGAATCACTCTCCAAGTATAAAGCCGTCACACTTACTTAAGCAGCATAAATATTGTGAGTTTAAAGCAAACATAAATTTGAAATTTAAATGTACTATAATACATTCATAAGCCAGATGTAGATTTTGAAACATAAAATAGAAAAAAACATTTTTTTAAGAAAGCTATATGTAAAATCAATCGTTGTGAATAACACTGATATGTATATGTATAATAAAAAAATGTTAATATGTACTCTATTACAGGTAAATTGAAATAATAACTCTATAGCTTTGTAAAACCTTAAACACCTAACTAAGAAAATAAAAATATATATAAGACAAAATATGTAAATACATAAAAACTTAAAAAAATCACAAAAATTTTGCACACCAATTGCTTTACTAATTTTTCTCATTTTTTTTTTTTTTATTTCATTTATTTTTTTCATTCATCCAGTATTTTTGAAATAACATTCAAATATAACATTATACATAAATATACTGCTTGGGTATATATATATATATATATATATATATATCGTTTTTTTTTGTATAATAAAAGTGGGTATTAAAGAAATAGATTGGGTTAGTATAAATTGTTAACGTTACGACAAACAAACTACTAAATGCACACAATTATTATTTTGTGGTTAGTAAAAAATAAAAGTTCAAGCACTCTATGAATGTGTTATGTGTAATGAGAAATAAAATCCACATACCTCAGGGGTTCTTTTTCTTTTTTTTTGAGTAAAATTTATTTAAAATATCAGTTTCAGAGAAAACTCAATTTTAATTGAATTTTAGTTTCTTGCCTTTGTATTATATTTTGACCAATATAGTTATTTACATGTTTTAAAATGTGTTTTTATTTTTTTTAGCTCATGCTTAAAAAGTCCAATTATGAATTATGTTATTTTTGTCAGTCTCAAAGTGCTAATAACACCGCCTCCGTTATATCGTAGCTGGAAAATGTTTTGTTTTATTTTTATAAAGAATAAATAAATAAATAAATATAAATTTAAACAAACAAATTAAATTAAATCAATTTAAGTAATAATAAATCCGAAAAAAGAAGACAAACAAATAAGTTTTGTCAAATTTACAAAACTTTATTTTAGAAAAATTAAAATTGTTTTACTTTACAAAGAAAACAAGCCACTAACCAATTTTCAAATTAAAATATTTTACCAACAAAAAACACAACGAAAAATTAAAAAAAAATACATTAAAAAAGCGATAAAATAATCAATTTTTAAGTTAAGTATCAAAACATTTTATTTTATTATACTTTACACACGTCACTCTCTTATTAAGCTATAATTGTAAGAAATTAAACTTTTGATATTTATTCTATAATTTTACATTCTGTTACATAATGTTACAAAACAAAAAAACAATGCCAACTCAATCTTTTGTAATAAATTTGCGGGCGTACTCGTGAGTGTTTTTAACAAAAATTCATCGAAATGGTATGTGTAGCAAAGTCATATCTTTGGTATGTGTGATCAATGATTAAGAAAAAATTGTACACATTGGTTGCAATTTTCATTTTCACAATGTTAAAAAGTACTATAACGTCGTGTTTTACGCGAATGAGTCCGATGGTACAGCAGTATGCAAATATAAAGTAGATATAAAGAACGACAAAGGTGCTACTTTCATGACTTTAGAATCAGAGAGCAATATTGTCAAAGCGTATTTGTATAGGAACTTTTCTTTTGTCATAAATGGCTGAATATGAAAAAGGCCATTGCAGTAAAACATAATTTAAACAAACTTCTGACAGCAGAATACATTTAATCAAATAATAATTTTCGAAATGGAAAGTCGAATGTGAATTTTCAATAAATGTTCAACCTACATATGTACAACCGCACAGATCCGAATCATAAATTTGTAAAAAAGACACTTAACGCTGTGGAAATAAGGAAAGTGCACAATAAACAGTTTTTTTTTTCTTATTTTATACACTGCTCATCTGTAAACGCTAGAATGTACCGACTTACGTGAAGCATCTATTGCATATTTATGCACTACCACGTACATCTTGCTGCAGATGTGATGCATAATAAATGCCTCATTCACATTTCCTATGCAGAAAGGACAAAATGATTGAATATTTTCAAGAAAAACTCCTCCGTGAAACCTACAAATTTATACCTCTATGTATTTCAATTGTCACAGGAATCGCACTAGCAAAAATTTTGAACAATTAAATTCCTCATCGGTTGCGTTTGGAAAAAATACAATTAATTTGGCATATTTAAAGAGTGAATTAAAGATTCCATCAAAGCAGAAAACTAATAGTCAATAAATATACATATACAGTATGAGGCACCATAAGCATTTCATCCTGTTAACTTTTTGATATTGTACCTACAAAATTCTATTTTTGTCTATTGTACGGGAAATATTGTTTTAAAAACTATGTAACCGCATTTACTGTCTCTTTTATAATATGTGGATGCTCTTAAGAATAGCATTAGTCAGTGTTTTCAAAGTGTTGTGTTTGCACTAGTTATTGTATAACATTTTTTTTTAAACCTAATATGTGAAAATTTCATAAGAAACATTGTAGTTTTTGAACGAGTACATTTCATTCATTTCTTGTAGAGAAAATGCCAACAAGAAACAAATATGGACACTGGTTTTTATTTTAACAAAGTGGCTAAAAAAAAAAATATTGCCCCGAGACGGGAATCCAATTACGGAGAAAGAAGTAATTTGTTTTATGGAAAAAAATATGAAAGTGCATACAGTACAATAATTTCAAAACGAAAATTGGCAGTATTTTTTTTTTCCACGAAATTGTAAATAGCAGAATGTCATGAAATCATTGTATATTTTCCAATTTTCTATGATATCTGCCAGAACTATTTTTAAAACTATCATTTTCAACTATTCGGGACATCCTACAGACGTCATACCGGCAGTTTTGTAAATACAAAGGAGACAAACTTATGGTCTGTGATTGCAGTGTATTCGGCGAAATGCCCATATACGAAGTTCGAATTAACAGGGAGCGCTACCTTTAGTGATATAGAGAATACGCTAAATTAATGACATCACAACATTTTTGAAAACTATTGTTTCGAAGACGTTAATTTTAACCACTATAGTGAACCCTGTCTTGCGCAAAGAATTGATGTTGAATTACGGAACGATGGATTCTCATCAACCGTCATTTAATCAATTTTTGCTGAAAAATGTTTTTGAGCCTGTGTGCTTTAAAGGCTGAGAAGTTATTCCAATTACTGTTTTCTTCAGTTTGTTTTGATTGCAGATCACTCAAACAATATACGAGTAGCGCCCATTTCAATTTTATACAAATTTATTTTCTACTATCCTTAAAGTCCTTTATTTAGTTACGTTAGCATTACTTGGAGACGTTAATTTAGGCTCAAGATTAGAGACATGGGCAAAGCCATATACCATCAAAGAGCAACTTCAAAACGCTGGAAGTATTAGACAAAAAAAAAAATAAGACAGCAGAGGACATGATTGACGACTGCAAGTATTGGACAAAAATAAAAATAGAAAATTGTAGATAGTATGATTGCAAGAACTGCTCGCGTTAAAAAAATGATAAAGAGGAGCAATAAAGTATTAACAAAATTCACACTTTGAAAGGGTGCCATTCATGCTTTTGTCATTCGCTATTGGTGCATAATCATGAAACAACTTTTGGAATACTGTGATATAAATTTTGATTTCTTAGTCGCTGTTTTTCGATTTTTTGTAATAGAATATAAATATCATTGTTTGATCATGGGAGCACATGAAATGTTATTCTCTTATACACAAACTGACTCTGAATTACACTAGAGAATATTTTTGGTACCTCTGATTTAAATAGTTTTTGTGCATACTGCTGTACTAAATAAATACTTTAATATTCAAAGTTCAACGCTGCCTCTTATGACATGACAAGATCTGTTTTTCCAATCTCTCTAAATTTTTAACATTGTTTTTTTTTTTCTTTTTTTTTTTAAATAATAAAATAAAAATAAAAGATGCAAGTGAATTTATTGTTTAATAAATTTACATTTGTCATTATTATTGCGAATTCTGTGAAGAAACACATTAAATAAGAAATAGAAGCGAAAAATAATATCAATATCAATACACCAATACTCAAGCGCATACTGATCTCTACTAAAGTACTTCTTCTAAATTTTCACTTTTTTAAATTCGTAAAAGACATTAGGTCTTATTTTACACTTAAAACAGTTGATAGCTAAAACATAATTTTGCTGAATGCATATTCTGAAAGCATGCAATTGTAGATTCTATTATAGTGCAAACCAATAAAAAAAAATAATCGTTCAAAGAAGCAAACTTCTTCCCACAATTTGGGCATATATATATATTTTTCTCTTTCGAAAATCACTTCAGCAAATAAATAATGCATTGAATCAGCTTGTAAAGTGACTGCAAGCAATGAAAACAGGACAGAAATATTTCAAAAACCTGATATGTCCATGTATCTGTAGGACATCAAGCAATCTGTAGAGACAAAAAATTTTAATTTCTTAATGTTTCGTCCATTAAGTACATTTGTTCATTAACTGAACTAATTACATTTTCTCTCTCAACTCGTATTTACCTTTGTAAGTGAAAATTATAGAGTAGAAAAAATTGAAATTTATTTGTTCGATTCGAAGCTTAAGTTTTTTCACGTGTGAACCGTTGCAAGAAATGCACACACTACTTCAAACGCTCATGATACGCCCATACATTTTAAAAGCAATCTCTAGTGACAAAAAACGGGTTTTTAACGTTTGATCCCTAAAGAATTTTTGTTAACTAGTCGTACTAATTGAAAATTAATAGAAAGAAAACAGCTATTTATTAGTGTGCTTCCAGTTGAAGCACAAGCACATTGACTTATGAAACAATTTGCATTTCCAAGCCACATGCTGTACATCTTATATTTGTTGAGAGTAGCTTTTCCGAATTATATTACCGTTGTGTATATATTGTACGTATCTGTTTGTACCCGCGAGATTTTTGTAACAATTTGTAGGAATAAATTCTCTGTTAAACTCAAAATCTCGCAATAGTAACAAAACAAAAAAGAAATTGTGAAACAGGAATAAGATTTTTAGATTGGTTTTTATTACTATTTTATTGATGTAATATTCATTTAATGAGTCCTATTGTATTAGGCGAACAATTAGCTTCAATATGAAGCTGTTTTTTCTCCTCTTTGTCCACAGGTTTTTTTTACAAATCCTGCTCAAAAAAAATCTAGTGTAGAAATTTGTAAGAATTGGCAGGGTGGGAAATGAACTACTCTCTTAAATGTTTTCTTTTTTAATATTTTTTTTCTCTCGGGAACAGGTTTTTGTACAAATTAGAAGTCCTGGAACAGACTTTATATATGTTTCAACGAACGTTATTAATCAGACTAAATTTACCAAAAAAAGGTGATTGCCAAAAAAAGAGAATATACACAAAATACAATATAAAAAAAAAATATAAAATAAATACGAAACGAATAGAATATTTAATTAAACAACAGGAAAAGCAAAACATTAAGTGCATATTCATCATTAACGAAGATATAATCTAAGCAATAAATCTCTACATGAATACTAAATAAATATTGTGCTTAGTTCAAAAACTTATTTTCAATGTGCATCATAGCAAATTACTTTTCTAGAGATATATCTTTTTTTTGACATTTTTCACTGGACTTCTTAAAGATGACATATTTACTTTGTTAAATAAGAAAAACGACAGTTTTGGTTTTTATAGAAAAACTAAACCCTCGACATACGTATATATGTATGATCAATTCAACGTAATTCCCAACGAGACATTAAGCATAAATGTAATTGTGTTCTTTTTACATTCACATGCCAGGTAGGATAGTTGGTAAACATAGGCTACACGACACAACGTCTGGCAACGGACTAAAGCGCGTATTGACCTTGCGACGAGACTATCACTATAGCAAACGGTTTCCTCATATCAATATACACAAAGGGGCATTCGGAGACCGAATCATGAAACGCTAAATCAAATTAATCATTTTGTGATAGGTGTAAGACATGCCCCGAACGTTTTGGGCAGCCAAAGTTGAATCGAATCACCACCTTGTTGCCGCCAATGTGCGAATCGCACAATCGCAAGAAACCGCCAGAATCTTCGCCGAACGCGTATTCCACAATCTCTCAACAACTCCTATGTCACCAGCATCAAGTACCGAAGACCAGTGCCAACAATGGCAACATGCCATCAGAGACGCCGCAACTGATGTGTTGGGTTTAACCACACCACCACCAAAAAATCCCAGGTTTCATGAATAATGCCGGCAAGCACATGCAGCTAAACAAGAAGCATACAAAGCTGCGCTGAAACGAAGGACGAGAACCGCTCGTGAGCTTTCGAGCAGAGAGACGAGAAGAACATCGAAGATAGAAGAGCACAAGAAGCGTGCGATCAAAGATATTGAGAGGTTGTAATCCAGGAAGAATGTACGGAAGTTTTACCGACAGGTAAAAGGAACGTGTCAAGTCAAGAAGATCCGTACAGAAGCCTGTAAAGATGAAGAAGGAAACCTTGCAGTAGAGTTACAGTCGATGCTGAGAGTATAACGGCGAAGAAACCCAACATCCCGCCAAAGGAGATCTCTCAACTGCGCCAACTATAGAGGCAACATCGCATACAAGATCTTATCTGCCATATTATGTGAACGTCTGAAACCCTTCGTCAATAACCTGATTGGCCCCTATTGGTGCGGTTTCAGACCAGGAAAGTCTACAATCGACCAAATTTTCACACTCCGGCAGACACTGGAAAAAACTCAAAAAGTTCAAATCAATACGCACCATCTTTTCATTGATTTTAAGACCGCATATGACAGCATTTATTGAGACGAACTATATAGAGACATGTCTAGTTTTGACATTCTTGCTAAACTCGTCCGTTTGAAAATAATGAGGATGGAAAACGCTCTCTGTTTCGTCAAGGTCGGTGGTAATGCTTAGCCGAGACCTTTGATGTCAAAAAAGGTTTTACACAAGGTGGTGCGCTGGTATGTGACTTCTTTAACATCATACTTGAAAGAATTGCGCGGAACTCACAAGCGAACACTGGAGGCACAATGTTCCTAAAGTCTGTGTAACCACTAGCATACGTTGATAATTAGCAGATCTGAACGGGCTGTCGCTGGTGATTTCGTTAGTATTGAAAAGGAAGTTGCCAAAATGGGTTTAGCGGTAAATGAGGACAAAACCAAGTGTATGCTGACAAAATGAAGGGACACACATCATAGACGAGTTGAACAGAATGTCACAATCGACAGATATCGCTGTTTCTTTTGGCTTGGAAGGCAAATGGATAGTAACGCGCTATCCCGAATAACTAAGGAGACCCTATAAGAACTTGGTCATACCAGTCCTATTTTATGGCGCTGAAGCATGAACTCTATCGAAAGCAAATGATGAAGTCCACAGTTGTTCCGTGAATTTTCTTAGTTTGTTCCTTCGAAAATTATTCGGTCTCGTTTGTGTTGACAGGCTTTCGAGAAGAAAATTCAACAGCGAACTATACGAGCTGTACACCGACATCGAAACCTGAGAACTCACCCTCCTAGGTGGCACGAACGAGTAGAAGGTTAGTTAAAGACTAGGCTAACTGAAGATGCATGTTAATTGAGGGGTGAACCTGCCCTAAATGTAGCGTCACCTAAGTAAGTAAGTAAGTTGGAGTCAGTGCAGATCAATAAATGGAAACCCCGGGAGCTTTCAAGTTGATCACATTTTCCTGCTTTTTTTTTTTTAAAGAATTTAACACTCAAGTGGGTATGTATACACTAATAGTGCGTCTGCATGTGTTAAATTTTTCTTGGAAAATGGGATAGAAAGTTGGACTCAGTGGTTATTTCTCTCTGGAGAGTTGGCTTGTTGTTGATTTCTGGTCAACTAAACACCTTCCTTGATTTTCGTTAACTGAAAAAAATTAATGTCTTTCGGCCGAGTTTGGGGTTCGAACACCGAACCTTCCGATTTGGAAGCCAGTCTATTACCACTTGAGATACGGCCACTCTAGAAAATTATACTGTAACTTGGGAGATATGTAAGTAAATGCCTTACAAAGAAATTTGTAAAGGTATATTATATAAACGAATGGGTCAAAAGTCTCAAAGACTATTGTTGTAGTTTTGAAAAATATTTCTTAAAAAAAAAAAGAACAAATATAATCGGGGTCAGGGTCAGTAGGTGTATGAAAAGCGTTAACTTTCTTTGTTACAATACAAAGTGCAAAAGCAGGTTTACACAGTTTTAATTAGTATTTATTGTTTATCCGTTTCACACACGTACATAATATGTATATCGAGGATACATGAATGAAAAGTATTTCTATTCGACGAATAACAAATTTCATATTTAAGTCCAGTGAAAAATAAAACCAACATTTACCGGAAATAAATAAAAGATAAATAAATAAATAAATCAAGAGGAAAACAAATCTAGAAGATATGTAAACTAAGTGATATTTTCGTTACCTTTGAAAATATTCTATTCTACAACTAATGGTACAAGAAAATACATAATTTTTTTTTTGTTTTGATTCAAATGGTCTTTACCTAATCTCCTTTGTTTCCAGCAAAGATGAACTATTTACGTCGCTTACTGCATTTATCATTGAAGTTGGTGAGAACGGCAAATGATACATTCCAGACGTATCCAAAAATGGTTCACTTTTAATAAGTAATTCATTTTTAATATCCATATATGGAGATTGATTTGTATTATTGCTGGTATTATTATTCTGACTTGTTGAATTATTTTCAAATGAATAACTACCAGCTGAGGCTGTTGTTGTGAATGGACACAATTCTATCTCATTGGAATTTAATATTTTTGGCTGATAAGCATGCAAGCCGTCTGGTGTGATTATTTGATAACTTTGCACCGTTCCAATGACATGATTATCACTTGATGTTGGCATATATGAAACATTTTCAAGTTTTGTTAGGGAAGTCATGTCCATTTGGTGGTGTTGTTGCTGCTGCTGCTGATGATGATGATGTTGATTATCATGTTGCTGGTGGTGCTGTTGTGTAGAATGGTGATGACTAGAGGTAGACGTTGATGATGAGGACAGTGTAGTTGTAGATGTACTCATTGGTACAGAAGTAAATGTCTGATGGGAATTCTTAAGTTGTATATGTTGTTGTGATGATGGTTGACTTAGGTGCGGCTGATGTTGAAACATACTGCCATCAATGGAATTATGAGATTGAATTGTTTGCACCGGTAGAAGTGAACCGTTCGAAGTTGATATCGGAGCTTGAATTATGATATTATTGCCATGCAATTGGTTCTGTAACAATGCGTTATTTAAGTCGATTTGATTATATAGTATCGTTGTATTTTGCAGATGTTGTTGTTGATGTTGTTGATGTAATAGCTCTGCGGTGCTGATTTGCAATTGACTAGGTATAATCATATTACTTAAATCTATAGTTTGTAATTGGTGTGGAGCACAAGTATTATTTAAGCCTTGATTACTGTTATTGTTTTCTACATTAGCATCAATGATAGTGGTCACCGTTGGAGTGTCATTTTGTAACTGCTTCTGCTGCTGCTGTTCTTCCTGTTGCTGTTTCTGTTTTTGCTGTTGAAGTTTTTGAGCTTTAGTAATTCGTTTTCTTCGGACGGGTGGCTTTTTAACAACAGGTGGTTTCTCTTCCTCAATAGCTGCTTTCATTTGCTCTTCTAAATCAACAATATCGCTGTGCTTTTCTTTTTTATGCATTTTCATTTTATCCGGTCGCGAGAATTCTTTACTGCAAACAGGGCAGGCAAATATTTTACGATTATCACCCTCGTGGAAAAGATAAGCATGTCTTTGGAAACTATATTTATTTTTGAAGGTTTTGTAAACTTCTTTTTTGGCACAAACCGCACAATAGGCAACTCCATCAACTATATGCTCATATCTTTGTATATCCAAGCCGCGCACAGACATTTTTTCTAAATATTCTGATTGTTCATCGGGCTCATTGCGTAGTTTTCTTTTTCTTTTCTGTTTCAAATTGTAAAACATTTTTGCTGTATAAGGGTCGGGAATGCTATTCACCGATAGATTATTGTTAGTGGAATCGGTTGCTGTTGGAATTGGAGTTGTAGCTGGAGTTGAAGTTGGAGTATCAATTGGAGTTAGAGTTTCATTACTCATTTCTGGTTGCATCGCTACTTCTGGTATTTGTTGATCAATGATGTATGTTGTATTATTATTTGTAGTTACCATGTAAACATCTTCATTTTTCAACAATTTTTGTGATTTAAAAAAATATATTTACATATTTAGACGTTAGGAATTAGAAAATCAAAATTTTAAAACTATTTCACACATTATATCAATTGTTTAATTTTTATTTATTTATTCAAAAAAAAATCATAATAATAAAATCATATTGAAATAATAAAAAAAGGTGTAAAGGAACGAAAGTAATTGAAAAATAAAGGAAATCAATAAATGCATGTCTAAATGTTTTGTATAGAGCAAGAAAAAAAAGAAGGAAAATCCTAGCGTTGAAAATGATATAACAGATATAAAATATAGAGCAAATATCTCTCCGAAATTAAGGTCCTAATCTTTTAAATTTATTTTATTTAACTTTTTTTATGTAGAGGTTTTTTGAAACATGAAGAAACAATTTAGAATCGATATTTGAAACCGTGCCCACACTAACAAAAATGACTATTGTATGATTTGAACATAACACGTTATGCAAGTTTTGTTTGTTTGCTATGACTGACAAGAAAAGATACAAAAGCCATAGCCGTCGATCCGAGCTGGAGGTAAAGACACTTATTATTCTATACATATGTAATCAATTTGTTTGTTTACTAGTGTGAATCTGTTTAAAAAAAAAAAAGAAGAAAAAAATCCTCACCGGTCCATTAACAATAATTTCACAATTTTTCTTGTCTTGCGAAATATAATTGCAGCAGTTACTAATTAAATAGATAAATCCAACTATTGACGCTGTAAAATACGATATGTGCATAGGAACATAAAATTGAAAAAAATCCATATTGAATTATGTTACAATGCAAATAATACTTGTGTCAATAATAATAATAAATTAAATGTGTGTGAACACTTTTTTCACTTATTATCGCGTGCAGCGCAACGCTACTCTTACCTTTGGTTATTCGCACAACACGAATTTTCACTAAGGTGGACGCGGATTAAAACGAAAACATGCATATTATCTGATCGATCAATAAAAACATCTCTAAGACTTCATGTACCATATCAGTACGACGTTGATGGTTATTCATATTAGTATGGGTTTTTGACTTCTTTTCCTGAATTTGGAAAATAAGGTGAGTGCACGGCAATCGTTAATAAGAAATAAAGCTCCAATACTTTTATAGAATTTGTACAGCAATAGTCCACCACACAGACGGACTCAAAACTAATTACAATATTAATTCATTAATTTTTGTTTATAAAAAAAAAAATTAAATTAAATGTAAAAGAAAAAAAAGTATTTGAGGCTGAGATGAAAATCCAATCCGTGCAATTACACTTTCTTCTGTTTAGCATATTATAGTTCGTTTCAAATCAATATTCATTTCCAGTGGGTATGTTTTCTTCTGCCCTGAAATGTTTGTATCTTAAATACAGCATATGAATATATTTAAAACAAACAAAAATGTTAAAAACCTATTCGTATATATTCGTATGTGCTGTTAAACGTGCAACTTAAAAGAAAATTTATTGCCTAATCATATCTATTCGGGAAGATTCATTTTTATTTCTTTTTAATGCCAAATTCTACTTTCGATAGTGCCTTATGTTATCGAATCACTATGCGAAAAATAAATGGGTACGCACGGCAGATAAAATAAAAATAAATATATTTTAAATGGTATAACGAATGGAAGATTTTTTTTATAGTGATTTTAACAGTTGGCTTTCAACCTTAGAATAGTTTATATTGTTGTTTTATCGTCCAGGATTGTATGCATATATTTTGATAAACAAATAAACAAAATAATAACAATAATGTCTTTAAGATAAAATAATAATAATAAACATAAAAGTAGTAAAAAGGAGACGTTGTTTTCTTCTCCGATAAAAATTGCTTAATAATTATTTAGAGTTGTTTGCTTTTAGAAACATGAGCCTAATTAAATCCCTTGAACAAAATGTTGCATTTTACGCCTGCAGATTCTTTTTTTTCTTCAAATATATAGCCTTGGCGAAATACAGTGCTGATCAAAATAATAGAACAAACATGCTAATTGATCCTTAATTGGCATGTGGGCGGTACAGTTATGCGAATAATTAAATTCTCTTTTTTTGCCTGTGTAACAGAAATGTTAATTCACTTGATTTACAAGGCTGGAGAAGAAAGGGTTTAATTTGGTTATTTTTAGTCTGATCAAAATAATAGGCAAATCTTCTTGTTGAGTCTATTTTTCTTATTATACCGTGTAGAAGGGTAATGAAATCGACATTTTTGCATGTTGCAATTCGAGCTTGATAAATTGCTTGAATTTTTTTTTAATAGATGGGTCGAAATAGACATTACACAGCTGAAGACTTACACAGTATCCGAAAGTTAAGAGTTTTTTTTTTTATAATTTACGCGCGCCTAAGGGGTTGACACCCTTTTACTGTTGCCAGGGGAAAGAAAAGGAAAGGAAAAGAAAGGAAAATTGGATGCCGGCCACACTTTGAAATTTATCGCTAAAAACTTGAAGAGATCGATAAACTGCGTAGCTAATGCTCTCAAAAGAGAACCTGCTGAAGAAACCAGAGGTAGACCGAGAATAACAGCACCAACTACAGATTCCCGCATAGTAACATTGTTCAAAAGCGACCCATTCATGTCATCAAAGGCAATTGCAGCTGAAATTGATAATGTCGTTAGTCTACCACCAAATCACTGTTGCGTGTTCCAGGCGCAAATTTTGGCGATTAAAGAAGCTGTGTATGGCTGAAGAAAATCCTGATATCTGCAAAAGATATCAGCATCTTTTCGAATAGTCAGGCCGCTATCAAGTCCCTGAACTCGGTCTCATTATATTCTAAAACCGCCCTTGAATGCCGATCATCTCTCATGGAGATGGTAGCACTGTTCAACATTCACTTTTGTTGGGTGCCGGACCACAGAGACATTCCAGGGAACTGCATAGCATAGGTATACCAATCGCTACGTGTAAATTAATATTAAAGCTGAGCAAACATGTCTAGCGACCAAACAAATCTGGCCAAAGCTGGATCTGAATCGCTGAAAATGTCTGATCCTTTTAAATAGGAAACATCTCAGCGCCATAATAGGTATCATCACTGGACACTGCCTTATGGGCAAGCACGTAAGAAGACTTGGCGCTTTTACAAATGATTTCTGTAGAAGCTGCATGGACGAGGAAGAGACATTTCTCCACCTACTCTATACATGTCCAGCTCACTCCCAGAGAAGAAAGCTTCATCTACGAGCTTTCTTCTACAACGACCTAACCGATCTAGAAAATATAGACGTTAACAGTGTGGTACGCTTTTTCATAAGCTCAAACTTACATTAGTAAGAGGATCATAGATCGACGTGACATCACAATGGGCCATTAGGCCTAAGTGGGTTGGTATTTCCAACAGCCACTCTTATCTACCCTACTTTACGAGTACCATAGTCCACCAACTGTCCAGAATAGGAAGAATAGTGGCACTGCTGTCAAAAAATATATATATAAGAAAAGTTTGCGTCAGATTTCAAAAATCACGCATCAGCCATGTTTCGTAACATACTATAGAGTGACAACAAAAATCAACTACTCTGATGGTAAGAGAAATGTCCGTAGGCATAAGTTTCACGCCCGGTACCCCCAGAAAACCGTAAAACATGGCATGGGGATGTTTCTTCTGGTTCGGTGTTGGCCCTATTTACCACATCGACAAAATAATGACAAAGGAGTCATACTGCGATATTTTGAAGAATGTTCAGTGCAAGGAGAATATGCCTGTGAGTTGGCACTTTCAACAGGATAACGATAACAAGCATGCATCCAAAATGATGAAATCTTTATTGACGCAAGAAAACATTTCGGTGATTCCATGATGTTGTCATCAGTCTTAATCCGATCGAGAATTTGTGGGGTGCGTTGAATAAATATTTGGGAAGGCAAACTTTTCAAAAGAAAATTCAAAGCCGTATGAACGGCTTACAATGCGATTACGGTTGAAACTCACCGAAAGTTAATTGATTCCATGTCAAACAGAATTGACTACAAAGGTAGTCATTCTGCTTACTAATCTACATAAGCCTTAAGTGTGCAAATACATTACTTTTAAAAGTATCGATTTGGTTTTGCTTTTTTTAATTTTTATTTAATTTACGTATTATTTTGATCACTCTGAAAAAATTTGTGTTTTCACATTTTCTCTTCCATCGCGACAGAATGAAGAAATTGCTATTTCTGTTACACAAAAAGAGAATTTAGTCGTTCACATAACTGTGCCACCCACATGCCAATCAAGGATGAATTAGCATGTAAATTCACTGTTGCCAATGGTGTATATAGCAATTACTTATTATTTTGATCAGCACTATTATAAGTAGTATTATAGAAAGCAATCTATCACGGAGGAGGCAGTATAATAATCTAGGGCTATATGGCAAACACCGGTGTGTGTGAAATGAAATGTGAAATGCATGTGTGTGACAGTCGGATGGACTCTCGCAAGTACATAAATGTGTTGAAACATGCGCTACAATCCCCCTTTTCCAACATTTTCGGAGATAACAATACAAATCAGCTCTAACTATAAAGTGGTTGGAAGACATTCAGATAAACTTTCTCGTGTGGTCTGCACAGTCTCCGGATTCCCTATAGGACATCTATGGGGTATTTCAAATCGTATCATCAACGAGATTACATCGCAAGAAACACGTTAAAAACGTGTCACAGAACGAGTGGGGTGGCATATTTACGGAAAAGTGCCGCAAGCTAGTTAGCCCGATCCCTATGAGGATCACTGCTGTCATAAAGACCAACGGCGGTTCAACCAGATACTAATTATGTTTAATAAAACTATTTATTTGTCATATCTGCTTACTTTATCTCATTTAACCTTTTGCTTTTAATAGATTTAAAGGATTTTATAGGGTGCCTAATACGTTTGCCCAAGGCTGTATATATTTTAAGGGGCATAGCAGAAAAAGAGAGATTTCGATTTATGTTGGTCTTGAATGTTTATAATGACTAGGATATTAAGAGCCCGGCAGAGCATTCTATATCTCAGAGTATGTCCAAAGGTGGGATTGAGGGCATTTATAACTAGGCGAGTGTT
Organism: Volucella bombylans; assembly: GCA_949129095.1. Classification (NCBI taxonomy): domain Eukaryota; kingdom Metazoa; phylum Arthropoda; class Insecta; order Diptera; family Syrphidae; genus Volucella; species Volucella bombylans. Next base: position 63,409,065 of record OX422144.1, on the reverse strand, counting down.
ACGGTTAAAGGTTTGATGGGCCGGATTGCTATTGACAATTTCGTTGGAACACTAGTGGCAGAAATAGCAATTGAACAAATTAAGAAAAGATATAAAGGGTCTTTCAAAATTCGCACCTAGATGTCAGTAGTGAATAATTTCTGAACGCTACCTTTTTTTATGTCATCTTTGACATTTGTAAATTTCACGCAAAATCATCTCTAGTGAAGAAGCTCATTTCACATTGGATGGATTCTAGAGCTGTGCTAAACCATTCCTTTGTCGGAACGAACATGGAACGGTTCCTTTCTTGAATGGAACTAGTTCCGTGAAACCATTTAGTATCAGAATTACAAGAGGTTCATGTCCGCGGATTTAAGTAGTTCCCATGTTCGGATAGATGTAATGATGCATATCCACAGAACTACGTGGTTGGAGTTGAACAGATTGAATATTGAATGACAAATACATGTGTGCGGAAATGTAGAGGCCGATCTACATGCATATTCGCTTTGCAGGAAAGTGTGGATTTATGCTATGGTGTAAGGAAGATTATTTCATCTTGATATTAAAGATTCGATATATTAATACCAAAAAAAAAGTTTGCTGTATTCGTTTGAAGTTCCATGACAGTTCCAATACTGTGAAAATACCAACACATACGCATGTGAACATGAATGAATGCAATAGACGAAGTACTGTGTACAGTCAGCCGCCGTGTCAATCAGAACAAAATAAAGATTTTGCGAAGTGAACTATCGGATTATCGAACATGTCGGAACTATCGAACATGTTTAGGTGGAGTATGTGGAACGATTGGAAATAGTTCCGGCAGCGGAACTCGTCAACAAACAAAATTGTCGCGTCTGGGGAGCAGAAAATAATCGAATAATTTTAGAAAAATTATTACATCCACAAAAATGTACTGTTTGGTGTGGTTTTTCTTCGAAAATGCAGATGAAAGAGTTGTTACTGTTACTGCGGTATAGACAAATGACTGGAGATTTTTTGTGGCCTCAAATTAAAGAAATAGACACAGATCTTTATTTTCAACAGGATGGAGCTACGGGTCACACAACACGTGCAAACAGTGAGCTATTGCGGCCTAAAGCTTTGTTCAGTGAGGAAAAACTAGAACAGAACAGAACATTTTTCACAATTGTGTTCTACTTCGAAAGTAGGTGCAAGATTTTCTGTTCCGAACAGATTGGAACAGCCTCACTGAACATAGAGCAGAACAGATTCGGACAGAAATTTTTCCCATTGAACAGGAAAGCTTGTACTTTTCTGTTCGGAACAGTCTCACTGAACAAAGCTTAACTTTCCACGGGGGTTACTCTGTATTTCGATTATAATATCAAATCACTCGAATTTGAAGAGTTGGCACTTAGTAATCCGAAAGTAAAGAGAATTTCGATATTCGGATTTCGAATTCTCTCATTTTCGATGAATTCGATTCGAAAGTGTTAGAGAGTGCCAATTTAAAATAGAATCGAATTGTACTTTCGAATAGTTTTGACTTTCGAATCGAAATACAGAGTAAACCTCCAGGTCGATTAATTTTACGTAATGGTGTCATAAGCTAGTCACCTAGATCATGCGATTTAACACCATTAGATTACTTTCTTTGGGATTTTTTTACTTTTAATGTTCGTATGAGGGCCTGTTGACGTGCTCGGGTGGACATTGGAATTATGTTATTTTTCCCATATAATTGTTAAGAGCCATATTTTTATGAAAATAAAAACACCCGAAAAAAAGAAGTTTTATTTAAAAAAAACTAATTTAGGCGCGACTTTTGAAAGACCCTTTATTACATCGGTGTTTAACAGTGTCAATTGATTGGGCAATATTGGCGTCACCTATGAGTTTTATCGCACGGTAATCCTGAATCCTATTCAGCAAATGCAGGGAGGTCTAAGCAGCACCCGAACAAATGTGACCATTGCACTCCTATTTTGGGTCAATAAATACTTTAATAGACGAAGAGCACGGTCGTGAGCTCTAGAACAAAAATGAAGAGCAGAGAGTACTATTGTCAGCACATACTGGTTGAAAAGTGATGGGCAAATATTCATTAATGAAAACTAATTCATATTCGGAGATGGAACGGATCCATGGGGCTCACTAGAATTTATTTTGTGGATATCAGACTTGAAACCATCTAAGACAACATAAATTGATTGTTTCGAAAGATAATATCTAAAACATCTCTTCAGAAGCATGAATGGGTAATAATAAGCAAAGCTCACACTGTGGCGCATTTAATTCATTACAGACAAAGTTTCAAATATCGAAAAAAGTTACCTCAGTTGGGTCGTATTGGAAAATCTTTTTTTTTTAGAACTGTTAGAAGGGCTTAGAAAGGTTGAGGTAAAGCGTTGCAAGCAATGGAAAAAAGTTAACGGTTGCAGTTAAAAAAGAAATCATACCCAGAAATTGTGACAAAATGCCAACACCTTATTGATGAAGATTGGTGCCACGTCTTATGTATTTATGGTGGCATTCAAACTTCTATGTGAACTTTATTTTTATTTGTCACATTTTGAAATTTATTAGTAGTCGTTAACCGACCCACGGTGTATCTGCGGAGAAATGGAAAATGCAACCCAGAATGCGTGATCCCCATTGTAAAACACGTGGAAACTACCACCATTATCTGTGGCTGCATATCTTCGGTTATGTACATAAATCTCTGGAAAATACACACATAAACGTTATGGTAACATGCCGCTTCCGACTATTTTTTATAATGTCATTCATAAACATGCGAAACGTCAAATTCCCAGCAAGTTAAACCACAAATCCGCTGAAGCATTGAAATAGTTTGTAATGAAATCGAACTACCACCATGTTCTGAAAACTCGCACTATCCCGATACTGAGATGTTATTTGCGCATAGTTTAAAGAACAAACACACATTAAAAGACCAGCTATCAAGTACGATTATTCAATGTTTTCTTGCAATGGGTTGGCATGCGACGGTTGATGAAAAACCATTCCAGTGGCAACAAATCGTGATATAGAAACAAAAAAATTGTGTAATACATATCCTTGATAAGTGTGGTCGGTCCAGAGAATAAAAAATTGTTCAAAATCCTGTAGACTAATAACGATAAGGTAAAATATACGTTGGCGTATGGTATGAAATCGTTTTTTATAGTTGGGATTCCCAACCATTTCTTCATATTTCACATGCGTGAGTCTAAAGACTCACATCTCGATTTTGGGTAACAGGCTTTTATGGGAAATAAGGCTGTTAGGGAAAATGCTATCCTTTTTATCACATACACTTCTGTGCATTGTCCACCGTAAATTACTGACGATAATTAATCCGGTATGGGTAAGTTTTCGCGATTGAGGTTGATTTTTTAATGATTTTTCAATGAAAAATCAACCCCAATCGCGAAGACTATCAGATGTAATTAAAAAAGGGTTACGCTATATGATCGGAACATTCAAACTTGAAATTCATCAGACAACTGCGATCGATCGACCGCATCAAAAGGCTTACCTCAAAACTTTATGAAAAGTTACCGAATTACAAATTAAATGGAATGAATTTCAATTACCTTGCTAGCAAGAAAAGTGAGCCATTTCTGATATTGCACTATTGGATTATCACCTATTCCGGTCTCCACAAAACTTTGTTGATGAAATAAAAAACAGAACTTTTATTTAGACGTTAGTTTTATATATATATATAAAACCACAATATCCGCTTCCATAGCGGTATATACCAAGGAATATATGTATTTACGAAAAACAAAAATGGTAAATAAAAACCTGTTTCTTTCTACTTATTTAATTTTATCTTTCTAAGTGCTTGTTCACATTGGCGTGGGCAGGAATATTTCCCGAAAGAGAAGAAAAGCTTTTTATTGAAGTGGCAAGAAGAAGGGTTACTTGCACCGAAAATCCATTTTTAAAGTGGATTTTCGAGTGAAGCATGTCGTTTTTTCAAATCGTTTCATTTCTGACAAGTTTTTCTCATTTCAGATTTGATTGTTGATGTGCGAGGAAGTTTAAAGAAGAGGAAAAAAAGGTATGGTGTTCACATTTAAAAATTAAAAATGGCCCGATTCAAGTGTTCCGCTATTCAAAAAGTCTTTCATCCCCATGAAAATGTGAACAGACGTTCATTGGCAGGCCTTTCATACCCACGCCAGTGCGAACAGGCACATTGGCTGCAACTCAAAGAGTGCTGAGTCATAATTGACAGAAATTGCATACAAGTGTATAGTTACACAGTAAACAGAAGAATAATTTCGAACCCCACCACCCTCCGTCAGATGAGCAATACCAAATTTTTAAAGGTCGAATTGTTGCCCTATGAACCAGTTTTCCACTCTCTCCTTTCCCGTTCCCAATTATGTAGATACAAGATATAATTAACCCTAGCAAACCTATTAATCGGGAAAAGTACCATTTATGCAAATGCATGAAAAGGTTTGCTTCCTACGAAATAGCTAGTTATTGCACATAAGGATGTGATGAGAAATTTAACAATCAGAACACAACGCTTTTTCATTATACTATTAACATATATTGTATCCCTATCTATTTATTCTTTACTTAGATCTTAATCTATTAAAAGATAGAGTAAACAAATTTACACTCATGTCTAAAAAAATTACAACACATAATAATCAAAGTTTTTTTTTCTAAAAAAATATTTGCTGGCAAAAGTATACAACAATAAATAATAAAATAGAAATTTTCAAAGTATAAATCTAAGTTCAGAATCTTCGTGTATAATAACAGATAGATATTCATTAATAAACCGTAAGAAAAATATGAAAATGTGATTGTATGCTTCCATGTTATATGTTTATGAAATATAGACTTAAAAAAAAAACGTAAATAAATATAAGAGAAAGAGAGTAAGACAAGACAAAACAAAAATGAACGAAAAAATAAAAAAATAAAAAAATTAACTTTAACAACAGTTCAAGCCAATTTCGAAGGTATAAGAACTTTTTAAGACCACGATTAGCCAATTAGTGTAAAAAAAAACAATAATAGAAAAAAAAATTAGTAAACACATAGAAGAAGCCTTTTTATTATTTTCACCACCTTAAAACCACTATTAAGTTCTTTTATTCATATTTATATATATATATATATATATATTTATTTATGTATTAACAATTTATTAGGATTAATGAGATAACAAAAAACTGTTTTAATCATTTCTTTCTTTTGTTTTATTTATTTATTCTCACTGTTTTCAAGTCAATTTAACTAGATCGTCCTAGATGATAAACAACAAAAGGGACAAGATCGTGCAAAATTTTTGCGACGAAATTTCAGATAAGCAAAAAAATAAAAACAAATAAAAAAACACAATATAATAGAAGAAGACAGTTTACATATTAATAACGTAAATATTATTAAAGATAAAAAAAAATGACAAAAGAAATAAACAAAAAAATAAAATGTAATAAACAAAACAAGAAAAAAAAAGTAAACAAATGAAAAAAATAAATTATAACAATTAAATTTTCAAATTCATTTGATTGATTTAGTTACGAATATAAATGTATTGCCATCACTTACCCTGTGTAGCTCCTCCTGTACCGGCACTAACATTTTCAATTACATCGCCGCTACCATCGCTGTCTACAACTTCACTTTTTATATGCAATGCAATACCATCCGTACTTGGATTGGTGTTGGATTTGGTTGCAGATGTAGTAGGATTAGAAATAGTCGGCATTGCTATTGGAATTGGCGACAGTGTAGTAGTACCACCTCCTATGGCTTTATACACAATGGTAGTATTCAAACTATTGTGTTGACTAGAATTGTTAAAAACAGCTGCTGCAGATGTAGCTGCAGAACCAGCTGTAGTCGGAGATGTAGTGTTAAAATTCATACACAATGCAGACGAAGGCGACAATGTTGCCGGTGACGGTAGTAATGATTGCAGGGATTGTAGTGATTGTAGTGGTTGTAGTGTTTGTAGCTGTAGTTGCTCCTGCTGCGGTTGTTGTTTTTGTTGTTGTATGTGAAGGAATTGAATATCTGTTGTTTGATTAAGATTCTCACTTGACGAAGATTTTTTGATAATCGGTATTTTTCCTTCAAATTTAATGGGATGATTAACGAATTGTAAAGATGGACTAAGATTTTTCATCAGATGTTCGTTGAGTTTACGAAGAACTTCACTATCTGCTGGTTTTGGAGTTGTTAGTGGTGATGATGGTACGGAGCTAGATGAATCTAGAGAAGAGTATACTGATAGAATGATTTTTCTTGAGGATGTTGCACTTAGCATACTTCACGTACCATTGTTCTCCTTTTTTTTTCGTGTTGGTGTTTTACGTGGTGTCTTTTGTTTTTGTGTTTTTTCTGTCTTCTCTGTGGAGAGACGTTCTTTTTTTATTTTTACTGCACCCTCTGCTGGTGATTCTTTGCCTCTAGGACTACGTCCCTTACCGCGCGAATTTGAACGGCGTTTACTTTCGTACCAATCGTCGTCGTATTCAGCGTCTGATTTTCGTTTTTGTCTTCGTTTTTTGAAAGTTTCTTCGTCGTCATCATATTCTAAAAAGAAAGAAGATAAATAAGTAAATAAATGTTTGCTTTTCATTTATTTAACAAAAATAATAAATTAGTAGAAAAACATAGTACATATTCCATAATTAGTTTGGAAACGAGGGAAAAAACTGCTAAACAATTTAAAAGTGTGAGTGTAATTGTTTCTTTCTACAATATATAGCACCGTGAATGCTTACGCTATGCTAGAGAAGAAATATTGTAGTATGTATATTCCAATTTATTTCGAGATATAGACTTCACAATAGTTTCTTTAATTGTTAAGATTGTTATGCTGTCAAAACAAAGTAACACTTTTGAAAATTTTCACCAAATCACACTAGTGGTAGTTTGGATTGTCCTGCTGATATTTATTACAACTGGATTACAACTAACAGCTCTGTATGTGAATAGCTGTAGCGTGAATAACCTTTAAGTCAATATAACATAAATCTAATTGGAACATGTGAAAAAATCATTCGAATATTGTTTCCATTGTAATTTACATTTTCAGGAAAGGAAAGTGTATTGTGTAAGCATTCACTCATACACCCGACATCACCAATGGGGATCTATAACATGTACATACATTTTCATGTTTGCATATGCATATAGATGCATATGTCTCGTATATCCTTTAATTGCGTAGAGTGAAACGATCGGGAAGTTAGGAAGTTAGTTAGAAGTAAGCAATACTTTTTCCAATACATCTTTTTTATGGATTTTCGGCTGTTCATTTTGTCGGTCTCTTTATTGGTGCACTGGTTGGTAGCCATTGGGGTAGACAATTTTTAACAGAATAAACAATTAATAAGTTGATTTGAGATGAGAATGGGATTGTAGAAAATTATTTTTTGACCTGGTACTCATGATGTTAGTAAGTAACGAGAATACAAGAAGCTAAAAGTTAGTGTAAGTAACTAATTATTCTTAAGTGGAGTGATCAATAAATAAATACTGTGTAGCATTCATTTAATCGTTTTGGTAGAATAGAGAATATACCGATGAATTCTAAGGCGGTAACTTCTAAAAAAATTTCTATTTGGTAGTTCACAAAAAGGTTTTTATTCTTTTTCTTTTTAATTCACAACTTCGAATATTTGTCCTATTTTGGTGTAAAGATTTGTTTTCTCAAAAAAATTAAGCAGTTGCATATCTGTTTCATCTATGATTTTATATGTAATTGATTTGAATCCCAGTTTTTACAGATTTGTTTTATTTTAGAGTCATGTGTCTTTCCACCATATGAAAGTTTTGCTCCAGCTGCAGAATTAGCTTTATTGTAATACTCTCTGTTGGAATTAATTTCCATACACTTATAATACATTCACGTGACAGCATCGTTATCAGAAGAAGACATGATTTGCTTGAGGTAAGCTTGGTATTCGGCTACCGGCTTCACCATTCCAGTAACAATTTCGCTCATGTTTGATACTTCAAATATTTAGTTTGTTAAAGGCCCCTCACAATGTTGTAAATTCTTAAGTGATAAGAATTTTTTCCATAATGAGATTTCTCAGTCTCCGTGAGTTAAAACAGTCATTGTTCTTTTAAGATATCATTAAAAACCAAGTTTTTTTCTACTCGAAATTAACTTTTTGGTCTACATATTATGTTTGTTCTAAAATTTTTAGTTGGTCAACTTATCATCATCAGTGGTTTTATGTGATCTAAAGTTTAAAAAAATGTATGAATTCATCTTGACAGGGATTATTAATTCCTTTATTTTACGTTGTAATTTTCATCTTGCTCGGAGGTTTCTCCGATGTGGAACAGACTCGATTGACAGCATGTCTATGGAACTTTGTCAACGTAATTCCTCATTCATGAACTGAACACATATACACAACTGACTAATGAAGGTTTTCACGTAGTCAGAAAACTATGGAAATCATTTTCTCTCATACACATTCACTGAACACGAGTCGGTTGGTTCCCTAAGAAATTTTTTAAAATATACTTTCGAAAACCAAATAAAATTATAGTCATTCTCAATGCATCTAAAATGTGTTATCATGATAATCTTAATTGTAAAGAAAAATAAAAGGTTTCAATAGGAAATATTAGAGATGGAATGGTATTTTATTCATAAGTGTTAGTCAAGTAGTAAGTGTAGTAAATTGCAATATATGCATAACCGAAAACATTCGGCGCATATTCCCAAAACCCCAAAATAATAATAATAAAAATAACGCCACCACGATATGGGCAAGTAATTTAGTTAATGTTTCAATAACACTTTCGTATCATTGATGGCAATCATAAGAATGAAAAATGCATGTTTATGTGTGTGTTAAAATAAAATAAATGTAGAATAAAAAAAAAACAAGTATAATCTTACCTGATCCATCGTCAATATAGTCAAGAAGTTCTTTTTTTGTTTTTAAATTAGCTGGACTCAAATTACTCATGCTATTCTGTTCTATGATTGAAGGAACTTCTTCCTCTTCGTCAATGTCTAAAGTTAAAACACTTTCTTTCAGGACAGCTTTAACATCGTCGGGTATGTTGGGATTTAATTGAATTTCATCGAGATCAAGATCAGGATTACGTTCTTTGAACGATTTCTTCTTTGTCGGATTGCATTGTTTTTTCATTCTTTGGAATAATTGAACAGGAACATCCCCATTTCTATGGGGTTATCGTATATATATGAAAAGTAGAAAGAAAATAATGCATTTAAAAAAAATGCAAACAAAATCAATGTAGGAAGTACTAACTTTTTATTGCAGAGCACATCTAATTGAGTTGGGGGTGGTGCTACTGTAAGGGCATTTGGTGGGTCTTCAGGATGTTGACCAATATCTGAACCTTCTAGCCACGCTTGATAGCGTTCTGGTTGGAAACGTTTAACAAATGTATCCATTGATATTTTTACCATGTCATTGCTAATCCAGGAGATAGAATTTATTTTTGTTTAACATATTTATATTGCAGGTTTATTTTTGCAATATGTATTTACCTGCAGGTACACTGAGATGCACGCTTGCCATATTCAATCCAACGTTCCATAGCAAAATTTGTTGATTCAGCACAATTGAAACCGTGATTGAAACCAGCGTGATAACCAAATGGAAATGTGATCATAATTTCACCAGATTCTTGGGTTATCTGTAAATTTTCTTAAAGTTATTTTCTTTCGCTCTTAATACGGTTAATCCAATAATATTTTTATTTTACCTTATTAACAGGGACCTCGTGCTGTTTGAGAATTTGTGGGCTTATGAGTGTCATTTTATGCCGCAAGTATGCATTGCAATTCTTATAGCTTGCAGGAAAATAGCTATTGGCAACTTTTTCCAATTTTCTTCCGTATTCTGGTGGAACAACATACCATGTTTTAGGCGCACCAAAGTGCAAATAATTTATTGAATAAAGATCCATATCTTCTGTATGCCATGCAAATGTTGTTTTCCACATGCCAAAGTACAGGTAAGCTGTATTAACACCATCGATTTGAATACCATAGTCTTCGTTAACAAAATCCAAAATTGTCCCCAAACGATTTACATTCCAACTCTGAAGTTGAAACAAAGAAATTTTTTATTTTTTAATGTTTTCTCTTATATTTTATTTATTTTTTTTTAAAGCTCTTACATTCATATCTGGATCAGTTATACTTCCACTGACATCTGCCCCATAAATCGGAGCCACATATGTTATATTTTTCCAATACTTCCGTTCGATGTCTTCAAAATCAATAGTTTTTGGAGGTTGATAGCGTTCTGTGTTGGCCAATTCAGCAAATTGTTTAACGGTGAGTGGTTTCTTTTGAATATTTATTTGTTGATAGAGCCCTTGTTTCCCTGTTACAACCTGGCAAATTGGAGCTGGAATTGTTATATTAAGAGCATCCAAATCGTCATAGCCGCTTTTTCGTGGTACCCATTCTGGTGGTGGTACAACCTAATAAAACGTATACATTCATTGAAAGGCACAATTTTATAAGTAGACAAAATGGTTTATTTTTATTTCTTTACCTTGGCAAGCCCAGCTTTATGTGCACCCTGCGATTCCATATAAGCAATATATTTTGGGAAATCTTTGAACTCCTCCCAACTTGGTCTAAAAACCATTATACGGGGAACTTTAGATTCACCCATTGAAGCCATTTATTTTTTCTTAATTAATCTTTTGTTCACGCAAATCGAAACTCTGCAATAAAAATATGAACGTAATATTCCTGTAATACAAGAATTAAATGTAACGTACAGAAAAAAAAGACAGTGTGGTACTTTATGCTCCTTACATATGTATAAATTGGAGACAGATATACCAAACACAAACATAAACACTTGACTGACAATTCAAATGCACATACATAGATCCAATGCATAAGTCATTTGTAAATAGCTTAGCTTTAAACTTCTAGATTTAATTATAAATATCATAGAATGATTTTTGTGTGTAGTAAAACAATCAAATAGGCTTTATAACATAACAGTAGACGATTAAGATTGTTTAATCATATGGTCATCTACTATAAGCACACAATGGTGGAAAAAAATTTAAAACTCAGTTCTTAGTTTTCTTTCTATTGTAGAATTTCTTTTCTTTAGAAAAATACTATATAAATAGAAATGACAGCGGGCTGAAAGCTGACAGTAGATACGTGTGTGCATTTTATTCTGGCATGTTCGGTTTTTCCTTATCGAAGATGGATTTCAAACGTAAAACTGTGACACCCGGAAAATCAAAACAAACTATCGTCCGTGACCTGCAACATTTAAAACAACAAAATCTTTGTGTTGCATGCAAGAATTTCAATTGGACACGAAACCGTTCAAAAGGTGAAGAAGAGAATTAAATGGAAACCATGACCGACAAAAATTGCACGATCTCAACGATAAGTAGAAGAAGCAGCGTTTAGAAAGAGCGAGAAAATTGGAGCGCCTTGCGTGAAGAGCGTATTCCTATGCATCGTCTACGATGATGAGAAATTGTTCAAGAGTCAGCAATTCATAAACAAACAAAACGATTGGGTTTGGTTAACCGAGGTTAACCGAGAATATTAGCACTCAGATGGATGTCAGATCGCAGTTTTTGTAATGATGTCCGCCAAAATGAATGAAACTCAATATCACGAGATCTTGCTGGAAAGAGCATTTAAGCCCTAGGCACTTAAACAATTCCGATCGACTCCAGTCACGTCTCACAAAGCCGAGGTGAATTCACGCGAATCCACCAGGCTCAAATCCTATTGACTTATGTGTTTGGATAGTGTTGGAGGCCAAGTGCAGCACTAACAAATATGAAACTGGGAGTGGTCCAAATGCCTGCGGCAAGCTTGGAGCTCGTTTATACAATAGACCGACTCAATGTCATCATCAAGGCAAAAAAGGTGATCACTTCGAAAAATTAAAAACTTGTATTATTGAAACATGGTCACTAATTATATTAAGTTTCTGTTCGAAATTAAAAGAAAACTATTCAAAAATATACAAAATGTTTATTTTGAATTGATAGCAATTAGCACAGAGTGTAAAGAATAGTTCAGTATTATATTTTAATCATAAAATTGGGAACAAAGGATTTTGTAATGCACAGTTCAAGAAAATGGAATATAGCGGAACTTTTAACTTTTTCAAAAATCAAAGCTCATTGCGCTATCAGAGCACAAAATAACCCAGAGACCCGTGGAAGACTCCATGCAAAAAAAAAACTCCTAATGAGTTAAAAAAAAACACAAAGTTAAATGCCTCGATCTGTAGCCGAATAATAAGAGATAAACTCTTGGAAGGATAGCAAGAAAGGTTGCTCGAACCGGGAGCGTACAGGGTTTTTCATTCAATGTGCCCTAATATGTACTTTTTAAATAAAAAGACGTGTGTGAAATGTACACCATTAAATGCACTCAACGGAACCGCTTGCATGTTATTCACATATGCCGAATCAAATTCCATAGCTTTTTCGCATAATTCGGCAGATATTCCAGCAATTTCACGTCGAATATTCGACAAGTCGTTTAAAGTTTCTGGCTTGTTGGCATAGACCAGAGACTTAATATACATGGCAATAAAAAAAATCTAAATGTGTCAAATCGCCCGAGCTTGGCGGCCAGTGTTTCTCACATTTCTTATTTATCAAAAATTAAAAATATTAGTTAACATAGAGCAATAGCGATCTGCAAAGACTAACTGACTCCCGGAAACATCTCGAAAGAAGTATAGCCCAATGACTCCTCGAACATGAGAACCAGACCAAATTGTAACTTTTTTTTGTAGACAATAGTTGCTGTTGGAAACCTACTCTGTTCGCTAGACCAAATACAGCATTTATGCGTATTAACAAAGCTATTTAAGCAAAAACCGTGACCCGTCATGGAGTATGATTTGTTGGTGAAAGTTCAACGATCTTATAGGGCCAGAAATCTCGGGAACATTCGAGAGATGGCCAGCCGTTGAGAATGGTGTGAAATCGATTGAACTTCTGGTCTTTCGCTGTCTTACTGGCATGCCAATATTATTGAGTTATTTTTGTCACTACACGCTCAATTATTTACTTAATGGGATGATTATAACTGCCAAAAACTGGAATTAACGCTGTTGTAAGTTAGGTTAAACAGGGGTGTGATGGGTATGTTATCACACAGACAGTAGGCACCAAAACGGGCCCACGCGGTCCCTTAACGCAGTAGTAACTGACCGCGAATTTTGATAAGCACATACCTTTTAATGAATCTGAAACAAAAATAAAAACATCATCTTTTGACAGATGTACGCGTGAGTTTATTGGACAAAATGAGGCGCATCTAATGAAAAACCCTTTAGCAAAGAATTTGCGAAAGGGAACTAGCACCCATAGCATTCAAACCTTTTTGAATCTGAGGGCAAAATATATGTACAATAGGTGCGGAGTCCTTAAAACCAGGAGCTTATTCTGCAAGAATAATCCGTCAATTACATATTTTTTTTCCTTTTGACATTTGTTGATTGTTAGTCTTACTTTGCTTTAGAAGCAAATTACGCATATTTTTGTGAAACGACAATTTTCGTCATATTTTACTTTGTTTTTGCGTAAAGGAAAGAACGCAGCGTAAGCTGCTAAAAAGTTACGTGATGTGCCTTAAAGAAAGACGTGCCAGAATTGGTTTGACAAATTTTACTGAAAGATGAACAACGATCAGGTTGACCAGATGAGCGTAAAGATGATCAAATTAAAGCCATAATCGAGTCGGATCGTCATGTAACTGTACGGGGGAGAAAAGAAAAAACTCGTTAAAAATATTGATATTGATATTTGGGTTCCACATGATTTGAAAAAAATTCACTTAACGAAGCGCATAAACGCTTGCGATTTGCATCTTAGACGCAATGAATCCGACCCTATTTTGAAACGAACCATCACAAACGAACTTCGAAAGCTGATATCCAGCAAATAAAAGATTTGCTCTCAATTTGGCGAGATTGGAAAGGTGTGGCGTATTTTGAGCTGCTTCCAAGGAATCAAATGATCAATTCGGATGTGTACTGTCAACAACTGGAGAGATTAAATATAGGGATCAATAAAAAACGGTCCATCAAAAAGGTTTCATTTTTCACCAGGACAACGCTAAGCCACATAGATCTTTGGTCACCCGCCAACAACTATTGGAACTTAGTTGGGAATTGATGTTACATCCACCACATAGCTCTGACTTTGCTCCATCAGATTACGATTTATTTCGATCTGAAAAACTCTTTGTTATGATGACGCTGTGAAATCGCACTTGGTTTAGTTTTTTGACGATAAAGATCAGAAGTTCTACGAACGTGGAATTGAAGTTACGAAAGTGGAATTATACTTAGTTGCAGCACTGATAGATTGTGTGATTACAGTAAAGGTCTATTCATTGAAGAATTAAGCGATTTCTTGAGTGTTTATAAGGATAACAATTTAATTGTGTAATAGTTTTGTTTTCCAGTCCTTTTCTTCAAGTGAAATATATAGAGCTATATTGTCTTTAAAAAATAAAAATTCCTGTACAAGTGATGGTATAATAAATAAATTACTAAAAACGTGAATTATTGATATTTGGTAAAAAAAGTGATATATACACCGAAAAATAGGCACAAGTCACTGCCTTGTTAATCGAGAAGAAATCCAGCTATGCTCAAATAACCAAAACTGTTAGGATTTTTAAGTCGTCAGTGGTAAACATAGCGAAAAACGTCTAAACAGCAACCTCAATATCAGTTCCTCCAAGTAATTGACCGAATTACGGCGTAAAGAGAAAAACTACACCAACAATTGACTGGAAAATGACTAAAAACAAGACTCTACAGTCTAAGAAAAAACACAATAGAATAACTTAAAAAAAACATTGAAGAAGTATAGAAAAACGACTCTGCTATCAAAGTCATGATAGTAAAATGTATTGGGAACATGTAGAAATGGACTAAAGATATACTTAAGTCCAAAGGCGGGAGCACTAAATATTGAGTTTCCTAAACTTAAAATAATAAATATTTGTAATTAAATTAAAAATATTTTGCTTAGTTTGTTTTTCATTTGAAAAAAGTATTTGGATATTTTTCAGTGACCACATGCTGTACATCAACTCCATTTTTGACTTGAATGGGACACCCACAGCCTTTGCAGACGATGTAGTCTTTACTTATCAGTCTCGTACAGGGTACGATTGTGTTATAAAAATTTCAGAAGACGTAGAAAAACTGAAGCGTTGGTTTGTTGCGCACAATCTTATCGTCAGCGATAAAACAAACATCACGTCGTTTAAAACATCGAGTAATGAGATGCATGATTATAACCTCTATTTTCACGCATACGATTGGAAACAATTTTGCTTACCTGTTCATAATTGTAGAAAAAGTAATTTTATATAGAGTAGTCATTTCTATGCTAATTGAGAGCTTGCAATAGTACAAATGCCTTTGAGTATTAATCGGTCATAACTTAAATTGAAAGGAACACATTGAAATGATTAAATCCCCTGGGTCCTTGATTACCAGAAAAATGTATCAAATTAAACATTATTGCTCCAAAAAAGTTGCGAAGATAATTTATAATGGTCTTGTTCATCACAAGTTTGGGTAGTTCGAATAATAATTCTTTAGAGTCACAAATCAAAAACATCCAATTCGAATTATTTGAAAAAAAAAAATCGATTTACTCAGAGCTGGCTTTTATTTAAAGACTTAAGTATTTTTAACAAATAAAGTAATTGAGAGATTTCTTTAAGAAAAGTGGTAACATTCCCAGTAGGAACTCTCAGATATTTCATGCAGCCTACCTATAAATTACATTCATCTAAACAAAATATCAATCGCATACAAAACCGATTTTTCAAATTTCTACATCGTTACAGCCCCTACAATTTCTATAAGAACAACTTTAAGTTTTCAGTCCTTAGAAAAGAAAGACAGGTTATCCACGACTGATTACGTTAATATTGAATCTCTGTTACGAAATATATCTTACGAGTAAGCATCAACACCAATTAATGTTATAAAGTTCCATAATCGTGATAATTATTACTTTTATCTTCTTTATTTAAATTTTAATAATCCTGTTGCATTGAATTTGTATATTATAAAATTTTAATAATTTTTACAACTACTCGTACATATTGCATTCAGTTATATTCAGTTGTCATTCAAAACTAACTCCTCAAGTTAATGAATGATAACTATTATATATTTTCACTATTATTAAGGAATTTTGTTTATTAGATTTAAATTCAGAAATACATAAATAATTAAAACTAATAAATAAATAAATAAATAGAAAAATATATAATTTTTTTTCCAATAGAAAAAAAAAAAAAAAAACCAAAAGTTAACGTGCCAGTGGAGTTTCAGATCGTTATCATGTTGTATATTGTAGTTACTGGCCCATTGCCGACTAAAAATGTATTTTAAAACCCACCTTTGCTGCTTTATCTTAATGATTGTATTAAAATGCAGAGAATCTTATATCACAGTTTTATAACTACGTATATATCACATCATAACATAATTTTCACAATGTTTTATGTTCTACACCGCTTTCGCGCAATTTTTTCTTCAGTAACATTTTGTAAACAATCTTTTGTAACTTGCAAGAATCCCGATGCTGTGAACCATTTTTTTATATAAATGTTTGGACTGCTTTTGGTTTCGATTGTTCGAATTTCTGAGTGAGTACTCTGTTTATCCATGCGCGAAATTGTACTTTCGATCTCGTGAGCTTGATTTGTTATGGTGAGTGGCTTCAGCAGTGTCGACATATCATTAGAAATTGAATAGTAGGTTGAACACAGATTATGAATTTCAAAAAATTTATTTTAAAACAAGTTGTATCTTTGATTCTTCTCAACACAATTGATAAGGAGTTCCAGAGACCTATAACATAACCAAAAAACTCTCATTCCCCTGAAGTTAAAGCAAGAGACCGCCGCGCCGTGTCGATTGAGGGAAATTGACTCATATGTAAATTGTTTCAAAGACTACAAACACATATTCCAGCACATGAACTCAGTAAACTTGCTTTCCAATCCTACCCACCCAAAACATCAACACAGTTTTAAATTTCCTCAACAAATATAAAAACCATTTGTAACCCCAACAAGCTTAAGGCCTCTGTTGTCATAGATCTAGTCTAACTTGTAATTTTGTCAGTCTTTTAAATAAATAAATAAACTTTAACATTTGATTTTCGATTAGTCGCAAGTTCTGGTGGTCTTGTACCCACCCATATAAAAGATACAAGTAGGAAAAGTTTTAATTAATATTATTTTTATTCGCTTAAGATTAAAGCTTTAGCTAACTCGGAATGCGAGCAATGCTATTAATAAGACCGTTCCATTTCGAGGTTCGATTAAAAAGCAACCAAAGATTCTTTACAGTAGAACATATGAGTAATCTGTAGTCATAACGCATAGTTTTAAAGAAAGTAAAGTAATTACAGTAAACAGATAAACATCTTATTGTAGATAAATAACAAGTCCAAATGAACTGATGTATCATTATTAAATTAGCTTTGTCTTTATCAAAAAATTTTTGATTTATTGGTATTTATGACTTATGATTATAGATACATCCTTTGAATTTCAAATAAAGTTAGATGAATCTGCTCATGCATTGTTTGCTTTGGTTGAAACAGATTGGAAGGAGATTCATTATTTGACATTATAAGTAGGAAAAGATTTAGTTGATGCGAAAAAACGCATATATAAGGAAACCAAATCAGAGTCAGTAACAACCTGTCGAAAAACTTTATTACCAAGAAACGAGTAAGGCAGGGTAGAGTAATAAGCCCATTATAATTGATTGATGAGACAATTAGGAGAGCGATGGGTAAAATGAAGTTTCATGGTTTGATTTAGACATATGCAAGCAACAGAACCGCAATCATGTGCTTACGCGAATGATATTCTCTTTGAAAAATCAGAAAAGTGCCTCGAAAGAAATGCAAAATTATGGAAAAGTATACTAGCAGAACAAAATCTAGAGCTCAACACAGAAAGACAAAGAATCAAACAAAATGAATCATTATGGTGATCGATATCATAGATCTGGAACAGGTCACCAGCTACAAATATTCAGGCAGCGTTTTTATCAGCGAATATACTTTTCCTTCCAAGTTTGAAGATGAAAATCTTAAGACAGTTGGATCATCTAATAAGGATGGAAGAAAAAATACAAGTAAGAAAAACTATGGAAAATTTATCAAAAATAGGATATCGGCGACACTGGAAGTAACCTCGGCACCTCATGGATAATTTAGGTATGTACCGTGCCGTGCAAATTAATTGGGACAGACATTTTTTTAAACATAATCTCGTAAGTAGGATGTGGTTTCTGCGATATTTTTTTACGGACAAAAATGCAAGACAAGGTTTTGATCCGCAACAGCGCAATTCATCCTTGGAAGGGTTGCGGTGGCCATGAAAGTGACTGGGCGTGTGCTAGAAGAGTGGTGGACTCGTTTGTTCTGCGAAGGCGCTTTCAAGATATTGGCCACAACACCAGAAGTGCACTTCAAAAGCAGTCTATGGTGCGAAAAAGACTGCTATGGGCGAAGAAGCACAATGAATGGTCTGCAGAAAGTCATTTTCTCAATTGAGAGTCACTTCGAAGTTAAGTTAAGTTAAGTACCGTGAGCAGAAAGTACAACGTGAACCTTAGACCTGGTTACATTATTCAGGTTCCTTAACGCCCACTCAAAATAATGTTTTAGGGTTGTTTCACCTCCACGAGTCATCGAAGCTTAAAGTCGTTCGAAGGCATAATGAATAGTGTCAGTATGCAAACGTCTTGACCCATAAGCTCTTGCCGATGATACAAAGGCAGTTTCCGACCGGAAATGCAGTTTTCCAAATGCAATATCTTGCCGCATGACACACGTCCGAGCAACAATACTGACAAAAGTTATGGTTTTTCGGAACGGATCTATGTAACTAATGAACTGGAACTGCAGAAAGTCAAGGAATGGAAATACCTCGGAGCACTAATCACCCCACATTTA
Organism: Volucella bombylans; assembly: GCA_949129095.1. NCBI lineage: Eukaryota > Metazoa > Arthropoda > Insecta > Diptera > Syrphidae > Volucella > Volucella bombylans. The sequence goes on along the minus strand of OX422144.1, from coordinate 63,390,099 downwards.
TCATTTAGAAAGCACCTTCAAGAGAAGTTAAAACGTTTTTCAGAATTACATATAGTAAGTATCTTGACATAGCGAATAGTATATCCAATATAACGAAGGCGTGTCTCAATTGAAACAAAAACTCCATCAGTTTTTCTTATGGTATTGTACGAGTGTGGGTCAATAAATTTAAATATGGAACAGTCTTTTCGACCACGACCATGCAAAAACTCGTTCGGATTGTGATTGAACATTTCGAAATACTACTTTGAAATTGTCAAGCGGTTGTTGTCAATTGTGAGCAAACGCCGATCGTCCAATATTATACCGTGGATTTTATCGACCATTTCTGGTGTGGTGACTTCAATTACGCGACCAGAATGTTCGGCGTCACTTGTGCTGATACGACCGAACTGAAATTTAGTAAACCAGTGGTGGATCCAATCGATGGTGAAGAATCCCCATAACAATTTTCAAGCTTTGGTTTAGTTAGCGTTTAATGAGCACACGAAATTCACTTTTTTCCATTTTTTACGAAAATTCTCGTAGGCGTCTGTTTCAAATGGGTGTCACAACAAAACTATTTGACATATTTGTCTGAAAATTTGGATGCATTCTTTTGAAAAATGCTTCTTGGCAAGAGAAATATTGTATTTGAAGTGGCAACGCAATCTGTTTTAATTTGCATGGACCCTTGTACAGATACATACATACGTATATACGTATGTGTGAACCCAAAAGGGTATGGACTTGTATTATGTTTTGTGTCGAAAAAAGTAACCTACACGCACACGAACTCTTTTATTCGTGTCTGATCTCTTTGTTACCCAGTTTATCCGACAGCTCAATTTGCGTTGAAGCAATCCGCATTGTTTCAATACGCTCGAATAAACACTATTTCAAACCGCATTGAAATATTTAACACGCATACGTTCATTCCTGCTTATAAAACGCATTGAAAATATGTAACCGCTTTGAAATTTCGTATAAACCTTTTCAAATCGCATCGAAACATTTTACTCTCTCACGCTCTCATCATTCTTTCATCATCGGGCAGGTATTAGTTGTGCATTTAAAAAAAGGGGTTGCAAATGAAATATTTGGATAGACAAAGAAATAAAAATAATGTATTTTTCCATTATCGGGCAGGTAATCAGTTGTGTATTTAAAATGTGGGATTGCAAACGAATTATTTGGAAAGAGAAAGAAATAAGAACAATGTATCAGTGTTAGTGTGAAGTGTCAGTTCAATCAGCTGTTTGTTAAACTTCTCTCAATTTTCTCTCGCTCATTTTGGATAATTTCATATAAACACCAGCATTTCTACGGGTATTGAACCAATGCGGATTGCTTCAACGCAAATTGAGCTGTCGGATAAACTGGGTATGTGACTGTATAAACTGAGCTGCTTGATTACATTAATTTTTTTTCAAAGAAAACTGCTGCTGAAAGTCCTCTATTGTTATTTTTTTTTTTTTTTTTTTTTTTTTTTAAGAACTTAACACTCAAGTGGGCATGAATACACTTATAATACCTCAGCAAGTGTTAATTTTTTTGGAAAACGGGATAGAGAGAGAAAGGATGATTGGGCTCACTGGTTATTTCGCTCCATGTGTGGTATCCAAATTTCATTACAGGCAAATCTCATTTTTCGGCAATTTTCAAGTCATTTTGATTAAAAAAGTATGCTATGAAATGCCCACCAAAGAAAATTTGACAGTTGCCCTGTTTTGTGCGTTCTGCTTCTACTTCTGCTATTGCTATATGCTAAAAGTTTGTAGCTAGTGGAGACGAAGTGTTAGCGATAAGTATAGCTAGTGGAGCCACAGTGTTACGGTACTGCAGACATGTTTTTTTTTTTTTATAAACAAAATGTAAACAGTCATATTGGAATGAGGATTCACAGATATTCGACTTACTTTTATTAGTTTAAACTACACGCGATAATCGAAAAAATAAATAATTGTTGTACATATTCATTAAACTATTACCTAGTTTTTTTGGCAGCTTAAAACGCATGAAGTGGTGTTTATATGAGCGTATTGAAGCAATGCGCATTGAGAAAATGCGCTTTATGCTCTCATACAAACTAGGTATATGTATATCACAGTTCATTCACTTCAAATGTACAGCAGAAGGAAAATGTACAGCCGAAGAAAATGTTCAAAACAAAAACTAATAACTTGAGATACTTTCGAGTCTGTATATGTATTGTATTCACTCAGAATACAAAAAAAAATAACCTCAAGGACATTCGCCGCTAACGTCTCTTTGTCAGACCCAGATGCAAGGCGAATCGGCTATTGTGAACAAGCCTGCCATACTACCCAAGAAGTGTATGTATACCTGCATACAAATTGAATGAATATTCCATATAGAGTCAAAAAAACGGTTTTACAGAATAATTCCCCTAATGATGTTTGATATATGTACGACATGTAGTATGTATACGCATATCCCGGCTTCATAGAATCCTTGTGCAGTGACAAGGAACCAATTTTTGCTGTTACAGTAATAATGTATTTGTATGGATGTATATATACATTTATTGGGTAAAGACGTAGGTAGCATATTTTTGTGGAAGTAGCTTGGACAAGGGATCTGTACCCTGGGAATACGTTTGCTGGCCGCTCAACAATCCGACCCTCCTATGAAATCCTGTTCTAGTGAACTTTGAAACAAAATATGCGGTCCTATACTCGTATACATATACATATATATTTTTTAATTGAGCAGCATACGGCACGAGCTAAATTTTTACATAATTTATATGTTTGTACATACATATGGCTGGTTTTTGTATTATGTATTTAATTTCTCAGGTAGGTAGGTAGTCGACCTAAATGTTGCCCAGGGTGCATAATATGGTCAAATTTTAACTTGGTTGTTGTATTTATTGTATGATCATTACTTTGCTAACATTACTATTATATAGAAGATGGTTTTGCAAGTCGTCTAAACATAAGTGGTGCTTTCGTTGGAATACTAACTGAAATTTTTGAGTCACCACAAAATTCAATGAAAGAACCTCTTATTTTAAGAAAAAATCATGAAAAATGTGACCCAGGTTTTTTAAATCGACTTAATTTGTTCTTAATTTTATTTGATTTAGGAAACAGGAAAAAGGAAATATAAGAATTTAATGTTATTATGTATTAGAAAAGGCAATTTTAAACATTTGCATGGTGCTTGCTTATCTTGGCATAGTTTTTGCCTTTGCCTATTTTTGTAATAATCTGGCAACACCGCTTATACCTTGACTGTCAATTTGGTAAAATATAAAAAATAAGCAGCTATGCAAGAGACATTAAAAAGCCTGGTTTTGGCAACAAATTTAAAATGCCGAAAGAAAAAGTACGTATCTGTGGGTACGTGACTTTCTACCACGAGTGATTCACGTATGCCCCGCAATGTTTAAGGCAGATCAATCAGCTTTGTACTGTATAAAGTGCAACTCCACAGTAACTGGCCATAAAATATTTAATATTAAACAACACCTGCTTACTGCTAAACATCCAGTTCGTCGAAAATTTCACCCACAAAGATGTACCAAGCGAATCAACACTTCATAATAATTGCGCTCCCATTCTATACAATGAGTGTATTAACAAAATCTGCGAAAAAGCTGCAAATACAATAAATATATCTAGACAACAATTAATGTGACAAAAGATTGCGAGTAGAGAACCCTAGCAAGTTTTGTTTTTGGTTTTATATACGAGGGGGCTGCGAATCTGCTGAATGCTACCTTTTAAATATGACCAATCTCGATGCTACGAACGTTTGTAATATAACAGCATTTTATAATGATTCGTTCTGTATTTTATGGACAGAGGCTTAATTAATGTATTTGTAGGAATGAAATTTCCATTTTATTACGATAAAGTATTGCTCTGTACAACGGATTCGGCCGCATACATGATCTCTGCCATCATATCGCTGTATTCTATCCAAAAAAGGTCTACTTAACTTACTTCGGTTACGGTCTTCATCGTGTAGATGAGTATATACGCAACCAATTCGATGAAGTAAACCGATTGATATACTCCACGAAATAATGATAAGGACAAAGAAATCTTTGTTTGTTCCCTTAGGTTTTGATGACATCTAATTCATTGAAGGCAGCAGCATTATCGCTTCGTCTTATCGCATCATAGCGATAACCTTTTTTTGTTTTTGCTAACACACCTGTTTTACACTGATGAGTGATCTTCATTGTGGTACGAAATATTGATAAGGCCAGTTGTGCTTAAGAAAAAGAATAATTAAAAAAAAATATAAGTTTAAGCTGAGTTTCGACAGAAAAAGGGTTTATTAGTCTTAAATATTTAATTATTTGTTAGAAAAAATTGGAATGCTTTAGATTTTCGCAAATATCAATTACAATGCCTCATGGAAAGCCATTGACCGAAGAGGAGCAAGGACGTGTGGCTGTTTACAGAGAACAGGGGAAAACAACAAGGCAAATCGGAGCTATTCTAAAAAGAAGTAAAACTGTTATAGCAAATTATATAAATCTTGGCGAAAATTATGGAGTTAAGCGAAATACAGGAAGAAAACCAACATTAACAATAAGAGATATTCGAGAAATAAGACGTCTTGCTGTAAATAAATCCATCAGTCCTTCTGAAATTGTAAGCATTCTGAAGCTAAATGTGCCAACAAATTTTAAAGTCAGATAATACCATTGAATATGTTAAACGCACGCCGAAACCGACGCTTACATCACGACACAAAGCGAACAGGTTGACTTTTGCTGACAAATTTCAATTTTGGGACGAAGAGTGGTGTAAAGTGGTATTTTCTGACGAAAAAATATTTAATTTAGATGGGTCAGATGGTTGTCAAAAATATTGGCATGATAAATGGGCCGAAAGGCAGCTCAGGCATGCTCGCAATTTCGGAGGAGGCACGTTAATGGTTTAGGGGGCTATAAGCTGCTCTGGAAAGTCATCTATATGTTTTATATCAACTAAAATGAATACACTGAGCTCTTAGATGATGTTTTAGTTGACCTTGGGGATCAATTATTCGGTAGCGAGTTTATATTTCAACAGGACAACGCGGCTATTCATGCATCCAAGTTTACAAAGGAGTTTCTAAAAACCCGAAATATTTCTCTATTGGAATGGCCCGCTTGCAGCCCTGACTTAAACCCCATTGAGAACGTGTGTGCGGTTTTGTCGCGCAATGTTTTTAAAAATGGGTGTCAGTTTGATAATTTGAAAAATCTCAAAAGGGCCATCAAGGAAGAATGGGAAAAAATCGACATAGATCAGATACAATCACTGATTAATTCGATGCCACGACGTCTCCGAGATGTAATTAGAAACAAAGGATCAAACACTAAGTACTAAGATTTAATTTGATTTCGAATCAAAAATATTTCAAATACAAATACTAAAGTAAAAAGACATTGTCCTTACCATTATTTCGTTCGTATAGCATTTAAAAAAATAATTAAAAATATAAAATAAAAGTTAATTTTCATAACCAATTTATATTCGAGTTGTTTTGTTATGCAGTTACTAAAAATTAAATGTATTTCTTAAATTTCTAAGAATAAATGTTTAAAGAAAGTTATTTTGTTTTGTCCTTATCATCATTTCATGAAGTGTATAATCTGGTATTGATACTAATTTTTTTTAATTTATTTCTCCTAAAATAAATAGGCACCTTCACGTCATCAAACTTTTCGTCAAAATTGTCCGGACTTACCTCTTCCACGAAGCCAATGGATTATTTGTTGGGGAACATGGTTTACAACAGCCATATACCATGCGGATAATTCTGATTCCGTTAAAACCGTGATCTTTGAGCTGTGCAAATGGAAGGCTGCAGCAATTAATGTAGCAAAAAAGTTTTTAGGATCCCCACACATGAAAATTCAACTACGTTTATTAAATTCAACTTTGAGTTAAATCAAATAGATCGTAGAGATTTTGTAGCAAAAACGGATGCAGAAGCAATTCAAACTTCAATTCATGATATGTTGCCATTGTAACCATCGATTTGTGACACGGGGTGCACTGTCTTGATGAAAGAGCAAACAAAATATATGTTTCCGTTTAAAAAGCTTTAAATAGTGCTCCAAATCATCGACACGTTCATGTTTTTGTTGCAATGTGAGCAAACCAAACACGGCACTGATTTGCAAAAAAACATCATCGGTTCGAGTACGACCTCGTTTAAACTCCGCCAACCACCGACAAATGGTTGTTTTCGGCGGAGCAGTTTCTTCATAGCACCTTTCAAGCCATTCTTGATCTTCAACGATATTTTTTCCCACCAAAAAACACATGAAATTCGGTTTTCCATTGTTTTGGAGGCCCAATTCTGTAACAATACAGAATACTATAATAAAGCAACCTCACGCAGACTTTACTTCGATCCATAGAAGAATAAACTAAATATTATTTAAAAAAAGGAGTTTTCGTATTCGACTGAAAAATTACAATCAGTTATGTATGATATTAACTAAATATGATGTGCATCCAGGAAAAGTTCAATACTAGGATTATATGTACATACCATCTTGATCAAAAAGTTCCCGGGATAACCACCGTGTGGCGCTCCCATTGTTCTGATTTGAGTTGTTTTTTTGTTAAGTTGGTACATCTGTACATTGACATTCCCTCTAAATCTTAGCGTCATAGCTTGACATTTGCAAAAGTTACGTAGCCAAGAGTACATCTATCTATGTGTGTGTTGGCGATTTTTTTACAATTTTAGAAATGGATTCAAAGTCTTTGCAACAACGAACTTGTATTAAATTTTGCGTAAAAAACGGATTTAATGGTGCGCGAACGTTGCAAATGTTAGAAAAGTGTTTCGGCAACGATTCTCTAAAGAAAACGGTCGTTTACCAGTGGCACGATCGGTTCAAAAGTGGTTGTGAGTCAATCGAAGATGATGAACGCAGTGGCAGATCATCGATATCGAAAACCGACGAAAACATTGATGGAGTAAAAGAAATGTTGGTCTATAACCGCAAATTAACCATCAGAGAGATAGCGGAGGACTTGAACATTGCCTATGGATTCGTCCAAGACATTTTGGGTGGGTTTCCGTCGTTTAGCAGCAAAGTTGGTGCCAAAAGACCTCAATTTCATGCAAAAAAGTGCCACCATTATTCATAATTTTTTTACGAAAAATGCAACAAATCCATCCAACAGCCACCGAATTCACCTGATTTGGCTCCCTGTGACTTCTTTCTGTTCAATTGAGTTAAAAAACCACTACGGGGAACGCGTCAGCAGCCGAGAGGAAGTAATGGAAATACCGCAGGAAGCACTGATGGACATACCTAAAAACCGAATAAAAAAATGTTTCGAGGATTGGATCAAGCGCTGGCATAAGTGCTTTGCAGTAGTCGATGGGGATTACTTTGAAGGAGACAATATAGATTTAGATGAATAAACTTGTATTTTTAATTTTCTGAATAAATTCCGGAAACTTTTCGAACAAGGTGGTATGCATATATGTATATATGTACCTTCTGATAAAAAAACGAACCGTCAATTCTTCAATAAAATGAAAACGGTTCAATTATTTATCGATATTCATTTTGCTCCCTTCATTACAAGCAATACACATATTCCAACGCTTTCGCCAATCTTCAAAACACTTTTCATAGGCCGATTTTGGAATCGCCTTCAACTCCTTCTGCGAATTGTCCTTTATCGCTTCAATCGTCTCAAAACGCTTTCCGTGAAGTGGTAACTTAAGTCGTGAAAATAGGAAAAAGTCACAAGCACTCTCGGCACAAGCCGCGCTTTAACTCGTCTCGTGCCCAAAACATCGTGCAGAATGCTCTGCACCGATCCAAACAAGACACCAAGATCGGCTTTTATCTCCCTGATGCTCACACATCGATCTGCGAAGACAATTTTTCGATGTTTACGTTAGTCACACTAGTGGATGGACGACCCGAACGTACGGCCCACTTTAAACTCTTTCTATCACTCGTACGCTTGTGTTTTCGACTTTGCCGAGTCGCCGTAGGCTACCGTTGACATTTTCAACGCTTGCGCACATACAAGGTGGCGCAAAATTAATCATCCAATTTTGCTTTTGAATTACTTTTTTACTAAATAAAAAAAAAATGATTTTGAGTGATGGAAATCGTAATTTGGACCTTTACAATTGTTTGTTAAGTGGAAAAGATGATATCCGTCAAGTGGCTGCAGCGAGTGTTGATACACATTTGTGCCCGTTTTATCGCATTTTCCAATACTTTCCGCAAGATTTCCGGTGATAACTGTTCGCATCCTGTGTGTGCGGTTGCACCATCTTGTTGAAACCACATGTTCACCAAGCCCCGCTCCAATTCCGGCAGTAAGAAGTCGTTTATAATGGCCCTGTAGGGCTCGCCAGTAAAAGTGACCGTATTGCCGATGGCGTCCTCAGAAAAATATGGCCCAATCACTCCTCCCGCGTGAACGCCGCACCACACAGTGGCTTGGAGTGGATGTAATGGCTCTTCGTGCATCACACGCGGATTTTCAGCAGCTGTATAGTTCACAAATGTCAAATATGATTGACGGCACCATTTGCAAACATTATATCATCTTCCGATAGGGTGATTAATTTTGCGCCACATCGTATTTTCTTAGGAACACCAAATTTCAGGCAAACTCTTTGCTCAACTAAATTTGACATTGTGAAATTCGCAGAACACAACACTGACCTGTTTACAAAGCTATCACGCAAAAACTCCCGACAAATGGCGCTCAAACAGATGACAGATTTACCAACCTAAAAATAAGCTTTTGAAAATATCTCTAGCGCGGTTTGTTTGAATGGAAAATTCCGAGTACTTTTTGATTTGAACGTATATGTATATGGTATATGCACGCTTGCAGTCAAGGGTGAAAACTTCTCTACAGAGAGAATTTGCACGATGTCTTCCACAGATGTCAACAACACGTTATCGTAATTCCGCAAGACCTTTAAGGTACTTCAGATACTTCTTAAACCGCTCGATAGGCTACCAAACACAAAGCTATATTATTATAGCAGGGGAATAACACCCCACAAAGAGTAAGGAAAGTACTACGCGAAAAAAAATAAATGCATGAAATGAGAATAAAGCAAACTAAAGAAAGAATAAAATGTTGTATAAAAAAAGGCGTCACAATCTCCCAATTCAAAGATAAGAAGTGTTTGGATAGAAAAATGAGACCAGAAGCGTCAATTAAAAAGTTTAAGGACTGGAAGCAAGTTTCAGTCTATGAACTCAGGCTATTCGTAGTTTTGAGGACTATCTCGAATCGTACAAATATTAAGGCAACGTTTTGAGCTGTTGGTTATGGGCACTATCTACCAAGAGAGAATAAAAAGAAAACCCAACATTTGTCTGTAAAGGAGTCAGTCAAGCTGACATAGAGGAAGACAACAAAGGCACAAATGAGCTACAAAAAAAAAACGCCTGCTCTGTAGCTTACCGTCCCAACGTTAAATGGTTGTGGTAGCAGTGTTTTGGTTAAGAACATAGAATCTGGCAGGAAAAAAAGCATGTGCCGCAACTGAAATATCTACTCTATCAGCCTCATCTGCCAAAAAAAAAATAGGATCCTATGTTTTGCGAATTCTACAGTGTTATATGTCCTTGTTAAACATCGAGTGGATTGCAGGCCAGTAAAATGTCAATAGGCAATTTTCTTTTTTGTGTGTCAAATTCTGGAAAAGCCCAATGAATTTCAGATCGCTACTCGCTATCAATTCTCCCTTCATTAAATTCAAAGCCGCATATAACAGCATTCATATTGGTGTCCTATATATATCTCAAACGCTGGAGTTTAATCATGTGACTTGATCAGTCTTAAGGTCAAAACTGCTAGCTCTTGCTGTCTAGAGAAGAATGCTCGACTTTACAAACTGGTAGTAGAGAACCAGGTTTATAAAGGATGGAAGAAGGTTCTGACATACGTTACAGACCTTTAAGGTTTGCCGGATAATTAAGCTAATGTTTCATTTTCCTTTTATTACAAAAAAACAACGTTTAGCTTTTTCTACACCCTTGTTTTTTTTTTTTTTTAACTTTTTTTTTAACGAACTTCGCAAAATCCAATCACGTGAAATTATCGCAACAATGAAAACGTTCCGCCACAGCTTCTCGCACTAAATTTTTTAATCTGCGTAAATGATAAGATCCTATTGTATCTGGAATTGAAGCTAGTACCTGCGTAAAAAAATAGAACCATGACATTGACATTGATATCCATTTTAGGTTCCACAACAGAATGTGGGTGATAAAACTTGCATGCTGTGATTGTGCTGCTTTACTGCATTTCTATCGTGGTTTGATACAATATAATTTTGGTATCAATTCGACGATATCAATGTAGCGATTCGCTTCATCACCTCTAATTTCACCGATATAGATCGTGAAATAATGAAAATAATGGCGTTGGATTTTGTTTTCTTGGGTTATGGCCAGCATAAATTACGAGTTTATGACAATTTAACGACTTTAGAACGACAAGAACAAATTGTGGGGCGTTATTAATAAACTATTGGAAAGCTGACTGTTGTACTGTGTTAAGTGAAAATACACCAGTTATTACAGCTAATCGGCAAGTTTTCCGAAATCACATCATATACGAGTATCTCATAAATCGAAACGGATTTAACAAATACTGATGTAGTATATAGAATATATAGAATAAATCGCCATATATTTGCATATATGAAATGGATGCGTTGGTGCAGTGAGTGAAGTGAAAAATATGACCAAAATCAGTTCAACTAGCACAGGTACGAGTAGCAACACACTATATTGCTGAAACAAAGGGCAGCAAACATTATTCGTCTGCCGATATTCTTCTTAAATTTTTGACATCAAGTGATTTAAACCACAAATTTAATAAAGGTGATAGGGGGAGATATGAAGTATTAACATATTTGTGAGAAATATGATACTTCTGGAAGTTTTTATTATTGCATATAGGGGAAAAGGACTTGAAACACTCAGAGGAGATAATTTCTTTCCAAATGTATAGAGCAAAACTTTGAAAGGAAGATGCAAAAAAGGGTTTGAATTTCCTGATTTGCTGTGTTTTATAAGGAGAAATAGAAAACATGATATCCTCTGCGCATGTTTGCATGTTTATACATGTACATATATAACTGGGTCTATGCCCTTCTGCCAACTACGAGTATATCACCAAATCTTGGAACCCAAAACAGAGAAGATCATTTTTATTAACAATGAAGCCGAATACTGAGACCATCTGAACGTGTGTAGACTTGTGATGTGATATCTTCTATTGCATCTGAAAAACAGACAATAGAGTGTTGCGAGCTCAAACATACGTGTGGGAGAAGAACACGGTGCCGTGACATAAGCCCAAGTGACATAAGACCAAGTTTTAAAATTCTCACTTTCACAAAACGACATAACACCAAATGCCGGAATACTTTACTAGTAGAAGAAAAAAATCTTGAGTGCTGATCTTATAAATATTTGTTTTCTGTTTTTCAGAATACCACCTGACCTTGAACTCAAATGGTATGCGTTATATCCGTCGAACCAGTTACTGCGTTGTGCACACCATCTGAAATGCTGCATTTTCGGATAGATCTAACCAATATGCGTAGGTATAGTGATAAAAAATACATTATAGTGGGGGAGGGATGCGTTTCTATATTACATATTAGGACGCCAAGGCATTTTGGTCATTTGATTAACTTACAGGCTATATATTTTTTCTTTTTCTTAACTGTAATAAACGGACCCATTTTCAATAATGTTCTTTGATCGACACTTCAGCTGATCAGTCGTCAATTGATAAAATGAGGTTAGTTTCGAGACTAAATGCTTACCCACTGCAACTATGCAGGCAGTACAACAGTATGGTTTCAAAAATAAAGCAAATCAGAGAAACAAATTTTAATAGCATCATGCCTAAGAATGCGCGATGCTGTATTAAAACATGGAAACAGGTCCATCACTAGTAAACCTTTCTATCGCTCTTACCGCACATAACTGCGAACTAAGAAATTTAGACATTAACAAAAAAAAAATTCACCATTGCAATACATAACATGTGATTGTCAATAAAAGCAGATAATAAATAAATAAAACAAATTATAGAAAATAGAGTATAGCTTATATGTTTATTGTATGTATGTAAAATAATGTAATGTTTACTTTTTAAATCGAAAATAAAATGTCGTCCATGCATTGGGTTGTACCACATGAAATGTCCGATTTTATAGTAAAAGTCAATATTAATTTTCCGTAAATTTTTATTCAATCAAAATAGGATCCGTTGGCATGTATGTAGGATTTCCCAAAAGAAAAGACAACGCCTTTTATTTAAATTTCACTAAATAAAGTTAGTGTGATAGTAATTGAAAAAGGAATATGCCAATGGGTAGTTTCACGTCGTCGGGTGGAAAGAAGCAATCTGAAGTTGGTTCACTCAACTCATCGCCAGCTAGCTATCGCCTTACTGCAGCTTTCCAGATTAAGTGGAATCGTCTGTCTGCTTTGGTTAGCAAGCACAGTAGAGGCTCAAAATTTGCCCACATGATTACATTCTTCCAACGTGGTACAAGGTCAAATATTCCTTTTTCGTAGAAGTGCTGACTTTTTGAGGCAATGAAATCTTCAAAGCCTTTTATGACCTCGTTGAGGAAATATCAGGAGAGAACGTTGGATGCGGAAGAATTTCAAATCCCAACGGACCGAGCCTATTGACCAACGCTGGTTGCCTTTCCGCCAATTTGGCATGCAATATGTCAATTTCCTCACAATATTTGATAGCGTTTATCATTTCTCCTGGTTGAAGAAATGGAAAGTGGATGGATTGGTCCTTTCGATGTCCATCAAATTGTCACCATAACCTTTTTTTTGGGTAAAGATCCGTCTAGAGGTGTGTTTTGGTTTTTCATCTTCATCCAACCACTGTCCTGATCTTTTGCAATTATCAAACAGTATCCACTGTTCATCACAGGTGACTATCCGCGGCAAAAGCCTTTACTATGAGAGAAAGGTGTCGACTTATTGCCATTGGGGATACTCCCATGCTTTGTGCAATCTCCCGCACTGATTTCGTTAGGACCGCATTCCCTAAAATTCGCACACGTCATGTCAAGCACACGTACCAATTTATTTTACAAAAAAAAAATTAACCTTCTGGCACAGATGTTCACTCGAGAACTTCTTATTTCCGACTGAGCGAAAATCTGACATTTCATGTGGTACAACCCACTACTTAGGAACTAAGGGGTGGCCGTGGTGTAGTGGTAATAGCAATCGCTTCTCACTCGGAGGGTCAAGGTTCGAATACTACTCATAACAAGTTTTTCATTTATGTACTCGTAATTGGAACTCAACCAGAAAAATCTGCGTGTGAAGGCATAACACTGACATGTAGATTTAGCTGTTGTAGAGTTTCAAGCACAAAACAAGCGTGAAAATTGATAACTTTCGAATCATTCCGAGTGAAGAAAAAACTCTCCATCCTATTCGGACTCCCACCCCCGGAGAGCTAATATCGAAACCAAATATACCTGAGTTTCAAACCACTACATTACAACAATGTTTTCCTTTTTCCTCCTTCTATCTTTCCGCCCGCGCCCAGGCAACAGTAAAAGGGTATCATAACCCCTTAGCCACGCGTAAATTATAAAAAAAAATATGTTAATAACCCAAACAAACACATGTCATAAAATACTGGCCAGACATTCTTAGACATAATTGAGTTCTCCTTGCTCTGTTTGCAAGTGTATAACCAATGATATATTTTAGTCAAACATACTAAGTGCTTACTTTTTGGGCAGAACGTTTACCGATACAACTTTGAGAAATTAGACGCTTTGTCTTAACAGTTCACACAATTAATAAAATTGCTAATGCTACCAGTGCAGTAAATAAACGAAGAATTTTTTACGGATGACCATTCTCACCAGAATCAAATGCATATTCGAGGGACCAGTTCATAGATAAAAACTGAATCTTATGAAACTCCTAGAGCTATAGACTATATGACTATAAAGCTATATGATAAAAAAAAAACAGATTCAAGCAGTGAAGTGTTAAGCAGTGATACAGATGTATCAGGAAATGTTGCGATTTACCATTGCGCCGTTGTTTATATTAGTATTCTCAATCATAAGTGTTGTTTTAATCGACAACACCGATCATTGACCGTAATACCCACTCGCTTCCAAACGACACGTCATTATTTGTTGTTGTTGATTCTTTATTTATTTTTTTGTTTTTGTTTTTATGTGTTATATACGGAAAACTACATTTTACAAAACTTGTAGTTTTTCTTTTAAATTTTTTACAATGCTATCTTGTGTTATATGTATATATTTGTAATGTAGGTAGTAGTCTACATTTCTTAAGTTGTATGGTTGCAATTCACAGGTATTTTTCTAAATACATGGAAACATAACATTTACCAGAATCCATTGTAACATAAACACTACTGACTCTATTATAAATGCGTTGTAATTCTATTAAAATACAATATACTCGTAATCACCACATAAAAATTAGCATTTCCGAGCAGTATACTCAAAGAATGGCTTAATCATTACATTGAAAATATTAATTGCACATAGGGTTGCATCTTACTCCGTATTCTACTAAATAATAACACTTTTTTGGACACTTTTTTACCTACAGGGTGACACATAATTAGCATTATGGTTTAACTATTGAATAATATACAATATACATATATTTTTTTTGTCAGAATTGGCTTTGAAAAACTTTGGAAATTTGTAATGGGAGTTGTTAAATTTTATTTTGAGACAGTATCATTCTGATTCTTTTTCATTATTCTTATTTGAAATGCGCCTTGTGCTCCAAAAATTTATCGATTGGTTCAGCGTTTTCAGCAACAAGGGAATGCCTGTGATCTTCCGCGTGCCGGAAGACCTAGGGCAGTTCGGAATGAGATAAACATTGAGGAAAACCCCGAAACTTCCACTAGGCGACGTTCTCAGCAGTTGTTGATTTTTGCAAAGAATTTTACGGCAGTTGAAGCAAAACTAAAAAAAAAAAAAAAAAAAAAAAAAAAAAAAAAAAAAAAAATGGATCATTGTACCATACTTTTTCGAAAATGACGAAAGAAATTGAGGTTAATGTGGATGGCATTCAATACTGGGGAATGGTTGAACAGTTTTTAAGGCCAGAGGTGGAAAACAATCCAGAATTGTGGTACTATGGCTTTCTTGAGGGACATTTTTGGCGACCGATTTTTTTTTAATTTGATTTTAGGGTAAAGGGTATGCAAATAAGCCAAGAACCATACAACAGCTTAAGCCCAACATTCGAGAAGATGAGAGGGTGTTGGATTCTGAAATTCTAACAAGAGCAGGTCAAGTTGAAGCTAACAATGGGCACCATTTGGGAGATGTTACATTCAAAACATATTTCCAAACTGTAAGCTAAAGGTTACTAATGCAAAAGTGAATCACAAAGTTTTGAGCCAAATTTATGCAAATCATACGGGATATATCGTTCACACACGCTGATGCATCTTTGCGGATATCATCCGCGAATAGGGCTAACTGCGAATATCTGAGTACACTCTTTATGCCGTTAGTGTACATACTATCTTGATCAAAAACGTCCCGGAATAACCACCGTTTGGCGCTCCCATTCTTCTATTTTTTTTTTGTTAAGTTGGTAAATCTGTTGTTGACATTCCCTGTAAATCTTATCGTCATAGCTTGACTTTTGCAAAAGTTACGTAACCAAGAGTACATCTATCTCTGTGTGTGTTGACGATTTTTTACAATTTTAGAAATGGATTTAAGGGGCTATACCAGTGTAACCCATCAAAAATTAGGCGATTTTCGGGAATTTTTTTAAAAGAAAGTACTCGATAGAATGTTTTGAAGTTTTTTTTTGGATTTGATAAGGTATATTTTCAGCTATATTTTAAGATTTTTTTTATACAAAAATATTGAAAAATAAACTAGTTATGTGCTGTCTTCGGAGGTGCCAAAAAAAAAGTTCCTTAACTGCTGACATGAATGAGTAGCTAAAACAAAAAAATTCACAAAGGTTATTAAAATTGAAGGTATTTCCTATACAATGACCTATGATTTTTGAAAAATATCGAAAATTAACAAAATGGCGTAGTTCTGAAAAAAAAAGTCGTGTTTTGGAGTAAAAAAATGGTCGTTTTTTTAATGCCAAATTGGCAATTTTCAACCAATCAAGAAGATCGTAAGTCATTGTATAGTAAATATATTCAAGAATACTCAGTTTCAATTTGAAGTCGATCGGTCAATTTCTCGTTGAGTTATGATGTCAGCAATTTTGAAAAATGTCGTTTCGAGAAAAACGCGTTTAAAGTTTCAACTATCGATTTTTGCTAAATAAAATTATATCTACCATAAAAATTGCTAATATGCTATGCCTGGCCCATACAATACACCTTCTCTTCCTCGAAAAATGGCTGCTGAGAGGCAATGCTTGTCTCCGTGCTGTTCGTCGCTCTTTTGAGGACGCCGCGTGACGTATCTCCGCCTGCTTGATACAGCCGAATCTCTTTGAACTGCATATTCTTACGCAATAGGGCCGACAACCACGCCCATTACTTCCATCATTTTTAAAATACTATAAAAACCATCATTACATATTGAAACTGCTAGGAAATTAGCGAACTCAATTGTTTTCATCCCGCTGTGAAGGATTTGCGGTGGACTGTTCGTATGTAAAACGATTTCCTGCAAATCTTCTCTTCTTACACCTCGATCTAGATAAAGGATTATCGTGAGAGCCTTTTTGAATATTACTCATTTTCGTTGCGTTGTGTACTGAGAGTAAACTGAACAGACGCTTCGACAACAGTGCCTAACAGCTCCAAAATATATTTTAAATGGCAATAAACTATATTACAAGGACCGTATACACTTATATAGGCCCCCTATATTACCTACATATGTACTGTTTACAATGCGAAAGATTCGAGTAACTCTACACACTAACTCCGAAACTCCGTCTATAGGCAGGTGGAACGGTTTATACCTGCGAGTGGTCGCTCTTTAGAACGCTGCCATTCAAAAACTATTTAAGATACGACCTTGCCGCTTTCACAGGAAATTTTTGAAAGTATAAACTATCTAATAAGTAAATAAAAAAAAAACATTTTTTGAAAGTGTCACACTGGTATAACCCCTTAAGTTAAAAAAAAAAAAAATACGGATTTAATGGTGCGCGAACGTTGGAAATGTTGGAAAAGTGTTTCGGCAACGATTCTCTAAAGAAAACGGTCGTTTACCAGTGGCACGAGCGGTTCAAAGTGGTCGTGAGTCAATCGAAGGTGATGAACGCAGTGGCAGACCATCGATATCGAAAACCGACGAAAACATTTTGTTTACTCAATTTCATGCAAAAAAGAGACCGTGTTGATGATATGCGAAGTTGAATCCGATCCCACATTCATCAAAAGGATCATTACTGGAGACGAGACGTGGATTTATGAGTACGACACGCAATCCAGACATCAGGCAAGTGAATGGCGTTCACCAAATGAGCCGAAACCAAAAAAAAAACACGTCGTTTTCAGTCAAAAAAGAAGGCAATGCGCACGGTTTTCATGGATTACAACGGTGTAGTGCATCGTGGATTTTTGCCAGAAGGCCAGACAGTAAACAAAGAGTATTATTTGGGCGTTATGAGACGTTTACGTGAAGCAATTCGACGAAAGAGACCAGAATTGTGGGCAGAAAACTTGTGGATTTTGCACCATGATAACGCACCGTCGCACAGCGCCGTCATTATTCGTAATTTTTTGACGGAAAATGCAACAAATACCATCCAACAGCCACCGAATTCACTAGATTTGGCTCCCTTTGACTTCTTTCTGTTCAATCGAGTTAAAAAATCACTACAGGGAACGCATTTCAGCAGCCGAGAGGACGTAATGGAAAAATCACAGGAAGCACTCACTGATGGACATACCGAAAACAAAAAATGTTTCGAGGATTGGATCAAGCGCTGACATACGATTTTTGTCTGAAGATTTTCCGATCGAACAATGATACAAGACATTTTTTCTCTTTTTATTTTTCTACATAGTCTCCTTGTAACTCTACACACTTCTCCCAGCTCCCATCTCTCTAACCCGTGCAAATAGTACTTGGCGTTTTTCTCTGCAAAATAATAGTTCACGAAGGTGATTGCCTCCTCATTTGACGAAAATCTCTGTCCTCCGAGCGCAGTTTCTAAATGAGGGAACAAAAAGAAGACGCTTTGGGCTAAATCTGGTGAATAATGCGGATGGTCAAGCAGTTCAAACCGTAATTCATGGATTTTCGCCATGGCAACCGCTGAGGTGTGAGACGGCGCGTTGTCTTGGTGAAACAGGATTTTCTTTTTCTGCAAATGTGGCCGTTTTTCCGCAATTTCTGCCTTCAGCTCGGCAAGTAATGATGTGTAGTATGCTCCTGTAATGGTTTTTCCTTTTTAAAGATAATCGATTAAGATAACTCCTTTAGTATCCCAAAAAACAGTCGCCATCACTTTCCCAGCCGAAAAAATAGTTTTTGCTTTTTTTTTGGAGCCGGCTCGCCCTTTGCAGTCCATTTTGATTGTTCCGTTTATGTGATATTTAAAAGAGTCTGCTGTAATATTTTACTGGCTATTTTGCTGTTTGTGTCTTTGTAAAATAAGTTAATAAAAAAGAAAATATCTACCGATCAATTTTATCAAACTGATCATTATATTTTAGGTTCTTTGGCATTTTGAAATACAATCTCCATTAGATACGGCTTCAGCCGAAGGTGATGAAGAATCCGAATTCGGCTTCAGCCAAAACATTCACCTTCGGTCGGACTCTACCTTCAACACACTTCTTGATAACTCCACAAAAATTGCGAGAATTTGGTTCGTAGATTTTTATGTACCCCCATATAATGTAGGTAGAGCACCATCTGACTATCACTTGCTTTCTTCTCAGCAGAACTTTCTCAATTCGCTTAAGCTAACTTCAAGACAAGCCTGTGAAAACCACTTGATTTAGGTTTTCAACCAAAAAACTACAAAAGTTCTTCCTTTAAGCCGAAAATTGATGGAGCATAAATAAATTAATTTGTACAATCTAAGAAAACCAATTGAACTTCACTAAGAAAACGGAACAAACTTTTACCTAGTCCTAATACGCAAATAGTTAAATATACTCGTATAAAGAGTAAAGTTACGCAGAAAGACATAGCAATCAGCCGGTAAGTTAGAATGAGAGTAGTTAAGTTAGTTAAGCTAATTTTAAAGCGTTTTTGTTAAGCATTTAAGAATTAATGAGTTGAGCAAATAAAAATGTCGTGATAATGAATGAAATAAAAATTGGTAACAAATTGATTATGTTTTTTAATAAGTTTACACGTTTAGAGATATAAAAATAATTTAACATGTTAATTTAAGAATTTAAATGTGAGTTAGCGACTTCAAATAATTTATTAAATAAAAATTAACTAGACATGCAAATGTATGTATATATCTAGAAACATGCATATGTATGTATGTAAATATCCTCTTTTGAATATTCTGCTTGAATTAAATTGCCTAAAAAAATGAGTAACCGACAACAATTAAGTTGAATACCAGAGTATATCCAGAGTACCATCATGTCCCTTATGCAGAGACAAACAAAAGCAAGCTGCACTCGCTTACTGCGGGGCGATATTGGTATATTGAAGCTGAGGGGATTGAATTACTTTATATCCGCTCAGTACAAAACAGGACCAACATTAGGTATAACCTCTCATAGTACGCTGGTATATATAAGTTTCTATATGTATACACACTTTTCATTTAGTTTAAGTTGTTTGCAGTAATTTTCGAAGTTCGAAATCTGTAATCTACAACATTGCAAATGTTTTTCAAGGAATACCTCCTCTACAGAGCAGCGGAGGTTTATTGGAAAAAAAATTAACAAATTCAATTAACCATCTATGTGTTTGTATTTTATCTACTCGTACTATTTATTTGATTCTCTCCTATAATAAGTACTTGTCCAGATTAAAATTCCTATTGTGAATCTGCATGTGCACGCCAGTCACTGTATTCATCTATAGAAAACACAAATTTTACCATACAGACGCACACATCCATATAATATGTACTAATGTGTATAACAACACAACTGACACTATCCCAACAACAATGCCTGCGGGCAAACAAAAAAAAAAACAGAAAAAAGCAGGATACACAAGAAAACAAAAATATGTAAAATGTAATTAAGCGTGCGATACGAAATTGGCAGATGTTCACCGTTAGGGAGAGAGAAACTAGTTTTTTTTTCTTTTTTCTTTGGCAGGACATCCTGTATAGGTCAATTCCTCCTCACAAGAGCGCTTTCTTTCTTGTGCCAATGTGGAGAATCGTAATTGTAATTAATTACAATTTGCCGAAATGGATAATGAGAATAGAAAAAAAAAAGACTTACCATAAACTTCCCCCGTTGTTGTTGTTGTTTTTGTACTATAAAATAGGTGTACGTGACAAGCGGCGACAGCAAACACTTATGTCGGTCAATTCACAATGATTTTCGATTTTTCTACTACAGGGGGTACACAATTACTACTCAAAATCAAAATCGAACATCTAAAAAAACAACACTGGGGTTAGAAAAGTTTACATGTTTTCATTTTCTGCACAAATAGTAAATTGTTTGGTTTTGCTTTTAATTATCATTTTCACTGAATCTTGAAGCAGTTTTGATCTTATTTAATGCGATTCTTTGGCACAGAACGTACATAGCGGTAGGTGAATTTTTTCTTCTTTTCCTTTATTTTCAATTCTACGCTTTCTTTAGATTTGCAGACTGGCAGCGTACCACAGTACAACACGGTAAATAATTTGGGGTGAGAAAAAATAAAACAAAATGGTGGTGTAGTTGTGTAAAAAAAAAGATTATATGATAACTTTGTGTTATTGAATTTGATTTGGGAAAATTGATATTTTTCACTTAAAATTCACTGTAAACAGTTGCTCCAATCTATTTATGATGTCTTGATACTTCTTATTGATTTATTTTACGTTGATTTTGCAATTAAAAATCACTATAGACGAAGCGACGAAATACCCGCACGCCAGCCTTCGATCAATTATACTAAGGCCCTCAATTCACCATGGGTTGAGTTGAAATACTCTGGGCAGCCGGTGGTAAATAGATACGCATTCAGAGCCATCTAGTTTTGAGTTTAAAGGAACATTATGATTACAGTGAAAAATAAAACTGACGAATAAAATTATAACATCTCGTAAGATTTGTTGATAAATGTATATATTCGTAAATATATGGGGTGGATACTCGTATGCAGCATACATACACTGCCTGTCCCTTGAATACTATCATTTTTTTTAAATACAGTGAAGTTCCAATTAATTTTTGATTCGAATTTTTAGTGTGGATTGAATTCTTTTTTTTTATACATATGTATATCCTAGCACAAAATTGGAACAAGTACGATTTCAGATCATCATTATTGGTGAACATTTTACCAAGAAAAGAGTTTGCCAAACGTCGAAAGAAATGAAAATCTGATGTGGATGTGACAAGCCTTCTCAATCAAGGCTACCTAGCCTTTGTATAGATTTGCCAATTTTAACTACTTTTGTTTGATTGCTATATCCAGTTTCATTAGTTGTTGACAGTAAAAATCGGAATTAATCGTTTGGTTCCGTTATAATCCCACCAAAATGACAAGATAAAATTCTTTTGTTGCAGTTCATCATCGATGCGGTTCATAACGCTTAAACCATGGTGGTTTTAGATAGACGTTGTAGGTGATCCATTTCTCATCACAAGTGTCTATTTCAAATTCATGTGGAATCCAAATATCGAGCTTTTTTAAGAGACACATTTTTAAGTGCTTTTAAATTGTTGTGTGTGATGCATTTAACCTCTCTGCAATCTCACAATCATATCATATACCCAGTTTATATGACAGCTCAATGTGCATTTAGTCAATCCGCATTGGTTCAATACCTTTAGAAATGGTGGTGTTCATATGAAATTATCCAAAACCATTTCCAATCCAGCTGATTGAACTGACGCTTGACACACTGACAGATACATTGTTCTTATTTCTTTGTGTACATATGATATTTCAAAGCCGTTATAAATTTTCAATGCGTTTTATAAACTGGAATGAACGAATGCGTGTTGAATATTTCAATGCGGTTTAAAGTGGTGTTCATATGTCCGTATTGAAATAATGCGCATTGGATCAATGCACATTAAGATGTCATATAAACTAGGTAATAATCTGATTAAATTGTGACTTTGATTTAGTCATCATCAATTTAGTCAATTCTGACACGTGCGTTCTGCTAAGCAATCAACACCAGAAACTTCACGTATCTCTTTTTGAGTCTTAGCAGTTGTCTTGACTTTACAGAAATAAAACAAAATAAAATTGCTGACTGTCCTACAATTTGGATTGTAACGTAAACGGTATGTGGTGGCAAGTCCAGCGACGAAAGAATAAAAATGAACCAATAAGAATGAATCAACTGATAGCTAACTAAAAAATGTTATTTTTTTTTTATGGAGTCCTCTGCAAGCTGCGACAGCGTTCGGACGTGTTCTGAAAAAAGGATTAAACGATTAAACTTTTAATGGATTATAAAAAAAAAAAAACGCGTTAATAACCGTCAGTCCCTTTGATAACTGTGTAAATGTATGTTGTACATGTTATCGGTTTCTGTGCGGATGTGACTAAATTTAAATGTTTACCAATCCTGTAAAAAAAAAAAAACTACAACAATTAGTGAAAAAAAAAGAAAAAAAAAAGACCAAGACATTGTCCCGTTGTGTGAACTGTAAATTAGTGCATAACCGTCAGTCCCGTTGTCTAACTGTGTAAATGCGTGTTGTGCATGTTACCGGTTTTTTGGGGACGTGACCAAATCTAAAGGTTTAACAGTGAATAACAATCTTTAACAAAGAAAATAATAAAAAAAAAAAACAATAAAAGTGTTCAAGCAGCCAGCCTCTCATGAAGGTAAGATCCCAGCGAACCGAAGATGGCTACAAATCAAAGACAAAAAATTCGCTGCAGTAATCAGCAGCCCAAGAAGTATCAAAGCAGCAAAAATCCTGCTGGACATGCGAAAAAGCATGAAAAATTTTGCGGACATAACCTCAGCAAAAAACGCCGCAGTTAAATCAAAGATGGCTGGCAATGAAATGGAAATTTCCATCGAAACATCCGACGAATGGACAGTAAGCAGGAGCAACAGTTACAGTAACAGCTACAAAACGGGGGAAAAAACGCAACCTGTAGAAACAATTAAAGTAAATAACATTAACAAATATTCTATCTTGGGCGAACCGCCCATCGTCAAAGCAACCTATAAAAACATTAAATCAAAAATCATCCCGGACAAAGATACAGACGAGACAGTATCTGAGCGCAACAATTTAAATTTAAATATAAACCATTCCATCAGTCAAGACAAATGTGAAACAAACAACAATGACTTGCAGGCCAGCAAACTAACCACTAACATCAGCAGCCCCTCCAACATTGGAATCACCGGGAAAAACATCAACGACACCCCTAGAGGAAAAAACGAAGACCACCAATCATACAATAACAGTAAGTTTTGCCCGCCTATCATAGTTTTTGATACAAATATATTTAGTTTAATTAAAAACTTAAGAGAAAACAAAAACAAAAAAATTCAATTTTAAGATTGTGAATTGTGGGGAACGATTCGATCTATGTAAACAATCCTGTTGTTCATCACGAATTATTGTCACTCATTAAGGAGAGTCAGGTTCAAGGCTACTCATTTACCCTTAAAGAAAACCGTTCCCAAAACCTTATTCTCAGAGGCCTAACTTCCGATTTCAGTGCCAATGAGATCTGGGAGGAATTGAATTCGGTCATTCCAGGAGTTGTTTTGAGGGTCGACAAGTTCGAAACCCCCAAATTCATAAATGATCCATCCTTGGATTACAACTTATTCGTGATCAGACTAAATCCAGGTAGGCTTGCTAGTGACGTTGTTAATTTAAAATACATCTTTAACACCAGGGTTAAGTGGGAAAAGCCGAGAGCTAGGAACAGTGTGCTTTAATGCAAAAGGTGCCAAGGCTTTGGACACATAGCAAAAAATTGTGGTAAAGACTATAACTGTGCAAAATGTGTGGGCGACCATCCTCCAGGCCAATGCCTGTTAAGATCTCGGACACCT
The DNA here is from genome assembly GCA_949129095.1 of Volucella bombylans. Classification (NCBI taxonomy): domain Eukaryota; kingdom Metazoa; phylum Arthropoda; class Insecta; order Diptera; family Syrphidae; genus Volucella; species Volucella bombylans. Next base: position 63,365,939 of record OX422144.1, on the reverse strand, counting down.
CAAAAGCTTCATGTATCAACTGTACGGGTGACCACCCCGCCAATTGGCGAGGTTGTCCTGCCTATCGAACATTTTCAGAAGCAATTAACGAGGCAAAAGAGAGAAAGGAAAAATCGAAGGCTCTCTCAAAAAGATTAGGCCAGAGATCTAAAGTCTGCCCAAACGTCAGTTATGCTAGTCATTTCCAAACACATCACAACAATCCAGCCACCTTGGTAGCTTCACCTATACAGCCTCAGAACCAACACCAGAACCAATGGACATGCGAAAAAGCATGAAAAATTTTGCGGACATAACCTCAGCAAAAAACGCCGCAGTTAAATCAAAGATGGCTGGCAATGAAATGGAAATTTCCATCGAAACATCCGACGAATGGACAGTAAGCAGGAGCAACAGTTACAGTAACAGCTACAAAACGGGGGAAAAAACGCAACCTGTAGAAACAATTAAAGTAAATAACATTAACAAATATTCTATCTTGGGCGAACCGCCCATCGTCAAAGCAACCTATAAAAACATTAAATCAAAAATCATCCCGGACAAAGATACAGACGAGACAGTATCTGAGCGCAACAATTTAAATTTAAATATAAACCATTCCATCAGTCAAGACAAATGTGAAACAAACAACAATGACTTGCAGGCCAGCAAACTAACCACTAACATCAGCAGCCCCTCCAACATTGGAATCACCGGGAAAAACATCAACGACACCCCTAGAGGAAAAAACGAAGACCACCAATCATACAATAACAGTAAGTTTTGCCCGCCTATCATAGTTTTTGATACAAATATATTTAGTTTAATTAAAAACTTAAGAGAAAACAAAAACAAAAAAATTCAATTTTAAGATTGTGAATTGTGGGGAACGATTCGATCTATGTAAACAATCCTGTTGTTCATCACGAATTATTGTCACTCATTAAGGAGAGTCAGGTTCAAGGCTACTCATTTACCCTTAAAGAAAACCGTTCCCAAAACCTTATTCTCAGAGGCCTAACTTCCGATTTCAGTGCCAATGAGATCTGGGAGGAATTGAATTCGGTCATTCCAGGAGTTGTTTTGAGGGTCGACAAGTTCGAAACCCCCAAATTCATAAATGATCCATCCTTGGATTACAACTTATTCGTGATCAGACTAAATCCAGGTAGGCTTGCTAGTGACGTTGTTAATTTAAAATACATCTTTAACACCAGGGTTAAGTGGGAAAAGCCGAGAGCTAGGAACAGTGTGCTTTAATGCAAAAGGTGCCAAGGCTTTGGACACATAGCAAAAAATTGTGGTAAAGACTATAACTGTGCAAAATGTGTGGGCGACCATCCTCCAGGCCAATGCCTGTTAAGATCTCGGACACCTCAAAAGCTTCATGTATCAACTGTACGGGTGACCACCCCGCCAATTGGCGAGGTTGTCCTGCCTATCGAACATTTTCAGAAGCAATTAACGAGGCAAAAGAGAGAAAGGAAAAATCGAAGGCTCTCTCAAAAAGATTAGGCCAGAGATCTAAAGTCTGCCCAAACGTCAGTTATGCTAGTCATTTCCAAACACATCACAACAATCCAGCCACCTTGGTAGCTTCACCTATACAGCCTCAGAACCAACACCAGAACCAAAACTTCGTAGGGCAGTTCCTGGGACTAGCCAATGAACTTTCTGGAGTTGGAGTGAAGGAAATCGAAAATTTCGTAAAAAATATTAATAATTCCCTAAATATCCAGCAGAAAAGACTCGAGTATCTAATACTTCTGAACCAACTCACGGCTAATACATAATGAAACTCAAATCATATAAAAATCATCAAAACATTCAATCGCTATATAATAAAAAAAAAAAAAAAACAAACAACATTGGGATGCATTGACCTGGCTCGCCTTATATTCCAACCACCGAAATAATCCCCTAAAATCAACACTCGTGAACTCATAATTACCGAGTCCTCCCTCACACTTAACCAATCTTAAAATCTTAAAAAAAAACTAAAGGGTCCGCCATCTAACGTTTTTTTATTTGAACTAGTGCTTATTTCGTGAATGGTAACACTTAGCTCATGTCTGATTTGACAGGTAATTAGTCTTATCCTTCCGGTTAATAATGGAAAATAATTTCATTCAAATGGCTGCCTCGGCTGGCCATGCAGTAGCCTACACGATCGGTCCAATTTTTTAAGCACATTATCGATTGTGTGCAGCTGTATTTCACCAATGGCTTCACGAATATTGTCCTTTAAAGCGTCAATTGTATCTGGCTTGTCGGCGTAACACTTATCTTTTACGGCACCCCACAAATAATAGTCCAACGGTGTCAAATCGCAGCCCCGCGGTGGCCAAACGATATCAGCTCTGCGGCTGATAATGCGATCTTCAAAAACAGGGCGCAAAACATCGAGTGTAGCTTCGGCTGTGTGGCACGTAGCGCCGTCTTGTTGAAACCAAATGTTGCCAATATCCTCCTCTTCAATTTTTGTGAACAAAAATTCGTTCAACATGGCCCGATAACGATCGCCATTGACTGTAACGGCCACTCCTTGCTCATTTTCAAGAAAAATGGCCCAATTATGCCTCTGGACCAAAATCCGCACCAAACAGTGACTCGTTTTGGGTGTATCGGCTTTTCAATGTATGCGTGCGGGTTTTCTGTGCCCCAAATGCGACAATTTTTCTTGTTTACATACCCGCCAAGATCAAAATGAGCTTCATCTGCAAAGATGATTTTTTTTGGCAAAATCGGCATCTTCTCTAAGTCGATCGCAGGCCCACTTAGCGAAGCATAGTTCAAGCGTATACACAACCATATTCGTTCAACGGAAGGATAAAACTAATTATCTGTCAAATCAGATATGAGCTAAGTGTTACCATTCACGAAATAAGCACTAGTTGAAAAAAAAAACGTTAGATGGCGGACCCTTTGTAATAATAATAAATATACATACATATGTTAAATACGTAATATACGTATGCATATATAATAATACATGCATACATATATGTGATTAAAACTTCACAGTATACTATTACACTATATTATATTATATTAGAATTATTAAGGGCAAAACTTACACAACTAACACTAGTCTACATTCAGACAACATACATAATACGAGTATGTATTAACTCAAAAAAAAATATATATATATACATATTCAATACACATAATAACTGTAACAATATACAATTAAAATAAGATAAATCAATGTTAACCATACCAACTACATATACATAAATCTGTAAATCAAAATCAAATTCCATATGTAGCACTATAATTATCTCAAAATAAATAATAACATACATTAAACTAAAACTAAAATAAAAAGAAAAACAATATGCAACCGGTAATAACAAAATTAAATAAAACAAATAAAACAAATATTAACTATATCATTTGTATCTAAATCCTCATGAAACCAACCTTAAGTTACATATGTAATATCGCATTATAGAAATACTACAGTAAATTAAAAACACGATTCACACTCAATTCACTTAATAATGTAAACGTAGATTATCAAATAAAGATATATCGTAAATAGAAAAATTCTAAAAGAAAAACCAGAGGGAGAAAAGAGAAAAAGAGAAAATTGTCACAAACAGGATTGTATTTCCTTTTCTATTCATTACTTCGACTTATATTAAAATTACCCTCTTCTCGTTCTGACATATGTTGTACATAGTATATTAATTTAGATTAAGTTAGGCTAAGAACAGACAATAAGTCAAAGAAACATAGTACACGGCTCCGGGAGCAAGAGCTATCTATCTCTTTTATTCAAAAGACACGCCATGTTGGCACTTCATATTAACTAAGATAAGCAATCGAATAGGACGGCCATACGTTACAGCCTCCATATGTATACTGCAATTACGTTGTAGAAAAAGACAAATGTATTATATTAAACATGTAATCCAAGAAGAGAAAAGACTCAATAAACACACATACACACATACATCTTTTTTTTTGAAGGGACTCCACCGTTGCAACACCAACTAGGAGCTGAAGTATGTAGGTAATCCACTAATTTTGTAACAAAGTGAATTTTTATAAATAAATTGAAGTTTCGTTAACAAAATTTGGATTTTGAATTTGTTTAATAACAAAATTTTACAAAATTATATGCCATTTACGCAACAAAATGTTGAAAAGGTCAGGACAAGGTATGGCGTCGAAAGATCTAGAATCCAGAAACTGCGCCATTTGCAGCAATGCCGACACAAATGAAATGGTGGCATGCGATCAATGTGACTCGTGGTTTCATTTTAACTGCGTCAATGTAACCGCGTCCATTTCAAAAGAAGACTGGAGTTGTGCAAAATGTGCCACAATGGTTCTGCCCAACGATGGAATTCAATCTAAAATGCCTTCTGTGGTGCGCAGTTCAATTAAATCACAGCGTTTAAAACGCACCAGAGTCGAACTCAGAAGAACGCAGACAACTACAGAAACAACGGGATGAAGAATAACTTCATAAGAAGTTTGAACTTCTCATGCAGGAGGAAGAGGACGAAGAAACATCAAGGGATGGCGATCAAGAGGAAGCTCATAATCGAGTAGGACAATGGCTTCAAAATGAACAAGGATTTACGCCCGGACAGCAACGTAATGATGCAGACAAGAATGCAATTTTCAACGCACCTCAGGCAAGTAATCAACAAGAGTTTTCAACCCAACCACCTATTTCCTCCAAAATTCCGCCGTCACAAACCAAAAATTGCATATCCCACCTCTCCAATCTACAATATTTTGATAAATTCAACAATAATAACGTTATGCCTAAACAAGAGATACAGAACCCAAACCAGCATCAAATAGCAGCGCGTCAGTCGCTCCCAACCGAGCTTCCTATCTTTAGTGGAGATCCGGATGAGTGGGCATTATTCTTTAGCACATTCGAGAGCACCACAAAGGTATGTGGTTTTAATAACGATGATAATTTGATATGCCTCAGGAAGTGCCTTAAAGGTAAAGCTCTTAACGTGGTTAGAAATAGACTTTCCCTACCATCTAATGTGCCAAGGATAATGTCCACACTGCGAATATTGTTTGGACGCCCAGAATTAATAATTGACACCATTTTTTAAAAAATTCGTCCACCACTCCGAAATGACAAATTAGAACAAATTGTGGAGTTTGCATTTGCGGTTGAAAATCTTTGCACGACAATGGAGGCGTCTGCGTTACACGATCATTTAAATAACCAGCTGTTGCTTTAAGAATTGACTTACATGCTGCCAACAAATTTTAAAATGATGTGGGCTGTACACAAGAGAAGTGTTAAATCTGCAAATTTGTCTCGGTTTGATGAGTGGTTGTCTGAAATGGCAGAATCCATTAGCGACGTAACTTACTCACCATTAGTGTTCAGTGAGTATAAAAACTACAAACGCCCAAAAGAGAAAGGCCACGTTCAGTTACACGCAGAAACTCACCACGACAACACAAACAGCAAGCAGTTATGTCAAATTTGCAATAACATCTGCGTATCTGTAGATGAGTGTAGTGTATTCCCGCAACTAAGTAGGAACGAGCGTTGGGAGGCAGTAAAGCAACATCACTTATGCCGAATGTGGTTAAAATCGCATCGCAGAGCACAATGTAAAGTCAACAAGGTTTGTGGCATAAACGGATGTACTTTTAGACACCATTCACTCCTCCATAACTTCAACATCAATCCCGAGCAAATTATCAAAACCAAGACCACTGAACCAGGTCATAATGAAGTAGTTACAAATAAAAAATTCACATATAACAACTGCAATAAACATAGCTACAATAAAAGTGAAATTTTGTTTCGATACATTCCAAAAGCTAACCGGCCTAACTGAAATAGACTGGAGGTACACACCGCGAGAAGAGTGGATCAAGAATAATTTCCGTGGACATTTCCGGAATAGATGAAACACATCCCAAGTTTTCCATGACCAAGGTACGTACGGTGATATCTTTAAGCCTTCCTATACAAAGTGTGGAGGCCGCAGAACTTGCTCTTCATCATCCTCATCTGCGAGTGTGAAAGGGGCAATGATGAGCTACTACAACATATGTTGAGGAATACTTCTCGCTGGACAGCCTGTTTGTGACAAAAATTGACGTCATAAAATCAGCAAACGAAGAACGAGCATGTAAAATTCTAGAAGAACAGACACATCGAATGGGAGATTTCTTTGAAACCGCTTTACTATGGAAGTACGATGACATACAGTTACCCGACAGTTTTCCAATGGCACTCCGAAGATATAAATGTCTTAAAAAGAGGTTAGAACGAGATCCAGATCTAACACATACTTTAAAGCAATTGTTCGAAGACTACCAAGCAAAAGGGTACATCAGCAAGCTGACTTGACTGAGAAATGTTCCACCAAGTGCGAGTCAACAGCTATGATCAACATTCTCAACGCTTTCTATGAAGTAATGAAGGGAGCAACAATCCGGACATTTACGTGATGCAAGTATTAACATTTGGAGAAACGTGCTCATCCAGTTGCGCTCAATTTGTTAAAAATTGCATCCGAGTTCCGACGGGCCGCTAACTCCATCATCCACAACCACTATGTTGATGATTTTTTAGAAAGTGTTGACTCCGAGGAGGAAGCTGTGCAACTAGCTAGAGACGTGAAGTACGTTCATCAACGAGGAGGGTTCGAAATACGTCATTGGATTTCGAACTCATCTAGAGTCGTTAATGTACTTGGTGAACAACATTGCTAGCGCTGGAAGTTAAATCTAAAAATCGAAAATGATGCGAAAAAGATTTTGGGTTTGTGGTGCTGCAGATCGCCAGATACATTTACGAGTACATTTTCGCTGACATCAAAATCACATCTTCGTGAACAACTGTCGGAAAACTACAGACCGACAAAGCTAGAAGTATTACGTGTGCTTATGTCAATATATGACCCTCTTGGATTCATCGCCGACTTTATGGTTTTCCTGAAAATCCTCATGCAAGAAATCTGGATTTCCAAGGTGGGTTGGGACCACCGCATATCAGATGAAGATGATCCCAAGATGTTATCTACCCGGCATCAGGTTTAGTCAACACGAATCAGTCCAGCTACATGTTTTCGTTGATGCGAGTGAAAATGCATTCGCAGCAGTGGCCTATATAAGGGTAAGTCAAGCTAATCTTATAGAAACTCGTATCATTGCAGCCAAGACCCGAGTAGCCCTGCTCAACTTAGTTTCCATCCCGCGGCTGGAGCTGGAAGCAGCTAGACTCGGTGTTCGTTTGGCCAAAAACATCAAAGAAGGACACTCGATAGATTTCAACCATGCATACTATTGGACAGATTCCAAGACGGTACATTCTTGGATACAATCGGATCATCGAAAGTATCGTCCTTTCGTCGCATTCAGAGTCAGTGAAATACTGGAAGATTCCACAATTCAGCAATGGCGATACGTCAACACCAAGTTAAATGTCGCCGACGACGCCACCAAATGGCAGTTCTCGACGTTATTAATGGTAAGTCGGCCAGCGAAGAAGAGACCTCTTACCAGCGAGGAGAATGTTGGCAACTCCAGCGACGAAAGAATAAAAATGAACTGAATCAACTGACAGCCATCTGACAGCTAACTAAAAAATGTTCTTGTTTTTTAAGGAATTCCACCGTCGCAACGCCAACTAGGAGCTGAAGTAGGCAATCCACTAATTTTGTAAGAAAGTTAATTTTTATAAATAAATTGAAGTTTCGTTAACAAAATTTGGATTTTGAATTTGTTTAATAACAGTATGAGTAAATCTTTATTCATGCAGGCTGTCATAGGACTTACAACCTTATACAGAAGAGATAAAAAAAAGATGACGAACTAGCTAATAGCATCGAATACAGAAGCCCTTTACTGCTCTCACACATACATCATTGTCATACAGGAAATGCTATGGGACGGGCCGGGTATAAGAAGGATGAAAAAGTGTGACATATGTACGAGTATACTACAGTAATATAAGTAACAAAAGCAGTGATTATTCGGATGCGGATTTGGCATAAATAGCAGCTTCCGACATGAAAACGAGCGTCTCATGACTATCCACATCAAGGCTAAATTCCCTAACATAAGCCTACTTATGAAACACAAAGGCAACGCCGCCAAAGAATGTTTCCACGATCTCCCCGATGAGCAATGTCCTAAATATGATCTTGGTACGACAGTTGCTAAGCATATCTTACATGACACTACGTCTCGCAACGGACTTATTGACTTTACGGCGCGGCGGGCGAAATACCTTTATACCAAGCACACGGTTTCATCATCTTAATATACACAAGAGGACAAAGAGGTCTTCGGATTATGAAACCCTAAATCAAATTGATCACATTGTGATCGATGTGAGAATAGACGTACTCGTACATATAACGTAGAAAAGCTGTAATCGCAAGAGACCACCAGAATATTTAGCTCAACGCGTATCCCGACATCTCTCAATAACTCCTATGCCACCAACATCAAAAACCGAAATCCAGTAGCAACGCTGCCAACGTGCCATCAGGGACGCCGCAAGCGATGTGCTGGGTTTCACCCGATAACCACTAAGAAATCCCTGGTGTAATTAAGAGTGCCGGCAAACACATGCAACTGAATAAGAAGCGTATAAAGCTGCGCTGAAACTAAGGCTGAGAGCCACTCGTGAGCTCTACGAGCAAAAGAGGACAAAAAGGACTTCGGCTTCCCCAGAATAAGAAAAAAAAAAAACATGAGAAGCACAGGTAAAAAGAACGGGTTAAGGCAACGCGACCCTTACAGAAACCTTTCCTGAAGAAGGATCAGATCTGGTCAGAAGAGAATATGCCTGATGAATGGAATCCCAGCGCCGTTTGCCCGACCCACAAAAAAGGAGATCCTCTCAACTGCACCAACTTTAGGGGCATAAGCCTCCTCAACATCGCATACAAGATCTTATCTGCCATATTGTGTAAACGCCTGAAACCCTTCTTCAACAACCTGATTAACCACTATTAGTGCGGTTTCAGACCGGGAAAGTCCACAATCTTTTGATCGATTTTAAGGCCGCATATGACATACGAGATGGCAGTTCGTCCGATTGTACAGAATGATGATAGAGAACGTTCGTTGCTCCGTTAAGGTCGGCAACGACTTAACCGAGGCCTTTGATAGCAAAAGAGGTTTAAGACAAGGTGATGCGCTGTCACGTGACTTCTTTAACATCATATTTAAAATAATTGTGCGGGACTCACAAGCGAACACCGGCGGTACAACTTTTTATAAGCATCTACTAACGTACGCCGATGATATTGACATAATTGGCAAGACTCAGAGGGCAGTCACCGGTGCGTTCGCTGGTATTGAAGTGGAAGTTGCCAAAATTGTTAACCGGCAAATGTCGGCTAAAGCTGTCAACGAGAAGGGACATGCAACTTCGACGAATTGGATTGGATGTAAGGGGCTTTGTCTACCTTGGCTCTGCTATAAATTCTGCCAAAAATACCTCAGCAGAAATAAAACAAAGAATCACTCTTGCCAATCACTGTTTCTTTGGATTAAGAAGGCAATTGTGGAGTAAGGCCTCGATATAAGACTTTGACAATCCCAATCCTAGTTTATGGCACTGGAGTATGGACTCTGTCGTTTCGAGAGAAAAATTCTTCTTACAATATTCGGTCTCGTTTGCGTTGACTGGTTCTGGAGGAGAAGATTCAACGACTACGTAACTACTCGTAACTATACGACATCGACCTAGTTAGAAAACTGCGCATCAGCCGCTTAATATGGCTAGGACATATAGAGCGAATGGACATCAATGATCCGGACGGCATAGTCTTCGAATGAAAGAGGAAGACCTTACCTTAGGTGGAGCGCATAAGTAGAAATAGACTTCAACCAACTTGGAGTGCGCAACTGTAGGCAGTTAGCTAAGAATCGAACGAACTTGAGAGGCTTCGTAGTTGAGTCCCAGATTCTCCCTCAGTAGCGCCACCAACTTTAGTTTACACTTAAACTAAAACTAACAAATGGATAATCGTACTAGAATATTAAGCACTAGTCTCCACTCTTTTTTCGCACATAATTTATTGTTCGGGACATTAATTGTTTGCGAAATGTTGACAATTTGCTTCTTTTATTCAGCACAGCAAGTGAAAAAGTTTTTAAATTAAAATGGATGCAATATCATAGATGTTATAAGATTGACTCCTGTCGCTTTGACACTTGGACTTTTAGGAGCTGTTAAATAATTTTTCGCCCTCAATTCTCACAATTTCCAGGGAAAAATTTAAGTAAGCTTAAAGTGAAAGTTATAGAATATCAAAAGAAAAAAAATCAGAACTTTGAACAAATAGAGATTCGCCAAACATAACGTAGTCTATTTCTCACAACCGAAATTACTTTCTTGCTAACGTGAGACCCAGTGCACACGTCCTTTTTTTTAAACGCGCGACTAATCAAGTAAAGTCAAGTTCGGACGTGTTTCAATTTCGCTCCGCGATAATTTGTGAATAATTGTTTTTCTGTTTAACCTTTTTCCTTTTATGTTTCGTGTTTGAAACCATTCAAACCGTATTACTTGTTTCCAATCACTTACACCATAATTTCTCAGTGTCATCCAGACACAGTGACTTTGTATTTTCTCAGTGTCATAAAAACACAGTGTCTTTAAAAAAAAAGAAAAAAATAATTAAAATCCTACATGCTAATACTCTGAAATAATTTAACCATGTCTTCTGTGGATTTGCTGACTGCGCTGTACCCACTAACACAGTGGAAATGGTTACATGCAATGGGATATGTAGAAAGAAATTCCATCCCATATGCATTGGTTTGAGGAGAAACGCCTAAACTCATCTCAAAGAATATGTTGAAACTTAAATTTTCCCACTCAAATATTCTTACAGACAGTTTTCCCACCTTATTTACCGCCATTTATGTCCACTCAAATATCCAACATTCGTCTCCTAGAAGTGCACTGACTTCACTTGACACCTGCTGAAAGCCAGAAGCATGCACTTTTTCATTTCGCACACTCCCACGATTTACTATTTGTTATTTATTATTATTTTAATTGTAAAATAGTATTTAAGCTAATGCATTTTTGAAAATAAAGTCACTTGTCACAAATCAGGCAAAGTCTTTCATTCACATCAAAAGAGATCTGCTCAGAATAGAAGCAGATCTCTTTTGCTTTTTCTGTGTAGAGTGCCGGGCCATCTCCTTGGCACATATAATGCTAGCTATAAAATGTAATAACCAGGAACTAATTGGGCTTGCAGACTCGATTGCTGAGATGAAATGCGAAGTTCAATTCAGTGGTAAAAATATAACCAAACTCATTTCCGAGAGCCATGACAATCTAAATTGTTCGATCGATAACAACATAACCACCATAAAATCAGCTGTTCAATCCCTGCACTAAATTAACAGATTCTGAAAGTCTCACTTCTCAAACAGATTACCAGCGATTCAGTCGACTTCAATTCAGTTTGGAAAAATTATGTCAACTTTGGCTGACCAATCCACTCTTCTACTTCTCAATTATGCTGAATATACCGAAAACATCAAATCCATCCAATATGACCTCAATTTTCTTAGTGAGGAAGCTGCATCCACTAGATCAACCACGATGCAGATATTGGAGGAATTAAAGCACATCTCTAGTAAGCCGGATGCACCTCCATCTGCAATAAGCCCGTGTAACCGTGTAACAAATCCTTACACGACAAGCTATATACTATACATCATCCTCAACCTCTTCAGCCCGAACTCATTTAATTTTTGAACAACAGAATTAAAAAATTAAATAAAATGAATCTTGCAACCAAGATTCTAGTTCCGGGGTGTTTGACCAACCTGTCCCTTCTTCATCCGCTCGCTGTCTTAATTCGACTGCCCCCGATTCTCATCCGAAACACATTTGTTTCCTTAGAAATAATAATAAAGACAAAAAAAGGAAAACCACAAAAAAAAACCCTTTTTTTTTACGTTGGGAAAACGTCATAAAAAAACCCAACGATCTTTATTGCATGAATATTTTCTTCCAACTGATTCTTTTCTTGGTATGGTCTTTGCAGAACGCACACCTGGTTATACATATATACATAAAGTTCTTTTTTTTGCTGGTGTGTGCCTTTACTGAGCACACACTTATATTAAAATACTTTTAATTCTAAACAGTCCCGGCGGAAAACAACGGTTTTCAATAACAAACAGAAATAAAAGTTAAATTGATTTCTTAATTATAATTTTGAACAAGTATCAATTGGTAAAAGGCAAATTTTCTGAACAGGTCTTTTTAAACTGTTAGTAGCCGTTTGGATGGTCACCGATCGTACTAGATTGTCTTTGCTCGGATGAAGTTCTATGATACGACCCATTGCCCACTGCGCAGGTGGAAAATTTTCACTTTTGATAAGCACTAGTTGTCCGAGTTGAATTCGTTCAGATTCTCGTCGCCATTTCTTTCGCTCTTGTAATGTGGTCAAATATTCGTTATGCCATCTGTCCCAAAATGTTTTAACCATATTCTGTCTTTCTTTCCATAACTGAATACCTTTGGCTGTTGAATCTTTTGGAATGGCAAATGGCACTGGAAGAACTAAGGGCTCGCCAATCAAGAAATGCCCTGGAGTTAATGCTTGCAAATCAGCAGGATCGTCATTCAATTGATGTAATGGTCGTGAGTTTAGTATCGCCTCAATTTGTGCAAGCAATGTTCTCAGTTGTTCAAACGGTAGAACTCTTGTCCCAATAACACGAATAAGATGATGCTTCATGGACTTAACGGCAGCTTCATATATACCACCTTGGTGTGGAGCGGCTGGTGTCATGAAGCGCCATTCTGTACCTTTCATGCTTAAGTGTTGAAAAACTTCCATCTGATGCCATTTCTCTATCGCTCTCTTGATTTCTTTTGCTGCTCCAACGAATGCTGTTCCGTTATCACTATAAATTCTTTCACAACGTCCCCGATGCGCAATAAATCTCTCGTAACAAGCAATAAATGCCATTGATGTAAGATCTGTCACCACATCAAGATGAATTGCTCTGGTTTTGAGGCATACAAAAACCGCGATCCATACTTTCTGCTTCACAATTTGATTACCAGCCCTATCGATCATTTTAATTTCTATTGGACCTGCATAATCTACTCCAGCATGAAGGAATGGTTTGCCAGCTGTTACTCGATCCGCAGGTAAATCGGCCATCATTTGAGTCTCAGTTCGGTGATTGTATCGAACTCAAACTACGCATTTGTGTAGATAGCCTCTGAGCGCACTGCGAAGTTTCGGAATCCAATAATTCTGACGAATAAATTGCGCCATAACTTGTACTCCACCATGTCTGGTTTCACGATGAGCATTGTCCATGATTAACCATGCCAATCTCGAACCATCGGGTACTATTACTGGATGCCGCATGTTTTCATCCAAATTTGAATTCTTTAGACGACCATGCACTTTAAGTAGTCCATTCATCAGCTCCGGTTTCAGTGATTCGATTTTACTTTTCTCAGGAATTTGTTTACTGGCTTCCAAAGCCGTGATTTCTTTATTGTAATAATGCTCTTGCTCTTGTCTCAGTAGCAATTGCATTGCTTTCGCTTTATGTTCATTGCTGATAAGGGCACAAGTATCTGTTCCTCTCCTTGATTGCCTATTTGTGGAACGATTTTTCGCATTCGAAAATAACTTGAATAGATAAGCAGTCAGATCGATAGCTCTTTCCAATTTATCGACGTAATCAATTAGATTTACTCTCCTTTTAACAGTTCGCATTGTGATCTGAATTGCTCTATCAAATTCTGTAACTGCAAATGCTTTGTATTCCAAATCAGCCTCCGCCACTGTGTTTGGCACAAACACACACTTTGGCCAGGCATGACGTGGTAATGATAACCAGTTAGGACCATGTAACCACAAACTGTTGTTTATCAATTCCGAGGGCTTTATACCGCGGCTCAACAAATCGGCTGGATTCTCTTTTGTGTTGATGTATTTCCATCTTTTCACATCGGTGTTTGTCTGTATCGATGAAACTCGGTTTGCAACGTATGTTTTCAAGTTTCTTGGGATCTTATGAATCCAATGTAGTACCACTTGTGAATCTGTCCACAATGTGTATTCCACCGAAGCAAATTCCATTGCTTTTGTAACTTCAATTATCATCCGTGATAACAATTCAGCAGCTGCTAATTCAAGCCTTGGTATCGTTATTGTCTTCATAGGTGCAACACGTGTTTTGGATACAAGAAGTGTGCTCACTATGTTCTTATCGGCGTTATCAACACGAATGTATATTGCTGCACCGTATGCTGTTGTTGAAGCATCTGAAAATCCGTGTATTTCAATTTTCTGATTATCAGCAGTACCGATCCATCTGTCTAATGTAAATTTTTCTAATAACTTAACTTCTGCCCAATACTCTCTGAATCTTGTTTCAATATCTATAGGAACTTTTTTGTCCCAATCTAATCCCAGTCGCCATAAATCCTGAATGATGATTTTCCCCAGAATTGTTACTGGCGAGATAAAACCATTTGGATCGTAAAGCTGAGCAACAGATGCCAAAATGTTCCTCTTGGTGACATCACATTCAAGTTCGGTTGTCTTGACCACAAATGTGAATTGATCTTTACCAATGATCCACTTTAGGCCCAGAACAGATGCTTTCTCTTCTTCAGTAAGTATAATTGACTCTTCTTCTTCCGATTGCATTTCTTTTACGAGTGCCTTGGAGTTTGATTTCCATTTTCTCATTTCGAAACAACCTTTTCTCAGAACTTGGTCAATGTCCTTGGCCAATTCTATCGCTTTCTTTTCAGTATTGGCTCCAGTAGTACAGTCATCCATGTATAGATCACTTTCTATGATTCCTGAAGCTTCAGGGTATTCCTCCTTTGCATCGCGTGCACATTGTATCACCGTTCGAACCGCATTAAATGCTGATGATGTCATCCCATAAGTAATAACTTTTAGCCGATATTCTTTGATTTTCTCTTGGCTATTCTCACGCCAGAAAATGCGCTGCACATCCCATTGACTTTCGATAATTCGCACTTGTCTAAACATCATTTTGATATCACCAATGATACCGTATTTATGTCTACGGAACCTCATTATTATCATTGGTAGATCATTTTGCAACTTTTCCCCAAGCATTTGCACCTCGTTCAGTGAGATTCCTTTGTTTGTACGACAGCTGGCATCAAAGACTACTCTAAACTTTTTTGTTACACAGTGATGTGGAATGTGATAAACAATATCGCCCGCTTTCTCCGACGCGGATACCAATTCCATATGGCCTAATCTCTCGTACTCCCTCATAAAATCGACATATTGCCTTTTTAGTTCTGGATCTTTCTCTAATCTTTTCTCTAAAAATAAAAAACGACGATACGCTATCTCTTTCGAGCTGCCAATGTCACCGATATCATCTTTGAATGGAATTGAAACTGTAAATCTCCCTGTGTGGTCTCTTGAATATGTGTTCATAAATATTTCCTCAACCTTTTCCTCTACTTCTGTTCTCGTACTGAATGAACTTATTTGATCAAGCTGCCAAAACTTTTTTACAAGATCACCAAGTTCTTCAACACTTGTGCAACCAATGGAGGACATAGCGGCTCCTGCTTTGTGGCTAATATCTTCGCCATGTGATCCACAAACAACAACACCTAAATGTGTGTCGAGAAATACAGTCCCATCATGATCATGTGAATGTACTGAAATTAGAATTTTTGCGAAAACCTTCACATTTAGTACGACGAGCACTTCTTTACATTTCCAATACTCGGGATCAGCCATTACTTTGGAGAATGTATTTGATTTTGGTATAATTGCTCCATCCCTATTCGGCAATGACAACTGCCATTTGTTTTCCTTCGGCAGAATCCAAAATTCTTCCTCTATATATCCGTCAGATTCAAACCATGGTCTTATTTTCAAAACCGTACGTTTTCTTACTCCAAAGCATTTTCCCTCAATACCAATAATTTTTCGCGTTGTCGGCAAAACCGGTAGTGCATGTTTTTCAGAAAACTCAAACGCAATAAAATTTGGTTGAGCACCACAGTCCAGCAAGGCTCGCACTGGCCCAAAAATTTCCCCATTAGCTTCTAATCTTACCATTACAGTCGGCAATAATGCTGCATTTGAATCTAAATCAAAATAAAAAAACCTTTTGTAATCTTTTGTAATATTTATTTCTTTCACTCTTTCACAATCTTTCTCTTGCTCAAAAACTAATTTGCGTTTTTTAAGTAACTGTTCGCGTTTGTTTAAAAGATTAATTTGCATGTCAACTTCTTCAATCTCTTTGTTGATAGTAAGAAGATCTTTTGGTGAATCGGCCTGTGCTACGTGAGCATATTCCATACCTGAGTACTTTTGTCGTTTGATGAAGTTCTTTTCTAATTTGCTCTTTGAATTTCGCTTTCGACGACCCTCCTCAACTTTCGTCAATAGTGCTGGTTTCGCAACTTCTTTGGTCGGACACAAGAGACTATTATGCTTCTTCTGACCTGGACAACGTACACAAGGACCTTGAAAACAATTTTCGACACTGTGGCCTTTCTTGAAACAGTTCAGGCAAAGGCCCTTTTTCTCTACCAGATTGATTCGTGATCGAATATTCAAGGCGTTGAAATCATCACACACCCAAAGAGGATGTCCACCATTGCATGCCGCACACGGGTATGATTTCTTGTAGGAGTCTGTTCTTGCATTCTTCCCGTATTCTCGACTGCCGCTTGCTGCTCGTTCATTTTTCACAGTGACTCGTACATCTTGCATCTGCGAACGATGAGCATCAACCACATTCCCCAATGCTGCCGCTTGACGATCTAAGAATTCAAGCATCTGCTTGACTGTTGGTGTTTCCGATTCACGTTGCAATTCCCACTGCTTACTTGTCTCATGATCCAAACGCTCATGTAGCATGTGTACAATTATCATGTCCCAACCATCAACCGGAATACCTTCTGCACGGAGTTGTCGTAGAACTTCGTGAGTCACATTCGACATTCGTTGAAGGTCATTAGCACGTGGTGTACCTTGAATGACTGGCAAACGAATGAAATTGCGCAAATGTTCACGGCAAATGGGATATTTCCGGTCATAAAGCTGCTTCAATCGCTCCCATGCTTCACAGTAGTTGCCTTCCGTAAGCTGCCATTCTCCAAGAGTTCGCATGGCTTTGCCTGACAGCGACTTTGTCAAGTACGAAAACTTGAAGGCCGGCGATACATTTTCGTTGTCGTGAATAGCCGCTGTGAATCTGTCACGAAATCCAGGCCATTTTGTTAGAGTGCCATCGAAATCGCCCCAGGTATTTTTCATATCGTGTTGCTGATATGGTATGCTTACTTGTACAGACAATGGTTGCTGGTCATTCTGAATTGGTTTGGTGTCAATTCTGTTATTTTGGCCGACAGTTTCTCTTTTGCACCGTAGTAGTTTGCTTCCACCGTTTCAGCAATACCATCAAATATTGCAGCTTGTTCTGGATCCTTATTCATGCATTTTTCATGCGCCTTGACAAAGCGATCATAATAGCTCTCTAACTTCTCGAGTCTGACTTTCGCTTGTTCCATCCTTGCCGTTGCAAATTCTTCTTGCTCGGTGAACTCTAGTATGCGAGTGATGGATTTACAAACGCTGTCCAACAAACTCGCCATTTTGACACTAAATCGAAAATAAAAAATAAATTACTCTCACTCTTTCCCCTTTGCATTCATTAAACATATCAAAACCATTTTTCTATCTCTCTTTTCTGTGAAAACAATTCGTTAATCAATGAAATAAGAACCAAAAAAAGACAAAAAAAAAAAAAAAAAAATAAAAAATAAAAAAAAATAAAATAGCTTTCACATAAAATCTTTTCACTTGTGTTCTCTCAGCGAGCATCGGTAATTCTATCTCTAAACTTTTTGTATCCAATAAAATACAATGTAGGCATCTGTTTCGTTACATTTAGCAACGAGACGAATATAAAAATCTATCACTCTTTCGCAAAAACAAAAACAAAACATTCTCGCATATGCTCAAAGCTTTCTCTCTCAACCACTACAAGGGTTGAACAATGCTCGATTCTGCTGTGCACGCAGCTGCATGTCTGCTCATGTCATTTACACACAAAAAAATGAATAGCAAAGACAAATACCACAACTTATGCCCTTTTCTCTATTTAAATTACTTTCGCACTTTTTTTTTTAAATAAATTCTTTTCACCGAGAGAACATTTTCGATTAGTGAACTGTATGATTTTTAAAAATAAATTTCTCACCACCAATGCTGCAAAACTTTATCCTTCTTCTTCCCTTCTTCACCCTTTAATGGTCCTTTTTCCAATTTTCTCTTTTAATAAATTTTTCTCAAATTTTCTCTTATTCACTTTTTGTCTATTTCTTTTCACTACTATTCACTTTTCACTTCTATCACGCGCAAAATTCTTTTGCGAATGCCAGTGCCGGCTGTATGGCAATGTCGTATACACACAACATCGAACCATATCCGTCTTTCACTTACTCGTTCACTTGCCTGGAGTTGTATGCAGCGGAAATTTGTCACGCTACGCACACACACACAATGGCAAGGGTGAATTAAGCTTTTGTTGTTGACTAATGCGTCACACACAACAATGATCTTTTCCACTTTTCTCACTTTTCACTTTTTTAATTTAATTCTTTAGGTCCATAGGTCTATAGGTCAATTTGTATCCGGCTCGACGTGGACCAAATGTTTCCTTAGAAATAATAATAAAGACAAAAAAAGGAAAACCACAAAAAAAAACCCTTTTTTTTTACGTTGGGAAAACGTCATAAAAAAACCCAACGATCTTTATTGCATGAATATTTTCTTCCAACTGATTCTTTTCTTGGTATGGTCTTTGCAGAACGCACACCTGGTTATACATATATACATAAAGTTCTTTTTTTTGCTGGTGTGTGCCTTTACTGAGCACACACTTATATTAAAATACTTTTAATTCTAAACAACATTGACAGACACCTTTCACCAACTGTCAAATTCACTAAAAAATTTTTCCTATTAAGCCAGTGGAATTGATGCAAATTTTCGTTCGCTACCATGAGAGTTTCGACATATTTTCCGACGAAGTTCATAATGATCTTTCTACGCTGTCTCCGCATGTCAGCTCTAAAGGTCTTTCCCACTTGCAAAGAGCTCGTTCAAATTTTAAAAACTATTACAGTTCCTAACAAACTGAATTCTGTATCCTTCAGTCCACAATGCCTGTCCATTTACTACCAAAATGTAAGAGGTTTGCGTTCTAAAATCTCCTCCGTATATGTCAATTCTTAAAATTTTCACTATGACCTAATTGTTCTTATTGAAACAAATATAATTCCTGACATTAAAAACCATGAGATGTTTCTTCCAAATTTCAACGTTTTTCGAAAAGATGGATTTGAAAGAGCTGATAATCTCTATGGCCGAGGTGTTTTACAATCCGGAACTGTTTTCACACAACTCCTGTCGATATTCCCACACTGACAACTTTGAGTTACATTACGCTCCCCAATGCTGCCTTTACGTACTTTGTTGTTACATTCACCCATCTCAACCAATTGAGTCTTATCGACCTGTAGTTCACGCAGTGGATTTTTTGACTGATGATGCACAACCTGAAGATTGCCTTGTTCTAGTAGGAGATTCCAACTTTAAATGGGAGCCTTCCGATGATTCGTCTCATTTCATCTCTCTTAATTTGTCCTCTGAAATAGAAATATTGATGGTGGACTGCCTAACTAACCCAAGTCAAGTCAAGAATACCTAATACAATGAACAGACAACTCGACCTTGTCTTCACATCCGATTCAGATAACTGTGTTGTTTATAGGAGTGATCATCTTCTTTCTACCCTAGGCCGCCTTCCACCCCCCTTGTCAATTATATACTCATAAAAATGGCAATACATGTGTCGATTCGAAAAATTCATTTTCATTTAACTTCCGAAGAACCGACTGTAACAAACTTAAAAACCTTATCAGCAACATTAACTTTGACTTTATTGCTGAGACAACTAACATTGATCTTGCCCTATCAACATTCTGTTCGTTAATTTTCTCCTGCTTTGCCCAATCGGTTCCGTATACCTTCCGAAAGGTCCTCCCTGGTACAACAAAGAGTTGCGCTCTCTCCGTAATAACAGAAACAAGTTGTGGCAAAACTTCTTAAGAACTCGATTTGATTCCGACTATAGTAACTATCGATTGGTAGTCTCGGACCCTAAACGCTTCTACCAGTTTGTTAATACCAAAAGAAAGTCAGACGGCTATACATCTACTCTTAAATTTTTTAGGGAATCTTCTGCCGACCGAAAAACCATTGCAAATTTCTTTTCCTGTCATTTTAACAAATACTTTTCTAAGAAAACAGCTGAACCCGATCCTAATTATTTTAGCTATATGAGAAACTATCCTGAGACGTCATCCATCTCGGTAATTATAACAACTACTTTGGTATCTGAAAACATTACCAAATTTAAAGATAATTTTATGCTATTGTAATAAAAGAGTATGTTACCGATCTCGGTCCTCCCCTTCTGCCCTACTTAACTTGTCTGTCTCAACAGGTACTTTCCCTTTCCTATGCAAGGAATCTTACATCATCCCTATTCATAAAAAAGGAAGTAAGGCCGAAGTCGATAATTATAGGCTCTTACCCAAACTTTTTGAAAGCATAGTCTATCAACAACTGCTTCCGTACTGTAGGCCAACTATCTGCACAAATCAGCACGGTTTCATAAAAGGTATATCAACGACCACTAGCCTAACAGAGTTCGTCTCTAGGACACTTCATGCTTTAGAAGACGGTGATGAAGTCGATTCAATTTCCACTGATTTTAGCAAGGCATTCGATAAAATTTCTCACCAACTTATCATTTTTAAACTACAAAAACTTGGCTTTTCCCCTCATTTTAGGCTTTTTCCTATTTAGAAGACCGAGAATACATTGTCATCTTCAGATCTTTAGTATCCGACCCCATTAAAGCAACATCTGGTGTCCCTCAGGGTAGGCACCTTGGTCCAATCATCTTTATCCTCACAATTAACGATATAAACCTCATTTTAACGAATTCTAATCTTTCTATTTTCGCTGATGACATGAGGATTTCCAAAGCCATCTCATTGCCTTCTGACTCCCATTGCCTGCAAGATGACTTGAATAAGTTTTCGGTATGGTGCAAGCAAAACTTTTTGGATCTTAATGTCAACAAATGCCAAACGATAACCTATTCCCGCAAACGTCTACCCACCTCCAAGAAACTACTTTATCTGCGATGAACCTATTCCTTCCACTACCCATGTACGGGATCTAGGAATAATTTGTGACAGAGAATTGAATTTCGACTCACATATTGACAGCATTATAAATAAAGCTAACTCTGCACTTGCCTTTATCAAACGCTGGTCAAAAGAATTTTCCAACCCTTACGTTACAAAGTCCCTGTACATTACTTTTGTAAGGCCTCTTCTCGAATATTGCAGCCAAGTTTGATCACTCTATAAACTAATCCACATTCAAAGAAATAGAAGCAGTCCAACGCAGGTTTATCCGTTTCGCACTTCGTGCTCTACCTCGGGCTGATCCATAAGTTTTTTACAGAGAGTATTTTATTTTAAAATTTTTACATTTTAATTTTTTTTTTTACATTTAAATTTTGTTTTAAATTTCTTCTCCGAAAATATCTACATTGTCTTCGCTGTAACTCTGGTTATCTAAAGTTGATGAAGACGACGAGGATGGAGATATTGGAATTGAATTCAGACCTGGGTTGGGTGTTTAAGAAAACTGAGTAGAGCGAATGTTGTAGTTTGAATCTGCATTGTTTGTGTGGGATATTGACTGATCTGAGGTCGAGTGAAGTTGTTTGAAGATGTTTGATATGTACATAGAAGTGGATCCATTACAAAGCGGGTTGGTAATGAATAATGTTTACATATTAATGTACGGTTGGTGCACCCAGAAGGGTGCCCTTCATTCCAATTGTGGATTATTATTGTGTGACTGCGGTTACTCCACTGATTTGCTGACCAAATTGAACTGCATTTAACGTACAGATTCGGACACACAGTAATAAGAAAGTTATTAAGAAAAGTTTGCAGTGCTATTTGGACACGTTTGCGAGAAGAATCTTTTCCATAGTTGACTGAAGAGCTTTGGAAGGAAATTGCAGAAAGTTTTTATAAATATAGCTAGTTTCCCAATTACCAAGGTGCCATTGACGGCAAACATGTGTAATTACAAAGTTTTTTTTTCAATATTATTGCTCGCTATTTTAGATACACAATATAACTTAGTTTAAATCGACGTTGGTGCGTTTGGAAAAGAATCGGACAGAACTATATTCGAATGGACTATTTTTTTATGAAAATCTTGAATATAATGAATTAAATATTCCAAGGGGCCATCCTCTTTCAGTTACTGATGTTAGATGGCAAACTTTCCAGATATTGGAAAATTAAAACCGGTTTTCTACTGATGGCCCTAACCGTGTGACTCTGCCTGTGAATACATGTGAATTGTGATCAATGGCAAATTCCCTCCTTTTTTATACAAACCACGCCTATTTTAAGGAAAAAACGCCATCCACATTAAACACACTCGTGAAAATCGCTCTCATTCTAGCAATTTTACTTGTAAATTGCTCTCATTCTAGTAAATTTTGACAAAGTTATAGAGATGCAAAAGTGTTGGAATTCTGTTACAGCGGGTCTGTGCGAAAGTTAAGGGTTTGCAAAAGTATTAGTAGAGTTTGACATCTAGGTTAGTTTATCTATGACGGACAAGTGCACAAGTCATCTTGTGCTGTGCAAAAAGAAACAAAAAACAAAACCACCGCGCGAGTGTGCAAAAAAAAATAATAAAACAAATAAAAAGTGCAGTGCAGTGGAAAAAAAAATCACACAGTGCGGGTATCCCACCTCTCCCGCTCCTGGTCGAAGTACTGTTGCTTGCACTCAATCACTGCCATTACTGTTTTTACCATACGGTAAGGGCAGTGGCTGAGTGTATGTAACTACTGATGGATAGCGGGTTGTGAGTGAAAATGGTGCACTGTTTAATATTGTTGCAAGGGCATAACACCTACAACAATTTGATCCGGTAAATCAATGTCAGAATTTTCACTTTGCCTTGCTTAGTATCGTCGGTGTTTGTGTTTTCTGTGTTTGTCTGTGATTATGACTAGGGAATTCAGGGTAGACGTAGCCAATATACGTGGGATAAAACAGTAATCACTTACGTCTGTAAGTACAGACCAGCTGTTTTGGCACTTAGTAAAACACAGGTAGATTCCCGCCCACACCTCTCAGATCACTCTGATCTGAAGCTACCTGGCTACGAACTAGTGCTATTATTCTTCTCTCACCATAGTCTCGCCATTTACGAGCGAAGTTATGTAGCTTACTAAACTCCACCACAATGTAGTCCCTGTTCCAATCCGGAATTCAATTCCATGTAGTTAAAATTCCATCTCCGTAAGCAAATTATCCACTACTGCTTTATTTACAGAAGCTCTAAACTCGACAGCAATTCGACTTTTAACGAGTTTGATGCACTGTTTGACTTTATTCATAAAATTGTATCCCTGTATCCACATACTGAAATCGGACCATTGTGTCATATCAGCTAATTTCTCGTACACTGACCACACAGTTAGAGAAAAAATTCATAAAAGAACCGTATAGAAAAAATTCATAAAAGAACCGTATGGTAATACGAGAAAGCCAACTGGAGCGGTCTTAACAGCTTCTTTAGGAATTTTAACTGGTCGTTATGCTTCCTCGATAACGACGTGGATGCCGCTGCTGATATGATTACAGACACCCATTCTCTTTGGAATGAGATCCTTTATGATCTTTATGGATGAAGAGTATCAAGCCAAAAGAAAAGGCATGGTACGAATTGAGCTGTAAAGAGGCCTTCAGGGTAAGAGAAATGTTTTTTCGGTCCTTCAAGACTAACCCGACAGAGGAAAACCGAAAAAAGTTCAAACGAGCCAAAAATGACTTCAACGCCTTTCTTAAGCGTGTAAAATTCCAATACGACCAAAAACTGAGGCAAAAAAAACTGCAATGTCCCAAAGGCAGTAAAAATTGTTGGTCGTTCGATAAAAACATTAGAAATTCTGCCTCATCCTCCATCCCAACGCTCATTTACAATGACATTCCAGCTGTCAGCTCTTTGGATAAGGCCAATCTGCTTGCTGCACACTTTGCGGCCAGCTCAACACTCCCAGATTATGCTTTGTCTCCGCCTATACTTGAGTGCGTCGAATCTTCAATGGGACGGATCTACTTCCGCACTTGTGTATTAGCAAGAGTACTTAAAGATCTCAACATGCATAAATCCGCTGGTCCAGATGGTATATCTCCCCTTCTTCTGAAGAGGTGTTCTTCCTCGCTGGCGAAACCACTGCGTAAGCTTTTTCATCAATCCTACTCTTTAGGATTCTTCCCGAGCAGATGAAAAACATCATTTGTCCAGCCTGTCCCTAAAAGAGGCGAATCATCTTCTCTCTCCTCCTACAGACCCATTGCAATTACGTCCCTTCTTTACAAGGTCGTGGAAACGTTGATAAATCGTCAGCTCATGAAAGATCTCGAAACACGAAAACTCTTCAATGACCGGCAATATGGTTTTCGTAGCAACAGGTCCACTGGTGATTTGATGGCATGTCCCACCGAAAAGTTGAACCAAAGCGTACATCAATATGGCGAAAGCAAGACAGTGCACTTGATATTTCTAAGGCATTTGACAGAGTTTGGCATCAGGCTCTTTTATCGAAAATGCGTGCATTTGGGATCGACGACTCTCTTCCTCAATGGATTAGAAATTACCTTTCGAAACATTCAATTCAAGTTGTCTTGGACGGTTTCAAGTCTGATATTCACAAAATAAATGCTGGTGTGCCCCAGGGCTCTGTTCTGTCTCCGAATTTTCATTAATGATCTCTTGTCTGCTACTTCTAATCCAGTATATTCTTTGCTGATGACAGTACTCTCTGCTTTTCATATTCGTTCCCGGACTCACGGCCCTGTTCTTCGGCTGTAGAACGAGAACGGCGTCGTATGCTAAGCTCATTAAATACCGATATCAACAGCATAACCAATTGGGGAACTATCAACAGAGTGGAATTTAATGCTTCCAAAACACAATGTTGTCTGCTGTCGTTAAATCGAAATTTAAGCACCCAGCCATTATCCATGAATGGCACTTGCATCGTCGAAACCGAAAAACTTTCCATTCTCGGAATGTGTGTCTGTAACAAATTATTGTACGTTGGACTGGCCACTTATTCGATATCGTCAAAAATGCTGCGAAATGTCTAGGTTTCCTCATGTGTAAATGCTCACATCTGGTCAGGTGTTCCTAAAATATCTCTGCACCTGCTGGATAGGATTCAAAATTGTTCGATAAAACTCATAGGCGATATTAATATCAGTCAGTCAATTGACTCCCTCGAACACCGACGTAATGTCTCACTTTGTTATATCGCTATTTCCACCATCAGTGCTCCATTGAAATCGCCAGTAGCATTCCGTCCATTCAAACTTTCAACCGTAATACCCGTCTCGCTATGAATGAATCAGTGTACCCTCAAGCCTATTTTCACACGTACTCTAAAATATCGTGATTCGTCTCTAAGCCGCACAACTCGCTTATGGAATGTCCTGCCGAGCTCTCTAAGTATTTCCTGGTCGTTATAATTTGCAAACATTTTAAAACAATGTACATCGGCATCTATCCTTTCTTCCTCCATAAATTTCCTTCGCCCGCGCCCACATTTGAAGTGTACACAAATCCCTTGTGCGCGCGCTTATTATAAATAAAAAAAAATTGCGTTTCTTCGCTTATTAGTTGGAGGTAGAACAGCGAAGTCTACGTGATCTATGGCATCATCGACCTGGTCAGAAAAGTGCGCATCAGTCGCCTTGGATGACTGAATAATTATGCTTCGGGCCGAAGAGTCTTCGATTCCTATCCGGAGAAATGAGAGGCCGACCTGGACCATATTGAAGGTTGTTGTTGACCAAAGACCACGCTAAATGCAAAGGTCTACTTCAAGTAAGTAAGCATACAAAAATATGCATGTCATCGTCATAAATCTGAAAAAAGTGTTCCGTAGGACACGCAGAAATCTTATATGGACCGAGCTTGGATCTTCAAATGTACCCTAGACATATATGTATGTACAAGAATGATAACTACAGAATTCGAGGTTAAAGTTAGTATATCAAGATAGTGTTCAAAGTTCTTTGCTTTTCAGCAGCACATTGACGAATCCAGATCAACTTCTCTTCTTTCGCCGATGATAGGGCAATCATAAGCAATGGCTTCAAAGCTCTTTAGGGAAGAATAAGAATACTCTTCTATGCAGAAATATCAGCATCCAGTGCCGAAAATGATTACGATCTGATTTTCAGCTGGAAAGACAGCGCAATTAGTGTTGTGAGCTAGTAGGGCTTATACAGTTTTGGTTAGGATCGATCAGTTTCCAGGATATATTGGTTAATCTCAAGTTAACCAATTGCATTATGCCATATGTTTCATATCATATTTTATATCGTATTATAGTAATAGTTGTAAGATACTCGTAATAGTGATGAATATTATTTTATTCAAAATTACTAAACCATCTGAATTTCTATAATAAAATACCTATATAAAATGATTATCGGTTTTCAAAACAAAATATTTTATGATAATATTGACCAATTACACAAAATTAACCTTTTTATTTGATCATTTTTGAATATACAATTTGAATGCCTTATTTCCCACTATTGATATTTTTGCTTTTCTTTTCTTAATAAATATATACGTGCATATGTATATTATTCATTTTTACAATTTTATGGAAAATTCCACTCGTTACCGGATTGAAATGATTTCATTAGTTTCTCTTCTACAGCATATGATGCAACAGCCATTCTAAAATGTAAAAGGAAATACTTAATAATGTTATTAAAATTTTATCTTTTTTAAAACTTACGGCTGTTGCATAATCACTTCCTGATCTTCAGCTTTATAGTCATTTCCTTTTATATTGTGGGGTGAATAACGATTGTATAAACCCCAAATAGAATTCATTAGCTTGCTATTGTATTTCACAGGACTGTACTCTAATACTGAAAAGATACGAATAGGTTCGAATTTAAAGTTTTTTTTAATAATGAGGAATATCAATTGATTTTTTGTATCTTTTTTCGATTCCGAAATCATTTAAAATTAGCCATACATATTCTAAATATTGACTGTATCGTTAACGTATCGTATCGTTCGTACACCTACTTGTCGAAATAGGGAAGAAATCATATTTCGGCACTTGAACACCAAAGATGCACCTGAGATACTTTAAAATGTAATGCGACTAGCCCAAAGTCTGTATTCATGATCAAGTTCCTAACATTAAAGAACAGCGATTCGACAGACGTCGAATATACTTTCATACATTTATATCACTCATCACCCTGATGGACACTTCTTCTGTGCGGCGGCGGAGGAATGATCCCGGGGCGAATAGAAATATTTGTATCAGAGTTCGACCGTATCTGCAATATGATGCTTTCAAGAAATTAATTGCGACAAACAAATTGGATAGGTCTGCACAATGACATATAAAAGTTTCGAACTAGAAAAGCTATTACGGCAACGTAAAATAAATATATGGTAATATGCGTTTAAGGAACGGAACAAAGTACGAGAGGACAACTGAACACCTATTGCAATAGGTATATGATTATGAAATGTTGATTTGACTAACAGATGGCATAACTACGACATATAATTTGTGTTAATGATAACAAATATGGTATTTTGGAAGGAAAACATCAGTCAGTAAAATCTAGTATGTCATATGTTGTGATTGTATAAACAAAACTTTTTTTGTCGCCTTGAAAATGTCGAATTTTGTGCTAGATAAGGACCATTTGCGAGCTGCTTGATTACATTGTTTATTTTTTTTTTCAAACAAAACCGCTGCTGAAAGTTAATTTTTTAATTTTTTTTTAAAGAACTTAACACTCAAGTGCGTATGAATACACAATACACTTATAATGAAATGGGATAGAGAGAGAAAGAAAAATGTTTGGGCTCAGTGGTTATTTCGCATTTAACTACATTTAATGGGGAGACTAAATTCTTAGTGGAAGTTGGCTTATTGATTTTCGTTAACTGAAAAAAATGAATGTCTTTCGGGCCAGGTTGGGATTTGAACACCAAACCTTCCGATTTGGAAGCCAGTCCACTACCAATTGAGCCACGGCCACCCACATGGATGGAAGTTTATGGAAGATGCAGAAGCATTGAAAACGTTTAAAAGTCCTGGCAAAGATCGAAAAGAGAAGGAAAATGATTTCCATATCTATTAAAAGAAAGAGACATCGAAAGGCAAAATACCATTTCAGACATTTTGTGTGATTGGCGCAACGGATTGTTACTGGCGATGCAAAGCGGATTTATTTTGACAATCCCAAGCTCAAAAATTGTGGCTAGAACCAGGAAAAACCATTAACCTCGCAACCAGTTCGCAATATCCACGGAAAGAAGGTTATGCTGTGTATTTTCTGGGAACAGAATGGAATGGTGTGCTATGAACTGCGAGCACTAAAATCTGGTGCAACGTTTAGAGTGAATCGCTGCTGTCAACAACTGATAAAATCGAATAGAGAATTGAAGCAAAAATGTTCAGAATATTCCCAAAGACACGCATCATCATCATGTTGTAAGCCTAGTACAAAACTATTTGGTAAATATTAATTAGGAAGTTCTGCCCCACCCGCCGTATTCACCAGGCTTTGCCCCTTCTGATTACTACTTGTTTCGATCGATGTAGCTTGGACTTTCGGAACAGCATTTTCATTCTTATGAAGAAGTGAAAAATTGGCTTGGTGATTGGCTGGCCTCAAAAGATGAGCACTGGTATGGATGCGGAGTCCATCAATTGCAAGGAAGATGAGAAAAAGTAATAGCTAACTATAGCCAATACTTTGATTGCACTCTCCTCGAACACGCTCCACCCACCGTCCAATAGGAATTTGTCAAACGAGGAGATCGACAATTACCTAAAACAAATGGACGAGACAATTAAATAAACTATGGACACTACAATACCGAGGTATCGACGTACAACTAACGAAGACCTGTTCCGCAATCCTACTATTGACGCACTGCACCGACAGAAAAGTAGACTTCTGTCAAGACTCAAAAACTTGTACAGACAGTTAACTGACCGACAAGACCCGGAGATTAGGACACTGAAGTCGTCGATTAAAAATATTCAAACGCTAATAAAAGAGAATTACAGAATTTCTGTAAGTTTGTATTGGAACAACAAGGTTCGGGCTGTAAATACCAGCAACCCGAATATGTTTCCGCAAATAAATAAACTATTTCGGAGAAAAAATCAAAACGACCTTCAGTGTCTTAAAATAGCCCGGACAAGAGACAACGAACGGTTACTGACAATAGCAGGTATTGATCCAAATGAAGTCGCTGACGATGACGACTTCTTTGTGATCGAGGATCCGCGGGAGAAGGTTGAGACCATAGGGGCGACTTTCCGGGAAGTATACAAGGCCATTGATATCATTGGCCCTAATTATGACCTGGACAATCGCGTCTTGGTGCACAACTGCTACATTCGAAATGAAATAGAGAATTGGCGATCCTGCGGCTCTGGTTTCACCCGGTTTAGTAACGAAAATATGGCAAATAATGTCATTGCCAGAGAGGGTGACCTACCCCCGTTCATTTCGAAGGAAGGACTCCATGAGATCTTCGACACAATCAGAGTTAAGAAATCAGTGGGGACCGATGGTATTCCGAACATCGTGCTTCGACATCTTCCTCTAGAAGTGGTGGACATCTACACCACCCTGTTTAATAATGCAATGAATAATGTACATTATCCAGCGCATTGGAAAACGGCAGTGGTTCAACCTATCCCCAAAAAGAGGAAGGATATATCCAATCCGGCGAATCTCCGGTCGATAAGTCTTCTTCCGATTATCAGTAAGGTTTTTGAAAAAGTAATTAATAGAGCTCTGTCTAGGTGGGTTGAGGACAAACATATAGTTCCGGATAATCAATTCGGTTTTAAGGCGGGACATGATATCTCACATGCCGCGTCTAAACTGGTTTCTGATATCCAATGGAATAAAGGCAAAAAACAATGCACTGGTGCCTGCCTTGTTGACTTGGAGAAAGCCTTCGACACCGTATGTTTAAAGGGTCTTTTCTATAAGCTGACTGGGCTGGGGATCAGTAAACCACTCTTGTACATTCTTTATAATATGCTACACAACAGACAGTTCATCGTGAAGAATGGTGATGTGACTTCTGTTGGAATATTTCAAATTAAAAATGGTCTTCAGTAAGGTGCGGTCAATTCGCCGAACCTATTCAACATTTATACAAGCGAGTTGATAGGTTCACTTCCTCATACTATTGCGTACGCAGGCGATTTGATAGCGTACAGAACAGGTCCAAAAATTGAGGTTATTAATACTCTCTTGCAGCATGACTTTAAGACGATTTTGCGATGACTGGAAGTTGAAAATCAACTTTCAGAAGTCGGAAACAATTCTCTTTAGGACGCTGTTGTCTGGAGCCTCAGGGGATACCAGAAAAAATTGGCGAAGTTTCTCGATCATTGGACAACACGGGCAGCCTCTTGCCTGTCGAAATGTAGTCAGATACCTTGGAATCTGGCTAGATCAGTTTCTGTATTTTGGCAAAAATGTAGATGCTGCTCTGGTCAGAGCTAAAGGTTCTTTTGCCCTTACAAGAGACTGTTTTATAGCAGCCAACTCGATGCGAGGGTAAAGGTAATCTGCTACATGGCCCTTATCAGGCCCATGCTGGTATTTGGTTGTCCCGTGTGGTTCAATGTACGAGCAAGCTTAATGGAAAAGATTCGGGTGTTTGAGAGGGCTTTCCTTAGGGCTTGTCTTCGCTTGTACAGAACACCAGAGTCGGAGTACAAAAAATTTTATCCTAATGAGGTCCCTTACAATAGAGCGAACCTAATACGAGTGGACAACTTCGTAATTAAGCTGACTCGAAGGCACATTGCAAGAGCAATGACCTCGACGAATAACCTGATATCGGGGGCTTTCTACCCCAATTACCTTTACCACGAGAGTGTGCGCTCTGACGGCTTCGTTCCACCGGAAGAATTCCTCTACCTTGATCAGATAGGGTTGATCCAGGATAGATCAGCGGTCCCGTTAATCTTCCATGTCGCTCGGACAGCTGGGGACAGGCGACTCAACTACAACAGAGACGTCGCACACGGCAGTGTGGATCGTCTCAGGTTCAATAGGGCGGTGGGGAATCGCGATAAGAGGGATGTCGTTCTGCAGCACCAGCATTTCTGGTGGTTGAATGATGGAGAAGATGTTTCGTCATCGTTTCCGTCAATTACGGACCAGCCTCACTAATAAGGCAGAGCTGACCAATCTATTTGCTCAGTAAATGGCGATGGCCAGCTTGCATAGGTTTAGGTTAGCATTTAAGAAATATATACATATACTAGTATATATAAAGGTACATCGTAATGTATGTATATTATTGTGCATATTGTCTTTGTGTCTGTATGTGTGTATTGTGTATATAGGTTAAGTAGACTAAGGTTTATTTTAAGTTAGATATTAAGTTTTTATAAAAAATAAAAAAATTACACCCATAGGCTAAGTTTTTTGTTAACAATTTTTTCTTAGCCCTAAGTATATAAAATAAATATTTCCAAATAAAATGTAAATGAAGTCGAAAGACATAGATATACGAATTTAGAGTAGCTTAGAGTGCCTGTGTGGGGCCAGTAAGTTAGTATAAGATTGTTAAGTAATTGTAAGCTAGCATTTAAGCATTTTTTGTTAGTATGTAGGAGTTAGTGATTAAGAAAATAAAATGCATTGAAAACTGAAAAACTGAACCAATACTTTGATTATTGAATTCATTCATAATGTTGTTTAAATAAATAAGTTTTTTGAGCAAAAATCTCGACATTTCATCATCACACATCTATTAGATAAAATTGTAAGCGTATCAAACATCAGCGACCGATTAAATATTTGGAAGTTAAACATGAAACTAAGAAAAGTGTTAACGCCAACGCGCCGGAAGCAGGCAGTGATCAGTCGTTAAAGCGAAGAGTATGTACGAGTTGCGCTACGAACGGTGCAAAAAACGGAAGAAGACAGAAGTACTCGTAGCTATATCGTCTGTTGTAGCAGTAGATTCATTGTATCAG
The DNA here is from genome assembly GCA_949129095.1 of Volucella bombylans. Classification (NCBI taxonomy): domain Eukaryota; kingdom Metazoa; phylum Arthropoda; class Insecta; order Diptera; family Syrphidae; genus Volucella; species Volucella bombylans. The sequence continues at coordinate 63,333,716 of OX422144.1, read as the reverse complement.
TAATTAGAAGATATACATTCACAACCAATAAACAGGCGACAAGCAATACGAGTAGAAGAAGCGGAACGTCGAAGCGTTTGCCTAAATGGGTTACCATTTTTAAAGAACGTGGTCTAACGAAGAAACAAATTCGCCAGAGAGATGAGCAGAGTGGCCTGGTTACGGCGAACAACCAAATTTGCAATGCATGGAAGGTGTATTTTAAAAAGAATTTTCCTCGTAGTAACATTTCCTTAGCTTTCGCTCTAGAATAGGAATCGTCAGATTTTACGGACCAGATCATATACCCTCTGAAGTATGGTCGACAATCGGAAATCTTGGATTTAAATGTCTCGCGGTTTTGTTTAATAAAATGATGATAGACAGATCAGATACTTAACAAGTGGGAGCACACTATGTTAAAGTGTGCTCCTTTTCAATGTTCTTCTTATGCGCTTATCATAATCAACGAAATGACAGCGTTCCAGGTAATTTTATATTATTTAATAAGGATGATAGAAGATAAATTGCTACCAATCCGAACCCAAAATACTTTGTGACAGATAAATGCCTCTTAAACGTGTTGTACATGCCAGTCATTCGTTTGGCTTTAACATACACATCACAGTGTGAGACAATGTATGAAAAATACAAAGAAAAAGTGACAGCAGGGAGGAAGATGAAGATCCGGATTGATCATGTCCACTTTTAAATAGTGAGGGTTGGAAATCATATTTATATACTGGTTCAAGACCTGTAGAAATGGTGGTGTTTATATGAAATTATCCAAAACCAAATCTAAAATGAGCGAGAGAGAATTGAGAGAGTTTAACAAACAGCTGATTGAACTGACACTTGACACACTCTGACACATACATTGTTCTTATTTCTTTGTCTTTCCAAATATTTCGTTTGCCATCCCACATTTTAAATACACAACTAAAGCCATATTTACAATGCCCCGAGATCCGATACGATAGTCGCATTTGAATTCGAATGCGAGAGCTCGGACGTCTGTTTACTATGATACGTCAAAACACCACTCACTAATAACAAGCTCAAAAAGAAAACTACAAAAATGTAGCTGTCACGCATTGCGAGATGCAAGAGTTTTCCAGATTTTCGAAATTGACTGCGATGCTTGCTGTGAGACTCAACTTATTGTAAACAAACACATTGAAGTACATGTTACGGAAATATTTTTGACAGTTCATGCGCTCTCGTTTTCGAATAACGTGTCGTATCTCGCAGTATTTTAAATGGGACTTTAATACCTGCCCGATGATGAAAGAATGATGAGAGCGCGAAAGAGTAAAATGTTTCAATGGGATTTGAAAATGTTTATATGATATTTCAAAGCGGTTACAAATTTTCAATGCGTTTTATAAACAGGAATGAACGAATGCGTGTTAAATATGTCAATGCGGTTTGAAGTGGTATTTATATGAGCATATTGAACCAATGCGCGTTGCTTCAATGCATATTCAGCTGTCATACAAACTGGGTAATTGATACGTTATTGGTCAATGTTTGTTTCCTATATAAAATATATCTATGTTGGCTATAAAATTGCCAAAGGTCGATAATGACAAATGCGAAACATTGTTTTGTTTTATGCAACAATTATCATAATATGCATATGCACACAAACAACATCCGCAGAGCTACTGCATCCCGTAGTAGAGCGGGCCAGAGTGTGATCAGAGTCTTTTCGTTAAGAGTGGGAAAAGGGAAAAACCTTTAAACTCACAAAAAGTGATACCTTATGGAGTTCAAAAACTGGAGAGAAGTTTGCATGCTGCCTGTAGTTTCCAAAACAAAAACAATACATTATTCTCGAGTGAAGATCTACGGATCATCATGGAACAATATCAATCAATCGGAGCTTCAACTGCAGTTCATTGATTTTGATAAGACGATCAAGGGTGTCGTAAAAAATTGTGCAGGGAGAATATTACAGAAAAAAACTGTTCTTATTATTAATTACATAGATATTGTATTTAGTTAGAAGTATACCTACCAAGTGACTCATCCACGTCTACAGAGGAAAATGGGCGGATCAGAAAAGGCATAGGGCAACGATATAAGTACCCTTTCACTGACATATTTCTTGTTGGTGATGAGGGATGTGCTAAGCGTCATTATGTCAAAGGGGTAAATATTACTGAGAAAAATGTATCAACAGAGAAACTACCCCTACAAAATATTATTGCTTGACAAGCCGTAGCGAAAATAAAATGTTTTCAATACCTTAGATAAATTGTTTCAACTGAAGGCTGGATTGAACTATATTATGCAGATAAGGGAGTTGAAATCTGTGTTTATTTTGCCGTCCAGGTTCTCTAGAATCCATGACCTTTGACTGTTTTGACTTAATTTTGCATTTATGTCTTCTATTGTCACAATAACTGCAATGTAAAGCTACAAGACTGATCAGGATAACTTAAGGTCAAAGATGAAGGTGGATCATGTATTTCAAGAAAGTTACTCCTTTTGCTTGTTATGGTGGAAACCCTCTAATACTTTATAGTCTGCCGATACAGGATATAAAAATGAGGAAAGTAAAAAAGGTTACAGATTCAAATGTAAATTCAACGAAAGCTGTGCAAAGGAAATGGATAATAAAGGAGTGACAAAATGGCGACCGTTAGCGACATTATTGGAAGTAAAACGAGCATTAGCTCTTGAGTAATATTTTTTCCAATTAATGGTAACTTACAATTTTTCTCTTAAAATTTTTTATCATATTATATTCTATTTCATAAATCTTGATATCGTTTGCAAAATATATACTCACGCTTCTTATTTGCAAAGTTTGTTCTAGATTCTGGTTTCTCAGTATTTGTCTTTATTTTGGCGACCATCATTTCCTTTTCATTATAAGAACGCATTTTACATGCTGCAAATGCACCTTGTGGAATAGATGCCATTGACTTGCAATCTAAAATAAACAAATTAAATAAACAGTTTTTTTTCCATTCAAATTATTTATTTTATATTAAATAAAATATCTCGGCAAGGCGTCAAAGTAGCTTAATTTGTAACTATTATATAACAATGAATAAATTGTGCTTATTTTATTCGATGGCTACGAATACAGATTCATATCGACCTGAACTCGGCTCAGCGCAAATGTTGATCAACAGACAAGTATAGCAGCTGTGTAAATATGTTAGCGGAGGAACCTCCCAGATGAGGTCAATGGTGACGTCAAAGCTTTCACAGCGTATTCAACAACTTATCTGATCTACGTCGATATTCTCGAGGTTTAGGCCGATAATGACCTCTAAGACGTAGCTAGAGACCTCGAAAAGGGATAGCAGATGGCCCCTCATTGCGCCCAACGGTAGGGTTCACATTCCGAAAGTACGAGTATATTACTGAAATCGGTTTCATCAGCTTTCTCAGTTGATAATTGTATCGTCGGAGTAATTTCCTTTCCAAATAAAAAAGATGTAGTTATGAGATAGACACTAGTCTCAGATACAAATGGTTTATATTTTATAAGATAAGATACATATTAACACGATCCAGAAGATAATATAGGTTGGATAAAATATTCAGACATCTATTACAGCTACCACAAAGGGCTACATATATTATAAAACGTATTGAACGTGGAAAACCGACTAAGGTCAAAATTTATTAACTGGATCCACAGTTTCAGGAACATAGCACTATTAACAATTTTATTTCTGGGATTTGGAAAGTTAATTAGTCGACTACCTTTGTCTGCTATTGTTTAATGGAAGCTATGCTTTCCATCTAGTCTGCCGAATGTGTTTTCCTTTGGGATTAAACTGACAGAGTAAAGTAAACTAAAGTAGAGTTCTTGCAAGCAACTTTTTCACTATCGATACGAAATTAAAAGTTGCATATTTTAGTCTTAGTTGATAATCTATATAGTTATAAGAGTTCAAACAGTTTTAAAAGTAATGTGCTGCAAGTTGCTGTTAGTGCATAAATTCAGATATTTGTATACACGTCAATAGTTTTCTTTACCGATTTTTGATCTTATGAAGAAGAACTTTTACATGATAAGGTTTTAAACGTCACCGGTAGGGGCTTTTGCACATATAAGTCTAATGATATACATATGTATAATGGTTTCACAAGTCGTCTTCCTGTTAATAAATGGGAGGAATGTATCTGGCATTTTAAATTTACGCTCTTTAAGAGTTGCAAATTTTTAACAAAATTTTGGTTCAGCCGAAAAAAGAAGCTGTACCAAAAAAGAAGTCCTAACATTGGATGCTTTAGCACATTTGGAATAACAAGAAATTACGAAAAGTAACTGAGTGAGAGTTTGAAGCAAGCAGACTGGCCTTGTCCAAAGAGCTGACAGCTGACATGTCGTTGTAAATGAGCGTTGGGATGGAGAATGAGGCAGAATTTCTAATATTTTTGACGAACGACCAACAATTTTTACTACCTTTGGGACATTGAAGTATTTTTTGCCTCAGTTTTTGGTCGTATTGGAATCTTACACGCTTAAGAAAGACGTTCAAGTCATTCCTGGCTTGTTTAAACTGTTTTCGGTTTTCCTCTGCTGGGTTGGTCTTGAAGGACCGAAAAAACCTTTCTCTAACCCTGACAGCCCCTTTACAGCTTGAGTCGTACCATGCCTTTTTTTTTTTTTTGGTTTGATACTCTTCATCCGATGAGGCATAAAGGATCTCATTCCAAAGAGAATGGAGTCTTTGATCATATCAGCAGCGGAAACTACGTCGTTATCGAGGAAACATAACGATCAACGGTGTACTTATCGGTGTGAGAAGTTAAAAACAAGTACAGGGTGGTGGTGGTATGACTATCAACGTCTGGTATTCGCGTGGACTCATTTACAAGCTGTGTTAAGCTGTTTTCCGCAGCGAAGATCTCAACACACCGTCCTCCGGGTGTTGTCTGCCCAGAATTGAGTATATTGAAATCGCCCGTAATAACGATTTCAGTATGAGGATACAGGGATACAATTTTTTGAATAAAGTCAGACAGTGCATCAAACTCGTTAAAAGTCGAATTGCTGTCGATTTTAGAGCTTCTGTAAATAAAGCAGTAGTGGATAATTTGCTTACGGAGTTGGAATTTTAACTACATGAAATTGAATTCCGGATTGGAACAGGGACTACATTGTGGTGGAGTTTGGTAAGTTACATCACTTCGCACGGAAATGGCGAGACCACGCTGAGAGAAGAATAATGGCACTAGTTCGTAGCCAGGTGGCTTCAGATCAGAGTGATCTGAGAGGTGTGGGCGGTAATCTACCTGTGTTTTACTAAGTGCCAAAAAAGCTGGTCTGTATTTACAGACGTGGACTGACACAGAAAAGTAAATATGTTTTGGCCCGCGTATATTTGCAATGACCACTCTATATTCCCGAGTCATTATAAAGAAAGACAAATACAAAAAAACACAAACACCGACGTTACTAAGCACAGCTGTTAAGTAAAAATTCAGAGTTGGTTTACCGAATCAAATTGATGTAATACAACAACGGCAGTGGCCGAGTGCAAGCAAAAGTACGACCAGGGGCAGGAAGATTGGGATGCCCGCACTGTGGGTCTCACTGCACTCACTGCGCGTTGATTTTTTTGTTTTTATTTATTTATTTTTTTTTTCCGCCCACACAAGTGAATTTTTGTTTTTTTGGTTGTTCAGTTTTTTTGTCGTGAACTCGCGCGCGGGTTTTTGTTTTCTTTTTTCTCTCTTTCTTTCTCCCACGCGATTAGCGAATAGCACTTATGCGTGTGCACTTGTCGATGGTCAGCTCGGCACGTTCAACCGGGGCTCTGTTTTGTAGTCTCTATTATTTTTAATTTACATGAACTCACTTTTTAGCTTAAGTTTTAGAGGCATACTTACTGCATTTGCTAACGATGTAGCCTGCGCTTATGGCAAAAACATTACTCTGAATTTAGTTTCTGATATAAACTTGGATCTGAATTTATTGAGAATATGGTTTGCTGAGAACAACTTGATTATAAGCACAACTTGATTTATCGCCGCAAAGTTGTCTCGGAACGGAGTTTTGGTTTCACGCACCCGAGTGTGAAAGGTTCAAACTATAATACTACCCTTATTTATTATTTTCAACTTGAAGTAGTCAAAAAAGTCAAGTGTCTTGGACTTATCATTGATTACAGAATGTGTTTTTTAACCACACGGAATTATTGAGCCAATACTTTCGGTTCATACTTAGTTAGCCGTTTTCTTAACTGCGAAATACGAGTATTTGCTCTACAAAATGCCACGGACTAATTTACTACGGACTTTTTCATTTCAAACTACAATTTGGAATTGAATACTTCGGGGCAGCTTATTTTAACATTATTCAGCCCTTGTTAATACTGCAAAAAAATGCAGAAGAATTCGTTTGCATCCCAGTTATCCACTGTTCCGTGAGACGAAAATCCTGTCAGTACGTCATTTGTATTTCTACAAAGTATTGAGGACGTTTTTTATCAGAATAAGAATTTCTATACCCTATTTTCGTACTACAGCTTAATATTGTGATAACCACTTAAATGTGAGCAGCGACATCTAGATTCACAGAGCAGAAAATGTCGATACTCGAGGACCAGAAGATTTCGATACTTGAATAACAAAGTCTCGACCATTGATGACTGGAGAGTGGAATCGAATTTTCTAGCAAATTGGAAATTGTATGGGACGCTGGATGGTGAGGATTGTTCTCGAAGTATGTCATTCGAGTATAAATACCAGCATCCCCAAGGTATGCAAATCATTTCTAAAGTGAAATTTGAAGTGTTAATTAGGAGAAGTGATTAAGTGGTTTAAGTAAAAGATAAGAAAAGTATAAAAGTATAAGGTTGAGAAATTGGATTGTACTGAGAGAAACAATTAAATAGTGAATTATAACTGTACTGAATAAAGGGATTTGTATTGAAAAGAATAAGTTCTATCATTTGTACCCACACAAACATTTTACAGTATAGTAATTCTTATACTATTGCATCATGCCGTTTTTTCAATAAACTTCTCCGGCAATAATATCACTAACACTTTCCAATGCGTTCTCAAGGCAAGTAAAAAAAGGACTTTTAGGTTTGAGTTTTGTACAAATAGAATCTCTTTTCTCACATATTCTGGTGTAATGAAAGGGGGCGGGGGTTGTTATGCATAATCAATGATTTTTCTTGAAACAGTTTAAAAATATTGGAAATTATAATGTTGAGGAAATATAAGGCAAAATATTATTATTACAGCGATGTATTTATTTATACTAAATAATTTTTAATAATAATAATATATAAATAATACATACAATTTAGACTATTCCATGTTAGATTATAATTCGTCGGTGTTTTAGTAAAGACCATTCTTCGACGATTTCACTAAGATGAATTTCGTTAACTTTATCCTTCGAATAAAGCAGAATTATTGCATTCAAGCAATCATCACCCATTGTCGTTCCCAAATAATTTAAAACTAGTTTTAATCCACTAAATGAAGGTTCATAAGAAGCTGACGTCGCAGGAGCCGTCAAAACGATGCAAACATATTTTTGCGCTAAGGGAATTACACTTTTCAACTTGAACACTACTTTGGTAATGTCTTCGAAATTTGTTCACTTTGTATATGAATAAAGAAGAATTTGCAACTCAAAAAGCAAAAATTCTGGATCATCTTTAAAAAATAGGGCCTCCAATTTCACAATGGATTCCACTGATCCTATTGTGTCATTGCTCCTGCCAACTGGAATTTCAAAAATCTTTCGAAAAGGTTTGAAAATTTAAAAAGTATCAAAATTGCAAAACTGTTCTAAATTCTTTTCTACAAAATGTTTGGAAATCCAAATCGATAGCGGTTTCTGAATTTTCATCAATTCTTCTTGGTACACGGCCCGTTCTGTGATGTTTCAGAAAATCATTTTTAATTTCTCAACGAATGAAGATAAATGAAATTTTTATTAATGCATCGATTTAGTCGTCATCGGTCGTTTATTTGTTCATTTGTTGAAATGATACTGATGTGCTTCGAATCAACAACAAAGCATCAATGACAACTTTTCCGCTTCTAAATTTTCTGTCAAATTTTTGATTTTAAACATGACATTTTTACAAAAGCATAAAGAACTGATAAAATCAAAATTCAAGATTTTTTCAGCAGACCAGAAGCGGAGGTACGTGTATTATTATCAAAAGAACTTGCATTGATTTTTATTTCTTCCAAAGCATGCATAATGCCTTGACTGTTTCAGCCCTAGCTTTCCATCGAGTTTTTGACAAATTTTTCAGTTACAATGAATTTACAATGCTTTTGAGTTCCTCACGCAACGTTTTGTGCTGTCATAGAAGAAAACATACAATGCTTTCAAAACATTGAAAAACGATTTAATGAACACACTTGCATTGTATGCTGTTTCAACGAATGCGCTTGACATGGAATGTAAGGGATTTTCTTACCGCATTTTTCTGACAGTTTTTGCTGCGTACCGTTATACTTCCAGGACATGTTTTTAGCAAAGTCATATTATTGAAAGACGATGTTTTTCACAGAAATTCCTAGCGACTGAAGGGTCACTACGATTTTTTGAGCCAACTTTTCTCCCGTTTTTTTCATTAGGAAGACATCCCTTTTCAGAAGACGTTCAATAGGTGCAGGTCTCTCGTTTTTTGGACTAAGTATCGAATGTTGGTAACAAGTCGATCTTATTGTGATGAGTCTGGAGTTGTGTTAACCAGACAGAAAATATCCGCTTTATTGATTTCATTTACAATGACTTTTTGAGTTCTAGTTCCCAAGAGATCAATGAATTCATTTTGGGTGTTCGGACTAAGGTACGTCACATGAAGTGGTCTTCGTGATGATTCATCCAATCATTTTTTCTCATTAAAGGGCAATGTCATGAAATCAAATGAACAATTTGTCGAAAATTTCCATGGCTGTCCTCTAGTGATTCGTCGTGACCACGAAAAGCTAATCCTTGCCTTCCTAAAGTTCTCGCAAAATCAATTAAAACTTGCAAGACTCTTAAGTGGTATACTTTTTCTTCTTCTTCTTGAACAAAACGTTCCCTTACCTTGCTTAGCAGGTTCATCGGCGATTTCATTTCCCATAGTCCAGTTATTAACTTTTTATTTTAAATGAAATAAAAAAAGTTATTTTGAGACAGATGTCTCGCTTTATTCGCACTACTTAATAATCTAACTACAATTTCGTCTTACAGTACTATTTATAATATTTTTCTGTGGGAAAATACAAATTTGGATGATTACATGGAGTCAGCATTAATACTTAAACTACAGAAATATTTCAGAGAGATATCTGATCCATATCCGCTGGATATGCATGCAGGTGTTTGGCGCGTGTGCTGACTAAGCTGGTTTGTGTGTGATAACTCTTCCCTCCTTAGGTCTATGTCTCATGGATCAAAAATTAAGTTTGATGGGTTGTGGCGAAAGGTCATTGACTTGTGGAACAGCTGTTGATAGTTTAATTTGAAATGGAGTTTGTTTTTTCTCGCATCTGCATCTAATAAGTATGGTTATAATGATTATCAGAACAAAAAAGATAATAACATCTGAAACGACTGAGAAATGATTGATTAGTGCAAATTTTTGTAACTTCTTAATATTATCTAGGTGTAAACTATGTAAATATTCTAGATCTAGTCTAATTTCTTTTACTGTTAAATTGGCCTGAAGAAGTGGTGGTAGGATATGATACGTGGTGACTTCTTTGTTTATATATTCTTGGTCGTTGATAAATATAGAGTCATTATTGAACTGCAACAAGAATGTTCCATTTAGAATTTTGGTCTCCTCTTGATGTTTAATACTTCCGTTGAAATTGGTTAGGAATATAATGTTTTCGTTGATGAGTTCGATGATTGGTTTTTTATAGAATTGGTGTTCGCATTTAGCACTGATTCCTTTTAGCAGCTGACTGATGCAATGGTCTGCGGATAGTTTTTGAAGTTGGTTGCTGTTGCATACTAGTATGTCGTTAATTTTTCTGCACTGTTCTTTGATTCCATATTGTTCGTCTTGATTTACCAGAAGTTCGTTTGATTCTAAGTATATTCGTCTATTGTCTTTAACTGAAGATCTAATTAGAAGATGATTGAAATCGATTGGTTTTGTTTTTGGTAAGGAAATAGCATAAAGTATAATTGAATCTTTTTGTAGCACTATTGGTTCTGCATACTCGATAGCTTCGACTTCATTATTATATGGTAGTGTCTCCATCTGCGCGAGAATATTCTGGATCTCGGTCTTGTCCAAAAGGTTTGTGTTCACAATTCCTTTTTTTGCTAATTGAACTGCTGAAACGATTTCATTGACTTCATCTTTTATTATTGTAAGTTTATTATACATTGTTTGTTCAAACTTATCGACACTTGTATTGTTAATTCTCTGAATGATCTTGTTGTAGTTATCCAAAATTCCTTGAGTTACTTCGGTAATGCGGTTATTAATTCGATATTGATTATTGTTGTTTTCAATAATGACGTTTTGAGTTTTCAGAAGGCTATCCCAATCGGTGGCATCCGGTGTTCCGGCGATCCATTTCCATGCAGATCCAAGCCAGTTTATCGATCTGGAAAACCTTAGTCTTTTGCCGTGCAATTTCTTTAATGATTCTTCGATTTGATGTAATTGATACAGTATTTTAGGTCCGAGCATACTATTTTTGTCTATTTGTTGTTCAATTGTAGGAATAGAGGCGCTGACTATTTCATTGTACGATGTGAGATTTATAACGTGGATCATTTTAAAATTGCCATTAATGATTCGTCCGCTTCCATGTTTTATAGTTATTAATGGTGTATTGTATTCGAATATGCTTAGGATTGCTGAGGACAATCCTATTGACCTAGAACGGAAAGAAAAAAGACATTGTTACTGCTTTGTGTTCTTAATCTGTGTTTTATGGATTCTTTTCCCAGTTTCTGTTGTAATTGTTACGCGATTATCTTTCTGAACTTTTTCTTTTTTGAACAAGGGTTTTTGTTTTCCGTCCCGACGTTTGACGGCAGCAAAAACTGTTTCACCTTCTTGATAAGTCTTAGGTTTGGTTCTGTTCCGGTTTCTTCTACTGATTTTCTTTCTTTGGTTTTTACGAATAAGTTCCGTTAAATCTTCATTAACTTTTTCCTGAAAATCCATTAGATTTTTGTAATTTATCCTTTGGATTTTCCCTAGAAATATGTCACTTGGCTTCTTGTTTGTGACAGAATGTATGGAGTTGTTATAGCGATCGACTGCTATATTAATCAGTTCTTTTGTAGTAAAGTCTGGGTACTCCGTGCGTAAGCATCTGATCATCTCAATTATTGTTGAATGGACTCTTTCGATTGTGCCGTTGACTTCACTTTTTTGAGTTGGTGTTAAATATATTTGAACTCCTAGCGTTTTGATGTAATTCGAAACAATGGGACTTATAAAACCACTCTCATTATCCATGACTAGTATTTTCGGAACTGTAAAGTAGTGGAGGATTTTTATTATTTTGTTTCTCAAGTACAAAGCCGATTTTTCTTTGATACGGAAGAATTTCGCGAATTTAGTAAATTTATCGATGCAAGTAATATATTTTTCATGGTCTATTTCGAAAAGGTCGATGTGCAGAATTTCTGAAGGATAAGTGGGAATTGGAGTTTGTTGGAATTCAGGTTTTAAAGGATGGCGATCATATTTATTCAAATTGCAAATATCACAAACCTTAGTATATTTTTTTATTAGCTTGCTCATACGCGGAAAATAATATTTCTCCAGGATCTGATCTTTATTTTCCTTGTAGTTACGATGAGCCCTACTATGTTCTTCTTGTATGGCTCGAAATTGGTTGTCTTCATTTGCCAAATCTTGAACTACTCTTTGTGTTAGACGGATTTTATATTTTTTGAAGTTTTCCTTGTATATATCCTGCAGTAATTGGATGTATTTCTCGGGGATTTTGATGCCGTTGAGAGTGTTGGGGTTAAGCTTCTCCTTCAATTGCTGTGTTAAGTTTTCCTTATTTATTTCAGGGAGTCCTATAAAGTGGCGATGGTAGTTCGAATGTGGTTCCTCGTAAGCACACATATCAGTTCCTTCCTTAAAGATCAATTGATTTTTGAACACATTCATTGGAGCTTCGCAGTGAGGTATTAGTTCGGAACTGTCTTCTTCCGCACTGTGCATAGTTGCTGCACTGGAGGAAGTCAAATTATTCACATCCGTCTTCAGTCTTGACAATGCGTCAGCCACGAAGTTGGTTTTACCAGGCCTGTAGACGAGCTCATAATTATACTCCTCGATCCGTGCCTTCCATCTTTTCAGCTTTGCATTTGTGTTTCTAGTACTTAGAGCGAAAATTAGAGGCTGATGGTCAGTTAAAATCCTAATCTTTTTCGCCCCATACAGATAGTTTCTCAAGTTATCTAAGGCCCACACTATCGCTAGCATTTCTTTTTCGTTTGTAGCGTAGTTCTCTTCGGTTTTACTGAGTGATCTAGAAACATAAGTGATGGGTCTGTCCTTTCCAATATCGCCTTGAGATAGTACTGCACCAATCGCTGTGTTCGAAGCATCGGTTGTTAATATGAATGGCTTGTCGAAGTCAGGAAAAATCAATACTTCAGATGATGTAAGAAGTTCCTTTAAGTTGTTAAATGCTCTAAGTTCTTCGGCATTTAGTTCTATTTTGACTTTTTTTGATTGCGTGGCTTTAATCTGAGCCTTCTCTCCCCTCGTAAGATTTGTCAAGGGCTTTGCTATTTTCGCAAAGTCTCTGATAAATCTTCTGTAGTAGGATGCAAGGCCAATAAATCCTTTTAACTCTTTAAGGTTTTCAGGAGGTCTTATTTTTTTCAATGCCTGTATTTTCTTCGGATCTGGCTTAATACCTTTATTCGTTATAAGGTATCCAAGGAATTCGGTTTCTTCTTTCAAGAATTCTGTTTTGTCCAAATTTACTCTAAGGTTGGCTTGCTCCAGTTTGGAAAATATTGTTTCTATATTTTTCATATGTTCTTCTTCGGTTTCTCCTATTATAACGATATCGCCTATATATACAAAACAAATTTTCCCTATTTCCTCACGCAAAACATCGTCTATTGATCGCTGAAAAATTGCTGGAGCATTCTTCAGTCCGAACGGAAGTCGTGTGAACTCATACTTTCCATTCATTGTGGAGAATGCTGTCTTTGCTATATCTGTATTTTTCATTTTAATTTGGTGAAATCCTGAAGTTAAGTCGATAGTTGAAAAAAATTTTGATTTTCCTAGGCTGGCTATTGTGTTTGAGATATCCGGAATCGGATATGTGTCGGGTATTGTAACGGCGTTGAGACGTTTGTAGTCAATCACAATTCTGAATTTCCTCTCTCCTGAAGCGTCCATCTTTTTCGGGACTATCCACAGAGGAGAATTGTAGGGGCTTTTAGATGGTCTTATAATGCCATCCTCTAGCAACTTTTTAATTTGTCTCTCTACTTCGTTCCGTAAATTTACTGGGTAAGGGTATGATTTTGTATATATAGGTTCGCTTGTGGTTGTTTTTATTTCGGCTCTTACGCTTGTCTCAATAACTTCTTGATCGTTAATCGGACCAAAGATTTTCTTATGTTTCTTCATTATGGATTGGAGAACCTTCTTAGTTTTTTCAGTCAAATGATTATCTCTAATTTCTATATTATAAACTTGAATGGATTGCTTTTCTTTCAGTTTTATTTTTATATTTGGTTTTATGGTGAGTATATTATTCTTCCTGTCTATAATGGCTTCCAGTTCTTTTAACGCATCATCTCCAATTATACCATCGAAAGATCTTAAGCCAGGTAGAACAAAGAATTCTAAATCTGTGTTATTACCAACACTTTTAAAGAATTTACCATTCACCTTGCGTTCTATTGTCACTTCACCGCCTGCTGATCGAATTTTGAAAGGATTTTTTAGGGGAGTAGCATTTTCGGCTAATGCGGGGCAAATAAAATTTTTATTTGCTCCTGTGTCCACAAGAAATTTTAAACTGTTGCCTTCTCTGGTCCTATACTCTAGGTATGGAATGCTAGAGAGGCATCTGTCATAAAATTTGCTTCGCTGGTTGGTTCTTCATTTCCTATTTCTTGGTTATACTCTTGGAGGTATTGCAAATAAGCTTCCATTTCTTCAGCATCATTTTGTGAACATTCTTCCAACTCTTCATTATCATTACTTTGTTTGTCTTCTGCTTGCGTAACTATGTTAAATAGCCTTTGCTGCTTTGGACGGAAGTTTTCTGAATCATTTGGTCGTTTAGATTGGAAATTCTGTCCTTGATTTGCCGGCCTATTTGAATAATCAACCTGCTTTGTTTGGATTGACCTGTCTATTTCCATTTGCTCTAATGGTTTAGGCGGTCTTGGTGGAGGAGGATTGTTTCGTCGATTTTGGTTATTATGCTGTAAGTTAAAAGCCTTTATCATTTGTTGAATGGGAAGTGGCCTTGGAGGTAGACGATGCTTTCTATGCTCTTGTTGGCTCGTAAAAATTTGGTTAGTAGGAGATGAGATGGTATTAGATACATTTTTGTTATGAATTGTTACGTTCCTGAAATTAAGGTTTTGTATCTCCAAACAAGATGTGTAGGCTTCTGGTAAGGTTTGCGGTTTTTGTATTATTAGCATTTTACTCAGATCACCGTTTAGTCCCCTTACAAACACATCTAGTGCGCGGTTCCTGTAATTTTCGGTGAGAGCCCTTATAGTTTCAGCGGAGTAGTCTTCTGATTTAATTTTGTTGATGATGAGGGATAGCTGGTGGTTTACACTAGCATAAAATTCATCTAATGTCGAGCTTCTCTGGGACATAGTGCTTAGTTGATGCTCTAGTGTCCTAATATCTCTTTTGTCGGCATAGTGTAGAGATAAACACCTTTTTATCGATGCCCAGTCGTCATCAAAAATATTATAAGATATGAGGGCTGTATCGGCATGTCCTCTGATTTTTTGTCTTATACTTTGCAGTATAGATCTATAAATGGGTTTTTGACGGACTATTTCATAATCCCTAAGGATATTTTCTACGGTGTGTATCCATGACAGGTACTGCACCGGATTGCCATCAAAGATTTGCAATTCTCTGACGCAATCTGGAAGTTTGCTTATCTCCTTGAGATCAGACTCAGTAAGAGGATATTGCAAACTCATTTGCGTTGGATTCGGATCGCTTATGACCTTCGTTTCCAATACAGTTAGTCTATTATCTATTTTTCTCACTAGCTCTATTTGAGCATTAAGTGCTCCTGTTAGCTGAACCAGAGCGTCTTGAAGTCCTTCCATTATTATGGATTATGAATTACTTAATTAGTTAATTAAGATTTTTGTTTCGTTAAAGTGAAAATTATTTATTTATAATTTGATTTGGTATACGAATAAATTTATTGTTTCGTAATGGTTACAATTTCAATATATTATATTGTAGATTTATTATATATTTATAATAAAAAAATTTGTACTCACATGAGTAGAATGGCTATCTGCATTTGAGATTGAAGTCGGCGAAGTCCAGCGATGTTCGGATGACCTGTATTTTTCCTCTTTGACCTGTTACAGTCTACTAATGGTACTCGATCACTCACTTGACACTGTCTATAGGTTTTTTCTCACGAACTGTCTCTTTGTCCTTTCGGATTTATTCGCGACACAGTCTTTCAAGAGTTGTTCTTACGGTTAACACTCGCGACACTGTCTTTCAAGAGTTGTTCTTACGGTTAAAAGTCGCGAAACAGTTGTGTTAGACTATTTATGACATACGTTTTAAACTCATGTCCCTGCTGCTCGGGCGCCAGTTATTAACTTTTTATTTTAAATGAAATAAAAAAAGTTATTTTGAGACAGATGTCTCGCTTTATTCGCACTACTTAATAATCTAACTACAATTTCGTCTTACAGTACTATTTATAATATTTTTCTGTGGGAAAATACAAATTTGGATGATTACATGGAGTCAGCATTAATACTTAAACTACAGAAATATTTCAGAGAGATATCTGATCCATATCCGCTGGATATGCATGCAGGTGTTTGGCGCGTGTGCTGACTAAGCTGGTTTGTGTGTGATAACTGTCCCATACCAATTCGGGATCCGAATAAAACTTAGGGGACCCAGCTTTTCGATTGCCTTCAGATAAGCCTTACATTTTTAAAATAGCATGAAATTCATGAAGGGTTGAAGCTACAGAGGTAGATACTTCGGCCCCTCTATCGGTGTTAGACTTAATATCAAATATACCTCACAAATTTGGTGGGACTAAACGAAACAAAGGTATACGCTACTTTGTAAAAGTCCTGACTTTTTGACGCAAACTTTTGAGTCCTCTGCTTAGCTTCGTAATATTTTCAGACTGAGGAAAAAGTGATAGGCGAAACATCAGGAAAGTACGGATGATAGGGAAGAATTTCAAATTCAACTCTAGCAATATCTATAACTTTATCCGTAAATTATAAGGTCTGGTCTATGGGTCAACATAGGCCACTTTTTAGTCAATTATTATACCATTAAAATGTTTACACACAGGGAGGTAATTATCCGCTCACTTTGAAGTTATACAAATTTCTAGTTGTTGGGATTTGTTCAGTTCGTGGGTGACCCACTTGTAGAGTTTTTTTACCTTACCTATGAGAGAGAGAGAGGTGTCGCCTTCTTGTCATAGGGGAAACTCATATGTTCTGTGCAATGTTCCATATCGATTTTCATTCATCAATAGCCACATGCGATTTTCGACGCTGAAATTTCCGCAACGGAACTTTTTAAAGTAACGTCGAATGGTGCATTCGTTTTTTGCTATGAGTACATACCGCTACATCTACAAATGCGTCATTAGTGTTTTTCGCATTATGTTACAGATTAAAATTCATAAAAGAAGATATTCCGAATTTGAACATGTTAAACAATTCCTAGAAAAAAAATAACTGTACTTGTAATGAACCCTAAAAGCCATAATCGTCAAAAATATGTACCGCTTTAACTTATAAACAGAAAAAATTACACGTTCTGTGGTTTTTATTTCGGACCGAAGATAAAATCATTCATTGAGTGTGGCATAATGCGAACAGCACCTACATACCATCTCTGCAGTAGAGTTTCTGCTCATCCTCCCTCATTTTCACCTTCTCATTCAAAGCAAGCTATGGCAAATGCTTACACGCTTATCCCTTATACAGAAACTCTGATTCTTTGTTAAATATTCACTAGTGTGGTACACTAATGGATTTAAAATAGAGGAAGAAGTTGAGTTAGGAGTACATATATAGAGTGATTATAAAAACGTGCCTATGTGTAAGGTGGGAGACACATTGCTGGTATTGATACCATGGTATAGCAATACTACATATGTCTGTCACTACAATACCACGTTAAAGGCTAGTATACCACGAAACATACCTGGTATTGAGATTCGCAATATTTTGGTGGTATACCACCTTTTTAATGATTGCAGTAAGTCGTATGATACAATACCATGGTATCAATACTAGCAGTCTGTGCAACACATAAGTTTGAACAGCAGGGTATCCGCATTTCAAGCTGAGCTGATATCAGATCATCAGAGAGAACCTAATGAGGTCTGTCACAAATACCTACATATACATTCTTCCTGAAAACAAAGCAGGCCTACTTGTTATCAAAGCACTTGAGATAATCTCAAAAACAGTCTATATATGTTATGTTTATGATGCCAAAATCATTCTGCGGGTTGTCTATCTATCTATTTACATAAAAAACAGAAAAAAAAATTAGGCATCCCCTTGCTCGAGAAAAACTAAAGGTAACAGGCAGGCCAACGATTTTTTCATAACATCAAAAGAAGAAAACAACTTCTACAACTACTTTGGATTCGGTTACACAACAGAGTACCCGGAATTTCTAATGGGGCACATTTCATGACTATGGGCTCCAATTGGTTTTAAATAAAAAGACATGCTTAAGGTAGGTGTGGCTCAAGTGGTAGTGTATTGGATTCCCAATCGGACGGTTTGGGTTTCAATACCAGCCGTTCCCGAAAGACTTTTTTTCAGGCAACTGCAATACAATAAAATCTCGGGAGATGAATGGTTGCCTAAATGCAACATAAAGTCAATTTACACAAATAATTTAGTCTCCCAATAAAATGTTGGATGTCAACCACGGAGCGAAATAACCATAGAGCCTAAACATCTTTCTGTCTCTCTCTATCCAATTTTCCGAAAAAATTAACACGTGCTCCGGCATTTTAAGAGTAGTCACACCCTCTTGAGTGTGTGAGTGGCTTTTTTTTAACAAAAAAAAGGTATCAATGAAATTTTTATTTTGGATTGAAATATTATTGATACTACATATTACAATAGATATAAAACGTGACATCATTCAAATGTCATCCATAGAACCGCTTGCAAGAGTGGATGCCCTGGACACAATTTAACAAGATTTTTTCGCATAATTCGGCCGATATTCCAGTAATTTCACATCTAAGTTCCCAATTCATCTAAAGTTTCTGGCTTGTTGGCATAGACCACAGACTCCAAAGAAAATGGTATAAAAGTGTTAAATCTTGGCGATAAGAGGAACATCGAACCTTTTCAATGAGCCAATTGTGGCAGCGTCTGAATGGCAAAAGCACCATCCTGTTGAAACCACATATCCTTCAGACCTTCCACTTCCAATTTATCAAAAACAAAAAGGTTAAACTGGAGCGATAGCGGTTTCCATTGACTTTAATCGACTCGAAGGCAAAATCTCGCAAGAAGTACGACCCAATGATAACTCCGGCATGAAAACCATATCAAACAATCAATTTATTCGTATAAGTTAACAAATTATTCTACATAATCCAGAAAACCGCGTATCCAATTACTTTGCACGCGCATTCAACTTTCCCACACTATTGCCATGCTGCAATCCAACACCTGCAACCTGGACAAATCGAACAAACACCAGACACCTGCAAAGCGCAAAGCGTGAGAAACAACATGTTGCTGAGTTAGCATTAAAATAGTATTTAAGATCTAGTTTTAAGAACATTTTGTTGAGTTGTAATCAAGTAGGCAGAATCGCTGCCAGTTTAAATAAAATATTTTTTTAATAAAAATTCAAATGTATATTTTTAATTGGCGCCCGAGCAGGGACAGATATCTAATAACGCATTCTATTGTCGGTGTCCTTAAGTAGTGCGAGTACATAGAATAAGTCAGTCAGTGTCCTTAAGTAGTGAGAGAGCTCCGCGTAAACAGTGTCTGTCCCAGAACCCAAAACATTGAGCCAGTATCCTAAAGTAGTGCCAGAGCCAAAACATTGAGCCAGGGTCCTAAAGTAGTGCCAGAGCCAAAACATAGAGCCAGTGTCCTAAAGTAGTGCCAGAGCCAAAACATAGAACCAGTGTCCTAAAGTAGTGCCAGAGCTCCGAATAAATAGTATCCGTCCCAGAACTCAAAAATTGATTAAGTTCGAAAACAATAAATAATACAGAACCAAAATAAAAATAAAATAAGTGAAAATAAGTGAGAAACATAGTACTGCTAGCAGGCCCTAAGAACACCTCTAGTGGTCCGCGAATAAAGTGCGAAAGGCAGGATTCTGAGTCACCAGTTTTCGACAAAAGGGAGCAATCCGCTCCGCCAACGTGGGAATGCAACTTATTTTAGTTTTGTAAGTTTATTAAAATAATAAAAAATAAAAAATAACTCATAAATATAAAAATAAAATTATTTTGATAACCTAATTTGAAAAAAAATAAAATGCCAAACGACCAGCAACCCATTATCAGGCCATCAGTTTTAAATAGTGGTGTCCCCACTCAACCTCAACCCGGTCCTTCCAATTCCAATATAGCCCAATCTACTCCTGAACTAAATTCACTTATTTCTTCTATCGTTGCGGAAGTATTACAAAATCAAGGTAGCCAACTGATTAATTCCATCATTAATCTAAACGCTGATAGATATAGTGGAACGGATCAAACCATCGGTGCCCAATATGCCAGTAATCTGTCTGACTTAGACAAAATACCGGACATCGTCCGAAGCCACCAATACCAAAAGGGCCGTCGATGCCACCATCACAACAGGTTCATCCATCAAAGATGCAGAGGAACTTCCACGTTAGTACCTCAGCTCAGCCCGAGGAAATCAAACAGTATGAGCAAAGTTTGTCGAATGAGCATAAAGAAAATGGAGAAACGCTACAATGGAGAAACGTTCAAGCCATAATATGGCGAAACTGAAGAACTAGTCGAGCTGACAGACGTTCATTTTTTAGACTAAGAGACTCTACACTGCCATATTTTCAATGTGCAACGAAGGGGGGGCAAATTATACGGATCCTTATTGACACTGGATCAAATAAAAACTACATACAGTCTTCCCTTATCGAAAATCCCCTGCCTAATGAAACCTCTTTTTATGCCAACTCTATTGGAGGTAATATAATAACCCACCATACATTTGTTAACCTTTTAATACCATAAATAAATATCCGAACTGGTCATATGTCTCGACAACAAAGATCGTCCATTCAAAAAATTGTACGCGATTTCCCAAAACTTTTTGACGAGCCGGACGAAAAACTGACATACTCAACCATTGTTAAAGGTGAAATTAATACAATATCTGATTCACCCGTATATTCAAAATTCTATCCCTACCCCATGTCCCGTAAGGACGAGGTCGAAAAACAAATAGAAAAGCTTCTCACCGATGGTATCATAAGACCTTCACGGTCCCCATACAACTCTCCTGTATGGATTGTTCTCAAGAAAAACGATGCTTCTGACGAAAAAAAATATAGACTCGTGATCGCTTATAGGAAATTAAACAGCATAACTGTGGCTGGCCGATATCCGATCCCAGAGATAAATGAGGACCTCTCACAACTTCACAAAAACAAATGGTTCACTGTAGTTGGCCTGAAAAGTGGGTTTCATCAGATTCCCCTAAAAGCATCTGATATCGAAAAAATGGCCTTCTCGGTCAACAATGGCAAGTACGAGTTCACGAGATTGCCATTTGGACTCAAAAATGCTCCCTCAATCTTCCAGAGAGCACTCGACGGTATTCTTCGCGAGCATATAGGGAAAATATGCTACGTTTACATAGATGATATCATCATCTTTAGTCGATATGAGGCTACTCACGAGCACAATGTCCGAACGATTTTCCACACATTACAGGCTGCAAATATGAAAGTGCAGTTAGATAAGTGTGAACTCTACAAGCAAGATGTAGAATTTCTGGGCTTTGTTTTTTCATCCGAAGGGATAAAAACCAATCCGGAAAAAGTTAAGGCAATCCAAACCGTTCCATACCCTCAAACCCTGAAGGAACTTCGCTCTTTCTTTGGTCTGTCAGGGTATTATCGCCGCTTTATAAGGGACTACGCCAAATTGGCAAAACCACTAACAGCCCTTCTAAGAGGGGAGGATGGACGTTTGTCCAAAAATCTTTCCAATAAAAAGACTATTCACCTGGACGATTCAGCTAAGGAAGCATTTCAGAAAATCAAGAATTCTTTGACCTCAGAAGAGATTATACTAATGTATCCGGATTTCCAAAATGATTTTGAGCTAGTGACAGACGCCTCAAACTATGCTATAGGCGCTGTATTATCCCAAATCAACAAGCCTATTACGTTTGTTTCAAGGACATTAAGTAAGACTGAAGAGAGCTACGCAGCCAACGAGAAGGAGATGCTCGCTATAATATGGGCTCTCAATAGCCTCAGAAATTACCTTTACGGTTCAGCGAAAGTCATCATTCATACAGACCACCAACCCCTGACGTACTCTTTAAGTAATAAAAATAACAATACCAAATTAAAAAGATGGAAGGCCATACTCGAAGAGTACAACCATGAGCTTAGATATAAGCCCGGAAAAACCTGGTTGCAGATGCACTTTCCAGACCCCCTATAAGATCCGAAATTAACTCCCTTACTTCAACCATACACAATGATGAAACCTCATCGCATAACCTAATATGCAGTGTCGACTCTTCCATAAATGTATTCAAGAATCAGATTTTCCTAGATATCGGGAATACCCCTAGTCAAAGATAGTGTTCCCAACATATCACCGTCACATCATTACAAAACCCTTTTTACAATATTAATAACCTGACTGAAATTCTAAAAAAGCGAGTAAACCCAGCAGTAATAAACGGCATTAAACCCGAAGAACTAGTAATGGGTATGATCCAAGAAATGTATAAAGATTTTTTAGTAATTATCGTATTAGATTTTCTAGAACGTTTGTCGAAGATATGACAAAGACAAGAAGAAATCATCATAAACACTCACCAACGCGCTCATAGTAATGAACGAGAAAATAAGACACAGATTCTTGAAAGTACTATTTCTCTGGCATGTCACATAAAATCCAAAGAATAACAAAACTCTGCTCAGTCTGCAAGGAAAATAAGTATGACCGCCATCCTGACAAAATTGAAATACAAGCCACTCCTATACCAGAACATCCAGGCCAAATTATACACATAAACATTTTTTCTACTGAAGGAAACCTAGCACTGACCTCTGTCGACAAGTTCTCTAAATATGCTCAGGTGAAACGAATTCAATCAAAAGCTATAGAAGATATTAGGCAACCCCTCAGGGAAACTATTTTAGCTTACGGTATCCCAAAGACAATAGTGTTTGACAACGAAAAATCTTTTAATTCTCTTGCTATAACTTTCATGCTTGAAAACGAGTTAGGTATCCAGATATTTAAAACACCCCCATGCACAAGTGCATCAAATGGCCAAGTATACCTTGTCCAACAAAACATGTCAGTACAGGGCTTATGGGAAATCTTTTTTTCTAACAGTGGTGCCTATAGGTGGACTCAATGGCACATTACCACTGAAACACAAAGGAAGCCACTGAACTTTGTGTACAATTGTTGTTGTAATTATTTTCAGATTTAACTACAGCCACCCTATGACTTGCTTGCCCGATAGCCGTGGGCAGAATGATCATAAAATCACCATTCGCCATTACTGCTGGCTGTGCATTGAAAATAATCTCATCAAAGCAGTGTTACTATTCTGAAATGTTAGCACATCGTTACTGGTTTTTCAGTGTTATTGTTAAAAAGCACATGGGATTTGAAGCTTTTGAGAACACAAAAATTAATTACTGTGTAATAATATATGTGGTGGTATTGTCATTTGCGTTTTTTTCTCCTCTTTTTGAGAAACCGTAAAAATGTAGTCAAACCATTTTTTTCGACTTTGTATTTTAAATTTTATTCGCGCGCTATTTTAATGCAGTGCAATAACTGATCACATTATTGTTGGACTATGTGCGTTTTAGTGATATTGTGTTAAATAATAGTGGTTCAAATTACTGTGTTGTGAAGGATTATTTTCGCGGTGTTTTGAAACTGGAATTTAATTTTATTTTAACGCGCCTGGAACCCAACTCCGTAATAGTTTTGGACAATGCTTCCTACCATTCGAGAAAGAAAAATAAACCACCAACAACTTCTACTAGAAAAGATGACATAAAAAAGTGGCTGAGATCTAATGCTATAAGTTTTGAGGATGATATGGTTAAAACAGAGTTGCTTGAAATCGTTAAATGTTTCAAAGCCAAGTATGAAACCTATGTCCTGGATGAAATGGCTCAAGCTGCAGGACATAAAGTACTTCGTTTGCCGCCTTATCACTAGGATCTAAATCCAATAGAATTGGTTTGGGCTCAAGTAAGAGTTGACAGTGAGAAATGGCACCAATGTGTGCAACACGTTGAACAGGTTGTTGAGCCAAAGATGTGGGATATGGACGTTTTCGCCGAGGAACCAGTCAAAAGATTAATAATAAATATAAATGACGATAATAGCAGCACTAACTTTTCATCAGACTAATAGATTTTAATATTATAAATAAATGAAGTTATTTTTACTTTAAATTATTGAAATTTTATATTTTTACATTATACTTTACTATATTTATTATGAATTATATTTTTGTTTACTATATTTATCATGAATAAATGAAAATACATATATTTTTTAATTCTTTTTTCTATTTTCGGAATTTTTTTTTTTTAAACAAACTAAAAAGAGATTAGGCCTACTGGGGATATCCTTAAAAAAACGCGCCACCGCTTGATGGTGAGGAAAAAGATAAATGAAATTTATATCGTTCAGTAATATTTTTACTTGTTTATTTTAAATGGGGAAATGGTAACCCTAAGCGAAATGCTCTTTCCCTTTGTGGTGATTCATCATATACACCATGGCAACCCTATGAGAGCTTTAAAGAGGGACACATTTATGCATGTTATTGCAACCAGACTAAGAGGCAAATGTCCTATCTTCCCTGTACTGACATTTATTCTTGGATATACTATAGAAAGATTTCACTCAACATTGGCAGAAATCATGCGATGCTTAAAGAATGAAAATTTGCACAGATCCTTCACGGAACTTTTAGAGGCAGCTGTAAGCGCCTACAACTTTTCTATTCATTCACTTACAAAAAAGAAACCAGTAGACTTATTTTTCAGTAGAAATATTAGCTCAGATCCCTTGAAAATCGAGAAAACACGCTCGGAAAACAAGAGAAGACTTAAATCAAAGCAAGACAGCGACGTAGCTTACCACAATAAAGGCAGACCTCCAATTAAGGACTATTCACCCGGAAATATTATATACGTTAAGAAAAACAAACGAATAGGCTCCAAACTCACTCCCAAATACAACAAAGAAATCGTTAAGGAAAACAAAAAAAAACAAAAGTACTAACCCAATCTGGCAGAGAGGTCTACAAGTCGCACATAAAATCTTAAATCTTAATGCATACACCGACATCTCTTTTCTTTCAGATTCTTTTTATCCGCATGCTTAGTTAACGTACAGATACTGGACTATACAAACTCATGACTAGTAACGATTAACATCGTCCCAGACTACAGACTGGGACGTTTAAAATAATACATGAGATTGATCTTTCGAAACATTTATAAGCCATAGAAACTTTAGAAGCATCCTTAGACTTTCTAGGTAGTGCCTGGAAGTGGATAGCTGGTAATCCAGATAGTCACGACTTTCAAGTAGTACAAGAAAAAATAAATAATATTTTGGAAAACAACAATAGACAAGTTATCATAAATAATTTAATTATTGATAAAGTAAATGAGGTAACAAATGCAACAAACGAAAAAAATAAACACCTTAAATCAAATGATAAATTGTTAGAAGAATTATTGTTTAGTATTAAGTATAAATTAGATTTGTTAAAAGAAGAAGTAACGAATATAGGATACGCCTTACACCGGGCAAAAGTAAATGTAATAAATTCGCATATTTTATCAAATACTGAAGTAAGCACTATAGAAAAAATTATAGAAAATAAAGAAATACCATTTAAGAATATTGAAGAGGGCATTGAATTTGCAGAATTTAAAATCGCATTTAATGATAACGTGTTACTCTATATTATAAGTTTACTTTACGCTGAAGAAGAAATTTGTGAAACTATTCTGCGAAAAGCAATAAAGCAAAGAAAAACTATAATTAAAATCGATTATAATGAAATAATTAAATGTAAGAACGAAATATATGGAATAAGTACCCAATGTAAGACAATAAATAAACTATCTATTTGCTCTAACTCTAATATTGTTAAAATTATTAACACAACAAGTATTCTCAAATTAATAAAAAGTATTCAAGCAAGCTGTACTGCCATCAACAGTCAACACGTCCACACGTTTGAAGAAATATCATCCGACATCCTTCTTCTCAATGAATACGATGGGATAATCACGATATGTGACGACCAGGTGTCAATTAATGGGATATTTCTCATCAAATACAATAACGCCAGCATTCGAATAGGGAAATTCATATTCAAATCAGTCGAAGTTACGCATTTCAAACCATTACCCGCCATCCTTCAATCCGCCTCGACGAACCCCGAAATAGAAGAAAAACTCTCACTAGAAATGATAAAGGACCTACACGATAATAATAACAAACAAATCCAGACGTTGAAAATAAACTACAGAACCAGAACCATGTTCAATGTAGGATTACTCTTTCTCCTAGCCATAATCATATTGGTCATCCTCCTGAAAATCATAAGAAACAAGAAATCTCCAAATAATCCTATCATAAAAGCCAAAATAGTTACAGAAGCAATAGATACAGTTAAAAGCTCGACGTCGCAATCTAGACCAAAGACATCCCGAATTAACCAAATTCCATTTTTTTAAGTGAACGAGGACGTTCACATTTAAACAAATTATTCTACATAATCCATCCAATTACTTTGCACGCGCATTCAACTTTCCCACACTATTCCCATGCTGCAATCCAACACCTGCAACCTGGACAAATCCAACAAACACCAGACACCTGCAAAGCGCAAAGCGTGAGAAACAACATGTTGCTGAGTTAGCATTAAAATAGTATTTAAGATCTAGTTTTAAGAACATTTTGTTGAGTTGTAGTAGGTTGAATCGCTGCCAGTTTAAATAAAATATTTTTTTATTGCTGTTGGAATATGTGCATCTGACTATTCGCTAGCCATTTAACCAAAAATGAGATTTTACGCCGAAAATCCCATTTTGTGGCCATCTTCAAATTGACCCCAAACAGTAAAATTTTGACGTGCACGATGTTCATTGGGTTTTAACTCTTGCTTAATGCGATCTTTTATAGATATATAACCAAGTCTACTTATAAAATACACCAAAAGGACGTTCGAGAGATGCCCGCTATTGATAACGGTGCGGAATTAATTGATTACGGTCTTGACCTATCGATTCACGTAAAGCCATAATATTCACCTCACTCCTTGCGTTTCGCTGTATCATTGACACCACAGCATTATGGAGTGAAAAGGTCGATGAAAATTTTTCACTAAACATACAATTGTTCGCTTATCGGGACGATTATAACGGCCGATAATTGGCGTTAACGCATGTTACGTATCGTAACGTAAAATTTAGATATATGGTTTGTAGACGTTGTTTTATTGAATGTTAAATTTTAGACAATTTGGGACACAAATCTGTCAAAAGATGGTATGCGTGAGTTAAGAGAATACCTATTGGCAAAAATGAGGCGCATCTAAAAAAAAACAAAACCTTTACATATGTCGGATGTAAAACAAAGAAAATGAGACAGCAGATCATATATGTACATATTGTGATAACCACTTAAATGTGAGCAGCGTAATCTAGCAGAAAATGTTGATACTCGAAGACCAGAAGATTTCGACACTGGAATAACAAAGTCTCGACTGGAGAGTGGAATCGAATTTTCTAGCAAATTGGAAATTGTATGGGACGCTGGATGGCGAGGATTGTTCTCGAAGTAGGTCATTCGAGTATAAATACCAGCATCCCAAAGGTATGCAAGTTAGTTCTAAAGTGTAATTTGAAGTGTTAATTAGGAGAAGTGATTAAGTGGTTTAAGTAAAAGATAAGAAAAGTATAAATGGTTGAGAAATTGAATTGTACTGAGAGAAAGAATTAAATAGTGAATTGTAACTGTACTGAATAAAGGGATTTGTATTGAAAAGAATAAGTTCTATCATTTGTACCCACACAAACATTTTACATTGGTGTCAGAAGTGAGATAGGACTTATTGTATGTAAACAAAAAAAAAAAAAAAAAAAAAGAAAAAAAAAAAAAAAAAAGTGTTTTTTGACTATTTGAAAAAGCTAGAATGGGTCGAAAACTATTGCAGTTGACCCTCGTCCCACTCAAATCCGAGTTGAACAAGAGAAACCTCAGCGCCAGTGGAGGAAAAAGTGACCTGGTGCTCCGACTTCAGGAGGCTTTGAACAACGAGGGACATGATCCTGATGCATATTCTTTTGATGTTGACGAGGATGAACAGACAAGTACCGGCAATGACATGGCTGCGATGATGCAACTCCTCTTGTTAAAAATGGACGAACAGAAGAACAGTCTCGAACAAAAAATGAACGGTCTTCAACAGAAAATGGATGAACAAAAGAATAATCTGGAAGAACAAAAGAAAAGTCTAGAGCAAAAGCTGGATGAACAAAAGAATAGTCTCGAACAAAAGTTGGATGAACAAAAGAATAGTCTAGAACAAAAACTAGAAGAACAAAATAACACTCTCCAGCAAAAATTCGAAGAAATCGATGACAAATTTGAAAGAATAGAGAAGAACGTTGATGACAAATTTGATAGAATAGAGAAGAACGTTGATGACAAATTTGATACAATAGAGAAGAATGTTGGCGAAAAATTCGAAGAAATGGACAGCAAAGTTCAGCAACTGGCAAAAGAGCTCGACACAGTGGGAAAACAGAAACTGCGAGAATGTTCTTTAAGCGGTCCAAGGAGAAAAGATTTGAAGCCTCCCTCATTCGATGGCCAGACCTCATGGTCTCCTTATAAGAAGCAGTTTGAAATGGCTGCCTGTGCAAACGACTGGGACAATGAGGAAAAGTGCTTTGCCCTAACAATGGCCTTGCACGGTCCTGCAGCAGAATTGTTGCAAACAGTAGACATCGAAAAGCATAAAGATTATGTGACTTTAGTACAGGCTATAGAGAAACGGTTTGGGGATAGTCACATGCAGGAGGTCTTCAAGGTCCAATTGCAAAGCCGAACGCAGCAAAGAGGAGAAACACTGCAGCAGCTCCAAGCAGACGTGAGTAGACTTGCACATCTGTCATACCCCACCGCAGGCCAGGAAATTATCGACGAAATGGCAAAAGATGCATTTATCAGGGGAATTGCAGATTCGAAGCTACAGTCAGCAGTAAGGATGGCCGGGAAAAGAACCCTTGCTGAAGCACTTGCCTTCGCTCTGGCGATGGAAGCAGCCAATCAGGCTTCCAGGGGAACACATTTCGTCAGGGAAGTAACATCTATCGAATGCTCCTGCACAAGAATTAGTGCCGAGGAACGAGATACTCGACGGGATAGACGGATAATGCACTGCTGGAATTGCAATAAAATAGGACACCTTCAAAGGCAGTGTAAAGAACCGGTGCGACGAAAAGACTGCCCTCACTGTGGTGGCAAGCCAATAGAGGAAGAAACCAGCAGAAACAGCTAGCAAGAAGCCGGTCAACCTTCCCGAAGCCATCAGTCGGGAAATGCTTAAGCACCAACTTCGCGGGGCAGAAGTTGGTAGCAGGAGTCGACGGCCCCAGGACCATCATCCAAGTCTCGCTGGCAAAACGATGCAATGAAAGCCTTCTAGTAGAAGTAGTCAGTGGAAAAGAAAAATGGATGGCAACAGTAGACACCGGTGCCACGGCCTCAATCATCAGGAGGAATCTTGTGCAGAAGTCTTGGCTGCATAACACTAGCAGTTGCAGCTTGCGAACAGCTACAGGGGCAACGATTAAGGTATATGGTGAAGTTCACATAAAAATCCAATTGGCCGGAATAACATTCACTCACGCATTTCTGGTAGCTGACATATGTGACGAGTGCATCATTGGTACAGACTTCATGAGAGAACATGGACTTGTAGTCGACTTGGGGGCACAAACCCTGAAATACAGAAATATGGAGATACCAATGATATACGGAAACGCCAATACCTCAGTCTCAAACGTCGTCATCTGCAGCAATCAGAGTCTAGAGCCTTCGTCAGAAGCAATTTTGTGGGCAAAAGTGGAAGGTGGTCCTGGTAGCCACCGATTCTATTTGATGGAGCCAGAAAAGAAAAGAGACTTCATGGTGGGAAAGGACTTAGTGGAGCCAAAGAACAACATGGTCCCTGTAAGGATTCTAAATCCAAAGACATTCAGTGTAAAGGTGAAAAAGGGGGAGATAGTGGGAAAATGCGTACCTGTTGAGGCTATATCGACCACAACGGAAAAAAAGTGTGCAAAACCGGTCACAACAGTTCAGAGCATAAAAATCAAGAACAAAATTCTCAGCCTCTGTAATCTGGACGAAGATCAGCGAATCCTGGCAGAAAAACTAATCGGTGAGTACGCTGATATATTTGCTACACAAGACGGAGAATATGGACGTACGCATATTGTTCAACACCACATTGACACCGGAGACGCTCGACCAATCCGTCAACCTGCAAGGCGTCTTCCACTGGCAAAGCAAACAGAAGTTGCCGAAATGATGTCGAAGATGAAAGCTGAGGGAGTGATTGAAGAATCGCAAAGTCCGTGGGCATCTCCAGTGGTCCTGGTGAAGAAGAAAGATGGCAGCACGAGATTTTGTGTAGACTACCGACGTCTCACTGATGTCACTAAAAAGGACAGCTACCCACTTCCGAGAATCGATGACACTTTGGATATGCTTTCTGGAGCGAAATGGTTTTCAACACTTGACTTGAAGAGCGGTTACTGGCAGGTAGAGATAAATCGTACGGACCGTGAGAAAACTGCCTTCACTACAGGAAGCGGTCTTTGGCAGTTTGCAGTGATGCCGTTTGGACTGTGCAACGCTCCGGCCACCTTCGAGCGACTAATGGAACGAACATTGCAAGGACTCACCTGGAAAACCTGCCTAGTATATTTGGACGACGTCATCGTCATAGGTAAGACGTACGAGGAGCACCGCGAAAATTTAAAAGAAGTGTTTGAGAGGCTACGAAGTGCTCATTTAAAGCTCAACCCAGAAAAGTGTGCCTTGTTTCGTCCGGAAGTAAAATATCTAGGTCACATTATATCAGCGGAAGGTGTAAGAACGGATCCTGACAAAATCGAAGCCGTGAAAAGTTGGCCCTCTCCAAAAGATAAACACCAACTGAGAAGCTTCTTGGGCCTCGCCACGTATTACAGAAGGTTCGTAAAGGATTTTGCTGGCATTGCAAAGAGCCTGCATCAACTTACGGAAAAAGGCCGACAGTTCAGGTGGTCTGGAGAATGCGAAAAAGCATTTCAAGAACTGAAGCGACAGCTGTGCAATGCCCCAATCTTGGGTTACCCGACGCCCGGAAAAATGTCCATCGTGGACGCAGACGCTAGCAATGTTGGGGTCGGAGCTGTGATCTCCCAAGTTCATGACGGTCAAGAGAAAGTGGTCGCATTTTACAGCAAAGTACTCTCCAGACCTGAACGGAACTACTGTGTAACCCGGCGCGAGCTTCTGGCTTTAATTCTGGCTACGAAGCATTTCCATAAGTACCTCTATGGACAAAAGTTCATTCTCCGGACAAACCACGCAGCTCTGAAATGGCTACTCCAATTTAAGAACCCTGAAGGCCAAGTTGCAAGATGGATCGAGCAGTTGCAGGGCTACGACTTTGAAGTGCAACACCGCAAGGGAACACTCCACTCAAATGCTGATGCTCTCTCTCGTCGACCGTGAGGAGTAAAAAGCGAACACTGCAATCGTAAAGAAGCAAAAGAACAGGCAACTATCCAAATGATCAGGACTGAGCCAATAGAGGGTTGGAGTATAGACGAAATCCGTTCCTCCCAACAGGCAGACAATGACATCGAACCAATATTGGCCTGGAAGGAACACGAGGAAAGACCAAGTTGGCAGCAGATATCAGATCGGAGCCAAACTCTGAAGGCATACTGGGCACAGTGGGACTCGCTTTTTGTGCAAGATGGATTGCTGAAGAGGAAATGGGAAAGTGCAGATGGGACAACATCTCGTATGCAGCTAATTGTGCTACGGTCCAGAGTCAACCAAGTGCTCCATGAAATACATGACGGAATCTCAGGAGGCCATTTGGGAATAAACAAGACGTTGGAAAAGGTAAGGGAACGTTTCTATTGGCTAAGCGCTAAACAAGATGTCGAGAATTGGTGCAAAAAGTGCATAAGATGTGCGGCTACCAAGGGTCCAAAAGTAAAGCCACATGGACAAATGCAACAATACAATGTCGGAGCACCTTTCGAACGAATAGCCATCGACATCGCTGGGCCGTTTCCTGAAACCCTTAATGGAAACCGATATACTCTCGTAGTCATGGATTACTTCAGTAAGTGGCCGGAAGTATTTGCCATCC
Source organism: Volucella bombylans (assembly GCA_949129095.1). Taxonomy (NCBI): domain Eukaryota; kingdom Metazoa; phylum Arthropoda; class Insecta; order Diptera; family Syrphidae; genus Volucella; species Volucella bombylans. Next base: position 63,301,852 of record OX422144.1, on the reverse strand, counting down.
CAAATCAAGAGGCTAAGACCGTAGCCGAACAGATAGTCAACAACTGGGTGAGCAGATTTGGGGTCCCAATGGAGCTGCACTCTGATCAAGGGCGAAACTTTGAATCAAAAGTCTTCCAGGAAATATGCCAATATTTGGGAATAAGAAAGACAAGGACAACGCCACTACACCCTCAATCTGATGGAATGGTCGAGCGATTCAATCGGACCTTGAGTGAGCATCTATCTAAGGTTGTCAGCAACTGCCAGCGGGATTGGGATCGACACATACCCCTCTTCTTAATGGCCTACCGAAACGCGGTCCATAGCTCAATAGGGCACACACCATCCGAGATCTTATTTGGTCAAACAATTCGGTTGCCAAGTGAAGCAAAATTCGGATCCCCACCGACGGAGCCCAAAGAGGTGAACGAGTACGTGAATGACTTACGCAGCAGGATTCGTAAATTGCATGAAGACACCAGAGAAAAGATGAAGCTAGCAAGCAGCCGCATGAAAACTAGGTACGATATCAAGGCGAAATCTTCCGGTTTCAACGAAGGAGATCTGGTTTGGCTGTATAATCCTCAGCGTAAGAAAGGCAAATCACCAAAATTGCAACAGGACTGGGAAGGTCCATACAAGGTGATAACCCGCATTAATGACGTTGTCTACCGGATCCAGCGTGGGGATCGAGGAAAATTTAAAGTGGTCCATTTGGATAGAATGTGTCATTTCAACGGGATGCTGAATGACGAAGTTGTTCGGGACGAACAACTGTAGGGAGGGAGCAATGTGATAACACTTAAATGTGAGCAGCGACATCTGGCAGAAAATGTTGATACTCGAAGACCAGACGATTTCGACACTGGAATAACAAAGACTCGACTGGAGAGTGGAATCGAATTTTCTAGCAAATTGGAAATTGTATGGGACGCTGGATGGCGAGGATTGTTCTCGAAGTAGGTCATTCGAGTATAAATACCAGCATCCCAAAGGTATGCAAGTTAGTTCTAAAGTGTAATTTGAAGTGTTAATTAGAAGAAGTGATTAAGTGGTTTAAGTAAAAGATAAGAAAAGTATAAGTGGTTGAGGAATTGAATTGTACTGAGAAAAAGAATTAAATAGTGAATTGTAACTGTACTGAATAAAGGGATTTGTATTGAAAAGAATAAGTTCTATCATTTGTACCCACACAAACATTTTACAATATTTTGGAAATGTAACAACCTAAGCAGGTCACATGTAAATCACCTAGATAAGGTTTACATCTTTTGGCAGAAGACATTACTCTCAATTCGCTCAAAGACTTTTTAATAACCTCGGCATCATGAATGAGCTCCAACTTTAGAATATAATAACAGGTCTAAACAGGCCATAGTGATAAGGGTCTCACCTTTCAAATAATCTGATCTATTCTAATTTAATCAGTTGAATTCCTATTGATTTGATCATATTTCATTCGTTATGATTCTAATACGTTAAATTGTAAAGATTTGCATAATTTGTTTAAAAAAGTGAATAAAATGTAAGTATGCTCTTTCTAAAAGCCGTTAGGTACATAAACATATTAAATATCATGAAGTGGACAAAGTGTTAACCTTGCAAAAACTATAATACTTTCCCTCTCTGGTTTGTCCTCAATTAACAAGACTTTTTTCTTCTCTGATAATACTAAACATAATACATATACATATGTACGTATAGATAATCATTAGTATTTACATACATATATAACGCTCATATTTCATATAAATTTCATTTAAGGCTCCTTTAATCCATTGGTTTAAGTCTCACCGATGTAAGTATTGATTTGTTCTTAATTATTCCCACTTACACTCGTATAGAGATAACAACAAATAAAATGAAAAAAGGAAAATTGGAAAAAAATGACATGATTTCAGTGTTTTGAGTAACTATATCTCAATACGCTTCAGTATTCAAATTTCCTCGAACTGAAAAAAAAAAAAAAAAAAAAAAAACAAGAGCTACCCGAGTCTGGTCACATCAATATTGAGATAACAAGAATGTCTATCAGAAAACGATTATATTACTTTTTTTTTTTTTAAATAATTTTTATTTTCTACTATATGGACAAAAGTTGAGAGGTTTTTAAAGTGCTCAATAACACTTTTTTTGAACGAGTTTCAATTATTTCTCAAATTATACTCAAACAAATTGAACCAAATGATTTTCAAATGTATCAAAAGTACTCATATCAAATGAGTTAATGTGATAACGCGACCGACAACTTGTTAATTGCTTTTCTTTACAAAAAACATTATGCATATATATACATATATATATATTAATCCAATCAACTTATTCTAGGGTATGTTTAATTGGCAATGACCAACTAGGTCGTTAAATAAGTGTTTTTATATACATACATAGTTATATGAGTTTAATCACTTATTTTGATTTTTTTTTAGAAACAATAACTATTTAGCGCAAACTACAAAAAGCACTGCTTTATCACAAGATATATATTTTTTTTTACATCGTAATTGAAATAATTTCATATTTGAAATGAACTGCTATGATCCACATGCATACATAAATTAGACATATTTTCTAGTCAAATGTTATCTGCAATTTCTCAACACATACCTCGGCAAAGATCAAACAGTTTATCAGCAACTATCCGTTTCAAAAACGAGCTCAAATTCGATTTTTGATTATTCAAATTCACAAGCAATAATAAATCACTAACATCAATGTCAGTCTTAATAGTAACCACCATTAAGGTTTGTTAAATCACACAAAATTCAAGTTTGGAAAATTCTTTTTGATCATTAATGCAAAAGAAAAAAATTAATTCAATCACTTTCAAGTAAATCTATCTCTTATTTTTGCTGTTTGTTTTTTTTTTCTCTGTATAAACAATAGAATGGGTTCTTATATCCTTATTTTTTGTGGACTGTTAACGTATACTGTGAATTTTAGATTTAACATAAGAATTGGAGTACAAGCGCAACTATATAAAAATCTGGAGAGAATGCCTAGAAGAATTTTTATTCGATTTGGAATTCAAACTCAACTGAGAGTTAAAACGCTTCTTGCAAATGCTTATATTAAATTGTTATCTTCTGTATACTGTTTATTTTGGTTTTTTTCAATATTTTATATTTACTCGTTATCTCTGGAGATTAAAGCTATTCAGAAAAGAGCGGAGATGGGAAACACTCAGACATATACTAATTTTTTCTATTGTATGAACTACTTTGCGACAAGGCTATTGCAGTTAGCATTTCTAAGCATTCATTTAGTTGATGCTCTTCCGATTATTTATATATATGTAAATATTTAGAAAAAAATAATACAAACAAAATTTAAAAAGAATATAAACATAATTCTGCACGCATTTCTTTGTAAGAGGGTATTCAAAAAAGCGATGAAATAGATTCTTTTCTATTACATAATTTGTTAGTAAGTCTTTAACGATGAGAAAAATCCCTTATTCAGATCTCTACCAAACATAATTTAATTTAATTCGGGTAGATGCAAGAACCACCCTTCATTCGGCTGTATACTTAAAACACTAACTTAACAACTTAACTACATACTTAAGATTAAGAAAAATGTTGAGGGAGATCTAGTGCTAGAGGTGCTACAGTTGCAATCAAAAACGAATGAGGCTAGAGTCAACTTTTCGCAGCATACGAGAGAGCGGCTCAATAGAACCATAATAGGTGTGGGCGGGTCGATAGATAGAAGAGACGGGTGCATCGAAAATTACGAGCGAAATACCTGAAAGGAGTCGATGAGTGAACAGAATATTTGTTACGACCCACAATGGATCCCAGGCGGAAAAAACCCGAATATGAAATAAGTTGCATATACTAGTAGACAAAAATTACATCAAATTACACAAGTTATTTTAAAAGTTACGGAAAGATTTTTACGACATTTCAAACAGAGATAAAGGCTGTCCTTAAATTCACGCAAGAAGTAATTTTGATAAGAAACACAAGTTTGTAATTGAAAATTGTAGGTTTTTATTATTGATTTATGAAGTATACAGCATAGGCTTATGTATGGAATAACATATTGGATAAACGCCCTCCAAGGCTTTGTTGCACATACGCACTTTTTTGTCGAAATTTTCCATAACAGTTTTGCATAAATCAGAACTTGTGTATTAGTGAAACGTAGCCTTAATGTATTTTTATTCCTAACCTCAGCGACCACGACTTAACCGTTGCGAGACTAGAGACTGCCAATGGCTTTTACTGGCTGGCATTGGCTTACCTTGGCCACGACCAAGCGGACCCTCTCCCTGGTGATAACCTAGAAAGGGTGGTACTGGAAGTTAGAAGGCAAAAAACCTACCACAAAGTATGGGGCAGTACCGACATCAATGATAGAGGTGAGTCACTTTTTGACTATATTTTAAGTATTAACCTCTTTATTTGCAACATTGGCAATGAGCCCACTTTTAAAACTAGAAACCGACAGGAAGTGCTAGATATAACTCTTGTCTCCGACAGCATCACTCAAAGGCTAACGGACTGGATGGTATCGCCTGAACGCTCCTTACATCCAATTCAGCCTGAGTGATGGTCCCCCAGCCAACCATCTTCCGGAACTACCGCAAAACTGATCGGCCAAAATACAGAGGAATACTGTCAAACGCTATCCTCAAAACTATCAAGTCGTCCCCCCCCCCCCCCCCCCCCCCGCGTGACACCAATGAACTTGACATGAAAGTCAAGGAATCCACTCTGGCTCTCAATCAGGCTATGGCCGCTTGCTGCCCTCTTATTCAACCTAGAGCCAAGAAAAAGTCAAATTGGTGGACATCAGTACTGGGACTGCTTAAAAAGACTTGTAGAAAATTTTTCAACGTATCAAAAAGCACAAAAAAAAATGACTGACTGGGACTCATACAAAGAATCACTCAAAGTATACCAGAAATAACTGAGTAAGGCAAACCGACAATCCTGGAGATCATTCTGTGACATCGCGGCTAAGAAAAATCCTCTCTACAAATCCTATGATGCCTAGTTGTTTGAAAAAAAAAACGATGACTCTTGGACAACCTCTGGTGATGAATCTCTCAACCTGTTACTGCACACCCACATTTCAGGTAGTTCCCTATTCTTGGCCAGTAGCAACTCAAACCAAATTCGTGGTTGAACCGCATAGGTTCAAACCATACAAGCCGGTTGGCCTGGACAAGTCCCAAATCCTCAGATATTATCCTGCCTATGCTAGAGAATATCATGAGGAGTTGTGTAGAACTTATCCACATTCCACTGTCATGGAGAGAAGTCAATGTAGTATTCAAAGCCGGAAAATGCTCTCATGTTGTCCAAAAGGACCTCAGACCTATAAGTCTATCATCTTTCCTTCTGAAAACTCTAGAACGACTGATTGATATCCATATACGAGCTAAAATTGATCCAAGACTTCTGTCAACGGCTCAACATCCCTACTGTAAAGGAAAGTCGGTGGAAACAGCTCTGCACTGTTTGACTTCGAACGATCCCTACAATATGAAGAGTACACAATGGGTGCGTTCCTGGACATAGAGGGCGCCTTTAACAACGTCACATCCGCAATCATAGATAAACTAAACTAGATGTCAAACTCTACTAATACTTTTGCAAACCCTTAACTTTCGCAAAGACGCACTGTAAGTGAATTCCAACACTTTTGCATCTCTATAACTTTGTCAAAATTTACTAGAATGAGAGCAATTTACAAGTAAAATTGCTAGAAAAAGAGCGATTTGCACGAGTGTGTGTAATGTGGATGACGTTTTTTGGTTCAAATGGGCGTGGTTTGTATAAAAAAGGAGATAAATTGCCATTGATCACAATTCACACGTATTCACGGACAGAGTCTCACGGATAGTGACGATCAGTAGAAAACCGGTTTTGATTTTCCAATATCTGGAAAGTTTGATATCTAGGTATAGTTAGTCTATGGTTTCAGCCAGACAATAAAGTGCGAGTTCAAGAAAGATTTAAAATTTCAAACTTTTTTGCATTGGATGTATCGGAACTAAATGGCGTATTGCAAAGAAACTGAAAAAATGCATCACTGCAACGCAAATTGAGATCGCGTTTACGATTACGATATTCACGTCTTCTTTCTACCGCAGATTTCGGAGCTATTTAAAATGTCAAATCTTCACTGTTTGATAGTATTTTATCAACTGGCAGTAAGTTAAAGGATGTCCAAGCGAAAAATACACTTAACCCTTTGACTTTTCTACGCTATGGACTGACAACAAAACTAACACATCCATTCTTACAATTAGTTTTTTTTCACTCCAGTTCTGTTCCGGCAACCCATTGTACACACAACACAAGTTAGGAACGTACGAACATTCGAATAAAAGAAGAGAAACAAAACAACTATGTATTGCTTTTATGTGTCAACTACACACAACCCTTAAACCACCTGCATTACACATAAACAGCGCATCGTACTACATCTTTTCCTACAATTGGATGCTTCTTCCTATTAACCCCTGTTTCCAACAATAAATCGGTGTAAAAGATAAACTTATCAGCATACAGAGTACGATCACTGAACGGTAGAATGAAAGCAAAATATGTATCTGGAAAAAATCTAATAAAATCCAGCACCATCACTTCCCACCAACCAATTCAATGATATAAGAACCGCCAAAGTAACGGCAGCGGTGTCGGTGCGGTGGCAGTACCAGCATTGGGCAAAAGGCTAAAGGAGAAAAAAATAAAACAAATATGCACAAAGGATGAAACGTATATTTGTAACACACACAAAACGTCGAGAAACAGACCGACGACGATTCATGTGTCCATGAACAGACTGCTCTCCAATACCCCATTCCTTTGTACAGTTGATTCGTTGTGAAGCAAACAAACCCAACAACAACACCAAATACGCGCACAGAGTACGATCACTGAACGGTAGAAAGAAAGCAAGAAAGGGACACATTTTGTGACGGACACATTTTTCAGAAAGACAAGCGGTTAGACATATTCATGTCAAAACATCTACCACCTCAACAGCCTATACCAACAATAGTATTACGCTCTGACAAGACTGATCATATGAAATGTCCGATTAGTCCTCAATTAGAAGCTGTCGAGTGAACATCTGTACCACACAGGGATTTTTTTTAATGAGGTAAAGTAGAATGCGTGTTTGATGTGTCCGACTTTTTGGGTCCGTTGCAAGTACAGTTATTTTTTTCTAGGAATTTTTATATCATGCTGTCGATGGTTCAAATTCGTATTCTTTTCCTTTACGAGTTCAAACTGGGACATAATGCGTCTCTGGCAGGCAAAAACATAATTCACGCATTTGAGAATATAGCGGTGAACGAACGCACCATTCGGCGTTAGTTTGGTAAGTTCCGTTCGGGAGATCTAAGCCTCGAAAACGAACCGCGTGGAAAACCGGAAACGGTAATTGACGACGCCATTTTACGAGAATCGGTGGATGCAGACCCAACAAAAACGTTGCGGGGCATTGCACACAACATAGGAGTATCCCCCAAGACAATAACTCGACACCTATCTCAAATAGAAAAAGTGAAAAAACCCGATAAGTGGGTACCCCATGAATTGAACGATGCTCAAAAACTACGCCGTTTAGAAACCTGTGCATCACTGAGTCTAAGATACCGAAATACACCGTTTTTGCACAGTATAATCACATGTGATGAAAAGTGGATTTCGTATGACTACCGTAAAAGATCTGGGCAGTGGTTTTATGCAGACGAAAACCCAAAGCACACCCCCAAACTTGGTCTTCACCCAGAAAAGGTTATGGTGACAATCTGGTAGACATCGAAAGGACCAATCCACTTTTCATTTCTTCAACCAGGGGAAACGATAAATGCAGTAAAATATTGTGAGAAAATCGACATAATGCATACGAAATTGGCTGAAGCGTTGGCAAAGGCATGGCCCGATCCTGTTGCATGACAATGCTAGACCCCATACCTCACACGTAACGGTGCAAAAGCTGCTACAGTTGGGATCCACCGCATCCGCATCCACCGTACTCTCCTGATATTTCTCCAACGGACTATTACCTTTTCCGCAGTCTGGAGTCATTTTGTCGGCAAAAGGTGTTCCGAAACCGAGCAGAGGTCAGAGGTTTGAAAACTTTTTAGCGTCAAAAAATCGAACCTTCTATAAAAAAGGAATAATGGACCTTGAATCACGGTAGAAGAAGGTTATATGTTAGATGTTTATGGTTCATACTCGTATTTTGACTAAATAAAGTTTTATGAAAAAGAAATATTGATCTTTAATTTTTTATAAAAAAAAAAATCGGACATTTCATGTGGTACAACCAATATTTTGTACTACAATGTTATCATTTGAAAAAAAAAGAAAAAAGGAAATGTAGTATGCTCTAACGCATCCTTATGCTATAGCTATATATTCCCTTGTATATATACATGCATGCTGTAATCATACATATAATCAGTCAGTCATCAACTTCTAGCGTTTTCATTTGGGCTGTCAGAAGGCTTTTTTTCTGTGTACTCCGATTTTTATTTAAATGGTACACTAAAAACTTCTTCTGACTTTTATATTTTAAATATATCTACTAGTAGGTATTTGCTTGCGAATCAATTTGAACATTCAGAATAATAAAGTGGCCAAACACAGCCGATTGCACGGCAATATAAATCTAGTTTTACTTTACACGCAATACTATTTGACGTTTATACATTTTGACATAAAATCGAGAAAACGAGGAGTAAAATTTTGATTCTGAAAAGCGAGGGGAAATTGTTTGACTTCACTTTTCTTCTCCGGAGCACGGAGAAAAGCCCAAACGAAAACGATATTACTCTCTTCTTTAGATGACAGTTTTTTGCAATTGCTTTTTTGTAAGGATTAGTGTTTTGCACGGCTTATAGCTTCGAATGTTATTTTCAATTGTCCCTCTACGAAGTGTGCTTACGCCCATATTTAATTTTAAAATATTTTAACAGCTTCACTTGAACTTAAAAAAGGCTTCTTGTTGTCTTGCTCCATGATTTACATTTACCGACACTGCCCACTGCACAATATTTATTTAATAATTAGTCGAGAAATAACTTATCTTAAAAAAAGTATTACGTATAATTTGCAATTAAATGCAAGGAAAAAGGATAAAGATTTAGGATTCCCAAGAAGCCGCCTTTTCATTCAGATTCAGAATGTTTAAAATTTAGAGTCAGGAGAAAGAACGGGTAACTTTATCTATTATTAAAAATCAAAAAATTTAATGAAAGGGCCAAATGTTGGCCATTCAAATTATCAGCATATATTCATTTGGGTACTCTAGGTTTCCTTCGCATAGAAAATAGTTATCTGTTGCTTGTCATGAAATGTTAACCAAGATGATACTATATTTTATGACATTGATTGTTTTTGTAATCGTACACAGTTGATTCAGTCATAGAAATTTCTAGTTCAAAATTCCAATAGAGTTTCCTATTAATCTAGAATTTGATTTATGAGGTCTATTATAACGATCAATTTCAGAAATTGAGTTTCTCATAATCAGTGTTATTAACCAATCGATTAACGGATATCCCGTATCCGTTGTAATGTGGCATGGAACTGTGATCCTCCTACTCATGGAACCAATGAGCTTATGATAGAGCGTAGGAGACTGTTAACATCTAAATCCTTTAGATGGCTTAAGTCATTGTAGAAGAAAGCTCTTAGGTGAAGTTTTCTTCTTTGGGAGAGAGCTGGACATGTACAGAGTAGGTGGACGATTGTCTCTTCCTCCTCCTTCTCCATGCAGCTTTACAGAAATCTTTCGTAAAGACGCCAAGCCTTCTTGCATGCTTGCCTACATATAAGGCAGTGTCCAGTGATGATGAAACTCTTAGAGCGATTCAAATCCAGCTTTGGCCAGATTTGTTTGGTCGCTAGACATGTTGGTCCAATAGTCCAGCTAAGGTCTGTTCTTTTATTAACATCCAGCTTTAATATTGATTTGCATGTAGTGATTGATATACCTATGCTATCCTTTTCCGGTAGAACAGGTAGAGTGGTTCCAATTCTGGCGAGTTTGTCACCCTTAAAATTCCTGGAATGTCTCTGTGGCCCAACACCCAACAAAGTCGAAGGTTGAACTATTCTTCCATCTCCATGAGATATGATCAACACTTAAGCTCAGGTTTAGAATTTAATGAGACTGAGTCCAGGGACTTGATAGCGGCCTGACTATCCGTAAAGATGCGGATATCCTTTGCAGATATCACGTTTTTCTTCAGAGAGGACAGAGCTTCTTTAATCGTCAGAATTTCCGCCTGGAACACGCTACAGTGATTTGGATGACGGAAAAATAGGCTTAGATTTAGCTTATCTGAGAAAACACCGCCACAAATTCCGCTATCAGTTTTAGATCCATCTGTGTAGAAGTGGATTGACTCGTCCTCCATGAAAGCATCTTCCTGGCAGAAAGTTCTTGGAGAAAAGCCCACACGAAAGACTTTGTCAAACCAAGTTCGGGTATAGTGTAATCGATGTTCTCGGTGATGATTCCTAATACAATATATTAAGAATATTAGCGTGGCCAAATAAATTATTTGTCCGCTTTAAGGCGGATAGCTGAGATCGCAGCTACTTGTTTGCTGAAGATATCGAGGGATGTCAAGTGATACATAATATCCAGTGCCGCGGAGAGAGTAGAACGTAGGGAATACTGTAGCTTTCTTGACTCTTTCTAGAATGTTAAGTTTCCAGTTTAGTTTCCGGTCAAAAATGTGACCCTGATATTTTGCTGTACCGGAAAAGACTAAACTGGTACCGTTTATTGAGGGAGGGTATGTAATTGGAATTTTATATTTCCTGGAAAAGAGGCCAATATCAGTTTTATGCGGGTCTAGTCCCAATTCACAGCGATCTGTCCAACGGGATAATATGTTAAGATTTAGCTGAAGGAGTTCTTTAATTGTATTAAGATGCTTACCTGAGACGGCTATAGCAACGTCATCCGCATAGGCAATCACACTGCTACCACCCGTTTCCAGGAAACGACACCGCTTTTCGGCACACCTCTGCACATACGCATACACATACATATATACATACACATCTTTTACCAGAAGCCCCACCCAGTTTGGAGTGGATTATCCTGCTATTTAGCATAATACTGCAGAGCCGATTCCACCGACTTTCCTTTACACTAGGCATGCTAAGCCGTTGACAAAAGTCCTCGCCGGACCAGCAGACTTGTAGTTATTTAGTTAGTTAGTTTTATATGACTCTTATTTCGATTTTAAATTCATTACATTAATTAATTATATTATCTACGAGGCGTTCAACATATTCTCGGTATCGGGGTGAAGTTGTGGTTGTATATATAAATTGACTTATTTATCAAGTAATACTATTATTTTAGTGCATTCATGTAAAATTTCATATAAATGTGATTATGATTATTAATTCGCGTTTTATCTCTAGTTAAACAGAATCATAATGGCAACTGAGACGATGATGGTGAAAATTGAGCATCGCGCTGTAATTAAATTTCTCACTAAGCAAGGAAAAAGTCACTCCGTCTGCCGGGAAGCTCATGGCCACAGTTTTTTGAGACTCAAAGGGAATCTTGCTCATTGAGTACAAAAAAAAGGTGAAACCAAAAACGCCACATCCTACGCTTCCACTTTGCATAATTTTCGGGAGGAAATTAAAAAGAAAAGACGGGGTAAACTCGCAGCGGGTGTGTTGCTTCTTCATGACAACGCTCCTGTTCACACGGCGCGAGTTTCCAAGGCTGCTGTGCGAGATTGTGGTTTCGAAGACATCCAAAACCCACCCTATAGTCCAGACCTTGGCCCTAGTGATTATTTCCTGTTTCCGGATTTGAAAAAATGTCTTCGTGGAAAAAGATTTTCGGATGATGAAGAACTCTAGTCGGCAATAAATGGGTATTTTGCAGAGAAAGAGGAAATTTATTTTTTTGAGGGTTTAAAAAAGCTTATCTCAAGATGTAATAAATGCATTGATGTTAGGGGAGATTATATTGAAAAATAAAAACAATTTAAATTGAATGCGCATTTTTTTTTCATATCGATACCGAGAATATATTGAACGCCCCTCGTAGGTCTATTATGGTTTGGCCTATGGCCGTCTACCAGATTGACATTATATTTTTGCTTTGAAAAGAGAACAATAAATACTATATATACATTGAACATTTAAAATTTTCTTCAACTATACATTTTCTATAACGAAGTGCATTTGTACAGTATTTGTAGAGGACATCCCACTCTCGGACTCCGTATAAGATTTTAATTGCTTCATCTATTTCCAAAATATACAAATTAAAGAGTCTCACTCGAATTTCTTTTAAAACTGGGCATACTGCGAGGAAGTGAAATACACCTTCTCGCATCTTCATATTGTAAAGATTGCACAAGATATTCAGCTCTGGACGGTGTGGGATGAAATTCAGATTCAGTAGCTCTCCTCTGATTTTAAAAATTATGTTAATGTTTTCTATTGAGTTGCAGTTTAAAAAGTAAGTTTTCTCTGCTAGATGGCATTTCAGCTTACTGTAATATGTTCTATACTGGGAAGACTGTGCATCCGTTACAAATTGATCATACATATTTCGACCTACTTTTTCCAGTAGGATGTTGAAATGTGCTCTTAGATGTTCAGAATGCACATCGGGTGTTATCCTTATGGTTTCTCCACAGTTTGATGCAAGGCGTTCCCATTCTGGAATGAAACTTGATCTTTTTCTTATGACACTCTTTAGTACTACTTTTGGCAGTCTATCGTCACTCATTTCCATAACTTTAACTATGTAGTCAAAATGTAGTCTCAATGTTTCCAGGAACATAGGCGGTGCACCAGTCTCTAGATGCAGCATATAATTAGGCGTAGCACTTGGTAAACGGAATATTCGTTTTAAGAAATAGCGAAGAAACTTCTCAACTACATCATAATGACAATATCCCCACACCTGCGCTCCATATAAAAGAACCGAGACTGCAGTTGAGCGAAAGAGTTTTTGCTTCGAGCCATGGGCTATATACTTGTTGTTGATGCAGCGACCCCATACCGATGAGATTGCTCGTTTGGCTTCTAGATGTTTCTTCATATTCAGGTTCGAAGACACCAAAATTCCTAAGTATTTGTACTCGCGGACAACTTCTACGTGTTCTCCTTGATACGTCCATCTTTCGCTTTGAGAATACGAGTATCTGCCACAGCTGCCTCTGAACACCATTATCTTCGATTTATTCAAGTTTACACTCAGGTTCCAGAGTTTACGGTAAAAGCTGAGCCTATTCATCATAAGTTGCAACCCATCCACAGTGTCGGAAAGGAAAACGATGTCATCCGCATACTTAAGAGCCGGAATTTTTATCACGCCGAACTCGATTCCACCCTTTACAGTGTCTGATATGTCATTGATAAATAAAATAAACAGTAACGCACTCAAAATACATCCTTGCTTCACACCCATCGTTGTTGTAAACTCTTCAGGTATGGACTCCCCATCCCACACATACGCCACATTATTTGCATACATTGCTTTTAAGATGTTAATTATTTTCGTTGAGAAGCCAATATTGTATAATTTTTAAAATAGAGCCTCGCGCGCTATGGTGTCGAAGACTGCTCTAAAGTCAACGAAGAACGCATATAGTTTTTTAATGTTTCTGTTTATAAATCTCGGCGATATTAAGGAGTGCAAATACTTGATCGACTGTCGAGTAATTCTTTCTGAATCCTGCCTGAAACTCCTGCAAAGCTTTTCTATTTTCAACCCAGCAGGTACGAGTCTCGTAAGTCTGTTGTATATAATGGCGGCAAACAACTTAGCAGAGGTGTTCATGAAAGATATTCCTCTGTAGTTCGTAGAATCGTCATAGTCACAGTGGATAGATAATAGCTTTTTTAAAACTTTCTGGAATATTTGCTGATTCAAAGATTCTATTGAATTCCTCTACGAGCGCAGACATGAATTCATATGTACAGTTTTTGTAGAACTCGTATGGAATTCTGTCATCTCCGAGGGCCTTTATCGTGTTTGCTTTGTTAATGACTTCTTTGATTTCTTCGAAAGAAAGCAGGCTATCTAGAAATTCATCGATAATCAGTGGAGCTGCAGACTTGTATGGTTTGAACCTATGCAGCGCCCAGAACAGTTTGTCTCTTGTAATCAGATCATGAATTTTGGTCACGGTTGCAGTAGTCCTATTTGGGTTGCTACTGGCCGCGAATAGCGAGCTACCTAGAAAGTGGGTGTCCAATAGCAGGTTGAGTGATTCAACACTTGAGGTTGTCCAAGGGCAATTAGGTTTTTTCTAGGCATCATAGGATTTGTAGAGAGCATTTTTCTTAGCCGCGATGCCTCAGAGGTTTCTGTTATTTTGTCACAGAATGACCTCCAGGATTGTCGCTTTGCCTTCCTCAGTTCTTTTTTGTATATTTTGAGGTATTCTTTGTATGAGTCCTAGGTTGAAAAGTTTTCTGCAAATGTTTCTAAGCGGTCCCAGTGCTGATGTCCACCAGTGCGGCTTTTTATTGCCTCTAGGTTAGTTTTTCGATAATTGCGGGATGCTAGTTGGCTGGGAGGAGCATCACTCAGGCTAAATTGAATGTATCTGTGGTCTGAAAATGAGTTTTCAGACGATACCATCCAGTTCTTTAGCATTTGAGTGATGTTATCGGAGACAAGTGTGATATCTAGCACTTCCTGTCGGTTTCTTGTTATAAAAGTGTGCTCATTTCCAATATTGCAAACAATGAGGTTAGTACTTCTAATATAAACAAAAAATTGCCTCGCCTCTATCGTTGATGTCGGTTCTGCCATATACTGTGTGATGAGCGTTAGCGTCGCACCCAGATGAGACCAGTTTTTAGTCTTCCAGCTTCCAGTACCATCCTTTCAAGGTTATCACCAGGGAGAGGGCCAGCAACGCTTAAGTCGGGATCGCTGAGATTAGCGTTTACGCTTCACTAATATACAAATTCTAATCTTACCTTTGTTTCTTGTAAAGAGCGGGGCGTATACAGTCCCAAGTCCACGATCCACGATCCACGCATTCTACCATCCATGGTACCTGGATTAGGATAATGTCGTCTGCGTTCTTGGAAAGACGCAGAATAAGTGAGCCCTAGGCTTTTTTTTGAGTGATGGAGATTAATCGGGAGAAACCGTATCATTGCTACAATTTACCAGAGTAGCCTCCACTACGGTGCTGTTCAAGTCATCCGATTCTGAAGATGTGCCCAAGAGCTCACTATCAGCTTATACAATAATAGTTTCATTCAGATTTGTAATTTCATTTTCAACCTGATTTTTTTCTTCCCGTATTAGTTCTTGGCTTTCTTTTTACTCGACTGCGCGACTGCAAAGGCAAGGTTATGTTTTTCGCGCGTATCTTATGTATGTGGTTTTTTTTTCCCCTCATATCATCCAAACGGCTGGATGGATTTCAATAAATGAGGTGTCATTAGATTCCTATGAATCATGAGAGCGACATAGAGTATATTAATAAAAAAAAAAAAAAATGAAACTAATAAGCAAATAATAACGAAAAAAAAGTAACCAACAAAATAAAACTGCGGACCAGTGAGTGCAATGCGGTGCAGGACGACATATTACCAAGGCAGACGTCGTTGATTATTATGTGATACAGGGACACTTTAATTAACAATACGTTTCGTTTGTTATGTGATTGTCTTATCAATTTTGGCATTCATTAATTATATCTTATTTCATAATTTTTATCATAACAAATCTATTTTTATTTTTTTTCCCGTTTTATATGAATTCAACTTTTCATAATACTCAATTCTTATTAATAAATATGTTAAATAAAAAAAATACATTTCTATTCTCTTTGACATTAAAATAATCTTGGCTGGTTATTAGTTTTATTTTTGTATATGCCATTATCTCGTAAAGAAACAAAAAGCTGCAGCTGCCAAAAATAAAATAAAAACCGAATCTCCTAAATTACGTAAAACGTCTTGATAAAATGAAAGAAATAATGACCGAATTTGCAGTCAGCTTTCTCCACATTCAAAAAAATTATTATCACAAGAAAATTATGTCCGTATTGCAGTCAAGTTTGCAAATGAATCTAGGGTCGACAGAGAGCTGAGGTTGACAAGCAAGAGGAATCAGAGTTCTATCACTCGTGATAACGAATCGCCATCAACTCCAACAGGGAGAACGAGTCACCTTCATCCCGAGTAGATAGATTAAAGCAGAAAAGGCAGTATGCTTCCTCCAGCAGGGGAAACGAATCATACCCATCCCGAGCAGCTACATTCGAGCAAATGCGGGGACATGCATCTGAAACATACAGCCAAATGTCTACTATATCTATTGAAGAGAGACAATCAGAGATTAACAGAAATAGATCTCATGCCCTAAGACAGTTGTTTAGTGGATTTTCAAGCAGCAATTGCACACCTGACTAACTTACCTTGATATAGATGCAAAAAAATACTTTATCCAAATCAGTGTCATAATTTTAATGTTATTGCTAATTTAACACTACTGCCTGTCGATACACCTACGGCTCATTTCACCAACCTACACATTTGTATTTACAAGCATTTTTTTAACAAAATTCGTGGTTTATATATGTCAATGTCGTTTCACCAAACTTTGGGTATTACAAAATTGAACTTGTACTCTATAAAGGGAAATTTGTGGAAATATTTAACTTTTCGTCTCACCAAAAGTTATTTATTCTCGTAGTTCTAATTTACAACATTAAAATTTGTGAAAATTTTACTTATTTGTTAGATTACGTTTCACCAAAGAAAATGTATTTACACATTTTGTTCAGTATGTGAGAATATTTTACAGGCATAGTAGCTAATAACGATAGTAGCGAAAGTAATAATTATGTTTTAATTTTTACACTGGCTTGAAAACGGAGGACAGTTCCATAGAGTTACTGACATAAATAGTATACATGAATCTGTAGACTTAGAGATTGTCTGACGTACGCCGGTGTGCTTAACGAATTTGCACAGCATTTTTTCATTTACTATGTTTGTATGTTGGCATAATGAGCACCAAAGCATACGTGGAAGGTTTTGCTCTTATTTGGCTTTCGTATTAGGCAATTTCATCCTTTACCCTGAGCATCGAATTTGTCGAGTTGTAGAAGTTGAGTAAGGTCAATGAATCCCGAGAAGTTCTCCAGGGATCAAGGTGTCATACGACCCGTTCTGAGGAGTAGCCTGGCTGATTACCCACTGCTCCCAAAACGTTAAAAGACTCCTCCAAGCGTCAGAGATTGTTGGACGAAACCGTGCCGGTTCCTAAGAGACCCAAAACTTATAACGCCAAAAACCTCTAGGCCATCAAATAGCACATCTCTGAGGTCTTTTAGTGAAGTCCTAAAAGATGCAATAACGATCGCGGTAACCGACAAAAACCAACCAGCGGATCGTTAACACCTGAACAGTGGCAATTAGTCAAGTTAAAGCTTTCGGGCAACTTCTTGGTCATCATGCGGGAAAACCCCAGACCACCTCCCATCACAAGTGGAACCAAGGCCACGTCAAGGTTATCGCATGTGCTGATCAAAGATCTTTCGATCTTTACACCAAAGCCATAGGTGGATTTGGAAAAAATTGGCCAGCTGCAAAACTCGAAGTCATGCCAAAAGAGGATATCCCTAGCAGACCCAGAACCCGCACCTGGATCCCAGCTGAACCCTCCTTCCTAAAAAGCATTCTGTAGATCATCAGGCTCAGCAACCCGGCTCTTCCGACTCATGACTGGAAAGTCACGAGACTGGAAGAATTAAAGAGCCTGACTAAAGGCATGATTCGATTCGGTTTCGAGTCAATTCATCTAAGGACTCGAACAGCACCGTGGTGGAAGCTAATCTGATAAATTGTAGGTTTCTCCAAATTGATTTCCATCACTCAAAAAAGTCTTCGGCCGCACTTATTCTGCGAAGACACCATCCTAGTCTAGGAACCATGGATCGTAGAAGGTGCAGTTCGTGGACTTGGGACAAATGTATGCGCTCCGCTCTATACGAGAGGCAAAAGTAAGATTAGAACTTGTATATTAGTGAAACGTAGCCTTAAGGCATTTTTACTTCCTAATCTCAGCGACCCCGACTTAACCGGTGCCAGACTAGAGACTGTCCAAGGCTCCTAGTGGCTGGCATCGACATATCTTGGCCACTATCATGTGGGTGATAACCTAGAAATGATGGTATTGGAAGCTGGAAAGCTAAAAACTGATCTCATCGTAGGGTGCGACGCTAACGCTCATCACACGGTATGGGGCAGTACCGACAACAACAACGATAGAGGTGAGTCACTTTTTGATTATATTATAAGTACTAACCTCATTGTTTGCAACATTGACAATGAGGCCACTTTTATAAGAAAAAACCGACAGGAAGTGCTAGATATCACTCTTGTCTCCGACAACATCACTCAAATGCTAGCGAACTGGATGGTATTTCATTTCATTTATTGGTATACAGAATCTTATACATTGACCTTAAGTTAAGTTAAAGTCTTTACAGAAGGTCCCCTAATTCGTCAACGATAATTTGGGAAATGATTTCGGGCATATTCTAAGAAAAAAATCTACAGTAAGTGTCTATCTCGAATGTTGACAGCATTTATCGAGGATTTAAGAAAAGGCTTACTTTGGTGTACCCTGACCCATGTTAACGGAAATTGCTCTGTTAGTACTAATGGTAGAAACTTCATGTAGGACTTTGTTTTTAGAAGCCTTTGTAACGTCATTTAAACAAAGTTGATACCATATCTGAGTCTTTAGATATCCAATTTCTAAGTCGGTTTTTGACTTTGAGATCACTTTTCTTCAGAAAATGCCTAATTACATAACGTTTTACAATTTTTTTTCTTATGAAAGTAAAAATAGTAAAAAAAAATCATCAATAAGTTTGCAGCAAAACCCACAGATTTTATGATACTCGGAAAAACCGGCAGCAGGTAAAATTTATAAAAAAAGATTTTTTTGCTTTAAGCTCCAAAAGCTATGAATAAAATATAATTTTGTGTGGTCTTAGGTAATTTTTATTTTATGTGTGTACAAAAACAGTTATAACAGGTGCTCTAAGAATCCTCCTTAGTTTTGTATGTATGTCAGCGCCCATTTTTGGATTTCACTGCGAATGGTTATTGATGCTAACTGCTGACCCACTTCTAATGATGCTTCGAAAATACGCTCTTCCAGTTCACTTAAAGTTGCTTTTTTGGTTGAATAAACAAGTTCTTTTATTCTTTTCCATACAAAAAAATCCAATACTGTAAAGTCAGAAGATCTTGCAGGCCGGTGAACTGGCCCATTTCTTTCTATCCAACGATTACCGTACTCTTCATCTAGCCAATTCTTAACCTCACGACCATAGTGGGCTAGAGCACCATCCAGTTGAAAATACAATATATAGATAGTTTGTAGAATTCAGTCTAGGTTGTAGTTTGAAGAGGCCGATTAACTTGTTTCCAAGTACGCCTGCCCACATATTGAATCTGAATTTGTGCTGAAATGACTTATGTCTCCTTGTATGTGGATTGTCCGTAGCCCACGTATGAAGATTATAAATATTTTTGATCTCATCTCTTGTAAATTGACATTCGTCCGTCCAAAGAATTCTGCTAATAAACTCGTTGTCATCCAAGCTCCGCTCCAGCAACCAGTTAGAAAACTCAAGTCTCTTTTCCACATCATGGTTGTTGTACAGCTGTATGGTGGAATGGATAAAGATTTTCTCCATGCAGAACATTGGAAATTTTATGTCTGAAAACATTGAATTGCAAAAATAAGCGTATGATCACAGATGCTATAGTTTACATAGATATTGCACGCCGAAGGAAAAAATCTAACCAGTTTTTTATTGCCTGTTTTTACTTCGAACTTCCAGTTCTGAACAATTTGTATGAACAAAATGTACGAGTATTATAAAACCAAATTCAATTCTTGGGATCGTATGTGTACAGCCGACGAGCAGGCATGCGCCGCGCCGTGCAGATGTGTCTGTGGTTTCTGTTTTCAACCCTTATCATCATGCATAAAACAACCACAGTTCTGTATAGTTGTATGGCTGTATAGTTGCTTTACCTCGTTCGCCGTCGACTCTCGACCAATTTGGATGTTTATTTATGTGACTGAACAATTTTTCTTAGTGTAAATTTTGTCAGCGGTACTTTTTCAGCGATATAATATTTGCAGTTTATTTTTCGACAGCAATGGGTGACAAGAGATCTGGAGTTTCTTGTTCTGTTTGTAGGAAAACTAAAAGGAATTACCCTGATTTGAAAATTTTTAAATGTCCTTCTAGGGAAAAAAATGAAATTTTAAATAATTTGTGGATGAAGGCATGTGGTTTTAAAAATGAAGGCAAATACTTTGTTTGTTGAGATCATTTTTGTCCCGAGTTTGTAAGCAAAACAAAAAAATATCTTAAGGCGGATGCTGTTCCTTCCTTAAATTTAAATTCTGATTTGGATTCAAATTTGAATTTAGAAGATCTGAAGTCTCCTTTAACTAAACGAAGAAGAACGCCGAGCAGTAGCAGCATTTCGTGTGCAAGGTGCAATGAGTTATTGGAAAGACGTGCAAAAGAGGAGAAACAAAAAATTTAACTTTAAAAAAAATATAGTTAAGTTACAAACTTAAATTAAGAAATTTAAAAATAAAACATTATAAAAAAAACAGAGCGCATACTGCCATAAAAAATTTTAATAAAAATAAAATATCTACGACGTCTCAAATCGAAAGGCTCAATAATTCAGACCATTCAAAAACATTTTGTAAAATGCTTCTGAAAGAATCAAAGACTAAAAAATACAACAGCCACGAAAAATAACTTTCCCAAAATATTTATTATAGATCACAAAGCGCCTATAAATTTTTGAGAGATAGACTTAGCTTTAAACTTCCTCGCATTTCTCTTTCTGTAGATGGGCTGTAAAAGGATTTTCATATCCTGAAAATAATGTTCGATTTATTAAACCAGTTGTGTTGTCCTGATATTTGATGAAATTAGGATTCGTAAAAACCTCACATATAATATAAAACATGATTTAATAGATGGTTTCGAAGACCTTGGTGTAGAAAAAAGTAGATTGTTTGCTAATGAAATAGGTGTTTTCATGCTAAATGGTTTGTTTGATTCTTGGAAAAGTGTTCTAAACTATTTTGTGTCAGCAAACGGTGTAAATGGGGATAACCTAAGCGAAATTATAAAAAACGATTTGACAATCTGTCAAGAACTTGGTCTAAAAGTATGTGTTGTTTGCGACCAAGGGGCTAATAATAGAAAAGCTTATAAAATGTTAGGTGTTTTTGAAGAAAACCCATTTATAATTTTAATGATGAAAAATATGTCCTTTTTATGATTTCCCTCATTTGTTAAAATCATTTCGTAATGCTCTATACAAACTCCTGATGGTAAAGTGTCTTTTGATGTTATCACAGAAATATACAATTTGGAAGTTGACAACATAGCTAAGACATGTTTAACATTTAGAAGTTGTTATATAGTACCAAATGCCTTCGAAAAAATGCATGTTCAACTTGCAATGCAAATATTTAGCCGGACAACTGCGGCATCGATTCAAACTGCTTTTGAACTTAATTGCTTAAAATAAAGCTCTAATAAAGCAGTAGCAACGAAAGAGTTCGTACTAAAAGTGAACAATCTATTTGACTGCATGAATAGTGGTTCACATTATGACAAGAATGTTTTAAGGCGTGGAGATCAGCTTATAATGAGTTGAAACAATTTTTGTCTTACTTAAAAGATATACAAAAATCAGTTAACCTTCCAAGAAGCTTTTGTTTAAAAGGAATGGAACAAACTATAAACGGGGTCTTATTACTTTGTCATGATATAAGCAATGGCCTATATGAGAACGTGGATTATTTACTAACAAAGAGAATTCATCAAGACGTATTAGAAAATTTATGTTCTATTATTCGCATCAAAGGTGGTTACAACAAAAATCCGTTTGTTTACGAATTTAATGCTTTGATGTCGAAAATCTTGTCAAATCTTATTAATTTTTCTCATTTCAGTAACTGTGAAACTAAATCACATTAGAAACAACAGCAATGCTATATTTTACTGGATATCTTGCTTTTAAAATGCTTTTAAGGAACAAATGTTTAAATTGTTCCAAACTATTTTTAAAAACTTTGGAAGTCTGAAGGCACCAACTAATGAATTCTATACTTTGCTCTCCTCGTTCTATTACGGAAGCATTGTTCGTGGAAAATAGAAAAAATATAGCATCCTAAAATCAAAAAATTAAAATTTTATCTGGAAAAAAACGTAAAACAACTATTCAATAAACACAACATTAAAGAGAGCGAATTTTGTTTGGCCTTCCTACGGTTCTCAAATATAATGTTTATTATCAGTCGAATTTGATTTAAAAAAATTATGTTGCGGAAAACGGAAAACTTCTATCCAACAAACAGAACACGCAACTTGATAATACAAAACAATTAAGAGTAACATCATGTCTGAGTATGATTCACTCTAATTCGATCGAACTGGGACGTACGGGTACCTCCCATTGAATGGAAAATGGTTAGATTTTTTCCTTCGGCGTGCAATATCGATGTAAACTATAGCATCTGTGGTATGATACTGTTTGATGGATCAGTTCTAACAGCTGCCAGTATTCTTTCATCGACCAAAATCCTTCTTATTCGTAGAGCTCCCGCATTCGATCGTGTATTGGAAACTTCGAAACTATCGAAGCCTTCGATACGTATTTCCAAATACTCTTTTGCTAGAAAGTCGTCGTATTTGTTGCATTTTTCGTAAAAAAAACTACGAATAAAGATGGCACCGTGCGATGCTGCGTTATCATGGTGCAAAATCCACGAGTTTCCTGCCCATAATTCCGGTCTCTTTCGGCGAATTGCTTCACGGAAACGTCTCATAACGCCCAAATAATACTCTTTGTTTACTGTCTGGCCTTCTGGCAAAAATTCATGATGCACTATACCGTCGTAATCCATGAAAAGCGTGAGCATTGCCTTCTTTTTTGACTGAAAACGACGTGTTTTTTTTGGTCTTGGCTCATTTGCTGAACGCCGTTCACTTACCTCATGTCTGGATTGCATGTCGTACTCATAAACCCACGTCTCGTCTCTAGTAATGATCCTTTTGATGAATGTGGGATTGGATTCAGCCTCGCAAATCATCTCTTATGCGACGTCAACACGGTCTCTTTTTTGCATGAAATTGAGGTCTTTTGGCACCAACTTTGCTCCTACACAAACGGAAACCCAAATCATTAACCAAAATGTATTGGACGGATCCATTGGCAATGTTCAAGTACTCCGCTATCTCTCTGATTGTTAATTTGCGGTTATTGACCAACATTTCTTTTACTCCATCAATGTTTTCGTCGGTTTTCAATGTCGATGGTCTGCCACTGCGTTCATCATCTTCGATTGACTCATGACCACTTTTGAACCGCTCGTGCCACTGGTAAACGACCGTTTTCTTTAGAGAATCGTTGCCGAAACACTTTTCCAACGTTCGCGCACCATTAAATCCGTTTTTTACTCAAAATTTAATACAAGTTCGTTGTTGCAAATTTAAATCCATTTCTAAAATTGTAAAAAATCGCCAATACACACTAAGATAGATGTACTCTTGGCTATGTAACTTTTCCAAATGTTAAGTTATGATGCTAAGATTTAGAGGGAATGTCAACAATGAATTGACCAACTTAATAAAAAAAAAAACGGAACTCAAATCGGAACAATGGGAGCGCCACACGGTGGTTGATCAAGGTTGTATTCTAGAAAAGTGTTACCTAAATATAAAGTTGAGAAATGGCTACTGCCAAGCTTGTTTTTGGAGACTATCAAGCACTTTGATTTCATTGGGTTTAGTTGCAGATGATTTCTTGAGGACCATTGCGAGATTTCCTTCAGATGGCTATTAAGTCTATCGATTCCATCTTCTAAAATTCCTAGCTTGCAGCTCAACTGAATCTTCACATCATCAGCATATAAATGTATGGATGAGTATCGGACTACTTGTGGGAGATCATTAATGAACATTACAAATAGTACAGGCCCAAAAATTGAGCCTTGCGGTATTCCGGATTTTAGCTTTACATACCGGGAGGTTTTATTCGCAATAGATACGGTTTGACTTCCTCCACTTAGATACGAAAGGATCAGGCTAGCTGCAAAGTTGCTGAAATGAAAATTCCGTTTTAATTTTGAAAATAATTGTCCATGATTGACAGTATCGAATGCCTTTGAGAAATCTAGGAGCCCAAGAAAGGATACCAGCATCCATAGCATTTCTCAAATCATTTGTAATTTTCAGAATGGCAGAGACACAAATGGTTTTTCCTGAAACCTGACTGTTGGTCATTTAAAAGATTACTGTTTTTGACACTAATTTGTTTGTGATGCAATTTTTCGAAGACTTTGGATAGGAACGGAAGAATAGAAATAGGTCTAAACTCCGGTGGTGGCGAACGGGTAGCAGGCTTTTTTTCTATCGGTATAACCTTAGCAGCCTTTCATACAGAAGGGAAAAAGGATGTCATGATGTTTGTGTTAAAAATGTGTATAAGGATAGAAAGAATGTGGGTCAAGATTATTTTGATAAATTGTGGATGTATTTCATCAGAACTCATGGCTTTAGACCTTATCTGTACGCTTTGAGTACACCCGTTTCTTTGCTTGCCTAATTTTCATAGTAACACAGTTTCTCAAAGCATGGAAAACTGCATGAAACTCAGGGAGTTTAAAACATTTCCACCATTTGTAGGATAGGTTACGTTGTTTTATAGCTTCTCATATTTCAGAGTTTGGTTGCATATTTTTGGATTTTATAGGAACGTGTGAGCTAAAGAGATGACGGATGGCATTCTGTATGAAGTCTATTTGATTGTCGGCAGAAGTCATAAAGTAAACATCTTGCCAGTTAACCTGAAGAACACCTCTTCCAACTGAGATACGTTTATTCCTCTAAAATCCCTATACTTGTACACAGAGGGTTGTGTTTGCTTCAGAGGATGTTTAAAGGTCGCAAAGATCAGGTCGTGTTTTGAGAACGCAGGCGCTGACAACTGAGTATAAAGAAGGGTGTTGTCAGGGTTACTTGTGAGAAAAAGATCCAATAGCGTTGATGAGCTGCTTGTGAAATGTGTTGGATCAGCAGTGTTGATAGACCTTAGACCACTTATACTTATTTTGTTTGTAAGTGACAGTGAGGTATTTTCTAGTAGATCTCAGTTAAGGTCTCCGCACAAGATGACATCGGTCTGGAGGGGCGACAAGTTTTCTAAGACTGTGTAAAGTTCAGATAGATCCACACTTTTATTGTAGAATCAGAATCAGATTCAGTAACAAACTCTACTTTTATGCTGTCGCGGATCTACATTGCCACTTCCCCACCCACACGACTTTTCCTATCAGCTCGAAATAACTCGTAACCTTTGATGTTATACACAACGTTAGAAATATCGGGCTGAAACCATGTTTCAGATGCACACACTATGTCAACCCTTGACCCCACAAACACACCACGAAATTCGTCGATTTTTGGTCAAAGGCTTTGAGCATTAATATGGCAAACTGAAAGTCCACTACTTTGCTTGCAAAGAATCTCAACACGCATATTATTGTTTATGTTTTCAGTTGCAGAAACATCGGAAGCATTAATCATTTTCAACGAATGAAAACAAGTCTTCCACCCCAGGACATAAGAGATTCATAGCGTTAGAGAAAAATAGAAAAATAAATATTTAACCAAAGCACATAATAAAATAGTTTTGCATGAGGAAAAAGAAAGCTAAGTTAAAAAAGGTTACAGAAATATAATAAATGCTCGTATGTAGCAAAAACCACAGATTAATATACATCATTAGAAATATTATCTCCATCGGCCTCGACAAATGAGTTTAAGCTTTCCAGTGAGCTAATTAAAAGTGTTTTGTCTGCCGCAGTAATACGAATGTAGACTCTTCCAGCTCTGGTGAACACACTCGAGAGCTTCTTACGTCGCTTCAGTACTAGAGCTTTTCGCAGACGGTTGTTATTGTATGACGTTCAGCTTTAATTGAACTAAATGCGGCTATCAGAATCCAATCCAACGTCACGAAGGCAAAGAAAACTCGTTCTATTTCTATTTTTCCATCGTTGGTGAATAGATTTAAGTAAAATGTTTTTATCTCCAGCTGATTTGAACTGCCGATGGCAGTGTCGGCTGTTGTTAGTTTATTTCTTGTGCGAAAAATATTTTGTGGAACAGGGGTTGGGTCGCAGGCAACGGATCGGCAAAGTTTGAAGAATATCTCCATTAGATTCTCTTTCATTACCTTAGGTATTCCATAAATAATAGCATCCGCACACATCTTCTCCCGCTCGAGTTCATCTGTGCGTTGAGCCAGTAAGATTATGAGAGAATCTGTGAAAGCAGCAGTGGGCACGGGGGTCGCTTCGAGCTGTTGGACTCGCATTGAAACATCAGCAACAGCTTTGTTGACCTCTGAAAAACGCCGCTTAAAATCTTCCTCAATCTTATCTAGTTTCAGTATCTGCTTATTGCTTTCGCCGACTATTAGTATTTTAAGTTCCTCGATCTGCTGTGCTAATCTCACCTCCAAGCAGTTAATGGATTTTTTGTCATTTGCTGTGGCAATCGGTTTTTGTGCAGGTGAATTGAAAATTCATTTTCAGACCACAGATACATTAAATTTAGCCTGAGTCATGCTCCTCCCAGCCAACCAGCATTCCGGACTTATCGGAAGACTGATTGGCCAAAATACAGAGGATTATTGTCAGAAATGCTATCCTCTGAACTCTCAAGTCCCCCTCATGACATCAATGAGCTTGACATGAAAGTCAGGGAATTCACCGTGGCTCCCAATCAGGCTTTGGCTGCTTCCTGCCCTCTTATTCAACATAGAGGCAAGAAAAAGCCGCAATGGTGGACATCAGCACTTAGGAACATTTGCAGAAAACTTTTCAACCTAGCAAAAAGCACAAGAAAAGTGATAACTAGGACTCATACAAAGAATCCCTCAAAGTATACCAGAAATAACTGAGTAAGGCAAACCGACAATCCTGGAGATCATTCTGTGACATCGCGGCTAAGAAAAATCCGCTCTACAAATCCTATGATGCCTAGTTGTTTGAAAAAAAAAACCGATGGCTCTTGGACAACCTTTAGTGATGAATCTCTCAACCTGTTACTGTACACCCACTTTTCAGGTAGCTCCCTATTCGCGCCGTGGTCTGCTTCGTGGTCTGCTTACAAGAGACAAACTTCTTTGCGCGCCGCATAGGTTCAAACCATACAAGTCTGCTGGTCCGGACGATATAAAACCTGCCGAGTTCCAAAGTCCTCAGATATTATCCTGCCTATGCTAGAGAATATCATGAGAAGCTGTGTAGAACTGATCCGCAATCCACTGTCATGGAGAGAAGTCAATGTAGTTTTCATTCCCAAAGCCGAAAATTTTCTTATGTTATCCGATCATCTCTCATCTTTCCTTCTGATAACTCTAGAACATCTGATTGACATCCATATCTGAGCTAAAATTGATAAAAGACCTTTATCTACGGCTCAACATCCTTACTGTTAAGAAAAGTCGATGGAAACGGCTCTGTATTCACTGACTAGCCACATCGAACGATCCCTGCAATAAAGAGAGTACACAATGGTCGCTTTCCTGGACATAGAGGGTGCCTTTAACAACGTCAACACATCCGCAATCACGACTGTGTTGTTAACTCGGTTGGTGGCGGTGTTTTCTCAGATAAGCTAAATTTAAGCGTCTCCTTCCGTCAAATCACTGTAGTGTGTTCTAGGCGAGGAGGAAGAGGAGAAAATCCTCCACCTACCCTCTACATATTCAGCTCTCTCCTAGAGAAGAAAACTTCACTTAGGAGCTTTCTTCTACAATGAGTTAAACGATCTAAAGAATATAGACGATTTCCTACGCTTCATCATAAGCTCAAATTGGTTGTATGAGTAAGAGGATCATAGATCCACGCGGCATCACAATTAGCCAATAGGCTTAAGTGGGTTGGTCTTTCCAATAGCCAGTTTTTCCTACCTACTTATTATAAATTTTGAATCACATGTTACTAGGGTTAAGAATCAAATATATTTCACTATAATAGATTTTACCTCCAAGTGGTACTGGTCGATGTTCGTTCGAACTCGACTTGCCAAACTTATAAGCGCGAGTGCTGATAGCAGACGAAAATACCAGCAATATAAACGTGACAGCGGATGAATTTCCCAGATGGAATCATTAGTAAAACCTCAGAACAAAACAAATAAGACCTTACCCGGTCTACTCCGACATATTTGGAGCCTAGGCCAGTAAAAATTTCCAAGACTGAATCAGGGTATTGGAAAAGATATTCTGGCGGATAAGCCACACGGGTTGCTGGCTTCGGTTTGCCCTAGGGGCATCTTTAATGGAACCGGTCCCCAGGTTTAGGGTTGTGACGCCAGGGTAACTGCTCGGCGATAGAAAAAACAACTAAGTTACGAAGCAACAACAAGCCTCGGATACCGACGGATCTACTGTTGACGACCCGTGCAAACGAAACGAGGACAATGAACTTCGGATCTACACGTGGATTGTTAGCTCCCTTAATAGGCTACGTGCAGCTGAACAGCGGAGGCCCTGGACTGTTCCAAGCAAGTGTTACCGCCATCCAAGAAATGCGACGGAATGAGGATGAAAAACTGGGACATCTACTACGGCGATTGTTATAGACGGCAAAAGCAGCACTTAACGTCTTGATTCTCCGGTATGTTAACGAGCGCCTCGTAACAATCCATATTGAGCCTAAATTTGGCAACATTAGCATTATATTCGTGCACGCCTCCACAGAGTAGAAAGATGACGACACCAAAGATGGTTTTTACGAGCCCTTGGACAAGACTTACGAGTAATGCTCTAGCTATGACATTAAAATTATCCTCGGCGACTGTATTAAAAGCTAGGAAGAGAGGGCATATTTGGTAGTACTGTCGGAAAGTAAATCCTGCACGACGGCAGATTCTGGCTAATCGGCTTTGTGGTAGGGCAAAACCTTGTCGTACCTAGTATGCGGTTTCCGCATCTTGATATTCATAAGGGTACTTGGAGAACTTCTGATCAATCAACTGTCAATCAGACAGGCCACATTGAGATCGACGTAAGAGTCTCCCCCAATATTAATAATGTCCGAAGGTTCCGAGGCGCCAACATCGACTAGGACCATTGCCTTGTTATAGCAATGTTACGATTGCGGATTTCCCAAACATCGCAAGGGCAAGCTAATGCTGTGGGGAACGTTGACGTCTGACGACTATAATCGCAAGAGATCGCTAAATCCATTTTTGATCGAGTCTCCCTTAATCTCTTAAAAGGTCTTATGCCGTCAATTGTAGACTTACAATTCCATTCACCCGATCTGGATGAATTGAAAATAGCCATATCTAGTAAGCTTAAGTCCAACAAAGCTGCTGGAGCGGATCGCCCGACTGCCGAGCTCTTCAAAGCGACAGGCGCTGACTTGCTAAGGAGCATACATCAACTCATCTGCATTGTTTGTCCCGATCCTCAAGAAAGGAGACCCTCTGAACCTGAGGAGGAGACTGCTATGTTAGCGCTTAAATTATATCATTGGTATTATATGCCAGCAACAGTGAATACGATTTTAATACACGGATCTGAAATAATACAATCGGCAGCACTCCCTGTAGGAACACTTTCAGAAGAAACTGCAGATACTTCAGACTTCACAAAACTATGAAGTGTTCCCGTTTGATAACCAATGAGGATGTTTTGCTTATATCATCGAATCCCACAATCACAATTCTGAGGCCTGAAACAAAAAATTGTATTCCACTTAGTGAAAAAGCACAGAACTTAGATACGAGTATTAGATTACCTTTTTAGTTTTTAGCAATTAAAACAAATAAATGAAATCGTATAAAGTAGTCGTGAGACTACGATAGTTGAACACGTTTTTCAAAACGGTTATATGGGAAGTAGGCTTAACTATTGGAATAAAGACATAATTTTTTGATCACGGTGAGAACTTTTCTCAATTATTTTACGCATGACATTTGAACAGGATCGGTCTATCCGTTTCGTTTTTATAGAATTTTTTCCGTCTGCTCCATAGAAAGAAACCATTCTACGACCCTTATTCAAATTAATAAGGGTGGGGCGGTTTAGATAGGAAGGCGTTTGAACACATGAGCTTGCCGAAAGAAGGTAAACGCCTTTCCGTACTAAAGCAGCGGACGAAAAAAGGTAATATAGAAGTATCTGTTCACGCAAGGGTTGGACAATTAGTTGAACAATCATTTTAATATGCGAACTGACATTTAGCTCCCTTTCATACAAAATGCCATGGTTGCGGAGCGATTGACCATGGAGAAGAAGAAGTCAAATCGAGGCTGGTTACATTTATATGATAAGGTAATTGATTCGCCTTCGGTTGCATTAAGCGTTAGCCAAAAAACAACACCTCCTTAATCATGATCAATCAAAGAAAGCTTGACAAGTAGTAGTGAGAGATTCAATTCTCTAATTTTTTTTTCTTTTTCTTGGTCGTAGCTCCGTTAACAAGTAGTTTATGTCGGTAGCCTTCCTGCGAAGGTAGGACCTTACGGCGTTAGGTCGAACGGTCTTTGTTTTTGTAGTCGGTGCGCAAGGTTTGTCTCATCCAGAGTTCGGATAATTATATGGTTACAATGGTTATGAAGTCGAGCACTAAGTTTGCGAGCAAAGTTTGTTACTTTGTCACTCATGCTAGTAATTCCTAAGTCTCTGTGAATATCACAATTTCTTGTGTATTATGAAGCATTCACGATTGCTCTTAGCGTTCTGTTTTGAAAAGTTTGCAATAAAGTAATATTGCTTAGTTTAGTACCGTACGTTCAAGATGATTTTAGCATTTGGTTATATAAAAATTGTTTGTTATATGTATGTATTTATATTCTTAGTTTCGAAAATCTTCCGATAAGCCAATACATTTCTCTTAGCCTGATTTCGATCTCGTAGTTTTTTCCACTTGAATTTTACGTCTAGAGTAATTCCTAGATATTTTGCCTCGTTTGCATACGGTTTTTGTACCGAGTTGATGAACAGAGGTAAGTTGTTTACTTTTTTGTAAGTACTCGTAAAATTAGCATGCGTTGACTTAGTCCCGTAAGTACAATTCGCCAGGCCTTCATCCACTCGCATATTTTGTCCAAAGCTCGTTGGAGTTTTCCGTAGATGATTCAAATGTTTTATCCATAGCAAGGGTAGCCGTCCGAAAACGTGTCAACGACTGTCTCTTCATCTTGAGGTATCTCTCTTGTATAAAGCAAGAACAGGATCGAGAACCCTTCCTTGCGGTACACCTGCGTAAATTTCTTTTAATTTCGAATTCTGAGCAAATAGTTGAGGCACCAAATAGAAAACCTAACTGGGCCATCTTGAAGAATTTTGGTGTCTTGTGGTACGATAGTACGATAGTTTTGAAACATTTGGTGGAATGGGGGGGATAAGATTTTAATAACCCTATTAAGATCGTTTATGACTAAGATGAAAATAATAGGAACTAGTTGACTGTCTTGGGGAATGCCAGAGGGCGCATCTAAAACACACATTATAATAACAATTTATCATCAAGAAAATATTTATTTTAATAGTATTAATTCAAAGGCGAATGCAGATATATTGAAAGAAAGTTGCTATAACATCAACTTTGTTGACAATTTTTAAGTCTGTGACCGCATTTTCTCTAGGACTGTGAGAGCGAAGGACACGTATTCAAATAACAAAGAGCTTTGTAGCAGTTAATTTACAGGAAGATGAACGGGAGAAGAAAATTTAGCGGAAGACTCCTATTGATGAAATACATGCAGCCATCTTAAAACAAGGAAGCGGATATAGAGCTTTATTTCTTACTTATATCCTATTCCCCCTTATGTGTTTATGGCAGTAACCTCCAGTGTAGGGTCACCGTGATCGATTCCTGGCTCGTTTTTACTTTCACGGATTGCTTTTCGACCGTTTATAAAAATTAAAGTCAAAAACACAAAAAATTCACTTCTTTTTGCATTGTATGCATTCCGCAGTTCTGCAACGCTAGTAATACAATGTCAAATCACCAAATTTGCTGACGCCCGATGGCACATTTTTGTCGCTTCGCAAACCAAAAAAAGTGCTCTGCCCTTTCTATCCATGTTTGCCTTGATTAAGCCTCGATTGCATGGCGTGCTTCTGAGCAAACTATATGTTTTCGTGCCATAAGGTCTGCCACTGAGCTGTTCGTTCGAGATATAATGAGTGGGTATTAATACACTTTTAGGAACATGGGACAGAGAGAGATAGAAAGATTTTTGGGCTCAGTGGTTATTTCGCTCCATGGGTGGCATCCAACATTTAATGAATTATTAGTGTAATTGGACTTGTTGTTGTATTAGAGGACCATTCGTCTTACGTGAAATAAGTTGTTTGAAAGAAGAATGTCTTTCGGAAGAGGCTGGGATTCGAACACCGAACATTCCGATTTGGAAGCCAATACACTATCACTTGAGCCACGGCCACGCACAGTTGAGCAAATAAACCTGAAAAAACGTAGAGGTTGCCTAACGAAGATTTGTAGATACATCCCTACAATATTTATATTGCACAACATTCCAAATGAAGCTTTTGCTTTCCAACTCTTCTGTCCACATTAAGTTTAGTACCACCATCTGCGAAGACCGTACTTCCTACGAAAATGTTGAACCTCTTTACACTGTGTCCAATAATGTTTAGTTAAGAATTTGGAAAGTTCAAGATTTATCCTCAGGCCTATTCTAGGTTACGTTAGGTTAGGTGAGAGTGGCTGTCGGAAATACCAACCCACTTAGGCCTATTGGCCATTGTGATGCCACGTGGATCTATGATCGTCTTACTAATGGAACCAGTTTGAGCTTGTAATAAAGCGTAGGAGACTGTTAACGTCTATGTTTTCTAGGTCGTTTAGGTCGTTGTAGAAGAAAGCTCCTAGATGAAGCTTTCTTCTCTGGTAGAGAGCTGGATATGTACAGAGTAGGTGGAGGATTGTCTCCTCCTCTTCCTCGTCCATGCAGCTTCTACAGAAATCATTTGTAAAAGCGCCAAGCCTTCTTGCGTGCTTGCCTATGAGGCAGTGTCCGGTGATGGCACCTATTATGGCGCTGAGATGTTTCCTATTTAAAAGGATCAAACACTTAGAGCGATTCAGATCCAGCTTTGGCCAGATCTGTTTGGTTGCTAGACATGTTTGCCCAGCAGTCCACCTAAGGTCTGTTCTTTTATTGGCATCCAGGCTTATAGTAATATTAGTTTGCACGTAGCGATTGGTATACTACCCTTTTCCGGTAGAAAAGTTAGAGTGGTTCCAATTTTGGCGAGTTCATCGGCTCTGCAATTCCCTGGAATATCTATGTGGCCCGGCACTCAACAAAGGTGAATGTTGAACTGAACTGCCATCTCCGTGAAAGATGATCGGCATTCAAGGGCGATTTTAGAATATAATGAGACCGAGTCTAGAGACTTGATGACGGCCTGACTATCCGAAAAGATGCGGATATCCTTTGCAGATATCACGTTTTTATTCAGCCAGGGCAGAGCTTCTTTAATCGCTAAAAATTTGCGCCTGGAACAAGCTACAGTGATTTGGAAGACGGAAAGAGAGGCTCAGATTTAGCTTATCTGAGAAAACACCGCCATCAACTCCGCTATCGCTTTTAGATTCATCTGTGTAGAGATGGATTGACTTATCCTCCATGAAAACATCTTCCTCCAGAATGATGTAGAGGGGAAGCTTACATAGAAGTTTTTGTTAAACCAAAGTTCAGGTATGGTGTAATCGATGTTCTCTGTGAGGATTCCTAAGGTGTTAAGAATGCTGTCGTGGCCAAATGAATTACTTGTCCACTGTTTAGTCGCTTTAAGGCGAATAGGTGCAGTCGCAGCTACTTGCCTGCTGAAAATATCGAGGGGTGTCAAATGAAACAGAATGTCTAATGCCGCAGAGGGAGTAGACCGCAAGGCTCCCCTTGTGCATAGACATGCTCTTCTTTGGACTCTGATTAGTTTAATGCAGTTGACTGCATTTTCCAAGGCCGTCCACCAGACGACCACCGCGTAAGTAAGTATCGGTCTTATGATTGAGATGTGTAGCCAGTGGATTGATTGGTTGAAGGGCCCATTTATTCCCAATGGCTTTTTTGTAAGAGAATAAATCCATTGTAACTTTATTGACTCTTTCTTGAATGTTAGGTTTCCAGTTTAGTTTCCTGTCAAAAATGAGACCCAGATATTTTGCTGTATCGGAAAATACTAAACTGGTACCGTTTATTGAAGGAGGGTCTATAGTTGGAATTTTGTATTTCCTGGAAAAGACTACAAGATCAGTTTTATGGTGGTTTATTCCCAATCCAGAGCGATCTGCCCAGCGGGTTAATCTATTGAGATTTACTGAAGGAGTTCTTTAATGGTATTAAGATGCTTACCTGAGATGGCTATAGCAACGTCATCCGCATAGGCAATCATCCTGCCACCCCCCGCTTCCAGGTATATCAGTAATTCATTAACTACTAAGTTCCAGAGAAGGGGAGAGAGGACACCGCATTGCGGTGTACCTCTGTTGACACATCTTTTAGCAGTAATCTCACCCATTTTGGAGTTCATTATCCTGGTTTTTAGCCTTAGACCGATCAACTCCCCAAGTGAGTCGTCTACCTGCAGAGTTGACAACGCAGTCGTGATTGCGGATGTGTTGACGTTGTTAAAGGCGTCCTCTATGTCCAGGAACGCAACCATTGTGTACACTTTATATTGTAGGGATCGTTCGATAGTCAGAGAGTGTAAAGCCGTTTCCAACGACTTTCCTTTACAGTAGGCATGTTGAGCGTTGAAGTCTTGGATCAATTTTAGCTCGAATATGGATATCAATCAGTCGTTCTAGAGTTTTCAGAAGGAAAGATGATAGACTTATAGGTCCTTTGGGACAACATGAGAGCATTTTCCGGCTTTGGGAATGAATACTACATTGACTTCTCTCCATGACAGTGGAATGTGGATAAGTTCTACACAGCTCTTCATGATATTCTCTAGCATAGGCAGGATAATATCTGAGGACTTTGGAACTTGTCCGGACCAGCAGACTTGTATGGTTTGAACCTATGCGGCATCCAAAGCAGTTTGTCTCTTGTAATCAAACCACGAATTTTGGTCACGGCTGCAATAGTCCTATTTGGGATGCTACTGGCCGCGAATAGGGAGCTACCTGAAAAGTGGGTGTGCAGTAACAGGTTGAGAGATTCATCACTAGAGGTTGTCTAAGTGCCATCGGTTTTTTTTTCAAACAACTAGGCATCATAGGATTTGTAGAGAGGATTTTTCTTAGCCGCGATGTCACAGAATGATCTCCAGGATTGTCGGTTTGCCTTACTCAGTTATTTCTGGTATACTTTGAGGGATTCTTTGTATGAGTCCCAGTCAGTCACTTTTCTTGTGCTTTTTGCTACGTTTAAATGTTTTCTACAAGACTTTCTAAGCAGTCCCAGTGCTGATGTCCATCAATGTGGCTTTTTCTTGCCTCTAGGTTGAATAAGAGGGCAGGAAGCGGCCATAGCCTGATTGAGAGCTAGAGTAAATTCCTTGACTTGATAGTTAAGAGGATAGCGTATCTGACAGTATTCCTCTGTATTTTGGCCAATCAGTTTTACGGTAGTTCCGGAAAGCTGCTTGGCTGGGGGGAGCATCACTCAGGCTGAATTGGATGTATTTGTGGTCAAAAGGAGTGTTCAGACGATACCGTCCAGTTCATTAGCCTTTGAGTGATGCTGTCGGAGACAAGAGTGATATCTAGCACTTCCTGTCGGTTTCTAGTTATAAAAGTGGGCTCATTGCCAATATTGCAAATTAAGAGGTTAGCTCTTAAAAAAATAGTCAAAAAGTGACTCACCTCTATCATTGATGTCGGTACTGCCCCATACCGTGTGATGTGCGTTAGCGTCGCATCCGATTATGAGTCCAGTTTTTTGCCTTCCAGCTTCCAGTACCACCCTTTCTAGGTTATCACCAAGGAGAGGGTCCACATGGTCGTGGCCAAGGTAAGCCGATGCCAGCCAGTAGGAGTCTTTGGCAGTCTCTAGTCTGGCAACGGTTAAGTCGTGGTCACTGAGTTTGGGAAGTAGAAATACATTAAGGCTACGTTTCACTAATATACAAGTTCTGATCTTACCTTTGTCTCTTGTATAGAGCTGAGCGTATGCGGGTGTCCTAAGTCCACGAACCACGCCTTCTACAATCCATGGTTCCTGGATTAGGATTATGTCTTCTGCGTTTTTAGAAAGACGCAGGATGAGTGCGGCCGAAGCCTGTTTTGAGTAGTGGAGATTAATCTGGAGAAACCGTATCATTGCTACTGTTTTCCATAGTCGCCTCCACCACGGTGTTTTTAAGGTCCTTCGATTCTGAAGATGTGCCCAAAAGCTCATCTTCTATCTCTGATCGCGTAGGAACTCTCTTTAGTTCGTCATGGGTTTCCATTTCCGACAGGGTGTCAGAAGAGGAGACCGCACAGTGTGTGAATTCGCCCATCTAGCGGAATTTAATTAAAAAAACAACTTGCACAGATTGATGTAAAAACCGGTTTTGCTTGCAGCTTAAACCTTCTACTAAGCGATTATTAATGAACTGTTATGTGGGAGTCATGTAAAACAAAAATAAATGGTCTTGAAGTTGGAGTTGCTTATAATTTCAGTGAAAATTGGCTTGTGAAGGTAGTTTTGATTTTATTTTTTTACGAGTGCTTAGTGTGTTATTTATTGAAAGTTTTGTTTGTATTTTATAAAAACGATATCAAGAAATTGGAAAGTAAGTAAAATTATATTCCATACGGTGTTTATATTATTTTTTTTTGTTAATTTTTTTTATTTTTTTTTGCCATTTTTTGCATTTATGAGAGAAAAACTAAGTATTCAGTGTTGGTCGGATGGGAGACTATATGCATTTTAAAGCCTAATATCTGTTCTATTATTTAGCGCTTTAAGTTGCTGCGCATAGGTGCGACTTTCGACTTGGCTTTGAAACATTAAGTAACAGTCGTACTAAGTTTCATCCAATGTGTTGTGATTTTGTTACTTATATTGTGTATCTCCTAATTTTCGTCTTTGGTTGTACATATGTACATGTTGCACTTTTTAAGTGTATAGGATTTTGATACAAGGTATTTTTCATAATTTTCAGAATGGCTTTCGCAATGGCAAAAAAAAACAAATTTTTGAGGTTTGGATTTCCAAAATCCAAATAAAACTTAAGGAATTGTCTTTGGGATGTGACGGATCTCAGCAAAAGACATTTAAACAAAAATATACATCTGAAGAATGTTTCGATGGAAACCTTTTCAGCATTTCGATGGTTCTGGTTCAAATGTACTTTTTTAAAAAGGAGCTTAAGACTATACTTTGGCAAAATCCTACCTCCTCGTCAACAAGATACTGCCGCCCCATTAAGCTTGTCGTTGCAAAGGAAACAAGAGACTTGATAAAACAGGAAGTTGATCAAATCGTTGAGCAAATAAATGCATTATCAGCTGTTGAAATTCATGAGGAAGAATTTCATATTGCAGTAAAACCAATTTTTTTACTAACAATGGTAGATGGTAAAGTGTGCACTGCCTTGTCACCTGTGACTTCATCATCTCAAACATGTTACATATGCGGCGCAAAGCCACCTGAGTGAATAATGCCAGTATTATTTACAGAAAGTCTGAGAATCTGTTTTCAATGTCTTTTGGGCTAAGTCCTCTCCATTCTTGGATTCGATTCAACGAACGTATCCTTCACATTGCATACAGGCTTGATGTGAAGGTTTGGCAAGTCAAAAACCAAGAAAATAAGGAAAAATGCAAAGCCAGGAAAAAACTTATCCAAGACAGATTTAGGAAGGAAACTGGCTTACTCGTTGATATGCCAACCCAACAAGCTGGGAATACGAATGATGGGAATATAGCAAGGCGGTTTTTCCGAGACGAAGAGAAAACAGCTGAGATAACTGGTATTGATATAGAGCTTATAAAAAAGTCCCATATTATTTTAGAAGCTCTGGCGTCTGGGTTTCCGATTAATTTAGATGCTTTTGACATATGTGCGACAAGGACTCGGGATTTGTATCTTGAGAAGTACGGGTGGTATAATATGCCAGTTAGCGTCTATAAAGTATTGTTTCATGGCAGACAAGTGATTGCTTCTAGTATTCTTCCGATTGGTCAACTTTCAGAGGAATCGCAAGAAGCTAGAAATAAAGATAATAGAAAATATAGCGAACTATTTACAAGAAAAACTTCGCGGTTGGACACAACGACAGATCTTCTTCATAGACTGTTGATAACTTCAGACCCTTTACTAGCAAGTCTTAGGTGCATTCCGAAAATTAAGAAAAATTTTATTGAACACGAAGTCCTGGAGCTTTTAAATGTACCAACCTAAAATAGAAAAGTATAGAAAAGTTCTTTTAGAGTCTGTTTTGCGCTAAAATATGAATGATTCTTTACTTAATGTATGTATTTAATGACTATTTTTAATAAATGTTAGCAAATATTAACACCAAACTTTTCTCTGTGAGCGTTATTCACTTATGTGTAAAAAACGTGTACTTTCAGAACTCTGTTCATCAAAAATTTGGCAAAGTATATAAAATACTGTAGTTTAATTTCATACTTTAGATATTTATGATGAATCCTAAAAAAAAAATTATCAAAAAGCTTAACTTATAAGTGCTAATAATTTAATTCAGTTAGATGAGCGAATTCTCACACTGTGCGACGGCTTGATAGTCAACTCGGACAGATTGGAGTTGTCGCTATCCATTTCTGGAAAGGATATCGACGCTCCGAGATCCAAGGTTGTGTTATCAGATATTAAAGGAGGAGGAGGTTGCTTATCAGCATCCAGCTCATCCTTTTTGTATACCCTTAAATGTATGGACTCGAATCCGAACCGAATCATGCCTTTCGTCTGTGCCAGAGGATTAAGGGATTCCTTATTGATCACGATTAACGCGCATCTATAAGAGCTCGTGACTTTCCAGTCATGAGTCGAAAGAGTCGGGTTACTGAGCCGGATGATTTCCAGAATACTTTCTGGAGAGGAGGGTTCGGCTGGGATCCAGGTACGAGTTCGAAGTCTACTAGGAATGTCTTCCTTAGACTCGACCTCGAGTTTTGCACCTGGCCAAATCTCTCCTAAACCACCTACGGCCTTGGTGAAGACATCTCTGGTTGGAACACGCTATGAGTTTGACATGGCCTTGGTGCCAGCCAGCGTCGCTTGTGATAGGAGGTGGTCCGGGGTTTTCCCGCATGATGGCCAAGAAGTTGCTCGAAAGCTTCAGCTTGACCAGCTGCCACCGTTCAGGTGTAATGGAACCGTCGGTATCGATCCTATCGATCACCGCGATCACTATTGCGTCCTTTAGAATTTCACTGAAAGACCTCAGAAATGTTGTGGCGGCATCAGCTTAAAGAATTGCAAGAATATTTTTTTGGGTAATTTGACTCACCAATCATACAAAAAAAAAAAAAATTAAAATAAATAAATAGAATGCAGTTTACGAACATACACATATGTATGAACGTACGTTCTGTTCTCATTGCGAAATTCTAGCCTAATTGGTATAATTCCCGACATGTCATTTCGAATATCAAAAAAAAAACGATATAACAAGATCGTAATTTAATGATATAAAAGCACGTACAATTTTTTAGCATCTCTCTTTTGCTGACAGACTTTTGTCTTATTAGGCCAAGCGTATATACATATAACTACGGATTACACTGGCTAGAGCAGATCACAAATTTGCCAAAAAGCTCTAAGTGCTTGGCTGTATAATATAAACTCCAGTGCGAAATTTCTTCGCGTTTTGCTATTTCAAATTATTATTAAAAATTGTATACCTACTTATTTGACTATATCTACATATAAAAATAAAAGTGTCATCAAATTGTG
Organism: Volucella bombylans; assembly: GCA_949129095.1. NCBI lineage: Eukaryota > Metazoa > Arthropoda > Insecta > Diptera > Syrphidae > Volucella > Volucella bombylans. The sequence continues at coordinate 63,261,892 of OX422144.1, read as the reverse complement.
CAAGCCTACAAAAGTGCAAAAGCACATTCGCGTTATTGTACGAGAATCGAAAGATTAATTTTACACATATATATCAACTCTACCATGCCGGTTTCTCTAGAAGTAACAGTATCACCAGAACAGCAAGACAACAGGACCAAATAGAACAGCAGATACCTTCAGTAACAATAGTGTATTGTTTCTTGTGAACAGTTTTAAAGTTTTTTTTTAACTTTTTCAAAATAGTGTTATGCAACTGTACAGTTCTGTACATGTTTACAGAATTAGTAACACAGTTACCGTACTGCTACTATAATTCTTTTAATATTATTCTAATTTTCCTAACATTTTATAATCATTCAATTTAATTAGAAATATAACTACGCACATACATACATATATGTATATGTTATGTACCTATACATACATTCGCAGAAAAATGTACGCAACCTAATTAATATTTTTTTTGTAAAGCCAAACAAAGTTAGAATCCTTGCCGAACTATCGGTGTTTGTCATTCCTCATTATTTCCCCTTCAACATGGCATGATTTTTTTGTAGTGAAGAAAGAGCTGCAGCAAGATCCCACCCCTCCGACGAGCTAAGCCCGTGCAATCGCAAGCATGCCAACTGCTGCGCAAACGCCAGGATCGTATTCCATCTACGAAATCATTTTCCTCCTCTTCGCCACAAAATGGCGCCCAACGTGTGGGGCCCGAAAGGGACTCGTACCATCTAAAATGTCAGCAAAACGGACGGATTCATTCCCTGTAATTTGGTATTCACATAGTGGTATGATTTCCCAAAACAAGGCCTATAAAAGGTATATTTTTATATACTACAACTAACTTATTTGCGATGGTTAGTTTTTTTTTGTCTGTATTTGCGTTTGTCACAAATACAATTATATTTAGATTAGTTAAACTTTTTCGAACTTTAGTTTTAGGAATAACGTTTACGAGTCCAAGTAGTATAGAAGTACCACTTTGTACTAGGATCTTGAGTTACCGTAAACAGTTGCCTATAACAAATTTCATGTTATTGAATACATATTTGAGTCGTTATGATTGCTTAATAGTCCAAATATAAACATAAACCGGTTCAAAAAAATAATCTATTTGAATGTATTTCCCCTATTTTAGTTTCTATGTTTTCTAAATATCATGAAAATTTTGTACAGATCACACCTACACTTGTACTTAGCCCTTAGCGTATTCTCACGTTATCAAGCTATTTTTGTTTTTTTTTACTTTTGCATCTTTTCCTTCCAACATTCATTATGAGTAAAAACAATTCTTCCACTGGAGCTGTACCAAAACAGTCCAGGAGCATAACAACACGCTCACAAACATTGCGGATCTCTGACACACCTACCAATCGATTCTATAATAATTTTCAACCCTTAACACATTCTCCAATAAATACGACAACGACCACTAGTTATGTAACTTGTGAATCTGAAACTTACCTTGACTCCAATATAAACAATTCCCTTCAAGCCTATCTGCCACAAGTATCCAATAGTGTGGTTACAACAAGTACGAGTACCTCCACTACCACAGTAGGTAGTGTGAGACAACCAATTGCGTCCTCACAAATTCATAATATCGATAACCAAAATAAGAATACACAACATCTTCCACTTGTTTATCAGCATGTTGACGAGTTCTTAAATGTTGCACATTCAAATATAACGAATGTGACCAGCAACTCTAGACCAGCTGAGTCGGTAACAAATAACGATCAACCAGAACGTATCTCAATCAATACAGCAAATGCTAGACAGTTTGACATGCACATTCGTCAAGTAGTCAATGATACTTTGGGAATGTTGCTACCGGTTTTGGTCAAAGACAGCATAGACAAAGCACTGTTACCGCTTATAAGCGATCGCAACAAAAACACTGAATATGTTCATGAATTCACCACACCGAAAAATATTCGAAACCCTGAGCAAAATTATGCGTTTCATAATCAGCTTCCAGATAACTTATCCAACATAGATTCTCTGAATAGCTTTGGTGTAAATAGAATATTTCCTAATGAGAGATTAAGCCAACCAAGATCGACTGATTGCTTGTCGTATCGGTTAGATCATTGGGGATTGAAATTCGATGGTTCTTCCAAAGGTATTTCAGTTGAAGATTTTGTCTTTAGAGTAGACATGCTTAAATGCAATTATAATTGCACATGGAGCGATGTTTTAATGAACTTTCATCATTTATTGTCAGGAACAGCACAGGAATGGTATTGGCAATTTCTAAGAGGAAATCCTCGAGGTGATTGGCCAAGCTTACGCCGTGCGTTGGTAAGACAATTTCGAATTCACGAAAGCGATTTTGAAATTATTAAACATATTATGGATAGAAGACAACAATCTCGGGAAAGCTTTGAAGATTTTTTCAATGTCATCCTGCAGTTAAAGAGTCAATTGCGTCAGCCTATTAGAGACAATGAACTTATTCAAATCCTTCGTACGAATATAAGTCCGAAACTGATGAATTTTATATATCCAATGAAAATCCATACCCTTGATCAGTTCAAGGATGAATGTCGTCGAGCAGAAAGAGTTATACAAAACAGATTTAGTATCCACAATAGAAATTTGCCTTTTCAGTACGTTCACGAATTAGAACTTAATAGTGATCATGAGGATGATCAAGAGTACGGATATAATATCTCAGCAATTTCCAACCATAATAGAGTAACTCCTTATAAAGACAGTAAAAGGAAAACACTTCAACAGAAAACACTGAAATGCTTTAATTGTAAATGTCAAGGTCATATTTTCACGGATTGTCCATCACCTGTTGACAAACTCTTTTGTTACAGATGTGGTTTAGACGGGGCGACTGTTCTAAATTGCACACAGTGCAATCCCGTAAAGGAAAACCGAAAATCGAACGTGATGACAACCGGGGAATCACGTTCGACGCAGACGATCCCGGAATAAGAACAGCGGATGCGTGCACCAGTACAGAACCATTCTTTTCTAAATCAAACAATTCTGTTCTGGAACAACAAAATTCCTTGGGTAGATCAATGAAATCTTATTTTAGAGATTTATCTTATGAAGAGCGACTCAAACAATATAATCGGTTGCGATCAAAAATATTCCACATAGAGGAACTAAAACTAGTTGACAATAAAAATACGTTTTTTAAAACTCGCTTACGTTACAAGAAAAGAAAAGTTTTCAAACAAATAATTTCCAGTTGTTTCCTCAACGACAACTTAGATTCACGGCCATACGCTAAGATAAAAATTTTTGACAAAGAGATGATAGGTTTACTTGATAGTGGGGCTAGCATTTCTTGCCTTGGTAAAGACTGTTTGAAGGTTGTGAAAGATCTGCATATTCCAATTCTTAATTTCTCATCATTTATTCGAACGGCTGATGGAAAACACCAGTCAATTGTAGGTCGAATAAATGTCGAAGTACTTTTCAACAACCAGCAGGAGAGAGTAGATTTTTATTTAATACCATCACTCGCCCAACCTCTCTATTTGGGAATTGACTTTTGGCGAAAGTTTCAAATAGCACCAAATTTAATCAGCGGAATTGAGCTGCATTCAAATATTAGTAATGATAACAAAGAAGATGAGAAACAATTTATTGAACTGACAGAATCTGAAAGTTGCAAATTAGAGGAAGTGGTTAGAAAGTTTCCATCCTTCACCAAGCTTGGTTTAGGAAAAACAAACCTAGAAAAACATGTGATTGATACCAATGATGCCCAGCCAGTTAAGCAAAGGCATTATCCTGTGTCACCACCTATCCAGAAGATGATTTACGACGAATTGGATCGCATGCTTTCTTTGGGAGTTATTGAAGAGAGTCAAAGTTCGTGGAGTTCACCCATTGTTTTAATTCGAAAGCCTGGAAAGAACAGACTGTGTCTGGACTCTCGGAAAGTGAACTCGCTCACAAAGAAAGATGCGTATCCCCTTCCCCACATTGAGGGTTTGTTAAGCCGTCTGGAAGACACACATTACATAAGTAGTGTGGATCTGAAGGATGCATTTTGGCAGATTCCTCTGGAGGAAGGATCCAGAGAGAAAACGGCCTTCACTGTGCCAGGACGACCTCTTTATCAATTTACTGTCATGCCTTTTGGGTTGTGTAATGCAGCTCAAAGGATGTGCCGGTTAATGGATAAAGTGATCCCCAGTGCACTCAGAGAACAAGTTTTTGTGTATCTGGATGACTTGTTAATCATCTCGAAGGATTTTTGCAGTCACATGGATATTTTGGAAAAGGTTGCAAACTGCTTAACAAAAGCAAATTTAACTATCAATGTAGAGAAATCCCATTTTTGTTTTAAAGAGCTCAAGTACTTAGGATACATTGTCGGAGGCGGTCATTTAAAACCAGATCCAAGTAAAATATCTGCAATTAAAGAGTTCCCAGTTCCCACCTCACAGAAACAAGTTCGAAGGTTTCTTGGATTATGTGGATGGTACCGGAGATTCATACGCAATTATGCTTCTGTAGCCTGTTCTTTAACAGATACTTTGAAGAAAAATAAACCTTTTGAAATGACTTCCGAAGCATTAACATCTTTTGACGCTCTCAAAACAGCTCTTATTTTAGCACCAATTTTATCCAATCCAGATTTCTCCAAGCCTTTCATTATTCAATGTGATGCCTCAAGCTATGGTATTGGTGGCGTATTGTATCAACTCGATGACGATAAAAATGAAAAGCCGATAGCGTTTTTTTCCGAAAAATTCAATAAGTGCCAACGCAACTATAGCGTAACAGAACAAGAGTGTTATGCTGCAGTTAAGGCGGTGAAAAAGTTCAGACCTTATGTCGAAGGATCAGTTTTCACGATTGTGACCGATCACGCCAGCCTAAAATGGTTGATGGGCCTACAAGATCTAAGCGGTAGATTGGCACGATGGTCGCTAAAATTACAAGCTTTTACTTTCGACATAAAACATCGCAAAGGTGCCCAAAACGTAGTGCCAGACGCTCTTTCCCGTGCGTTCATCGAAGCATTATCTGAATCCAATCCCTTAATAGACCTGTCATCGGTAGAAGTCAACTCACCAGAATACCTCGAACTTAGATCAGCAGTCCTGAAAAATTCTGAGAACTTTCCGAAATTGAAAGTAGACAATGGACTTATTTATAAAAAGGCCGACCTAAGCGATGATAACCAGCTTACTGAATTTCAGTGGAAACTTTGGGTACCTGCCAAACTAACCCAAAACTTAATTGAAAATTACCACATTCCACCAAACTGTTCCCATGGAGGAATAACAAAAACTCTATTTAGGCTCAAAGAATTGTTTTACTGGCCGAATATGACCATAGATGTACGAAACTTCATTCGTAATTGCACTATTTGTAAAGAAAACAAACCTGCTAATTCCATCTTAAGACCTCCTATGGGCTCACATCAAGTAATCAATAGACCATTTCAAAAACTGTATATTGATTTCATGGGACCATATCCTAGAACTAGAAAAGGCAACGCTTTTGTTCTCATAGTTTTAGATGCCTTTTCAAAATATGTCTTTCTTAAAGCCTTACGAAAAGCAAACACCAGCTCGGTTATCGACTTTCTCGAACAACAGATTTTCCATCAGTATGGTGTACCCGAAATAATACATAGCGACAACGGCAGACAATTTGTATCTAAAGATTTCCAATCCTTTTTATCAAAATTCGGTTGCGGTCATATCCGAAACGCAGTGTACTCTCCACAAGCAAACGCTTCAGAGAGGGTAAACCAGTCTATTTTGGCGGCTATAAGAAGTTATATAGGAAAAGACCAAAAAGATTGGGATCGACACCTTTTTGAAATACAGCAGGCTCTGTGCACCTCAGTCCATAGTTCTACTGGAGTTACCCCTTACTATTGTTTATTCGGCCAACAAATGACAACACACGGGGGTATGTACAAACTTTTGCGAAGTTTAAAGGCACTCGATGATGGGGAATTTGTTTGTCTTCCACCTGACATTAAGCTCAGAATCATACGAGAAAAGGTAAAACAAAATCTTAAGCTTGCTTACGAACGTAATCGGGATGCATATAATCTCAGAAGCTCAAAAATAATCTTTACTCCAGGTGATATAGTCTATAGACGAAATTTCGGATTAAGCGATGCCTCAAAGCATATTAATTCAAAACTGTGCCCAAAATTTTTGAAATGCAGAATTACAAAAAAAATTGGAACGTCAATGTACGAAGTTGAAAATTTTGACGGCAAAAAGATTGGTGTATTTCATGCTAAAGATTTACGAAAATAATTCCGAATATTTTACACTAGGGTCATAGGTCGATTGCATATTAAAAGTTCATTAGAAAATGGCGTTTTCGTGTCTTAACAAAACGTGAGACGATTTATTAATTCACGACTTTGTGGCGGCATCAGCTTAAAGAATTGCAAGAATATTTTTTTGGGTAATTTGACTCACCAATCATACAAAAAAAAAAAAAATTAAAATAAATAAATAGAATGCAGTTTACGAACATACACATATGTATGAACGTACGTTCTGTTCTCATTGCGAAATTCTAGCCTAATTGGTATAATTCCCGACATGTCATTTCGAATATCAAAAAAAAAACGATATAACAAGATCGTAATTTAATGATATAAAAGCACGTACAATTTTTTAGCATCTCTCTTTTGCTGACAGACTTTTGTCTTATTAGGCCAAGCGTATATACATATAACTACGGATTACACTGGCTAGAGCAGATCACAAATTTGCCAAAAAGCTCTAAGTGCTTGGCTGTATAATATAAACTCCAGTGCGAAATTTCTTCGCGTTTTGCTATTTCAAATTATTATTAAAAATTGTATACCTACTTATTTGACTATATCTACATATAAAAATAAAAGTGTCATCAAATTGTGCAAGCCTACAAAAGTGCAAAAGCACATTCGCGTTATTGTACGAGAATCGAAAGATTAATTTTACACATATATATCAACTCTACCATGCCGGTTTCTCTAGAAGTAACAGTATCACCAGAACAGCAAGACAACAGGACCAAATAGAACAGCAGATACCTTCAGTAACAATAGTGTATTGTTTCTTGTGAACAGTTTTAAAGTTTTTTTTTAACTTTTTCAAAATAGTGTTATGCAACTGTACAGTTCTGTACATGTTTACAGAATTAGTAACACAGTTACCGTACTGCTACTATAATTCTTTTAATATTATTCTAATTTTCCTAACATTTTATAATCATTCAATTTAATTAGAAATATAACTACGCACATACATACATATATGTATATGTTATGTACCTATACATACATTCGCAGAAAAATGTACGCAACCTAATTAATATTTTTTTTGTAAAGCCAAACAAAGTTAGAATTCGTTAAAAAAAAAAAAATAATAATAATAAAAAAAAAAAAAAGAAACAGACAAATATGTATATATGTATATCAGACAGAAAAACAGCGGATTGTGCACAATCTACAGTTCAAGACTTCAAGCCATTAAACGTGAGTACCTATATCTTTTTATATCCTTTCTTTGGCTCTTTATGGATTTTTTTTTCCTTTTAATACTACAGTTTTTTGTCCCAAATTTGCATTTAATTACATACGTAAATTAAATACTATCCTACTTATGTACCTACTAATACTTATATATTAATACTTATATTGGATTAATTTTTTTTTGCTCCTACTATTTACAACTTAAACGCGAATTTCCTTTTTGTTACATGTATGAGTAAATACGGATAATGTTTATCTAATATCTAATATCTAATTTCCTTATTCTTAAAGTAATTGAATGAATAATATGCTACTTATTATTATATAGTATTGTAATAAACAGTTTACAAAATGAAATACAAAATTTGTATTAATTGCTATGTAGATATGTCTTAAATTTAATTGAGTTAACAACTTAAGGGCAGTGCAAGTGTTGTGTAAGGGACTTTTCCTAGTAACGCATTGTGAGAAAGGGAATTAGTCATGGTGCAAGTCATACTTGCAGGGGGAGGGTTTTCTCAGATGTTAGCAACACCCATAACATCACTTCAGATCAAGTACATATTTTCATAAAAAAAATCTTTTCTTATCCCAACATTTCAACTTCCTTGCCGAACTATCGGTGTTTGTCATTCCTCATTATTTCCCCTTCAACATGGCATGATTTTTTTGTAGTGAAGAAAGAGCTGCAGCAAGATCCCACCCCTCCGACGAGCTAAGCCCGTGCAATCGCAAGCATGCCAACTGCTGCGCAAACGCCAGGATCGTATTCCATCTACGAAATCATTTTCCTCCTCTTCGCCACAATGTGCTGTTGGATGGCCCAGGGGTTTTGGAACTATGTGTTTTGGGCCTCTTGGAAACCGGCACGGTTTCCTCCAAAGATCTCTGGTGCTTGGAGGAGCCTTTTAAAATTTTGGGAGCAGTGGCCAGGCTAATCCTTAGAACGGGTCGTATGACACCTTGATCGCTGGAGAACAGTGGAAGCAGTGGGTAATCCGCCTTTTAGGATGTTTAGCCCACTCAACCTTGCTCTTTATGTCCGCACTTCTCTCAACCTCCGGAATGTATCCGAAGGTTTTCATAATGCGTGAAGCATTTCGGCGTCTTGTATAGAGCGCCTTAGATGGATCTTGCCGATGCAGCTGAACTCCAGATTCCTCCTTGCGGGGAGGAGTTTTGGTAGCAGCAACAAGTCCGTGGCCTGCCGCAAACTTGCTGCTGCTAGGGGTAGAGGAATTGAGGACTGAGGAAGAGGACTGTGGCAAGCCGTAGTCCTAGGCTTGCCACAGTCCTAACACTCCCTGAATCTTTATTTTTAGGCTCGTTGCGTTTGCCTTTAGAGGATGGTTCACCCTGGCCTGCCACAGTTTTTCCTCCTCTCGACAAAGCAGGATCCTTCCCGGTAGTCGGTGCAGTCACTGTTTTACCGCCCGGTATTAAAAGATTACCGGCCTCGGATTTTGTTTTGAAGGTTTTATGCATAGTATGGTCCCACGAGTAGCGGAGAAAGTGGTGTCCATCTGTACAGAGATCCGCCGTATACAGATAAGGTTAGCTAATCCGGAGGTCGCCAGGTATCCGGATACACAGTTCGCGACTGAGCTATTTTTGGAGATGGAGCACGGGTCGGATGACACCTTGATCCAGCGCAGGGGAAGAAGGGAGTGCTTTGGGAGTTGGGGAGTGGGGGGAGCATCCTTTGGTTTCAGAACTCGTCTGGAGAATTTCTTCTCGAGATTCATTGACCCTACTCAGCCTCTATAACTCGACAAGTTCGATGCTCGCGATAAAAGACAGGCCTATTCCAGCTCGTTTATCAATTTGTCAGACGTTTGGCGTGGGTTCATATTTTGTGCGGTAACAAATGATATCATATTACAAGAAATCACAGGCCTCTTTTAACCCACTTTATATAACTAACCCCATTGTGTTAAATGCGACACTAAGCAACTACATTTTGCTATTAAATATTTTTGAACAGATCCACAAGAAAGTCTGTTAAATTCACAAATCCTACATTCCGTTTGGGTGGAGTATTTTAAAGAGGCAATAGTTACATTATTACTGGTAGTCGGGATATGAAGTCTGCGGCGAATTTCTAATTTTTCACTCATTTCTGACCGCATCTACTTCTGCTTTTTCAGCTCGATGTGCTACTGTAACCAAGGCATATGTTTCATCATACTTCGATAGAATTTTCCCATTTTTATGCGGTTCAGGAGCCTGTGCTCGCTTTCACTTGAAATCTTGTCCGCGATCTTTCGACAAGGTTTTCCGCTCAGGTAACGAGAACATTTTTCACAGTACTTGAATGCATGGTGCTCTTGGTTATTTCCGTTTTTGTCCCTGGTTCGTGTTATACTTTCTATGGACAGCTGTAATGATAAGTCAAAAAATAGCAACCATAAGGTCGTTATATCCTTAGACTCTAATTTCGATTTTATACTTGTATAGTGTATTCAAAGTTTCTAAATGAAGATCCATCATCAAAACCAAGGTATCGTCATTGCATGTTGTATTATTAACATCTTTTAATTGCATATAGAAGTTCTCTTTATCTTCTCCTGTTTGAAAGTTCAAAGGGGCGTATCATTTTGATAATCATAAGATTTCTTACTCTTGTCCCAAATCTAGTCATATGATGCATTTGCATGCATTTAGCATAAACAGTAGTCCTATTTCAAGTACACGCTTGGATGATTTTCGCAAGTAGAGTCCGGCAATGTTACCTGTTGGAGACTAAAACTCGCGTCGCACCACCCCAATTTAGCTCCGAAACATCTAAATTGTACCGCATAAAATCATTTTCTAATTGCAGAAGTCTTGCATAGAGAGGACCTTTTTGTCCACACTCTAGAAGGGTTTTCACATTCCAGAAGCCAATCCTTGTCCAGCTACCATAGTCAAAAAACATGGCCATCGTAGCTGTCTAGAGGATTTTCATGGCTAAGTCAGAGCTTCTGAAGAGAACAGACAGACAGATAGTGGCATAATAGCTTTTCATGGACCTATAGTAACTGTTGTAGCCGCGCAAGGGCTACTTTATGTTAACATCATTGAACATCTTCACAAATTAAAGGAAATTCGATCGGCAAAACCTCTGGCAATCTCCTGTGATTGAAGCCTTTCGACGTCAAATTAAGTTACTAAGGATACATTTATTTTTTCTATGCTCAAGATAAATAGTATAGCTCTTTGAAGTAATCCATTCGCGGTTTATTTCCTATTTCGAATTTTCAACGTAAAGCCAAAATGATACTCGAAAATGCATTTCAACTTCAATATTATAAATTAAGAACGAGTTAACTTGAGATTGAAAAGACATTTAATACGGCTCAAATATGAGCCTTTTATAACAAACTTATTACATACATATGTATCAATATAATATTAAATAACGATTTCACTACAGCATTAAGCTTAATTTATAAAACAGGATTCGTAAGTAGGTACCATATATTTTATGTTAATGAAAGCATCCTCACCACCATGCATTTCCAGAACCTGGAGTGTCTCATCAATTAAATCTCCCAAATTCAAATTATTCTTCTGACTGTAATCAATTTGATCTCCGCAATTCACTAAAAGATACAAATATGCATGTTAGATATATTTTAAGTATTAATATCTTAATATCCAGAATCACGAATCACGATAGCTTACAATTTTTAACTTTGTATGAGTTAAACGTCGGTAACAACTGACGGTAGAAAGGTACTAAAGCAGGTCCAACTAAGTCTGCTGACATCACCAATTGTTGAAGGATTTTTAAAGTTGTACACATAACTTCTAATTTGTTTGTACTTAGAGCATCTAAAAATTAACTGTTTGGATGAAATCTAACTACAAATTTATACTATAAGAACTTGCTTTTAATCGGTAGTATTAGTTGAGGTATAACCGGATGAATCTTATCGCCGCCATGTGCCAATAGATCCAATATCCCTTGGCGAGCGTACGTTTTATATGGGTGCTTTGTCTCAGAGAGACCATCAAAGAAAAGAGGTAAATAAAGACTGTAGTCCAGTTTTTCGATATCCACCTATAGTAAAGAAAAAGAACCAAAGGACACGAGTACATATAATAATTTCATTTTAGAAATTTTGAAACTATCGTTCGATTAAGTAGACCATCTTTCTAAAAATTACCTCTGTGTATTTGTAAAATATTGTGATAACCACTTAAATGTGAGCAGCGACATCTAGATTCACAGAGCAGAAAATGTCGATACTCGAAGACCAGAAGATTTCATACTGGAATAACAAAGTGGAATCGAATTTTCTAGCAAATTGGAAATTGTATGGGACGCTGGATGGCGAGGATTGTTCTCGAAGTATGTCATTCGAGTATAAATACCAGCATCCCCAAGGTATGCAAATGAGTTCTAAAGTGTAATTTGAAGTGTTAATTAGGAGAAGTGATTAAGTGGTCTAAGTAAAAGATAAGAAAAGTATAAGTGGTTGAGAAATTGGATTGTACTGAGGGAAACAATTAAATAGTGAATTGTAACTGTACTGAATAAAGGGATTTGTATTGAAAAGAATGAGTTCTATCATTTGTACCCACACAAACATTTTACATTGGTGTCAGAAGTGGGATAGGACTTATTGTGTGTAAAAAAAAAAAAACTGTGTTTTCTGACTATTTGAAAAAGCTAGAATGGGTCGAAAACTATTGCAGTTGACCCTCGTCCAACTCAAATCCGAGTTGAACAAGAGAAGCCTAAGCGCCAGTGGAGGAAAAAGTGACCTGGTGCTCCGACTTCAGGAGGCTTTGAACAACGAGGGATATGATCCTGATGCATACTCCTTTGATGTTGACGAGGATGGACAGACAAGTACCGGCAATGACATGGCTGCGATGATGCAACTCCTCTTGTTAAAAATGGACGAACAGAAGAACAGTCTGGAACAAAAAATGGATGAACAAAAGAAAAATCTAGACGAGCAGAAGAGCAGCATTGAACAAAAATTCAACGAACAAACCAACAATCTGCTCGGTCTTCAACAGAAAATGGACGAACAAAAGAATAATCTGGAAGAACAAAAGAACATTCTCCAGCAAAAATTCGAAGAAATCGATGACAAATTTGAAAGAATAGAGAAGAACGTTGATGACAAATTTGATAGAATAGAGAAGAATGTTGGCGAAAAATTCGAAGAAATGGACAGCAAAGTTCAGCAACTGACAAAAGAGCTCGACACAGTGCGAAAACAGAAACTGCGAGAATGTTCTTTAAGCGGTCCAAGGAGAAAAGAGTTGAAACCTCCCTCATTCGATGGCCAGACCTCATGGTCTACTTATAAGAAGCAGTTTGAAATGGCTGTCTGTGCAAACGACTGGGACAATGAGGAAAAGTGCTTTGCCCTAGCAATGGCCTTACGCGGTCCTGCGGCAGAATTGTTACAAATAATCGATATCGAAAAGAATAGAGACTATATGGCTTTAATGCAGGCTATCGAGAAACGGTTTGGGGATAGCCACATGCGAGAGGTTTACAAGGTTCAATTTCAAAGCCGTATGCATCAACGAGGAGAAACACTGCAACAGCTCCAAGCAGACTGGCATATTTGTCATATCCCACCGCAGGCCAAGAAATAATCGACGAAATGGCAAAGGACGTGTTCATCAGGGGAATCGCAGATTTGGAGCTACAGTCAGCTGTAAGGATGTCAGGGAAAAGAACCCTTGCTGAAGCACTTGCCTTCGCTCTGGCGATGGAAGCATCCAATCAGGCTTCCAAAGGAATGTATTTCATTAAAGAAATAGTATCTGGTGAATGCTCCTGCTCAAGACCAACTACTATGCAACGAAATATCCCGCGGGAGAGACGAAGGATGCGCTGCTGGAACTGCGATAAAATAGGACATCTGCAAGGGCATTGTAAAGAACCGGTACGACGAGAAGGATGCCTTCACTGGGGTTACAGGCAAATAGAAAGAAAAACCAGCAGAAACGGCTACCAAGAAACCGGTAAAATTTCCAGAAGCCATCAGTTAGGAAATGCTTACTTCGCGGGGCAGAAGTCTGTAGCAGGAGTCGACTCCAGGGTAATTATCCCAGTCTCACAGGTAAAACAATGCAATGAAAGCCTCCCAGCAAAAGTAGTCAGTGGTAAAGAAGCGAGAGAACAGGCAACTATCCAAACGATCAGGACTGAGCCAATAGAGGGTTGGAGTATAGACGAAATCCGTTCCTCCCAACAGGCAGACAATGACATCGAACCAATATTGGCCTGGAAGGAACACGAGGAAAAACCAAGCTGGCAGCAGATATCAGATCGGAGCCAAACTCTGAAGGCATACTGGGCACAGTGGGACTCGCTTTTTGTGCAAGATGGATTGCTGAAGAGAAAATGGGAAAGTACAGATGGGACAACATCTCGTATGCAGCTAATAGTGCCACGGTCCAGAGTCAGCCAAGTACTCCATGAAATACATGACGGAATCTCAGGAGGCCATTTGGGAATAAACAAGACGTTGGAAAAGGTAAGGGAACGTTTCTATTGGCTAAGCGCTAAACAAGATGTCGAGAATTGGTGCAAAAAGTGCATAAGATGTGCGGCTACCAAGGGTCCAAAAGTAAAACCATATTGACAAATGCAACAATACAATGTCGGAGCACCTTTCGCACGAATAGCCATCGACATCGCTGGGCAGTTTCCCGAAACCTTTAATGGTAACCGATATACCCTCGTGGTCATGGATTACTTCAGTAAGTGGCCGGAAGTGTTTCCCATCCCAAATCAAGAGGCTAAGACCGTAGCCGAACAGATAGTCAACAACTGGGTGAGCAGATTTGGGGTCCCAATGGAGCTGCACTCTGATCAAGGGCGAAACTTTGAATCAAAAGTCTTCCAGTAAATATGCCAATATTTGGGAATAAGAAAGACAAGGACAACGCCACTACACCCACAATCTGATGGAATGGTTGAGCGATTCAATTGGACCTTCAATGAGCATCTATCTAAGGTCGTCAGCAAATGCCAGCGGGATTGGGATCTACATATACCCCTCTTCTTAATGGCCTACCGAAACGCGGTCCATAGCTCAACAGGGCACACACCATCCGAGATCTTATTTGGTCAAACAATTCCGTTGCAAGTGAAGCAAAATTCGGATCCCCACCGACGGAGCCCAAAGAGGTGAACGACTACGTGAATGACTTGCGCAGCAGGATTCGTAAATTGCATGAAGACACCAGAGAAAAGATGAAGCTAGCAAGCAGCCGCATGAAGACTAGGTATGATATCAAGGCGAAATCTTCCGGCTTCAACGAAGGAGATCTGGTCTGGTTGTATAATCCTCAGCGTAAGAAAGGCAAATCACCAAAATTGCAACAGGACTGGGAAGGTCCATACAAGGTGATAACCCGCATTAATGACGTTGTCTACCGGATACAGCGTGGTGATCGAGGAAAATTGAAAGTGGTTCATTTGGATAAAATGTGTCATTTCAACGGGATGATGAATGTCGAGGGTATTCGGGACCAACAACCGTATGGAGGGAGCAATGTGATAACCACTTAAATGTGAGCAGCGACATCTAGATTTACAGAGCAGAAGATGTCGATACTCGAAGAGCAGCAGATTTCGATACTTGAATAACAAAGTCTCGACCATTGATGATTGGAGAGTGGAATCGAATATTCTATCAAATCGGAAATTGTATGTGACGCTGGATGGCGAGGTTTGTTCTCGAAGTATGTCATTCGAGTATAAATACCAGCATCCCCAAGGTATGCAAGGAGTTCATCAGTTGAATTTGAAGTGTTAATTAGGAGAAGTGATTAAGTGGTTTAAGTAAAAGATAAGAAAAGTATAAGCGGTTGAGAAATTGGATTGTATTGAAAGAAACAATTAAATAGTGAATTGTAACTGTACTGAATAAAGCGATTTCTATTGAAAAGAATAAGTTCTATCATTTGTACCCACACAAACATTTTACAATATTGATGGCAATGAACTACTCGTATGTTGTGAAGAGCAGTTTGAAGGAGCGAAGTATCTGCATCTGTAGCGACAGCCAAGCAGCTCTTGGCTCTAATATGAAGCTCATTTGAAATCAATTGAAAGCTAAATTGAATGAGTTTTGTCTTGGTCCCAGATCGCAATGGGAAATATCATGTCACAATACATCATGTACAAAATATTTAAAAAAATAAAAATATCGAAGTCATAAATATGCTCACATATTTATATGATATTTCCTTGTACAATATAAACGAATATGACCTTCACTTAATAGCATGCAATTAAATCAATAATGAAAATGTATTACCGTCCATCCAATTTTATCGCCTCCAGTTAGGTATTCCATTTTAATAGGTAAGTCTCCACGGTCGTAATACATTCGAAAGGTCGCACTTGATTGACGGGGTCGCCTTTCTATAAATAAATTAACACTTCTTTTAGAAACGTCCTTTAGGTACCGTGAAAATTTACTTTGTTTGTTCCTGTTGCCAAATTTTGCCCCATCAATAACAACAGTATTTTTTTGTTGGGATTGAATTGAGAACGCCGGAACCAACCTGGGATTTAGAAATACCTGCTGACGAGCAGATGTAAATCGGAACTTATTTAAGTCAACTTTTTCTGATCCCCTTTCTTGATAAGAGCACCAAGACGTAAATGACATTTCCTTTTCCTTTTTGTAAATAAAAAACTTGGGTTATTTTAAAAATATAGTGAAAGTATTTACTCAAAATAAAAAAAAACAGCAAATACTCGTATGTGGAAGAATTTAGTTATATAAACTCATAGGACTAGCCACAACAAACCTTCAACGTTGCTATAGAATATGTGCGCAAGTACAAATTTTCAAAAATAACCACACACAATAACCAAAAGACCAGAATCTCCCAAAGTTTACCAGTGATATTAAAGAGTAAATAACTGTCCTCTAAATAATAATAAATAAATATAAATAAAGTGTTTTTTTTTTGAGAAGTATAGTCGTAGAACTTCAAAATAAAATAAAATATATAAAAGTTAGAGTAATGGCCGTGGTATAGGCTTTATGCGAAACATTGTTTAATGACATTAGTGTTCAAATATGCGGCTGGCTACAATAAAACGTAATATATATGTATGTATATCCAATTTTGGATCACTTTTGCAAACAGCTGTGACCGTACGAGTATATCGGCAATAATACAGCGAATAGTGACTTCCAAGTCATCTATCGTTACTGGTTTATTACATATCCCTATAGAAAATTATGCAAAGGTATTAAATTATACGATCTTTAAGACTAATTAACAGATTCATTACGCTAAATTCTGCGCTCATTGAATATCTCCTTTAATAAATTGAAAATGTTTCACATTGTCTCGTCTTGTTAAAACTATGTAGTTCCATATTGTTACATGGTCGACCATTTACATTTTGATTTCTTAAAGTAATATAAACATATGTATGTTTATATTTATACCGAACTATCTTTCTGATAAATCGTTTCATTTATAGAGATCTTCAAATTTGGTCTATGAGTAATTAATAAAAAAAAAAAAAACAATTAAGAGTGTAACTTTCCATTTTCTTATGACAACTTTGACATTTAATGCAGCTTTGCATCTAAAGCTAAAAAATACAGTCTCGCTTTGTCGTGTATAAAACTGAACAGTATAAGGCCTTAACTATTTGTTAATTTGTTAATTCAAATGCAAAATTGCAGCAGCAAAATCTTGCAAACTTTGGGAGTAAAGAAATAAACACGTCTTTTCGATATTATCTTACGAGCTGACATTCTGAAACTAGGGTCCATTTTATAAATTTGTTTTACAGAAATCCACCCACTGCCACACCCGTTTCTTTAGTTTCTTTTAAGCACACTTTAACTTTATTGTTCCTTACATATTACATACATATAACATATAGAGCACACAACAAACATTTCTGAACAGAACGTGTTCTTTCGAGGGTGATGAAAAGGAGAATCTCTGGGTGAATGATCTACATATGTATATCAAAAAGAAGAAACTATAATACGCTGCAGGTAATAGATCTAAAGAGGATATTAACAAGGATTAAGGAGAGTACACCGCAACCGAATTCTTTAAAATATGAGGGCCCGACTGCTTTAGCTTTGATTTGAATATGGGGTTTTCCAAAGAAAAACACAATTTGATGGAAAAACCATTAAGAAGTCATAATACTGATGTATTTATATGCTATAACTCCTTAATCCAAGTTAGAAAGAAAGGCTATTCCATCTAACTGCATAGTAACAGCAACTTTTGTTGAGGTGAATCTTCAAGATTTCATGAATCATATAGCAAAGAAAAGTTTAAATAGCATGGATGATCAGGATTCGTAATCTTTACTAATAAAACACAAACTAAATATTTGAGATATGGAAAATACCTTTATTTCCCATTAAAGTACATCTCATACTCGACTTCATTCATAAGTCCACCACGAGCGTACTCGCAGCAATCGATTCAGTGAAGCCAATTTTTGACCACTCTTCCACACATTTAGGACGATATTCCGGCAACTTCGCGTTCAATATTGGCTCTGAGCACGTTGAATGTCTTTGGCTTGTTGGAATAGACCAACGACTTAACATAGTCCCAGGTGTCAAATCGCACGAGCGAGTCGGCTAATTGACTGATCCTTTTCGTGAGATAACACCCTCACCAAACTTTGACTTCAATAGCTCGATTGTTTGGCCCGCCATGTAGTAAGCGGTGCAGTCCTGTTGAAACTACATTTCACCAATGTTGAATGCACGCAATTGCGGCCAAAAATAACGTTCCAACATGTCCTGATAGCGATTTCCATTAACTGTAAAATAGCGGCCAAAGAACTGAGGAAGGCAAAGCGACTATCCTTGAGGTCATTCTATAACAAAATCACAGAAACCTCTGTCAACCCTGCAGGTAGACGACTCACTTGGGGAGTTGATCAGTCTCATGCTAAAAAGAAGGATAATCAACTCCAAACTGGGTAAAACTTCTGCTAAAAGATGTGACAGCAGAGGTACGCGGTGTCCTCTCTCCCCTTCTCTGGAACTTAGTAGTTAACGAACTATAAAGAACCAAATCAAAAACCTAAGTCATACATTACTTACGAGTAGTTACCATTAACGAGCAAAAACGGAAACAAAAAAATTAACATTCGTTTAATATGGCCATTATATCATCATTTCACACGGTAGACCTCGGAAGGGGGGGTGCATAGTTATTGCCCATAACTCTCAGTCTTTTAAGTTTTAAATGTTGAAAACATTGGTGCCAAAATTTGAATAAAATTTTGTAGTGAAAAGGGGATCAAGAGTAATCTTCTTTTCGGGCTATGTGTTAGAAAATACAGCACACCAGATGGTAATGCGGCTTCAATTCTCGCACGAGCTACATATATATATTGTTACAGCCCATGTAAGGTTATGGTTATAATTCGGCCTATTTATTTTCTATCCCATATAACGTAACCATTGTCATTTAGCATTTTTTTTAGTAAGTTTGTCGCCCTGACAACTTTGACAGAAGCGATGCGTTGTTCTTGTTGTTAGTTTTAG
Organism: Volucella bombylans; assembly: GCA_949129095.1. NCBI lineage: Eukaryota > Metazoa > Arthropoda > Insecta > Diptera > Syrphidae > Volucella > Volucella bombylans. The sequence goes on along the minus strand of OX422144.1, from coordinate 63,242,917 downwards.
TTTTTAGTTTTAAATGCATTTTATTTTCTTAACACTAACTCTTACATTCTAACAAAAAATGCTTAAATGCTAGCTTACAATTACTTAACAATCTTATACTAACTTACTGGCCCCACACAGGCACTCTAAGCTACTCTGAATACTTATATCTATGTCTTTCGACTGCAGTTACATTTTATTTATAAATACTTATTTTCTATACTTAAAGCTAAGAAAAAATTTGTTTACAAAAACTTAGCATATGGACATTTATTTTTTATAAAAACTTAGTATCTAACTTAAAATAAACCTTAGCCTACCTAACCTAAATGCACAATACACACATAAACACACATAGACATTATACACAATCATATACAATATACATACATCAGTATACACCTTTGTATACACTGATATATGTATATGTTTCTTAAATGCTAACCTAAACCTATGTAAGCTGGCCATCGCTATTTACTGAGCAAATAGATTGGTCAGCTCTGCCTCATTAGTGAGGCTGTTCCGTAATTGACGGAAACGAAGACGAAACATCTTCTCCGTCATTCAACCACCAGAAATGCTGGTGCTGCCGAACGACATCCCCCTTATCGCGATTCCCCACCGCCCTACTGAACCTGAGGCGATCCACACTGCCGTGTGCGACGTCTCTGTTGTAGTTGAGTCGCCTGTCCCCAGCTGTCCGAGCGACATGGAAGATTAACGGCACCGCTGATCTATCCTGGATCAACCCTATCTGATCTAGGTAGAGGAATGCTTCTGGTGGAACGAAACCGTCAGAGCGCACACTCTCGTGGTAAAGGTAATTGGGGTAGTAAGCCCCAGATATCAGGTTATTCGTCGAGGTCATTGCTCTTGCAATGTGCCTTCGAGTCAGCTTAATTACGAAGTTGTCCACTCGTATTAGGTTCGCCCTGTTGTAAAGGACCTCATTAGGATAAAATTTCTTGTACTCCGACTCTGGTGTTTTGTACAAGCGAAGACAAGCCCTAAGGCAAGCCCTCTCAAACACCCGAATCTTTTCCATTAAGCTTGCTCGTACATTGAACCACACGGGACAACCAAATAACAGCATGGGCCTAATAAGGGCCATGTAGCAGATTACCTTTACCCTCGCATCGAGTTGGCTGCTATAAAACAGTCTCTTTGTAAGGGCAAAAGCGCCTTTAGCTCTGGCCAGAGCAGCATCTACATTTTTGCCAAAATACAGAAACTGATCTAGCCAGATTCCAAGGTATCTGACTACATTTCGACAGGCAAGAGGCTGTCCGTGCTGTCCAATGATTGAGAACTTTCGCCAATTTTTTCTGGTATCCCTAGAGGCTCCAGACAACGGCGTCCTAAAGAGAATGGTTTCCGACTTCTGAAAGTTGATTTTCAACTTCCAGTCATCGCAAAATCGTCTTATCTTATCGAAGTCATGCTGTAAGAGAGTATTAATAACCTCGATTTTTGGACCTGTTCTGTACGCTACCAAATCGTCTGCGTACGCAATAGTATGGGGAAGTGAACCTATCAAGTCGCTTGTATAAATGTTAAATAGGATCGGCGAATTTACCGCGCCTTGCTGAAGACCATTTTTAATTTGAAATATTCCAACAGAAGTCACATCACCATTCTTCACGATGAACTGTCTGTTGGTTAGCATATTATAAAGAATGTACAAGAGTGGTTTACTGATCCCCAGCCTAGTCAGCTTATAGAAAAGACCCTCTAACCATACGGTGTCGAAGGCCTTCTCCAAGTCAACAAGGCAGGCACCAGTGCATTGGTTTTTGCCTTTATTCCATTGGATATCGGACACCAGTTTAGACGCGGCATGTGAGATATCATGTCCCGCCTTAAAACCGAATTGATTATCCGGAACTATATGTTTGTCCTCAACCCACCTAGACAGAGCTCTATTGATTACCTTTTCAAAAACCTTACTGATATTCGGAAGGAGACATATCGACCGGAGATTCGCCGGATTGGATATATCCTTTCCCTTTTTGGGGATAGGTTGAACCACCGCCGTTTTCCAATGCGCTGGATAATGTGCATTATTCATTGCATTATTAAACAGGGTGGTGTAAATGTCCACCGCTTCTAGAGGAAGATGTCGAAGCACGATGTTCGGAATACCATCGGTCCCCACTGATTTCTTAGCCCTGATTGTGTCGAAGATCTCACGGAGTTCTTCCTTCGAAATGAACGGGGGTAGGTCACCCTCTCTGGTCATGACATTATTTGCCATATTTTCGTCGCTGAACCGGGTGAAACCAGAGCCCTCGGATCGCCAGTTCCCTATTTCATTTCGAATGCAGAAGTCGTGCCCCAAGACGCGACTGTCCAGGTCATAATTAGGGCCAATGATATCAATGGCCTTGTATACTTCCTGGAAAGTCGCCCCTATGGTCTCAACCTTCTCCTGCGGATCCTCGATCACAAAGAAGGCGTCATCATCAGCGGCCTCATTTGGATCAATGCCTGCTATTGTCAGTAACCGTTCGTTGTCTGTTGTCCGGGCTATTTTAAGACACTGAAGGTCGTTTTGATTTTTTCTCCGAAATAGTTTATTGATTTGCGGAAACATGTTCGGGTTGCTGGTGCTTATAGCCCGAACCTTGTTGTTCCAATACAAACTTACAAAAGTTCTGTAATTCTCTTTTATTAGCGTTTGAATATTTTTAATCGACGACTTCAGTGTCCTAATCTCCGGGTCTTGTCTGTCAGTTAACTGTCTGTACAAGTTTTTGAGTCTTGACAGAAGTCTACTTTTCTGTCGGTGCAGTGCGTCAATAGTAGAATTGCGGAACAGGTCTTCGTTAGTCGTACGTCGATACCGCGGTATTGTAGTGTCCATAGTTTGTTTAATTGTCTCGTCCATTTTTATTAGGTAATTGTCGATCTCCTCGTTTGACAAATTCCTATTGGACGGTGGGTGGAGCGTGTTCGAGGAGAGTGCTCTTGTCAAGGTTGCGGAGAAGCGTGTCCATCGAGTCTTACTGTAGTTGTAAGAATATCTTTGGACAAACTCCTCCAATTCCGCAATTTCGTTAGGAACTGTAATTTCGGTGCTAAAACCGCAATGGTCGCTGTCATACACGAATGTGCGCAGACAGTTTAGCGTTTGTAAATTCGTACCTGTCAGTCGTATGCGTTCATCGTACAGCAGTAGATCCAAATAAGACCCGCCTCTGGGAAACGACGGGTTATCCGTCGCTTTAAGACCGAGTCTGTACATGACGTCGTGCTGACCCCACCAATCGAGTAGTAGGTTCCCTCTAGTATTTGGCAAATTATTTCCCCAATCTCTGTGTCTAGCGTTGAAATCCCCGCCGATTATAAAATAATTCTCCCCCGATTCCAGCCTCAGAAGTCGAAAAAGCGTGTCGAGCTCTGTAATGAATAGGGTGGATTGTGAAGTATCAGGTGCATAAATAGAGGCCAAGTACAGCCGCTTTCCACTGCGGAGCGGGATGTACACGACGACTGCCTCCAACACCCGGAACCTGCGCAACACGCCCTTGTACACTCTGTGAAATTTTATACCTTCTTTAATGAAGATTGCGACACCACCTCCACGTTTGGATCTGGGCCGGTTTCTTCTTCTAACGATATAATTATTGTACTCCAGTTTGTGCTTATCGGTTAGCTTAGTTTCGCTAGCGAAAAGCACATCAGGAGTTTGGTCTTGTAGCAATTTAGACATTGCGGCTCTTCGTTCAATCCTAATCAGTGAATTAACATTCACCGCAAGGACCTTCAAAGTTTGCTCCACCATGTGCGTACCCATTACGACATGTGTTGCGTTAGGCCCGGCAGCAGCGTGTAGATCTGGTCCACCCGCTTGGCCTGTTCTTGAACCTGCTTTTGCAGCTGAGCCATCTGCCCTTGGATTGCGAGCAAGATGGCTAGCATGTTAGGTGCAGCTTCCGTTGTTCTCGGCGTTGGCGCCGGAGAAGCAACAGTCGCTTGCTGTACCGTAGCCCCCCTACCAGACGCCATTTGGGCGTAGGAAATTTGGGACGTGACGGCTGGTGTTTGAAACCTGATAGGTGAACGTTTGACCTCCACCTTCTGCTGCCGAGCCAGTTTTGCTTTCTTAATGTCAGCGAACTTAGGACAACCCCGATAGTTTGCGGTGTGTCCCACGTTTCCACATAACACGCACGAGAGCTGCGACCTATCGGATGCTCCGTCAACACCCAGAGGACATTCTTCTGAACTGTGGTTCTTAGCGCACTTCACGCATCGAGGCTGCATTTGGCAGTTCGACGCGGCGTGCCCGAACCTCTGGCAGCGAACGCATTGTATAACGCCTTCGCTCCTTTTTAGTTTTTCCCAGTGAACCACCTGGTAGTCTAGGACATTGATACTCCTTAGACTATCCAGACGGCTTTCGGGACTGAGTTGCACCAGGAAGAACGGCAGACTCCGTTTCTCCCGCCTAGCTCTAGCTGTGGTGAATGGCTTTACCCCTACAAACTTGAGTCCTTCGCACTCCTTCTCTTTGAGCAGTGCCAGGATCTCCTCAGGATCAGAAGACGGTTCCAACCCCTTCAGCAGCATAGATTGCCGCTTTTCACACTTCGGTGTGAATGAGAAGTGCTCCGTCGTCGTTTTCCTCAGGAGCTCTTTCACTTTCGCGTAGCCCTCCACTGTATTACAGTGGATGGCATGGCGATCGTTCCCCAATCTCTTTATATTAAAATTATTCCCAATGACCAACTTACACAGGTCCTTGGTTTCATTTACCTCTAATTTATAGGTGTTGATAGGAGGCACCTTCTCCTTCTTCTTCTGTTGCTGCTGCTGCTGCTTCTGTTGTTGTTGTTGTTGTTGTTGTTGTTGTTGTTGTTGTTGTTGTTGGTGTTGCTGCTGCTGCTGTTTTTTCAGCTGCTGTGGTTTCAGCTTTTGTTGTTTTTGCAGCTGTTGATGTTTCTGCTGCTGCTGTATTCTTTGCTGCAGTTGTTGCTTCTGCTGGTTTTGTTTTTGCTGCTGTTGTTGTTGTAGCTCTTGCTGTTGGGAGCTCTCTGCTTCTTGTTGCTCCCTCTGCCGGCGTGCAGTTTGCCGTTGCTTCATAGTAAGCATTTTTTGTTCCAGCTCTTGGATGCTGGTTTTTATATTATTGATTGCTTCATCTTCGTCTTCCGACTCAGATGAAGCTAGAGAGGCAAAGTTGTTATTGCCCCCCTCATACTGGACCGCAACTTTATCGCCATCCAACTCACTTATTTTTTTTTTTCTTAAATTAGGAGGGGTTCTCAACCCACTCCTTCTCTTGACGGCTTTCGCCATGGCACCAGCAACCGTATTGTTGCCTTTTATAAGTCCCGTTATGGGGAGAGCGGAACGCTCTCTATCACTCATCACGTGATTCTTTTTGCACTATCACTTGTTTATTTGTAATGGAAAATAAAAAGTAAAAAAAAAAAAAACCAAATGTCTTGGGCTGGGAATCGAACCGCGCCCCACCCAATTGTGACTCCGATTCCGCTACTACTGGGCTAACCGGGTCCCCACACAATATGTGTCTAAATAAAGTTCTGATATATTTTCACTTGTCGAAAGAGAAAAGTCGAAACACATCCGCACTCTACAAAAGTCAGTGAACGACTGTTGTTCTTGTTGTTACGGTCTGTTACGTTTTTCAAGAGTGCCTTTTTTTTGCTGAAGTAATACGCCTGTAAAAAGAATTTGAAATTCAGTAATAAAATGGAAATCATTCGTTCTTTTATTACCTTTTTGTTTTGTGGCAACAATATCTTGTAAGAAGATGAACTAAGATTTTTCCACAAAGCGAATGGACATGGCTCCAATTGATGTGCTCTATGGATAATCGACTCATTCGGGTCCTCGACAGCTGAAGCATTTAATAACTCCTTTTCAAAACGAAAACGATCCAGGGTTAAACGCTACGTGATCTATAGTACGAGTATGTTCCTAAGTTAATCTACTTCAGACGCGCACAACTAATTGATTAAAGTACGGCTTAAAGTAGTGCCGTTGTTTGAGTTTACGGTAGACGAAGTTATCTTTCACCTCACCCGTATGTTCCCGTTGTAGGGCATTCTCTGATTCATTGATGTTGGGTTCGCTCTGCAATAACCAGTTTTGTGTCAATATCTGGAAACACCCAATTGGTATTCGGATGCATTATTTTTGTGATATCAATGTCAACAATGTATACATACGAGTTATTGAACAGAACGTTTGAAATATTACGCATCTGATGTTGGTCTTTGAGCTACGTACAATGTTTTTAAATATGATTTTAAAGAAATCAAATAACAGCACGGACACTAACAAGCATTCTCTATTTTTGTTCTGCTCAGGCGAATAAGTTTAGGAGTAACACAAAACCTAGACATGGCAAAGAATGCTTATTGTCTTCAAATCGATGCAGTTGGGCCTGTTTGTTTTTATGGTCTTCCATACGATAATAATTATCTGATCAATGATCGATTTAACCACTCTGATAATGGCTTGTCAGATTGTAAATAAAGAGTTTTGTTTCTCGTTAATAGACTACAGTATATGAGAAGATAAGTATAATACTTCTATGTAAAATCTTATCTGTTCCAACCGCCTTATCCACACCTCTTGTATGAAGCTCAGGTGGACAAAATCGTTACTGGTCGTTATCCACGTTGAACGGTTTATCTTACAGATGAAGATTGCCGGCTGTGACCTCAGTACTTTGTTCTCATTATTATCCCTACACTTTCTGATTTCGTATCCTTAGTATGTTCTTTTTGACTTCAATTGCCTCGACTATTAGCTATTTTTTTTTCTTTCCAAGTTGATAATTCACCCATCTGTTTCATTGCATGCACTTCCGGAACTCTATCAGGGGTCTCGTGATTTTTGTGAATGGATAAAACTCAAACAAACAACACAGAGTCTCTGATGGCTTACTGACACCAGTATTGTGCGCTTGAAACTGACAACATAAGACTTCTCGAGACAAGCCTCTGTTCTTCTAACTTAAGCTTTTCTGTCGAACAAATGATGGCTCCTCAGAACGCTCGGACATCCATTGTGTCGTACCTCATCGACAGCAATGTGATTAATCTGATTGACAGTTTTTTGATCAGGTGACTATGCCAACTGTCTTTATAGTTGTTAATGTACGGTATGAAGACTGTAGGAATTCCTAAACATCAAAATACTTGAGAGTTATTGAGTGACTTTTATTTATCAAAGTCGGCAAATATTATGAACAATTATCTGTACACCCACGCGGTTGGCTATCGACTGACAAATTGAGCAAACCTAAATGCACATCCAATGATGAGATCACTTATAGGAGAGTTGATAAGGGATTACTCGTATATCTGCATTCTCACTCGTGCCGGCTATGATGATATTTCACCCCGCGGCTATGTCTGTTGGTCTACATCTGTTTTCGGAGGTGAAGCAGACTATGTTTGCAAACTGCTGTCAATATTTCTTAACTTGGCAGTAAAATTACCAATGATGATTTTGCCGTCATTCATGTCTTATGTATGTATGCTTCTCTTCTGATGTACATACATATATACGTAAAAGCTCATATCAAGGTTTTTTTTGCGGAGTTTAATCTGAATTCAGATTGCATTCAGGCGTCTGCTTAGATGCCCTAGGATCAAGACTTCTAACCTAAGTCTTACTTTGGCCATAAATTTGCTTGTTTCTTTGCCTTATGCAATCGCTATAGTAGATGAAATAATTTTCACCACATATAGGTGTTTTTATATATGATGCACATTAGGTTGGTGATGATATCCAAAGTATACTGCAGAAAAATATATTTCGGTTTTGCAGTCTATTAAAATCAGAGAGGCGCATTCTTCATAAACTCTCCAATTCTTCCTGATATTCCTGGACCTTATTTAAGGAACTAATGTAACTTAATATCACATGCTATTAACATCCGCGCGAGCTCACCGTCTGGAAAGGAATTGCTGACGGCAGGGGCTAGTGCATTGACTGCATGTTTATATTAAAATATTGTCAATAGCTGACCTAAGCAATTAAGACAAAAAATTCAAAAGAAATTGTAAGTTAGTCAATAAGGTAATAATCTGCTTAATTAATTTAATTTCTTTTATAAGCTGTGAGTCTATTTATTAACTTGTATATTAGATAAAGTTAACAATTATTTTGCGGGCAATTGTACAAGCAGCTTAATAAAGTTATATTTTTGCTCTATTTGAGCATGAGCGCATATGAGGCTAATAATTGCAAACTTAGCTTTGATGTAGAGTGTTATTAAATTTCAAAATATCAAAATATGCAAGAGAGTTATTCTCCGGCCCATCTACCTTGAGCGTCTGCTTTACAAGTCCGTCTACTCTACTCCGAATACGTCCGAGAAGTTTGAGTATCATGGTGTTACTGTGTTTTTTTTTACAATTTACATTTGAGTATCCTTAAATTGTTTGCACATAGCATTGGCGAGATAAGTTAGGGAGGGAAAGAAGAGAGATACCGACGTGCGTTTGTTTGCAAGTTATATTGACTATGGCATTCCATAAGGGAGTTATACGGATTAGGAAAGAATCATGATATTTTAGAGTAGCTACGTTTGAAAGTGGGCTTGACTGTATACTGATGAGCATTTATAGCGAGACGGGTGTTACGGTTAAAAGTTTAAAACGGCGAAGTGCTACTCGTAATCGGTGGAGCAGTGGTGGTGAAAATAGCGATAGAACAAGGTGAGGCAGAAAACACTACGTCGGTGTTCAAGGGTGGCAATGTGTAATATTGGCGTCACTTATAAGTTTTGTTATACGGTTTTAGATCCTATATAGCAGGTGCAAGGAGGTCTTAGGAGCACTTCATCAGATGTCGGTTGTATGACAAATACAACAACGGCAGTGAAGTGCTCTTGATTTTACCCGGGTAATACCCATCTCAACAATTACCCGAGTACCCAGGTAATGCAGGTAATACCCAAGTTCGCGGGTACCTGGTAATGTCAGCTATCGGGTACCCAACAATATCGGGTAACGGGTACTCAAAGGTCACAAATACTCTAATTTAATAAAGTTGGTAATGTTCACCTTTAGTGAGGATGGGAAACATATTCAACAGAGACAACTTGACTTGCTAAAATTAATTCAAAGTTGCCCTGCAAGATGGAATACATCTTATTTAATGTGTGAAAGGTTCTTAGCAAATCGAAGTGCTGTTATTGCGGTTTTGGTATATAGAGGTATTACATCTCCAACATTGGCTCTCAAACTTGAAGTAAGCGAAAAGGAATGGTCACAAACAGAAGCTATGGTTAAAATCTTGAAGCCATTCCAAATTGCAGCATCATTCACAAAAAGGGATCAAAGAATGAAGTAACCAACTGCCGTCCCCATTGCTAAGCTTTCTCACATACCTAAAATGTTCGAAAGTTTTTTATATGAAGTTCTAAGCTTTCAGTGCAAGTCACTTATATCACCCAGTCAGCACGGATTTCTAAAAGGTAGATCAACTACTACAAACTTTGTTGAATTCGTATCCCTTGCGCTTTCAGACCTAGAAAATGGCAACGAAATTGGCGTTATTGCTACAGATTTCGCTAAGGCCTTCGATAAAATATCACATCAACTCATCCTTTTCAAATTGTCTTCCCTCGGTTTTGACCCCATATTGTTAAAATGGATATCTACTTATCTGGAGAGCCGTTACTATAGCGTTCGCTTTAGGTCAGCCTTCTCAACCCCGTTTTTAGCCACTTCTGGTGTCCCACAAGGCAGCCACCTAGGTCCCCTCTTTTTTATTTTAACTATAAACGAACTTGAGAAGATTATCAAACACTGCTCCGTATCCATTTACGCCGATGACACTAAGTTCTCGAAAACTATTTCTTCACCCCAAGACTCTATTCTCCTTCAAGAAGACCTCGATAGGTTTTCTACTTGGTGTCTAAAAATAGCTTTAAGCTTATTGTCTCTAAATGCCAATCTATGACTCTGTCTCGTAAGTCCAATCAATCCCCCTCTCGACCTTATTTTCTGCATGACCAACCTATACCCCAGGTTCAATCCCTTCGCGACCTTGGAATTTTATACGATAGAGAGTTAAACTTCCGTTCTTCCGTGATGAGATAATCCTTAAAGCCAACTCATCGCTCGGTTTTATCAAGCGTTGGTCTAAAGAATTTTGCAACCCTAATGTGACAAGGTCACTTTATATTACCCTTGTTCGGCACCTCCTTGAATATGCCAGCAAAGTATGGTCCCCCTTTCAGCGAATTCATATATCCCGAATCGAGAACATTCAACGTCGTTTTCTTCGGTTTGCTCTTCGTGGACTACCCTGGAGTGACCCATTTATCTTACCTCCCTATGGCGACCGCCTCAAACTTCTTAACCTGAATACCCTAGAAAAACGTAGAGACGTAGCTGACATTCTCTTCATTCATCGAATACTCTCCAGTTCTGTGGAATGCGCTTCCCTTTACAATTCTATTTCCTTCAACACTAACCCTCGTACTTTACGCTGTCCTCGTCTCTTCTATATCCTAACCCACCGCACCTCTTATGGCTCTAACAAACCAATCTCGCGCATGCTCCGTAAGGTCAACTCAGACCTCCACCTTTTTGACTTTAACCTGAGCACTTCTCGTCTTAAATTTGATCTCCTCCACCATTTCCTTACTTCCTAACCCCTAACTCTTGTTAGTTCTTAAGTCCTAGTTTTTAAGTTACTTTAAGCTTGTATTAAGCGAAATAAAAGGGGGCGTTAGCGCCCACTAAATTAATATTAATTAAATTAAACATTACTTTGCAAAGAAATATTACATTTTTCATTATACGAAAGATTATATATGGACTAATTAATAAACACCGAAAAACAAACATCTGAGATAATGAAAATATTGTTAGCTTCATGGGAGTTATGAAAGAAAGCTTGCAGAGCAGGTTAAAATGGATAGGCAGGTATTCGAAGAAGTTCTCACAGAACAAGTTTCCCCTTTTTGGATACAAGACATAAAAACATGTGCGGAACTTGGTAGAAAACTCTGTGTTCATCGAAAGTAGAGAAGTTGTGAGTTAAAGATGTAGTGATATGGATTTTTTATTAGAAGCTAAATCAGATGGTGAGGCCGTTAATGAGTTGGACATGTACTATAGCTGTGTGACCCACAGTTAAACCACAATATTCCTGACCAATTAAAATGGTGGAAAAATAATGCAGAAAAATATCCAAACCTGGCATTGCTGGACAAAAAATATTTATGCGTGTCATCGACATCGGTTTCGTCAGAACGTGGTTTCTCCACTGCAGAAAACATTGTATTGGGTTGTACAATGTACATGAAATATCCGATTTTCGCTCAGTCGGAAATATGAAGTTCTCGAGTAAACATTTGTGCCAGAATGTTAAATTTTCGTTTTTTTATAAAATAAAGTGGTACGTGTGCTTGCCGTGTGAGAATTTTAGGGTTCGTTACAAATACCGTTATTTTTTTCTAGGAATTACTTACCATGCTGTCGGCAGTTGGAATTCGAACCCTCTTCCTTTACGAATTTAAAATATGACAAAATGCGTCATTTGCAATGAAAAACAATAATGACGCATTTGAGGATGTAGCGGTAAACGAATGCACTAACGATGTTGGTTTGGAAAGTTCCATTCGGTAGATTTCAGCCTCGAACATGAACCACGTGGGAAGCCGGAAACGTTAGTTGATGACGATGTTTTAAGAGCAATGGTGGATGCGGGCCCAACGAAATCGGTGCGGGAGATTGCACAGAGCATGCGAGTATCCCCATTGACAATAAGTCGACACCTTTCTCTCATAGGAAAGGTAAAGAAACTCGATAAGTGTATCATGAACTAAACGAATCCCAAAAACTACGGCGACTGAAAATCTGCGCATTGCTTACATTAAGAAACCAAACTGAACCGTTTTTGCACCGGATAGTCACATGTGATGATACTGTATGATAATCGTAAAAGATATGGGCAGTGTTTGAATTCAGATGAAAAACCAAAACACACCCAAGCCCGATCTTCACCCAAAAAAGGCTATGGTGACAATCTGGTGGACATCGAAAGGACCAATCCACTTTTCATTTCTTCAACCAGGAGGAACGATAAATGCAGTCAAATATTGTGAGGAAATTGACATAATGCATGCGAAATTGGCTGAAAAGCAGCCTGAGTTGGCAAATATGCATGGTCCGATCCTATTGCATGATAATTCTAGACCCCATACCTCATACCTCACACGAAACGATGCAAAAGCTGCTACAGTTGAGATTCGAAATTCTTCCGCATCCACCGTGCTCTCCTGATATTTCTTCAACGGATTATCATCTTTTCCGCAGTCCGGAGTCATTTTCTCGGCAAAAGGTATTCCGAAACCGAGCAGAGGTCATACAAGCCTTTGAAAACTTTTTAGCATCAAAAAATCAAGCCTTCTATAAAAAAAGGAATAATGGACCTTGAATCACGGTGGAAGAAGGTTATAGATGTCAATGGTTCATATTTTGACCAAATAAAATTTTATAAAACAGGAATATTGACTTTTAATTTTTTACAAAAAATCGGACATTTCATGTGGTACAACCTATACCTAATACATAGCAACTAAACCATAACTTAAAAAACATTTTATTCTGAAAATCCTTAAAAATTAACACGAAAAACAAAATCAAGTCTTATTTCGTTTAGTAAATAAAATACATATATAAGTAGCACTAATCCTCAGTTCCGACCACTACATATATAAAAGAAATGTAATAAAATTAATTGTTTCAAATCATTTATAGACAAAATACAAATGTTTTCCAAATAGAAAAGTTTACTTACTTTGTAATATTGTAAAATGTTTGTGTGGGTACAAATGATAGAACTTATTCTTTTCAATACAAATCCCTTTATTCAGTACAGTTACAATTCACTATTTAATTCTTTTTCTCAGTACAATTCAATTCCTCAACCACTTATACTTTTCTTATCTTTTACTTAAACCACTTAATCACTTCTTCTAATTAACACTTCAAATTACACTTTAGAACTAACTTGCATACCTTTGGGATGCTGGTATTTATACTCGAATGGCATACTTCGAGAACAATCCTCGCCATCCAGCGTCCCATACAATTTCCAATCTGCTAGAAAATTCGATTCTACTCTCCAGTCGAGACTTTGTTATTCCAATATCGAAATCTTCTGGTCTTCGACATTTTCTGCTAGATGTCGCTGCTCACATTTAAGTGGTTATCACATTGCTCCCTCCCTACAGTTGTTCGTCCCGAACAACTTCGTCATTCAGCATCCCGTTGAAATGACACATTCTATCCAAATGGACCACTTTCAATTTTCCTCGATTCCCACGCTGGATCCGGTAGACAACGTCATTAATGCGGGTTATCACCTTGTATGGACCTTCCCAGTCCTGTTGCAATTTTGGTGATTTGCCTTTCTTACGCTGAGGATTATACAGCCAAACCAGATCTCCTTCGTTGAAACCGGAAGATTTCGCCTTGATATCGTACCTAGTTTTCATGCGGCTGCTTGCTAGCTTCATCCTTTCTCTGGTGTCTTCATGCAATTTACGAATCCTGCTGCGTAAGTCATTCACGTACTCGTTCACCTCTTTGGGCTCCGTCGGTGGGGATCCGAATTTTGCTTCACTTGGCAACCGAATTGTTTGACCAAATAAGATCTCGGATGGTGTGTGCCCTGTTGAGCTATGGACAGCGTTTCGGTAGGCCATTAAGAAGAGGGGTATGTGTCGATCCCAATCCCGCTGGCAGTTGCTGACAACCTTAGATAGATGCTCATTCAAGGTCCGATTGAATCGCTCGACCATTCCATCAGATTGAGGGTGTAGTGGCGTTGTCCTTGTCTTTCTTATTCCCAAATATTGGCATATTTCCTGGAAGACTTTTGATTCAAAGTTTCGCCCTTGATCAGAGTGCAGCTCCATTGGGACCCCAAATCTGCTCACCCAGTTGTTGACTATCTGTCCATTTCTTCGAATTTTTCGCCAACATTCTTCTCTATTGTATCAAATTTGTCATCAACGTTCTTCTCTATTCTATCAAATTTGTCATCAACGTTCTTCTCTATTCTTTCAAACTTGTCATCGATTTCTTCGAATTTTTGCTGGAGAATGTTCTTTTGTTCTTCCAGATTATTCTTTTGTTCATCCATTTTCTGTTGAAGACCGTGCAGATTGTTGGTTTGTTCGTTGAATTTTTGTTCAATGCTGCTCTTCTGCTCGTCCATTCTTTGTTCCAGACTGTTCTTCTGTTCGTCCATTTTTTTGTTTTGTTCGTCCATTTTTAATAAGAGGAGTTGCATCATTGCAGCCATGTCATTGCCGGTACTTGTCTGTTCATCCTCGTCAACATCAAAGGAATATGCATCAGGATCATGTCCCTCGTTGTTCAAAGCCTCCTGAAGTCGGAGCACTAGGTCACTTTTTCCTCCACTGGCGCTGAGGCTTCTCTTGTTCAACTCGGATTTGAGTTGGACGAGGGTCAACTGCAATAGTTTTCGACCCATTCTAGCTTTTTCAAAAGTTAGTCAGAAAACACTTTTTTTTTTTTTTTTACACACAATAAGTCCTATCCCACTTCTGACACCAATGTAAAATGTTTGTGTGGGTACAAATGATAGAACTTATTCTTTTCAATACAAATCCCTTTATTCAGTACAGTTACAATTCACTATTTAATTCTTTTTCTCAGTACAATTCAATTCCTCAACCACTTATACTTTTCTTATCTTTTACTTAAACCACTTAATCACTTCTTCTAATTAACACTTCAAATTACACTTTAGAACTAACTTGCATACCTTTGGGATGCTGGTATTTATACTCGAATGGCATACTTCGAGAACAATCCTCGCCATCCAGCGTCCCATACAATTTCCAATCTGCTAGAAAATTCGATTCTACTCTCCAGTCGAGACTTTGTTATTCCAATATCGAAATCTTCTGGTCTTCGACATTTTCTGCTAGATGTCGCTGCTCACATTTAAGTGGTTATCACAATATAATAGTTTGTCTGGTCTTGACATACCACCTTGATGAAAAATTTCCCGTAATAACCACCGTGTGGCGCTCCCATTGTTCCGATTTGAGTTCTGTTTTGTTAAGTTGGTAAATCTGTTGTTGACATTCCCTCTAAATCTTAGCGTCATTTGCAAAAGTTACGTAGCCAAAGGTACATCTATCTCTGTGTGTTGGCGATTTTTTACAATTTTAGAAATGGATTTAAATTTGCAACAACGAACTTGTATTAAATTTTGCGTAAAATACGGATTTAATGGTGCGCGAACGTTGGGAATGTTGAAAAAGTGTTTCGGTAACGATTCTCTAAAGAAAACGGTCGTTTACCAGTGGAACGAGCGGTTCAAAAGTGGTCGTGAGTCAATCGAAGATGATGAACGCAGTGGCAGACTATCGATATCGAAAACCGACGAAATCATTGATGGAGTAAAAGAAATGTTGGTCAATAACCGCAAATTAACTATCAGAGAGATAACGGAGGACTTGAATATTGCCAATGCATCCATCCAAGACATTTTGATTAATGATTTGCGTTTCCGTCGTGTAGCAGCAAAGTTGGTGCCAAAAGACCTCAATTTCATGCAAAAAAGACACCGTGTTGACGTCGTAAAAGAGATGATTTGCGAGGCTGAATCCGATCCCACATTCATCAAAAGGATCATTACTGGAGACGAGACGTGGGTTTATGAGTACGACATGCAATCCAGACATCAGGCAAGTGAATGGCGTTCACCAAATGAGCCGAGACCAAAAAAACCACGTCGTCAAAAGTCAAAAAAGAAGGCAATGCTCACGGCTTTCATGGATTACAACGGTGTAGTACATCATGAATTTTTGTCAGAAGGCCAGACAGTAAACAATGAGTATTATTTGGGCGTTATGAGACATTTGCGCGAAGCAATTCGTCGAAAGAGACCAAAATTGTGGGCAGAAAACTCGTGGATTTTGCACCATGATAACGCACCGTCGCACAGTGCCATTATTATTCGTAATTTTTTTACGAAAAAGGCAACAAATACCATCCAACAGCCACCGAATTCATCTGATTTGGCTCCTTGTGACTTCTTTCTGTTCAATCGAGTTAAAAAACCACTACGGGGAACGCGTTTCAGCAGCCGAGAGGAAGTAATGGAAAAATCGCAGGAAGTACTGATGGACATACCGAAAACCGAATATAAAAAATGTTTCGAGGATTGGATCAAGCGCTGGCATAAGTGTGTTGCAGTCTATGGGGATTACTTTGAAGGGGACAATATATATTTAGATGAATAAGCTTGTATTTTTAATTTTCTGAATAAATTCCGGGAACATTTTGATCAATGTGGTATAAGAAACATGACCCGCGGGTACTCGATATATAACGGGTACCCAAAACCTTATGAGTACCCGATAATTTAGTATCCAGGTAATACCCGAAAAAACGGGTACCGGGGTATCAAGAGCTCTAGCAGTAACTGAGTGCAAGCAACAATACTTTTGACCAGGAGCGGGAGGGGTGGGATTCCCGTACTGTGTAATATTTTTTTTTCCTTCACAGCACTGCACTAGTTGCTTTTTGTTTTTGTTTTTCTTTTATTTAAATTTTTTTTTCACACGCGCACTCGGTGGTTTTTTTTTACAGAACAGAAAAGTTCACGAGTGCACTGGTTGGCACGTGCACTCGGTGGTAGTCGACACGGTATTATGAATATCAGACTTGAAACTATCCAAGACAACTTGAATTGAACGTAATTTCTAATCCATTGTACAAGAGAGTCGTCGATCCCAAAAGAGCTTGATGCCAAACTCTATCAAGTGCCTTAGAATTATCAATTGCTACTATCTTGCTTTCGCCAGATTGGTGTACGTTTTGGATCCACTTTTCGGAGATACATGCCATCAAATCACTAGTGGACCTTTTGTAACAAAAACCCTACTGCCGGTCATTGAGAAGTGTTCTTGTTTAGAAATATTTCATAAGCTGACGGTTTATCAGCGTTTCCATGACTTGAAAAGAATGATGTTAATACGAGTACAATAGGTTTGTAGGAAGATCTACCTGTGTTCTGTATTTACAGCCGTGGACGTACGCAGAGAAGTGGTTACTACTTAGCCTGCGAATAATTGCTATATCATTGTAAAAAAAAACAAAAAAACACAAACACCGACTTCTAAACAAGGCTGCGAATTGAAAATGTTGATGTCGGTTTACCGAATCACATTATTATAGGTGTTCCACCCTTACAACAATAGGAAAAAGTGCACCAACAAAATCCACACTCTCAATCCGCTATCCATCAGTTGTTACAGACACTCAGTCACTGCTCGGACCGTATAATAAATGCTAAGCAAGGCTGCGTACTGAAAATTCAGACGTTGGTTTACCGAATTGGTTGATTCCAATTGGTGTATTCATACCCTGACCTGAAAACTGGGATGGTAATTGGGAAATATATATACTTTTTTTGTTATCAAGTCAACTTCGAGCTGTTGACTAAGGGAAGACGTTCTGCGACTACATAACTGTAGGACTTATTTAGCACTCACCCCAATTTCTGCTATGGAAGCACTGCTTGGTCTCTTGCAAACTGATGGCGGTTAGTTAAGTACAATACAACACACACCTAGGGATTGTGGAATAAGAAATATTACATAAAATGCATCAACGGTTTTTTGTCATGAACCTTCTATTATTATGAGTGCATGAGAAATATGAAAATGCCGATTTTCTTGTTGGAAATTCGTAAAGTTTATTCCGCTCCACTAAAGGTTGCAGTGGATTTTATACCTTGCGAAGAATACACAAAATGTTCGTAGCTTGATTTTCTTCAACAGCTGCAGCAAATTCTTCATTATCAATAACCTTTAGCTTTTTTTCGAGTGAAAAATCTCATTGGCAGAACTTAATTATTCTCTTGCTACACGTACTAAAACCAACTTTTTCCTTTCAATAATCTCCCACAACCTCACTCTACAACGATCACTTTATGAATGATTAAAGTAAATCTATGAAGGATATCTTTAGGTAGTTGCTCTCCTAAAGAAGGAAGTATGAAAAGAACATTACTTTCCGAAGCACGGTGTGTCCCAATGTTTAGATAGCCTAACATTAAATCAGTAACCAGCATGGCTCTCCCACATCTCAACTTCCATATAGGGACTTGCTTATTCCCTGATCAATCAATCCTCAAACAACATCGAGTCGGATAATTACTTTGTTGTAGCCTGGGTACGAATGCGGATATCATAAGCACAACGGAATTAAATAAGACTACCAAAGTTCGACGTCGTAAAGCTGCAATCGCAGACCGTTATAATATTCGCCGACCGCGTTCCAGTCAAGTCCACTCAAAATCGTCGCCACCACACATAAACCGTACAACATCAATGGAAATGCTGTTAACAAGCCATCAGAAAAGCTGCTTCTGAAGTGATTGGTTTCAAAGCGCCACTCCGAAGAAACTTCTGTTTTAACGAGGAATGTAGGCAGGTACATCCAGCTAAAGATGTTCTTTCTCGGAAAAAAAAAAGAAAGAACACGAGAAGCGCTCAATCGAGGAAGTGTAGAGATCTTACTGCAGGAATGACGTTCGAAAGTTTTATCAAAGAATTAAATGAATAAGCCAGTGCTAGAGTGCTAGAATGGAAGCCTGCAATGATTACTATGGACAACTAGTAGTAGAGTAGCAGTCGGTTCTAAGAATGTAGAAAGACTATTTCTGCAGACTCTATAACGACGTTTACGATAAAAATACCTCTGTGAGATAGAATGAACCATTTACTCTGGACAAAGGCGACAGAGAATTCCATCCCCCTTAAGGTAGCAACATCGAATTCAAAGTCTAATAAGGCTGATGCCGCGGGCGGACTACCTATTAAAGCAACTAGAGATGACTAGCGCATCTGCCAGATATGGTCAGAGGAAAGCATTTCCAAAGCATAAAATCTCAGAATCGCTCTTCCGATCCAGCTCCTAAACATGGCCTGTGAAATCTTTTGTACGGTATTATGCGAGCGCCTGAAACCATTCATAAACAATCTGGTTGGTCCATGTCATTGTGGTTTCTGGCCATGAAATTCCACCATCGATCGAATATTCACGCAACGACAGATCTCGGAAAAGACCAGTGAGTTTCAGATCTACACTCACGACACTCAATTTTTCGACTTCAACGCCACATATACCAGCGTGCTTAACGACGAGCTATACAATACTATCCATATCTATTTTTAACATACCTGCCAAGCTCGTCAGGTTGTGCAGAATGACTATGGAGCGTTCTCGCTCTTCCATCAAGCTCAGTAAAGAATTAACCGAGACTTTCAATCTCGGGAAAGATTTCAGACAAAGTGACACGCTGTCATGTGGTTTTTCTAACATCGCATAATGGCGTTTTCCATTGGCTGACAGAAGCCATCTGCTTGCACTCCGGAAAGAAGAAGTTGCATAAAACTGTTCCATTGGCACTCTTCTCACTTTTTCAGAAGCAACTTGTCTTTCTGGATTTTATTTCGAAATGTACTAACACATATAAACATAGTATTGTGTGTCAAACTAGAATTCAATTCAGCAACCAATTATGTTTGGCTTCGTTGCTGGAATTTTTCACAATCTTATAGTTTTGTAACTCAATAAATCGGTCTTCTGTCATCTTGTCAAACAAAGAAATTGGGAAATAAAAACTTAACATTTAACCAACTCATGTAAAAATTTTGACAGTAAAGTCAGAAGCAATTTTTAGTGTTCCATTCGAGGCCAACTTACACAAATTCCGGGGAGAAACCAATGGAAACGAACATAGCGAGGTGTCAATGATGATTTCATGAGCTTGAAGGCGGAAGCGGAAAAATAGGTCTGATGGTAAAAATAGGTACCTGATTGCACCTTAGTAAATTAAAACACAGTACACAAGAAAGAACAATATTCATATTTTCTTCCTAAAGATTTCAAGAGCTACTGAGATCCTGAACTAATATCAAATGAATTGTGGATGGCAACATAACTACTGTCAAAATAAATTTTTGTTTTTTTCAATCTAAACAAAAAGCGGCGAATTCAATGAGTTAAAAAAATAAATAAATTTTGTGCTGTTCGTACTACAAAAATTATTCAGTGAGTGTCCTTTTATCTAAACTTTAACGCAAAAATATAACTTTTTAAGGTAAGACATATTAACAAAATATTCCTGTTTTCATTGATATAAAATAATTTCAATTACAAAACAACCAAGAATATTTCAACTTCAAAGTGTGCAATATATTTGACATCTGTCAAAGTTGAATTTTTGCTTGCAATTGCGTTGCGTCTGTTGCTACACATATCCATAAACTTCGCCAAACGAAAGTAAAATCCTTCACAAAAATTTGTAAATATAAAGCGAAAGAAATATTTAAATCATAAACTTTTAACAGGCAAAAAACATATCAGGTAAATAAAGGTAAAATGGTAAATTATCTACTCTCAAGAATAAAAGAAAAACAAAAGCTTGCGACCGGTTACATATTGTTGTTATCTTATTTACAAGATTTTGAATAGGACTGCGCTTTTTTTTTTTTAAAAAAATATATATCCAATTGTAAAGGCACACAAAAGTTTCAACAAAAGAATATTTCTTGATTTTTTTTGGGGGCTGCACTTTTGCATTGCGACTGCAAGTATGATAATTGTATTCTGGGAAGAGAAGTTTTGCTTATATCCGTCGGCCAAGCCTCAAATCCTGTAGACCATATTTAGCTGTTTGTGTTTTTTCTGGTTCGCCGACTTGACATATCCAATTAAAGACAAAAAAAAAAACCCAAAAATTTGCCTGAAGTTATTTAATTTGAGGGCTATCGGCTAAAACTTAATGGTATTTCCTTTCTTCCACACAAATAGGGGCAGTTTGGTTTGGCCATTCTTTGTTTGAATTGAGGAGTTAATTTCGATTGGGTTTCTTTCCATAATTTCCAATTGAAATGAGCAAACAAAATGGATGTTTTAAGTGGGCAGTATATGACCGGATTGAACAAGGCAAAACCAGTTGATTTGCCCAGCCAATATAGGTTTCTTAATGCGGAGGCTTTCGCGAAGGCACATTCTTATTAAATCGAGTTTTGTTACATCCGCTAATATGTATTTTCATTTATGTCGCTGTCTTTTTTCTTTTATATGTATGTACATCTCGTACATCGTCCAACATTGCTATGTTAAAGTTAAAGCTGAGCGAACCCCTTTCGTGTATAATAAACAATTAAGTTTTAAGATTTTTCTTTTGCAAAATACTGCGGAGTTTTGCTCCTTTTAAGCCACCCCACACTGACTATGTACGACATCATCATTACGATTTCCTTGATGTTAACGACAGTGTTTGAGTGTTTAATTTGTTCGCACTAGGGCACGAAAAAGAATATTGGTTCGAAAAAAAATAATCCATATATTCGGTCTGAATGCCACTGATTCGTAATTTTTCTTTCTTCAAGGGCCTTTTTCTATTATTAAAAGTTGCTTGAAGGGCTGTCATGTCGTTGCTTATAGTAGCGCTATCGCTGGGTGAAAATAAGAGAAGTCGTTCTGAACTGGCTTATGTTGCTTCAATAGAAAATCTTGCACGATATTAAAAAGAAAGCAACTGTTTATACTGGGGTTTGTACATCGTACTCTAACTTTAACTTCGAAGTATCTAGTTATTCTCGCTGTACATTTTAATTTTCGTTATAACATCATCGCTCATCATATGTATATACGTCTCGGGTACAAATAAGCTATCTGGAAACTCAATCGATAACTTTTTCCAAGTCATTGAGGACGATATGCAGGTCCTTCGAAGATTCGCGATGTTATCATTACCCATAAACTTTAAATTGGATCATATAACGGACGGCCTCTAACAAAGATGCATTGACTGCAATAGAATTGAATAATATTGCGTCGTCGATTGTCTAGAACTCTCTCGTGTATTTTATATTGTAGTATGGCACAAAAGTTTCAGTTTCAGTTATTGGTATTGCTCGTTTCATCTTTGACTTTATACGGTGCAAAGAGAAAAATGTTCATCCAGTGGTAAGGCATTCGATCGCCTCTCATCTTATTAGTAAATGATATTGCGAGGCTTTCAAACCCAAAATTTCCGGTTGTCGCCCATACTTCGAAAGGTATGCACGCTTCTTCTTTATTCCTTTTACTGCGACGTTTACTTTGGCTTCCGGAAAAGCTGCCGTTTCCTCTTGGTAGTGGTAAAGAAACACCGATTAGTGTTATTTGATTTCTGATGTGTCACTATCAGTATAAACACTATTTTATAGAAGTTAATAGACAAAATGCCTAGCTACCTCAAAGTTATAGTCCGATTCATCGACCTCGATTACAGCCTATACTTGGTTCTTTCCCCATTCTCAGCTTAATGAATTGGTTGATTTCCTCTCATGATATAAATGTGTGTGTTTTGACTTGCGAGTTTACCACAAGATTGTTACACATACATACACAGAGTGCATCATTTTTTGCCACAAAAGATTTCTGTGAGAATTGTTCCGACCTTTCCGTATCAGCGAGCGTTCTCCATAGTCATCTTCAAAACTAGACATGGTTCCGTATTGCTCATCTCTATAGGTGCTCTCATATGCAATCTTGAAATAGATAGAGAGGTGGTGAGTGTCAATCTGGACTCCTAGGGTTTTCTGTAGACTCTGCCCCGGTGTAAATATTCGGTTAATTGTTGGCTTACTGAGTCTTAAACCGTACTCATAAGGACCAATCAGGTCTTTGACAAATGGTTGCAGGCGTTAACACAACACGCCATGGAGGCGTTGTTTAGAGGGTTTCCTTTCTTGAAGATCATCCAAACGATGGTGAAGTTTCATTTATCGAACATACTTTCAAGTCACCTGCTGTTGCGTTTAATTGCTCGGCAGGTAAGCCTATAGATATTGCTGTCTTTACTTGTATTTTTTCCATATACTTTGGACCCACTGTGATTTTACTACAAAATTTCCTTGCTTATCGCTAGAGGTTTCTCGTACGTTGACCATATTTGTCAAAGCAGAATTAAGAAGAAATTAATCTGAACTTGTTAACGAATTGTTTTTCATTAATTCCGGACAAACAATTTGTTGCAAGCGAAAAGAAGAAAAGTTATCTGTACTTCTTCCTATTAAAGCACGTTTTACTCGCCATATACAAATTTTTAGAGGTGTGTTTAGAAGTTATAGAACAGAAGTTGCAGTCCAGTGTCCAGTTTCTTTTTGACCGTTACTATGTAGATGTTTTGGTACACTTTGTAAATAATTCAATCGGTTTTTAGTGTGTGTTGGATTTCCTTCTGTTTTGACAACATATGCTTGTTTTTGTCCTAGTGGGTGGCCGTGGCTCAAGTGGTAATGGACTGGTTTCCAAATCCCAGTCTCCCCCCCAAAGACATTTATTTTTTCAGTTAACGAAAATCAGGTAAGATGAGTAGTTGACTAGAAATCAACAACAAGCCAACTTCCACTAAGAATTTAAATGTTGGGTGCCACTTATGAAGTAAAATAACCACTGAGCCCAAACATCTTTCTTTCTCTATCCCATTTTCTAAAACTTAACACATGCTGAGGCATTATAATTGTATTCATACCCACTTACTAGTAAGTGTTAGAAAAAAAAAACCTCTTCATTTAGCTCGGTCTTTAGCTAACTGGCTCCAGTGGCGCACTCCAAATCCGTTGAGGTCCCCTTCTATTTGTGCGCGCCACCTAAGGTCAGATCTTCTTCTACTGCGTTGTTTCTCTGGGTTAGATTCGAAAACTCTGCGGGCCGGAACATTGGAACCATTTGAATAATTCTGCACAGACGGATGATAAGATCTTGTATCCGATGTCGAGGAGACTTATACGTCTATAGTTGGCGCAGTTGAGGGTGTCTGCTTTTTTATGGATCGGGCATGCGTTGCTGACATTCCATTCACCAGGCATACAATTTTCTAACCAGAATTGACAAATGACTTCGCGCATGCTCTCCACAGTCATTTCCAGCATTGAATATCCCGGCCGTAAAGCCTTTTGTTTGGCTACAGTCTGCAGAAAAAGTGACTCTGCACCGACCGTCACTCTGCTGTACAACCTCTCAATACCTTCGATCGCGCGTTTCTCGTGCTCTTTATTGATCTTCTGGAGAAGCCGCTGTTCTTCCTGTCTCTTCTGCTCGTAGAGCTCACAAGTAGCTCTCGTCCTTCGTAGCAGCACCGCTTTGTAAGCTTTTTGTTTGGCTGCAGGTGCTTGCTGGCATTCTTCATCAAACCAGGGAGTTCTTGGTGGTGGTCAGGTGAAACCCAGCACATTAGTTGTAGCGTCTCTGCCATATTGGCAGCGTTGGCACTGGTCTTCGGTAATTAATGCTGGCAGCATAGGAGTTGTTGCAAGATTTCGAGATATCCGTTCGGCGAAGATCCTGGCAGTCTCCTGCTATTGCATCTTTCCTACATTATATCTTCTCACAGTAGTTCTTCTTTTTTGTGGCGCTTGGGAAATCGCCATTCGCACCTTGGCTGCCCGGAACGTTCGGATGTCCGACGAAGTATGCCTTACGTCTATCGCAAAATGATTAATTTGATTTAGCGTTTGACGATCCGGAGACGGCAATGTCCCCTTGTGTATATTGAGATGAAGAAGCCGTGTGCTTGCTATAGTAATATTTCGTTCCGCCACAAAGTCAATAAACCTAAGTCCGTTGCCAGACGTGGTGTCGGGTAGGCTATGCTTACCAACTGTTCTACCAAAGATGACCTCCTTTCCTATCCTGGGGTTGAAATTGTACTAGGCGTCATACTTCGGACATTGCTCATATGTTTTGTCGAGGAGCTCATATAAACATTTTTTGGTGGCGTCGTCCGTGTCTTCCATAGGGGTATGGGCGCATATTAGGCTTATGTTAGCTCAAGACTTCTTCCCTAAGTCTGTCGAAAATGGCAAATCCGCATCCGAATCAGCGCTATTTCTTTTCCCTATAGCAATCACTATAGTGTTATATATATATAACAGTTTTTCATCTTCCTTATGTCCGGCCTATCCCATCGCACGTCCTGGATGGCGGTGATATCTGCATGATAGCAGTCAATGGCCTCTGCTAATTGTTACGCTGTACGTGGCCTGTCAAGGGTCCGAAAATCCCACGTGCAAATCCGAAAATTTGCTAGGGTCGTCAACAGTGAGTCCATTTTTATCCGCGGCCACTAGATGGTTCGTCACATATTTTAATCTCTTCCGAATGGGGTTGTGAGCCCTATGATGATGTAGGTCAGCAAAATGCTACTGGCTGGGCATGCCCTTGCCATTTTAGTAATGTTTTACTCATGCAGATACCGGGGACCATCAATGGGAAGGTAAGGCAAGCACTTCGCTAAGAACTTGGTTGTTACGGTGCTGGATAAATCTAATTTATAGGTAACTCAGCAGTTTCCCGATCAAACGTAGGTCCCCTAAAGGCACAAGAAGAAGGGTTTTAATAAGTTCTAACAAGACTTAGCTCTATAGCTACATACACAGCTCGTCTCTACGGGTGGTTTCATATGTGCCCTTAAAATCGATAAAAGGGTGTGGTTTGTAGTTTCTATTTATTTTTCTTACAAAACCTGCGTATAATGGATATTTGGTCAATGGTACAGAGTACGGTAACTTGGATCTCGTACGCTTTATCATGCATTATTTATACTCACCCCTCTGTAGTTGCCAAAGTTCAAAGGCTCATTCTTTTTAAGAATCGCCAAAAAGATGCTTTTAAAGTTTTAGTTAGTAGACGCTATCTAGATCTGTACTTGTACAGGTGGACGAAATTGTTGTCGACAGTAATTTACGAGTACGTTGAATTGTAATTTCAGCCTGACAGCGGAACATTGGTGTCGTCATTGCCGTTAAACAGTTTGCAGAAGTATTCCTTCTTCAGAACAAGTTAGTGGCCACGAGAAGTCACTAATATCTACAACTTCTTGAAAGGCGCGGGCATTTAGAACAGTGGAGCTAGGTTTTGATGCGGTTGATGCTTTTTTTGGTGGCTTGTCCCGCTAATATAAGATTCAAACTCCAATGTTTAGTTGAAGATCTGCTGTAGCCAATCTATAACTTTGCGTTCTGTTTCTTTGTGTGAGCGAATTTAGCATTAATACGTATTGTGACCGGCCTGGAATTCACAACTTTAAGTTTAAGTCATCCTTTGACCACACATCTACATCAACATATGGGCTAGACCTTCTCTCTTTACATATTGGCACATTAGAAGTCGCGGTTTTCCATTTTTTCTTTCAAGCAGGCCATGGCATTTTTTTGGCAGCAATCTTTTTTTTTTTTTTTTTGTTAAAGAACTTAAAACTCAAGTGGGTATTATTACACTTAAAATGCCTGAGCACGTGTTAAGTTTTTAGGAAAATGGGACAGAAAGAGAAAGAAAGATTTTTGGGCTCAAAATAACCATCACTCCATGGGTGACATCCAACATTTAATGAGGAGACTAAATTATTTGTGTAATTGGACTTGTTGTTGTATTATAGGCAACCATTCGTCTTACGTGAATGAAGTTGCCTGAAATAAAGAATGTCTTTCGGGCGAGGTTAGGATTCGAACACCGAACCTTCCTTTTTGTAAGTCAATACCCTACCACTTGAGCCACGGCTTGCTTTATAATAAGGTTCGCCTCTAATTGTTGGACTGCGTGCAGTCTGTTATTTACTCTATTACATAGCTGAAAATTGTTGTACCGTTCATGTTTATGGGTGTCATCAAACGACCGCACCTTAGGTTTTTTGTCACATATAATTATATTAGGTGGTAATAACCGACGGGGCACAGTCATCAACCTTGATATTTAGTGCGATAGCAGCACGCTGCGTTAGTATAAGCTCTGCCTCCACTTCTTATGTCGCAGCTGACTGCATTTAAGCCAATTTCCCCACAGGAAATTGAGTTTACACAGCTGTACCTTTAGCGGTTCGAATGTTCAGTTACATTAGTTTGATCTGACATAGCTCAATTCATATTGTTGTATGTTGTATTCAACTTTTCGATTTCTCATTTCTTAAACTTGGGACCAGCAGAAGCATATTCCCGATTTGAACATTAAAATTTACCGTGACTGATAATTTTAACTTAGAAAATTACTAAATTCAATTAATTATTTTGTGCTGTTTAGAAGTATGTACAAAATTTAACCAACGTGCACCTGATACCATTCATTTTTTTTTAATTTTATGTGTCTTTATGTTATGTTATTATGATAACACATTTTTATGTTTTAAATTTTATTTTATTTATTAAACGAGAGTAGATAAAATCATTTTTATAAAATACATTATATGTAGAGTATTTGGGAATAAAACTTATCATTTCTCTACAGCATCTTTGTTAACTGCTGATTTTCGACATCAAGTTGAATGTTTGTGGCAATCAAATTACTCCATACACAAAGCCGACAAAATGAGCTCCAGTTGTTCGCGTGCTGATCCAATAGCACTCAGCTTCAATGACACCCTACTTCGGGTATCAGACATACAACTGTTACAAGGCCCACATTGGCTAAACGATCAAATTCTTTCATTTTACTTTGAATATCTCGAAACACTAAAATATAAAACAAACAACGATCTGCTTTTTGTGTCACCAGAAGTTACACAATGCATGAAAATGATGGATGATGAAGAACTGGAAGCTCTACTTCAACAACTAAATGCCGACAGGAAGCCTTTTATATTTTTTGTTTTAAACGATAATGAATCGTACCGAGCCGGCGGCACTCACTGGAGTCTACTAGTTTTCTCAAGACCAGAACACACGTTCTTCCATTTCGATTCACTCGGGAATTTAAATCAAGATACCATGCATCAATTTGTAAATCGTATTAAAGATGTATTAAATTGTAGAAATTGCCACATGAAACCGATCCGTTGCCTGCAGCAGTCAAACAGTTACGATTGTGGCATACATGTCCTTTGTATGACGGATAATATTGCAGATTATGTCAATCGATTCGAATGTGTTGATGGCGTAGGTCCACTACATCATGACACAATAAGTGCAAAACGAAGTGAACTTTTGAAATTGATTGCGTCCTTAGGTGGAAAAGTGTAGAAATCTATAAACCCGATCCAGAATAGACTTTCTTATTTGTATTCTACTGCTACCTTTATATTTGGTTTTTAAAATTTTTTACTTGCATTCTGTTTTAATAATGCACTATTCAATGATTTGAATAAAACAAGCAAAGAAAATCACAAAATATGTTAATTTCTTAGTTTATTTGGTTTCAGTTGAAATGAAATAGTTTTTGTTTTTTTTTCTGCAACAACACTAACTCACTTTAATTTTGGTTTTAAAGTGTGTTAACAGTAATATTTTTCTTCTTTTTCTTAAACATTATGAAGAGAATCTTCGCATTTTGTAATCATATAAATTATGAAAAAAAAATTAAGTGTGAAAAATATCCAAGATATCATAAAAAAAAAATAAATATAATAAGAATATTAACCCATAAGTTCCTTATAAAAATGAATAAAAGATTCATGAATAAAATTTCTTACCTTTGTGAAACTTGATTTTCAATTTATATTAAAACTAGGCATTGTCGTCCTAACATTGCGATTGTATTTATATTTACAATTTCTGAAGTCAATAAATGCTTTTGAAGACGTGTGGACTTGGAGAAATAAAATTACTTTTTTTCAAAGGCTTGTAATATTTTTTTTAATGCGCAAAGTGCTCAATATATTCGCCTCACACCTTTGTCGACAACTTACCATAAAATTTTCTGTTTAACACGTTGACACGTTAGGTGTAACTAAAATATCATTGCGGGGGTCGTTTTTTTTTTATTTATTTTTTTTTCAAGCCGACAGTTGTTACGTTACATGAGTGGTTTTCATAAATTTTAAAATATAATAGATACACGATATGGATGATATTTCACTCAGGTACAAACTGAGCTTTTAAAAACTTGACGGCGTAATTTCGCACCGGTGAGTGGCCCGCAATTAATCTGTCAAGTCATTTTATTATTCTTCTTTGGTCCTCTCCTTCATAAGCCTCTAGGCATCTTCAATCGTATTGGCGTATCTGGAGACTTAGATGACAAATCCAACAACCGAAACAGATTCTTTTTTTCAGGAAAATAAAATTGTGTGAGAAGAGTGGCTGCCTAGAACACAATTCCAGTATTCCAGTTACACTAATAGTTCTTCTCCCCACTAAATGTTGGATGTCACTCATGGGGCAAAATGACCACTGAGCCCAAACTTATTTTCTCTCTGTCCAATTTATCAAAAATTCTAACAGCAGCATTTTAAGAGTAGTCATACCCTCTTGAGTGTTAAGTTCGTATTTTCCTCTTTAAAGCATTGACAAATCGTCAAAATCGACTATGATGTTTCGGGTTTCTGTCCTCAGTTTCCACGCCCGAGTGTCATTTCATCCAATGCCAACAATCCATTTTTGTACAGTAGGATCATTCTTTAAGCATCGCGATTCTCAGTGAAGGTGGTTAGGTTAGTGGCTGTAAAAAAACCAACCCATTGTGATGCCACATGGATCTGTGATCCTCCTCCTACTCTTGGAACTAATTTGAGCTTCTGACGTGTATATTGTTTAGATCGCTTAAATCATTGTGCAAGGTGGGGCCAATGTCATACTGTGAAATGTGCCATCATTTTTGGAAATGGCATTAACAGCCATCGTGCTTTGACAGTTAAGCCTTTGGCTGAGCGTCTCGTGCAAACTGGGTCCACTAAAGATGTCGCTAGAAGTGGCCGGCTCCATTTTGCTCATTCGACCGAGAATATCACTGCTGCCGAGGACGTCCAAGAGAGCTCACAAACATCCACGAGATAACGATGTACATAATTTGGCATCGGCAGACGTTCGTTGCGTCGAATTTCGATGAAATACCTAAAGATACTCCCTTATAAAGTGCAAACCGTTCACCAGTTGCTGCCTGCCTGCTGCAAGGTCTATTAAACCTGATGCAAAAAGAGGATGATTTCGTATCCAAAATCATGTGCGATAACCACTTAAGTTGTTATGTGAATAAAAAAATTTTCGTTTCTGGTGCACGGAGAATCCACAAGAAGAGCCATTGCATCCCCTCAAAGTGACTATTTAGTGCCGCATTTGCAGTGAAAAAGTGATTGAACCTTATTTTTTTGAGGACGCCGACGGTACTACCTTAACCGTAACTGGTGTAAACGAGGTTTTTGTTTCATAGTTAAAAAAACGTTTATTATTTCAACACACTACCAACCGAAACACTTATTACATTGCAAATCATTTAGTTTTTGGGTTTCGTTTAGTTTGCGTTAGGGAAAGACAAAACTGAGTTTGCGAATTATTGTACGAGTATTTATTGCGAAGTTTGTCACACATTCTTAACGAAAACTAAATAAACGCCAGTGCATGTTTTTCCATGTTTTTCTGTTTCGTTTTGTCGCATGCGGTGTGTACTGCCCAATAATCGACAACGACGCTGGTTTGAAATACATTTGTTGCATTCGGTGTGTTTTGGTCGTTTGCAAAGCCATGTAATTTCAACAACCAGCGATGAAACACATCGAGTCAAAACCATAAGGTAGTCTAAGGTTTGTTCTTCTAATAGCATCCAGCTTTAGTTCTAGTTTGTACATAGTGATTGGTATACCGATGATATCTTTTTTAGGTAGGATAGGTAGAGTAGTTCGAATTTGGCGAATTCGGCGGCTCCACAATTCCCTAGAATATATCTGTATCCCGGCACACAACATAGATGAAAGTTGAACTGCTCTGATATCTTCCTGAGGGATGATCGTCAATTAGGAGTGGTTTTAGAATTTTGTAATACAGTTCAGGAATTTGATAGCATCCTGACTACCATGCAGATCTTTGTCAAACCAATGTTGGGGCATAATGTAGTAGATGTTCTCTAAGTATTGCTAATGTATTATGAATAGCTTATTTGTCTACCACTTGCCTTCTGAAAATATCGAGGGGTGTCAGGTGAAATAGAATATCCAGTGCCTCGGAGAGAGTAGTGCGTAAGGATCCGCTTATGTACACACGTTCTATCCTTTGTAGTTGGCTGTGTTGTCTAAGGTCGTTCACCAGTCAACCACCCCGTAGTTGTGTATCGGTCTTATAACCGACAGGTATAGCCAGTAGGTAATGAGAAGTTGAAGTCCCTATTAGTTCCCAATGACTTTCGCAAGAGAATAAAGCTACTGTAGCTTTCTTTACTCTTTCTTGAATATTATGTTTCCAGTTTAGTCTCCTGTCAGTTTTCCTGTATCGGAAATAATTGAGGGCCTATGATTAGAATTTTATATTAAATTTATATTGGTAATAAGATGGTTTCCTGAGACGGCTATAGCGATGTCATCCGCTGATAAAATGTGAAGGTGAAGGTAACCAAACAGATATAAATATGCACTCTTGCCAGTTCACTGTTAGTTGAACGACTTTTACCTCCGCAGTCTGTACACATCTCGAATAATTATTAAAAAAAAAATAAAGTGAAAATAATTTTAGTCCAATCCATATCTTTGTAACGGTTAGCCCATTCAAGTCTTTTTTTTATGTGTTTTTCGTTTAACAACGGCTTTGTAATTATATGCTATAAAATAAAAACTTGCAGTTGACGATAGATAGGATATTTGCTTCTAACTCTAGTTACCATTAAATGTATAAGTACTTCGCTCGTGAAAGCTCTCATGGTGTACAAATTTGCCTATGTTGGAGATATTAAATAAAAATTTAATGCAGATGATAAAGTTTTTTTTGTTATACTCTCGGCGAAAGCATCCAGATACCATTGAACCTGCCTAATGTGTTTGGACAATTAAGCCATTTTCTACTGTTTACTTTCTTAAGTGCTTTTAGCAAAAATCACTTTACGTATTTTATTTAAAAAAACCGTTTTGACTTGCTACGAATCCTTTTACTTAAGCGTACAAGGCGGAGTACTTTATTTTTACTAAGCCGCGTTTTGTTTTCTTTTTTTTTCTGGTGAGAGTTAAAGGTTTTCTTCTTTAAATGCTTACGAATATCGCTATAAATCAAAGTCCTTTTTGAACGAATTCTATCGAACTTCCGAAGTGTTAAATTATGAACCTCTTTCCTTTTTCGCCTTTTGGTGGAAATCCATTTGATAATTCTACATTAAAAGACTGTAGTGGTATTGCGATTGCTGAGTGTGTCCCTCGTTTAACCACGTTTCATCTATTTCATCTATTCCTCTACAAGCAAGTGAAATTTCTGGCTAATAATTTTACACCATATGCATTTAAACGTTCATATCAGGGATAGAAAAAAATATTTGCGTGCGCTCAAGGAATTTAAGCACCCTTAAGATGTTTGCATTCAGCGCGGGCGAAAGAAAATCAACAATAAATAAAATTCATACTCCCAGCCCGCTATCCATCGGTTGTTACATACACTCAGCCACTGAACGCGCTGTATAAAATGTAATACAGCAACGGTAGTGACCGAGTGCCAGCAACAGTATGACCAGGGGCAGGAAAGTTGGAATGCCCGCACTGTGGATTTTTTGACTTTTTATTTATTTATTTGTTCCGTCGGCATAAGTGATTTTTTTTTATCTACAACTAACAAATACCGCGCCCATCGAATTCTTAATACTCTCAACAGTTTTATTAATGCACAAAAATCAATAGAGACCCAAGCGAAGAAACAATATCACTTTGTTGAAATTGGATACAAGTAACTCTGGTCGTTTAAGAAAATGCAAAATGATATCCAATCATTGGCGCATACACATACCACTGATGGCTCTGCCTCCTTATGTAAACCTGTGGTGCCGCATTGGTAGTTTACATTCTGTAAAAGCAGGAAACTAAGAAAAAGGCACTTGTTTGACACGGAAGCTCTAGCATAAGACCTATAATGCAGATTTTTATTATACAGAGTATAAAATATTTTTTTGGGTTAATATTGGGAAAACTGTAGGTAGAAACCTCATAACTAGTCAAAAATTGTAAGCATTTTGTTTTTCTCGCTTTAGAAATGGTGTTCGATTTTCCAAGGTTAGGCGGATCGTCACTGTTTTCATGTCCGTTAAATAGGTTCAACCGTTCCCTCACAAAATTATGATTTTTAAAGATACGTATTTTGCTGCAGTTGTAATAAATAATGTAGGTCCCTGTGGATGAGCACAGCTTCAAACCGAAACTTATATAGAGCAGTCATTATGGAATACGTCTTGTAACTTGCAAAAATGGTATGCAAGTGGAGTGAAATTTTACTGCGCATTAAAGGAGGAATGATTCTACGATTCCTCAAAGATGAGCAGGCCCTTCAAAGTTTAATCATTTACGTCGAAATTCAAAGACAAATTCTTTCTAACTTTTTAATAAATTTTTCTGTTTTAATTTTGTTTTGCTAAACTGGAGCTTTGTACACCAAAACCTCGGCTTACGTCATTCGCCGTTTTTATAAATTTGGTTTCAAAAGTCAGTACAGTGAAAACTGCCAAGTTCGCTACTCCTGTAAGTTGACCACCCCCCGAAGTTGGCTCATATTTACATGCATCGAGAAAATCGCATACAAATATTCCTCAAAGTACTTTTGCATGTTGTTCATCTGCCTAGCTTAAAATTTGACTTTGAATTCGCACACTTTATTTCATGTCACATATAACTAAACCTGCGAATGTTGGTTAAGCTAATTATTTTACAGGATAGTCGCATAGGGGTAAATGTACAGGGTTTTCCAATAGGGACTTGACAACTTAGAATTTAATTTGCGAACGCACTCTTTCACTAATCATCAAACTGTCACTGTCAATTTATTCAGTAAACTCTACATTTTCATCATGATAAAGTACACTAACAAGTAACGTCTGCAAATTATAAAATTTTTTTACCGAAATTCTGAGTCGGTGACTGCAACTTTAAGAGCGTTAACTCCAATTTTCGGTCGTAATTCTCGCCCTAGTAGACAGGCAATAACAAGTTTAATGCAAAAATTTGAGTCTACATATTCCTTGTGTGATGTTGCCGTGTCAGTGAGACAACGGGTTGGTCGAAGTGTCGAAAATATCGCTGCCGTTCAGGCGTCCGTAGCAAACGATCCATATCAGTCAATTCCACGGCATTCTCAAGAATTGGGCATCGCTCAGACCACATTATGGCGTATTTTGCGTAAGGATCTTGGTTTACACCCATACAAGATCAAGCTGACTCAAGAATTGAAGCCGATGGATCATTTGAAGCGACGTACGTTCTCTAATTGGGTTCTGGAGAAGATGCGCCAAGATGATGAATTTCATCGCAAAATCATCTTCAGTGACGAAGCTCATTTTTGGCTCAATGGGTTCGTCAATAAGCAAAATATGCGTTATTGGTCGAGTGAAAGTCCACATATGCTTCATGAATCACCACTTCATCCACAAAAAATAACTGTTTGGGTCACATTTTTTCGTCGACGGTAACTATCGTCACGTTACTGTGAATGGTCAGCGTTATCGTGCCATGATCACCGATTATTTTTGGCCCGAATTGGAAGATATGGACTTGGACGACATGTGGTTTCAACAGGATGATACCACACAGCACGCGCTACAATCGATTTATTGAAGAGTAAGTATGGTGAGAGTGTTATCTTAAGCGTGTTCGTGCGATTTAACGCCGCTTGACTATTTTCTGTGGGGCTACGTTAAGTCATTGATTCATGCCAACACGCCGACTACGTTGGAAGAGCTCAGAGCCAACATTGAACGCGAAATAGCGGCCGTTTCGGCCGAGTCGTTGAAAATTGGATCCAACGAATCGACCGCTGCAAACGTGCCCGCGGTGGCCATATGAACGAAGATGAGTTCCATTCATAAATGTTTTGATTGTACTTCAAGCCGATAATAAAGTTTTTGAAATATCACAAATGGTTTGCGATTTATTTAAAAAAAAAAGTTGTCAAGTCCTTATTGGAAAACCCGATATTTTGCTACTTCTGTTTGCTTGTCAACTGAACTAAACGTCATAACGGTAAAAAAGTGCGAAAGGTTCATTCATGTTTTAGGATGTTACGTATAGAAATGACTTAATTTCTTCAGTTCATAAGTAGCATCAGGGGCTTGTTGTTTTACCGGTAAAAAGGAGTGATTTTAAAGATTGAGCTATGTGAGATAAACATAAAATTTAAAGAAGCAAAATTTGTAAAATGACATATTAAGGCAATCAGATTTTTAGATGTCAAGATGCTATCAAGAAAATTGCTTAATGAGCTTTCTGTGAGTGAGAAGGGAGATATTTTAAAAGAACTGGAAGTAGGCACATTACAAAGTTTTTAGGAACAAAAGTTAGTATTTTCGAAATCAACTATAATCTTGGATGCATTAGAGTGCAATGAGTCCGATGAAAAAAAGAGAACGCTAAGAAAAACTCATTTTGAAGCCATTAATCTTGCAGTCCTTTCAAGAAATATAAATCAAAAAGCATTCCCGTGGGTGGTTGCCAATTGATTCAAGAAATGAGTCCATTGAAATGATTTAAAAGAAAATATTTGAACTCGTAAGTTCAGGTTATTAATTGTTCCTTGAATACAT
This sequence comes from Volucella bombylans, assembly GCA_949129095.1. Lineage (NCBI taxonomy): Eukaryota > Metazoa > Arthropoda > Insecta > Diptera > Syrphidae > Volucella > Volucella bombylans. The sequence goes on along the minus strand of OX422144.1, from coordinate 63,207,428 downwards.
TTCGTTCGTTTATTTTTACGGCAACAGTATTCAAACGCCAGATATGTTCACTGTGAAAGTTATCGCTTGAACCTGGCTTTGTCTAATGCCATATTAACACCCTCGTAATTGTCTTGGTGTAGTAAGCGAAATAGCCAATTTCTTCCGAAACCATTCAAATGCAAATAAGAATTTCCAAAACGCTATACAAAAACACGCTCCGGAAAGCAAAAAAAAAACACAACTTTTACTCCTTTGTGAAACAAGGTTTATTGAAAGGCATGATAGCATTATCTCATTTGTAGAGGTCTTCAAATGTATTGCGATTAGTATTGACGAAATATCCACCAAGACGTGGGCGATGTCTTCAAAAGCAAGAACTCTCTTGGCAGCAATTCAAAGAAGTGATTTCCTGGTAAACCTCATTGTATGCGAAAAACTTTTTAGTTTAACGCTATTATTATAAATTTTCCTACAAAATGAATCTTTGAATTTCGTGTCCGCATTAAATCACACGAAACAAGTCTTAAAATCTCTTAAATACATAAAAGAGAAAATGCGGGAGATTTTTCAGAGATGCTTTTCAAACCGCATCACAACTTGCCGAGGATTTATTTGAAGTTAACCTAAGGATTTCTTTGAAACAAACAACACATCATGTCCTGAAGATTATTTTAGAGTTTCTATATTTATTCCCTGTCTAGATTGTCTAATACAAAATCTTACTGACAGATTTTTTGGTCAATGAGGATGTTCTACCATCGCTAGATATATGTGACAAGACCTACTTTAGGAGTATAAGCTACTTGCTTACAATTTTGGCCACACTACCTGTTACAACAGCTAGCGTTGAAAGAACCTTTTCAAATATGAAAAGGATCAAAACAGTATCCCAAAGCGTCATGGGCCTTCCAAGACTTACCGCACTTGCGTTGCTGCCTGCTCACTTAGGTATTCATGTGGATCCAGATGAAGTGTTCGATATTATGTCTAAAAAAATACAAGGCGTTTGCTGTACAAAAACAATATTAAAAGAATTACTATTTATTCAATTTAGTTTATCAAAAAAAATACAAACAAAAATAAAATATTCATGTATTATAGTTTTCTAATTTTTGTATACAGAATTACTTCTTCGAAATTGAACAAGCCCCACCGAAACAAAATCCTGGCTACAGGCCTGGTGGTTTTAGTCTTTTCAGAAAAGAAATAATATTCGAGTCAACCACCGACGAGTGCACACATTCACCAATCCACTCTTAAATTCTTATTTTGTTCTTCTCGTGTACTGTACAAAAAAAATTCGCGCCGCGTAGACCACTTTGGAAAATCCGGAAACAAAAACCAGAATGACCGTGCGCATCTGAAACAAAAAATAAAAACATAATAATAATAAAATTACGAGTAGTACAGTGCAGTGTAGAAAGCATAAAGAAACTATTACACAGTACGGGTATCCCATCTCTTCCGCTCCTGGTCGAACTACTGTTGCTTGCGCTCGATCACTGCGGTTATTGTATTTATCATATGGTAGGGGCTGGCTGAGTGTATGTAACAATTGATGGATAGCGGGTTATAACTGTGGATTTTGTTGGTGCAATGTTTCCTATTGTTGTAAAGGCAGAATACCTATAATAATGTGATTCGGTAAACCAACAGCAACATTTTCACTTCGCAGACTTGCTTGGAATCGTCGATTGTATAATGACTCGCAGGCTATGATCACTTCTCTGCGTACGTCCACGTCTGTAAATACAGACCAGTTGTTGTGGCACTTCGTGAAAGACACTTCTGGGTTTTGTGTACCCTTAAAATGTTTGCAAACAACGCGGGCGAAGGAAACTTAGGGAGTAAGAAAAGAGAGGTACCGATGTACATTGGTCTTAATTTTTTTTTTTCGAACTTAACACTGAAGTGGGTATGAAATATGAATACACTTAAAGTGAGCACGTGTTAAGTTTTTTGGAAAATGGGACAGAGAGAGAAAGAATGATGTTTGGGCTCAGTGGTTAATTCACTCCATGGGTGGTATCCAACATTTAATGGGGAGACTAAATTCTTAGTGTATGTTATATCGACCAGTAAATAGAGAGCTCGGCAGGGCATTCCATAAGGCTTAGGTTTGAATCACAATATTTTAGAGTATAGTACGTCCGAAAGTTGACTTGAGGGTATATTGATGAGCATTCATATCGAGACGAGTGTTACGGTTGAAGGGGCGGAATCATAGACTAACTAACCTAGATGGCAAACTCTACTAATACTTTTGCAAACCCTTAACTTTCGCATAGATACACTGTAAGTGAATTTCAACACTTTTGCATCTCTATAACTTTGTCAAAATTTGCTAGAATGAGAGCAATTTACAAGTAAAATTGCTAGAATGAGAGCGATTTGCACGAATGTGTGTAATGTGGATGACGTTTTTTGGTTAAAATGGGCGTGGTTTGTATAAAAAAAGGAGGGAAATTGCCATTGATCACAATTCACACGTATTCACAGACAGAGTCACACGGTTAGGGGCGATCAGTAGAAAACCGGTTTTGATTTTCCAATATCTGGAAAGTTTGCCATCTAGGTTAGTTTATCTATGGGCGGAATGCTACTGGCGATTTCAATGGAGCAGTAATGGTGGAAATAGCCATAAAACAAAGTGAGACACAAGTTATTCGTTCCAAAGCGTCAGGGTTCTGAATTCCCTAAGTCAGTCAATGTATTGGACTCCATAAAATGGATTGTGTGTGCTTGGAATGAAGTCGAAAGATCAACAGTAATAACGTAATATAACCGTAGAACGCTCAGACGAGTTTCAAATACCAGAAACCATCGCAAGCATACCTGAGAGTATAAAAATGGTATTGGTATCAGCAGTTGAAATTACAAAAGTGGAGATAATGCAACAAGTCTTGCAACACATAAGACCCCTGATGCGGTTGAAGTAAGTGAAGAATCCGAATATGACGCAGAGAAGTTAGGGGCTATCAACCTATTACAACCAATGATGCCATTAACAACGCTAATTCGCTTCTTTTGTACGTCTGAAAGAAGTCTTATCAAGCCTTATTTCAGATGTTCTTAATATCAAAACAAAAATCTATGAAATCTAAAATCATAAAGCGAGCAAGTTTAAATAGGTATGTATTAATATATGTGCATACTATTTTTCGCTATTTCTTCTTTTTTAAGTGAATTTGTAATGTGGTGCGGCAACGGATTATAGAATATTGCCGCAGGTTACTCCCCTACATGTTGGAAAGGGTGGCTAAATTGGAAAAATGGTATTCAGGCACTTAATCACTAAAGACAATCCCAATTTACATTAAGATCTTATGAGACTACCCAGAGTCGGTATGCCTATTCGGATGACCACTTTTGCAGATCGTATCCAAAAGAAAAGCCCTACATAGATGCATACATTCTCTCGAGGGTTTTCGGGGGCGAACGGTATGATGATTTCAGGAAATAAATTACGTATCCCAGGTTAGATCATCGACACAGTGACGGGTAATATTTCAAAGGATAGACTGAATATTAATAACGGAACTTGGTAGTGGAACGATGATAAAAGAGTAAGGCTTTAAAGCGTAAATAAGTATAACCGAAATTGCGAAACCGATAAAATGCGTTTTGATTTAGACTACGAACGTTGCAAGAAAGAGGCGAAGAAAGCGGTTGCCAGAAAAATGCAGTAGCTCTGCAGGCATTGTATCAGGAATTAGAAGATGTACCCTCACAACAGGCGATAAGCGACAGAAGCGAAGCAGCGTTAAAGCGTAGGCAAAAGATCTAATATTTTGAATACTGCAGCACAACGAAGAAAAAACTCGCAAAAAATTCAATCACTAAAATATATATAAAATGGCCAGGAACAGCTGCTAATAATTAAATTTGTCATAGCTTGAAAAAATATTTATAAAAATATTTATATAAAAGTATTAAATATAAATCAGAATTTGTGGAAGCCCAAGTCAGCGAAGCAGTAAAAAGAATAAACCTGGCTCATGCAATCGGATTATACGAGTATCACATACCTTTCTAAGTGTTAATCATTTTTTATATGGGCGACAATCAGAAATCTTGGAATTAAATGACTTGCGATTTATGTAATAAAATAATTAGCGTGAATCGGATACTTAGCCAGTAAAATGAAAACTTTTTTGTTTCACTATATAAAGACAAAGGCGACACGAGAAATTGCAACTATTATTGCAATTATCGATCGATTAGGCCAATATCGAATACTATAAAAACATGCAGAGAATTCTAGACAGTCGGCAGCGCAATATTATTTCATTTCATATCAGCAAAGCGGCTTTTGGAACGCAGGTCAGCAAATGACGCGATTCAAAGTTTACGAATAATGATGGGAAACATCGCGACTTTTCGAAGATATTCATACCGTCCTTTTCCATTTGGAAAAATCATTCGATAGAGTTTCCAGGGTGACGGAGCAACAACAAGCCTCGAATACGGACAAATCTACTATTGTCATCCCTTGCAAACGTAGCAAGAAAAACGACCTTCGACGTGCACGTGCAACTGAACTACTAGCGGAGGGCCTGGACTGCTGCAAAGAAAATATTACCGCTATCCAAGAAACACGATGGACAAAAAAAGGATGAAAAACTGTGACATCTATTTGGTTTTGGATTCATTGTTAGAGGTAGACTTAGGGAAGAAGTCTTGAGTTTCCGGCATGTTAACGAGCGCCTCGTAAAAATCCGTATCAAAGCTATTTGCCAACATTCGCCTTATATGCGCTCACACCCAAGCAAAGGTGAAAGATGACAACACCAAAGAAGTCTTCAACGAGGTCCTAGACAAGATCTACGGGCAGTTCCCTAGCTATGCCATTAAAATTGTCCTTGGCGATTTTAATGCAAAGCTAGAAAGAGAGGGCATTTTTGGCAGTACTGTTGAAATGTATTGCTCCTTCCAGTTGTACGCACGAAGTTGGTTGAGGTCCGCTGCCAACTGCGTGCGCCAACTAAGATAAGGTCCTCCTATAGTGTGTATACTGATAATGGCTAATGAGTTTCACACAATACTCTCAAGTATGATGTTAACAAAATTGCATGGCAGTGGTTCGCCTTTTCGGGAGCTGTTTGTGACTTCAAAAATGTCAATAAAATCATACCCGACCATCGTCGGACAAAACTCATCATCAGGCTCATCAGAGACGGGATATCTGATGGCTTTCTGGGAACTTTCAACTAACAACTTGGTAGCTGATAATATGCTGGCGGTGCATTACATCTGGCAAAGTTAAGGGAAAACAGTTTTACCAGATGGGAATTTCCTCAAATTCCGACGTCAAACTTTCTTACTTCCTCCATAACGGCATTAGGGATATCCGCATTTGTACATTGGCCATAATAGTGGCCCGAGTTCACCCCTCGAGAGGTCGGTGACACAATGATTAGGAGACAGTCCAACTTTTGGTTGTTTCGTAACCATATATGTACAATGCCGAGCAAAAAATGTGTACATGTTCCAAGAAAATTAAATAAAGGACAATAATTTTATGTTTTTTCATTACGAACAAATTATTTATAATCTTAACACTACAATAATAATTCACTATTCAATAAAACAAAAAATAAAGAATACTTTAGATGTAACTACGTAAAAATTCAAAAGTAATAGAGAATCGCATTTATTCAATTTTGCACGTTTCTTTGATTACCTATCTTTTTATAATATTTTCTGCCACTTTTTAATACTTGGCACTTGGTACCCTTATTTTTTATAACACTCCTAATGCTTTTTGGGATACTTTTCCAATAGTGTTTCGATAACTTCATGGGAAATATTTAACCACTGCTCTTGTATTTGCTCCCATAAGTCATACAAATTCTTTGTAGATTTATCGTATGATGCAAGCCGTCTTTTCAGTATTGCCCATAGATTTTCTATCGGATTAAAATCCGAACTTTGGGCTGGTCACTTAATAGTTCATGTTCCCCATGCCAGCCCTTACCATCTGATTGAAATCTATTAATTGTTGTCTTATCTGACCAAAAAGCTCGCTTCCAATTTTCAACATTCCAGTTTTAGTGTTCCTTACAGAACTTTAGACGTGCCTTTACATTTTTATCGGAAAGAGCTAGTTTTTTCTGTTTAACAGCTGCACAAAACCAATCTTTCTAGCTGTCTGCCATTTTTTTTAAAACAATTTTGCTGCTGACTTTGGTGCAATTTGCATTCTTTGCGCCTTATCAAACGTTCCATCGAGCGTGCGTCACCATTAGTTAAGATTTTTTGCCGGGCTGGAATATTGTTTTTTGACTACTCATTTCTCATTATCAACAGCACAGTGAGTTAGCAATCTGTCTTCAAGATAGGCCATTCTCAAGCAAATAAATATGCTATTTTTTACTTCAGTTGAAATTTTCCTCTACAAAACATACTTTTTTCTTAAGAAAATTATTTATCTTCTGTCTGGAGCGAATATACTTTTATGGATATGTACATACATCAAAATAAACAAAGTCTGATCAAGAATAACGAGGGTTTTTAAAAAAATGGGGAAAACTAATAAATAAGAGCTCTGAAGTATTTTTCACTTATTTTTTTATTGAATAATAAATTATTTTATAATTGTAGATTCAAGAATATAAATAATTTGTTTAATTTCGTAATGAAAAAACATAAAATAATTTTCTTATATTTTGCGTATATCTAATACACTGCCGTCGAGAGGAACCGACGAATAACCTCTAACCTGTAGCGCCAGTTCCTTTATGATAGATTTTTGTGGTCATAAGGGGCTGGCGACAACATTACCTTCTCTATACCTGCTTCAGAGACCCGGACAGCTTATTGTATGGCCCATTTAAGACAGAGTATGTCAAAGTAATCTTGCAAGAGGCAAGATGCACTGATTTCATCTGGGGAGTTTGGCCGCAGTTCCTTCATCCAATTTTGAGTCCGAAATCCTCTATGACAGTCTTCGTACTCGTATTTCAATGTTGTGACTTATTTATTTATATCACCACCGATGAAAAGTATGACGTTCTATTAAAAGCTCATCGAAGTTGCGCTAAATGTTTTTTTTTTTTGTTGTTTTCGATTACCCACTGTCTACTTGTCCTAAAAATATTCTACATTTGTTCTAAATATAATTAATTGTCAATTTTTAAAACGTCCAGAAGCTATCAACATAACTCCGTTCTTATTTTGTGCCGTTTCGTACCAATACATTTTATATGCTTTTTCTTGCAAGTTCAAGTAGTGGGCCCTGTTTCCGACAAATTATACCGATTTTACGTTTTCGTAATACGTTTTGTAGTTTGAATTGTTTTCCGTGATTGTGCCGAAGTTCTAGCTTATGATAGAATGGAATTAAAAGCCCAAGCCAGCACTTTGCCAGTCCCCTGAAAACTTATTGAATAGTTCCAGTCTATACTCAACAAGGTAGTGACTATGTAGCTTGTTTAAGTATTTCATTGAGAGCCCCACCGGGCTCAGTATACCACCACAAAGATCTAAACAAGTAAACTGGGGAAAGTGTTCGTGATACCTCAAGGATACGATTTGTTGTTCTCTTTAAAAACTAAGAATAAGTACTAGCGGAACAGACTTAATCAAACATATATGTGATGTTAAGAAAAACTTTTATTTGTCATAATTACTATATGTTTTGAAATTTTTCATTTTAATTATACATTATACAATGAGGAGTATACAAATGCGTAGGTCTTAACATCATTACTACAAAATTCTTCGAGCCAAATAAGCTCCGTGTTGTTTTCATTTAGTAGCAAAACCTCTATTCAACAAATTAAATTGTTTTATTTCTTCTTATTTTTTTCTCTTAAAGGGACAAAAGGTTATGCATACTTTTACATAGGTATATAAATATAAATCACAAATATTTTATAAAAAATATATTTATACAACATTATATGCTCAGCAGACTCATTTTTATAGGTATATATACTTTTGTAGATACAGAACGTAAAATATACTCGTTCGGGCCTTTCACATATAAATAGATTTTCATAACAATTTTTATTTATATTCGATAAATTAAAGTAAACCTTTTAAATACTAATTTCTGGTCGCACCCAACCACCAAATGCTTTTTCAATTTCTTCGGCAACAGCTAAACATAATCGATCTTTATTCAAATTGGCAATTACTTGTACACCTAAGGGAACTCCTTCACTGCCTAAGCCTAATGGTACCGCAGTAGCTGGAAAACCCAAAACATTGATTATACCAGTATAAGAGAAGTTAATGGGACGACCCAATGGTTCATTGTGATAAGGCGCTACAGTGGGATGGGTGGGATATATTAGAACACCATTTTCTCCAAGTAAATCTTGTAGTTCCTTTAGCAATTCATTTCTTTTCTTAACCAAGTAATGATACTTTGAAGAGCCATATTGAAGTTGAGTTCTATCAACCAATGCTGTAATCAAACCAATAAATGTGTGCTTTGATTTTCCAACGAAGAATTTAATTAGCTCAGTCACTGGACTTATTTCTCCATTTAAATTTGCCAGCTGATGTGCGAACCCTTTTCCGGTATCATCTTTCATATTTGCAAACCATATAGATGCAGATTGTTTGAATTTTTCCAGTTGAATTTTTTGAGGTTTTGATCCAGTTTTTTTATTCAAATAGTCAACAACATTTTGGAGGGACTTTTTCAAATCATCATCGACTGGAGACACCATACGACTACCCCCGTCACTCTCCTGATAGAAGTATTTTAGTTGTTTAACATCAACAGGTTCGTCTAATTCTAGAAGGCTAGCTTTTTCACCAGCAATAATTTTTAACATTGGTTTTAAATCAACTGCGAACCTGCACATTGGGCCAATACCGAGGAATGATTCTTGTTCTGCGGAAAACGGCATGGGAAATTGGCCCTTATTTGAGACAATATTTCTCGAAGGTTTGTGCCCAAAGATCCCATTAAAAAATGCGGGCATACGAATAGAACCGCCAATGTCAGAGCCTAGGCCGAATGCAGAACCGGCAGCTGCTTGAATACAACCTTCACCTCCGCTGGAACCACCCACAATACGATTTGTGTCGTAAGGATTACCAGTACGGCCATGAACTGTATTTGAGCTTTCCCACCTAGAAGGTAGAATATCAACACGTGAATAAAATTTGGCACAATAAATTCTAAACTTACCACATGCACATTTCGGAAACATTTGTCAGGCAAAACGGAATTGCTCCCGCTTTTCTCATCAGACCCATGGCATCTGAGTCAACTTTTGATCGGTGGTCTTTTCTTAAATACAATCCAGCAGTGTGAAGAAAGTCTGAAAAAAATTTAGAAATTTCTGTTAAATATATATACACCCAGAAACTATTAGATGTAAAGTTCTGTCGTTTTTTTTTTCTTTCAGAAAACAAAATGTTTCACTTGGAATTTAAAAATTAGTCAAACATGTAATTATTTAAAACTGTTTGCCTCCGTTTTGGCAACTTATCCCATCCGCTGGAAAAGAAAATCCTGACACCTTCAAAATGTGAATACTCGGTTCCATCTAGAATGTTTTGTAAATTTCGAAATAGGGCGTTTCCCAATGCAACGCAACATTTTAGATAGCATTCCTTGTGGTCTTGCGTTGTCGTTATGAAAGGCTACACCCTTTCAGGTGGGTATGGCTGGACGTTTGCGCTGATATTCTGTCTCCAAAATATCAAGTTGAGTACAATAATGATCAGCAATTGCGGTTTTCCTTTGTTAATTTAAGCAGCTCTGGCGGCCTCACTAATAACTCAGCTTTTGATGTTGATGGCGAAGCTATCCTTCTGTACTCATAGACATAAACTCTTTTCCTTTTTTTTCTTTTCATCCCCAGTAACGGTCCAAAAACGACTCTCCTTTCCGAGACACATTTGGAAATTTGGTCCATTAATTTCGTGTGATTCCTATACAGAGAGTTTTGACACGAAACCAAGTCTTATTGCGTAGTACTACATCATTAGCATCTGATGGTCATCCTGATCTTTCAAAGAAAAGTCATCCGAACGGACTTTTGAAAACCATGTTTGACATGTTCGAGTTGTTATTGCGGCCTGAAATACTGCGCCCAAGTTTTTCACTATCTGCCCCGCTTAGTTGTCTTGTTTGTACTCATAGAATATACAACGACTCAAGTGTAGTTTTTCTTCACTCATGTAAGGATTCCAAAGTTTATTAACTAAAGGCCATCAATGCATAGGAGTGCATGTGGTCAACAGAGACATAGCTTTCTCTTTCACCTAATACTTACCTTTAACAGCGATGCAATCTTTAGTAGAAATAGGAACTCCCAGAAAAGGTTTTGTTTGCAGAAGTTCTTCTTCTGTATATTTTCCAGATTCTATCAAAGCATCAGCTTGTGCAGCACTCTCCCTTGCTTCATCAAATCGTTCGTCAACAACACAGTTTAAAATAGGATTAACCTCTTTTACTCGTTGAATGAATGCCTCTAATACTTCTATGCTTGTTACCTACAAGAAAATACCTTCAAATATCAAATAGTCGACTTATTATAAATAATTACAATTAAACAAACCTTTTTAGTTCGAATTTTCTCGGCAAGTGAAGTAGCTGATTCCAACAAAAGTGGATTTGTTATTGGTGGAACAGTCTTACCCTTAATCCCATAGATAAATATGGAAAGCAATCTCATAAATTTTGTAAATAATGTGAGAATTGTATGTTCTATAAAAAGTCGTATTGATGAGGGTTTTGAACGAGTTATAGATGTATCGGTGGGTAATGCATTTGTTTCAGCCATTTTTTTATTAGTTTAACTTTGTTTTCTCAAACACCGGTTTGGAATGATCTAAATGCTTCACATATGAAGGTACTTTCGTCGATTAAAAATATATACATGTATTAGATGTGCTCCAAAATTGATACACAGTGTGACAATCATGTACCTGGAAAATGAAAACAAACAGAATATTTAGTGTGTGTGACTAAGTTCATACTCAATTAATCCGCATAGTATTAATTTCAGTTCTCAAACTATAACAAAGTGCAGAAATAAGGTAAACAGTTTTAAGAAGGGTGATACCAAAAGAAGGTTCCATTATTACGAGTATACGACTATATTGTATTGTAACTGCTATTCAGGAAACGTCATAGGATTTGCCAAACATTAGAATTCTGGGGAACCATGTCCTCGACTGTAGGAAAAGCTAAACATTGATAATATCATCTAAGATTTACCCTCCGCCCACAAATGTTACCCAAAATAGGGCACAAAACAAAGAAAGAAACCGAAGTCACCTAACATAAATTCTGTTCAAGATATTTTCGGTTATTTATTAAGAAGTTTAAAACTAAGTGCATTCTTGGTAAACATACGTATAAAACAGCAGGTATTATATATTCTATGACAAATTCGAGCCCAGAAAATACCAACTACTCCTAGTCTTGCAAAGTATTAGGTTATACCAAGTATACAAACCTGCAAACTATGCAGTAAGGAATAGGAAACAAAAAAACCGAGGAGTAATGACTAATTTAACGTACATAATACTAAATATATGAGTATGTCCAATGTTCATTGTTGATTTTGTACATTCAGATACCACAGCTTCAATGATTTCAACATTTCTTATCTCGATTTCGTGAAACATATTGAAAATAAAATGACTTATGTTAGCGTTGAGCTTGCAAGCAACTTTATCTGGTAAGCTTTTGTCTACCAGTTGACTCAGTAAGCTGACCAATAATTTTTAATAGTCATTGTTTGCGTACTTTTTTAACATATTCATCTTCATGTTGATGAGATGAGGAAACAATTCCAAAAAACTCTTTGCAGGAATCAAAATGACGATAGGAGGAAAGTTTATGAGTGCCCCAAAATTTACATAAATTTGAATTTTGCGCCATTTGTGCGGTAAAGTGCGAAAAAAAAGACAGCGTAACAGCTGAATATTCAAGATTACTAAAAATGGAACACTACACGAATGAAAAACGCGTTTTCAGCAATATAAGCGTTTGAGCAATATTTTAAAAATAATGACGGTTTGTCAGCTGCAATTCGCAATTTTCGTACGAAATATGGTCGGAAAAGTGATTTACCTTTATCAAATGTGAAGGACTTTTCTCTTTGGGGTCCACGACCACCCATGCCTTTAAGGAAAGCAAATTGTCATGGAAAATCTCAACATAAGAGTGCGTATGTGCCAGCAAAACCGTGGACGCCATTTACCCGACATGCTATTCCATAAATAACCCTATACCGAATATTTAATGAATCAATAAGAAAAATTACGTAAATTTTGGGACACCCGTTATTAAAAGGAATTATCTTATTGTAATAAGAAAAATTGTAATACTTAGGCGGTGTCGGAGACCATCAAGCAATTTGTTATGAAGATTTCGCACATAGCGTGGACTGGTTCCGTAAAAAGTAAAATAAAACCGAAGGAGATGCAAATGTTACGAATGCCAACTGCGTTACAAAACAGGATCTAATAAGAAGTATGTGTAATCACGGAAGTTTCTATGTTATGAAACCGACAGATTTCCATGTTCAACGTAGGTCGTCGGAAAATAATACAATATTTTAGCCAATCCTACAAGCGGCGCAGTAGCAATGCCGATACGTGGGTGAAATATGTAACATAAACATGAGGTCTGCTCGCGCACTCAACTGTTTTTCTTTTGATTTTTTACAGAAAAATAAGAATTAAAAAACATGTTTTAATGAATTTAACAGTTTTGTATTCAAAATCTTATACTTCAGGGTGAAGACTTCAAGCCTATACACATCGGAATGACTTCTTCCGCTAATTTATCTTTGAATTGTCCAACTATATGACATTTGTAGATGCCTGAAGGTGGTATTGATGAGCACTTTCATTTCATTTGCTTATATATTTTGTCTGTAAACACTTTCTAAAAACAATTTTCCATGTGAAACTTTAATTATTAATTACATAGTTTTCTATTAAAATTTCACATATTTTTGGCAAAACAACGACAGTTTCAAATAAAAAAAAAACAGTTCGACAGTTGTTATAAAATTTCTTGGACTAAAATGGACAAAAGAGGGGAAATGAATTGCTCTCTCATTTCACACTCTTCTGTAAAAAACTTCGAAAAATATGAGTACGCGAACGGATTTTGCACTGTTTTTCGTATATTTTCGTAGTTTTGGACATTACGCGAACAGACCTATGATGTATTTATATGCGTTACATACATATTTCAACGGTTTATTAAAGTGCGCATCAATTTTTAACTATAAAACAGAGAACTCTTCAAATTGTATCACCTGTGGATAACAAGATAAAGAATGTAACCTGCAAAACCAACTCTGCACTTTGCTATTCATTTAATAGAGGATTTTAGTGGCGCTATAAAACTGTCCCAGGAAATGTGTTCGTTCCGTTTTAACCTTTAGCTTGTTTTGTTGTCAAAATAAAAAATCTACAAGATGAAATTAATAATAAAAATATTCGGAAACAGAGAAAAATAGCGCTAAAATTATCACGCAACCATCAAAGCAAATACATATGTATACTATGTTTTAAGATTTGGTTTCAGATTGCAGATGAAGATTACTAGCAAAGCACATTGTTATTCAGAGTACAGCATAGCAACCAGCTGATAAAGACTTTTAATTTCCACTGCGGTTTTGCTCTATTCTACGTTCTAATTGCTTTAATGAATAAAAGGGTGTAATAGTTAAATTTTACTGCACTTAGGCACTTACATATGTGGTGTAAGTTGTTTTGCTTGATTAACTTCTTACAACTCCAATGCAAAAGACACTGCAAAGTGTATAGGTATTAAGTCATTACAAAATAAGATTCGAAATCTATTCAGTGTTAACTAAAAGTGTGTGTATATCAAGCCACATATGTTGACAGCCCCTGTAACCCTTGTGTAGGTGTTCACTTTATATTGAATTCTTATTATTAGTCATACAGTGTACTCATATCAAGCGAACAAAAGTCCATATCTATTTGTGTGTAGAACACGATGTGGTGTATTCATATGTAGTTAAAAGCATTTGAATATATCTACAAAGTAAATATGTATGTATGTACGATTTATAAACCCTGTACTCTCCCTTTTTATTACTATTATTAAAGAAAACAACAACAATATCGAATCTTGCATGCATGAAAGAACAAAAGTTACAATTCATGTAACATGTAATTGGCATTAACTTTCCATGCAATTTGTTCTCCTCTTCGTAATAAATCTTTGTCTTAAAGATAAAAATAGTAAAGATACTTGAATAAGGTATAATAAAACGTTTTGGAGAAAAAAAAAAACAGGAAAACATCCACAGGGGTGATATCATTTTCTTGAATACGTACTCCAAAATCCTCTTTTGAAAGCTGTAGATAGACAAAAGCCAGAAGAATAAAACCAAATTGTTTAAAAAAAGGCCGCGGGAGACAACAATACGCATATTGTGATACATAAATACTTTGCATGCGCCGGTTTTTACTGGTGGGAATGCCAAATTATTTCCGGAATATATTACATTTCATCTGAGCAGAATTTTTAATTATTGAAAATAATAAATTTTGATATTTTTTATATATAATAAAAAAAACCTTTGCCAGCCACTCACTCATCCTTACACTGTCGATGGTTTAATATTTATTTAATAGGTAAAAAACAATTTTAGAAAGAAAGGATTTGCAAAAACTCAAATTAACCGAAAAACAACGCACTGGAAGAGAAATAACTTTTTTCCATTGATTGTCAATTTTGTCAACTTGACTTTGACGTCTATGCTGTTGTAATTTAAAAGCTTTAAGAAAAACAAAAGTTGTAATCTGTTGAATTTGTGGAACATGTTCATCTCTGTGGATTGTAGGCGAAATCAGAAAATTCACCAGGGCTTTTACATTCAAGTTGTACAACTTTTTCAATAAATAAAGAATTTAATTCCGGAATTCAAAATACTCACGGACACGGTTGCCACATTTACTAGTTTTCTACCAAAATTATAAGTGGTTTTTAATTTGATTTATAACAGTGTAGTTTGTTACAAATGAAATGTCCGTTTTACATTTGTTTGACTTTAATTAAAATTCTTAGCCAGAGTATCTTGTGCTAATATGTATTACATAATATCATAAATGAACTAACATAGATAGCAAAGTTTCCAGATTTTAGCCCTTCCAAAAATAGCTTGCCACCGATCGCCCCCATCCGTGTGACCCTGTTCATAGATGAACTATCATAGATGGAAAATTTCCAGATTTTAGCCGTTCTAAAATCGGCTTTCTACTGATTGACTCCAACTGTGTGACCCTGATTGTGAATACATGTGAATTGTCAACAACATCAATTCCCTTCACATTTTGCACAAAAACGTCATCAAACGTGTAATAAATGTATACACACATAGTGAACTTTACTTGTAAATTGATCTCATTCACCATTCACGGCTATAGCAATATCATCCACATAGGCAACCAGCCTGCTACCACCCGCTTCCAGATACATCAGTAGTGCGTTGAGAAATAAGTTACAGAGAAGGGGTGAAAGGAACCGTCTCGCAGCTTTCCTCTGCTGATACATCTTTTCCCAGTTTGGAGTCGATTATCCTACTATTTAGCGTAAAAGTGATCAACTGCTCAAGTGAGTCATCTACCTTCAGAGTTGATAGCGTTATCGTGACCTTTTATGGCCAGGAACGCGACCATTGCATACTCTCTGTAATATGATCCCTCGATGTGGTTAGGCAGTGAATGTAGAGTCATGTTCCTATGTATTTTGGCCAATCAGTTTTCCCATAAATCCGGAATGCTATTCTAGTTGGCGGGAAGGAGCATCATTCATGATCTGGTAAAGAGGGTTCAGACGATACCATCCAGTTCACTATCATTTGAGTGAAGTTGCCGGAGACAAAAGTGATATCTAGTACTTCTTGTCGGCTTTTAGTTATGAAGGTGTGCTTATTGTCAATATTGCAAACAAGGTTAGTACTTATAATATAATCAAAAAGTGGCCCACCTCTGTCATTAGTGTCGGTATTGCCCCATACTGTGTGATGTGCGTTAGCATCGCACGCGATGATGAGGCCAGTGTTTTGGGTTCCAGCTTCCAAGACCACCTTTCTAGGTTATCACCAGGAAGAGGCCCCACATAGCCGTGGCCAAGATATGCAGTAACCGGCCAGCAGTTATAGTCTAAGAGCCCGCAGTATAGATTTGGCAGTAAAGGATAACCAAAAAATATGTACATTCATAGGTAGTATTTATTAGTGTGATTTCAAATAAGGCAGTCTGGCAGTCCTCACTGACGGCCGAGGAAAATAACAGTACTTTTAAAATGCGAAATTATGCCCAACAGGAACAGGGAAGATAACCATTTAATTTTTATAGAAAACGATAGAGCAGAATTTTCTTGCTTTAGATTCATTAATGCCAGACGTTTAGGATGCGGCGAAGGCCACGCCAGACGCCATCAAAGTGTTTGAATTATGCCCAATTTTGCATAATTAAGGTAACCATGTCAATTTTACATAAAACATAGAACAGAGTTATATTATTATGAATATATGGTTCCAAGACGTTTACGGTGCGTTGAAGGCATTGCCAGACGCCGTTAAAATAAGCAAATATTCCATTTCTGCATAACTAACATAACCAATTCTTTTTTCTCTTAAAAGATAGTTCAAATCTTCCAGATTACAAAAATATGAACGCCAGATGTTTTGCGCGCGGCCAAATTCTTGCCAGACGCGTCCATAGTGACTAAAGTGACAAAAAACATGAAATGTACCCGATCGAAAATAACTTATAAAATTACTATTTTTGTGCGTAAACACTAGAAATTGAACAATAAAATAATAGAACACCCATTTTTTATAAATATACCAACCCCAGATACTTTACCTTTAAATTACTTTAAATTACTTTACTTGTGCAAATGAACACCCGATTTCTCACACTCTCTGAGGTTGTTCGTTGCTCGTTTAATAATTCTAGATGACTATTTGAGTGCCTTTCTTCTAGTTCGACTATATTAAGCGTTGAATTGAGTACCGTTGTTTGACGCTTATTTAACTCGGCATGGTATTTCTGTCTAAATTGAGTTGTTCAGCTTGTTCCGGATCGACTATTCCAAACATTCTGTTAGCCAATGTGCCGATTATGTCAAACGATTCAGTCGTGGTTTTACACGCGCATTAGCTCATTTACCCGAATCGCATTCTGGTATTAATACTCTAGTCAACTCAATGTTGTGCGGGAGTTAGTTGTATAATATAGAGTGTGTTCGTATAGATGACTTATATTTTACAGCGACCAATGTAGAACTTCCAACTCACAAAAATATGTGTTTTTTTTATGATATACAATGATGTTCCACGTGCCCGTGATCAACTTAGTCCTTCCTAGTGCTTCAAAATAGATTCCGGAACTTGAGTTCAACTGATTGATTGATTGATATGGGTGAACTTGGCTGTGCAGCATTTGTAGGAAATATATGCAGCATAGGACTAGCAATAGTGTATTATATCTGTATTATATAATCCCTTGTATTGTTTGGCTGAGTTGCTTGTGTGCGACATGTCATGGTCAATGGATTGGTTAACCAATTGGCGTTGATTGGGTGGATGCGCCTCGTCTTGCCAATTCGTGTGCTCGGATTCTGGGGCGTTCTGTTAATGGGAGAAGTGGTGCCATCCTCTGTATTTCTACTGCATTTCGTAGTTACTGCCAATGATGTTGATGTTGTCCCCTCCCCCTTTATTGTTCGGTACTCCATCTATCTCCAGTTGGGTTGGGGTGGTTTCATGTGGTAGTGGACAGATTTTAATTATAACTCGCTTAACCATCGTCGGCTCGACGGACCTTAAGAATTCTCCCCAACGGCCATTTAAGCTGATTTTCTTTTCTGATTCTGCTTTTCCCCTTCGATCGGCCTTGTAGTTGAGTAAGGTGCTCTTCGGACCATCTCTTCCAAAACTGCTGTTGCATAAACTGCAGCCGTTGGAAGCGTTTGAGGTGTTCAGTTCTTTTATCTGTCACATTAGGCTTTGGAAATGTATATAATTGTTCTCTGATTAAGAAGTGTCCTGGTGTTAGTGCCTCCAAGTCATTGGGATCATTTGACATAAACGTGAAGGGTCTAGTGTTATATTATAATATTACTTCAATCGACGTTAACGTGGTGTTTAACTTTTCATTTAAACAACTGTTTTGCAGTCTTAACTGCAGCCGCCCACGAAAAGCCGAAGTGAGGAGATCTTGGGGGTATAAACTGTCTTTTAATTGCCTTCTCTTGACAGTAATGCTGAAGATTCAGATTTCGCTCCATCGAAATTAGTGGCGTTGTCGCATGATATTGGGGAACAGCATCCTTGCTGTGAGGTGAAACTTTTTAAGGCATTGAGAAAGGGCTCAGTCGCTAAACCGCACACAACTTCTAGGTGCACTGCCTTTGTTGCAAAGTATTCAAATACTGAACGTATCCCTTATTGGGGGCTCGCCCACGAATTCTCGAATGAATTTTTAATTAGCCCGCAAAGTCAACACCAGTGTGGAAGAATGCCTGGGCTGGTTTTACCCGTTCGCTTGCAAGTTCTTGTCTTAATTGATGTACCTGTTTATGTAGATGTCCCCGGTTAGTTGAGATACTTGGCTGAGCCGTCCTCCAACTCGTATTATTCCGTGGTCGTCCATGAATGGTTGTAGCTCTGATAATTTACTTGCATGGTTGTATTCCTTATTAAAGGCGGCAAGTTGTGTGTTTCGTTATAGGGTCAACAGTCCGTCTCTAAGTTCCTCATCAGTTGGTGTCTTGTTTTGGTTGACGCTCGGGCATATTTAATGGATCGCAAGCAGTAGGCGAATATCCTCTGGAGTCTTAATATGGATACTGTTCTGTGAATTGGAGTGGCTAACTCATATATTGGCATGTTCCTCCATGTGCTTGTAAGTATGGACTCAATAGGTATAGACTCAGTTACTTCTGTCAACTCCTAGACATGACATGGGGGCCATAATTCTTCTTGCTCAAGGAATAAAAGTCCCTTAAACCAAATTGATGCGTCCAACAGTCAAAACAGCCGGATTGTCATTTCCCGCTATATGATTCCATTGTTCTCGATAAGATAAAGCTTGGATGCGTGCAACCCTATTTGCAGCGAAGGTTTTCCACGTGCTAGAAGGGGTAGTGATCCACGAGATCACTGTAGTGCTGTCAGTGTAATAGTTGTTGTGATTCACACACCGCATGATCCCAGCACTTGCTATCACAACAATCCACTTATCCAGCTTCATATGCATTTTCGGTTAAGTTCATACCCGAGTTATTCACCGAAATTCGAAGCCGCATGTAAATATACGAGTATGCCATACGTACGCCAGTATATTCGCCGCACTGCCGAAACACGACGCTGAACATGTTTCGTATTTGAGTCGATCCCAGGAAACAATTAAAGAATAATTATGAATGGGATTACATTTACAATGTTCGGAGTGTGGAAGTGAATGACAAATGGGATGACATTTGAAACCGACAAAAGAAAAACGACCCAGGCTGCAAAACTGGAATAAGCGGTGAATGATCGTAAGTGCTATGGGAGTGGTTGCACAAGCCTATTTGGCTACGCACAGAAAAGGTTATAAGAGAGATACGATGCGAAAAGAAAGGCAATTTGTTAATTAGATCAATTCAGACGACAAGGTTGCAGCGACGCTAAAGATGGCGGACCTTTAGTCAATAAAATAAAATAAAGTAAAAAAAATTAAAAGTCTTTTGATCAACTCCGTGGTTTGACTCTTCTCTCGTTGTATACGAGACGGTCTCGCGACGATACAATACTGGTGGCAGCGCTAGGATCCTACGATAAACGGATCCAAACTACCACGGAGAAGGGCCTAAAATACTCTTGATGCGTACTGGGGCTATACACCAGAAAATAAAACCACTGCAGTGTAGTGTAAAAAGTGTAAAAGTGAAAAGCCCACACATACACTGGCGATCACTAGGTTGAGGCCATACAGGAAGTCATAAAATAAAGGGTAAATAAGAAAGGACCGTTGGAATTTCCCAAGACTACCAATTAACTACTCGAAAAGCGTATAAGAAGATGCGCCACTAGGATGAGGCTATTGCGAATATTTCATTGCAGGAGTTCACATCAGCGATTTTTTTCAAAGTTTTGTTTTTATTTAGTTTAAAAAAAAGGGCTCCCAAAAGACTTTGACAGAGACAGAAAGAGAAAACATAAATGCTTTCAATGGGTTAGGTTAGGACTCTCAGGCCGAGAAATTGCAAGGAGGCTTCATAGAAGTAAGACTGCTGTAAAGAGTTATCTTGCGGATCCACAATACTATCGGAAAAATCAAAAAGGACGCACGGCAGAAGCAACAACATTGCGAGAAAAGGGGTTAATTCTACGGCGTGCCTCAAATTCTACTCAACCAGCGACTAAAATAAGGTCCAACAGCGGAATATCAGCCAGCATAGCGACGGTCCGAAGGATAGGCATAACATCACAGCCGTACATCAGGTGGAATGGTGTGGGGAGCTATTACCTATTATGGCACAATCGAGTTTGAGTTTTTGTCCACAACAACGAACGGAAACAACTACAAATGTTTGCTGGAACGGTCATTTCCAAAAGTGAAAAACATTTTCGGACCCCTGCCTTCGATATTCCAACAAGACAATACCCCCATCCACACTTCCAGGGTTGTTAGAAGTTGGATTCAATCAGAAGACGTGGAACTTTTGCCATGGCCGCCCTGCTCACCGGACTTAAACATAATCGAAAATGTTTGGGCATGGTTATCTCGTAAAGTGTATGAAGGCGGGAGACTTTAATCGAAGCTATTCCATATGCCTGGACCCAAATTTCTCTTGATTATTTAAAAAAAACTGCATGATTCTATTCCAAACCGTCTTATAGAGGTCATATCGAAAAATGGCGGGCATACTCATTGTAGATTAATTGTAGAAAAATGTGATGAATAAATGTTTTAAAACCTTAAAATGTAAACATTTTATTCATGTTTGTTATTAAATTGTTATCTCAATTAAAAATAACTTTTAAATAAAGATACATTTTTGTCACTTTTTTTACATTATTTCATAATCTCAGTCAAAAAAGGGGGAAACATTTCATTTCTTTTATAAAATTAAATAAATAAATTAAATTTCATTTCTTTTTAATTTAATTATCTCAATCTCACACACATTACCATACGATTTAGTTTATACTTTAGTCACCATTCTCTTTAAATCCACGTGCTGTTCGCTTAGATCTCCCATCCCGATTTCATTCCATCAACATTTTAATGCGAAAAAATAAGAGCACAATAGAGCTCTCCAGAGTTATACCTTTTGCTCTACCCGAAAATCATACGAGTGTTGTATCACCATCACAAAAACAAAAAATGGCGGTAAAAAAAACCTTCGATGGCAATCCGGCAGGTCTCAATAAATTTGTGGCGTGCGGCAACACTCTGTTTACTTACATCAACGACGAAGCGCAACACTCTCTTTTTCTGGACATTATTAAATCCAGGCTTCAAGGTCCGGCTTTTGATCTTGTCCAGTGCAGGTCTTTCACTAAATGGAAAGATATGGTGTCAGTGCTAGAGTCTCAATTCAGAGAACGCATTTCACGGTCCTCCGCCCAGAATGAGCAAATAACAGCCAGGCAGAGACCCCAAGAATTTGGGGACAGAATTATCACGTTATTGTGTGCACTCGACACGGTCACATGCAGTTCTATAGCGGAGATACCCGTAAGAGATTTCTTTATTAAGGAAAATTCAAACCTGGCAGTATAGATTTTCGAGGATGGACTTAAATGCCCCAGTCTCAAGATCCTGGTGAAGGCTCAAAACTACCAAGATCTGAAAACTGCGGTCAACTATGCTATCGGACAATCCATCCGATTAGAGACTGTCATTGGACCTACAAACACGCTCACAAAACAAAAGTCCCAAAGTGTGGTCAAATGTCAGACATGTAACAAGTTGGGGCACACCTCAACTACAACCATTGGCCTGTCTGCCAAACATACAACAAAATAGGTCACACCTCCGCCACTTGTTACAGGAATACTAATATTCCGAATTTCATTCCGCAACAAATAAAGAGGGAAGTTCAGCTGATAAGATGTGGGTATTGTAACAAACCAAACCACTCTCAGGACGAATGTAGGATGCGATTGGCACATGAGAAGGCTCAACAAGGGTGACCAAATCAATCAAGGTCCCCCAATAACCAAAACGTGAGATTCTTCCATGTCGGGAAACGAGCAAGCTCGGAAAGCAGAAGCCGGCAATCTTACCCGAGTACAAATGAAAGCCGATGTTCACAACGCCCCTCATTAACCTATCAAATGTTCAAATCACCCTGTCCCAAACGCCAAGAGCTAGTGATACGAGCCAAATTTCACCCCATAATCCACAAA
The DNA here is from genome assembly GCA_949129095.1 of Volucella bombylans. NCBI lineage: Eukaryota > Metazoa > Arthropoda > Insecta > Diptera > Syrphidae > Volucella > Volucella bombylans. The sequence continues at coordinate 63,185,067 of OX422144.1, read as the reverse complement.
CAACTAGCTACATTCTTAATCGACACAGGCGCTGAGGGGTGGCCGTTTTTTGGAATTGTAGTGGTGTAGTGGTACTAACAATCGCTTCTTACTCGGAGGGTCCAGGTTCGAATCTTGCCCATGACAAGTCAGTTTTTCATTTGTGTAATTGGAACTCAGACAGAAAAATTCTGCGTGTGAGGGCATAACACTGACACGTAGATTTGGCTGTTATAGAGTTTCAACCACAAAAAACTAGTGCGAATTATAACTTCGAATCACTCTGAGTGAAGAAAAAACTCTCCGTCCTATTCGGGCTCCCACCCCTGGAGAGCGAATATCGAAAACAAATACACCTGAGTTTCAAACCATTACAAAAACAATTTTTCCTTTCTCCTCCTTGTACCTTTCCGCCCGCGCCCTGGCAACATTAAAAGGGTATCTAACCCCTTAGGCACGCGTAAATTATAAAAAAAATAAGCCTGGTAAAATCAAAACTTGCGAAGGCATTTCAAACTAAAAAGAGGCGTACTATATCGACCATTGCTAGAGCCTCTCTAAATACAATGGGGGAAATCTTGGGAACGCTAGAATTCGAAGCGAATGAACAAACGATTTCTTTGGAACACACCTTCCAAGTAATGCCTCCTTGCATAAATTTAGAATATGACGGAATAATCGGCAACGATTTTCTCAGTAAATTTCAGTGTCATGTCGATTTGGAAAATAGAGAAATCGAAATAACGATACAAAAGGAAAGCATAAGGAATAAGCTTTTAATAGAAGATAGTAACTGGGGAAAAATGACTAATACCGTTCCCAAAGATCAAGCCCTAGGAAATGTTGACGCTTCTGGTTTCACAAACCTGGTGTATCCTCGGAACATCAATGTGAACCAAGAAAACGAGCCAATAATTGATTCCGTTTGTCTACGGTCCGGAACAAGCAACTCGTCTTATCAACAGCTAAATGACAATCGAAAAGTTAAAGAAAAATACACAGCAGAAAGTAAGCCTGTAACACAGAACCCGGCCAAAAGTAGACCGGAGACACACAAAAACCCTGCAAACAATAAGCCAGAGGTACGACAAAATCTCGCCGAATGTAAGACTGAGACAGCTAAAAATGCAAAGGTTCGCAAACAAAATAAGACGTACTCGTAAATAATAATAATATGGTGACACTTAAACCAAGGACGCAGCAAATAATTGAGATACCTTTCAATGATGAATCGCCCAAAGAACAAGATTTAATAATACGTAAAAGGTTAGTCAAACCCGGTATTTATATACAAGATACCCTAACCAGACGCACAAATTCCAAAATCAAGGTTTTAATGATGAATACTTTTAGAGACGGGGCAAAACGTTCGGTGCCAAGATATCAATTTTCAATGGGATCGGCCAGAAGACTTTGAGGTAATTTCAGACAAATCTAGGGATACCATTAGGAAAAGGTTAGAAAGATTAGTATCGGTACTAGATCTTGAACATTGTAATAGTGAGGAAAAAGAGTCCATACATCACACCCAGTGCCAGTCCATGGAACTCCCCCTTGCTACTTGTTCCCAAGAAACCTGATAGGAATGGTAACAGACTTTGGAGAGTGGTATTTGATTTCAGGCGGTTAAATGAATTAACAGTTGGAGATGCATGTCCCATACCAAACATTACCAAGTGGGTAGAGCCAAATATTTTAGGTTCTTGATTTGGCCAAGGGATTTCACCAAATTCCCATGGAAAAGGAAAGCAAATGCAAAACCGCATTCAGCACACCATACGGTCACTATGAATACAGTGGTATGCCGTTCGGTCTAATGAACGCACCAGCAACCTTCCAGCACTTAATGAACACTGTGTTAATAGTCTTCAGGGATTCGATTGCTTTGTGTACGTTGATGATCTAGTCCTATACGGATACGATCTCAAGAATCATAACTTAAAATTATTACGTGTTTTTGACCGTCTACGACAACACAACTTAAATCTCCAGCCGGATAAATGTTCTTTCCTCAAAAGAGAATTTATGTATTTGGGGCACATCATATCCGAGTGTTGCTGCACGCCGTAGAAATTTCCACTCATCCAAATAAAGATCGACTGTCTTTAACTATGTGATTTTATTTTCTGCGAGTTACAAAAAGGTTACAAATGTTACAATTTAAATTTACTTTATAAACTTACATAGATATCGGGAAAGTGTACCCTTGAAATTCCACCAGTGGCACCTCCTTTTGTTAAAATTTTAAATTGAATTTCAAATTGAACTGTCGCATGACAGTACCAAAAACCAAGTGTCTACCAAAGGAAAAATTCACTCCCTAGAACACCGGTATCCCGTAAATTTCCAATGTACCAGGAAACCTGTGTGAGCTTGTTGGTATGACAGTTAAACAAAACCACAGAGTAAACTGCACTTGCAAATTCTCTGAAGAGAGAGACAAAGCTATTTGCAGTTTAGAACAATTCGAAACATTGTTTAAAACCAAGAAGGTGGAAGAAGCATTCATATTACCAGCGGGCACACCTTCCCGGACCTATAGGTGCTTTAATTCAATTAAATTAAAGTTAAAATATTGTACCCGAAGATATTAAAGGCGTAAAATAGTTTTCAGGATTTGTAGGCTATTACAAACGGTTCGTGGATAAATTTTCTACAATAGTAAAGCCACGCACGAATTTATTAAAGAAAAATGTGGAATTCAAATGGGACACGTTCTGCGATGAGGCTTTCCGAACGCTCAAACACAAGCTTATGGGACCCCTATTTTAGCATACCCTAATTTCGACGAACACTTGCTAGTAACAACCGACGCTGGTGATATTGGTTTGGAAGCAGTATTATCTCAAAGTATTATAGGCCAAGACAAACTAGTTTACTTCGCTAGCCGTACATTGAAAGATGCCGAAACAGGGTACAGTACCACGGAAATGGAATTGTTAGCTATCGTTTACGCCGTCAAGCAATTCCGACTGTATGTCTATGGTAGGAAATTCACCATATGCTGACTACAAGCCATTGTAAGGGCCGAGTCCTGTCTAAACGACACCAAGAAATTATTCTGCGATAAAGAGCTCAAATCAATAGGTTTCTCATTGCCGATAATGGGGGACGAATTTAAACTAACCTTCAACTAGCTCCTCGAAAAAACTTTCCAAACTCTCGATGTGAATTTACATATTTATATTGAAGGCCGAGTTTTCCAGACGGACCCAGAAGATATAAAGAAAGCGTTATACGATTATCAGGACTCACCTTTCGGGGGACATCAGAGAATCACTCGAACATTAAAAAGGATGAAATTAAAGTATTACTGGCCTAAAATGGCACAAGACATAACTGCCTACATAAGAAAATGTACCTCTTGTCAGATAAATAAGAGTAGAAAGAACCCCAAAATACCGATGAAAATAACCACGACGAGCACGAAGCCATTCGAAAGGATCGCCCTGGACCTCTACCAGTAAGTTATAGCGGTCAAAAATACTTGCTATAAGCACGTGTGGGTAATGAAGAGCCAATCTCTGTTTTTCCCGGTAGTATTAGCTTCTGGTCTAACTCCGCTCCCAGCAACAAATCAATTCTTCAATGGTAATTTGGCAGCAAGTTGCACGAGACTGTAGTCTTACAAATCTTACAGTCGCGCTATATTTTGCTATTATTTCAGTGTTTTGGGAATTGACGACCGCGATGGGAACATCAATTTGTGACTTTGGTAGTCCGAGTTGCTGGTAAATATTCTCAGAAATGAAGTGCAGCTGAGACCCCGAATTCAAGATGATATGGTATGGCATTGAGTTTCCATGCACATTAACTACGTTTACTATCGCTATCCGTTTGGTGAAGTGTTGTCTTTAAACGTGCTGCTGCTTGACTTGTTCGCTACAGATTTTGGATAAAGCATCGTGTAGTGACGAATATTGCAACGTTTACAAGCTTGCGCCGTGAAATTGCCGTTCATGTGTCCCCTTTGAACACACTATTTGGCATCGTGCTGATAGCATCAGGCTCGTTTGCCGTGGTCGGTTGCTCCTTGCATTAATCGCTTCCAACGTCTGATATCGTGACTTCAGAAACTCATTTTTTTTCTTTTTACCTTTTTACCCTTAAGATGTTTGCACATAGCGAAGGCGAGGGGAAGTTAGAGAGGGGAAAAAGAGAGATACCGATGTGCGTTGGTTTTAAATGAACAGATACCAATATGAGAATCAGCAAGGAACATATTGGATTAGAAGTAGCAGACAAAAGATCGTTGATGAAAATTAAAAAGAATGTCGGAGACAGAACGGAGCCCTTGGGCACACCAGCATTTATTTTATGAATATCAGACTTGAAACCATCCAAGACAACTTGAATGAGAACGTTCCGAAACGTAATTTCTAATCCATTGAAAAAGACAGTCATCGATCCCAATTGAATGCATTTTCAACAAAAAAGCCTGATGCTAAACTCGGTCAAATGCCTTAGAAATATCAAGTGCAAAGATTGGTGTAGACTTCGGTTCCACTTTTCGGTGAGACATGCCATCAAATCAGCAGTAGACCTGTTGCTACGAAAACCGTACTACCGGTCATTGAGAAGTTTTCGTATTTCGAGATATTTCATGAGCTAACGGTATATCAGCGTTTCCATGAAATTGAAAAGAAGGGACGTAAGTGCAATGGGTCTGTAGAGAGAGAAACAGCTTCATCTTTTTTAGGGACAGGCTGGACAAATGCTTTTTTCCATCTGCGCGGAATGAGTCCTAAAGGGTAGGATTGCTAAAAAAGCTTACGCAGTGGTTTTGGCAGCGAAGAAGAACACCTCTTCAGAAGAAGGGCAGATATACCATCTGGAATATCGGATTTGTGTATATTAAGATCCGAAAGTGTATTCGTCCCATTGAAGATTCGACGCACTCAAGGGTAGGCGGGGACAAAGCACAATCTGGACGTGTTGAGGTGGCCGCAAAGTGTGCTGCAAGCAGATTGGCGTTGTCCAAAGATCTGATAGCTGGAATATCATTGTACTCGTAAATGAGCGTTGGTATGGAGGATAAGGCAGAATTTCTAATGTTTTTGAGGAACAACCAAAAATGTTTACTACCTTTGGGACGTTTAGTATTTTTTGCCTGAGTTTATTGGAAAACTGAAGACCAAAAGTCTGGTCGTATTGGAATTTCACACGATTAAGAAAGGCGTTGTAGTCATTCCTGGCTCGTTTGAACTTTTTTCGATTTTCCTCTGTCGGGTTAGTCTTGTAGGACCGAAAAAACAATTGCAACAATTCTGCTGCAGGACCGTGCATTTCCAGGGAAATAGCATCTGGTGAATGCTCCTGCTCAAAACTAAGTGCCGAGCAACGAAATACTCCACAGGAGAGACGAAGGATTCGCTGCTGGAAATGAGATAACGTAGGACATCTTCAAGGACATTGTAAAGAACCGGTACGAACGAACGGCTACCTTCGCTGGTTACAAGCAATTAGAGGTAGGAGGAAGTTGGTAGGAGGAGTCGGCGGCCCCAGGGTAATTATATAAGTCTCGAAGTAATCAGTAGTAAGGAAGCGAAAGAACAGGCCGCAAATCAAATGATCAGGACTGAACTAGTAGGGGGTTGTAGTACAGACGAAATACTTTCCTCGCAACAGGCAGATAATGACATCGAACCAATATTGGCCTGGAAGCAACACGAGGAAAGTCTAATCTGGCAGGAGATATCGGACCGGAGCCAAACTCTGAGGGCATATTGAGCACAGTGGTTTGTTGAAGAGAAAGTTGGAAAGTTCAGATGGAACATGTCCAAGTTCTCCATTAAATACATGACGACATCTCCGAAGGTCATTTGGGAATAAACAAGACGTTGGAGAAGGTAAGGAAACGCTTCTATTGGATAATTTCAAAACAATATGCCGAACTTTTTGCTTAAAAGTGCATACGGTGTACGACTACCAAGGACCCAAAAGTAAAGCCACAGGGACGAACGCAACAACACAATGTCTGCCGTTTCCCGAAACCTTTAATGTCAACCGATACACCCTCGTGGTCGTGTATTATTTCAGTTAGTGGCCGGAAATGTTTGCCATCCCAAATCAAGAGGCTAAGACCATAGTGGAAGAGATAGTCAACAACTGGGTGAGCAGATTTTGGGTACCAATGGAACTAAGTCTTCCAGGAAGAGTGCCAATAAGGAATAAGGAAGACAAGAACAACGCCACCACACCCTCAATCTGATGGAATGGCCGAGCTATTCATTAGGACCTTGAATGAGCATCTGACTAAGGTCGTCAGCAACTACCAGCGGAACTGGGATCGACACTTACCCCTCTTCTTAATGTCCTACCGAAACGCGGTCCATACTTCAACAGGACATACACCATCCAAGGTTTTTTTGTTCAAACAGTTCTGTTGCCAAGTGAAACAAAATTCGGAGCTCTAGGAGGTGAACGATTATGTGGATGACTTGCGCAGCAGGATCCGTACATTGCACGAAAAAGGATGAAACTAGCAAGCAACCGCATGAAGACTAGGTACGATATCAAAGCGAAATCTTCCGTCTTCAACGGAGGAGATCTGGTGTGGCTCTCTGAGTAAGAAATAAAATCACGAAAATTGCAACTGGATTCCGAAGACCCGCATTAAACGTTGGTCGATTTGGATAGAATGTGTCATTTCAAAGGAACGATGAATGACGAAGTTGTTCCTGACGAACAAGGGAGCAATGTGAACAGCGTCATCTATATTTGAAATGCAGAAGATTTCCATATTTAAATAGCAGAATACTCAACCATTGTGGAATGGAGACTTTTATAGAATTTTCTGGCAAAATGGAAATTTGTATGGAAAGCTGGACGGTACAGAATATGCTCGAAAGATGTCAGGGGAGTATAAATATCGGCATCCTCAAAATATGCAGTTTGGAGAGTGAATTGGGACTAGTGATTAAGTGGTTTAAGTAAAAGAGAAAAGAGAAGTCAAAAAGTTTGAGATCAGCGATTGAATTGTGAATTGTAACTGTATTGAATAAAGTACCTAATTGTATTGAAAGAAATAAGTTCTGTGATTTGTACCCACACAAACATTTTACAATATGTTATTCCACACTAGCAATGAAGCCCTACTTAAAAGATTTCATACAAAAGATCTTTCAAAAATACGATCCTAATAGGATAAATAAGTAGAAGCGACTGCCTAGCATCAGCGTGTATAGGCCTACACCATTTTTATATATATACCTCTTTATGTATTCGATCCGACAAGTATTGAATAAATAACAAATCTCTTTTTTCCCAGCTAAAATTAGTTTTAAGCTACATATACACATATTTCTATAAACTATCTATTTTTACATATCTACTACATTTTAAGAATTACATAATATATATTCCCGTTTCATTTAATAGGCTCAAAATGGCAGATTCGCAAAACAGCAATCTTAGGGTTTTCCCCCAATCAGCGACTTTAAACCTATCTCCTTCGATAAAGACCCAAAATATCGGATCTGCAACTGGTATTATAATTATTTTACAAAACCCAATTGAAAATAAACTTCTGGTATATTTATAAAGGAAACCCACGAAATAAATGCGCCTTAAAGCCTGGACATTCCCTTATGGACTGGATACGACTAGGAAATTCAGGTGTTGATCTATCAGGAACACAAGGCAAAATTATTCCTGTAAGTAGTACGGAACTTAGTAAACATTGCACTCAAAATGATGCTTGGATGGCAATACGTGGAAATGTATACAATGTTACCAGGTACATGGATTTTCACCCGGGTGGTAAGTTTATGTTAAAAATGTTAGTTGCTTTACAAGTATATAATACTCGTAGTTAGCTAACTTCTAAAGAAGGATCTATACTTCTCATAAAAAATACTGCAGCCTTTCATCTTCGTTGGTATTCGGATGTTGCTCTCAGTTTACCAGGAAAATCATCTTGGGATTAGCTATATTGTAATTTTTAGACTGAAGGTTTCGACTTTTCGGATCTTTTGAACATTGAATTTGAAGATTCTTAGGTTGGACGTTTTTGTCTCTTCGCTCGATGTGCTAGTGTAATCACTGTGTATTGACTTGGTCAATAATACAACTTATCTCGAAGCTGCCCAGTATGTGCTCTGTTTTGCTAATGATCATTGTGCACACCGTGCCCTTTAGTAGGACCCGCAGTGAGTCGAGCTTAATCTCGGCTCTTCTTGTAAAGAACTTTGAACCTATAACTCGTTGGGACTCATTTCTAGATTCCTAATATAGGCGGATCTTGCCTATTCATTTTCAAATTATAGTTGTTAAAAGTATTTTTTTGTCCTGGGATTGGACGTATAATTCGTTGTTTACTGGCAGCACATATTTTGTTCTATCCTTATATCCATGCCTGATTCGTCAATGTAGCCTAAAAGCTGAATACAGTTTTTGAACATATTACCTTCCATGTTGACACCCATCTTATGAAGTACCAGATTGAGCGACTCCATTTTTCTAATTCCGATAGAGGTTTAAAATAATCATAGCGAGGTCTTTATAAATTGTACTGAGCATTGCGAGCAGTACGTGTAGGACAGAGCCATACATATAAATTTTCGCAGCGTTTTGAATTCAGCCATCGTTTTATAAAACTAAGCTTTCATTAGTTTAGTTCAGTTCTATAGTTCCAGCAAGATATACTCGTAGAATAGACATTCTTGTAGAATGTACGAGTATATGCTTCCTTGGAGATGACATTCTACAACATAACCATGATGATGTTGTCTTAAACATCGCTACCGAGCTTAAAAAGTTCCACAGGAATTTCATTGCTGAGTCAGCTGTTTAGTTTTTTTCCAAGTTCTCTGTAGTTTCAATATTTTTCAATAGTTTAAGGGGACGTCTACGTGTGCGTCTGGAGTAGGGTTCTCTAATTCCTTATCAGGGTCTCCATCTGGTGCCCACAAAGCAATTTAAATTCTCAATTTATTTAAAGATAAAGGTTTGTAAATTAAGATTATAATATTTTGTAGTGCTTTAGGTGTCTAATACAAATGTCTAAACTCTAAACTTTTTATATTATGGCACAGGAAGAGAAAAGAGGAATTGGATGAAAATTGTAGAAAAACAGATATGTAGAAAAATAGTAGTAAAAAATGAGAGTGGTATAATAACGAGAATTAAACAAAAATTGTCTTGAAGTGGAGTTGTTGTCGATACCTGGAATTGCTTTTATTCTGGGAGGTAACATGTTCCATAATTTAACAGTACAAATGAAAAAAAAGCGAGAGCCATTACGTAATTGTGACGAATTACGGGAAATGTTGAGTTTATTAAAAAGATACAATGGGACTCTATTATTTATAATTTTATGCAAAAAAAAACAGTATCTGGCTTTTATAAAATCTTGAAGAGTGCAACCAAGTACGTTTCTTGAATATGTGGAGATGTAGTCGTGTCTACGGCCACTTGTAACTTAGCTTAAGAATAGGAATCTAGGATGCAGTAATCAATATCAAGTTATAAGTGTTAAATCAAGGGTTGTTAGGAGCTTTCGCTGAGTTGCTGTGAGTGCAAAACTAGCAGTTACCCATAGTTTTTGAAGGCATCCGTAAATACGGTCAATAACTATGTTGGTATGAAAATACCCCGACAGATTGCAGTTTATTGAATAGCCAAGGCCTGTTACTGATTCCACAGATTTTAATTTGGTATTGGGAAGCTATATACCTGGTAGAAGATTCAGATCTAATGATCTGTTGGAAAACGGAAGGAATCGCGATTTTTCTGTGTTGAAGTGCAGACCACTGCAGTGGTGCACTGCAGAATTTTTTCAAACATATTGTTAGTTATTTATGAATAGCCTAAACAAAATCGGTCCTCTAACCGATCCCTGAGGAATCCCTTGTAGGAATCAGATATGATTCGTTGCATCCTTCCAGAGAGAAAACTGCGAATGAGTCTTAGAGCTCTGTCACTGAAGCCAAGCAAATTTCTCAGTTTCCAGTACAGTATTTTATGATTGACCTTATCAAAATCCTTTGAGAACTCAAGTACATATAGAAACGTCAGTAAGCTTGTCACGAAGTCTCTTCTAACTTTTTGGGTTAAATAGCTAATGATGTGATATGCGTCTTAGATTTGTTTTGCTATGAGTTTTTCAAAGACCTTAGACAAACATGGTAGAGTGCTGATTGGCATGAAATCGCATGGAGTTGATGCGTTCGCCTTTTTAACAATGGGTAAAACTTTAAAACGTTCCACTACAGTGGAAAAGTGGACGTCATAAAACCATTGTTGATGAAATGAGTCAAATGGCTTACAATTAGCGGCAATATTATTTTATTTCTATATCACAGAACTGTTTTTTCCGCCATAACGGGAATAGGACTCATATAAATAGTTTGTTTGAGGCTCTAGCGATTCTGGGGTATGCACAAGCAAAACAATGTAAGTTCAAGTTCATCAATAAACAGCACAATAAGGTAAAGGTTCTCCTCAAAGGTAGTTTGCTTACGATGAAGTTGTTTCCATGCACCGTATTATTTTTTTTTTATAATTTACGCGCTCAAGGGATTTATGTACCCTTAAAATGTTTGCACACAGCGCAGGATTACGATATCAGTATGCACACAATCATAGGGCTGTTCGGGGCATTTTTATTATTTAGATCATGGACGATAAATGTACAAAGGTCGCAATACATATAGTCCGTATCAATTCAGTTTGCCATTCTACTGCGCAGATTTCTTAAAATTTCTTTTATCATCTCTTAAATTGACAAATATGACCTAAGAAACACGAAAATGGATGGAGCCATAAACAAAAAGGATCTACATCCCAACTTTCCTTTTAAGATCACAGTTGCGATCAGACTGATGGTGGTTTTTTTATTTTCCTTCTATTAAACTGAAGTTGAGAACGCACTGATGGGACGGCCATTTTCTGCCTTAGGTATAATCATTGTGTATATCCAGTTTTCCAAAAAATTATTACATCCCTGGCGGGAGAGGAAATGTAGATCCTTATATGCCAAATTTACTTCGAGAAAATTATATTCTGATAAAATATAAAAAAAAGTTCTGTACGAGTATATCTGTTGGTACTGTATGGGATTTGCGTATAATGACGATTGGATAAATGAAGCAAGAAGTCTCGCATGAATTGATTGTTTGATTCTGTTTCTATGTAGCTATACGGTTTTTGATTATTTGCTCATTATACTTTCGTAGATCATTATTGCTGGCAAAACTCCATTTTTGTGAAAAAGGCGTAATAACTGGTGCAAATGTTTACCAAGAAGATGTGATAGAGGGTGTTGTGAAGGGTTTGACCAATACAGTAAAATTTTTTTAATAATCAATATTGTGGTCTAATAAATGAAACAATTTTGAATACAATATATTTACTGTTTTTTTTATAGCGTTTTATATCTATAACAGAACTTATGGCAGGACTAAGTATATTGAATTCGATTTGTAGAACTGTCAGTGTCATAATCTGTTGAGGAATCATCTCCTGGACTGACTATTGTATCCGAAGTTGTGTCCCACATCAACTCTTGAGAAAAGTATTCCTCCTCTGTCCTTATAACTTTTGCACAAACTTTGCGCCAATCTTCAACTGTAATTTTTGAAAATTCTTCTTCAGCTAGTTTCTGAACATCCGATAATTGTTGTGTTTCGGTTTCCCACTCTTGCTTTGACAGTTGTCCAAATATTTTCAATAGTAGTACTTCGTGTCCCGCGCTGTGAATTATAGCGTCAATCTTATGTTTTGGATGGTGTATAGTTCGATGTTCCTTTATAAGCTCATAAAGCTCGAGTTTGAGCATCTGCGAACTATTAACTATTGGGTATATTGTAGTGGGCAAGCCATTGTAACATCTCAAATTTTCCGGAACCAGAACTGATTTGCTTGTCTTCCCATTTGCTGTGATATGATGCGTTGTCCATTACAATAACTGAAAGTTCTTCTATGCTATTCAAAACTTGATCTGTCATCCATTTGGAGAAATTTTCAAAATTCAACTCATCGTGATAATCTCCTGTTTTAGTTCCAGATTTAAATAAAAGCAAGGCATTGTTTACGAAGCCTTTCTCACCACCTGCATGCGCCATTATCACCATCTGACCCTTTGAAATTGTCTAAATAAATGATCTCATATACTTTTGATCTGTATTCCCGCACCTTTCTCAGATATTTCACTCGTAAAAGTTTAACTTAATTTTTTTCGCACATAAGTTTACCGTTGTTCTCCGTTTTTAATAGGAAAATCCATTTCTTCTTAGAATCCTGTGTAGCGATATAATGGTTAAGTTAAGCTCCTAACCTTCCTGTACCCGTTGTCTCAACATTTTTAAGGTAATCATCATTTTTTCCTCAAGGTGAAAGTTGTATATAATTCGCCGAATAGATGTGATGTTAAAGTCGTCTAATCACAGATGCTATAGGTTACAACCATTTTTCCATTCAATGGGACGTACCCGTACGATTTTGAATTTTTGAACTTGAATTTTTTTATTTGTGAATGCCTTGGTTTTTTCTATCTTAAACGAACAATTCTTCCGTAATAGAACAAGGAGAGCAAAGTATAGAATTCATTAGTTGGTGCCTTCAGACTTCCAAAGTCACTTATTTGAGAATAATGTTTTGCAAAGATGAAAAATTCCAAAGGACATGTTATTTTTTCATCAGTTTTTAAAAATAGTTTGGAACAATTTAAACATTTGTTCCTTAAAAGCATTTTAAAAGCAAAATATCCAGTAAAATATCGCATTGCTGTTGTTTCTAATGTGATTTTAGTTTCGATTTCCATATCATAAATTACTTTTTCGTGCAGGGTTTCATCGCATACGATGTTCTTACTATCCTTAAGCAATGCAGAAATTTTTGGAATACTAGTTTGAGTTGGGGATAAGTCTACGTTTAAAAATTCTACACCATCATCATCACAGTTACTGAAATGAGAAAAATTAATAAGATTTGACAAGAGAATTTTCGACATCAAAGCATTAAATTCGTAAACAGACGGATTTTTGTTGTAACCACCTTTGATGCGAATAATAGAACATAAATTTTCTAATACGTCTTGATGAATTCTCTTTGTTAGTAAATAATCCACGTTCTCATATAGGCCATTGCTTATATCATGACAAAGTAATAAGGCCCCGTTTATAGTTTGTTCTATTCCTTTTAAACAAAAGTTTCTTGGAAGGTTAACTGATTTTTGTATATATTTTAAGTAAGACAAAAATTGTTTCAACTCATTATAAGCTGGATTCTCTAGCTGAACTCCCCGCCTTAAAACATTCTTGTCATAATGTGAACCACTATCCATGCAGTCAAATAGATTGTTCACTTTTAGTACGAACTCTTTCGTTGCTACAGCTTTATTAGAGCTTTTTTAATCAGTTAAGTTCAAAAGCAGTTTTAGTGTCTTAGCTACGTTGTCAACTTCCAAATTGTATATTTCTCTGATAACATCAAAAGACACTTTACCATCTGGAGTTTGTAGATCTGATTTCAATAGAACATTACGAAGTGATTTTAACAAATGCGGGAAATCATAAAAAGGACATATTTTTTCATCATTAAAAATTATAAATGGGTTTTCTTCAAAAACACTTAACATTTTATAAGCTTTTCTATTATTAGCCCCTTGGTCGCAAACAACACATATTTTTAGACCAAGTTCTTGACAGATTTTCAAATTGTTTTTTATAATTTCGCTTAGGTCATCCCTATTTACACCGTTTGCTGACACAAAATAGTTTAAAACACTTTTCCAACTATCCAACAAACCATTTAGCATGAAAACACATATTTCATTAGCAAACAATCTACTTCTTTCTACAACAAGGTCTTCGTAACCATCTACGAGTATTAAATCATTTTTTATATTATATGTGAGGTTTTTACGAATCCTAATTTCATCAAATATCAGGACAACACAACGTTCTCGCTGGTTTAATAAATCGAACATTGTTTTTAGGATATGAAAATCCTTTTACAGCCCATCTACAGAAAGAGAAATGTGAGGAAGTTTAAAGCCAAGAATATCTCTCAAAAATTTATAGGCGCTTTGTGATCTATAATAAATAATAAGTTATTTTTCGTAGCTGTTGTATTTTGTAGTCTTTGATTCTTTCAGAAGCATTTTACAAAATGTTTTTGAATGGTCTGAATTATTGAGCCTTTCGATTTGAGACGTCGTAGATATTTTATTTTTATTAAAAATTTTGATGTCAGTATGCGCTCTGTTTTTTTTATAATGTTTTATTTTTAAATTTCTTAATTTAAGTTTTTAACTTAACAATATTTTTTTTAAAGTTGAATTTTTTGTTTCTCCTCTTTTGCACATCTTTCCAATAACTCATCGCACCTTGCACACGAAATGCTGCTACTGCTCGGTGTTCTTCTTCGTTTAGTTAAAGGAGCCTTCAGATCTTCTAAATTCAAGTTTGAATTCAAACCAGAATTTAAATTTAAGGAAGGAACAGCATCCGCCTTAAGATATTTTTTTCCTACAAACTCGGGAAAAAAATGATCTCCACAAACAAAGTATTTGCCTTCATTTTTAAAACCACATGCCTTCATCCACAAATTATTTAAAATTTCATTTTTTTCCCTAGAAGGACATTTAAAAATTTTCAAGTCAGGGTAATTCCTTTTAGTTTTCCTACAAACAGAACAAGAAACTCCAGATAATCTCTTGTCACCCATTGCTATCGAAAAATAAACTGCAAAATATTATATCGCTGAAAAAGTACCGCTGACAAAATTTGTTCAGCCACATAAATAAACATCCAAATCGGTCGAGAGTCGACGGCGAATGAGGTAAAGCAACTACACAGCCAGCGAGCGCGCCGCGCAGCTCCATGAACTGTAGTTGTTGTATGTATGAAGATAAGGGTTGAAAACAGAAACCACAGACACATCTGCACGGCTCGGCGCATGCCTGCTCGTCGGCTGTACACACAATACAACACATGCGATCCCAAGAATTGACTTCGATTTATAATACATTTTGTTCATACAAATTGTTCAGAATTTGAAGTTCGAAGTAAAAACAGGCAATTAAAAACTGGTTAGATTTTTTCCTTCGGCGTGCAATATCTATGTAAACTATAGCATCTGTGGTTTAATGCAGTTTTTGTGTTGTACTTTTTTATTTGGTGATTTAGTAACACCTTTTTCCTCGGGCCGAAATTCCGGTGAACTGCTCAGTCTGCGAGTTTGCGTACGTTATGGGATTATCCAAACATAAACTCATAGCTTCTTCCAATTTTTTGTTATACATGTTAACAACGATCTTATGGGCCTGACTTCCTATTGACACCCGGTAAAGTGCTTTCAGCGCCCCTTGGTGGCATTTTTTTTACCTCCACGACTGGACAGATTTTGGCTGGGAGCAAAATCATATGTAAAGTTTAATTTCGGTGTGGAACAAAATAAATAAATTAGTTAAAGAATTTATTTTTGTCTGATCAGAATAAAGTTGAAATGTCGAGAAAAAATACGCGAGTTTCGAAATAAGTGCTTGTGAAGTGTGTAGACGGGTTAATTTGAAGAGAATCGTGCTTTAAAAAATGTAAACAAAGCACTTGTGAAACACGAACAAATTGTTGTGTTGTTACTTTTCTATTAAATATTTAGTGAATACTGTGTAATATACTGTCCTTTTGTTAAATATATGGTTAAACAAATCAATAAAATAGTGAAATGCTGCTGAAAATTCGCATAGTTGGAATACTATACATGTGTATGTATATGCATATACTCATAGCAGAATATTTTAAAAGGACTATTTCGTTTGGTGAAAGTGAAAGAATACTGAAAGCTATTGTTTGTGCTATTGTTTTCGTAAAACTGAATTCCAAATAGCAAATCCATCATTTATATGCGTTGGGTCTAACTTAATTACAATTACATGTAATTAATAATTAAACAATTACTATTACTAATTAAGTACATGTAACTAAAAAAAGTAATGGACTTGTGGTAGTAATTGAATAAAAAGTATGGCGTTAATAATTATTTTAAGTGATTACCAAAAACAGGAAATAAAACACTTAAACAATTTTATTTCTAAGACCTAAAATCCCCCAGGTAGAAACAAACACCATAAAATAAATGGAAACACGCCCCATACACAGGTACCTAAACCTAAACCACAAATAATAAAACCACAAAAAACGTTGAGAACCTAATCAATTACGATCTAACTAGTGTATACAAATTCAACAAATATACCTAAGCCCTGAACTTTTTGCCAATCCCACCCCAGATAATAAGTAGCATTACATATGAAGTGCGTTGAAATTTATCGACCACATAATAAAAAAATTAAAGTAATTTATGCAACAGCATTTTAGTTAATAGCCATGTAAAGTTGGGTATTGGGCATTGTAAACTTCAGGCAAAACTTACTCTTTCGTACCATTTTTGTTCTCTTACATATATCCTCTCTCTGTGTAATCGACCGTTGGCAAACTGAATTGGTACGGACTTTATACTCGTACTTCTCTGCTATATTCCTTAAAATGTAAATGTAGTTGATGAATGAGTTTCCTGATTTGAATATCATGTTTCTCCCTGATATGAGCAGGTTCTTAGAGTCTATCAGTAGTCCAAGTGAGTAAAAATTGTAAAGCGGGATCGGATTAGCCCATTGACTGTATTAAAATCATATTCGAGCTCATATTTATACTAATGGTTGTTGTCTGTCTATTAAGTTTACTTGTGGTGTTCCTTATTTTATGATTCGAAGTTGATAAGAATCGAAATGTCAGTATTGGATTTGCGTTGTTGTTTTCTGCTTCTTGTTTCCTATCCTTGAATTTGGGCCATCAACAATATGTTATATAATTTCTTTCTGAATTTTCTCAAAATCGAGATTAAAACAAATGCATCATTATGACTTAAATTTTCTAATTCCAAAAAGTTGAAGCTTCTACATTTCTACAATATTAGCTAATTTCTGATTTGTTAAAAGCGCTAATCGTATTTTATATTAAGGTCACGAAGAACTAATGCGTGGCATTGGAAAAGATGCAACTAAACTATTTGATGAGGTACACGCGTGGGTTAATTATGAGCAACTTTTGAAAAAATGCCTTATTGGTCCACTTCGTAATGTTTTTAATCTCGATGTGAACTTTCTAAAACCCACAAACAAACATTTGCCCCCACCAACACCAGATCCAATTAAAACAATTCCAAGCGAAATCATTCCACGTTTCGATTGGATACAAAAGCGATCGAATATAACTTTATACTTTTACACCAAACAATTTTGTAATCCTGGACTTGTTCTTAAGAAGAAAGATAATGAAACTCTAATCGTACAAATTTTTATAAATACAAAATGCCATACATACAATTTGGAACTTTATAAAGCGATAAAATGGCCACCAATTTCTCTGAAGACTTTAAGTGAATCTGGCAAAATTGAACTGAATTTTACAAAAGAAGAAATGGATTTGTGGCCTGATTACGGAAAAAGTAAACATTCGACATATGAACTGTTAGAAGACCAATTTTATGAACTGCAAATTATAAAAAAACAAAAGTTAAACCATAATTCATTTGCGTTGCTTTTAAAAGGTGACGTGGTCATGGGGATACCACTTGGACATCATATAACGCTGTCATGCTGCATTGATGGTAAGCTTCTGAAAATATTACCGGAATATCTATAATTTCAGTTTTTCTTTTGTCAATATCAGGTCAAGAAGTACATCGTAGCTATACCCCGATTCCAAGAAAATATTCATTTATTGAAGAGGGTAGCACTTTTGATTTGTATTTTTTAATAAAAACCTATGAAGATGGATTCTTAGCAAAATACATAAATAGACTCGAAATCGGTGCAGAATTACACGCATCCCAATCGAAAGGAAGGTTTTTGCTAAATAAATTACTAGATCATACAAGGATTGCCTTTCTTGCAGCGGGAAGTGGTATCACACCCTTTTTGGGACTTCTGGACCATCTATTAGCTAGAAATAGTAAAAAGATGTTAGTAATATGCTGTTTTTGAAGTGCATACATATTTTATTTAAATTATTTAAAATTGCATTTATAGTGAAAATGTAATGCTAATGTTGTTCAATAAAACTGAAGATGACATCTGGTGCCGAACAGAACTAGAAAATCTGTCAAAGAAAGATGAAAGGTAAAATATGATAGAATTTGTATAAAAATAAGGATTCCTAATCCTAGCTAACTTTTATTTTTTTTTTCTAATAGATTTCACGTTAAACACATACTTTCCCAATGGGGCGACGACTGGTGTGGTGAAAAAGGTAGTCTTTCCACAGATGTTTTATCAATGCTGAAAAATAGAACATCAACAAGCTATTCTACCTTTATATGCGTATGTGGCCCACCAGGATTTAATTCTTCCGCAGAGACTATCCTGAAGTCACTCGACTTTTGTGAAGAAACT
Source organism: Volucella bombylans (assembly GCA_949129095.1). Taxonomy (NCBI): domain Eukaryota; kingdom Metazoa; phylum Arthropoda; class Insecta; order Diptera; family Syrphidae; genus Volucella; species Volucella bombylans. Next base: position 63,166,691 of record OX422144.1, on the reverse strand, counting down.
ATACACCTCTTCAATGGTTAAAAGCCAGAAGTTGTGTCTTGTTATGTATCATATTATATTTATTATATTTATTTTGTTAACATTTCTGTGTGTATATATGTAAGTATGTGTATATGTATATAACTTTAAAAACGTGTTATATTTTATATTGTATTTAAATATAAACTGCTTTGTTAAAAAAAAACCGAAAAACAAATAATTTTATGCTGCAGCTACCGCCGTTTTGTATACGTGTATGCCGTGATAACCTACAGTATGTAGCAAAGATACGTTAGTATCAGTTATTATATTTGGGAAACTCGTGCTATTTATCCCATTAGACGTGTAACCTCGCTTTTGTTTTTTTGTATTCTTGTTAGAACCGTTATCTACGATTCACTTTGGAAGCAATACGTGTCACTGCGTTTCATCATTTGTGACAGATGTTATATTAAGCTAAAGTAATTGTGGTTTGACCATATGACACTAGCTGGACGTAAAGCTATAATTGAAATGCATCAAAAAGGTGATTCCAACAAGCGCTTTTGCAATTATTTTTATTGAAAAGTCATTGAAGCTTGTCAGAAACAAGGAGGAGTGGAAGCCATAAAACTGTTCGGGAGTCCAAGAGTGACAATCATAAAATGATTGATAGAAGGATTAATGTTATCCCAGATAATAAGCCACTAATATCAGTGCCAACTGCTAGACGAAGGTCGCGATGCTCCATCTACGTACACAATACGCAGTAAGCTACATGAAACTGGTAAACATGGATGCGTTTCTCGAACAATTTCTTACGTTAGCAAGACAAATATGTGTACTCAAGCAACACATATTGAGATAAAGTCTTGTGGATGGATGAATCCATGATCGGAGTAAAGTATTCTCATAGACGAATATACGTTTGGCCGAAAAAAGATGCAGCTTCTTCTTAATACTATACAAAACCAACCTTTAAGGCCGCAGAGAAGAGTAGCGTGGTCTGTGGATGCTTATGTACAAATGGGGTGCAAAATTATACCATTAGAAGGCAAAGTAAATGCGGATATTCATCCAAATATTCAAAAAAATGTAGCTGTTCAAGAAGGAAGACGGCTTATAGGTAGCGATTTTTTTCTTCCAACAATGTACCCATTCATACTGCCAACAAAGTTTTGAAATATATTCGCGAAGGAAAAATAAATATTTTGAAATGGCCAATACAAAGTTCAGACTTATCTCCAATAGAAAATGCATGAGCACTTCTGAAACTACGTATTACCAAGCAGTCACCTCAAAACCTAAGAGAATTAAAGAAATACTCGTACGTACATCAAAATTGGGAAAAAATTACACCAGATCAATGTACGAGTAAACAACTTGTGCATACAATGCAAGGCCGACTGGCAAAAATTTCTCATCGAAAAGTGGTTATTGCCGGTATTAAAGATAATGGAAACTTACTTTTGTACCATTGAATTTCGCTTTTAATATACTTACCCTAAGAAAAAAAGGAAGAATAATTTTTGTTTGCTATATACATAGTTATAGTTTTCGTAACTTATTTTACATTGTTTTACATTCTTGTAAATAAATTTTGGAAAAAGTTCAGAAGTGAGAAGATTTTTGTGTTAAATTTATTTAAACTTATTTTTGGAACATACTGTATATTAAAACACTATAATTTGTATTTGTCCTTTTAACTCTCGGTCACACGGCTTCCAAACAAGAATTCGTTTTCAGGTCTTCAGACTTTATTTATAAAAAAAAAATTGTTGCAGCGACAGTACGAGATGGTCCAAAACCGAGTCCGTCCCACACACTAGTTTAACAGCCATCTCACCTTACACACAGCTAGAGAAGATCTATGATTTTTTGCCGACTTCATAGGACATTTCACACTGTCGGAGAACTTTCTCTGCTTTTTTTCGGGTCTAGTGCTAGTATACAAATTTTGCACTCTTTCAAGTACTAACTTTAACAAAACCCTTTTACGTGAATTTAATGAGTTATCCGACTACATAGTTGTTGCAGAGAATTTCAATATTCATAAATTTGCTATCGGTAAGAGGGCTGAATCAAATTGTTTGTTTAAAATTGTCAAAACTTCTGATTTTTAGGATGTTACCGACTTTTTCCGTATTAGTTTCAGGTCTTCATTGACAACAAACGAAAATTCATTCAAGTAGGAGGCATGAGAGAATCTTATACCATATACAGATTGAATGTCATTTGTAACTATAATATATCGACTCATGTACTACACTCCTTATGGAATTGTTTTAAAGTAAAAAATATTTTTTATTAGAAACCTTTTACAACCTTTTATAAATAAAACTATATATTAGTTGGAATGCTTTATTACGAATTTCAAGCAATTTCAGATTTTTATAGCAAACGATTTGGAAAGTTTGGTAAGCAGAGTCGGTATTTTTTGGAAGGTCCGATATTGACTTTAGACCTAACAAATGATTTTATTTGAAATAACCTTCTCTATGATTTAACATTTAAAGATGATTTTCGACATGAGTACCGCGATTAGCAGTTAGAAAGCGTACCCCATCGATCCAATTTTTGACCCCTTTTTTCAGCATCTAGGGCCGTATTTCCATAAAAATCGCTGTACCCTGTATACCTCTGTAGACTTGTCTGTCTATACAAGCAACCTATTGCATGTGTTACTACCGTATACAATAGAACGGGGTTAAATCGTCCCAATCTTGAAATCAATTTTTCACCAAAATTTGGGTTCCATAAATCATTGGTATTGCTTACACTATGGCACATAAATTCATTCTGCTGGATCCACATCAATTTCAATATTTGGAAACAAATGTTTGTTAATATTCTTTTCGTATCCGTCACCACTGCTGTGCTGTAACACGGGCTTTTGATTTGGTGTCTGAAGAGTCACTTGTTCTCGCTACAAATACGGTAATTTTGCTTATTGATGTACCAGTTGAGCGAAAACATCCTTACCGCTGAGTACAATGTTTCCATAAAATTTCGGATTATATTGGTATTAAACTCGTTCTGCGAAGGTCCGAAACATGCCATGATCAAACGGCTTCAATTCTTGCACCAATTGAACATTGTAATCTATTCGTAATTGTATCTGTATTTAAGAATTCTTTTTGTCAATTGAAAATAAAATCTGAACTGAAACTGAACAGTAAGATATTAGGCCAAGATCGTTTCGTGAAATGTTTCAAATTGTGTCAAAGCCCTAGCTCATGTGCACGCCTGAGAACTGAATATTCAAATATTCAAAGCTAGTATGTATAAAACTGGCTGGTCGTTCGTTAATACAATATTAACTTCCAGAATTAAAATTTTAATACCATTTTAGAATGTTAATCATCTTGTTAACGTTTCTAGGTTAGTACGTAATCTATACTTGCATTCGTCTAGTAGTGTATTCGAGTATGTTATTAGCTTGACTATTTTCAATTAAAGTGTAAGATACTATACTTTAAGCACAGAATTTCTACCGTATCTTTATCATTCTTGTTTTTTGTATTTACATTCCCTTTTTAAAGCAAAAAATGTGGAAATTTTATAAAAAATATATTTATATTTTTAAGTCTTCATTGTATTTGTCATATTGATATTAATTATATTTGATATTGAGAGTAGCTTGTTCGTTATTAAATATAATTATCGACTAAAATTTGTTGACGTATTGCGTAGGCCACCGTATCCATCAATGTAACAGAGGATATTGGTAATGCTATGGAATTAATTAACATGCAAATGATATAAACGGTAAAATGAAAACAAAGCTCATTATTTTTTGTAGACATTTTATTAACAATTGGTATTTCAAATAAAATTAAAAAAAAAATGTTTAAAATTTGAGAGACATTTTAAAGTTAGTTTGGTTGGTTTACATTAAGTAATAAGTAAGCATAGGCTCATCTTAATCCGGAACTTAATAGGAGCGAACCGCTGGAGGTACTGATTGTACCGTGTCGTCTAGAGGTTTATCAATAACTTTTCTATACTTAAGGTCAACATCACCGGTTGCAGGGTCAATCCAAATAAGTGTATGCTTACGCCAATGCTGTTCGAAAGGTAGTCTTTCCTGTCCATCAGTGGGTTTGCTGTAGTCCTATATAATTACGTATTAATATTATATTTTAAAGAAATTATAATAAAAAATAATAATAGCTAAACTTACATATTCATCGATACGTGTCTTATAATCCTCTCGCGCATGTGCGCCACGAGATTCTTTACGATTTTCTGCAGCAACAATTGTCATTACAGCGTTCGTTAGAAGATTTTGTAACTCTAGAGTTTCAACCAAATCTGAATTCCATATCATCGATCTATTTTTAAATTGGAATAGAATTACAAATATTCATCATACAAATTGTTTGTTTGTACTCACTGGTCAGAGACTTTAATGTCTTTAAACTCATTGAATATACCAGCCATCAACTTACATCCCTCTTGAAGTACAGGGCCATCACGGAACACAGCAGCATGTTTCTGCATGGTCTTTTGCATTTTTAATCTTAAATCAGCTGTCGCAATATGACCATTTGCAAATCTTAGTTTATCTAAGTTAGCTACAGATGCTTCTCCGGCATTCTATAAATAATAATTTTTAATAAGCAAACATCTAATTACATATTTGAATTGTATAAATAAACATACATCTTTAAGGGCAGGTGCACGTGCGCCGGGTTTTGTCTCTTCAGAAATCGTTTTAGCACATGCGCGACCGAAAACAACCAAATCTAACAAAGAATTGGCGCCCAAACGGTTGGCTCCATGCACAGATGACGATGCTGATTCTCCAGCTGCGTACAAACCAGGTACAATTACATCATTACCATCTTTATCTGTTGTTAAGACTTGACCACGATAATTAGTTGGAATACCGCCCATGTTGTAATGTACAGTGGGTAAAACAGGAATTGGTTCGCGAGTAACGTCAACGCCAGCAAATATCATAGCTGTTTCAGAGATACCAGGCAACCTCATGGCAAGCTGCTCTGGGGGCAAATGATGCAATTGCAAGTAAACATGATCCTTTTCAGGTCCACAGCCACGACCTTCCATGATTTCAATAGTCATAGACCGTGATACAACATCACGAGAGGCCAAGTCCTTAGCAACCGGTGCATAACGTTCCATAAAACGTTCTCCCTTCGAATTGACTAGATAACCACCTTCACCGCGGGAACCTTCTGTAATCAAACATCCGGCACCATAAATTCCAGTCGGATGGAATTGAACGAACTCTAAATCTTGATTGGGAAGATTTTGGCGAGCAACCATTGCATTGCCGTCTCCTGTACAAGTGTGCGCCGATGTACATGAGAAATACGCACGTCCATAACCTCCACTAGCAATTACTGTGCTCGGTGCACGGAAACGATGGAGAGTACCATCCTCTAAACATAATGCTAATACTCCACGGCATTCACCATCTTCGAAAAGAAGATCAAGTGCAAAATATTCGATGAAGTAATTACAGTCGTAGCTAAGCGATTGGCCGTAAAGCGTATGTAAAAGCGAATGTCCAGTTCTAAAAGCAAAATACATTACAAATCAACATTTAATTTTTAAACATTTGAATTTGATAAAACTTCTGTAACCGTACTACCCTTCCTTCTAAATTTCTAATATTGATCTTTTGCAGAACGAACTCAAACAAAAGACATAAAAGACAAATATTTATTAAACGACTAGACTAACAAATGAGATTAGTATCGGCTGTCTCTTGACGGTTAATAGAATATCATCGCAATACGTTTCCCTAATAGATGAAGAAAAAAATTAACTAAGGCTACTTCTATATGTGTAATCGGTTATTCACATTTGGAAAAAGATAAATCAAATTTATTATTACAATACGTCTACCAAGAATGAAGTGCGGCTTCACTATAGTTACCATATTTAAATACACTACTTCAGGTAATGTGCAGTAGAAAGGAATAAAATAGGAACGGAGTTGCTATTTCACCGTCTGAGCTTCTACAATAGATTATATCGTAAGTGTTTTCAAAATCGACGACCGTTAAATATGAATAATCGTAAAACTGGCAATTTAAAAGCAAATGTGATATAAAGTAAGATATTGCTGGATTTAGTCCAGCAAGCACAACGTAACGAAGCCCAAGTAAATGGGGTGATTACTAACGTATCATATAAAAAAAGGGCGTGAAGTACGAGTACATACCTTCCAAAGTATGGATAAAAGGATTTAAACAGCTTGCGATTTTGTTGAATAAAACTATAAGAATATAACAGCCAATCAGATGGGGAACTCGAGGAGGAATATCTTTTTGATTTGCAATCTATTATAGCAAAGGTGACGCTATATAATTAAACGATGTGTGACGATGCTAAAGATCTGCTCATCATCTTTATCGATCTGGAGAAACCGATTGACAATTTTAAGTGATTTAATTAAGACTGAAGAGACATACGAGTATATGAATGTTATGCGATGTATGCAATTACATCAAAATGAAAGTAAAATGTAAGATTACTACCAGGAGAATTCGAAGTGAAAGTTAGAATTTGTTTCAATGCTGTGCAAGATTTCCTACAAAGCATACAGTATGGCGAATGAAACATGAGCGTATCAAAACTTCATCTTATTAAAAATACGACAAATGTCTCCAAGATAAGAAACTGATAGTGGGCCAGCGGCATTGGCTTATATTGCCATGTTAGAAGAAAGTCAGTGGAAGATTTTGTTTGAAAAGCATTGTAGTTGAAGCCCAACTTCCAGGACTTATCCTCCTACCTACCTAGCACAGATCTATCAACAACATGGGGCTGGAGTTTAACACAACTTTAATTTAGAACATAAAAGAATGTTATGTGTAAATAATTGCTTGTTTTTTAAGAATTCAAGAGGGTGTAAATATTATTAAAATGGAAAAGCAAATATTAAGCTTCTTGGAAAATTGCATTGAGGAGAAAAAGTGAAGTTTGGGCTCAGTAGTTATTTCGTGGTATCCGACATTTTATTTGGAGAATAAGTTATTAGTATAAATGGATGTCTCTTGGACGTCTTATACTCGTATTAAAATAACTTGCTCGGAAATAAATCTTTACTATCAGCAATTTGATGTTATTTAAAAAACCACTACTCAAAGTATAATCGACGATCAGAAAAGTAACCAGTCAATCGCTTTCATTCGATGTGGCTATACATATATGGGATGGGTTTGTTGTAGTCTTTCCTGCATTTTTTCTTTATACCAAATTTTCGGCATAATTAATACTAGAAATTCGTAACTAATAAATATTTTGGTTTTAGAGCACACGGTGTGAAATGAAATGAAAAGATAATCCTGAATGCCACATGTGAAATACACTACTTACACTTTTTGTTTTATCATTTTTAACTTAACTAAAAAAACAAAAGTATACTTGAAAGGAAAATTTCTTATTAAGCTTTGTCTCTCAGGTAATTTGCTCTTTAACCCTCTTAATCCGTTTTTGATTACCAGCAAATGAGATGAAAATGAAAACACTTTCACTCATTAGTTTGATTACATTCATTACAAGATAATAAAGGGTTATACATTTAAAAAAAAACATTGCGAAAATGAAATCCATCAAAAACAGATTAATGGCCAATGGTTATCTATTTTTCATTCATTGGAGGGAAAAAGGAATTTACTAAATCTATCAGGAATTAGACAATCTCATGTAGTCGGAAACGAAGCAAATTAAAAAAAAAATCTCAAACTTACCTATCAGCGACAGCACAACATCTATGTGCTTGACCTCCCTTGCCAAACTTTAAACTTTGGCCACCAAAAGCACGCTGATAAATTTTACCCTCAGGTGTACGAGAGAATGGCATACCATAATTCTCAAGTTCATAAACAGCCTTCACAGCTTCACGCGTCATAAAATGAATTGCATCTTGATCGCCAAGCCAGTCTGAACCCTTAACTGTATCGTACATATGCCACTTCCAATCGTCTTCTCCCATATTACCTAGAGCTGCATTAATACCACCTTGAGCGGCAATTGTGTGTGACCTGGTTGGGAACAATTTTGTGATACAAGCGGTCTTAAAACCTTCGGCCACTAAACCAAAGGCAGCACGTAGCCCAGCACCACCAGCACCCACAACTATAGCATCATATTGGTGATCAATAATTGGGTATTCTTTTGAGATGGCATCTGATCTTGTAGTTGCACTGCTATTGCCATTAGTAATGTGAAGATTACGAGATGAAAATCCTGATGCAGCTGTGCGAGTCTAAGGAAAGAAAATATAAAAATATTTTAAAATATTATATATTAAAATGCTGTAACTGTTGATTGCAATTGTTGCGTAATTTCCTTGATAAATATGTTATCGGACTGGACATAGAAGAAGTCCACATATTTTCAATAAACTATCATTTAATCAATATGAACATTTTTATCTTTATTATGAATACCAGATATTAACAAAATTCCGAACTAAAGTAATAGGTGGCAACAATTTTTGATTAAGTCGTTGAATTATCGATATATAAAGAAAATAGATAATAAATAATCGTTTTGTCCATAGCGGCTGTTCTAAACTTAGCTTACTTAGATATTCAGCCATTAAAACAGGTAATTGTTTACCATAACAACAAACACACAATTATTAGCTTGCGATAAGTATATATCGACTAAACTTCATGACACGTATTAACATTATGTGCACAAAAGATTATATTAATGATATTACGTTATAAGTGCATTGACAACATACTATTGAAACAAAACGTTACTGCATTGTCTGAGACATAAGTTTGAAATTTAAAAATTCGAACAATATCATTATGTTCATCCAAAATCAAGCCCAATAGTTGCATATTTTCGCTATCTCATCCATATATTTCAATCCGCAATTTTGATTTAAAGGTCACTTCAAAATTGTTAGTCGGTCGAATTACGAGGGGCGTTAAACATATTCTCGGTATCGGGGTGAAGCTGTGGTTGTGTATATAAATTGACTTATTTATCAAGTAATACTATTATTTTAGTGCATTCATGTAAAATTTCATATAAATGTGATTATTAATTCGCGTTTTATCTCTAGTTAAACAGAATCATAATGGCAACTGAGACGATGATGGTGAAAATTGAGCATCGCGCTGTAATTAAATTTCTCACTAAGCAAGGAAAAAGTCAAAAAACTATTCATGAAGAGATGGTGGCTGTTTACCAGGGTTCCGCACCTTCATTATCAACTGTGCAAAAGTGGTCAAGTGAGTTCGAGAGAGGCAGAGAGAGCATTGAAGACGACCCCCGCTCCGGCGCCCCGGCTACTGCTTGTACGGGAGAAAGCATCAAAGAAGTCGAAAAACTTGTTCTTGAGGATGCCCGAATAAAGGAGAAAATGATGGCAGAGATCACCAAGCTTTCAATTGGTACCATTCACACCATTCTTCATGACCATCTTAACCTTTCAAAGGTCAGTGCAAGGTGGGTGCCACGAATGCTCACAGCGCCTCAGAAAAAAGTGAGAATCGCATGCTGTAGAGAACTTTTGGAGATGTGTAGTGAGAACGCGGACGGTGTTATGGATCGAATTGTTACTGGGGACGAAACATGGGTCCACCACTATGACCCTGAAAGCAAACAAGAGTCCGTGCAGTGGCATAAAAAAGGAACAGATCCCCCGAAGAAGTTCAAAGTCACTCCGTCTGCCGGGAAGCCCATGGCCACAGTTTTTTGGGACTCAAAGGGAATCTTGCTCATTGAGTACAAAAAAAAAGGTGAAACCATCAAAGCCACATCCTACGATTCCACTTTGCATAATTTGCGGGAGGAAATTAAAAAGAAAAGACGGGGTAAACTTGCAGCGGGTGTGTTGCTTCTTCATGACAACGCTCCTGTTCACACGGCGCGAGTTTCCAAGGCTGCTGCGCAAGATTGCGGTTTCGAAGAAATCCAACACCCACCCTATAGTCCAGACCTTGCCCCTAGTGATTATTTCCTGTTTCCGGATTTGAAAAAATGTCTTCGTGGAAAAAGATTTTCGGATGATGAAGAACTCTAGTCGGCAATAAATGGGTATTTTGCAGAGAAAGAGGAAATTTATTTTTTTGAGGGTTTAAAAAAGCTTATCTCAAGATGTAACAAATGCATTATGTTAGGGGAGATTATATTGAAAAATAAAAACAATTTAAATTGAATTCGCATTTTCCTTCATATCGATACCGAGAATATATTGAACGCCCCTCGTATGTACGTTCGTAGTTCTATTAACGATTATAGAATACGAATTTTTAGTATTTTTTTTCTATAAAGTCACAATGACTTTCGTTTTCGAAATCGAATATTGAATAAATGTTCAAAATGTTTATTTTCTACAGTATCTTGGCACAAGTAAAAGATGAGTCACCAGCTGATCGTTAGGTCACCGATAATCCTAGATGACACAAATTCGAAATATTCCGACTTTTTTCTTTTGCATAATTACAATATCAATATCAACAGTTATGTTGTAGCCAAGATACAAAATCATACGCATTTTTTGTAAATTTTAAAGCGACCTTTGACACAATTGATAGAAATTAGCTTTTCTATAAACTCAGCAATTTGGTTGTATTTACAAAAATGCTTAAGATTATTACAAATCTCTACGGTGAGAGTAAATCTGCAGTATGTGATGGACAAAATATCTCAAACTGGTTTGCTTCAGATGCAAATGTGAAACAGGAGTGTCTTATGAGTCCATTGCTTTCTCCTCTTTTTTTCTTTTTTTTTGATGATTTGCCATCCTTCTTGCCAGAAGAAATTTAATTCAGTTTAATAAAAATAAAGCTATTGATGTATGCTGATGACAAAACTATCCTGTATGAAACGCCAGTGATGATGCAAAACATGATCAGCAGGCTGAAACAATACTGCGATATGTGAAACTTAGAGGTCAATACAAACAAATCGAAAGGTTTGGTTTTCCGTAATGGATCTGGGCGTTACTCGTGGCGGAGAGAAAATCTGGAAAAGGTTGCAGTGTAACTCGGTAAAAAGTGTCTTGTCATTATAACACCGCGATTATGCTTTAAAAAACGCTAACAAGAAAACTAAAAGAGGCAAAGAAGGCAATTAGCTGTAGCTGGAAGAATATATAATTGGGGTGGCCATGGTGTATGGTACTAGCAATCGCTTCTCACTCGGAGGGTCAAGTTTTTCAAGTTTTTCATTTATGTAATTGGAACTCAGTCAGAAAAATTCTGCGTGTGAAGGCATAACACTGACACGTAGATTTGGCTGTTGTAGAGTTTCAAGCACAAAAAACAAGTGTGAATTATAACCTTCGTCTCCGTCCTATTCGGACTCCCACCCCTGGAGAGGTAATATCGAAACCAAATACACCTGGGTTTCAAACCACTACAAAACAATTTTCCTTTCTCCTCCTTCTACCTTTCCGCCCGCGCCCAGGCAACAGTAAGAGGGTATCTAACCCCTTAGGCGCGCGTAAATTATAAAAAAAAAAATACTTTGTAAAACAGGTGTTGCTTTAAGCACAAAATATAAAATTTACAAGGCAGCAATGAAATATATAATGTGCTGTGCAGCTCAAGTGTGGGGTATCTAAAAGGTTTTCCAATAGGGACTTGACAATTTTGAATTTAATTTGTGAACGCACTCTTTCACTAATCATCAAACTGCCACTGTCAATTTATTCAGTAAACTCAACATTTTCATCATGGTAAAGTACACGAACGATCAACGTCTGCAAATTATAAAAATTTTCTACCGAAGTTCGGAGTCGGTGACTGCAACTTTAAGAGCGTTAACTCCAATTTTCGGTCGTAATTCTCGCCCTAGTAGACATGCAATAACAAGTTTAGTGCAAAAATTTGAGTCTACATATTCGTTGTGTGATGTTGTGAGAAAACGGGTTGGTCGAAGTGTCGAAAATATCGCTGAGGTTCAGGCGTCCGTAGCAAACGACCCAAATCAGTCAATTCCACGGCGCTCTCAAGAATTGGGCATCGCTCAGGATCTTATATGGGATCAAGCTGACTCAAGAATTGAAGCCGATGGACCATTTGAAGCGACGTACGTTCTCCGATTGGGTTCTGGAAGAAGATGCGCCAAGATGATGAATTTCATCGCAAAATCATCTTCAGTGACGAAGCTCAATTTTGGCTCAATGGGTTCGTCAATAAGCAAAATATGCGTTATTGGTCGGCTGAAAATCCACATGTGCTTCATGAATCACCACTTCATCCACAAAAAATAACTGTTTGGTGCAGTTTGCATGCCGGCGGCGTTATTGGGCCGACGATAACGATCGTCACGTTACTGTGAATGGTCAGCGTTATCGCGCCATGATCACCGATTATTTTTGGCCCGAATTGGAAGATATGGACTTGGACGACATGTGGTTTCAACAGGATGATGCCACAAGCCACACAGCACACGCTACAATCGATTTATTGAAGAGTAAGTATGGTGAGCGTGTTATCTCAAGAAATGGGCCAGTCGATTGGCCGTCTCGTTCGTTGAATTTAACGCCGCTTGACTATTTTCTGTTGGGCTACGTTAAGTCATTGGTTTTTGCCAAGAGCTCAGAGTTAACATTGAACGCGAAATAGCGGCCGTTTCGGCCGAAATGTGTAGCCGAGTCGTTGAAAATTGGGTCCAAGGAATGGACCGCTGCAAACGTGCCCGCGTTGGCCATATGAACGAAGTCGAGTTCCATTCATAAATTTTTTGATTGTACTTCAAGCCGATAATAAAGTTTTTGAAATATCTCAAATGGTTTGCGTTTTATTTTAAAAAAAAAGTTTTCAAGTCCTTATTGGAAAACCCTATACTAGTATGATGAAGTAGAAAATCTGTTATTGTACTTCAATAAAAAAAATCTTTGGGCTGCTGAAAAATACCCCAAACTATATGATACACCTGGAAACCCGCCTAGAGCCACTGCATATCTACACACTAAGGCTGCACTTCTAATGCACATTAAGAACAAAAGCACTTCCTTACAAATCATCTTATATGCCACACCCTCCAATTGTTGAGAGAAATGCTCTCCATTATGCGTCGAACATGGCATACAGCTAATAGAACATAATAATATCGGAAGCAAACCTACAGAATTTGTGGAAAAATATGGATCTATCTTACCGAGCTGCGTATAGAGTCAAACCCCGACAAGGTCTTACAAAAACCTAGCAGATGATGTTAAAGTACGATCTTGGAGAAAAAAAACTAGTGTATTTTAACGACCAAAACTCCATAGATAAAATCTCTTTGTTTAGCAACACCAGATGAGAGCTCTTACATCTAAGCTACAGGCTGCAGTAGAATGAATTTTGTGTAATCTACGAGCAATTGAAGATATATGTACATACATCACTTCATCGGAATGTGTCTAATATCCAAAACGATAAGAAGAAACATTGGCAAAAAGTAACTCTTTCAGCACAGGTAATAATTTCAAATTTAAACGGTCAAAACTAGAATACATTGTATAGCTACCTAAATTGTTCTCGGTATTTAAAATTTTTTCAACTCATTGTAAAACAATTATTTTTTTAAATTATCTAATTATTTTTGACCTAATCGCTAATCACAAATATGTATATAATTTAGAACTCTCTCCTGTCCGGCTGACGGCAAAGGCCAATTGCTGTATTGTGAACATTGTAAAAATTTGTAATGTTTATTTAATTCATATCTTTCAATAAAATCACTACAACTGCTACTACAAAATCCTTTGCGTTAAGAGAATTGTTTTAACAAATTTAATTTTTTTTTGTAGATACCTTAATCTTAATCACATTAAATAAGAATTAGTAAATAAATGAATACGTAAATAATAAGTTTATTTAAAAACAAAGCTGTCTCAAATGCCTCCCTGGACATGAAAATTAATTAAAATTTAAAATTATTAATCCAGACTGTTTTACCTTTAATAATCTAATTCTCTACAAGTACGAGTAATGTGTATTTGCTAATTTTGAACTTTTTTAAAATCTCTTTTCCTACATAGGCAATATACGAGTATTTATGATATGATACCATTTTAATATTCATGAGTTGAACATCGTTTTTTTTTTTTGCAAATCGTTTTTATATCTGCTGCCGTAACTGTATTAAACCTGTAAGTGCAAGTATACAAGCAGGTATAATTATTAGTTACCATTTTGTTATTCAACTCAACTCAATATGTTATAGACTCGCTTGCGAAGAGGTACACATCACCATGTCCTATGTACAGATCTTTCTATCATTCGTACAGATCTCAGGCCCTGAAGTTGTCTCTATCATATATGTATACTATTGTACATTATTATACCTTCTGGGTTATTTTACTGAAGATTGTCATTTAAAACAAAATCAAGTTTATATGGGATTTATTGTATAATGGAATCATTTCTAATGCTAAGTTCACAAAATTAATGAAATCAAACCTACTAAGTTCTAATGGCAGGCAAGTGAATTGCGCACTTCACGCATCATTTGCCCACATATAAAAAAAAACGCATATGTAAAAACACTGCATTGCATTCCGTATATGATATAAGTATTATGATATACGCGTATTGAAAGTGCGCTCAAAAGAATGACTATCTTTTAAAACCTGGTGAATAGTCGGGCAGCAAAAATGTGAATTAAGAATGAAAATGAAATAACGATAGTGTTGGGTTGTTCAATAAGTTCTGCGGGTTTTTGCTTGGAAGTAGTGGTTATCATTTCAGTTTATTCAATTGTTTTGTTTATTCTATTGTAATAGAGAGGGTTATCCTTTACATTGTTACGAGAATTTGTTTTGATCAATATTGTTTTTTTTAAATGGAGGACAAGAAAGTGCATTTTCGGCATATTTTCCTTTAAAAAAAAAATAAAAAATATGTCAAAACGACAGAGACGCTACGGGAGATTTGCAGCCTGTAAGAAGATTCGGCTATAAGCGCTGACATCTGTCAGCGTTGGTTTACACGTTTTCGTTCAGGAAATACAGACCTTGCTGATGCTGTGCACTCTGGACACCCACCCACCACAGACGACGATCAAATCTTTACTACAGTTAGCTCATCGCTCAGGGATTTAACATTGCCCATACAACAGTTTCGGAGACACTAAAAAGGCTTGGAATGTCGAAAAATGTGGATGTTTGGATTCCTCACGAACTCTGTGAAAGAAACATTCTCACGGTGCGCTTCTGTTGAAACATCGCAATTTTTTTTTTATAATTTACGCAAAAAACCCGACTGAATAAAAAATGGACTTTAAATATGAACTAAAAAGAAAAAAACAAGTCCATTAGTCTAGAATTCTGTTAAGAAATATTAAATAACCACACCATTCAAATAGTTTCATGGTGGAAACACACAAAATAAATAATAAATACTAATGTGGAATTAAACAGTCGGGACCAGCTAAATCTTCCCAATAAAGGGGAGGGCTAGAATCGCCAACGACACGATATGATCGACTGTCGTCTATGAGTAAACATGCGTCTCAAATACGTGACAACGAATCTCCAACAGCCCAATCCCAAAGATTGTCATCTATGAGGGCACATGCGTCTCAGATATGAGACGACGAATAACCAACATCAAGAGATAATAGACTCACACGTTTAAGGGTGAATTCCCGCCTTCATTATCGGCTACAACTTTTCTCAGATGACTCATCAATTATCAATGATTCTTTATCACAAATAGCAAACCATGTATGTCACATTTGCAACAAATTATGTTATCAAAGTCAAACAAGGTCGATTTCAAAAAAGTATTTTAGTGTTTTACCATCAGATAGCCCAAGTCAATTTATTTGTTGTAATCGATGCGCAACAAACTTATTGAAAAATAAAATACTACCGCCAGCATTTTGGAATAACATGACGGTTACCTGGTTTATATGACAGCTTAATGTGCATTGACGCAATGCGCATTGGTTCAATACGCTCATATAAACGCCACTTCAAATTGCATTGAAATATTCAACACGCATTCGTTCATTCCTGTTTATAAAACACATTGAAAATTTGTAGCCGCTTTGAAATATGATATAAACACTTTCAAATCGCATTGAAACATTTTACTCTCTCGCGATATCATCATCGGGCAGGTAATTAGTTGTGTATTTAAAATGTGGGATTGCAAACGAAATATTTGGAAAGACAAGGAAATAAGAAGAATGTATAAGTGTCAGTGTTAAATGTCAGTTCAATCAGCTGTTTGTTAAACTCTCTCAATTTTCTTTCGCTCATTTTGGATTTGGTTTTCGATAATTTCATAAAAACACCACCATTTCGACGGGTGTTGAACCAATGCGGATTGACTAAATGCACATTGAGCTGTCATATAAACTGGGTAGATATCTACTATACCACCAGAACTGGAAAGTCTGAGTGAAATGGAAATAAGTTTGATTTCAAGAATAAAACCATTTCTGTTTAGGTAGCAGATTTGGGCAACAAGGCCCAAAGCCTGTCTCGACACGAAACTTGATTAATACTTGATCGGTCCTCTCCCTATTTCTTACAACTTCAAAAAATTTTTCTTTGAAGAGTTATGCAATATTTTTAAATAATTAATGAAAATTTCTTCAAAAATAGAAAAATACCTTCGCTTTGTAATTCCGCGTAAATCGTTCTTCGCAGCCATCCGCAGACATTTTAAATTTTATTGGAATAGAAATTTGTTCTTAATCAAACTTTTACAAGGGTTGATGCATGGATTGTTGCGCTACCAGCCATCTGCCTTCGAACATATAGTTGAAGTTAGTTTTCACCTTTTATAAATGGTAAATGTAGTCCATTGAATTATACTGACAATCCAAAATTACTCTATCGCTTGGGACATAAATACAAATCGTAGCCCATATCATGACATATCCATACCATATCCATCCATACTAAAAACCATCGGGTTCATGTGAAATATTAAGTCAAAACTGCTTCCGATTCTGTTTTACAGCTGGGATGAAACTGCTTAAAATTTAACTTTGGATTTCCGTGGAGCAGTAGGCACATCCCTCAGTTTTTGTCTCCGTTCCCATTTTTTTGATATTCTCCATATACATATGTATATTATTTTTCAGTTTTCTGAATCTTTTCAGAAGTTGTTTATTGTCCAATGATCTTGACTTTCCGAAAAAGATATGCTCACAGATACTCGTATCAGCTGCAGCATTCATGTCGTTATTGAAGTAACAATTAAAACGATATTCGTTCCATTTGGATTTTACGTGTTGCAAATATGGGTTTTGCCATGTTGTACCTATCGGACGAACATAGAATCGATAGTACATCATCAATGTACTTTTGAGGGATAGATGGCAAGCACAAGTTTACGCTATTATTAGTATGCCTATCAATTGGTTGAAGAATTCGATAGGGTATTGTAAATCCACAGTACCAAAGCCATATAGAATAGTTATGCTATACAGATCGCAATAGCGAGGAACATATAAGGTTACAACTGAAAGCTTAAATAAATACGCGTCAATTTGGCTTTTTCTTTTTTTATAAACATTTAAAATATATAATGCGAATTTTTACATTTAATGCTTATTTATCACGCGTATCTGCATTCCTATTGCATCGCTTGTAGAGTTGGCTACCTTTGCGTGTGTATTTGTTCAAACTCTAAAGGTCACTCTATTTTGGATCACTTTGGACAACAAGTGAGGCCGAGTTTTGTGAGGTTTTTGCAATTAAGTAATCCAGTTAATTTTCTTTCTGGGTCTTCTTCGAACCTCGATGGCAACTTGAACCTCTATTGCTTTTCGAACCGAATGTCCAGACTATGTTCATTAAACGTAGTAAAACCTGATTTGTTCAGCGTGATGTTTTTCCACTAGCTGTTCCTTAATGTTCTATCACGTTTTGTCACAACCGCCGCGTTGGCTCTCCTAACATTTTAATTTTCTTTACTCAGTTTTTCTTTATACTTCTTGTTAATCGTCCAGCACTTCAATGCGAATGTTAAAACTGGAGGGACAATTGTGCTAAGTTTAAGCGACATTTTTCTGTCACAAAATTCTTCGGAGTTTTCACGACATTTAAGCCACCATATACAGGTTCTATATACGATGTCAAATATCACAATTTTCTCAATGTTTACAACAAAGCCTAAATGCTAAGTTCTTTCGCACGATGACTCCTTTTCAATAGATGTCGAAGTTATGTGGTTGAGTGTGGAAAGATACCCTAAAAAAATAGCTTTTTGGGACACTTTTACCTGAATAAAATGGACTTTTACTACAACTTCTATTGATCGTAGGAGAAACATTTACGCATGTAGATCATAGAGAATAGGATGGTGATAAAAGTTTTAGTAACAAAGAAGTAAAAATTTTAAGAAAAATGAATTTCATTGGGAAAATTTCAGCAACAATTTTTCGTAATTTTGACTTCAAAGAGCCATAACTTTTTTCAAAATACATTAAATCACATAGCGTTTTAAACAATTGCTAAATTGGCATTCCAAAATATGCAAATCTGTTTGTCTACCTGTAACAGTTCAAAAGCTACAGTATTTTATGTAATAGGTGTCTAACTTCGACGGCCTGTAATTTAAGAGGGGGTGAAAACAGAGCCCCCACCCCAACCCCCCACCACCCCGAACCATTTTTTGGTTGCCGGAAGAATCAGGAATCTCCAGTTACCGGATTGTCCTCCTTAACTGAGACACCCTGTATAAACGCGTTTCATACACTATCTCTGAGAACTTTATCAAACGTTCACTTCAATTCGACTTTCTTCTCTGTATAAAAATGGTTATTTTAAAAGTTGATATCATGTTATTAAAAATTTAAAAGTCATCAGCATTTATAATACACTGGCTCTTCAAAATTTTAAAGTTTAAGCAAGTGCCTCTAACAAAAATTCGATCATGAAAGTGATTCTGTAACTGAGATTAGATAAATGATCTCTAGATAACTAGCCTACCCTAGCACACATATTCGTATACTTGCATGGTTATATGAGCGAATACAATCACTTCACAGAACAGCTCTGCTATTGAATTCCATATTTCGAATACGGATTTAAGTAAAATAATTTAGATAATTAATATCGCATTGTAGTCAAATACTACATAATCCCAGATACGATAAATATTATAATAATAATAGGTAATAAAAATATTGAAGCAGTATAAAAACTTCTCACACAATACATATATGTAAATGCACGAGTTAATGCATGGGTATGCATATAAGTGTATATTATATTTTCGTAGTAAGTAGAAACAAACTACTTTTTATCAACAACGAAAAACCAAATTTATTTATCTTGGACTTTTTTGAGGGTTTTTGTCTTTAATATGGTTCTCTGTACTTAACACATTTTACCTATGGATGTTAAATATTATACATTGAAACTACAAACAGTTGAAAATTAAATTGGACCACTTCTTCATGTTGAAGATACAATCTTCGGGAATTTTGAGGCAATGATAATAGAAACATATGCACGGTTTTATTTAAAGAAAACCTGTTTGGTGTTAGTAGTAGAAAAATGGTACATCTCGCTACTCTCTCTTAAAAAAATATACAAGGAATTCGATAAAGAAAAACAGAAAGATCTATAAATTCTCTTCGTATTCAATTAAGTTAAACCGTAACATTGTAAAATTAATATGTAAATATATTCGTAATATCTAATACCATGCTAATCAATTTGAAAAACAGGATTGTGCATACGTGCCTCATTTTGATGAGATCGGTGGTAAGATTTAAGAAAATATAGAGTTGGTACACTAATTTCTTAACCATCACAAACCGATTAAAAAAATAAACGTGGATAGATGTGAATACTACATACCAATTTCTGATAGAACAATAGCAATTAAGGGTTGTTTTGATTTTTCGAAGATATTGGTTGGTTTTAAATTTGGTGGGAACTCTTTAACTGTCCGTTTGAAATAATAATTTCTTAAATTAAATTAAATATTTCTTCTGAATATTTCCAATGCTTTTTCTCTATCTTTAAATATATGTAACTACTTATAGAGGAGAGAATTTTCCATTCGGAGGATTGTATGCCCAATTTGAGAACGGATCAGTTCAGCGTAACTGCAAGATCATCAAACAATCAATTTATGTGTGTATGTATATTATCTATGGTTACTATTATAGAATGCACAAAATATGTAAAAAATTGTTAACTATCAGCTAAATTCTTACTAAAGAGAATATCGATTTTTCTTGCTAGAACTATGCACTCTGTTCTGAACTGCATCAATAAACTATTTATATGTATGTAGGTACAACCAGACTGATGGCAATCAAAATCGAAAACTAGAAAAGTAAACATACATCTGCATACTACTCGTACATACATAACATGTATATGTGTTGTTAGTTAACGTCATTATACTTAAATATTAAAATACATTAAAATCTTTGCAGTTTATGCATATGGTATAACACTAGACTACATGCCACATGATTATATAATATTCCAAGTATAAGCATTCAATTGTTTGCTTAGAAAATAACAATAAAATAACTTCGGATCAGAAAATCTTTAAACAAAAATTACTAAATATAAGTCACAACACATAAAAACTAAACAAGTTTGCTTTGTTCTCGTGCATTCTTGCTGCCAATGTATGGTAACTGACATAATTTCTAGCCATAGGACTAAATGCCATTTCAAAAGTTGTGAAATACACCTGCTCACGAATTTTATAAATTTGTTCCATTAAAACTTAAGGAACGTCACTACTCTGCAATTAAAAGATGCTTCCGATTTCCTGCTAACCTCTTTTTCTTTCTAAACCAAACTGCATGCACTATTCTGCCAACCAATGGAAACATTTCCACAAAGACGTGCCCCTTTGTGCCAACATTCTATTGGAGATTTATTTTTTTTCTTCAATATATATGACCACGCAAGAAAAATGGTAAGTAAATCTTAATCAGTATTTTTCTCATGACAATTACATAACCACTAAGATTCGGAATACCAGCAATTTTTTTTTTCTTTTAGCCAGCAAACGTTCAATTTTAATTTTGCGACGAGTTGTGCAACCAATTGCTGTATTGCTTATATTGATTGATAACTTTTGATTCTTTTATGATTTCTGTATACTACCATGAGGTTTATCTTTTTCATCTAAAAAATATTAATATATGAAAAGTATAAGAAAAAAAAATTACCAGTGCAGGAACATTTTTGGCCAAAATTGATGGGACTCTTATGAGGCTGGCCATATTGACTTGAAGTTTTTACACACACAATAAAAAAAAAAACAAAACAAATAAATATCCACTTGAACAAATCGAATGCGGAATATTTTTATTGGAAAATTGTCGCTTAGACAATTCGTAAAGTTCGTATCTCCTGTCCCACGAAAAACACCTTCGCCAACAGCACCAATCGACTGAACTTGCCGATGGAGATTACGAAAATATAGGTAAAATAAATTCAAAACAAATCGCCCGATGCCGCTCACTCAGGTAGGGGTTTTGACAGCTGACAATTATTTGACGTTCCTTTTGCTATATTTTTTTGTTGGATTTCGCTCCGTAAAATCCTAGTTTACCTCACTTGAGTGAATTCTACCTAAGGGTCTGCCTACACCCTACGGTAAAATATTGTTTCAGTAATTTTGGAGAATGGTATAAAACCATAGGCACCAATAAACTGATTTGCAACGTTTTTTCCCCAACAAAAAACTTTATCCGTAATAGAAGAAGTAACTATTTTAAAACCATGCGAATGTTAAAATGTATTTTTCCGTTTAATTTGTGGCGTAGAAACTAGTAAATGGGAAAAGTTGAATCAATCTTGAAAGAGATACCAGAAAATTTTGCAATTTGTTGCGTAAATGTTGAACGGTTATTTGAGAGTCATTACCACGTCGACAAAGTACCACAACTGGACTATTCTCACTTTCGACTTTTCCCTGAATATCACTGAGTTTGCTGTCGTATGAAATTTTTTTTAACGGAATATTGATTGAGTTATGTATCTATACAGAACATCTCAAATTCAGCTGAACTTCACACATCAATTAGGATGTGCTGGACTGGTAATAGTTTCAGGTATTAAAAGGCTGACATCCGGTAGTTTTCATGAAGAATAGACAGTCCTTATCGGATGTACGCATTCCACGTGTTTTGATAAATGGATTCTCTGAACAGACCTCATAGTCCTCTCTTTTGGCCCGGAGTTTAATATTATGGAAGCTGGTCTTGAAGCCATCAAATAGAAATAAACGTCCACTTTGCACTTCACCGAGGTCTAATGCAACTATAATTACTTCCAGAGCTTGGTTGGATCCAATGGTGCCAGAACGACTCCGGTCTTGAATAAACACTGATAACGGGGGTCCCCTTTAAAGTTTTACACCTTCAATTGTGCATCAAACTTAAGAGCGCTTACAGAAGCCAACGGTCTTCCTTTAATGTCGCAAGCATCATTCAAGAGATATAGCGTTACAGCGGAGTTAAACTTAAGCAGAGCTGACTTTGCTAAATAACTTTTGAAATACCCACTACTGCCCGAGTGCATAATATGTTGATTAAGGTTATTCTTCTCTACACCAATATAATCCACAAATCCAATTTGGTTGTTGGATATAGTGCAATGCTCCCATTTCGACAATGAGAAATGGCATCTACTTGAGTTATAGTTGTCCCTCTACGACACTGCAATCATTGCAATCATTTGCAAACGAAGGTTTTCGATTCCGTTTACGAGTTCTTCTTTGAGCGCATTTATTTTATTTTGTGTTTGTGAAGGAATGAGTTGAAAATATAGAGAAGTTTGGAGAAAAGGGAAATAATTTGTGAATTTTCGAAAACTTTTACGCTTTCGATGCGGAGATGAAGTGAAGCAAATGTTTTGGCTTTAGTGCACATATCTCAAATTTCGCTCTAACATTGATCTCTTCATTTACCAAGAAGTTCTCTTTTTTCTCAAATTTACAAATAACTTTATCCGCATTGCAATTTAAACGTATCTCTACCCCAATCCAACCTTACACAGCCTCATACGTTTCTTGGGCCACTTGTCTATTACAAATTTCAGGAAACTCGGTCTTACTTTATCATTTTACATGAGTACTCGTACTTGCACCAAACAATTCAGTCGTACATATGTACGAGTATAATTTAAAATAAGAAGAAACACACAACGGTTAAAACTCTTCTACCACCATTCGTTTGCCTGTCATTTTCCGTTTTCTTAATTTCTCCTTTATATTGTCCAATCCTTAAAAATGACAATTTGTTATTCTAGAACAGACGGAATCAACTTCTGTAATGAATAATTGCTGTATCTGTATATTGTAAAATTTAAATGAAAATAAAATAAATCTAAAAAGCTTTGATTAAACGTGCGAAGTTCTTGCCCTAACCCCTTACCCCACTATATCGTAACTAAACTCTTTAGGACACACAAAGCCATTTTCACTGCAAGCATATTTTTTTAGGATAGATCAACAAGAGCTTTCAACTTTACGGAATTCATTTCATTTCCCGACTCCCAACTGGAGCTTGCTTTGCAAGTCAGGTGCTACGGCAGGTTCTATTTAGATGTTTCGCACTTATCGATGAACACGATTAAACGAAAATCAACAGCTGTCATGCCTTTAAAGTTGACTTAAAAAGTTTTTCACAATTTTTTTTTAGCCCAGTGTCAGTAACACTGTCGCATTGTCACTTATGTAAATAAAACTTTATATCGTTTTCAAACCTCATCGGCAACTCTCGTAACCTTAAGGGCTGTCCAGAATGTGAATCTGAAGCTTGAATCTGTATCTGATATCGAACTGTCAAAAATTGAATACATGTATAGCCGTAAGCGCCAACACAATGCGTATCTGTATGAATCTGTGTTTCGAAGTTGAAAAGCACCCAACTTCGAGATACAGATTCGAGATTGACGTGTATCTACGTTTGACAGCGATTTAAGATTCAAGCTTCAGATTCACATTCTGGTCAGCCCTTTAATCGAAATCAAAAGTTTTGCCATACATTTTTTAAATAAATAATTATGGCGTTTTCGATTAGGTATCAGAAGCCTTTTTTTAGCACTCCGGGGAGAAAAAAGAAAGACATAAAACTATTCCATTGGTACTCTTCTCACTTTTTCAGAAGCACAATTTCTCTTCTGGGGCTTATGTCACAATGTACTAGCAGATATAATTATAAAATTCAATTAGTATTTTGTGTCACACCACATTTTTGTTTGCGAACAATCGACTGTGTTTTATTTCAAAGCCAAAAGAAGTTTGTAGTGTTCCATCGGAGCCTAAATTTCAAAACTTTCGGAGAGTAACCGGTCGAAAACGCAATTAGCATCCTCTGTCGCTTTATTATACGATTTAGCTGTTATATGTAATAGATGACACATAAATATATATGTACATATATGTTGATCACATATTAAACAGAGCTTATTCTATATTAAGCTTCGTAAAACCATGCTCGAAAATCCCTCGTCCCTCAATGTCACAAAATCCTTACCTTTGTGAAGGCCTCCCGGGTATATGATATGGATATCCAGCTTTAGATTCATTAATAATATAGTCACTAAGTGGGAATTAAAGGAGAGTTCGTCGATTTTTTTTCGATTGGGTAGGTAGAATGCCTCTTTTTATTCGCGAAGAAATAAGCTAATCGTTGATTTCTTCGCAAAAACTAATTGAATTTGAGTTTTTTTTTTTTGTTAATCCACAGATATATTAAGCTCTGTGCTTTTGGAATAGTAAAATTGTCACTTGCCTGTCTTTAAATGTACGAAAAAAGATTTTTTCTTTAAATGTACTAAAAAAAATTTTTTCACAGTCAGCTCAATTGCAATTCGTTGAGCTATGGATGGACCTTTACAACATAATTAATTGAGGAACCGCGAATAGAATTTAATGATTAAATGACACAATATTTACAATATAGATGGATTCTAATGCCCATCCAATTTCCGGGAACTTATCCCTACACCGGCAAAACTCCCTGATTCGAATTATACTTTAATCTACCGGCTTTCAAGACCAACACGAGTGTACATTCTATAGCTTGATTGGCCTGGCATGCATGTAGTGATGCAACCATCATTACTTACCTTTCAGAACACAAATGATTACGCGGCCGTAATGGTGATATAAGACTAGTGAGAGGGAGCTTTTATAAAATGATAACACCGGTAATGTTACTTATTTAGATCCTTGAAAAACAATTGTTTGTAGAATATTAATGAGGTTTCCAAAGTTCGCTAGCCCCATAATGCTAATGCGGCGCAATTGTACTACAGATGCATGAGAGTAATTTGTAAGAGTAGATTAACTAATAGGAATTACATACACAAAACAATAACAGCCAACAAATTTTTCGACCAATTCCAGGTTTAAAGCAAATAAAGCAAATTTAGCCTCCCGGTCTTATTTTTTTTTCTTCATTTTACTTGAATGCAACACCAAAAATTTAGTTTCCTATAAAATATATTGTCCAGTGTAAACCTATTTGGAAACAAATCGAGGTAAATTCTAATAAAACAAAATTGACGTTTTCCTATTCTCACCATATAGCAGCTGTTTAATTTTATTTATTTATAAACAAAACGGTTGGGCATGTGCAGGTTGCCAGTATAGAGTAAGTAAATAAAACGAAGTAATTTAGCCACTACATCAATTTTACTTACTTTATATGTTTCTTTTTGACATAAAGTTCAAATAATTGTGCTCCCTAAATGCATACAATCATTTGATCTCAATAGTCTATTTGAGCGGCAAGCACACAGCATGGAATAAATAGATCACTTGTCAGTTTCGTCGTAACTGCAGCTGATATGAACTAAATAAAGATTGCCCCCGCAATAATAATAATTAGAAAAAAAAAAACACGTATATATCAAAACAAATGTATGTATGGCTCCTGTCAGTCGAAGAATTATTGTGGGACGGTGCGCTCGTGGGGTTGATTTGTTAAACTAGACGGCATTGTACGACTGACTATTCGACCGGTGTCAACGTAATAAGCTAAAACTTTTCTTTTTGCCATTATCAAATAATATTTTTCGAATTTTGTTTTATTTTTCCTTTACTGTAGTTTTGAAAATTTATTTATTTAAGACACCATGGATCCAATGAAAGTGGAAGTGAAGGACATTGAGAATCTACTGCAATTGGATTCCTACCTGAAGCCGTTTGAACGAGAAATTCGAAGAAGGTATTGAATGAATAGCGTGTATTTTTATGAAATATGGAATTTTGATTTTGATGCTGGGGTGTAGTTCGTCTGATAAGAAAATGCTAACTTCGTGAAGATGAAAATAGTTGTCGTCAACCTGCAATGTCAATTCAAGGTTATTTCGATAAGGGACGACCAAATGTAGAATTTGCACTTAATAGATTTTTTAATAATCAAAATAGAACAAATTGAATCATTGATGAAAATATTATCACGTGTAAATAGGAAGTAATTCAAGCAAATCGGTAAATTATGTCTTTTGTAGATGAACTAGTCGGCATTTTAAAGGTCAATGTTATGCGCTTTGCAAGGCAGGGTTGCCAATCATGCATGTTTTTCATTTGGGAAATGAAATATGCATAATAAATGTATGCTATTACAAAACTGTTGTTATTTACGTCATAACAAGGTCATATTTGTCATTAGTTACAAAGTTTTGTAACTTCAATCTAATTTTATTTTGGTAGCGGCTAGCTTTTGAATTCATTTACTACTTTCTAAGTTTCTTTTTTTCAATAATAAATGAAAGTGTATCACATGAATATACGCGTCACTGCGGCCTCTGCAAAGGTCATCATTGACGAGATTATATTTTAACTTCCTGATAGATAAAAGTTCTTTACATTCACCGCGAAAATGAAAATTTGCTTATTTGAAAATTTGTCTATAATGATTTTATACACTTTTTAAGAAATTGTATATGTGTGTGTATATGTCCGTATGTGTCAATTTTTTGGCCCACGTTAACTCGTGAACGAATACGCTATCGATTTGAATTTTTGTCAGATGATGCGTCCTCATGCCGAATCGTGGCCATTCGATTTTTACCAAAACCCGCTCATGGCTTTTCAAGTTATTAAAAAAGAGCAAACAAAAAATACATTTCATTTTTTCTTAAAAATGAATGACTCTTTGGGAATTTTTGCAGTAGGTACTAATCGAAATTTAATAATATATCACAAATTTAACGAAAATTTAAAAAAAAATCGGGCCAGAATCATGTGAACCGTCAATGCAGTACTAACCATGATTTCGTTAATACAGGGACTCTGCCATCTGAACGGTCGAACTTCTATGGGTGATAGGTTTCCTATATTCTAATAGGACATGAATGGATATCAAAACCAATACTATGTTATCAGTTCCCTTTATCAGGAAGTTCTTGTCGTGACATATCGGTCGCACCCATTTCGGCTAGTTCTTGTTTGTTTACTTAGTAAACTATGAGAAACGGATGCATGTGGCAGCAAATATCTGCGAAAGATGCCCAATTTGATTTACGAGGAATTGTACCTTTGCCAATATTTCTTTTTTGCTACTTTATTTCTATTGCTTCTTTTTTATTGTGACAGAAATCGGGGATTTGATTTTCAAGCCGGCAAGACCGCCAACACAGCAAACGATTGCTTGATTTGGTCGTTATTTAGTATTTCAGCACTTACGTTTTGGAATAAATACATTTATACCCATATATGTACATATATAAAGCGTGTTTTCTTTTTAAGCAATATAACTTCAAAAATGGTTATTCATTATAAAGAATGAATATACATATATGTAGATCTCAAAATTGTCTTTGAATAGGTACCAGCATACACCAAAGACTATACTAAGCCCCACAAGAAGCAGTCGATTGGCGTCAAATCGCAAGATCTCGGTGGCCAATTCACTGGTCTATTTTGCAATATAATGTTTTTGTTGAACCGTTAATGGTTTCATATGCATTATTGCATCTAGTATCATATTGCTAAAATCACATATCACCCAAATCAATAATCACAGACCATAGCCCGGTTGAGCTTCGGTCTCTTTTAAAAAAAAAAGTAAAAGAAACGATGATGCCGCTAGTGCGAAGACCACACCAGACTACAGTTTTGTAAGTGTAATCGTATCGCATGAGTCTCTTCTTATTCCAAGAACGGCTTATTCGTAAACCTATTGACACAAATGTGAGCACTGTTACTAAACACGATTCCTCGAGCAAAATAACGGTCGACAACAAGCTGCTTTAAAGTCCACTCTGCGAACTTCCGTTGCAGGCCATGGTCTAGTGGTTTTAATTCGAAGTATAGGTCGAAATATTTTCTAAAATCTTTTGACATAGTGTTCTGTTCTTTCTGCTTATCTACGCCACTTAGTGGGAGGTCTGCTTCTACTGGGCTGACATTTTGTATTGAAATCAAAGGCTCTTTGGACCAGAATTTTGGCCTCACTCGGTCAATATGACCTAACCATCTCAGACGTCCTATGTGAATATTTCTAACCGGACGATGTCGGAGAATCTGAAAAGTCGTATATACCAACTGAGGATATCTTCATTCTCTTCCGACAAAATTTTTTATGGATACACCATAGGTGAACTTTTTGTCGATTGGATTAACAGATTCATACCTTAGATGCAACATAGTTGTGATACAAGTCAGTGTTATATGTTCGGAAAAAATCGAAGATCTAGAATACTGGAAGAATATTGGATATATTTAACAATTTATGCTTGATGTGTATTAGCAGTGTATTAAATTCGCGTTCAAATGAATTACAGAGAATCACCGTAAAACAAAATCACTGTCACAGATAAGTTACCGCTATCGTCAATTAGGTCTAAGTATGGGAAAATACATTAGATACACTTTTTTGATGAACGTGGTCTGGCAATTCCACAGACCACCACAAGCAAACAATTTTCTGATTTATCTTAATTCTTTTGTCCAGTATTTATAGAGTAAATAGAGTTTCAAAGTTAACCAGAAAATCGAAACTGTCAATTGCGAAATGCTTTCCAAAATCAGGCTGTATTGTATCGTGAAATCGAAAGTCGTAAATAGCTGCA
Organism: Volucella bombylans; assembly: GCA_949129095.1. Lineage (NCBI taxonomy): Eukaryota > Metazoa > Arthropoda > Insecta > Diptera > Syrphidae > Volucella > Volucella bombylans. Next base: position 63,137,764 of record OX422144.1, on the reverse strand, counting down.
TATGCATTATATTGCAAATTTTTTGTCCGAGCCAGCTAAATGCAAGAAAAAAGCAAGATACCATCATACAGCCTTACTGGTCATTCATTCATAAGCATATGTCTATATCGTTGGTTAATTTCTGCGAATTCAGGAAAATTCTTTAAAGTGATTCTTGTAATATTCTTCGAAGATGTGGGAGAATCTTTGCAATTGATAAATAAGTGATCAATAAATCGCTCTTGCCTACAGAAAATTGTTGGTCGAAGAAAAAAATTACGCTATCGAGACCTTTATCTTCCCAATAATTGTAAGGCGAGCAATTATGTTTTTTGTTTTAAGTGGGTAAGGCTGTGGTAGTTTGAGATAAAAATATATTAAGTGATCTTGCCCACAGAAAAGTTTTTACTCTAGCATTTTTTATATTATACATTCTAATTTCCAAATTTGATATTGCACTTACCAAATATATTTAAGATGCGTCCGGACTGAGCGAAATATTGTTTATGTTTATGAAATGTTTTCCATATGTTTTATAACCATTTTCATAAAAATTTCTGAAATGTTTTTGTCAGTGTGGACACCTATGAAACATTCATGAATCAATAACATCTTCATTATTCTAAATATTTGCTGAAATTTTTATTTTTATATTCAAAATTTAAAAAAAGTCATCACTACTTGTGAAACAAAACTAATTTTCAGTCGAGAATGGGAAACTGAAAAACATTTCATAAAGATTTCACAGACTTTTGCTTCATGATAGAAAGTTGTAGGTATAACTCCTTAGGAACGTGTAAAAACATCATCTTTTCTATTATATCACTATACGTAATTGTAGTAATAATTTAAGTGCAAAATATATTAAATCCATTTCTCTAATTTTCAACCGATAGACATGGTGTTGTTCAGAGTTGGCTGCAAAAGATTGAGTCCTTAGAAGGCGGAATAGATGCATTTTCTCAGGCTTATCGATATTACGGAATACACTTTCAACCTGATAATTCTGTGATAGCTAGAGAGTGGGCCCCCGGAGCAAAAGAAGTTTATTTAACAGGCGATTTTAGTAAATTTACTTGGTTAAAAATCGCCTTTGGTGTCATTTAAATTATTTTATTTGCATTTTCTAAGATAATTGGCACTGGTTGGATCATCCTTTTAAGAAGCTTGATTTTGGAAAATGGGAACTTCATATTCCAGCTAATCCAGATGGTTCAGCACCAATTAAACACCTTTCGGAAGTTAAGGTCATCATTCGTAATCAGTCTGGTGAACTTCTAGACAGGCTTTCACCATGGGCTGTATATGTAAAGCAACCACCCAAAGAGGCAAATCAGGGGGTTAATTTCAAACAATATGTTTGGAATCCCCCACAGAATGAGGTATAATAAACCGATGAATTGAAGAGTACTTAAACTCATTGAATATTTTCAGATATATAGGTGTAAGCATCCTTCACCTGAACGTCCAAAATCGCTGCGAATCTACGAATGTCATGTTGGAATCGCATCACAGGAACCCAAAGTCGGTAGTTATGAGAATTTTGCTGACAACATCATTCCACGAATTAAAAAACAAGGATATAATACTATTCAAGTAATGGCCATTATGGAACATGCATACTATGCCAGTTTTGGTTATCAAGTAACAAGTTTCTATGCCGCTTCAAGTCGTTTTGGCACTCCAAACGATCTTAAAAGAATGGTAGACGTTGCTCATGCAAATGGTCTGTATGTTTTATTGGATGTTGTGCACTCACATGCTAGTAAAAATGTCCAGGATGGGCTTAATCAGTTTGATGGTACAAATAGTTGTTTCTTCCACGATGGTCCCAAAGGTGAACACTCATTATGGGACAGTCGTTTGTTTAACTACTTGGAGTACGAGGTATTGCGATTTTTACTTTCCAATTTAAGATGGTGGCACGATGAGTACAATTTTGATGGATACAGGTATTAAACCTGAAACAAAAACCGCATTGATAGATAAATCCTTTTGTTTTTTTTTTTTTTTGTTTCAGATTTGATGGAGTCACATCGATGCTGTATCATTCCCGTGGTATAGGCGAGGGATTTAGTGGCGATTATAATGAATATTTTGGGTTAAACGTTGATACAGATGCGTTGACCTATTTGGCACTCGCTAACTATATGTTGCATGAACAGAATAAAGAAACTGTTACAATTGCTGAGGTGAGTGCAACTGAAGATATATTTTTTTAGATTCAAATATTTTTACTTCGGAAGCTACGCAACAACTTTCAGTCCCTACGGTCTGAAGCACTAAAGCTCTGTACATGATGATGTACAATATGATTCGATGTAAAAAAAAACAGTCTGTGTGCATTTCTAGTGCACTGATTCGACACAAACATGAGTTATTAATTGTTAAGTAAAGTCTCAAAATATTAATATCGTGTAAACGTTTCAAGCGAACGGCGAATAACGTTGCCTCGCATAGAGTATACGAAGCTTACCTTTACGTAAATTTTCACATTGTACATATTTTATTATCAATGGTTAAATCATCATCTAGGCAGGAATGTCGGGTCGACTCGTTTTTTTTAAATTAGCAGCAGAGTCACAGAGAAAATCGAAAATGTTACATCAACATTTCGAGGAGCGGCCTTCTCGAAATGGGCTCGTGTCATTTCACTACTGATTCTGTTTTATTATGTTCAGCTTTCTACATTGCACAAGGGTCTTACCATACACTCAATATTTGTAAGTTTTACAATATTTCCTCCTTTTTACTCGGCATTCTACAAAAAACACCTTTTACTACTACATTCAACAGAAAATAACACACATATACACGAAATGTCAAATTTATGAACTGATTTTCATCCACTCTCATGTCGACATAAAAGTCAACATCCATGCCCTGATGTTAGTTTGGGCAAAGATTTTTGTGTCTCCATTAGATGAACATGGCATGTTTATAATCCCGGCATCGTTCATGATCTGTGGAGACGGGTTGTTAGGTTAGGGTGATACGGAATAATGATGGGAACTATCGAATGAATTCGACTATCGATAGTTTATAACTGAATGATTTCAAGTATCAGGTAGTTTTATTCATTCGTTCATTCATGCATCCCAATGACATTTTGTCAACCGGGAGGGTTATACATGTATATAAGGTATAACCCTTAATATAATTTAATATAATTTTCAAACATACTCAACCGCGATAGCCCAAACCAGAAAAAAAAATCATTCATTCAAATGTAAAAATATTCGAACATTTCTTTCAATCGAACCGATAGTCCAAAGTCAAACGAGTGAAAAAATCGTTCATTCATTTGAGAAACATTCGAATATTTTTTACAACCCAGATAGTCCAAAGTCAAAAAAATCATTTATTGGTATAGAAGCCAAAGGAATATTACTCCCAACCCGATAGTCCACACTTCCCGCGAGTGAAAAAAACAATTCGAACAAAAAACCATTCATTGCTATGAAAAACTATCGACTGGTTTGAATGAATGATTTATGAAAAATTGTAATTAAACGTTTGTTTGATAACTATCGAATAAATTAATATTTGGCAAAAATCCAATAAGTTGATTATTTTTATTCGATAGTTCGCAACACTAATACGGAAGTCATGGGAATCAGCACAATCTCTGGAATGAACCAGATAAAAAAGGGATTACGGGTTTTTTATAAGAGAGTTGTTTTCCAATATAAGCATAATATGTGCTCACATATAAACTCAAAAGGAAAAAGGACGGCAAATTGCCTTCTGCATAGATGACTTCCGAGAATTACTGCCGAATTGTTCAGAGCCGCGGTACCAACTCATCTCTATAATAAGGTCAGGTGAAAGTATTCACCATGAATGAAATCTCAGCATTATTTTCCAATGACTGTCTCTTTGAGCTGAGAGTAATAAAATCCGCTCGCAAAGAACCACAATACAATTAGAATTATAGTTTATTAATCACCCGGTGCTTTAGTATTTTTAAATTACTAAGCGGTACTGCTTTACAATGCGAAAGCATAGTAGTTAAGGATAAACTTATTTCTTCCGAAAGAAAGTAGTCATGAAAGTAGATTATGAAGACATATAGACATAACTACTCAAGATTGGAAAAGTGTGAAATCAATCCCGAAAAGAAGACGAATAAGTGTGCACCACGAAAGGGAAAACAACCTTAAACCAACTTAATATTCGATAGATGCCAACACACTTTCTGTTACTTTTAGCAACACCTGAGATACGTATAAAAAATGGATGAGCATCGTTGCTGTTTTAAATGTGATTATTATGCGGGTCAAGTTTGTACGTCATTGTTATTTTGGGCTGCATTCTAAGGCTCGTATAATGAATGAATTATTTAATATGAACCGGAAGTTAAACAATTCTACCTTATGTCGAATATACTCGTAATTCAATATAGGATCATTTGAATTCGTAGCATATTACACTAATTATTATACATATGTACTTATATTTAGCTGGTTTTTAATAAAAAAAATTAAAACTTTTATTTTTAGGACGTTTCTGGTATGCCTACTTTATGCCGTCCAGTTTCAGAAGGTGGTATAGGTTTTGATTACCGTCTTGGAATGGCTATTCCTGACAAATGGATTGAATATCTTAAAGAAAAGTCCGATGATGACTGGAGCATGGGTAACATCGTTCACACACTTAGTAATCGGCGATGGAAGGAAAATACAGTCGCCTATGCCGAATCCCACGATCAAGCTCTTGTAGGAGATAAAACCATAGCATTTTGGTTAATGGACAAAGAAATGTATACTCATATGTCTGTAGTTTCGGGTCCTTCTATTATAATTGATCGCGGTATTGCACTGCATAAGATGATCCGTTTGATAACACACTCCTTGGGTGGAGAGGCTTATTTAAATTTCATGGGAAATGAATTCGGTCACCCGGAGTGGCTAGATTTTCCAAGAGCCGGTAATAACGATTCCTATCATTACGCTCGCCGACAATGGAATTTGGTAGACGATCAGTTGCTAAAGTATAAATTTTTAAATGAATTTGATCGTGCCATGAATGAACTTGAGGAAAGGTTTGGTTGGCTACAAGCAAATCCCGGTTATGTTAGCTGGAAACACGAAGGAGATAAAATTATCGCATATGAACGAGCTGGTTTAGTGTTCGTCTTTAATTTTCATCCAACAAGAAGTTTTACCGACTACCGTGTCGGTACGAATTGGGCTGGTACATATAAAGCGGTATTAAGCTCAGATGACGAACTATTTGGAGGTCAAAATAGAATTGACAAAAATTGTGAACAGAATTCAACTCCAGAGGGCTATGCTGGAAGATCAAATTACATTCAAGTGAGATCTTTTCATCCTGAAGTATGATGATGGTGACTTTAATTTTTATTTTTAGGTATATTCGCCTTCAAGAACGGCCGTCGTATACGCAAGAATACACTAAATGAAGGAAGTAGTGTGATTCTAAATATGAATTATTATTTGTTATTCAAAATGTTCACACATTGTCATTCTAGAACAATGTGCGAGCGTAAAATGTTTTGTATTTTCAAAAGTGTTACAAATATTTCAAATATATTTTTTTATAACATGCCATATTAATTGTTTTTTCCAACAAAAAAGTTTTAAGAGAAGGAGATTCACATTAAAAAAAACAACAGTTACATCACCAAATGCATAAAAAATGCATATATTATATATATATAATGTACATATGTTATACAAAATATTACTTGCATAATACACATATGTACATATGTTTGGAAAATTTCTTTATTACAAGTATTTTATTCAATTTAGTCTAATCGTAGTGATAAACATTACATAACATAAATAAAAAAATATTCACCATCAATTTGAGTAGTATTGTTTCTGAGTAGTACATGCACGTACATTATGAATAGTCACAATACGGTTAGATTAGTTAAAGATAAAAACTGGATTAACAATCTATATCTTATGTAAACGGTCTTTTTCGAACCTCAACTGGGACTTGACTTGATTTCTAATTGCTTTTCGGATCGGAGATTCTGATTACTTTCCTTAATCATGGGAATGCCAAATGATAGATCAACCGTAGAGGTTTTTTACTACACCTAATTCTAATAAAATCACATTTTATCACGCCTGCCAAAATTCATAACATTTTCATCTCCGTGGCCTTAAGCGCCACTGTCATTGCAAACGAATGTCCCTCACGATGGCCACCTGAAATTTTAATGTATAGCATTGTCCATCTATTGACGGTATTAACAATGCATACATATTCGCTGACAGGTTATTACGCGATTTGAAGCAGCTAGTGATAAGTCGTACTGCGAAGGCCCAAAATCTGGAAATTTTGCATCTATATGTTACATTATGTATGGCATAAGAGTAGTTAGTGAACGTGAGAACAAACAATAGAATTATGTCAATATTCTTATAAACAAAAATTAAATATGTAGCTGAAAATCTAGCTTCCTTCAGATTTAAATTCCAAACGTATTTAATTACATTTCTAAATGTGTGCGTAACCTGAAGTGGGGTCTTCCTTAGTACATGCTCTCTACGGAGTTTATTCATTTAGTCTATACAATCAAACGTTTACACTTCAACACCAAACTTCTGCTTTCTCTTACTGTCCCTTTTGATAAGGCTCACGCTTCTGCACTATTTTTTCATGCTAAACCTAAACTATGCCTTTCAACGTAACCTAAATGATTTATTTTTTTTTTCATTATTTTATGTACGCGTATACTTAAGACTAAAGTAATAAAAATTATTTTAATAAAAACTTAGTAAAAAGGCATTTGAACCATAATTATCATATAAAACATAAAACTAATTACAAAATAATTCTTAATCTAATGTGCTTTTTTTATATTGTGTTACACATCTCTTTTTTTTTAATTTTATTTTTTTTTATTTCTTTTTTTATATTTATATTCTTTTATCTTAACACTATCTTAATTTACTTAAACTGTGTAAGGCGGCCATAGTTTAAAATGCCTGTCTGCCTGTCTGCAGCCGTTTGAGCAAGGCTACTGGTAAGCATATCAAAATGAATATACAGCAGTGGTTTACTTATGCTCAACCTGTTCATCTCACTGACCAATTTCGTTTTATTGTGATGAGTGTAAATAAATATACTCGTATGTCTTTTAGTTTTAATGACTTCGTAGCAACCAGAGCTATTATACACATATGGATCTATAATGGTTGGCGACTTTAAGGAGCTCATACACAAGAGCGGTACGGGTACCGGTAGAAGTGCGGTAGCGGTAGGTATACCACTTATCCGTTCACACTGGTGGTATTTTGTATGCGGTATTCACCTTAAGTAGGTGTTTGTTTTTTTTTCTTACTTTGTCACGACACTATTTTGCTTTACTACATACTTGCATAACTACATACTAATATTTATGTACATTGTTTTGAACACATTAAAATTTATTTATTTTTTACCTTAGCCTCCCTTCTTGGTTTAACCCCTCTGCTATATTTTTCCATATTTTATCTTTTTTATCATCAAATAGAATAGGATGTATTTTCACCAACTCAATAAGTTTTTCAATACACATTTTGATATGCGGTACGCGGTACACGGCGGTCAACTGTGCTTGCTGCGGTTGTACCGCTCTAGTGTGTGAACTCCTTAAAGGGGAGAATTCTGGACGTATTTTGAGAAAAAAAAAAACTGTTTGGTTTGTGGGCTGGAGTGTGGCGGCCTCGGTCATGCAACCCCTCCGAGATACAAAGTTGTACGCTGTATAGTAACAAATGTGGTATCGTCTACGTCTCTCACGTCTCTCTACGTCTCTCCTCCATCTTAACTAACTCTAGGTCACAGTGTTTTAACAAACGAAACTCCTATTGAAAACCCAAGCCGCAACCTTAAAGTGGGCACGATTCAGTCTTTCTGGTCACAAATTAGCTTCCCTAATCCTATGTTTACAACGAACCTGCCAAATGTTCTCCGTGTTTCTTTCAGCCTTATACCCAACTACTGTCCTTAACAAAACCAAGTAACACCTCCTAGAACAAATTAAATTAATACGCCTTATCTAAATTTTGTTCCCTCTTACATTTTAAATCCTTCTCCATCTTCATCAGCAAACACCTTTTACACCCACTAAAACTTCACGACCTATGTTTTAGATCTTATGTTTCCTACTGAAGTAAGAATAGCTAAGCATTTAATTGATTGAGCCAACGATGGCTCCTACTTTCTCTTCCGATGAAAAGACATCACCTTCATCTGTCTCGACGGTATAATGGTTTCAGGTCACAACCAATTCAGATATCTCACCAATCCTAGGTATTTAATTACTAAAGAATATAAAATTAAAAATCTGACCACAGTGTTGGAAAAATTATACACAATCAAAATGTGATTCTTATGGGTATATTAAAAATGTACGCATATGGATCACTGATCCTTATAAAAGCATTCTTAATGAGTGTTCCACCGAAACCTCCACTTCTGAACTGGATTTTCGGGTGAAGTATGATGTTTTGTAGCATATTGTTCCAAATCTGACATGTTTTTCATCGATCGCCAAAGTGTAAGGAAGTGTAATGCTATGCCTCCACCAAAACTAGATCCAGTATTTAGCAAGGATCTAGTTAAATCTACCCAAATCTTCACTAAATTCCGAGAATTTACCATACGATTTGACGTCTATACATCTCATCTAAATCCGTGATTTTGAATAGGTCTGTTCGCGTACTGTTCAAAACTAAGAAAACTACAAAGATCTGCGAAAAACGGTCCAAAATCCGTTCGCGTGCTTCACCCGAAAATCTACTTTAGAAATGGTTTCTCGGTGGAAGTAACCCTTCTTTTTCCCACTTCAATAAAAAGCGTTCCCTCTTTTTCGAACAATCTTCCTGCCCGCGCCAATGTGAACAAACACTTAGAGTAAGAGAACTCAGCATGTGTGATGATATTTTTGACAGCAAACGTCAATATAAATCTTAAATCCCGGTAAAACCATCATACATAAATCTAAATCTTTTTTCGCTAAATCTCGGATATAGTTTCGGTGGGGACATAGTATTGCATAAAGAAATATGTTTCAGGTCAACTGCTCATATTTAGAAATTAAAAATTGTCCAATTCAAGTGTTCCGCTTAAAAAAGTTCTTTCATCCCCATGAAAATGCCAACAGAACGTTCATGGGAATGACTTTCATGCCCACTCCAATGTGAACAGGCACATAGAGTGCATTAAAGTTAGCTTGTGAACAAGCCCGCGTAATCATACTACCTTGCCAACACTATAATCCGACAAGAAAATTGACAGCTTAATCAGAATATGCACAGCAAAGGGTTTCCATATAGTTAGTCTATGGTTTTGCGCACAGTGGTTCTATTTATTTATTCACGTGCTGCTACTTAAGCTTTTGAAGAACAAACTAATTAATATATCTTCTAGAATTAAATTAATTCTTTTGATTGATTTGTTGTTGTTGTAAAGTTTGATTTACAAATTAATTGCAAAAAACTTTTCATCAGACATTTCGTTACACTTACATGTTTCTAATCGCAAAAAGTGACTAATACACGGTTTAGTTTGCCTAATTACAACAATTTTTATTACCAGTATATTTTACTAGTTAGAAAATCACTAAGATGGTTGCCACTCCCTATATTTTTAACGAAATTGAAAGGATCTTCAGAAATGTAAGTTAAATAGTTTCCTATCATGTGATGCTGGTTTAATTTGCTGCTAATCATTCCAGACTCCTTTTTATGCAATTGCTCTAGAAGCATTTCTATTACTATCCTTGGTTTGGTTAATCCTATATAAACGCAATGGACGAAAACGTTACACATTTGAGGAAGAAGAAGCGATTATTCGTGATTTTGTCCCAGAGGATTTAGTAGGTGTTGTTGATTCAAATCACCAAGCACTGAAACCACGAATGGTTTCTGGAAAAGTTGGAAAATATATTACAGTTGATGGTTTTAAGTGCCTAAATTTATCCTCGCACAATTATTTGGGTTTTTTGGAAGATGAAAACATTTTGGACGATGCTGTGAATAGTTTAAGAAAGTATGGTGTCGGATCATGTGGTCCAAGAGGTTTCTATGGAACAGTTGGTAAATATAAATATAAATAGAAAAACTGAATAATGATAATGACAAATTTAAATAGATGTACATTTGGATCTGGAAGAACGGCTAGCTAGATTTATGGGAATGGAAGAAGCTGTTGTTTACTCATATGGGTTTTCCACCATAGCCAGTGCAATACCTGCATATTCAAAGAAAAGCGACATCATATTTGCGTAAGGTTCATGTTTAAGTAATGTACAAATTCAGTAAAACAAGTTTGGTATCTTGTTTATTGTAGAGATGAAGCTGTCAATTTTTCGATTCAGAAAGGATTGGATGCGTCCAGAAGTACTGTTTACTGGTTCAAACACAATGATATGACAGATTTGGAGCGTCTGCTCTTGGAACAACAAAAGAGGGACAAAATGGTGAGTAAAATAACAACCAACAGTTGCTTTTTGGTTTGACTCTGACCACAATGTGGTCTCATTGTAATTGCAATACTGTTTATTACTCATCTTATTTTATTACGTGTCAGACTGTGTTTCATATAAATATGTTCGTGTTCGTATACCTTATCATCTGTACAAATAAAAAAGTTCGAACTCGGATTCTGAATATATTTATGTATTATTATTATCTTAATTATCTACGGGTGGAAAGTAGCACCATTTAAATTATCTCCATTTTCTTGTGCACTTGAAGACACTGTAGCATTAATATGCTAGCAGTATTTTCTTTGCGTTGTAACAGTTGTTTGTTGCAAAACAGAATAATTTCAACTCGTTCTTGCACTGGGTATATAGCCAGTAATTTTTTTTAGGAATTGTTTATCAACCAGTAATTGACGACAATGTTTTAAAAGCAACGGTAGATGCATCTCTATCTCTAATTAATTTAGGAAAATTTAAAAAACCTCAAAAAGTGGGTGCCTCAACTACGTCGCTTAGAAATCTGTGTATCGCTGAGTTTTGGGCAGCAAAATTAAATGTTTCTGCACCGCATAATGAAGTGTGATGAAAAGTAGATTTTGCATGGCAACCGTAAAAGATTTGGAAAATGGTTAGATGCAAAAAAAAAACTAAAACACCCCTAAACTAGGTCTTCACCCAGAAAAGGTTGTGGTGACAATCTGGGGGACATCGAAAAGACCAATTCACTTTTCATTTCTTCAATCAGGGGAAACGATAAATGCACTCAAATATTGCAACGTGCGTTGGCAAATAGGCATGGCCCGATCCCATTGCATGATAATGCTAAACCCCATACATCATGCGTAACGGTGCAACAACTGCTACAATTGGGATTTGAAATTCTTCCGCATCCACCGTACTCTCCTGATGTTTCTCTAACGGACCACCTTTTCCACATTCTGGAATTATTTTGTCGGCAGAAGGTATTCCGAAGCCGAGCAGAGGTCATAAAAGCCTTTGAAGACTTTATAGCGTCCAAAAATCAAGCCTTCTATAAAAAAGGAATAATGGACCTTATATCTCGTTGGAAAAAACTTATAGATGGTAACGGTTCATATTTTGACTAAATAAAAAACTTCAAAATCGGACATTTCATGTAGTACTACCATACATTAGTTTTACATGTTTGAGCATGTTTGAGGTAATCGTTCGGCCTAAGAAGGAATCACATATTACGACCATACGTTGCCATACGTGAGGGCATTTGCTAACCTACAGTTTTTTTTTAATGAAAAAAGAATCGTGCCACTATAATTTGTTCTTACATTGTTTAGCTCCTGAGAAGTCTCCCTTATTAGTTCAAGGGCTTACAAGTTCTTCGACGTGTGCCTTCCGACTACATTTGGAAATGATTACAGGGTTGAACAGGACCTCAATGAACGTGACATGATATTCCAGCTCGGACCAGTCCGAGGTCTATAAGAAGTCAGAGGTATTACTCTGTTAACGGGGCAATAATCACTCTAAGAGACATCGTATAATGTTTCCTTTCTCATATTAGGCTGCCGGTACTTGCCAAATGCTGTGAAATCTTACTTAAAGAAACACCAATGAGCATAATGGAATACTTCTTTGTCTGAACGCTCTATTCCAACAGAAAAAAAAAACAAGAAAAAGTATTTTACTCTGAGTCAGACTTATTTATCCCTTTAAAGGGCTGCTTGTTACACCAAGTGTTTCGATCTTTTTGTAAGAAAATCATATAAGAAACTTTCTCCATTCAAATATGTCTCTTATATTCTTTTTGCCGTGATTGTTAAAGAGTTTAGTCTTCTTAATAATTGGTTCCCGGGGACCTAATTATATATGTACATATGCATAAGCTTTACGGTGTTTTTAAGAAGTCACTATGGTTCTACATTACATCTGAAACATGTGATATATTTCTTTTTTTGAAACGGTTCAAAAGCTTTGATAAGGCCACTATACACTTTCTTCGTTCTTCTGACTTTAGACATATTTGCCCAGTTCCTAATTTATCGTAGTTGCCTTTTCTCTAATTCGCAAGGTTCTGGCAATGGTAGCAGGGGTAATACGCGATCATAAGAAAATTAAAAAAAAAAAAACAATTAACGACATGTTAGTCGTGTTGACTCTAGATTTCTAGATATAGGGATCCGCCAGCACATTCATCGATTTGAGGAAATGAATTGAATTGAATTGAATTGAATTTAAACATTTTTTGCTCTTACTGTTGGTATCCACAGTTTCTTGGTTTTTGTACTGAACTGCAAAATGTTCGCGAATTTTTTCGATGGATTTAACTGCTTGAGCTCTATTTTTTTCATTAACATAATCATCTGCAATCTCTTTGTCCAATACGTCTTCTACATGCATTGTTGATAGTGGTTCTTTAGATTGTGCTCAACCGGGAAGAAGTCTAACTTTTTGTCTTTGCCAAGTCAAACATCTGTTTCAATCTATTTCTCATGAAATTTAAGCGTAACAGGCTAAACGTGCTTGCCACTCTCTCTATTTGTTCAGCAAGATTTACCGAAAGTGCTGCAGAAGGAGCCCCAGAGATCATTAAAGCCGAAAGATTTAGCAACTCCTACTCGTACATTAGCTCTATATTGGAAGAAGTTTTATAGGTACGTTCGTTTTTAGCTTCGAGGAACCTTGCCACGGCCGCGTTGTACATACCCCCTGTTCCGTGTAAAATCCGAAGTACATAAATCCATTTATTTATCTTCCATAGCTAGAGTAATTGCTAGCCAATTGCTTTAGCCCATTTTCATGCTTAGGATCTTTGATTCTAAAGCCTTTCTGCCACTGAAAGTTATCAAAACGAATATGTCACAAAGCATACATAAAATCGTTTTAATACATGTATAGGGATATCGCGAAAAAATATTATTACGTATTAATATGCGTAATATAATAGGTAGTCTATTGGTACTGCTACTGCTCTTGCAATTAGAAGTCTCTACATTCTGTATTCTTTGTTTAATTCTTCAAAGCTTTAACTGCATAGTATGTATTTGTGGTTAAGAAATCAGCTTTAGAACTCAAACATGAGTACTCGGTATCAGAATAAAAGTCTCTGGTACTTTTATAACTTTGCAGTCAACTTGCCTATGTGAGTTTCAGATATTTTGCGTTGATACTATTGGATTGTTCAATAAGTTCTGCGGTTTTTTATTTTGGTTAAAATTAAATACACATTTTTTGTTTAAAACCATATATTTAATTAATCAAATATTGTCCATTCTGATCTATTACATTCTTCCAACGTTCTGGAAGAGACATTATTCCTCTTTTGTAAAAATCAGTAGACTTTTACTGTGGTGGTAGTCAGACGGCGCAAGGTCTGGAAAGTACGGTGGGTGCTGCATTACTTCCCAGCCAAAGGCATTCAGCTTTTCTTTTGTCACAAAAGCTGTGTGTGGTTTGGCATTGTCAAGTTGGAAAACAACGCCCTTCCTGTTCACTAACTCTGGCCGTTTGCCATCCACTGCCTGCTTCAAATTGTCGAGCTGAGAGCAATATTATTGTCTCACAGATCATTATGCGATCCAAAAGGTTTTTTTCACTGAGTTCGTGAGGAACCCAAACATGCATTTTTTTCGATATTCTAAGCCTTTTCAGTATCTGTGAAACGGTTGTATGGGCAATGCTAAACCTCTGACCGATCTCTCGTGTTGTCAAATGTCTGTCAACGCTAACTGCAGCTAAGATTTGATCCTCGTCTGTGGTGGATGGACGTCCAGAGCGAGCAGCATCAGCAAGGTCTGTATTGCCGGTACGAAAGCGTGTAAACCAGCGCTGACACTGCCGAATCTCCATACACCCTACAAATCTCGCGTTGCGCCTCTGTCGCTTTGACACCTTTTTTAAAGATAAAAAGTAAAATATGCCTAAAATGCACTTTTTTATCTTCCATTTTTAAAAAAAATTTGAGCACTTAAAACACGTCCGATCAAAACAAATTCTCATAACAATGTAAAGAATAATCCTTTCTACTGAAAAAAAACAAGTTTTCATAACGATTTTATACACAGAGATTTTCTGAAGCGATAAACGCCACTTCCAAGAAAAAAACCTCAGAACTCATTGAACAACCCAATATTAACTTTAAACATACAATACTTATCTATCGTACCACTTATATATGTTGAGAAAATTCAAATTTTCGTTTGCTTATTTATTCGTAGAATCCAAAGAAGGCCGCAAAAACTCGTCGATTTTTAGTTGCAGAAGGAATCTACATGAATACTGGAGAAATTTGTCCTCTACCTGAATTAGTTGCTTTACGCTCAAAGTATAAGTTGCGATTGTTTCTTGACGAAAGTATTTCATTTGGAACATTGGGAGAAACTGGACGTGGTGTCACAGAACACTTCAATGTTGACGTAAGCATTTCTCTTTAAGCAATAATTAAAATATGCAAATTTAAGAAGTAACATAATTTTAAAGCGAATCGAAGTAGATCTTATTTCTGCCGGAATGGAATGGGCAGTATCATCAATTGGAGGATTCTGTGTTGGGTCATCATTTATTGTAGAACATCAACGTTTATCTGGGTTAGGATATTGTTTTTCAGCGTCATTACCACCTCTATTGACACAAGCAGCTATTAGTGCACTGGATCGTTTTGAAAATGAGCCCACTATTTTTAGTGAACTCAAGAATACCTCTATCGCCATACATTCCAAATTTAATAAATTTTCCAAATTGACCTTGCGAGCCAATGAAATCTCACCAGTAAAGCATTTATATTTGAAAGATTCCAAAGACAATGAAACAGAACAGAAACTGCTGGCCAAGATAGCCAATAAGGTAATAACTACAATATATTTCCTAAGTGTCTATTTTGATTTTGTTTTAAATATTTACTTTCTGTATTACAGTGCATAGAGAATAAAATTGCTGTTGTTGAAGCACATTACTTGGAAAGTGTTGAAAAATTTCCGCCTAGGCCTAGTTTGCGAGTAACAGTAAGTCGCCTTTTGACGGAAAAGGAAATCAATGAAGCATTCGACGTCATAGAAAAGGCTTCCAAAGAAATTCTGAAATAGAGTGCGCCGTTTTTGTTTTTCGTTTTATAAAATAAGTCTCTTTCATGTTCATGTTGAATCTTTTTAAATATTTTTTTTACTTTTTTACACCAAAAGTATTAAGTTTTGTTGCACAACATTCTTACAAAACAATAATTTTGTATTCTTAAAATCAGTGATCATTACTTTATTTCAAAACAAAACCAATGAATGCAAGCTTTATTGTTAGGCATATACAAAAACTAAGTAGTCATTATGTTCGGATATGTACGAGTATATGCTATTAAAAATGATTAAATATTTAGCGATTGTTTTTTTTCTCTTTTTGGCACACATTGAAAGTACCTAACTACTGAAGCTGAACCTGTACTAACAGATACGAAGGCTGTATGATATGTACCTGTATTAGGCGAGAAAACGCATTAAAACAAATTTATTTATTTATTTCACAATATAGTCTCCTTTCAGCTCGACACATTTAGTCCAGCGATATTCTAACTTTTTCAAGCCATTCAAAAAATATGATTTGTCGAACTCCGCAAAATAACCCCCTGTTTCGGCGATAATTTCCGCGTTTGACGAGAATCACTTTTCGCCAAACCATTTTTTGATGTTTGGAAACAAAAAGAAATCACATGAGGCCAAATCTAGATAATAGGGTGGGTGGGGCAGCAATTCGTAGCGTAATTCGACTAGTTTTGCTGTGGCGATGCGATTTCGTTTTTGTTCCACTGTTACCAAACGCGGCACCCATCTCGCCGATAGCTTTCTTATGCCCAATTTTTCGTGGAGGATATTTTGTATGCGTTCAATTGAGATGTGTACAATGTCAGCAATCTCTCTGACCTTCACCCGACGATCTGCTAACATGATAACATGAATTTTATTAACCATATCCACCTTAGTCACCTCAATCGAACGGCCTGGGCGGTCTTCATGAAAAACGGATGTTCGGCCACGCTTGAATTCATTAAACCAATATCTGATGGCAGTCATCGAAGGTGCATGGTCCTTATAAACGGCATGCAACTTCACTTTGATTTCCTCACACGTCTTCCCTCCCAAAAAAAGAAATCGATATTGCTCTTTCTCCATGATTGCAAATAAACATGAACTTGATGAACTTCAACAGCTGTCAAAACAAAACTAGTCGATACATCTGTCTGAAATTTCGACAGTCATCGTTGTGAAAATGGCGTTGTAATGATAGCATTGTCCGCTTTTACGCTTCGCAAGTGTGTAATGCGCATGTTCTGGTTATTTTCTTTTGAACTGTCATTCAGTGTTGCGCGCAATTTTACACGAAAGCTTTTCCCCCTTCTTTGGTTTTTCATGTTATTTGACAACTCTCTTGCATTTCGTCTTTGGCGCTCAGCTTATCATAATTGAAAATGAGCCCCCTTGTTAATTCTTTGGTTCATTTAAGTTCATCCGCCATACTGAAATGTTGTACTCGTAACAACAGCGAAAGAAGTAATGAAGCAAATGCGAAAAAGAAAGAAGAAGGAGAAAAAGAAATGTCAAAAAGATGCAATGAAAATCCTACCCACATGCAGTGGGAATTTGGTTAATTGGGTATTTTTTGTTTCATTATCCCTCTCTTTTGCACTCATTTGAATCTTTCGAAACTTGCGACTTGTAAAAGCGGACATACACATTTTGCATCAGTCGGTAAACACGGGTACTTATCATACAGCCCTCGTATATGAAGCTATCACAGCTTTAAATTACGGTTGTTAAATTCATTTAATTACAAATGCGTGTACACTCTTAGATATCACATATTTTTTTCGATATTATGATAAACACTCAGTGTTGTCAACCTGGCGATGCCCAGCGCATCAGTTGTGCTTATTACCTCTCTAAGTGGTAATCATCATATACTTGTTGCTCTCCGCCCGAACTCGACTTCCTTAACTTCCGAGTATAATCGAGGCCAATAGATGCAAATTCAGGCTCAATAAACCGTTAGCGGAGGATTTTTTTAGAAAATTGGATAGAATCAACGATGATGTCAAAATTTTCAGCTCGGTTTTAATTTCTTATTTGAGCTACGTCGTCATATTCGGAGTACAGATGGACAACAATGACCTCAAAGCCTTACCTAGGAAATTGGAGCTGTATAATGTAGATATTGATGCACTATAGGAGATACGGTGGGAAGGATAAAGTTTTATGATTTTCAGGCTTCGTATAATACCTATCATTAATTCTCTTAGCCGAATTCAGATTTTTTTTTTAATTTATTGTAATTATATATTATATTAACCCATCTATAACACATAAATAATGTTGTTTCACCTACACTAGAAAATCACAGATACTCGGAAAATATATTGTACGAGTATGTATAGTCTAATTATCCTGCCAATTACATATACAGGATGTTTTTAAAGAGCTGCAAACGCTTCTGAGTTTTTGCGATTGTATTGTAACTGTATTAATGGTGTGTGATGTAGTGGAGTCCTACTTTCCGCCTGTAGAACTTTCCAGATATATGTATGTACGTCTTGCTTGGATAATAATGTATGCTTAGTTGTCTGCGGCTAGCATTTGGATTCTTTCTAATGTTATGTAAAATGTCTGTCGTCGTTTTCCCTGTTGGTCGGGTCTTTTGCAGTTGGTGCACCTCCTTCAGGCTATCTTTTCTAGCATCCAGGCTCGCTTCTTCACCTATGAGTAAACCGTAGATAGTCTATGTCTGAGTATTCTTACGATGAAAAGTCTACCCAAGACTTTTTTTTAAACCTTCCTTCTATCTCGGTAAAAAAATAACTAAAAACTTGTTATGCAAACATTTTGGAGTCTTATAATTTTTCTCTACGAAGTATCCTTAATTTTATTTGCTACTTTATCGCGGATGCGATCAAAGAAGATGGAAGGCTGCAACTACAAGGATCAGGAGAACGCGTATATAAGATTTGCAATGCCCAAGCGCTTTTGCATACAGATTAATAAGAAATACTTAATAGTGCATATATCTGCCAGATATTGCCCCAACAGCGAGCTGTTGAAACATTTACAACAATTAAAGAAACAGCCAAAAGTGTTGGTCTTCAAATATATCAGGATAAAACAAAATATGTGCACGAGTTACAGTTACCCCTTAGGTAACACCAACACCTTATATCATATACCACAAACATTCCAATATGTAATGTTAATCTATTGTTTTACTCCCACAAACTGCTCAAATTGTAATCCTAAACCTTTGCTAATTTTCCCATACATTCTTTCATTATTGTAATAATAAACTTTCGTGTGTTCCTTTTTAATTGTGTAAACATTATATTTTAATAAAAACTTAAGAAATTTTGTAAAAAGTCAGTCATAAATAACGAATGGACAAGTAAAGTCTTAAAAAGAAATAATTTTTTTTTTTTTTAACTCCGTGAAGGTTTACACCATAACTTACGCCATTGGCATTCAAAGTTTTATTCTTTGTTGCCAGAAGCAAATAGTCTCTGCTGAGGGCTTACCCGTAGAGCATTACTAGGCCAGAAGGGAAACTCTATTAATGCTTTTACAATCGACAGTTTCCCGTACTAATATGTAAATCACGTACGCTCTGGCGAACGAGTGCCCCGCACTAACTTTTAATGTATTCCGTTCCCTATGCATTGATATTACATCTATACGCGTACTGTTCAGAACAACGAAAAACATCCCAAAACTGTCAAAACCCGTGTGGTTGTTGTTTTTGTAGTTTGGGCTACAAAATAAGTTTTTTTACCCTGCTTGGCATTGAAGAAATCAAGGTTTGCCAGTGTGGTTGTGCAAAGCGATGAACTTAGCCCTCTTTTTCATAGAGATATCTATTCTCAAATCCGTATTAAACAAACTGAAAAATTCAGCAAGAAATAAGATAAAAGCCGCAGACCCTAAACATTTTTCAAATGTACAAAGTATGCAACAGCCCACAGAAAACACGTGCCATTATTAATTTAAAAGTGCCTTTCCAAATTAATTTGTACAGCACTGTATTAATAGCAGTAACAACGACTCCAGAGAAATATGAGATTCTCAATTCGCTGTTAATATCTCAACTACAATATAAAACACTGTTATTTTGGTGTGGTAACACAAACAAAAATCAATTTGTTTCTACCATAAAACTCGAAACGGATAAACAGTATAATAACTTCCTGCGAGCGGACATGTCTAAGGTACGTTGATCGAATAAACAATGCTACAGTAAAAATGTTCTGTGAATTCCTGACCTCAGGATGGAAAGGACAAGGAAACTTGCCCATAATTGATGCAGGAGCAGCTGGGCAGTGTTTTTCAAATTTGGAAGGCTTTTGTGTCTCAGAGAGGCATTGTAGACAGATTTAAACCCAACTAAAACACCAATAAACCTTAAACAATGTTTATTAATTATATTATTTTCCTTACATCAAAAAATCATCCCTCAAATTATTATACTGCAACACATGCTTCTTGATAGCAGACCCATCAACCCAAGTAACAAAATCTTCGAGGTTTCTTGATACCAAGAATGCAGGATCCTTTACCATTTCAGGGCCTACTCGCACATGGCCTTGTTCTATAAGATCTGTTGCATTCTTTAAGTTTTCCGACAATTTTTCTAAAAACAGAAATTATATACTTTTATTTGTTGCCATAATTTAAACATCTTAAACATACGTTTCACCATTATAACAGGTAATCTGCGACGACAAAAACAGCTTGCTGATATTTTACTTGCTGTCTCAAGATCCAATTTAGTGGGTGCCAAGCCCAATGCATGTAACTTTTCTAGTAGCATCACAGTTGCTTCTGCTTTAAAAGGATCATTTCTTTCAAGTTTGGCTATTTTTTCTGCTAGTTCTCGTACATTTCTCGATAATTTGTTGTATCTATTTAAAAACCATTTAGGATAATTGAAGAAGTTTGGAAAGATATACGAATACTCACTTTGTGTAATCCTCTCTCTTACGAATGTGATATCTCCTAAGTATAGCATTTTCCTTGCCTTGATTATCGACATTCCATGTTATAAAATCAACTTTTTTTAATAGTTTTTGCTCGTGAAACTTTAATTTTCGAACCATGTTTCTGCTTTAAAAAATTTGTTATTTATATATTTTTAACGTCAAATAGTTGACATGTGCTCGTTATTTATGTGTCAAATTAAAATCCCAAAAGGTATTTTCAAGGGAAGTTTTTGAGTAAAGTCTACACTTCATGCAATACAAACTGTTGGGTGCTTCAATATATTACGAGCAATACAAATACAAGAAGCGTTTTATGTTACAGGATTATTATTATTTTTAAATATATATACTAAATAAAAAACAATTTTATATTTAAATGATTTATAATATGGTATTTAAGATTATGTGTGAAACATGATGCCGGTGACATGAATGCGAACATTTTTCTTACAGAATTCTCGCAGATTTGTTGGGCTATTGAGGTAATTTGAATGTTGGCCTTAAGCTTAAGGACTGTCGTTTGTTTGTTGGTATACACCTTTCCCTACCACGAAAGCAAAAAATCGGGGCCAGTTAAATCTGCAAAACGCTTGAGCTAATCGATTATAATTATTATTATAAATTATATATACTCGTATTATAATTATAAATTAATTCGTTATAATTATTATTAATAGTGACCTTAATATCATTCGCGCATGAACTTGATGACCTTCGGACATCAATTGTACTCGATCACGGGTGACAGAATGATAAATTACGAACGTGTATGATTATACCATAAAATAATAATTTTCTCACAGTTTTTGCTTAATTTCCGTATGTGTGAACATTTTTAAAATTATTCATTACATGCTTTATCCCTTTTAGAAATGGATTTTCGGTGCAAGTAACCCTTCTTCCCACTTAAATAAAAAGCTTTCCCTCTCTTTCGGATGTCAATGTCAATTCCCCTCACATTTTACACAAAAACGTCATCCACATTACACATGCATACGAGTTTTTTTTTTCTTGGTTGCGCCAATGGATGTGGTAATCCTCATAGATGATTAGCCCGTGCCACCAACATGCACGATTCGCAACACCCGAATGTGCCAGGAGTGAGCCTACGTACTAATCCACACCACTACGTCCTTAAAACACTCTCCCCGCGGGTCTGCCGTTAGGTATTACTTCGCGGGGCTGGTTAGTAGATCATGTTATTCTTCCCGTATTTGATTCTTCAGCTCTTCTAATTTTTTCTATTCTTCTTAGCTCGTTTTGCACAATTGTTACAAATGTGCCGATTTCCATCCAATTTTCCTCCGACTGCAACATTTGGTTTATGAGTAGTATTGGACTAGGCAGATTAATTCTCCACTGCAAAAAACGCCGGCAATGAAATATGGCGTGCTCCGTATCTTCCTCCTCGTTTGAGCATACTGGACACAAAGGGGAGATATTGTGTCCGAATCGGTGCAAGTATTTGCGATAGCCGCCGTGACCAGATAGGATCTGCGTAAGGTGGTAGTTGTTATCCCCATGTGCTCGTTTTGTCCAGGTCTCGATGTTCGGGATCAACTTGTAGGTCCATTTGCCTTTTGTACTATTATCCCACCTGGCTTACCAGAGGGCTGATGAAGCCGATCGCTTTTCTCCTTTTATTCTTGCAATTTCACCTGCATCTTGTCGCCCTGGGGTTCTTCTATTATAAATTCTCAACATCTCGTCCGCGAGAAAGTCGATCGGAACCATTCCTGCTATCACGAAGGCTGCTTCATCCGAGATTGTTCGAAATCCACAGATCGCTTTTAATGCACTAAGCCTGTATGGGGACAAAAGATTTCTCTTGTTTGCTTTTATGGCGAGTGCCCCCGCCCAGACCGGAACAGCGTATAAGAGGACTGAGCTGACTAGATAGGAGAATCCTCCTAGCAAATCCAGGTCCACCAATGTTTGGTAGTATCCTAGAAAGTGCTCCTTGCATCAGTAAAGCCTTGTTACTGGAGTACTCTACATGTGCTTTGAACTGTAATCTGTTATCAAGTATTACTCCCAGGTATTTGATTGATTCTTTCGATCGGACTATTTGATGTCCCACCCGTATATTGGCGTATTCCACAATTCTTCTACTTGTAATTAAGACGGCTTCCGTTTTATGGTCCGCTAATTCTAGACCGGCGAATACTAGCCAGTCTTTGATGCGAATAATCGCTACATTTGTGGCTGACTCTATCTCCTTTATATCTTTTGCCACCTTAACGACGGCAATGTCGTCTGCAAATCCGATTACTTGAACTCCTCTCGGCAACATAAGCCTTAGCACTCCGTCATACATAATGTTCCATAGGAGTGGACCGAATACTGATCCTTGTGGAACTCCAGCTGAAACGCTGTAGTATTTCAACCCTTCGTCAGTTTCATACCTCAGTTTTCTGTTGGTAAAGTAGTTTTCTACTATCCTCAGCAAGTAATATGGCGTATTCATACTGGCTAGTGATTTTCTGATGAACGCCCAGTGTGCCGAGTTAAAGGCATTTTTGATGTCCAAAGTCACCACTACACAGTATTTATCATTCTCCTTGTATCGCTTCGACCGCAATGTCGACCACAGTTTTTACGGCTTGAACAGTAGACCGCGATTTTCTAAACCCAAACTGCAAGTCTCTCTTCTGCTACCGCGAGCAGTCTAGCATATATTATCCGTTCCAGTATCTTTCCCATTGTGTCTAGAAGGCATATTGGACGATATGAGGGCGGTTCCCCAGGTGGCTTGTTTCCCTTTGGAAGCAGGACTAGGTGTTGTAGTTTCCAAGCATCCGGGAAAACTCTTTCTTCAAGACATTTTTGAATTGTTTCCATAAACATGTCTGGCCGCTTATGAATAGCTACTTTAGTGCCTTATTTGGTATGCCATCAGGTCCGGGCGCTTTACTGTCGCCTATCGTCCGGCATGCGTTTATGAGTTCATCCGCTGTGACTATTGGGATGTCCTCCGTGTTGGACTCCCTAATGATATGGTACATAGTAGATGCACTTCGGGGGAGTGGGAGTTCTACTATGGAGCTTAGGATTGCTGGACATGTTATTTGCGGCGACCTGCTGCCCTTTATCTTAGTCATGACGATTCTGTATGCTGCACCCCAAGGGTTTATGTCGGCTTCTTCACAAAGTTTTTTAAAACATCTTGTCTTGCTCTCCTTGATTGCCTTTTTTAGGTCGCGTCTTGCTTTTTTAAATCCAATTAGGTGTTCTTCAAAGCGATCTCTTCCCCTAGATCTTTGGACTTTGCGTCGGGCTTTTTTATTTCCTCATTCCACCAGTAGCATGGTGTTCCTCCTTAGTACCCGTTCTTCTGGGCATTGATGCATCGCACGCAGTAGTGAGAATGCGGACGAGTTGTTGTATACACGCTTCAGCTGTTCCGCTTTGAATTATGTTTCCGGTATTTATCATTTCTTCGAACGCGTCCAGGTCGAAGTGTGTGTCCTTCCATCTTGGACCCGTTCGTGTAGCGTGTTGCATCTTACTCTTCTCCTTCGTTTCAAATATTATTGATTGGTGATCACTGTGCGTGTATTGTTCGCTGACTCGCCATTTTATGTTTCGCAAGAGGGAGTTGTTAACTAACGTAATGTCAATAATCGAAGATAATAATCTGTATTATCTTCATGTTTTTTTGTTGATGATGGCCTTCCTAAAAACCAGACACTTGCTGCTTCCGGCTACATGCTTCGAATCGTTTGGGTGTTCTTTTCTACAGAACATGCATGATGGCTCCTTATCGCAGTTCTTTGCTATGTGGCCTTCCGTTCCACACCTTCTACATAGCTTGGAGCGGTCCTCACTGCTTTTGCAATGCTTGGCTTTATGCCCAAATTCAAGATATTTGAAGCATTGTTGGAGAAGCGTTCGCTCTCGAGTGCGACAAATAACCCATCCAATTTTTACCTTACCTGCATCTAACAGTTTCTTTGCCAATCCGACGGGAAGCCCAATTGCTGCTCTTTGGGTTCCACCGTACGCTTTTCGCAAGGATAATATGTCTGCTGGTTGTAGTTCCACCCCGAGTTGAGTCCTTATTGCCTCGCAAATGTCCTCCTTTCCGGTAACTTCGTCGATGTCTTTCAGCTCGATGGTAGTGCGATGTGTGAGTGTCCTTACAATCGCTCGCTCTCCTAAAACCTCACCAATGACACTTTTCAACTCTTCTGTCTTATTTCCAGTTTCCTTGAGCTGTATTAGAAGCTCTCCTTTCTGGGTCCTTCCTATCCTGGATACCTCTTTTCCAATAGCTTCTAGTTTGGAGTCTGCTTTTACGCTACAAAGAATCTCCGCATAAGATAGTCCTTCACTTGCTTCGATGACGAACGCGTCCGGCTTACCTCTTTTCGCCTCATCTTCTTTTTGTTAGTCTCCTTCTTAGTTTTTCTCAACTGTTTGCCATCGTTTGACTTCTGTTTTGTCGGAATGGCGGTGTTCTTCTCCTTGATCCTTGGACCCTGGGGTTTTTTATTTCTCTTTGGTTCTGGGGTTCGCCATTTTGACCCTGCCTTTTCTTGGGTTCTTGTGCGTTTCTCAGCCAGGGAGAGGTTTGTGAGGAGTTGTGTTTCCTTGTCACCTCTTTTGCTTTTTCGTCCTGCAGTTGAATAGCAGAAAGCTCATATAGGGATCTAATGCTTTCAATGGCGTCTCTCATAGGTTGCTATATTGAACGCCTTTTCCCATCTTCTAACATTTCCACCAGTTGCCGTATCTGCTCACCTAGTTTGTGGAAGGCAGATTGCTGCGAATTTGGTTCAAATGCCGTCTCTCTTGTCGCTTTCTGCTTTCAGTGCTTCTCTCTAAAGGTGCTGGTGCGGTGTCTGGTGACCTTAGCATCCTTGAGCTCCTTTGAAAGGGATTTTTCTCATTACCTTTCTCTTCCACTAATATTCCCTCCGTTGATTTGGTTTTTGTTGAATTTTCAATTGGGTCTCCACTCAAAGCCGTTATCGATGTCCGAGTGTGTAGTAACCTAAAGATTCCATGGTTGTCTTTGCAAGCAGTGGGGTCATGCAAGGGTGGACACAGACCCTTATGAAGTGTTGTGCCAGAGCCAAATCGGCTTTAACAAGGAATGTTACATCTTGACCTACACCACCAACTTAATGGCAACGAGGCATCGAGCGTTCTTTGAGTCCTGGCAAGGTTTTAGCGGGACGGGGGCGCTTGTAATATTAGACTGAAAGCCATTTCCGCAAAATTTCACTTTTGCTGACTCAGGTAACAGAATACTACAAACGTCAGCCCTCATAGCTGTCATTCCGATTATTTTTCCAGTATGCCATAATTAAGACCTTACTGGGCTCAGTCTTAATGTTTTACGGTAATTTTTCAATTTATTTTAATAGTTACATGCGTGTGCAGTCACTTCCGGGTGGAGAAACTGCACCATTCACCTTGTGGCGGGTACCGCCGGATCTCGCCATTTGCTTCTTGCTGTATCCTTCGTTGCCACCTTGTGGGGTGGGGAGCACTTACTTGTAAAACGGTGCTTGTTCGTCTTGTCACAGAGAGTTCATAGGGGTTCCTTTGACCTTTTCAGCCAAGCCCTCCTTCTCCGCCCTCTGGATTTGGGGCTGCTTATTGGGTTTCGCAGTTAGCCTCCATCTGGGGTGTTCCGATAACCATGCTTGGATGCATTACCTCAGCGTCATTCAGGCTTCAGCTCGGGTCGTTTAGAGCTAAAACGCTATGGATTTTAGTCGCCTCTTACGACAGGCATACCTTACCTCAGGTCTATTTTAGATGTAAATTGCTCTCATTCTATCAACTTTGTTTTGAGCAGTTTACAGGCTTGTACAATGTTTTGGTAATTCACTTACAGTATGTCTGTGCGAAATTTAATGGTTTGCAAAAGTAATTATAAGTAGAGTCTGTCATCTATGTTAGTTCATCTATGATCTGAGCACTGTATTGTGACCAGTTCGTAGAAAAAATTGTAGACTTGGAAGACTTGTGTTGGTGCTCATCTGCCAGATGATGGCATACACGCAAAATGGAGGAATGAGCATGATCTTATACTCAACAACAGCGTGTGAAGAATAGTTTATAAAAATAAGTGGGGACTAAAGCTGTGAAGGTATACGCACCAAATATTTTGATAGCACTGTGGAAGCTTACAAGTCCACAGGAAGAAACATCAAAAAACAACTGGCAGCGATCCAAAGTCTGTCCAAAAAGCAAGTTAACCACGACAACGAGTGTGAAGTGATCAAATATCATTCCTTAAAACAAATTTAGCCCACCTCCTTAAATCCAACATGCCTGCTCACATAAACGATTCAATCAATCTTCTCCTTACAGATCTCTACTTGCTTTTTCAATACTTCTCCGAAATAAATCATCCCTTCCCGCATCTATCAGATCCTACGCTCGATGACCTGGCTCCAAAAATTATTGATGTCAGCGAGGAACTAATAGCGAATAGGTTGACAGTTGCCGATATCGGTAAAGAAATAAGATTGGCTTCCCAAAAAATTGATGGAATACACGACCAAATTCAATTCCAAGCTAGTCCCCCGTACATTCTCTCAATTCATAATGAATTAGTGGACACGGAGTCTCACATGCCATCATTTTCAACTACTCCTCCCTCCGCCCTAACAACGCAAACCGAAATCGCGCTGCCTTCACTACCACGCAAATTGCTCAAATAATTCGGAACTTCATGGACTCCCTGCGAACGAAAAAGGAGATTTGAAAAGCTGATTAAAGGAAACCATATGGTATACTACGTTGAAGGTGCTCATCAACAGGCTGATGCTTCTTGGGTGCGTAACTTCTTTCACCAAAATTATGCTATCACCATTAGTGAGTTTCTGATGATTTCCCTGCTGACTCCAACAGTCCCAGGAGCTTCAAAATCAACATCCCATCGAAATATTCGTGGTTGTTCCCGACATTAAGGCAATTAAACGTGGGCTGATAAGTATCAACAAATGGTCTGAGTAACGGGAAATCCAATTCTCGACCATAATCATAGCTCTAAAAATAAGCGTGGCAAGCTTAATAAAAGACCTCTCCCCAACTCACTTCCTAAAGTAACAAAGAAACATGCAAACAAAAAGTAAAGGTCTAATCCCGACCTTAACTGCAGCTTCAAAAAAAATACCTTCCCCAATTTCAGTCCTCCCTCCCCACTTATCCAACACAAACCCCTTGCGCACCCATCCTCTAGTCCCCTAATCCTCCTCGTTCCACCCAAGCCAACGCGTCTCTTTCAATTTAACCCCACTCACGCATATTAACCCATATTAGCCCTTCTTAACCTTCTACGCCAGCAACTCATTTCCAACCTTTGACCTTAAAACAGGAGCCAAGTACCCTAATTTTATTAACTCCCATACCCTAAACTCCACATCTCATCCCTCGTCCAATTCCATATCTAACCATTTATCTCCATCCTCCTTCTCCACTGCGCATATTCTTGGTCCCCTTTTCCCCCCGCGGCGACGGTCCTACCCGTCCTACCCGCACAAATGATTCCCCCTGTCGAGGTCGAGGCGTCCTACTGGTGATCCATAATAGCCTTAACTCTTCTTCCATTACCATTTCTTCATCCTCTAAAGTCGACTTTGTCACAATAAAAATATTACTCCCACTCAAGTCCCTTTACGTGATATGTTGCTACATCCTACCGACTCAACTTATCGAATCTTACCAACTTGTTATCGATGCGATCGACCATTTAATTGACCTGTCCGACTTTATTGATGATATCCTTATTTTCGGCGACTTTAATCTTCCGCAGCTACAGTGGACTCCAGCAGATCAATCGTTTTTCATCGCTTCAAATGCCAACTCATCTAAGGAATGTGTCACTTCTTAGATCGCTTAACAGACTCAAGTCTATGCCAAGTTAGTGGTATATACAATAATATGGCAGGCAATTAGACCTTATATTCACAACAGATTCAATTAACTCATCAGTCTCATTTTTTTCCCCTATTTCTCTCCTCAACAATCGATAACTACCCCCCCCCCCCCCCTTCTACTTAAATTTTTTTCATAATTCTTCATTCCAGTCCACTCCCCCCTCCCCCAACTCTCTCATCCTACGACTTTCATAAAGCAAACTTTCACAAAATCAGTGATTGTCTCAGCAGATCCCTTTTTAACTTTCACAACCTATGTATGAATGTTGTCTTATCCAACTTTTATAAAGAAATATTTAATTCTTTTTCCCTTTAAGTTCCGTTTTCCCGCCGCACAACATCATCTACTAGTCCTCCCTGGTATAATCGCAAGCTCCTTACGGAATAAGAGACACAAGTTATGGGCTGTTTTCCTGCGTACCAGATCCTTTTCCGACTATTCCAACTATCTTGGTGCTTATCTTCATTTCACCGAACTTTAAGATTCCCTTTACCAGCGCTACCTAAACAATGCGCAAGTCAACCTTATAAACGACCCTAAGTCCTTTTTCCAGTTTTTTAACTACAAAAAAAAATTCCAAGGTTACTTTCCTTCCCTCTCTTTCAACAACAAGTCACCAACCGATCCACTCACTATTGCCAACCTATTTGCCATCTTTTTTAAACAATCCTTCACCAACGACTTCTTTGTACCAAATCCATCCTCTTTTAGTTATCTACTGAACTTCTCCGATGGCCCACTTCTCTCTCACATCTTGGACCTGTCTTATATCGAATATAAATTACACCAACTCAATGACACCCGGCCCAGATGACCTCACTGCCATATTTCTTAAAAAATGTTCTTCCTCTCTTTGCCTTGCCCTTGCCCTTTCTAATTTCTTTCGTCTATCCCTTTCACAAGGAGAATTTCCTCAGGCTTGGAAAACCTCCTTCATAACCCCGATCCATAAAAAAGGATCAAAAAATTAAATAACCCACTATTGTCCCATCGCTAAACTCTTCGAAAGTATTTTGTGTGAAGCTCTAATCTTCCAATGCAAATAACTTATTTCCCCTAGACAACATGGCTTTCTGAAGGCTAGATCAACCACCACAAATCTCATTGAATTCGTATCCTTTACCCTCTCAGCCCCAGAGAATGGTAATGAAGTGGATGTAGTTGCAACCGATATAGCAAGACCATCGATAAAATCTCTCATCGATTAATACTCTTCAAATTGTTTACCCTCGGCTTTGAACCCATACTGTTAAAGTGGATATCCGCTTACCTGGAAACCACGTTTTTACAGTTTTCGATTTAGGTCAGCCCACTAGGCTCCATTTTTGGCCAACTCTGGAGTTCCACAAGGGGGTTCTCTAGGTCATCTTCTTTTTATACTAACCACAAATGATCTCGATAGGATAATCAAACACTCGTCTGTCTCCCTTTATGCCGACGATTGCAAATTTTAATTTCTTCACTTCATGACTCCTTCCTCCTTAACAAGACCTTGATAGTATTTCGATCTGGTGTCTCAAAAATTGTTTGGAATTTAATATCGCCAAATGCCAATCCATCACCTTTTCACATAAGCGGCACCAATCTCCTCCCCGACTCTACCTTCTCCACAACCAACCTATCTCCTCCGTTCAATGGCTTCGCGACCTTGGCATTATGTGTGATAGGGAGCTCAACTTCCGTTTACATATTGTAAAATGTTTGTGTGGGTACAAATAATAGAACTTATTCTTTTCAATACAAATCCCTTTTATTCAGTACAGTTACAATTCACTATTTAATTCTTTCTCTCAGTACAATTCAATTTCTCAACCACTTATACTTTTCTTATCTTTTACTTAAACCACTTAATCACTTCTTCTAATTAACACTTCAAATTCAACTTTGGAACTGATTTGCATACCTTTGGGATGCTGGTATTTATACTCGAATGACATACTTCGAGAACAATCCTCGCCATCCAGCGTCCCATACAATTTCCAATTTGCTAGAAAATTCGATTCTACTCTCCAGTTGCTAATCCAGTATCGAAACCTTCTAGTCTTCGAGTTCCGACATTTTCTGCTAGATGTCGCTGCTCACATTTGAGTGGTTATCACATTGCTCCCTCCCTACAGTTGTTCGTCCCGAACAACTTCGTCATTCAGCATCCCGTTGAAATGACACATTCTATCCAAATGGACCACTTTCAATTTTCCTCGATCCCCACGCTGGATCCGGTAGACAACGTCATTAATGCGGGTTATCACCTTGTATGGACCTTCCCAGTCCTGTTGCAATTTTGGTGATTTGCCTTTCTTACGCTGAGGATTATACAGCCAAACCAGATCTCCTTCGTTGAAACCGGAAGATTTCGCCTTGATATCGTACCTAGTTTTCATGCGGCTGCTTGCTAGCTTCATCTTTTCTCTGGTGTCTTCATGCAATTTACGAATCCTGCTGCGTAAGTCATTCGCGTACTCGTTCACCTCTTTGGGCTCCGTCGGTGGGGATCCGAATTTTGCTTCACTTGGCAACCGAATTGTTTGACCAAATAAGATCTCGGATGGTGTGTGCCCTGTTGAGCTATGGACCGCGTTTCGGTAGGCCATTAAGAAGAGGGGTATGTGTCGATCCCAATCCCGCTGGCAGTTGCTGACAACCTTAGATAGATGCTCATTCAAGGTCCGATTGAATCGCTCGACCATTCCATCAGATTGAGGGTGTAGTGGCGTTGTCCTTGTCTTTCTTATTCCCAAATATTGGCATATTTCTTGGAAGACTTTTGATTCAAAGTTTCGCCCTTGATCAGAGTGCAGCTCCATTGGGACCCCAAATCTGCTCACCCAGTTGTTGACTATCTGTTCGGCTACGGTCTTAGCCTCTTGATTTGGGATGGCAAACACTTCCGGCCACTTACTGAAGTAATCCATGACTACGAGAGTATATCGGTTTCCATTAAAGGTTTCGGGAAACGGCCCAGCGATGTCGATGGCTATTCGTTCGAAAGGTGCTCCGACATTGTATTGTTGCATTTGTCCATGTGGCTTTACTTTTGGACCCTTGGTAGCCGCACATCTTATGCACTTTTTGCACCAATTCTCGACATCTTGTTTAGCGCTTAGCCAATAGAAACGTTCCCTTACCTTTTCCAACGTCTTGTTTATTCCCAAATGGCCTCCTGAGATTCCATCATGTATTTCATGGAGCACTTGGTTGACTCTGGACCGTGGCACAATTAGCTGCATACGAGATGTTGTCCCATCTGCATTTTCCCATTTTCTCTTCAGCAATCCATCTTGCACAAAAAGCGAGTCCCACTGTGCCCAGTATGCCTTCAGAGTTTGGCTCCGATCTGATATCTGCTGCCAGCTTGGTCTTTCCTCGTGTTCTTTCCAGGCCAATATTGGTTCGATGTCATTGTCTGCCTGTTGGGAGGAACGGATTTCGTCTATACTCCAACCCTCTATTGGCTCAGTCCTGATCATTTGGATAGCTGCCTGTTCTTTTGCTTCTTTACGATTGCAGTGTTCGCATTTTACTCCGCATGGTCGACGAGAGAGAGCATCAGCATTTGAGTGGAGTGTTCCCTTGCGGTGTTGCACTTCAAAGTCGTAGCCCTGCAACTGCTCGATCCATCTTGCAACTTGGCCTTCAGGGTTCTTAAATTGGAGTAGCCATTTCAGAGCTGCGTGGTCTGTCCGGAGGATGAACTTTTGTCCGTAGAGGTACTTATGGAAATGCTTCGTAGCCAGAATTAAAGCCAGAAGCTCGCGCCGGGTTACACAGTAGTTCCGTTCAGGTCTGGAGAGTACTTTGCTGTAATATGCGACCACTTTCTCTTGACCGTCATGAACTTGGGAGATCACAGCTCCGACCCCAACATTGCTAGCGTCTGCGTCCACGATGAACATTTTTCCGGGCGTGGGGTAACCCAAGATGGGGGCATTGCACAGCTGTCGCTTCAGTTCTTGAAATGCTTTTTCGCATTCTCCAGACCACCTGAACTGTCGGCCTTTTTCCGTAAGTTGATGCAGGCTCTTTGCAATGCCAGCAAAATCCTTTACGAACCTTCTGTAATACGTGGCGAGGCCCAAGAAGCTTCTCAGTTGGTGTTTATCTTTTGGGGAAGGCCAACATGTGACCCAGATATTTTACTTCCGGACGAAACAAGGCACACTTTTCTGGGTTGAGCTTTAAATGAGCACTTCGTAGCCTCTCAAACACTTCTTTTAGATTTTCGCGGTGCTCCTCATATGTCTTACCTATGACGATAACGTCGTCCAAATATACTAGGCAGGTTTTCCAGGTGAGTCCTTGCAATGTTCGTTCCATTAGTCGCTCGAAGGTGGCCGGAGCGTTGCACAGACCAAACGGCATCACTGCAAACTGCCAAAGACCGCTTCCTGTAGTGAAGGCAGTTTTCTCACGATCCGCACGATTTATCTCTACCTGCCAGTAACCGCTCTTCAAGTCAAGTGTTGAAAACCATTTCGCTCCAGAAAGCATATCCAAAGTGTCATCGATTCTCGGAAGTGGGTAGCTGTCCTTTTTAGTGACATCATTGAGACGTCGGTAGTCTACACAAAATCTCGTGCTGCCATCTTTCTTCTTCACAAGGACCACTGGAGATGCCCACGGACTTTGCGATTCTTCAATCACTCCCTCAGCTTTCATCTTCGACATCATTTCGGCAACTTCTGTTTGCTTTGCCAATGGAAGACGCCTTGCAGGTTGACGGATTGGTCGAGCGTCTCCGGTGTCAATGTGGTGTTGAACAATATGCGTACGTCCATATTCTCCGTCTTGTGTAGCAAATATATCAGCGTACTCACCGATTAGTTTTTCTGCCAGGATTCGCTGATCTTCGTCCAGATTACAGAGGCTGAGAATTTTGTTCTTGATTTTTATGCTCTGAACTGTTGTGACCGGTTTTGCACCCTTTTTTTCCGTTGTGGTCGATATAGCCTCAACAGGTACGCATTTTCCCACTATCTCCCCCTTTTTCACCTTTACACTGAATGTCTTTGGATTTAGAATCCTTACAGGGACCATGTTGTTCTTTGGCTCCACTAAGGTCTTTCCCACCATGAAGTCTCTTTTCTTTTCTGGCTCCATCAAATAGAATCGGTGGCTACCAGGACCACCTTCCACTTTTGCCCACAAAATTGCTTCTGACGAAGGCTCTAGTCTCTGATTGCTGCAGATGACGACATTTGAGACTGTGGTATTGGCGTTTCCGTATATCATTGGTATCTCCATGTTTCCGTATTTCAGGGTTTGTGCCCCCAAGTCGACTACAAGTCCATGTTCTCTCATGAAGTCTGTACCAATGATGCACTCGTCACATATGTCAGCTACCAGAAACGCGTGAGTGAATGTTATTCCGGCCAGTTGGATTTTTATGCGGACTTCGCCATATACCTTAATCATTGCTCCTGTAGCTGTTCGCAAGCTGCAGCTGCTGGTGTTATGCAGCCAAGACTTCTGCACAAGATTCCTCTTGATGATTGAGGCCGTGGCACCGGTGTCTATTGTTGCCATCCATTTTTCATTTCCACTGACTACTTCTACTAGAAGGCTTTCGCTGCGTCGTTTTGCCAGCGAGACTTGGATGATGGTCCTGGGGCCGTCGACTCCTGCTACCAACTTCTGCCCCGCGAAGTTGGTGCTTAAGCATTTCCCGACTGATGACTTCGGGAAGGTTGACCGGCTTCTTGATAGCTGTTTCTGCGGGTTTCTTCCTCTATTTTGCTTGTCACCACAGTGAGGGCAGTCTTTTCGTCGCACCGGTTCTTTACACTGCCTTTGAAGGTGTCCTATTTTATTGCAATTCCAGCAGCGCATTATTCGTCTATCCCGTCGAGTATCTCGTTCCTCGGCACTAATTCTTGTGCAGGAGCATTCGACAGATGCTACTTCCCTGACGAAATGTGTTCTCCTGGAAGCCTGATTGGCTGCTTCCATCGCCAGAGCGAAGGCAAGTGCTTCAGCAAGGGTTCTTTTCCCGGCCATCCTTACTGCTGACTGTAGCTTCGAATCTGCAATTCCCCTGATAAATGCATCTTTTGCCATTTCGTCGATAATTTCCTGGCCTGCGGTGGGGTATGACAGATGTGCAAGTCTACTCACGTCTGCTTGGAGCTGCTGCAGTGTTTCTCCTCTTTGCTGCGTTCGGCTTTGCAATTGGACCTTGTAGACCTCCTGCATGTGGCTGTCCCCAAACCGTTTCTCGATAGCCTGCACTAAAGTCACATAATCTTTATGCTTTTCGATGTCTACTGTTTGCAACAATTCTGCTGCAGGACCGTGCAAGGCCATTGTTAGGGCAAAGCACTTTTCCTCATTGTCCCAGTCGTTTGCACAGGCAGCCATTTCAAACTGCTTCTTATAAGTAGACCATGAGGTCTGACCATCGAATGAGGGAGGTTTCAAATCTTTTCTCCTTGGACCACTTAAAGAACATTCTCGCTGTTTCTGTTTTCGCACTGTGTCGAGCTCTTTTGCCAGTTGCTCAACTTTGTTGTCCATTTGTTCCAATTTTTCGCCAACATTCTTCTCTATTCTTTCAAATTTGTTATCTATTTCTTCGAACTTTTGGTGTAGAACGTTATTTTGTTCTTCCAGTTTTTGTTGTAGACTATTCTTTTGGTCGTCGAATTTTTGTTCAATGCTGCTCTTCTGTTCGTCCATTTTTTGTTCCAGACTGTTCTTCTGTTCGTCCATTTTTTTGTTTTGTTCGTCCATTTTTTGTTCCAGACTGTTCTTCTGTTCTTCCAGATTTTTCTTTTGTTGGTCGAGACTGTTCTTCTGTTCGTCCATTTTTTGTTCCAGACTGTTCTTCTGTTCGTCCATTTTTTTGTTTTGTTCGTCCATTTTTAATAAGAGGAGTTGCATCATTGCAGCCATGTCATTGCCGGTACTTGTCTGTTCATCCTCGTCAACATCAAAGGAATATGCATCAGGATCATGTCCCTCGTTGTTCAAAGCCTCCTGAAGTCGGAGCACCAGGTCACTTTTTCCTCCACTGGCGCTGAGGCTTCTCTTGTTCAACTCGGATTTGAGTTGGACGAGGGTCAACTGCAATAGTTTTCGACCCATTCTAGCTTTTTCAAATAGTCAGAAAACACAGTTTTTTTTTTTTTTTTTACACACAATAAGTCCTATCCCACTTCTGACACCAATGTAAAATGTTTGTGTGGGTACAAATAATAGAACTTATTCTTTTCAATACAAATCCCTTTTATTCAGTACAGTTACAATTCACTATTTAATTCTTTCTCTCAGTACAATTCAATTTCTCAACCACTTATACTTTTCTTATCTTTTACTTAAACCACTTAATCACTTCTTCTAATTAACACTTCAAATTCAACTTTGGAACTGATTTGCATACCTTTGGGATGCTGGTATTTATACTCGAATGACATACTTCGAGAACAATCCTCGCCATCCAGCGTCCCATACAATTTCCAATTTGCTAGAAAATTCGATTCTACTCTCCAGTTGCTAATCCAGTATCGAAACCTTCTAGTCTTCGAGTTCCGACATTTTCTGCTAGATGTCGCTGCTCACATTTGAGTGGTTATCACAATATAGATGAGATAATCGTAAAAGCCAACATTGCACTAGGTTTTGTAAGGCGCTGGTCCAAAGAATTCACCAACCCATACGAGACAGGTCTCTTCTTTCTACCAACCCACCACACCTATGGCGTGAATGAACCAATCTTCCCGTATGCTACAAAAGATCTGTACAAACCTTATCCGTTCTCCTTCACCGCTCCAACCAACCTTAGTTTTAAGTTTAAGTTTCAACTAACTTAGTTGAATATTGTATAGCTTGTATTAAGTCGAATAAATGGAGACCTTCGCCCCACCGAAATGAAATTAAAATTTTCGCGTACCATTCTTATATACGTACCGACCCGTAGTTGTTGTAAGTTCTCTTGTCGCATTCGCCTTTATACAGTGAAAAGAAAAAGCTCTCACTGAAGCCTCTCATTATTTTATTTAGCAACATCGCGAACAATCTGGCACTTCCTCTCCCTGCGTGATAGCCGAACGGCAGTACGTGAAATTCCTGGTTTGGTAACGCGTTAAAACACTCTTTCCACCTATTGCAAATACAATAGACAGCATGTGTCCAAGTTGGTCTTCAGTATATTTCAGCTTTCAAATCTATTGCGAGTTTTTTCTTCGTTGTGTCACAATCTTAAAAGCATTAGCTCATCTTGTCGCTTGCTTACAAGTTGCGGTTTTACTTCTCATAATCCTTGATGCAATGCTTCTACTGCTACCGCATACTTCACCTCTTTTTCTTAGTCTAACGCAGGACGCCGTTTATTGGTTTTGCTATTTCCACTGTTCTTAGTCCACGTTTGAAAGGTTTTCTCCTTGTGAACCGCTATTTTCGTCCTGGCGTTAGACCTCCACTTTTTTGTTATTTATGTGAAGCCATCTTTTCGAAGCACAGAACAGAGTTCTGCACTACTCTTACATTTTTTCATTTTAACTAATGGACCTAAGTGATTCCATGGACGATATCCTTATCTTTGATGACTTTAATCTGCCCCTGCTGAAGTGAATTCCATCGGACGATCACTTATTTTTTACCGCGTCAACCACTAGTTCGTCCAAGGACTGTATATTCGTTTATAATATAAATGACTCAAGTATGCCAAGTAAGTGGAGTCCCTAACTCCATTGGTAGACCTTATTTTCACTAGCGATCCCATTAACTCCACAGTAACGTTCTGTCCCTTTACCCTATCAACTGTCGACAACTTTCACCCCTCTTCTTCTTTCATTTTTCCATAACTCTCCACCCCAGACCACTTCTTCCCCTACCATCTTTTCTTACAACTTCCATAAAGCTAATTTTCGCAAAATCAATATCTATCTTAGCATATCTTCTTTTGATTATACTCGTACCATCATCTGATGCCGTCTTCATTTTTTACAGTGAAATATTTAATTCCATTCTCTCTACGTCCCCTTTTCACGGCATAAAACAAAATCTATTTCCTCTCCATGGTACAACAGAAGACTTCGCTCTTTACGAAACAAAAGAACCAAATTATGGGCAGTTTTTCTTCACACCAATTCTTATTATAACTACTCTAACTATCTTGAAGCATACCTCCAATTCACCTAGCCCTATAACTGCTTCTGTCAGCGTTTTCTTGACACAGCGCAGACAAACCTTATCAACGATCCTAAGATATTTTATCCATTCGTCAAGTACAAAAGAAAATCAGACGGTAATCCCCCCTCTCTCTCGTTCGATAATATATCATCGACCGACCCACATTTTATTGCCAACTCTTTTGCAAATTTTTTAAACAATCATTTGGAGACAACCTCTTCATACCCGACCCCATATATTTCAAGTACCTTCTCAATTTCTCCATTGGCCCCTCTCTCTATCAACCTTTTGATCCCACCCTTATCGAAGAAAAGTTACAAAACCTCAATGATGAATTTTCACCCGGGCCAGATGGGCTCCCAACAATATTTCTCAAAAAGTGTGCCTCCAATCTTTCGCACCCACTTTCCTCTGTCCCTCACACAAGGGGAATTCCCCCAAGCTTGGAAGACCCCGGTTCACAAAAAGGGATCTAAGAATGAAGTAACCAACTACGGTCCCATTGCTAAATGTTCGAAAGTTTTTTATATGAATTTCTAAGCTTTCAGTACAATTCACTTATATCACCCAGTCAGCACGGATTTCAGAAAGGTAGATCAACTACAACAAATTTAGTTGAATTCGTATCCTTTGCGCTTTCAGCCGTAGAAAATCGCAACGAAATCGATGTTATTGCTACAGATTTCGCTAAGGCCTTCTATAAAATATCACATCAACTGATCCTTTTAAAATGGTCTTCCCTCGGTTTTGTCCCCATATTGTTAAAATTGATATCTTATTATCTGGGGAACCGTTATTATAGCTTTAGCTTTAGGTCAGCTTTCTCAACGCTGTTTTTAGCCACTTCTGATGTCCCACAAGGCAGCCATCTAGGTCCCCTCTTTTTCATTTTAACTATAAACGACGATCTTGAGAGGATTATTAAACACTGCCCCGTATCCATTTACGCCGATGACACTAATTTCCCCCCAAGACTCTATTCTCCTTCAAGAAGACCTCAATAGGTTTTCCACTTGGTGTCCAAAAAATTTCTTTGAGCTTAATGTCCCTAAATGCCAATCTATGACTTTGTCTCGTAAGTCCAATCAATCTCCCTCTCGACTTTATTTTCTGCATGACCAACCTGTACCCCAGGTTCAATCCCTTCGCGACCTTGGAATATTATACGAGTTAAACTTCCGTTCGCATATTGATGAGATAATCCATAACGCTAAGTCTTCGCTCGGTTTTATCAAACGATGGTCTAAAGAATTTTGCAACCCTTATGTAACAAGATCACTTTACATTACCCTTGTCCGACCCCTTCTCTTCGCGAATATGCCAGCCAAGTGTGGTGCCCCACAGCGAGTTCATATATCCCGAATCGAAAACATTCAACGTCGTTTTCTTCGATTTGGCCTTCGTGGACTATCCGGGAATGACCCATTTATCTTACCTCCCCAACGTGACTGCCTCAAACTTCTTAACCTGAATACCCTCCAAAAACGCAGAGACATAGGTGACGTTATCTTTAATTTTTAAGTTAATTAAATTTATCGAAGTACTTTGTGCGCTTAGTTTTTATTCTTGGTTTATGGCATTTTGGAGTTATTCTGGTATATTAAGGGTCCAGTGCTGGTCTGTTTACTTAGATTAGTTGTGCAAGTTTCTTTTTGACTGATGCTCTTTTTGGTTTTCTCTAATTCCTTTACGAACAATCCTATCAGCAAAAGTCGTTTCTTCTATGGCAGCCTTCGCATTCATAGTTAAATTTTCCGGCGTTTCCATGAAAAGCATTTCCTAACTTGATTTTTCATTTAAAAGCTCATCAAAGTCGCGCTAAAATATTTATTGTTCTGATTGTTCAACGTCTACTTGCGGTAGATATGTTTCAATGTTTTATTAACACCTCGATTTTCAGCGCTAACACATTTTAATTTTATGTATGTAGCTATTACTGTTCTCATACAAAACCATTAATTATACCGTTTGTCTTCTGTTACTATTGTTGACACTAGTATAGTCACTTCCGTAATTTATTTCTGTATGATACATATGGATTAAAACGCTGACAGTAAAAATGAGATGAATATTTGTATATTTGATGTTTCTCAAATGTTTTGAGAATCAATTCTAAAGTGTTTGAAATGATTATAAATGTGTGCAAACATTTTAAGGGTACATAAATCCCTTGAACGCGCGCAATTTATACAAAAAAACAAGTTGATAAGAATTTTATTTTTGATTAATAGAAGTTTTGAACAACATGAATAAGTATAACATAAATGAAACAATGGTTTTGTTTTTATTTAAAGCTTTTTTTATTTTATAATAGTGATACGCTACAAACGTACCTTTGGATAATACATGTATGTATGTAGCTTAAATATCTTTTCTTTCAATATATTTTTTCCATGAAAATGTCTTTCTTTAAAAATGTTCTTCCGTTTATTAATTCTTGATTTATTTCTTTTTGTTTAATTCATAATTGATACATAATTTAAATAACATTTTAAATATTAATTTTCAAATTTTGCGCTATATACCAATTAAAATTAGAAAATTTGATTTAATAAAGTGTGGTATTAAATTTATAGGTAATATACATACGAGTACATATATACGAAAAGGAATTTTTAAATAAAACAAAAAGTTTAACTTAAAACTTAACCTGAACAAAAGCTTGTTAAAGTAAATTCAAAGAAGCATCTGTCTAACCTAGGCAACTTTTGCGTAAGGCGAGAACTAAAATGCAAAAAAGATATTTTTAAATTGCCAACTCTTGTCCAACGAAGAAAGGGTTGATACTTAACTTTTGATGCGAAATGGATTAGAATTCAGGGTAGAATCTTTCAAATCCATGCAGAGGAGCCATGCGATATTAGAAAATCAGTTGAAGAAACGCTATACTCGAGCCAACAAATGCAGACACATAGTATCCATATCAATCTTGGATAGTAACATTACGAAAAGCTAATAATTAAGAACTAAGTTTTTTAATATCTTAAATGAAAACTGATTAAAATATTTTTCTTTTTCTAATTTCTCATTGACCAAATATTACGGTTTTATGTTTTTTTTTTAGAAAATATTTAATTACAAGTAAACCCAAAAGATTTTTGTAAAAAAGTGAGTATAACTTATTAGCTACTCAATCGTTTCTATTGAAAACTGGAATCAATTTAAGCAACAATTTTCAAACCAAAAACCAGAATTCAAGATTCTACCTAGCAACACAAACATCCCTGCTATGACACCGTCTACTCTGCCCTTCTTCACTACTTCGATGCATATATAACACTAAATTCTCAATTTAAATGTCTAAAAATCTGTAAGCAATTTTGTGAGGTAGCAAAATAAATGCAAGCAGGTGGATTGAAGATGGCTCATTGTGCAGGGATCGGAAAATTTTTTAATTCACTTTAAGTATTAAACAATGTGACCACAGCAACATATTTTAAGCAGAAATAATGGTAATAGCTCAGCTTTCATTGCTTCCAATAGAAAGAAACCCTATTGTTATATACATATTATACATTTGATATCAAGCGGCTTTTTCAGTTTTCAAAACGGCAATAAAAAAAATCTGAGTTTTTAATGCAAATTGCAAATATCTACAGAGGCATCACAAAGGTTCAAACTTGAGTGCTCTCCTCTATTTAAATCTGAATGAATTGTATCGAGGCATCGAGGCAAATAAGTTTGAAATTATTCGAAACAGCGGGACAGTTTTAAAGCTAAGTCGGGCAATGGATGGCTGCAATCCTAGAAAATCACAGTATCATATATAAAACTGAGGCAACCGAGTAAAGATGGAATGCTTCAGTTGTAAATGGAATATATATTCCTTTAATTGACTTAAGAGCCAGTTAAATAATTTGGTAAAATAAAAATGGTAAGAAGATACTGAACTCAATACAATTCCGCTATGCAAATAAACTGAAAAATTAAACGAAACCATTTTGGAGTTTAATGTAAAATACGCAAACTATTAAAAACTCAGTGGTGCTTAAGGTTTTCCTTTTTCAACAACGCTAATAATTGGGACTTAAATTATTTTGAATATTAAGTTATTAATGGGCGCTTGAATAAATTTATATTTTAGAAATTTCATAAGATACTTCTTCCATTTACTCGATCTACAACTACTCCCGCCCGTAATTCTCTTTTCCATTCCAGTGGAACGCAGCAGATAAAGACTTATCTAACTTAAGAGACTTGTCGTTTAGTTTTAACCTGAGTTAAATACAAATAAATACAATACAAAATAGAACATTAATATATAATTTTAGTAACAAAAAAAATTCAGAATCAATAAAATATCAGTATACGAGTAATATCAGTATAATAATAAATGGTGAATAATATGCTATATGTTAACACACTGCATTTTACCTCTGAAAAGGAATTTACTTACACTTTAAGCCGTATGCATATTATATGCAAAAGCCGTCGAAGACGTTTCAAATTTTACGAAACATTTCGAGACTTCCCCTTCTCTTTTCATTAAGAAGGTTTTTTGTTTTTATTTTGTCTCTAGGTGTTCATATTTCTGTGGTCACAAGCATAATGAAAACTAAGTCAGTTTGAAAGAAAGTCGTTTCGTTATGATTTATTTACTTGTTAACACTGAAATATTTAAGTCTACCACCACCAATTCTTATTTATTCGTGATCTTACATACAAGTAGATATGCCAATATATAAATATGTGTGTTTATGTGAGTACTACAGGTTTGTAATCCGTTATCGAAAGAAAAGCAAAATACGTACTCGTATGTAGTGCCAAAATATACCAAATCACTTTCTTACCAAACACAGTTCTCACACTAATGCTTTGCCAAATATTAATTCGTATACATATATACGTATGTATGTATATATATTTCAATACGTACTCACACTTTTGTCTTATGAGTGACCACTGTCTTAAAGTATTGTGTTACATGCATCGGTTATCAATGCCTCATCCGCCTTAGTGGTCAGCCGATCGTGTTAATAATAACCCTAAGCCATGTAACAATAGTATAAGGTTACAGTTGATAATCTCATAAATATATTAACTAAGGCTAAGCACTTCCGAAACTGCAAAATAGGAGATAAGTCACCAGATAGAGGCGGACAATAAGCAAAGGCATTAGATTTCCTTAAAAATGATCTAGCAGTCAGCCAAAAAGACTGATGAAATGGCCCAGTCAAAGTAAGGATGAAGAACTTCTACGGAGAGCATGCCTTATTTGAAAGCAGCTTAACCGTTTCAGCTAAGCGTTGGCGAAAATTCTTGAGTTACCTGTGATCGAACCCTATTTCCCCGCGTATTCCGTATATACCAATGCAGAAAGTTACTTATATATCTAAAGATCAATCTACTGTAAACCAAACAGTAATCAATTTGAATCCAATGACTAAGACGGGTGGGACACGTTTAGCAAATGGACAGCAGCGCTCCGATCCAAGGGATTTACAACTTCATACTGCAGGAACGATCTAATTGGAAATATATACCCACCTATATCGAAATTGTAATGATAACAAAATAAAAGTTTTAAGTCGCAACCTTGAGTCAAATTTTAGTACGACCGAACGAGAAGATAATTAAGCAATGGAAAAAGTGGCAGCTGCAATATAAATCTTAACTCACAAGCTACATTGTGAATTGAAAATTAGACTCAACTTAACGTTGCATTATGGAAATACCTTTTTTGACATACGAGGAGTAATGTAAATTTTCGCACGGAATGTTGAACTATAATCTACAATATGAGAAAGCTTCCCACTTTTTCATCTTTCGTTCCCGACGAAAACCTTTGTGTAGACCCAATTACATTCGTATTAAAAATACGTATAACAAATCTGTATTGTAACTAGTCCTGCTTATTTTTACTTAACATCTGTAATCGTTTTCCAAATTCGATGAAAGAGATAGCACTGTTTGAATATCTCTTTTCAGAAAATTACTCTGTCAATAAAGTCCATGTCTGGTTTACATATAGTATCTCATTTATTATTACATTTTTTAAAATTTACCTCGGTCGATTTTTTCTTGTCTTAACAAGTTCCAGTTTATTATATTTCAAAGGAAAAAAAAAACTATAAGGAAAAAGCAATAACAAATAAAGAAGATCCACAGAAAACAATCATACAATTATTCGCTCATCTCAAAACTGGTCAAAATTAATTGGTTCATTCGTTGATTAAATTGTCTTTTTTTTTAAACATTGGAATTTAGTCTGGAAATGTAAATAACTTTTTTCAGTGTTTTTGTTTTTTTAAATAAGATTTTATTTTTTCTGCAAAGAATAAGAAACGGAAAAAAAGGATTAAGCAAAATATCGTATATTTGTTTTTATTTGAAACAAAAACTGCAACATCGAATATTATTTTAAATAACATTTTGGGTAGTTTCTTCGCATGCTGGTCGCTTGAGATATATCGGTCTATGTATGCATCTGAATGAAAATTCATACCATTTAAAAAAAAGCTTGTACTATTGCATAGTAAATGCATTATTCATTACATAATTATTGTTTTAATAATACTGGCTTCCGCCTTAAAGTTTAATCTTTATCATTGTCTTTTGTTTTTCTACTTGTTTTTGTGTTTTTTTTTTGTTTTTCTTTTATAACATCCGTGACTTTGGTGAGAGTTTAATATATTCTTATTTTACCATTCTTTTTATATTAATCAAAGTGAATAGAATCGTATATATCCTGTTAGCAATATTTTGTGAAATAATTACATAAATAGAAATTAGACATAATTATTAATAAAAAAAGCATTGCACAAAAAACCATATATAATAACATAACAACTAAAATATATATATAGTATATTGTTTCCTTTCTGATATATTACCGTTTCCATCTTCATTTTCCAA
Source organism: Volucella bombylans (assembly GCA_949129095.1). Lineage (NCBI taxonomy): Eukaryota > Metazoa > Arthropoda > Insecta > Diptera > Syrphidae > Volucella > Volucella bombylans. The sequence continues at coordinate 63,093,479 of OX422144.1, read as the reverse complement.
CGTCACTCAATAAAATTACCCTAACAAGCTATTTGCTCAGTTTTATTTAATCTATTTTTCACTTTTTCACTATTAACTACATCTCTCTTCTTATTTAATTATGTATATATATATATTTTTTTTAATATTGAAATATTTTTTTTTCAGTTTTCTTTTGTAATATTGAAATGTTATATATATATTTATTTTGAAAGTATGTTTTTAATTAAATATTTAATACTATTTTTTTATGTATACATTAAAATTCATAATTATTTTAATAAAGAATAAGTTTTGTTTTGTTTTTTTTTCTTCACATATATATGTATCCTATATGTATATATAATTTCTGGTAATTCTCTCTATATAATATTTATTATATATTTGTTTAATATTTCAAATACATCTACATTTACGTGAGTTTCAAAGTTTTTAACTTTGGAATCCATATTAGTGCAACATGTTCCTAATGACATTTTATGGAATTTTAACGAAATATATAGGTAGACGCTCAATGAAATTTTGACCAAAACTAGACAATCGTTAAATAAAAGTGAATGTGTAAATAATGTATAAAAAAATAAACTAATTTAAATAATCAAATTATACTTATTCAAATCAAAGAAAATAAAACGGTTTGCTTTTCTTTAAAATTTCAATGCTATGTACAATGTAATTTAGTCTTATAAAAATAATTTGTTTTTCTTTTGTGAATAATACTTTTGAAAATGAAACAAAAGAGAAAAAAATTGTTTTAGAAAATATTGACAAGTTATGTGTACATATTAGATACGATTATGGTATTTTTTTATTTTTTACTTTCTTCTTATTATTTCCTTATGGAATCCATGTTAGATTTGCGATTTTTGTTCATGCCAGTTTTTGAGTGTTAAAAATGTTTATTTTTTAAAGTTTAACTTAAAATTTAAAATATCTAGCATTTCGCTTAATGTAAACACTTTTCAACACTTTTGCCTTTTCTAATACACTAATACGGATTCCATAGTAATTGTATCTCATTTATTAGAACTTTGAGTTATTTGTGTTTGGGAAGCAGTCTCTAGGGTTCGTCGCGCCAGTCTTGACCTAAAAATTATATGACAAATAAGTAAAGAATTAAATTAAACAATCAAAAGCATTAACATTTAAAACTAGAAAAGAAAAACGACAACATAACTAAAATGTACGAGTATATGGTTAAAATATAACCAATTTTTGTTTTTGCAACTAAAATGAATATGAATAACCAGCACATGGGCCGAACAAAGTCGTCGTGAAAGTGATATTTCACGATATATTTTCGTTCATACTATAACGACAAAAAGTCAATGCAAAACAGAGCACGGTGATGTGTTGAAATACACATTTTTCATTTCAACGCGGCGTTGATATTGGTTCTTTTTGTAAAACAATGGAGGTATTAATTGAATTTGTGCGTAAACATCCATATTTATACGACCAGAGTGATAAAAACTACATGAAGATTGTTTTAAATGTCGAAATATGGCAAACTACTGGAAAAAAATGAATGAAATGACATTTTGACAGTGATGTCTCTGTTTGACGTCTTCGACGTAAAACGACCTAAAATAATCTCACCCCGGCGGTAAAAATATGTCCTGTTTGTGCCTGTTTACATTGGCGACGGGATGAAAGTCCTCACCATGAACGTCGTGTTCACATTGTCATGGGGTTGAAAGACTTTTTGACAAGTGGAACACTTGAATCGCAGCATATTTAATTTTTAAATTTGTCCGCTTTCATACGTCGCAAGTTTCGAAAGATTCAAATGAGTGCAAAAGAGAGAAATAATGAAACAAAAAATACCCAATTAACCAAATTCCCACTGCATGTGGGTAGCAATTTCATTGCAAGTTTTTGACATTTCTTTTTCTCCTTCTTCTTTCTTTTTCGCATTTGCTTCATTACTTCTTTCGCTGTGTTACGAGCACAACATTTCAGTATGGCGGATGAACTGAAATGGACCAAAGAATTAACAAGGGGGCTCATTTTCAATTATGAAAGACTGAGCGCCAAAGATGAAATGAAAGAGAACTGTCAAATAACATGCAAACTCAAAGAAGGGGAAAGTCTTCATGTAGAGTTGCGCGCATCACTGAATGACAATTCAAAAGAAAATAACCAGAACATGCGCATTACACACTTGCGACGTGTGAAAGCGGACTTTGCGCAGCTGGCCTGAAACATACCTTTTTTCCTATTTTTCACACTTCTTTTCTCATCGACGATCAAAACTACAGCCCAGTACTGTGTTCGATTTCACGTGAAATTTCCCGAGAAACTCCATATAAAAAAAAACTGCTCGTGAAATAATTGTCAAAATTTCCAAATATTTCCGCCAAAGTAGTACTCTGTTTCCTCTCATGAAATATTATCAACATGAATCTTAGCAGTCGCCTGCAACATTTTTTCACGCCAATTTAAATGCCTGTGCCATTTAAATGGACGTGAAAAGTGACAGGTAAAAGAAAAACGTCAAAGCTATCTGAGAGTATTCAAGCTGAAGTCACAGAATTCCTTGATTTATTTGTGTATTCTCTTTATTCTTTGCTGACTTTTCCCAGCAACATTTATTTTTGAAATGTCATATTGCACGACTGAAAAATGTATGTTGCCAGTGGATTTTCACGTGAATGAACAGAGTACTAGCCTTAAAATGAAAAAATATGTCAGAAATGGAACGATATGGAAAAAAACGATGTGTTGCACCCGAGAATCCACTTTAGAAATGGATTCTCGGTGGAAGTAACCCTTCTTCTTCCCACTTCAATAAAAAGCGTTCCCTCTCTTTCGGACAATCTTCATGCCCACGCCAATGTGAACAGGCACTTTGACTGAGCCTTTACAGCTCTTAAATAATTAAATTAAAGTGTGACTTTAAGCCTCAAAGTGAAGATATTTAGAAATTTATTAAGAAATTGTGAGTGTAGAGTTTTCAGTGACACAAGCCGGATAAGAGTCGGTTGGCATTATTTTAATTCTGTAACCGTAATACCCTTTTTGATAGAAGATTTTCAAAAAACGTAAATTTATATAATTTGAGCAAAAATTCACTCGGTATCAGATCGATACCCGGCTTGCCTCACCGGGCAGTCTCCAGACATGGGATATCGATCGTCAGTCTCGGAATATAAATATAAATTGCTATTATTCCTAACCCGCAAACTTAACTCATGAAGTCGTTTTCCCGAAAAAACTAAATAATTAGGCTTTATAGTTAACCGTCCAGGAAATCGCTGTAATTTTGTTACAGAAAATTGCTATCTATACCTAAATGTTTGTTATACACGATAGTTGTGCATCCAGCTTTCACATACGCCTCACAATGTGGAAAGATGCACGAGAAGTATAAAAGAAAAATGTTTCGGATGTAAACGACTGTGGCAAAATGGTATGGTAATAATATGTCAGCGGTCGTTTACTCGATATAAAAATTTAAATTCAAATAGTTACCAACTTTAACGTTCATTCCCATTGCCAATTTTCACAGACGGATAAGCCACAGAAATACCAAAACTCGACACGACTTTATATATCATACTTCTTTCTAATAAATGCTGTTATTAGAATAGTCTGAATATTTATGAAATCATGAATTTTCCTGGACGAATCAAATATTTGGTTCGTGAAACATTTTAGGCGTTCACAGATTCCGACATACACATAATCTGTTTAGGAGTCTGATATTGCTGTAGTTGGTTCAAATGAGAATGTTCCTTTTTTTCAAAACCTGACATATTGGTACAGAAGAGTTGTTGCAAAAGTTTTACCAAGTCAGCTCCTGTTGCTTTGAATGATTCGGTAGCTATGTTAAGCCGTCAGTTTCGTCGTCCTTGTTTGACTTAAGCTTGGGCATTACTATCCATAATTTTCAAAATCAGCTTCACAAATAAATACAATCAGCATAGAAATGCAGAGAAATCAATGCAGCTTCAAATATGTTACATATATCATTACACCACAATGAGATAAAAAACAAATGGAAACTAAAGATTTCCGGATTAATGAAAATGTGGATGGTCATTAAATTCACTAAAAAATTATTTGCCCATAACTGTAACAGATAAACACATTTCGGATCATTATAGGATAAAATAAAAGAAAAAAACTTTGAGCATATTATAAATTGTATTATAAAATACTAAATCTATGTTTTGTTGATTTTCACAGAAAACCAACAAGATCCGATAGAAGATACATGCGACGATGATAAATATCTCTCTTACACGAGGTATAAAATAAGTTCGAAGTTTAAAGTGCTCAGGGTGCAAATGTCACCAGTATTATTCTTATTAGAGTCAAATGAGCGGAAACATGAGTCAAAAGGCGCACAGGCTGCTTAGACACCCTTTCGCTAATTCTCGGCGGTTTAAGACATTATGAATAAAAATTACAGAAATAATGCTTAATGGTTATCAAATTTGGTAAAGACTCAGTATATGAAGACTTAACAAGAGCATCGAATTGGTCTTCATCTAGTTACAAGTCTAAGATCATAAAATGGCAAGCCTGTCCTGTTAGACGGATGTACCCACTTGACAGTTTAGCAAATTTCCTTTTTTGGAATTTATTAACTTAGCTCAGTTCCGAATGAGTTAATTCTTTCTTAGGGAAACGGGAATGAAACTCAATGTCTTAAGATTTAGAATTTCGAATTTGTTATAATTTCATGTTGATGTGTACCTTATTTGTCCAGCTAGAAGTGGGTTTATAGCATATAACCAGTCATGGACTTCTTTGTCCCCTAGTGTTTGTAGAAGGTATCCACGATGTTTTGTGACAACACTGTAAACAAACAAGATTATATTCAATTCATTTGCTCGCTATTCAATATTTTGAAGCATTACCTAAATGTGTTTGGAATTTTGACCATAGCTGCTTGGTCCTCACTACATTCAACTTGAGCTGTGGCCAAATTAAGTACAGCTCGTTCAACTGGATCTTTTTCCGATTTGTAAATGAAGACATAAGGTCGCCGAACGGTCTGAATGAAAAAAATAATCGTCTTTGGAAAATTCGTTTGGATTTAAAAGAATTTAGATACTCACCACCCAACGTTTCTTCCAACCAGAACCACCATGTTCTAAAACATTAAGGAGACCTTTTCGTGCAACTACTGGGCTTACACGAATTTCTTCCAAATCGGGCACATAAAGTCTGAGCGGAAGTGCAGGTTGTGTGGCTGGAGCTGGCGCCTCCCAGCCATTTGGTGCATCTATCCGGTCTGGAGAGCAAAGCCTTAAAAAACAATTTATATAACATTAGTAATCGTCCCTCATAATGTCAAAATGTATATCCTACTCAAGAGAATTGCCAGAAATACAGCTCACGGTCATGTCAGCGCATCCCTCATCACCAGGTGATACATCAGATTGCGTCTGTGAATTATCTGTTGGTTCGGATTTATTATTGTATCGCCCTAAAAACCAACATGTACAATTAGAATTCCAAATAAGTAATGATATAGATATATATTTTTAAGCACTACCTTGTACTAATTTTAAACACTTTCGAATCAGATCCTGCTCTTTTTGGGTGTATTCACGGTCTGGCATTATTTGTTGATGATCTTTTACAGGAGTTTGTGGAGATGGTGGAATTACCATATGTGCAGGTGAAGCCCCAGCTCTAGCAGCGAGGTTACAAACTTCCTTTTCTGTCTTTGTTGTGGGATTGGGATTCGTGTCCATACCCAAACGTTCACGCAGTAGTAATAAATGTTTGATTCGACCGACTTCCTCCAGCCGGGTAAGTTTTTCTAATTCCCATTGATGGTCGAATATTAGAGAGTCACCACGTGGTCGCCAGCCATGTAGATTTTCTTCACCTCTAACATAAGTGGAACTTGTATCGAGAACTCGTCGCTGTCGGCGTTGAACACCTTCATTTCAAAATAGAAAATTAAAAATAAATAATGGAAAGCCAAGTTGAGCGTTTTCGTTCTAATAAATTTTAAATAAAATAATTCTCAACAAAGCAAACAAACAAACAAAAATATTTATACAATGCACAACTACGTTAGGAATTTCTACCTGGACTACCTGCTTCAGAAGCCCTCCTTAATGATAGTTCATAAACTCCAGACAATCGATTGGCTTCTGGGTTGCGATATTGGCCTGAGAACAGGTGTTTTAAGGAACGTGGTCCTATTCGAGCATCACGTCCATAAATAACCATACTAAGATCTTTGGTAATAATAGCTGGACGAGCGCAATTCTCCAACTTTACAAACAAAAGAGTTTAAGAATTAATAAAATCGAAAACAAAAATTAGCATCAAACGTTACCTCTAAGTAAGCACTCAAAGTAATATAAATCGTTTCACCAGCTTGTGTTACACGATTTAAGAGAGTTGAATTATGTAAGCTAGAGTCCCATGCAGCTTCAAACCTATAAAAAGATCTGTCATCGCCAGGCACATCAAGCACTTCTCCTGGAAACAGGCCTAACGATAAAACACACGAATCATCATCAATATCGTCTGACGATTCTGGTGTGCTTCGGATACGGCCAACGACTAATTCACGGATATCTTTCCATTTTACTTCCGGTGTTGGTTCATGAACGATTGTAATGCGAATACGCCTTTGTATACCTTGATGCAATAAGAACAAACCACGGCAAGGAAGATCATCACTATGTTCAACAACCTAATAAAAAGATGAAAAAAAATAAAAAATAAAAATAAAAAACAAAAAAAAACATATTTATTCCGAATCATATTACACAATGTTTTATGTAAAACAAAAACAAAACATAAATAATTCTTATATTAATTTATAAAAGTTTTAATTGAACAAAGTCTGTTTTCATTTAAGTATCACAAAATTTGGAAACTATTAGCATCTAGCTAATGGTTAAGCTCCATAAATAGATTTAATAAAATATAAAATGAATTTTTAACATTGCGGATCTATTTATAAACAAACAAGTCATTTACCAAGAGCGGTTTCTGTATATGCTTGCTTTACTCCTCAATATTTGCTTAATTATTATTTCAGAAAATTGACGTGTTGAAGTGTTGCAGAGGCAATTTTATTAAAATTATGAGTACTTGTGTATATTGTTTACGAATTATGAATACAAATACAGTAACGGCATTATTTTATTTATTTTTAAAATAAAATCTTCAATTTATTCAAATCCATGCACGAATTTTGTCAGTAAGACAAAACATCACTTTGGCAGCAGCAAAGAAATTTATGGAAAGTTTGCCTGCCAATGTTTGTAGTTTAACACATGAAAAGTCTGAAGGATTTTGACGAAAGGGTGTTGATAAAACGTATTGCCAAAAAAATGTTATAACGTATTTTCTGCTAGTTTGTGGTGAAAACACACCGGATCAGACAAAACGTTTTTTCTTTCATAGTCAAGAAAACGTTTTTTATTTCAACACACTCTAGTACAATGTAACAAAACAAAAAAATTTCGATTTTCTGTTTCGTTTGGTGTGCATTAAGAAAAGACAAAACTGAGAACAGGTTTCTCTGTTTCGTTTTATATTTTTGTTTTGTCACATGCGGTTACAAGCAAGACTGCAATAATCGACAATAATGCTGGTTTGAAACATGTTTGTTGCATTTGGTGTGTTTTGGTCGTATGCAAAGCCATGTACTTTCGACAACCAGTCATGAAACTCATCAAGTCAAAAACATGTTTTTCGTTTCGCCTGCTTTGGTGTGTGTTGGCACATAAGGATCAATGTTGTTTCATTAGTCAACAAAAATCGTTTTGTCTGATCCGGTGTGTTTTCAGCCTTATTGGTTCAAATTTTTTCAAAAACGTTGAGACACTTTTGCCAAGCAAGGAGCAATCGCAAGAAGATTTAATTTGCTCTAACTGGTATTAGCAGACAGTCAGTATAGACTGCACAAAGATTTGAACTTATTTCCATACAAAGTTGAAAGACCAAGCAAACTGAATCCAACAAACTTATCGATTTGCTTGGAATTTCGTCAGAAAATTTTTCAAGTGGTGGAGAGGATTTTTATGTCTGACGGGGCATATTTTGACCTAATATCAACAAACAAAATTAAGGAATTTCGAGTGACAAAAACCTAAAGATAGATGCTCCATGAAACAGAGTAATTTTTTCGATTTTTTTCTTGTGGGGTTATTGCAAACATATACACCAACGTTTATTTTTTTATAATTTAAAACAAACGGTTTAAATGATAATTGGGGGAATTTTCGCTGCAATTCTCCAATGAGTTATTTAACATTGGTGTTAATTTGAAGGATCCACAATTTATTAATCATCAACGAAATCTGTCTAATCACTGTACATCGATTCTGATTAAACTTTCTTCAAAACTTGGATTCCAACAATACTAGCTCAAGTACAAAATGCTGTTCACATGTGATATGTGTAAATTTAAGAGCTTCCAATATATGCTGGAGGCTGGAACAGGAGGTTTCAAAATGAACTGTAGAAATGAAGCGGGCCATAGTTGTAATATATTTTTCTGCATAAACTTGTTGTTGATCGTGTTGCAAATGTGTAGTGGTTTGAGTTGTTCAGATTAAGGACGTCTGATATTTTGTTGAAATTAATTTTAAATAAAATAGGAAAACTGGTGCTAAGTATATTCGTATAACTAATTTTTGTAAACTTCAGACTTTAGAAATAAAATAGAAACTGTTGGATAATGCAAGATCTGCAACCCCGGGCTGATTATTATTATTATCAATATTTTAAAGTAATGCAAGGAAAAGAATCAATTCGAGTTATAGTTAGCACCCTTTCTTGCGCAAAAAAAATGGTTCGTAACGCTATTAAGCATTATAAACCCACCGGAGGAATGAAAAAGAAGGATAGGAAGCCCAGGCAAAAAACAAAACAAAAACACCAAGAAGATCGCAACCTACATATTTTTAGCCTTTTCCGAAATGAATAGTGATACAGCGACTTACTTGAATAAACAGGTTGAGCGAGAACCTAACACGTCGATTGGAAAATCGACTGCATGGCAGCATTGCAGAAAAACTCATTAATTTTCGGAAACAATTACTCTGAAATGCAAGTCCAAGTTCAATATATTTGTTTCTGATAGAAAAAAAATACTTAAGGCGAACAAGAAACGATGATCTTGATCCACAATATATTCTTAGTTCAGTGAACGTATGAATCATCACAAATAAGAAGATACTTTGATCGATAAAGTGAAGCCATTCGCCATTCCACATTATGTTCAAAATTACGATCCCCAACATACTGCACAAAGCGTAAAGCAGTAAAGTGCTGCAGGAAACATCATGCAAACCCGATTGAATATGTGAACAGATTTTGTGAAGCTATTATGTCAATGTTGAGAGTGGTTTTACCAAAGATAAAAAAAAATTAAAAAAAAAGAGAAGAGACATAATAACCACTTGAATAAAACATGTAATTGAAAAAAGAAAAATAAATGTACTTCTTCCACGTAGACGCTCTTTTGAAGATCAGTAAGGTGCATGCCATTTTCTATGGCATTCTTCAGCTTTTATATGAAACGTACAAGACGTTCTTGTCGGGCCATAATTTTCTTTACAGTGAAAATTATTTTGTTATTTTCACTAAGATATGAGACTTTTCAAGTTGTAGCAATCAGTTTTGAAGAAACCTTTAAGTGCAGTACAGAAGTACGAGTACATCGCGTAATTTCCTTATATGACGAAACAGAAACGCCGTTAGTTTAAAGATTTAGACTGCTAAGAAGAGCCACCTAAGTAAGTTTAACATTAAGAAACTGTTGATTTAGAAGAATAGTTGATTAATTCTCTCCATTGTGTTTCAATAAAAGCGAAATTTAAAAATGCCCTTTTTTACTGTTAGCTGCGTGTAAAATTGTCAGGCACTTAAAATTAGTCAAAACGAACTTTTGAAAAGTAATATCTCCCTCTATTAAATACATACAACTATTTTAACTATACTTGTATGTAAAACATACTAAAAAAAATTCAAACTGGAAGCATTTCACATAGAACATCATGATAGCGATATTGTTGTTCATTGATACATAATAACGTAAACCGGAACTAAGCGGTAAACACAGTTTACTCAAAAAGTTGCAGGACCGATTTTATATAAATGTACAAGTGGCGCTATTATGTGTTGCCGATGAGATTACGTTGTTTCGTACTTTTTTAGCCACTGTAAACATTTCAACGCGATAACTTGATTAAATAGCCAACAGTATTCGTTTAATGTGCATGCGTTTGTTTTGTCGGATCACGTTTGGTACTCACAGTCCAAGGGCGAGGCGCTCCTCCACTTCCATTATGGACGATAGCGGGGAAAGTTTGGGGCTCTGTTTCCGAATCTACGGTTAAAATGTTGTTTAATGTACTTGATCGACTTTTAATATTTATACGGCGCGTGTGCCCGGAATTGCAGCGCACGGGCAACTGGTTCTTGCTTCACGATAATGCTCCTGAGGATTCGTCGTTATTGGTAACCCAGTTATTGGCCAACGGAATCAATTTATGCGATCAATTACTATCATTCTCGCAGGATTTGGCTCCGTTCGACTATTTCTATTCTCTAACAGCTATGAAAGCAGAAGCATTTTGATACAGAGGCTGTTTAACAAAATTTGAAGGAATATAATTTTTCGACGGCCTTCCAGAGGTTATACGACCAGTCAAAAATTTGTATAGAGGGGACAGTGCACCATGTTTTAATTTATTTGAATTAAAAGTTTTGTCCTAACTCGTTTACTTTTTTTTTTTAAATCAGTTGCGGAATTTTTTAAATACACTGTGTAAGTAATTGAAATTGAAATGTTTATAATCCCAGTCGTAAATGAAATTTAAATTAAATTTTAAATGAAAATTAATTTTCTTGTATTTATTTGGTTTTTAACTCACAGATGGGACATATTCTCCATTAGGTGCCAATTCACAAATTTCAAACCAAACCAACACATCATGTTTTGCCAAAACTGTTGAAGATGGCGGGCATGGAAGAGGCCCAAATTTAGGACTCCGAACTGGCTGACTAATAGGAATGCTCGGAGGAAGCATTCGTCTTGGTGGAGGTCGTGAGACAAATTCTTGTTTTGCATCCTTATGTAATGGGTGGTTTTGGTAGTGGCCGAAAATCTTAAACATAATTGGCTGTGTTTTCATATATTCGATAAATGATTTTGTCACTTGAACAGTTATCTGCAAAACAAAAACAGTTGTTATTAAAAAAAGAAAAAGGAGTTCACATGATGTACAAATTGTATATTTACATTCTGAACATGATAAAATCCGAGTGGTGCGCCGGATGCTGAATTCTTGACAGGCTCCGTTGAAAACGCTTCTTCATGACGGTTTAAAAAGCTTAAAATTACATAAAACATTTACTAATCAAGTTCAAAAACAAAAAAAATACTTAAAGAAAAAAACGTACTTAAACTGACAAAAGATATCAGCATATTCAGCACTAATACCAGTTGCCTGCAATACAGTTACACGGAACGTAAACTCCTTGCCTACTTGAAGATGTTCTGCAGTCTCTTCATGTGCCTCATGACATTCGGATGCCACACTTGAATCACCACGTCCCGAATCTGCATCTTCGAGTTCTAATTCTTAATATGATTTTTTTTTTTGGTCGAAAAATAATACAAATTCGATACGAATTCTGACGTATTATTTACTCACCTTCAATTTTCGTGTCCAGTCCACCTTCGACATAGCGCTCATCTTTTTCAGTTATTGCACGATATTTTGGTTTGACTTCTTCCTCAAAAAGCAAACGAGCAGATTGTTTAACACCATTATTAAAATCAATGCTTTCTTCATCCTATTAAATCAGAAAAACAAGGCCAAATTCAAATTGTTCAAGAATTTTAATTAACATAAGCTTGTATATTACCAAAACGGGTTGCACGGCAATTCTCAAGTAACCACGAACATCACCTCTTTCGTTAACGATTGCCACTTTATGTACCAAAGGAACTGGGTACAAAAGGTTACTCAGATAAACAAATGATCGCCCGACCATTCGGAACCACGGAAAGCGATCGTAGAATGGATCACCACCGGTAAGACTTTCTACATTATAATCAGGTGATGTCGGGCTTAGTTCAGCTTCATTATGATACATCTCACGCATTAGTTCAAGACGTTGCCTAAAATTATAAATACAAAATATTTAAAGTATGAATTAAACAAAAATACATATCTATGTGAATATTTATCAATAAAAAAAAGGCATGCGCAATATAAAAGCGTAATACATAAATAGTTTTCATGCACATGTAACTACAATAGTAGTTTGATAGTATTTATCAAAAATCCATTTCAAAATTGAAAGGATTGTCTTATTCAAGGAAACTACTGCAAGGACAAATCCACTTTAACAAAAAAAGGAGGGTGCCAAGGTTTAAAAAAGAAAACTTTCCCAAATAAAGTGAAATATTAAGTAAAAAAATTATAATCGAAGCCCTTTGTTTTTGTATTCTTTTTCGTGTATACAGATAACAATGGATAACGATTACAAAATAAATCCATTATACGATTTTTTTATGCTAAATACATCTGCTCCCAAATAAATAGATTTCTTCTGCAAGCTACGAATAGAACTACGAAAGAAATTCCTTTATATAAATGCATTCCTTTAATTTTTTTTTTTTATAATTGGCGCGGGTGAAGGAAAGTTAGAGAGTAAAGAAAGAGAGTACCGATACGTTGGTTTAGAATGTTTTCAGGTTGCAATGACTAGGAAATAAAGAGCGGCAGGGCATTCCATTAGCTAGTTGTGCGGCTTAAGAAAGAATCACGATATTTCAGAGTACGTCCGAAAGTGGAGTTGGGTATAAACTGATGAGCATTCATAGCGAGAAGTGTATTACGGTTGAAGCTTTGAAGTGGTGGAATACTGCTGGTGGTGAAAATAGCGATAGAACAACAAATTATGTGAATTTATTTTTGTCCGCTCAACTTTTTAGTAGTGCTCGTAAATGATACATCTTGATGACGTTTCAATAATCATCCTTATATTACGAGTATATCATATATGATCATAAAGCACTTTCAAAATCGAACATTTAAATCTTGTTTTTATGTTTCTTTAAGCTTTGTTGTGTTTAGTGCTTAGTGCTTAAATACAGTTTTTGACTTAATCATATATACCTATATATAACACAAGAGATACCGATACATATTGATTTTGAATGTTTGTGTGTTATTGGGACTAGAAAAAAAAGTGTGGTCTATGCGTTAGTACAGAATTACTTTATTTCATGGCATATATTTCAATGAGTTTAATATTAAACTGATAATTGGCGGAATTCACTGAACCTTTTATTAGAACGCGTTTTCATCACAACCAAAAAGCGGTAAAGTACGTTGAGGCAAGTGAAATAAATGTGATATTGGACGGTGTCAAAAGACTGCGCATTATTAGTTTTTGTATCCTATATATTACGCCGAATGAAGTGTGATTTTAAAAGTACGCGCCCAGATATAGCAATCCCTTCAAATTATATACAAATGAAAGGCTTTTAATATTTTAATATAAAGTTTAGTGATTTTAGTTTATCATTAAAATATAAACTATGAATAAACTAAGAACTAAAATATCATAAAAAATTATTTTATTTGTAGCATTATTGCATCAAATGAGTGTTCTGCTCGTATTTTTATACAGGCGTACCCCGGTTAAAGTGATTTCACACTTAATTTAAGACAAATCTATTCACCACTTAACGGTACGTTACTTTGAAAAAACTTTCTTTCGAATTTTAAAACGTTAATTTCACAATTATTTGCTGAATCGAAGTTCACACACTCTTTTATTGCATCAGGAGGTTGTAGTTTTAAGTTTACTTTTTGCGGCGAACATTTAAATAACTTACGAAAGCGCTCAGTTTGGAAGTTTTTGCGGTATGTTAATAAAAGAGCTGTGGGAAAATATTGATAAGTTGTTCAAAAAAATTATGACATTCATTAACATTGTCAAAGTATCTCGTAAATGTCTTAATTCGACATTCGACATAAAAATTCGGAAAATATCTCACAAGAACATGATGTTTATAATTCTGAAGCCTATTACACCATCAAGTTATTTAGCGAAATGAGAATTGTGCCTACTGGTAAGCGCATGTGAAGGTTTACATTGAAATAAATTGGAATAGAGAATGTCCAGTCTCCGTTACGAGTTTTAAAATGAGTGATTGATAAGCAAATTTGTTCGGACATGTTAACAAAAAAGCGGTTATTTTAGGTGGAAAATAAGAAGAAGCGACTAGGGTATGCCTGTAAAGCATTGGGTTGGATCGATTTTTGAAGTCTTTAACTTCGGTGGGACAAAAGATATTTTTCGTATTAAAGGTATTCTTAAGAAAGAATGCTGTAGAATCATTCCCTGTGAGAATGCTATTATATTTCAAGCATACTTTGCTTAATTAGGGAATGACTCATCATTCAGTAAGAAACTGAATTCAAAGTTGTGTAAAAATGTCTGCAACAGAAGGTAGAAAAAGAGACAGGGTTTTACTGAATTTTATCACTTGGTCCTCTTCTCACCAGTTACTGGACACCTGGAATATGTTTAAAAAATAAAAATAAAAATAATATCAAAATTGATAAAAACTATGTCCAGACTTAATAAAGCTGTTATATGAAACGAATATAAGCTCGAGAAGCACACTTCAACGAAGTTAAAGTTTAATGATTTCTTCAAAAATAGTTTCCATATTTTATACTATTTGAAATGTATCTCCGTAGTGTGCTACAATAAATAAAAATATAACATATATTTTAAATATTTATATATTTTAAAACATCCTTTTTATAGCGCTTCTTGCTGGTCCTATATTTATGAACAGTTATGTGCTCTCATGGATTTGCAGGGGGCCATCAATTTTGAATTCGTATATAACATATGTAGGTACATCTCCGGGTAAATAAAAAATTCATTTCCATTTCCTGGCTATCCTTCTAACCACTACTACGAAAGTATGTCAGAGTTTAAATATAATCTTTAAAAGAAAAATGTGATTTTTAGGAGAACGTTATAAAATATTTGATTGGTATTTAAACTGCACTAATTTGCTATATTTGTCCTAACAATCGCCCTTATTCAAAATTGTTTTTCTTATCAATATACTGCATTATCAGAATGTTTATAGTACCCTACTACTATAAGTTAGTTTATAACCAATATTTCATGGACATGCATACATGTATGTATACAGTATATGCTTATATATATATAAATTAAAAAAGTGGAGAAACGACGGAAGAATTATACAGTTTAAAATTCAAAAGACAGCTATGCAAAATCAAAATATATTATGAAAATATTTTATAAAAGTTGCCGAAATACTCGTACATATGTATAAATGTAAAAAACCTTTCGACGAACCCTGCTTATGATGGGTATAGGCCTAGGCCCAAATTAAAGATCGTGTATAATATCGATTTCAATCAGTAAAATTTAAATTCTAATTCACAACATTTCTCTAGGAGGTTTGATATTATTGCTCTAAGTGATACTGAAGGGGCTGAGTTAAATCAAACAAAACAACATTAATGAAGGCAACCTCAAGTTTTTTTTAAAATCTGTGTGTCTCTTAAAGATCAACGAAAAACGTCTTTTCTACAATGTACAGTGCAGATTATTATCTGGCCGAAGCTAGCAGTATTGCTATTTACAGAAGAAATACAACTTGCAATTGACAACAACAATGTTACTATCTATTCTTACATCGAATATTTTTTCAAATCTTTGCTTTAAATTCAGAGATAATTTTGGTTGTAGATTCCCTTCTAAAGCAAAACAAGTGATTCAGTAACGCTTGTGAAACATAATCATATTTCTGCAAATATAATATATTAGTCGCCAGTGCTATACCGTTATTCGTATGTCAACCTAGAGATACACACCTGAAAGCACTTCGCGGAAAGGTGAAATCGATTCTACAAAGACATATTGTTGTTCATACGGAAGAGTGGAGTTATTGTATACACTGGGGTCACACTTCCATCTAGCAATAAAAGTGTAAGACAAAATGAAAAAAGACATAGAATAGACTTTTTCACATATTTCGCATGTAAACTTTATGTGCTTAGTTTTGTGTAATTGCAAATTGCAAATTGCTTGTTTGTTGGCTTTTGATTTCCGGTTGACTGGTAATCGTCAAAATGAGACACACCCTGTGACTACAATATACCAATATACCTAGTAACAACATTAAACTACTCTGCCCACACAGTTAATTACATCATTTAAAACGATCATTATTATCAATTGAGAATTCAACATCAACGAATTTATATAACAATTTTCTTGGCTACCCGTTTCACTATCATTTTATTGGTTTTATTTGGAATTGGTGGCATGGCGCAGTGCTTAAATTTGTCAGATACTTCGCAAGAGAGTCTGCGTTTAAATCACGGGCAACGCAAAAAACAAGAGAAGACAATTTTTTTTAGTCACCATCCTTTCGGCAGGCAAAGGCAATTTTTTGCTTTTGAAAAAGTTCCTCACTTTCCCTTCATTCTGAACCGGTAAAATGTCGTACATTGTTCTGTACACAAAATAAAAAGATAAACAACACAGTGAATAGAGAGATGACTAGACCATTTTTCATGGTTTTGACAGGAAATATATAAGACTATTTGAAACCTTGATATGTGTAGATATTTCTAGAAGCAGTATCGCAGTAGTGAACATTGTCTACCTGAACTTAGTCTTACAAATATTCACATACATACATATATCACGTATACATAAATTAATAGAAATCAAGTTTTGTTAAACAAAACACAAAAAAAAAATCAAATAAAGCTAATAAAATGGATCTCATGAAATTCGTGGATAAACGCTAACACTTGAAACGAATACATAAGCGCTAATATAAAATAAAGCAAATAGCTCCTCAAAGGCACAATTAAACGCTACTACTTGCAAAAACATTTTAAGCAGGCAAATGTTTAACTTTAAAGTTTTGTTTTGACTTAATATGATAAAGATATTTGTATAGTATGCATGTATATCTGTTAGTGTAAGTAAATGCAATGGATGATGAATTAAATATATATAAATTAGGCGAAAAAAATTGAAAAAAAAACTTAGAAATATTATCAGAACACAATAATTTCAGTAACAAATTTACAAAATAAAAACTTAAACAACAAATACTGATTTCATTTAAATGAATATTAAAGCAAATGCTAACCTAGATGGTAGCAAATTAGCTAACGACAATCTATACGTTGACCCATTTGTACATGGCGTAATGCATTGCAACAACTCATTTTGATTTTGTTGCCCGTTTACACCAGTGTTGTTGTTTCCATTTTCACTTAACGACATGTTGTTCTCATTTGTGACTACTTGCTTATCGCATTGCAAATTTGTCGAGTTATTTGTGGAATCACTTATTGTAGAAGTATTGATCATTGGGAACAACGATGTTGGTCGCTCTGCTAGTGGCGAAATATCGAAAATCATCGACGACGGTGGACTCTCGACATTGTACACTTGTCGCATCATTTCGAGACGATAACTGGCAAAGTTCGAAAAAGGAGATTTTTGGTATGTTTTGTTTTTTGTTTTTTTGCCAAAAGGATGTGCATTTATAATAATAAGAAAAAAAAAAAAAAAAAACTGGTGTAATGTTATGTAAGGACAGTTAAATAACAAAGAAGGACGCAATGGTGGTGAATTTTGTGAGCTACTAGTTAAAATCAATTATTGCTAGATATTTAAATGATAGACAGCAGTTTAGAATAAATAACAAACAAAAGCAACCACCATGCACGCCCACAAGCTTTAGAAGTCCAAATGCCTTTGAGGAAACAAAAATAGTATATATAAATATATTTTTTTTTTATTCAAAACTCAATAGTAAAACAATTTTATTTTAATTTTCTAAAACTTGTTAATTCTACCTAATGTACAGCAAAAACAAAAAAAATAAATTTAACATAGAAACACTGTTTTTGTTTTTTTTTATAAATATATATGATTAGTTACCGTAGCTTTTCCAAGGACCAGTAATGAGTTGCACCGTTTTTAGTATCTGTCACCTCAACGGCTACAATTGTTTTCGAAACGGGAGGAACCCCAAACTCATCTTCGCTTTGAATGGGTGTAATCGCAGTAGGTATTAATTCCGGTGGAAGTGGTGAGTACAAAGTGTCCGTCAGTAATGTAAATTGGAATTGAACCTGTTGAAAATAATAATAAGAAAACACCGTTTAACATAGACCAGAACACAAAATTTATAAGTAAGTAGCTAGGTAGGTAAGAGTGGCTGTTGGAAATACCAACCCACTTAGGCCTATTGACCCATTGTAATGCCACGTGGATCTATGATCCTCTTATTAATGAAACCAGTTTGAGCTTATGATGAAGCGTAGGAGACTGTTTACGCCTATAATTTTTAGATCTTTTAGTTCGTTGTAGAAGAAAGCTCCTATATGAAGTTTTCTTCTCCCAACATAGGTGAAGGTTGAACTGCTCTGCTATCTCCATGAGATATGATCGGCACTCAAGGGCGGTTTTAGTATTTAATGAGACCGATTCCAGGGACTTGATAGCGACCTGACTATCCGAAAAGATGCGGATATCCTTTGCACATATCACGTTTTTCTTCAGCCAGGATAGAGCTTCTTTAATCGCCAAAATTTCCGCCTGGAACACGCTACAGTGATTTGGAAGACGGAAAAAGAGGCTCAGATTTAGCTTATCTGAGAAAACACCGCCACAACTCCGCTGTCGGTTTTAGATCCATCTGTGTAGAGATGAATTGACTTGTCCTCCATGAAACCATCTTCCTCCCAGAATGATCTAGAGGGAAGCTTACATGGAAGTTTTTGTCAAACCAAAGTTCAGGTATGGTGTAATCGATGTTCTCTGTGAGGATTTCTAATGTATTAAGAATGTTGGCGTGGCCAAATGAATTATTTGTCCACTGTTTGGTCGCTTTAAGGCGAATAGCTGCAGTCGCAGCTACTTGCCTGCTGAAAATATCGAGGGTGTCAAATGAAACAGAACGTCTAATGCCGCAGAGAGGGTAGACCGCAAGGCTTCGCTTATGCATAGACATGCTGTTCTTTGGACTCTGCCTAGTTTAATGCAGTTGACTGCCACCAGACGACCACCCCGTAAGTAAGTATGTATGATCGAGGTGTATAGCCAGTGGGTTATGCGAAGTTGAAGGCCCCATTTATTCCCAATGGCTTTTTTGCAAGAGAATAAAGCTATTGTAGCTTTATTGACTCTTTCTTGAATGTTAGGTTTCCATTTTAGTTTCCTGTCAAAAATGAGACCCAGATATTTTGCTGTATCGGAAAATACTAAACTGGTACCGTTTATTGAAGGAGGGTAATAGGAATTTTGTATCTCCTGGAAAAGAGGACAAGATCAGTTTTATGGGGGTTTATTACCAATCCACAGCGATCTGACCAGCGGGTTAATCTGTTAAGATTTAGTTGATGGAGTTCTTTAATGGTATTAAGATGCTTACCTGAGATGGCTATAGCAACGTCATCTGCATAGGCAATCAATCACCCTGCTACCACCCGATTCCAGATATATCAGCAGTCCATTAACTACTAAGTTCCAGAGAAGGGGGAGAGGATACCGATTATCCTGCTCTTTAGCACAAGATTGATCAACTTCCCAAGTAAGTCGTCTACCTGCAGTCATCTACCATCATGATTGCGAATGTGTTAACGTTGTTGAAGACGCCCTCTACGCCCAGGAAAGCAACCATTGCGTACTCTTTATATAGTAGGGATCGTTCGATGTGGTTAGTCAGTGAGTGCAGAGCCGTTTCCACCGACTTTCCTTTACAGTAGGCATGTTGAGCCGTTGACAGAAGTCTTGGATCAATTTTAGGTCGTATATGGATATCAATCAGTCATTCTAGAGTTTTCAGAAGCAAAGATGATAGACTTATAGGTCTGAGGTCCTTTGGGACAACATGAGAACATTTTCCGGGAGTGAATACTACATTGACTTCTCTGGAATGTGGATAAGTTCTACACAGCTCCTCAAAATATTTCTAGAGCAGGCAGATTTATAAGTAAGGTGAAGAAAAAGCGCAGGGTTCGGATTCGGGGTTTTTGGTTATATTGGGCATGTTATTGTAAAATGATGCATTTTTTTCATCCTATTATTTGTTGATAGCTAGAGATTTCCAAGTAATTCGCGTTCTTAAAAAAATCTTTCCTTGTAAGCTTATATTTACATATATCTTTACACTCGTAAGTGACGAAAAACTCAAATACGCCGTACAACTTTCAATCATTTAAATTCCCAGAAATAAATGGTATTTTCTTTAATCGGTTTCACATAACATTAAGAGTTAAACAACAGAGTCTGCCTTATATTCTGAAAGGCCGATTGACACTGTATATCCAAAGCAGGTAAACGACACAAGATCCAAAGATTCTAGACCGACCAGCCTGATATCTTTAATGCTCAAGAGATTCGATTACTTAAAATTAGTTGGCAAACTCATCTATCAAAACAAAAACTTATCTGTTAACACAGCCATACACTGAAATATATCATATACCATAATCCATCGAAGAATCTGGCTTTCTTAAGGAGTTCAACTTTGAAATTAATTCGATTACCAGTGACTTGGGTAAACATAAAGGTAAGAGGCAGATTTTTTATCTTGATTTACGAGGATAACGTAACTATCTCTATTTCAGGCTATTAGTCACAGACACCAGCAAAGCTAATTTGTATTAATCAAATAATTTAAGTCTCAATTTAATATGCCAAAAGCCGATTTGTTCCTTTTTAAATAGAAATATGAAATTTACTGCTTCTCACTACTCAACATTCACTTTGTCAGCTATTTTTATATCATCAGTAAAAATATCCATCATTGGCTATCAGCTCGGAACTAAGGCTGCGATGTATGCTACCTTTTTTTCAAAATTGAGTTATACCTTCCAAAGTTTCCTTTAGAAATCGATTTCAATATTGGCTTCGAACATTCGGTACCTGACCGATCAGAGTAGAGTAGCAGCCTGACGTCCGTTATAGCGAACCGCTGTTATTATTTATGAGTCGACGGAAGTATCCTTTCTGAAGAGTCTGCGTCGGAGTCATTTTGGAAGACCTAAACATTAAGCTTTTCTTTTTCTACAATATATTTATATTTGCAATCGACAGTTCAGCAGCTGCAAAATAACACTCAACCAGATAGCAAAACAAATTAAAATCATTCTTCACTCGATAGCAGCTCGTTATGCAAATGAATTGCCAAGGTAACGATTTGGCCAGACGAGGTTCTTCTGGTACAAATAGCACGCATATATTAAAGAGCTATTGTCGTTTTCTAAATACCTTAACGATTATAACGCATAGCTCAGATTAAACCAGTTTGGTCAATGCCAATGCATATTTATATAGACCGCTGTAGTGCATACAGAAATAATCAAAAAATGTTTTTTTATTTTATTTTTATTACCTTCTTTTTCAACTCCACTGAAATTGCGTTCGCTTCTTTTAAGAATATAGCATTTCCCCAAAGGTCATCGCGCAAGGAAGTAAACTGATGGTATCGCCATTTACGAAAAGCCCAGGCAGCTAGTCCAGCTTCTCTGGCAGACCAACATGATTCAAACAAAGGGTTTACTGAAAATAACAAACACAAAGAATATTCAATAACATCACTATGGATGTATGTATGTTATAAAAAGTTTGAAAATAAATTCCCTTAAAAAAGTAAACTGCAATTGGAATAATTAAACAACTATCATATATTAGAAGTATAGACAATCTCAATCCACTCACCAAATATATCTTCCTCTTGATGGAAATCTTCTGGGCTGTAGCTGCTGTACATCGACATTGTCATAGATTGTTCTTCAACTTGTTTTTGTAACGCATCAATACGTGCTTCATATGACTACACAAACAATTTATTAAATTTATTAAAAAAAATCATATATTATATGTATTATAATAGTAACTGACTTTTCTTTGTTCCTCAAACTCTTGATCAGCTTGTAGTTTTTCTCTTTTAAATTGTTCCTCTAAAGCATCTAATCTCTTCTGCATTTCAGCTTTCAAATCAATACCCTGTTTTTCCAATAACTCACACTGAGCAAAGTTCCAATCAACCTGTTGATTACTTTCTTCAATCAATGCCTTCTCCGTTTCTGCTTCATTTGCACAAATCTTTTCTCGAAGTTCTCTTGCTTGTTCAGGATGGGTAAATCTAAATACATGATTCTTTCCCAATATAACACGTGAACCTGTTACGAGTATTTCAGGTTCAATCAGTTTACGACCATTTAAATAGACCAATGCATCCTTATGCGGTATTAATGTAACAGTTTCATTTCTGTTCTCGAATGTGCAGTGTTCTTTTAGTATATGAGAACCAGAAAGTTGAATATCTTGGGGAACATTAGCTTCGTGAGTTCCAAGCCTTGTTATACCTTTAGGAGTGAAATTACCAAAATGTTTAAAACAAGTGAAATAAAAAATAAAAAATAATCTTACCGTCCTTTATGTAATACAAAAGGCATTCTGACAAATTAGGATCTTCATTAAGATTCACCAAATGAGGGGTTTTCTTTGGTGAAAAAACACCAACTGTGATGCCGTCTTCCTTTACAGCTACACCCATTTCAGCGAAGACAGCTTCTCGTTGGACGCGAATTTCCTCAGTACGTTTTAACTTTTCCTCCCATGTTTCATTAAGTTCTTAATTATAAAAGGAACAAAATGAATTTATGAATGTTTAATTTGAAAACATGCAAAATTGATATTGCTTAGGCATTGTAAGTATGCCGACAGCAATTATACATAATAAAGTACATTGACACATTTTCGATGATCCGCTTAATACAATTTCAAGGAAGAATATACTCTTTATCGCTGGGGAATAGAACGAATAAGTCGAATAATCGAACATTGAATGCAAAAATTGTTATGTTTGAAAGGGTTCTAGATAGCTATGCAAATCAGGCGGTATTATTATTATAAATACATTTCACAATGAAGAAAATCTGCACTTAATAAAGTACTGCAGTGGGGTAAACAAAAAACAGATGGATTACCACATATGCAGGAATTAACAATGTGGTATTAACATTAATAAAGAAGCTTACTCCTGGGACAGTGAAAATGAACGGGCGGCTAAGCAAAAACAGCGGAAATCTATAAAACTCGCCTTGAATAAGAGGAGGGACGGTAAAAAAAGAAGCATAAAAAAGAAAACTGTTTGCTGTGCACACAAGGTATGGAGATGTTTATGTTAGGAAGACGGCGAGCGGAAAAAGCTTTCTCATTGAAAGCCCAGATGATCTTCTTGCTGCTGCCGCTGTGACAAATATATAATTCTTTATTCTAAATTATTGTTATTGTAAACTCCATATTCACTGTTCTCTTCTCCCACTCTTGTTAAATTTCCTCTTTTACCCATCACCCTCGCTAGGAATGCACTCTTTTTTTGTCTCGCCTGCTCATGATTTTATACTATGGATGTTTCAAGCTCTTCCTCCAGTGAGATGTACAGTATGAATGAAAAATCAACATACACTACGGCAAATATTATTTCCCAGCGATTTAATGGACTCAGAGTTTGTTATCTAAATGCACGTAGCTTAAATGACACTAAATTAGACTATTTAAAATACTTGTTCACAACTTCTTGTATCGATGTTATTTGTGTGAATGAAACATGGTTCAAACCAAATATATCTGACGAAATCTATGACATACCAAATTTCAAACTGCAT
Source organism: Volucella bombylans (assembly GCA_949129095.1). Classification (NCBI taxonomy): domain Eukaryota; kingdom Metazoa; phylum Arthropoda; class Insecta; order Diptera; family Syrphidae; genus Volucella; species Volucella bombylans. Next base: position 63,069,783 of record OX422144.1, on the reverse strand, counting down.
AGGAATATAGAATCACTGAGACCACAGGTGGAGGTGTGGCAATTTACTGTAAGTCAACTATTAAGTCGGAAAGCATTTTTAAATCCAGTGGACCTGGTGTTGAGTTTATTGCTGTTGAAATAAGTGGCTGTAATACTAAGTGTCTCGTCTCTTGTGTGTATAGTAAAAACCGAAGATGTTTTTCGGCGCCTTTCTTTCTTACTTTTTCGGAATGTTGTGCACTTTATGAGCATATAATTGTTTGCGGAGATTTCAATGCTGATTTGTTAAGAAATGACTAACGAGCATTTCAGTTGAAAGACTCAGTGTCCTCTGTTGGTCTGAGTATAGTTAATACCACCTATCCCACACGCTTTGTCCCAGATTGTTCACCCAGTCTTCTTGACCTTTTTATAGTCTCTGATCCAAAGCTCGTACTTCTTTCTGACCTGATATCTCTTGATATCTCTGATCATGACCTTATCTTCCTGACATACAATAAGAACTTATCTAAATGTTCTACTACTGACTCTTTCACGTATAAAGACTTCAATTCGGTTGATATTAATGCCCTTCAGCTGGCTACAACATCCTCCTCTTGGATGCAGTGTAGACTGAAGGCTGATCCCAATGACAAAGTTGATTCCTTTCAATCGATCCTAACCCAACTGTTTAATCAACATGTACCGACAAAAACAGTAAGAGTACAAAACTAAAACTGTCCTTGGTTCACCTCCGATATGATTAATATAATCAAGATTCGAAATAAATTGCACAGTAGATGGAAGTGCCGATCAACGAATATCAATTGGGAAGCATTTAAACAAGCCCGAAATCATGCAACTCTGGTTATACGTGCATCTAAAAAGAACTACTTTGCATCAAAGCTTAATGCCTCTTTACCCGCCAAAACACTTTGGAGAAACATAAAAAAACTGGTGTCTCTAAAGTCCTTAACCCTCAAAGTGCTCTCGACCCAGATCTTCTTAATAACTTTTTCGTAGGCGATCAACTCCATGATAACGGTCTCGATGCAAACCGCATCTCGGCACAGTCGGAAAGTTCTGTGCAAAGACTAGAAGATTTTGAAGTGGTGAGTGAAGATGAAGTTTTTAAATGCACCATGGCCGTTAAGTCTGACGCTATCGGAGAGGATGGTCTATCAATACGGTTTATTAAACTTATTTTACCTCTTATTGTTGGCCATCTCACTCATGTTATTAACATTACCACATCAACTTTTCCTATATCTTGGAAAATTGCAAGGATACTTCCAATTGCCAAAAAAAAACAAAAACAAATTCTCCTTCTGACTACCGACCAATTAGTATACATACTACCTTGTTTATCAAAAATTTTTGAAAAAGTATTAGAGAAGCAAATCCTGAACCATGCCACTAACAACTTGTTCTACCCGAAACAATCAGGGTTTAGAGTAAATCACAGTTGCTCTACAGCTATGATAAACCTATTTGACGAAATAAGGCAGGATTATGACAAGGGCTATGTAAGTCTTCTTTATCTGCTTGACTTTTCGAAAGCTTTCGATAGGGTAGATCACAACATCCTAAAGTGGAAGCTAAAAAACTTTTTTGGTTTCAGTGATAGGGCTGTCAAACTTATTGGTAGCTATTTATCAGAAAGATTTCAGAGAGTTACCTCTGGCGGCAAATCCTCTTCTCTAAAAGCTTTAGTTCAAGGAGTTCCTCAAGGGTCAATTCTTGGGCCATTATTATTCTGCATGTTCATCAATGATCTTCCATCAGTCTGCACGCAAACATCTGTGCATCTTTATGCTGGCGACGTTCAACTTCATCTAGGGAAACCCTTTAACCAGCTCTCTGAGCTAGCTCTTCTTGTTAATGAAGATCTTTCCCGAATATACTCGTATGCTTGGTCCGTCGTTAATGGGTTGCTTCTGAACCCACTAAAATCGCAAGTTATACCAATATCTAAGAGAAAATGTAGCTTGAATATCCTACCAGATATATGTTTAAGCAATAATAAAATTACTGCTGTTGAGCATTGCACTAGTCTGGGCATTGTTATTGATCAGGCTACAGTCATACTCAAATAGTCATTGGTCGGATTTACGGATGTTTACGCAAATTATGGCTATCGGCTTACTTTACTCCGGTGGAAACTAGACGCAAGTTGGTACTAACATTAATAGTCCCCATCATTATGTACGCAGATGTTGTCTACAGCGCCCTTGACTCACTGTCTCAGCACAAGTTACAACTAGCATTCAACGATACATCAATACAAGAAATTGTATATTCTTACATAAAATCATTAACAATAAATGTCCATCCTGTCAAACTATGGAATTCACTACCATCGCGAATCAAATTCATTTCTAACCGTGCAATCTTTAAAAGTGCAGTCCTCTCGCATTTCTCTTCTTTAACTACCCATCCTTAATCCCTTCTTTGTTCCTTATAATCTTTACCTCCTAAGTAATTTAAGTAATCTCTTGTCGTATCGTAGTTTAAGGTTTTAAATTATAAATGTTAAATCAGTTATACTGTCTACTGAATTTATATCTAAGTACTAAAAAAGATATCAATCTTATTGTGCATCCCAAATATTTAATAATAAATGAAAAAATGAAATGAAATGAAATAGAAATCGGTAGCTAAGGTAAACGTTGAAGCCGTAGTGACTTTGTATCGTTACTTGGCGAAAGTTTTTTTCAAGCCATTAATATGTAACGAACAACAAAAAGAAAAAAAACTCAATCAACGAAATATATAGCAGACGATAGGGCCGAAACACTTGTCCTCTAAAGTATAGACTATTTTGAAAATCTTAGAAAGATTCGCGATGTTGTTAAATAAAATAAGGCAAAGAAGTTGGCCCCCTAACTGATGGAAGCATATTATTCTACTGCATAAAGTTGACTCGAAAAACAGAGTTAAAGAGTTCCCAAAAATCTTATATGGACGGTGTTAGGATCTTATCTTATATACCGGAAACGTTTATACGACGAATGTTACGAGATATATTAGGTGATGGCATAAGAAAAAGAGAATGCATAAAGGAGTAACTGGAGAATATGATATTAATGCTGAAAAGTACCTAGGCAGTATCCAAAGCCCTTTATATTGTAGAAGATTCTCTATTATATGAATCCTTAAAAAGTCAGGACATCCTTGCTTCCTTTCGTCGGCAACAGCATAAGTAACCATATCATTATAATCCATAATCATTGGATACAGACTAGATAATATAAGATAGCGGATACGATTTAAGATTTACAAATCTGTCGTACAAGGACCGAATTTCTGTCTTTCCGAACCCATAAATCCAACACCCGACGTTCATTTGAAAGAATAAGAATAAGACACGCCCCGAATAATCACTGAAATCACCTTACTCAAGAGAACGAATGCTACACGGATGCGAATTTTTCTAAATGTTACCTAATTACTCTTACATGTTCTTCACAAGATCTTGAAGGGCTGTAGGATTGCGATCACACTGTGGTTTTACTTACTTTGAATCAAAATTCACAGAATAGTGTAAAGAGCAGTAATAAAATATGTATTCTCACTTCTCGGTTCAAGATCACAAATATGCATGCGCTAACTATTCATTGCTTCCATTTTATGCAATTACATTTAAAAAAATAGTTGTGTACCAACTTACCTGCAATGAGTTTTTCGCTGGCCTGCAGCTGATCAACAGCCATGTCAGTTGTTGAGCCGTTGCGATTTCGTCCCTTAGTTGGAGATCGGATCTCTGAATTCGAGTTTCCATGCTTGTTGTATTCATCTTCTAAAATATCATTAAAATTAGGTGTTGCATTTATTTTTTTAATTATAATTTTCATAGAATATATATTTAGGCATATATAGCAATTGTTTACTTGACATCACCGACTTGTACAAGCAAATACACATATTTATGTGTATAAGAGAAAATAAATATAAAGTGCTAGGTATATATTGAGTACAAAATAACAAAAATACAAATTAAAACCTTCACAAAGTCCATTTCGGATGGCTTCATGAACAGTAAACGCCAAACAAAAACATAATAAAATTAAGTAGAAAATGTTTATATAATAAAATAATCTAAAAAGTAAATCTGTATCTCAAATTGTATACATTGAGAAAAGATCAATATTTCGCGAAAAGGCTAATCATCTATTTTGACGTTGAGTTTAGGCACCATCTGTTAACTAATTTTTGTTGTATTAAGTGCTATCGGCAATTTTACTATGGAAAAAAAATATTCGGACGCATTAGAAATGTTGGAGAAGGCCTATGTAATATCGAGAACAAGAGCATTTGAGTATTACAGAGAGTTCAAAGAGGGCCGTGAAGTTATTAAAAACCTGACTCATCCGATACGGTGTGCAACGGTAATTACTGAAGAAAACATCGACTTAGTGAAGAAAATGGTACTCGAAAATCCTCACTCTAGTTTGAGAAAGCTTTCACAATTATTTAGTCACAGAACAACTCTTGGATTTTGCCCACGATAATTCACTATCTCACAAATCCATCCTTGTGAGCGGCTTTTTGACCTAAAACGCTACCAATATGATCGAGCAAGCACCGTATTCTCCAGATATGGCACCCTGTGACTTTTTCCTATTTCCGAAACTCAAATTACCGCTCCGCGGGACCCGTTTTGAGTCGATTTGAGGGGGTTCCCCGTGTGACGGGTTGAACAAATCGATTTTTTTTTTGCATAAATTGATTCTTTAACATGTGTAGAATACGCTGGTAAAGTGATTTTTTAAAATTTGAAGTCGTTATATAGACGCAGCGGTGAGAAAGCAGATGTTTGGAGCGTTTTGTTGAGTAGTAGGAGGCCAGTCAAGCTTCGCATTGTAGATTGATGGTAAATTAGGATTTTCATAGTTTTAACCGTACTTGAAATTTTAAACGCGTTTCTCTCAAAACTACGTTTTTAAAATTTTTCTCCATCATATCTCAAGAACGTTTTGACCGATTTACTTGAAATTTATAGGGTAGACTCAGCACATAGACGCACAGCGTTTTTTTCGTAACGAAAACATAAAAAAAATCATGAAATTTGAAACTTTTTTTCAGAAGTCTGGAAGACATCCAATTTTCAATATTTTCAAATGATTCTAGGTCACTCAATGGATTTAGATTTACAGATTAAAACGCTGTTTTGCTGTATTAGTGTGAGTGAGGAAGTGAGTGTACTATTTTTCAATGGGGATGTTGTCAGAGTGATACAACTTGTGTTCTGATGAAGAGTTTTTACTTGAAATTTGCTTTACATACTCTTGAAATAGTAATAGATAAATGATAAAAAAACTTAAGGTTCTACCTTTTCATTAGACGTAAAAAAAAATCACAAAAAATGATTAAAAAATAGCCCGTCACACGGAGGAGGAAGCCCCTTAAGACATAAAAGAAAATTTGTTGAGAGAACTAAAGGCGGTTCCGGAATATGCCTATAAAAAATGTATGGATAACTGGATTATTCGTTGGAAAAAATGTACCGCTTCAAATGGAGCCCATTTTGAAGGAGACAAAATAAATTATGATGATTAATTCATTGGTGTTGTTTTTATTGACTCAGTCGCGGTTATATTTTGACAGAATGTAGCTTCTGCAAGAGAGCTTCCTTTTTTTGATAAGCAGCTAGTAATTAATGAGGAAATGGAAACACAGTACCATTCTGTTATATGTACAATATGTTAATCCAGGCCGTAACTGTAGGTAATATAACATAATGGTATAAGTAATAGTGTTTCATATTAAGCCTTGGAAAATACTTTCGACTACTACAAAAAAAGAGTATTTTGTGAGAAAGGCGGATTGGGTTTGTCATGGCAAATAGGTTCAGAGTTCAAATAAAATTTACCCTACCATTCTCACAAACAGTTCATATTATATTTAAACATGTTTTTGGAGTTACAATTTACGAGTAACGAGCGAAAGAGAAACATTATTACAACTTTAAATATGAATATGTAACATATCCTAAAATATTTTAAAAAGTTTTGGCATTTCATTCGGTTGATAAACAGTTTCTCTTATATAATCTAAAGCCATTCGATCGACGAACCAGTTTCTACAGAAGCAACTCACATATAAGAGGGGACGAAGCAGAGTGGTAAATGATAATCCATTTCCAAAATACAACAAAAGAATGTTTTCAACAAGACACTGTCCCAGTTTCCAGCCGGTATATATAGTCAACAGCTTAAGTCAGAGCGAACTGCTTTGAGAACGCCTTATATGAGCGATATATGCAGAAGCTGTTATATTGTTATATTGTGCTTTCGATAAGTCGAAATTTTTTCGGCTGTTTCTAGTGTTATTTCAATTTGAAAATGCTGTTCGACCGTAAATATTTCCATGCTAATTGCAAATGTTAGTATACACAAAGGTAAAAATATCAGCACTATTCAGTTTCCATATCAGAGTTTTATCTCCATTGGATATTTCGATGGAACGAACAGACATCATGGGTAGTAAGAACATAAAAATTAGTGAGATATACGAGTATTACGGCAAATATTACAGAAGATATGAATTTTTCATTCCTATATAATGACAATTTGCAGGAAGGGATTAAATCAGGAACTATGATACTTAGTATGTTTTATGGAGTAAGAGCACCATTTCGCATCATGAGAGGTACGCTTCCAGTACTGCATCGGAATATTTTTTTTTTATAATCTGCACGCACACAATGGGAGGAAATAAAGATACTATAATGGCTAGGAAATAAAAAGCTGGGCAGGACATTCCCCAAGCGAGTTGTGCGGCTTAGGAAAGAATCACGATATTTCAGAGTACATCTGAGTGTGGGCACAAGCGGACATGAATGGGAATATAGTGTACAAAAGCAAAGGAATATATTGGATTAGAAGTAGCAGACAAGAGATCATTGATGAAGATACAAACGAGTGCCGGAAACAGAACGGAACCTTGGGGCATACCTGTATTTATTTTGTGAATTCAAAATCCATTGAAGAAGATATTCGTCGATCCCAAATGCATACATTTTCGACAAAAGAGCCGGTTTCAAAACTCTGCCTGTCAATTGCCTTAAGAATACCAAATGCAAATACCTTGTTGTCACGAGATCACGAGACAAAGCAAAATCTGGTAGTGTTGAGCTGGCCATAGTGTCCAACAAGCAGACTGGGCTTGTCCAAAGAACTGACAGCTGTAATATCATTATAAATGAGCGTTGGGATGAAGGTTGACGAAGAATTTCCAATATTTTTGACGAACGACCAAAAATTATTAATACCTTTGGGATATTGTAGTATTTTTTGTATCAGTTTTTAATCATATTGAAATTTCACACGCTTAAGAAAGACATTGTAGTCGTTCCTGGCTCTTTTGAATTTTTTTCGGTTTTCCTCTTGAATGACCGAAAAAACACTTCTCTAATCCTGACAGCCTCGTTACAGCTCGAGTCGTAATGCCCTTTCTTTTGGTGCTTTTGATACTCTTCATCCGATCAGGGATAACGGATCTCATTCCAAAGAAAATAGTGTCTGTGATCATATCAGCAGCGGCATTCTCGTCGTTATCGAGTAAATATAACTACCAGTTAAAATTCTTAAAGAAGCTGTTAAGTCCACTCCAATTGGCTTTCTCGTATTGCCATTCGGTTTTTTCAGGAATCTTTTCTCTAATTGTGTGGTCGGTGTACGAGAAATTAACTGATATGACACAGTGGTCCAACAAGCCTAACGAGACAAAACATCGACCTTGTACTTATCAGGGTAAGAGGTTAAAAACAAGTCGAGGGTATTGGCAGTATGACTATCAACGTCTTATATTCGTGTGGTCATTTATTAGCTTGGTCAAGTTATTTTCAGCATGAGAATATAGGGATACAATTCCTTGTATGGAATCAGACTCCCAAAGGTCCAGTTTGGGATTTCTATAAATAAAGCAGTAGGGGATAATTTGGTTACTGCGATGAAATTTTAACCACATGAAATTAAATTCTGTATTGGAACAGGAATTGTATTCTGGTGGGGTATGGTAAGCTACATCACTACGCACGTTAATGGCGAGAGCTCGAGGAGTTAGCCAGATAGCCAGGTGGCTTCAGATAAAAGTGATCTGAGAGATGTGGGCGGCCAGTATTTTCAAACGTGGACGTACGCAAAGAGGTGGAGGTAAACTCCAAACTATCGATACATGACGCGATTCAAAGTTTACAAATAATTACGAATAAAAACCTCATGAAGCTTCGATCGACTTGAAAAAAGCGTTCGACAGAGTTCTTAGAGATCTTATTTGCACGGCATTAAGATTCCAAAATGTATCCAAGAGGTATGTAAGAATGATGTTAAAACGAAAGTTATATGCACAACGGGAATGACCGGAGAATTCTAAATTAAAGTTGGAGTACACCAAGGCAGTGTACAAAGTTCATTGTTTTTTAAACTTCGTGCAAGATTTTCTATTGTAGCAGCGCATCAACAAGTCTGGAATAACTTCTCTTCTTTTCTCCGATGATGAGTGCCATTATAGGCAACAACGTGGTAGTCCCTCAAGCAATTAATAACTGGAGAATGCCGTTCGAAGATAACGAGTTACGAATCAGTCGTACTAAGACCGAATATTTCCATTGCCGATTTTCCGAAGCGACAACCCCAACTCAAATTGCAACTTAAACTTATGGGTTTGTTATATACGACAGTCCTTTGTCCATCTTTAACATACGCTTCGTAATGTTGGACGATGTACGAAAAATATAAAGGAAAAATGACAGCGACGGAAATGGAAATGTTACGAATATCAACGGGTGTAACAAAACGTGATCTTATAAGTACGCGCATCCGCGGAAGTCTCCACATTAAGAAACCGATAGTATATACATTGCCATCTTGAACGAAGGTCGTCGAATCCGGTTGAAAAAGCAATAGAGCCTCACGTTCCAGGCGAGGTTTAAAGACGAGGCCGAAAGAAAAATAATTGGATTATTCAAATGCAAAAACACCAGCAAATTCTTGGCCTCACAAACAAGATGATCCAAAATAGAGTGGCCTGTAGAATGGTTCAAAGGTCCGCAAATTTAGCCAACCCCGCAAGCGGCCTAGTAGCAATGCAGATACTCGGGAGAAATATGTAACATTAGATGTAATTATATATGTACCTAGTCCTGCCATAACTTCTATTACACAATTTCCAGGGCTTATCGTTCAAAACTTCTTGCGGCAATAAAACGTTTGTTTTCAGAACACATGTACTGATCAGTGAAGAATACTAGTCAGTTTGGTTTCAGTTTGCAAACTATTAACGTTAAAGAGGGGCGTTAAAGAGAATCGAAATTCGAGTTGCTAAAACTACTCGGAATATCGAGAATATTCGTTTATCGAGCTATTGCTCGCTTCGGCGAATTGTCTGCAGTAGAAGACATGTCAATAAATTATTGCCCGCGCGTCGTCCGTACGAATGCAAGAGAAATCCCCTTAGGAAGCAGAAGATCATGTCCAAGGAATTGGATATATCAACCATGTCTAGGCTAATTCGATCGAACTAAAAAAAATTATACAAAATTTATGCCACTTCATCTAAGGAAGCTAAAAAAGTTGTCCAACATTGACATCATCCCACTTCCGTAATGCTTTGGCGGGGGTCTCTCACCATGGTGTCACATCCCTGCATTTCTATGAAAAATACGTAAAAACTGGTGCAAAGGTTTACCAATAAGATGTGCTAGAGGGTGTTGTGAAGGGTTTGACCAATACCCTGGATACAGATGGTTCTTGAAACAGGACTCTACTCCATCGCACAAAGTCAAAACCACGCAGGAGTGGCTCAGAGTCAATATTCCTGGCTTTATAGCAGCAGACGATTGGCCGTCGGGGAGCGCAGATCTGAATCCACTGGATTATGGTTTGTGGTCAGAATTGGAGAACATGGCATGCAAGACTCCCCACAGAAATTTGGAAAGCCTTAAAATAACATTAACCAGAGCAGCGTCCACGGTCGAGGTTATGTTAAAGCAGAAGGCAGTCATTTCGAGTGAATCAATTTTTTCTTTTTTAATAATCAATATTGTGGTCTAATAAATGAAATAATTTTGAATACAATATGTTTACTGTTTTTTTTTTTTTGTATAGCGTTTTATATTTGTAACAGAACTTATGGCATGACTAGGTTCTTTACATATTTGGACGGTTAAAGGAAAAAGAAGACACGCCGCTTTCCGCAATTCGTTGCAATTTTTAAGATCTTCAGTCCCGGGATATACGAAAATAATTAAACTAAATAAATTCGGTTCATTAAAAAGCCGATGAAATTTTTTGCACCCACTTCCTTCTCTTCCTTGAAGCATAAGTAAGAAGAAGCAGCAGCTCATCTTTATAAGAATTACTGTTCATGTAGCGACTGTTGTGATTAGAGGAAAAACCCTTCAGTTACTGGAATGTCGGAGGCTTTCGTCGTTCGGTTTAACATAATTCTGCTTGAAAAGCTGGCTCGTGTTTTGCTTGAATAAGTATGTTACTTCCTTGGTTAATCCGACCACCAGCCTGAAGGCCTTGGTTATCTGAATAATCCCAACATGCAAAACAGCAAAATAAAGGAGTGCTGCAAAAAGGCAAAAGTTCCTCAAAAGCTCTATGCGTAAAAATAATTTGAATAACATAGTTTTTTCCAAAATTAAACATAGAGCAGAACTTTGCTGTTTGAACGTGTAGACTACTATGCCAGAGTATTTGGTCTAGAATTACAATAATTTAGGACGTCACTAGCATCGCCAGCCAATGGCAATTCTCTGATGCGAAAATCCCTGTCTATGAAAAAGTCTCCCATTCTCCTGTTTTCTGGAGTCGGTGAAAAGGCAAAAAAAATCATATGTGCTTTTCTCAGTGCACAAAAGCGACAAGAAAAATAACGCAGAAAATTAAAAGGAGCAAATAATATGCAGAAACCTGTACAGATGGAAGGTTAGAATTCACAATCGATGCTGAATATATTCTATATTTTGTGTGGTAACCTAAGTTGAAAAGTTGAGTGTAAGTTAGCTTAAATACACGTTTATATTGTTGTCACATTTTAACGATAGTGTTGGCTCACACCCAATATATGTACTCGTATGTATTGTACGATACAATGGGTAGAGTAGAGTATTTGCTAGAACTATTTAAATTATTTAGAGATGATTTGATTGAGTAACTAACTCATTTACATTGTGCTATGAAGCTATCTTTGATGTATGGAACGCATACCCGATGTGCAAGAAAGTAAATCTAATCAATTGAGACAAACATAGAATTTACGAAAAATCAATTTTTAATCCTACAAAATGATATGAAAATATTAGTGCAGCTTTATTACAACCCACAATGCAATCTTCTAATATGGGAGTCGTAACATTGGTCACTGTTTTTTGTATTTCTGACTATTCATTAAGCTGACATGATATAGACATAGAATAATACAAGGTGATGAATATATATTGTATCCACTAAGTGAACCACTCAATAATTTAACAATCAGCTCAATATCAGAAATTTAAATTTAAATTCAGCCTAAATTCTAGACTAAACAAAAAAATAAATAAAATAAAATAAATTTTTAAATAAACATAAATCAAAGCACATTCAGTACATTTTACGATATACGAGTATTTATAATATAATAAGCTTGACGGCAATATATATGAATGGAAGTGTAATTGACAAAAAAAAAAAACAGTTATGCATGTATTGGATATGTACAATCAAAAATATGTATTTTATGCAAATATGTGAAAAATGTTTATCGAGTAAGTACACTTAAGTTGAAGTAGAGACAACGCCAAAAGAAGAGAAAATCTTTTTAGACCCCCATTTTCAATGGTTTGGAATTTAATTTTTCTGATTAAGAACCAAATTTTGGAATAATTCTTTCGAACAAATTTTTATATAAAAAAATGCAGTAGCAACACATTTTTTTTTTAGATTTTGCGCGGTCTCTACACACGTATACACTTAGAAAACAATTGGAAATGAGATAAAATACATATATTGGCGTATTAACGCATTTGATTTTATATTTTTTATTTTTTACTTTTAACAAAAAGAAGCGTAATAGTGGTTTGAAGTTAAAAACAACAAATGTACGTTAAATATACGATATTAATTATAATAATTGCGTTGGCTTTATATTGCATTTTATATAGCGACTGCATTAAAAGCATTTGCAAAGGCAAAGAAAATATGTATAGAAAAAATTGCATTGACTTGCCGACACAACAAAAGGAAAATATACATTTGGCCAGATACGATAATTTTTTTTTGAATTGTTTTTTTTTTTAGCTATTAAGGAGTAATTTTATTTATTACTTACTATTTGGGTCTCGCTTCTCACAAACCACTTTACCATCTGGCCCTAAATAGAAATAGTTTGCATGTTTCTTATCTAATTGATTGCTTTAAATAATGCCGTTAAAATATACTTAATAAGATCAATACATAAATGAACTAAAGAAGAAATAAAAATAATACGCATTTGGACTGTGAACACGATTAAAAGTAAAAAATTAAAAATAGAAATAAAATTAAAAATATTCAACACACACAAAATTATGGAGCTTCATTCGAACTTACCCTCTTGCACTTCAATGCCTTCGGCTTTGAGAAGATCACGCAGTTTTTGGATTTCTTCCTTGAGTTCGCGAATAAGCTTAGCGTTAGCGTCCTCATTGACAATAGCTTTGCAAACAATTTGTTTAGCCCGATCAGCGTATCTATAGAAAAGTAAAAATTTATAACAACTTAACGAAATAGAAAAAGGAGAATATCTTCTTGTTCTGTTCAGTTTATAAGAAGCCATTTGAGATTTATATCTACATACAAACATTATTTAACTAACCTCAATGTACTCAGTGTCTCATCGTAATTGATATCGGCTGGTGAAATAGCAGCAATCATAGCAGTCTTAGAGTTACCACCTAAATTTTCACGAAGTAACCATGTTAATACAGAGTCACGATATGGAATAAAGTCGGCTTTCTTAGATTTCTTATTTTTCGATGCCTGTGACAAATGTGACAAACATGAATAAGAATAAATAGATTAATCAATTTGCAAAAAAAAATACCATCTAACTTTATAATTGAATATTTGTAAATAGATTGTAATTAGAATGAACATATTCTAATGTTATATTAACTGGAAATTAATTAAATAACACTTACAGACTATTTCATTTATATTTAGTGCATTTGTTTTTAATTTAATTTATGACAATCCAGATCAAAGACATTTGCAATGAAAAAAAAAATAAATAGATATTATTTATTTAATTTTTGATCTTTACTTGTTAATATAAGATAATATATATGCACAGTATAAAATACAAAAGACAAATAATTTTAAAATAATTTTTTAAAAAGCGTTTTCTTACAATTTCAGCCAATGCAGATATAACCTTTCCCAAAGTGGTAAGCGATTTATTAATATTGGCGCCTTCCTTCAAGCGGGTACCTTTAGCACCAGTAGAATCCGCACGTTCTGAACCAGCTAAATCGACCAAACTTATCTTTGAGACTTTTTCAGTGATTAAATCTGTCATTTGGTCATGTCGTCTTTGAGTAAAGAAAATCGTAAAAACGGCATGAGACCGTGAACTTGTTTCGTTCATGTTTGTGGCTGCAACGGTCCTGAAGAAAAATAAACACAAATTAATTGTAAGCAAGTAAAATCGAAATAACATAATCTTATGAATTTTTATAAGTTTAATATTTATATTAGTTTTGCTGTTAGTTTTATCTCTGCATCGTAATTATGAAAGGAATTCTCAGGAAACACTATTTTTAGTCAAACTAGTCTGGTCAAAAGCATTATCCGTATAGCCGATAAAATCACATCGCGACTTTCTCGACAATAAATTGTACAAAATACTGTAAATATCTTGCTGTAAACATTTTTCATTTCATTTTTTAAAAATGGAAGTGTAAAATGTTAGTAGTAATAATAGCAAAAAAAAGGATCAAGTCTCATTATGATAGTTTCGCGATAACCAAGTTAAGAAGATATTTCTCAATGAAGACTTTCGATAATGCAAACAATAGTGTCGGCGGATTAGTAATTAACTTCTGATTTGATTTTCGACATTTAAGTATAAATTTATTCCATATTACTATAAAATCATTTTATAATTCGAAGATTCGTTACCACAACTAAATATGATATATGAGTTTCTTTTTTGTTGGGAAAATTTTAAAATTATATATATAGCTGCGTGAAGACATGTTGAAATAATGTATAATGTGATTCAAAACAGTTGGCCAGTGTACTGCGCAGGTCTCTTAAAATTGAAATTAAAAAAAAAGGAACTTTACAACAACAAATATATGAAACTGATCGCTGAAAGAGAAAAAAATTTAAGAGGATGAGTACACCCACGCATTTCCATTCTCTTACTATCTCACCGCATGTGGCCGTTAGTCAACTGTTTTGAATCGCACTATACAAAACGTTTCAAGTTTTTTTTTATGTTTTTGGCATACTCGTAAGTAACATATGCATGTATGTGATTTTTGAAATATTGATCTAACATTGTTTTCTGAGAGAAAACAATAAGTTTAATATAATACGACGAGTCCACATCTTTGATTGTATTCTGTTCTATTCTAGTGTATTCTGATTTTAATTTTTCCGAAGCGGTGGACAGGTAATGAAAAATTGTTTACACGAGCTATGACCAGTATTAACATTTCTAGATCATCACAACATTTGTTACTTCGCCACTGTACAATTGACAACATTGCATTTTATTAAAATACCTCTCGACTCTAATTATTCTATTTCTAAGACCTTTAATTGAAATGCGAGTAGATAAGCATCATTTAGTTTTCTTACCTTGCTTTGTTGCCTTCATCAATCAAGTCATGAATATCCTGGTAATCTGTAACTGCCAACTTGGAAAGATCTTCCACATAAGGTCCTAACAAAGGATGCTCCCTAACTCTCAAATTTCCTTTATTCTTTGGATTTAATAAATCTCTTACACGTTCGCAATAAATTTCCATATAAGAAACTTCAACCTTTAAAAGAATGATGAATCAAAAAAAAAAACAAAGTATAAAATCTTAAACAACAAACCGAATATTTTAGTTCATCTGTCTCTGTGTCATGTATCCGTTGAAATAGATCCTTGCAAATCATTGGTATTATACCCTCCTGATTTTCTTCTTGTTTGCCCATCATGGTATATGATTTACCGGCACCCGTCTGACCATATGCAAATATGCATACATTGTATCCATCAAACGAATGCTGTAGCATTTCCTCTCCAATATCCTTATACACCATAGCTTGTGTGGAAAAATCATGATCCTTTGGCTGCAAAATTATTTAATAATATGTATATATTTACAATTAGAATTTTTTCTTTCTCTTTACACATAGATACATACATTGTGTGACCAGTATGAGTAATCAAAGTTAAATCGTTTGATAGCTTCATTCGAGTTCGGTGGTACTTTGGGATTTGTAATTGCTGTTGGTGAAAATTGCATATTTAAAATTAATGTTTCATAAAAACAAAGCCATATTCATTTGAAATAATTACCGGTGGTTGCACCGCTCATTTCGATAATACATTTTGATTCCCGTGAAATTTCACGTGAGTTGAAGGGTCGCACTCGAACCGCCACTTTGACAGACGACATGACGGCGAGAGGCCCTAGGCCTTTGTTTTACTTTCTATAAAAAGCACAAAAACAAACAAACAATTTTTAAATTGTTTAATTTCTCAAAAATTATTAATAATTTAAAAAATTTATGGAACGGTATTGGGCGTCTGCAAACTTGGCTAACTCCATAAGTGGCGCTGTGCCGACACGTAGGAGAAATATTTATCCAGCATTTACTGTTCTAAACAAAAATAAAAATTTAAGATAGAGGCATATTTTTAACAGTAATATGATGCTCTTTTTCTTTGTTTACTAAGAAATATTTATTTAAACTTTGAAATGTGCTTAAACTGACATAAAACTGACTCGTATTTGCTAAATAAGAAAATCATTTTCGCCACTTACATTTAAAGCAAAACGGTCACTTGTTCGTAGTCACACTTATAATGTTTTCCATTCATGCTTACGCCGAATATATTTTCAAAATTTACCCATTCTGAAAATTTATATAGAAACCAAAACCTAAAAAATGTAACTACCAAAATTAAGAAATACCAGTCCATACATATACATATACAATTAAAATTGTTACATCACACAATAAAAAAAATATCCTCTTTTTATACAAGGTGGCGCAAAATTAATCACCCTATCGGAAGATGGCACAATTTTTGCAAATGGAGTCGTACGTCAATCATATTTGACAATTGACATTTGTGAACTAGAAAGCTGCAGTATACAAACAGATAAGCAATGGAGCGCTATACTCCGCAAGAGCGTGGAATAATTGTGTCGTTGTTTTTGACCAATAATTGGTCGGTGGTGTTAGCGCAGCGTGAATTTCGACGTCGATTTCCTAATCGTGTCGCGCCAACTGGGCAAACATTCCGGCGCTTAGCTGCTCGACTCGAACAGAGTGGAACCACACACCGGAGACCATGCAGAGCGTGGCCGCCACCGGACTGGTCGTTCGGCCGAAAATATCGCGGCTGTGTCTGACCATGTCGCGAAGAAACACCAACCAGATGACGGGCCACGCAATTGGGCATCACCAGAGGGACCCTACAGCAAATTTTAGTAAAAGACTTATACATGTTCCCGTACAAAGTGCAAACAGTGCATCAGTTAATGCCTCCTGACCGTCAGCCGCGTGTGAATTATTGTAAAACTATCCTCAATCTCAACAACGAAGAGGACGACTCTTCTTCCTTTCTGGGGCACTGAATATCCGTATGTGATGCACGAAGAGACATTACATCCACTCAAAGCCACTGGGTGGCGCGACGTTCATGCGGGTGGAGTTTTTGGGCCGTATTTTTTAGAGGACGCCATCAGCAATACGGTCAATGTTAATGGCGAACGCTACAGGGCCATGATAGACGACTTCTTACTACCGGAATTTGATGAATTGGTGAACATGTGGTTTCAACAAGACGGTGTAACCGCACACACGGCAGAAGCAACAATGGATATTGTGAAGGAAGAGTTTCCAGGTTGCGTAATCTCTCGTTTTGGTGATTTGGCATGGCCAGCAAAATCGCCCGATTTAACCATCCCAGACTTCTTTCTTTGGGGCTACTTGAAGTCGCCAGTTTATGCCAACAGACCTCAGATAATCGCAGCCGTTAAGGAGAATATTCGACAAGAATGCGAACAGTTACCACTAGAAGTCTTGCGGAAAGCCATGGAAAATGCGATAAAACCGGCACAAATGTGTATCAACACTGGCGGCAGCCAATTGGCAGATATCATCTTTCCCCTTAACAGAAACAATTATAAAGGTTCAAATAAAGATTTCCATCACTCAAAATCATTTTTTTTATTTAGTGAAAAAGTAATTCAAAAACAAAATTGGATGATTAACTTTGCACCACCTTGTAGTTAAAAGTAATAGTGAGTATGAAGTCGAACAAAATTGTAAATATGGTATTAATTTCAAAACCATTATATAATATTATAAATGAAATGCTAAAATCTACATCGAAGACATCTTTTTCGGACTAGTAAGGAAAAATAGCCTCTCGAAAATGATAACTGACAATGTTCGCCCATAAATAATACGATGGGCGTTCAATATATTCTCGGTATCGATATGAAGGAAAATGCGAATTCAATTTAAATTGTTTTTATTTTTCAATATAATCTCCCCTAACATAATGCATTTGTTACATCTTGAGATAAGCTTTTTTAAACCCTCAAAAAAATAAATTTCCCCTTTCTCTGCAAAATACCCATTTATTGCCGACTTGAGTTCTTCATCATCCGAAAATCTTTTTCCACGAAGACATTTTTTCAAATCCGGAAACAGGAAATAATCACTAAGGGCAAGGTCTGGACTATAGGGTGGGTGTTGGATTTCTTCGAAACCACAATCTCGCGCAGCAGCCTTGGAAACTCGCGCCGTGTGAACAGGAGCGTTGTCATGAAGAAGCAACACACCCGCTGCGAGTTTAGCCCGTCTTTTCTTTTTAATTTCCTCCCGCAAATTATGCAAAGTGGGAGCGTAGGATAATGATCAAGATTCCCTTTGAGTTCAAAAAAACTGTGGCCATGAGCTTCCCGGCAGACGGAGTGACTTTGAACTTCTTCGGGGGGTCTGTTCCTTTTTTATGCCACTGCATGGACTCTTGTTTGCTTTCAGGGTAGTGGTTGACCCATGTTTCGTCCCCAGTAACAATTCGATCCATAACACCGTCCGCGTTCTCACTACACATCTCCAAAAGCTCTCTACAGCATGCGATTCTCACTTTTTTCTGAGACGCTGTGAGCATTCGTGGCACCGACCTTGCACTGACCTTTGAAAGGTTAAGATGGTCATGAAGAATGGTGTGAATGGTACCAATTGAAAGCTTGGTGATCTCTGCCATCATTTTCACCTTTATTCGGGCATCCTCAAGAACAAGTTTTTCGACTTCTTTGATGCTTTCTCCCGTACAAGCAGTAGCCGGGGCGCCGGAGCGGGGGTCGTCTTCAATGCTCTCTCTGCCTCTCTTGACCACTTTTGAACAGTTGATAATGAAGGTGCGGAACCCTGGTAAACAGCCACCATCTCTTCATGAATAGTTTTTTGACTTTTTCCTTGCTTAGTGAGAAATTTAATTACAGCGCTATGCTCAATTTTCACCATCATCGTCTCAGTTGCCATTATGATTCTGTTTTACTAGAGATAAAACGCGAATTATTTATATGAAATTTTACATGAGCTTCTCAACGGACAATAACGTAGCCCCTGCAAATGGGTAGAGTAATTTATAGCTGAAAGTGATGATTTACTGACTTCATCTGTTGGAGCTCCACAATGATGGAATGATGATTTTTTTATCAAAAATTAATCCCCGAAAATTACCTACTTTTCAGTGATTTAAAACAAAATGTTCCCATAATGTTATTAATTACGTACTATATTTTTTTACGAATAATTGAAAGTCAACATTCGTAATGTCCAGTTCAGACGGTAGTAAAGTCCTAGAAATGGATTTCTCTTATATTGCACTAGATTGGCTTTTTTCAACTAGTAACCTTAGGAACAAATGTGCTTAACGTTTCGTAATTTGAATTTAAATATAAATGTTCGCTTTAGCTAACTCTTAAATTTAGCACTGGTGTCGTTCAGACTGGTGTCATATTTGTGTTCCAAATTGTCTATATGAAAAGATTCAACACTTTTACAAATCATCCAAATATTTGTGGCCAGTTACGTTGCGTGCGTAAACTTCCATAGGCTGTTATAATCGTTCCGCAAAGCAAACAATTGAGTTTTTGGTGAACTCCAAAATGTTGCCGGGCCAGTGAGACATCGAAACCACAGAAACGAAGAGAATATTGCGGCTGCATGGGAGTCGGTAAGTCGAGACTGCAATCAAACCATTACGCGCCGTTCTCAAGAGCTGGGCATCTCTCGAACGTCCCAGTGGTATATTTTGTGAAAACAACTTGGCTCTACTTCTTAATACAAATTAAATCATACGGACACAGGAGCTAAGGCCATCATCCTCAGTGACAAGATACATTTTTAGTTAAATTGCTTATCAATATAATTGACGCACTTGGTCAATATTAATTTTCATTCTCCCTATATATCCATGTTAACTAATGTATTTTGAAATAAATTGGAACTCGAAAACCTGAAAGGTATGTACATACATACTCGTACATAGTGTTAATCAGTGCCATTTGTTACACAGCGCGTGCTACAATCGACTTATTGAAGACAAGGTTCGTTGATCGTCTTATCGCTCGAAATTGACTTTAAGGCTCTTGTCTTTGATCTCTTTGACCAGAGACCTAGTCTATGCCAACAAGCCAAACGATCTTACACGAATTGATGGTGAACCTTCGACGTGAAATGGCTAAAACATCTACCGAATTATTTTATTCACAGTGAGGCCAATTACATGAGTCAAAAAAATTCATGACATTTAGATGAATAGAAGCGGAATTATTGCGTCTGAAGTGACAGTATGTTTGTGTCATAGGTACAAAAATGACTGAAACTTCCTTCACAACATTGTGACTGGTGATGAAACGTGGTGTTTTCAATATGATCCAGAAACCAAGCGCCAAAGTGCCGAATGGAAGGCGCCAGACAAGCCAAAACCCAAAAAAATTCGCTTGGAGAAGTGAAAAGTGAAGACAATGTTGACTTGCTTTTACGATTCCAAGGGCATTGTCTACAAAGAGTTCGTTCCACCGGGTTAACCAGTTAATGCACAATTCTATCTTGGCGTTTTGTCGCGTTTGGTGCATCGTGTTCGTCGTATTCGCCAAGAAAATGACGCAGAAGGAAGTTAGCGTTTTGACCGGCTTTTTGGCTAAATATCACATTTTAACTGTCACACACTCCCCGTATTCGCCTGATTTGGGACCGTGCGACTTTTACCTTTTCGGAAAACCAACATCCTGAAGGAGATAAGAGACTTCAGGGAAATTCCCTTTTATGTCATTATTGTTCACATCGCGTTATACTGCAGAACGTTGTTTGGCCACAGAAGCAGCAAATAAGTATGTATGCAAGTAGAACAGTATAAAGAATCACCAACGAACTAACAGTCGTTCAAAGATGAAATCGGCACCATAATTAAAACATTTAATAACTACAAGGCGTTAAGATATGGTAACATTTTTATGGAGACATTAATAAAAGTGCCATTAAATCTGTCAAGCTTATGCATCCCAAAGATGTAACATGGGCACCGAAACTGAATATCAAAAACCGCTTTTGGACGAGGCAATCTACATGCTGCCGACTTAGAAGCCAACTAAACGCTTATAGATTGTATCATGTCAACTATGCCTACACTAGAATGCGTCGAATATTCTATGGCACAACTCACTTTCAAACTCATTTTGTAGCAAGGGTACTCCAAGATCTCAATATACAAAAATGCAATGCCCATAAAGTATCTTCTCTTCATCCGAAGTGGAAAAAACCACTGCCGAAGTTTATTCATCAATCTTAAAGACACTTTCCAATTAGATGAAAAACACCATTTGTCCAGCCCGTCCCTGAAAAAGACGAATATTCTTCTCTCTCCTCTCTAGACACGAAAACTTCCCAATGACCGGCAGCACGGATTTCCTAGAAATTGGTGATTTGGTGGCTTGTCTCAACGAAAAATGGAACAATAGTCTACACTAATCCAGTGAGAGCAATATTGTTGTACTTGATATTGCAAAGGCATTTGACAAAGTTGATCTCAAACTCTTTTATCGAAAATACTTGCATTAATATCGACGAATTTGTTCCTTATGCAATAGAAATTACTTTTCATAACGTTACATTCAAGTTGCCTTGAAGGATTTCAGATCGGATATCCATAAAATAAATGGTGCTGCCTGCCTTCTGTCTCCGATGCTCTTTTTAAATTTATGAAAATCTCTTGTCCGCCACTTCTGATTCAGTATATTACTTCGCTAACAACAGCTGCTGAGAAATGTCTAGGTTCCCCGAAGCGATGTAAGAAACACTTTTATTCCTCTCTTGGTCGTATGAGCTCAATTGTTATCCGCCCAAAATGTCAATACTCTTAAGACATCTCTGGACTTGCTAGATATACTTAAAACTGCTTATATTGCGGAGTCAATTGATGCCCTAAAGCACCAACGTAATTTCTCCTGCCCTACCTTTTTCTATGGTTATTTTCATAAAATTTTCAGTAGCGTTTCGCTCCTCCAAATTTTCAACCGTTAGTAACCCCCCTTTTCGCTGTGAATGCTCATCAGTTTACCCTCTATCCCACTTTCTAAATTGATTTAAAATATCGTGATTCTTCCTATGTCGCGCAGCTCCTTATTTTCTAGTCTACAAGCATTCAAAATCAACGTACATCGGTTTCCCCTTTTTCTTTTCTTCCCAATTTCCATTCACCCGCGCTGTGTGTAAACATTCCAATTGTAGATTTATAGTAATCCTTGAGAAGTCACTTTCGATGTCGAGCAAACAGGATTCCTCCTTGGTTCTTCCTGCGTCCACATTGCAGTACAGAAAAAATATAAAAAGAACTGACTTACAGAATTACATATATATGAGTATTATACTAAAATAGAGTGTTACCAATGCCTTACCACAACCGAAACCCACTATCGGACAAGATCAAAGCAGCACCTGAAAAATATCCACCACTATAACAAGAAAGTTAAAAACGGTTTTACATCGTTGCCCTAATCGCATTTCTAACTCGGAGCCCCACACGAGGAAACAGGTAAGAACCATAAACTTCGGAGAGGCAGATAATTTACTTTCTAGTCATGCAATGCAATGGAATGGTTGCATGGATAAAACTTTATGCAAATTGACACATCTTACTAGAAACAATACATGATGACGAGGAGGCTCAAGTACCCACAAGGGCATACATAATATAAAGAAATACGTGCGTATACGTGTGTGTTATGTATACAGCTGTCCTTCTGTTCCTATTGTGAATGCTTTCGCACATATTGACTTATAATCATAATCGCACCAGCTATCAAATCTTATCTTAAAGGAAAAACTAAAATCAATCAGCAAGCAATATGGTCAATACATTTGGAACCAAAAAACAAACATGTCATCAATTTTATTCAAGACAAACAAAAAACTTGAAACCTTATAAAGGATAGGCTTCGTTAAAGCTATTAATTGGTTTCAATATATGTTGGTTCAATTTAGCTTATTACAAAGTAAAGCAGTTTAAATGTACGTAGTAAACACTTGTATACGTCTTAGTTTTTAGAAAATGTCTTCAAACAAAATGGTAACATAGCTAAAACAAAATTTTCTTATCGAATTGAATATGCTGAACTGCAAAGACTAATAGAACATTGTCACATTGCGTATGCGTACCACAGCCTTCCATAAGGTCGAGTAAATAAGGAAAAATTAAATTCATATTCAGACACTTTAAAAACTAAACTTGGACCTTAAGCGCTATAATAAAATATATGTGTTTAGATGGAAAATGCTGGTGGGGGAAAAAAAAGTTATATATTATATTATACATTTAAATATATTAGTTCGTGGATTCCAAGTAATATGAACCTCCCAAAAAGAACACGAAATCCAGATAAGTGAAAGTTTTGAATGAGAAAATGTTTAAGGGCGACCTCAAAACATTAGATATATTGTGTGCCGCAGATCAACTGAATAAAGCAATATTTTGAAGTGATTATGTTGATATGTTATACTGAACCTTAAGGCAGTAAATTCTTTCTGTCCGAGAAACGAAAAACCAATACTAAGAGCGCCATGAAGGAAAAGGTTCCGGTTCGTGCATTAATCACTCTAAATACGTTGTTTGAAAAATAAGAACTGTAATTAATTATGTACTACAGATGTGAACACAAAACTCATAACTAATCTTTGCTGGAATAATGCTACGCTTTCTTCTTGTCCAACTAAATAAAGTCAAATACGACACATAAAATCATGAAACTTCATTGCAGTCAATGCATTTTTGTGGTAAGTCGATTCAAAACTACGATTAGGGGATAAGATTATTGTAATTGATGTGAACGGAATTCAAGGAGATGTTATATAAAAAATATAGGAGACGTGTGTAATATAGTATAAGAATGTTATGCAATGTGCACAATAATGTCACAACTTATGACACATGTACAGCGGGAATAATTTAAAAATTTGTTTAAGTACACAAATGGTTGCTTGATTTTAAATACTGTCCAAAATGTCCTACTAAAGGAACACAGACACGAATCTGCAGCGACTCCTCTTCTTTTAGGCGATGACAGCGATAACTAAAGTTACGATGTGACCAACATCCAGACATTATGGTGCCAAAATACGAACAATTAAAATACTTGGCGAAATAACGATGGTGATCTCCTATACTGAGTTAGAAGATGGGTGTTCAAAATGGTGAAAAAATCTTATAGCAATCTGTTATAAAAAAAACTATAACTTAATTCAATGGATTATTTTGCATGAAGTACGCCCGGGTTCAACATATGAATCCCAGTGTTGGACGATGTACAAGAAGTATAAAGAAAAAAGACAATGACGAACACTAAAATATTACAAATGTCATCTGGGATATCACAAAAAAACAAACTGCTCCAGGTTGAGTGCATCAGCTGACATTGCGATGTGCAAAGAAGATTGTCGAAAAACACTGCCCAAAAAAACGAATGAAGGTAAGTTGCAGACGAGGCTTAAAAAAAATCAAAATAAATCGAAAAGAGGAAAAGCTTCAGTTAAAAATGGAACAGCTGACATTGCATTTATTTTTTAATGATATTGTATTTTTATTTTTAATTTGAAAGCTGAAAAAACTTGTTAAAAACGAAAATATCATACAAAGACTAAGTTATCCATCGTTATTCAAATGTACTATACATAAGAGTATAGAAAATATATAAAAAATACGTTAAATGTTTATATATATATATATAATGTTTATACAAAATATATACCTATATTTTTTTAAATAAATTAAACCAAAATCTTTGTAAAATGATTTTTTTCAGCTTAAAAAAAAAAACCATTGCCCTGACCTTACTTACGGAAATATACATACATATGTAGTTAAATGCGAATTAAATGTGAGAAATTTACGAAAGTGTATGTACATATGCATGTTGATTTGTATACCTATATATAATTTGCCTACTACCTAGTTGGCTAACTAATATTTAGTTTTTGTGTGATTCCTTTTAGTTTTCCCTTTTTCACAATTAACTATATCAAAAACGTTGTCAAAACAAGATTGTGTATGTATAAGTATCTTCGGCCAATATTGCATGAGTCACTCGACTCATTTTTTTTTCGTCATTGCATCACACAAACACACACTTATTCATTGCACCATATATCTATAGAAAGCTGATTCCTAATATTTAACAAAGGAGTAACCAAAAAGGCAAAATGAGAAAGGAAAAAATCCAGGACCGGAAAAACTGTATGCGTATGCCAAAGTTTTGATTTTCTTTCAAAGATTGATTTCGTTCGAAGAGCACTTTTATATTTGTAACTGTTTTTAAAAAAATATTATTTTTACTTTTCTTTAGTTTAAGATGAATACGAGTATCTTTTGAAAGAGAAAATTCTAGTCAGACTTTGTTACAAGTCAAAGTTGAATTGAAAGAAAAAATATATGTCGCATCTTTTCTGCACTTGCTACTCCCACTTGCTTTGTTTCCTTACGAGTTTTTTCCTCCACATATCTGCATGAGTCATAACCGTTGCTGTCGCCTTTTTTACAAAGATGGGTGCGAAGAGATTTTTTTTTTTTTAACTTTTTCTTTTCAATAAATAATCCTTGGATTTAAATGTTTGTGTTTAGTATTTTTAATTAATGACTTTTCATTCAAAATTACCTTAAAATTAACGAATAATGTGGTTAATCCTTTTCTTTATTGACTGGCGTGGCCAAGTATTATGAGTGATTTTACAAAACACGTTTTGTTCATTAAATATTTTACAACTTCACTGTATAAATTTTAGTTTCACTTAAACACAGATTAGTTAATGATGTTTATTGAAAATCCTTTGAGACAATATGGCTGCGAACATAAAAAAAATTAACGCTGAATCACAAGAAACTTTTTAGCTATACGACAATTTTCAATCTCACACAATACAGCACTATACTCGATGTGTAGAACACTAAAGCTCTTCCTTTTTTCTTTGATCATTAATTTTTTTACGGGTTCTTTTCCAGAAGTTTTAGAAGTAAACGGCGCAAGTTTCTACTTCAAATTTTCTCTTTATAATTTCACTTCTCTATTCATAAAAGCTCCTGACTAAGAGTTTCTTGTCAACGAGATAAAAAAAAACCCAGTCTTTCTTTTAATTTAAAAAAGGACTATTTCCAATTGGTCCCTTCTCTCTTGTCACTTTTTACTAACAATCATAAGGATACTCTTATACTCTTTTTGCCAACAACCTTTGTAGAGAGGGAGAACAAAGTAGAGTTTAAACTTTTCATGACCTTTATCAATAAACTTTTATTGTATTTCTCTCCGAAAAAATTTACTTAAGAATTTGGTTTTCATCAATATATATAAATATATATATTTATCTATATATTATAATGTATATATATATATATATATATAGATATATACATATATGTATACTATATGTATTTTACCAATTTTGAAACGAGAAATATAATTGATTATTTTGGAAAAGTTTTAAGTAGATTTTTGTGCTACTATAAATAACAATAAAAGTATTGAAATTATTAAAATAATTATAACTATTAGAAACCACCCAAAATTACACATTAGAAGGGATTTTTATATTTTTCTTGTACATAGTAGCATTTTTATTTCTTTGTTTTCCAATTTTCCTTTTTATTTTTTCCTTCATTCACTTTCGAATTCAATTTTTTTTTCTTGTTTTTTCTGTTTTAATTTGAAAATAATACTACTTTTTTATGCAAAGATTTTAGCAATTCAACTTTAGTACCAATTGACGAATATTCCGAAATAGAAAAGGATTTTTTCATATAAAACAGTTGCAATCGATAAATTTAAAGAAAAAAAAAAAGCGTAAGTACTCTCGAAATGAACCCAGCGAGGGTTAACTACGTATTAAAAGTTAACATCGAAGATTGTACGAGTATTGGCATAGCGGTTTAGAAAACTTTGACTGCTTTGCAAAGGATTCGGCGCATAGCAAAACTTATCGATGTACTCGAACAGTGGTGGCAATGAAATTTGGCAATAAAGAAAAAACTGTCGAAGCTTTTATAACATCGCACATTCCACATTTGCATATCAACCTTCTTAAAAATGTTAATAATTGCACATATGGGCATACATACATACTCGCATGTATTTAACTATCAATCAAATTTTAGTGTTGCTTCCAGTTTTAAGTACAATTAAAAATTATCAGTATTTCGTCAACCTCTTTTTTTTTTTGATTTATTTAAAAGTATTGTTTTATGACAATTTCGAATAATAAAATTTAAAAAGATAAATTTATTTCAGTTTTCATTTATTAATCATAGAAAAAAGAATGTAAAGCGTATAGTTTAGGAATTTATTTAATTCATGAACTACTCGTAGCTTACAGATTGCGAGTATATAACAATAAATATAAAAATGTATAATAACTAGAATGAATACAAAAAACAAAAAATTAGACTATAATATAAGAAATAATTACTATAGCTAAATAGCTAAATTAGTTTGCAAGCAATCTGAATAAAATGCCTTTGAAGCACTCTCTCGAAATGTGAAAATCTATATGTCTATTAATTTCATTGAACGATTTCAGCGATCTAGAAATCGGCTCATTCTGACCAAAGTTTGTTCTATGCCTCATTTGGGAAAATATGTGGCGATCCCTTAATACCCTCTCCGGAGCATAAACTGGCACCATAGATAAAAGTGTAGGACACTTAATACGGGAACACAGAACGTCTCTCACAAACATGATGTCATGTGCACTGAGTGTCATTATACTTAATAACTGACATCTAGCTTTATAAGAAGTCTCAAAATCCCAACGCATAATAAAGAACACATTTTGTAAAGCGCCTACACCGCCTACATTTTGTAATACACCGATAATTTGTTAAGGTCCATCTGGACATTTGTGGAAACATCAAGACTTTTAATTTTTAAAAATATTTTGAGATCATCCGCATACATTATACAGTGGCAAAATTTTAACTGTTGAAGAATATCATCAACAAAGATAATGAAAAGAAGCGGTCCTAGAGGATTTCCTTGTGGAACTCCAGAAGTGCAGGAGAATAACTGAATAATCCAGACAGACTTTCTGGAACCTACCAATTAAAAATGATGAAATCCACTTCAGCATTGCTGAGTGAAAACCAAATTGTTCTTGCTTTTTTATCAGCATCACATGGTTCACTGAATTAAAAGCCTTGCTAAAGTCCGTGTAGACTGTATCGACCTGACATCCACTTTCAACAGCATTAATTACAAAATATGTAAAATGAGCCGGATTAGATGTTGTCGAATGTCCCGAACCAAAACCATGTTGAAATTCTGAGATATACTCTTTAATGTGAAATTCTAATTTATTTTTCACGATGCATTCAAAAAGCTTTGGTATAGCAGAAAGTTTGCTTATACCTCTATAGTTTTCAACATCTTTCTTGGATTTAAATATATGCACCAAAAACGAGATCTTCCAATCATAGAGGAATAAACCCGACGCTAGCAATAAATTGAATATCTTAAGTAAAGGTTTGCAGATAGAACTGAAACAGTTTTTTAATACTAGTGCAGAAATACCATCAGCACCAGTTAGCATTTTATCGTCTTCAGACAAAGACGAATTTACATCACCAATATTAAAATCACCAAGAGCACATAAGATATTTGTTTCAGAAAAATAATGGCTGACAAATTTAAAATTCTCTACTATATATACTTAATAGTTGTATTATACTGGCATACGCCGTTATAGGACTCACAACCCTATATATGTTCAAATTGGCCGATAGCTACAATCCTCAGTTGTTTCGAGAGACAAATCTTTCGAAAAATATTCGGTCTCCTTTGCGTCGACGAGCTTTGATGGAAAAGATTCAACGATGAACTATAAGAGATGTACAGCGACATCGACCTAGTGAGAAAACCGTGCATCGGACGCCTGAGAGGTCTAGAAACATGTCGAGCGAATCCTCGAATCTAACCTGGAGGGACAACGCAGTAGAGGGAGACCTCACCTTAGATGGCGCGTAGAAGTAGAAGAGGACCTGGAACTGGAGGCAGTTAGCTAAAGACCAGACTAACTGGAGAGGCTTGTTAGTTAAGGCCCAGTTTCACCAGGAACTGTAGCGCCACCTAAGTAAGTAAGTCAGCATGGCTTAGATAGTTACAAAAATTATCAAAATAAGCTTTTTAGACATTGCACAATACTTTTTGAAAATTAATTTTCGCGTCTCCGCATTCATTAACAGTTAAAATTTTTGTAATTCATTTACGGACACAATTTTGGCACCTGCAAAGCTGCGATAGCAATCATGCAGAAGTTAAGTCCATTAATGCTTTCAAGTTTTACTGCAGTAAATTTACAACAATTTTTTTACATTTATGAATTCCATATTTTGCAATTTCGTTGTTCCCCGTTAGCAAGACTTTTATCATACCTTTCCTGTCGTACAGCAAAGAAAGTGGAACGAAGACCTACACAGGTCGTTCAAAAAGTTTCGAAATTGATTTTTTTTGTTTTAAAGAAAAACCGATCTAAGACAGAACTTTATACTTAAATTCCTTCAAATTCTTGACCATTCGTAGAACCTCTGGAAAGCCGTCAAGAAATTTTCTCCGGAATGCTTTGCAGCATCCTCGTTACATTTCGTCCAATAGCCTCCAAGTCATCAAAAAGCTCTTCTATTATGACATTTTAGGGAAAGAACGATGTCGGCCGGTGTCAGATGCGACAAGTATGGTGAAACACACAGAAACTAATTTGTTTATCAAAAACTGGATTCAAAGTAACGACGAATGCGCAGTATCATTATTGTGAATTAAGAATCAAGCCGCCGTGTTTCTTTCACTAATGTCCACTTGCTCAGAGAACAGTTTAACCGTGGCTCGTGGATTAGAAGACAGATGGAGCCGCTCACTTTCAACATTCTCGTCCGTAATGGTATGGCAGTACCGCTCTGCCGTGAATACTTGTAATATTCAAATATATTGCTTTGGCTAAAAACAATCATCACTATACGCATTTTCGAACGTTTGAAACCCTTCCGTGGCGGCTTTATCCAATTCAAAGCAACATTAAATGGCATTTCCGTTGTAAAAGAATGTGAAAAAACAAACACACACATTTCACATTTTTGGCTGCTAAATCAAGTTATCACGCATTGAAATGTTTACAGTGGCTAAAGAAAGAATGAAAAAAACATCGGCATTTGCATTTTATATAAATTTTTTTGAATAAACTGTGTATACTGGCTGTAAAGCAACATGGATCTGCTCAAGAAGCTTTACTTACAGCGAATAAAATGGATAGATAACAAAGAACTCGTGTATAACTGGAGATAGCTAATAAGGAATATTTATTTTAGATACGTTATTTTATTAACTATGCTGCTATTTTCTACTCCAAGAACAAAAGTAAGTTGGTTGGCCCATACCATACCTTGTTACTTGAAGCACATTATAAAAAAAAAGGCATAAAAAAATCTCTTTTACAATATTATACAAATTTATTATTACATATTATTATTAAAATATTATACAAAAAATACACATACTCGTAAGAACAATGGGATTTCCACATGTTCAAATCAGGTATATACTTACTCGATTACTACTACAAAATACTCACCTTTCGAAGTTATAAAATATTGATCATGTTGATATTGAGAATATCTGCTAGAGCGCAAGACATATAGTAATATCACCCGAACTATTGTACAAATGACTTCCGATATCGTCCTGTGATTATAGTGCGATTCAAAACAGATGGCCAACTTCCACTTGCGCAGAGATGGTAAAAATATGGAAATGCATGGGTGTGAACGTCCTCTTCCATTTTTTTTCTCTTTTGTTGTTGTAAAGTTGCCTTTTTTTAAATTTGAATTTTTATGAGAGAAAATTTAAGAAACTTGCGCACTATGACACAAAGTGGTGTCCCCTTATCTGGAACTTGGTGATTAACCTGCAAGCGAAGGGTTCCAGGGTGATCGCTTATTAACATCATATTGCTATTACCGCCTTAGGAAAGACTCTTTACATTAAAAAAAAAAACCCTGCAATTTGCACTTAGTAAGTAATCTAATTAGATGAGATGACTGTATTGGATTGGGTTAAATATTCAAAAAATTAAACTTGAACTTTTCTTTATGAAACACAAAATTCCATACATTGTTCCTGCGTTCGCTAATGGTACAACCTTAACATTTTCAGATTCTTGTCCTATTTTAGACAGAAAGCTGAGCTGGAAACCGCACATATGTTACAAGTAATAGTTAAAAAATCAAAGAAGAGTACTTAGTTCTCTAAATGAGACCCATTAGAAATAAATGGTTTTTACGAGTACTATTCTGCACAACTTCTTGACTGGCTTTATGTACATGCATCTCGGTCATAAGACCGATCATTTCTATGGGGGTAGTTGCCTGTTGGATTCCCTGGATAAACCAATAAATCGTGATAAGTCAATCAAAGTTTACTTTTTTAGCAGACGAATGGCTGCGAGCGTAGCTGCAACCTCAACATACCCCAATTACAGTTCAACAAAAACTTCCATGTTATCATTCCTTCAAAATTAAAGGACAGATCCATCCACTTCTGCACCGACGAAAAGACCAATGACGGGGTAGGTGATGTGTTTTCTTAAGCTAAATCTAGCCTTTCCTTCCGTTCTTCTGATTGCTGGAGATAAGTGGTCTTATCCTGGCTAAAGAAAAATATAAGATCAATCAAATTCTTGGAATCGGTCTCAATAAGCATTAAAGTTGCCGTAAACTACCATAATACTGGCGGAGCTATTCCACGTTCATTTTTATACCGAGGCATAGAGATTTTCCAGGGAATTATAATTAATAATACCGATCGCTACATGATATACTCATGTAAACTGGATGCCATTGAAAGATCAAATTTTAGGTGGACGAGTAATTCAACTTGTCTATGAATAAACAGATTTGGTCAAATACACTATTTCTGAGGCACTGTTTCTGGGGCAAACGTCCAACAAGGCATGATGTTTATTCAAACAATTTATGGTAAAACAGTATGGATGAGGAGCAGGCAGAAGGAAACTATTCTCCGTATTCTCTGCACTACTCTCTTCTAGAAAAAAAAAAACTCTGGAAGCGATTTGACTGGAAAAAAAAATTCGGCGCGATCCAACTAGTGCAATATCGGAAGACACGAGACCATGGTTTGAGACGGGAGTTTGAGGATTTGGCTCTTGAGCAGCTGAATTTTTCTGACGAGGCGCATTTTCATCTCGTCCGCTATGTTCCCGCATCTAGGGATCGGAAAACCCGCATGTGATTGTCGAAAAGTCAATACATCCGCAGAGAGTGTCATCATTGGCCAGTTTTATTTCGAAAAAGCAGCTGAAAACGCCATTTCGGTAAATGGTGAGCGCTACAGAG
Source organism: Volucella bombylans (assembly GCA_949129095.1). Taxonomy (NCBI): domain Eukaryota; kingdom Metazoa; phylum Arthropoda; class Insecta; order Diptera; family Syrphidae; genus Volucella; species Volucella bombylans. Next base: position 63,037,666 of record OX422144.1, on the reverse strand, counting down.
CTATTCGTGAGATAGAGCCAGGAACAATCAACAAGTCTTGGAAAATTGGGCTGACAGAATGCGCTTTTACGTAGCCAGCCGAGGCGGCCACATGAATGAATGACGGCACTCAATTACTTTTTTATGGGGCTATGTAAAATCGTTGGTGGACGCTGATAAACAATAAACTATTCTGGCCTTGGAAGCTATTATTCAGTATATTGTTGATAAGATAGAGCCCCAAATGTTCGAAAGAGGGACCAACAATTGCACCGACAGGATGCACTTCATCAAAAACGAGGGAGTCATATACTTAAAGTGTTCAAAACATAATGTCATGTTATTGTTAAACAAAATAGTTTTCTAGATTTTTTTCTACATTTTAGATTTAAACACTGCCCCACCTATTATGCTTTATTCGGAGTTCGAAGTGATGCAACGTGTAGAGAAAAAACTAATGTCAGGTCACTATGAATAGCCATTTAATCGAATATTGCCTAACGAAATACAATATAGTATTACGATCGTCTTAGAAAATTCACTTATTCCAGACTACTGTTGTTCTTTTTTCCAGACTCTAGTTAAATAAAGATGTAATGAGATGTAATAAATCTTAGCGTCCGAACATTTCAACAGCAAAACTTCAAAAACAACAATTATTTTGTTGTATACTAAGTTATAATTTTTGGTTAGTTTATGGCAGTACTTATAGTACCATTATACCATTGCAGTAAATCGGAAAGTATAATTGTTTTTAGGGCTTAAATTAAATCCTATAACAACATGACGTTAGACTTAATCTTTTAATGGGTGGACGATTTACATTTTTTTAAAATGTACCACGAACTTGTTGTTATTGTATTTTTTAATAATAATCATTAATATTCGTAATACATCGACTACTCAAAAGCTTTATTACTGTGAAATCCTCTCTTTTATATGTAAGAATATTACCGCTACTGTCAAGGTCTTTAAAAAAAATAAAAAATAAACGAAAAAGGAAATCCCACTCTTTTTCCGAATGCGCCTGTCCGCTATTAAAAGTTTGACGTAAGGAAATGTATTGATTTTTAAAACAGAACTTCTTTTTCCAAACATTTCTAATACCCTTTAGTGTTCTTAGTTTCTGAATTATTTTTTCCATTTTATTAAAAGTGTGAAAGGACAACAAAACAAAATACGTACAAAAATATCTAAATGTGTTGAAGGCTTTTTGATAGATAAAAGCTTACCCCTTGAGCTTAGTATCAATATTAAAACCAAAATGCTTGTAAACCGACCAATATACGAATATGTACGAGTACAATGGGAGGATATTAAATGGGTGAAAAGTAACCCCAACGATTTGTTACGCATCTTGCCATGACTAACAAATAATGTTGTCAGTCACTGTAAAAACGTGCGGTCAATCGGTTAGTCATGTGTATCATTTGATGTTTGCTTTACTTGTTTTGCCATATGGCAAAAATTAAATATCATATATGTGTGTAGGTATATACTGTACTCATTAAAGTGCATAATAATAATAACTTTTAAATGTTTGGACTTGCGCAAGTTGTCTATGAATAGTATAAGATGAAACTCATCAGCACAAAGTATTATTGTTTGTATACGTCGAATAGTTTTTGAACTTAGGGATAACTTTGATTACAAAACTGTATATTTATCTAGCCGAATTATGGCCTTTTTTCGGGGGCTTATTCTTGAATCTTATTTACTACTTGAGATTGAAAAAATAAAAGAGTTCAAAAAATAATTCAAAAGCAGCATAAACAATTCATTTCTTATATTTTTATATTCTTATATAGAAATAACAAGAAAAGCTTTAATCTCCAACGATTATGACTCACTTTTCGAAATTTCATAGATTTTTTCCTCTTTGGATACTCTCCGTTTCGGATATCGACATTCATCATTTTTAGTGTCTACTGTTAGGTACAATACATATGTCATCGAAAATTGAGCACTCTTTAAGATTTGATATCCAAGTCAGACTTCATCTTTCAATATGTTTTCGTTCGTCTCTTCTATTATCAAGGATAATTTGAAACAAATTGTGATGGTGCTTTTGAAAGAGATAGAGAACTCTTTTTTGTATATTATAACGATAGGAATCGATAGAATGCTTCATGACATTATTATGTTTTGAATAGGAGTTCAAGCATATGGCTTCCTCGTTTGTTTTTGGCCTAAATTCATATAACATTTTTGGGCGTTTTGGGGCTCTATCTCTCCAACAAGGTGTTGAATATAAGCCTCCAAGGCCTGAATAGTTTGTGATTTATCAGTATACACCAACAATTTTACATAACTCCAAAAGAAGAAATTAAGTAAGGACAATCTCGGTGGACTTTATGATACAAAGATACAAAGATTGGAATAGATAGATAAATCTGGACGGTATAAAATGAAGCTCAAATTCAGTAGCTCTCCTCCGATTTTAAATGAAAATGGCTAAGCGATCCTTGTCCGACACCATTCTGAATCTCTGTTTCATCTGATTCACTGCCTTGTTTTTGATTTTTTGTCCCCGCTACATATACTCAAACTCCTTCCTTATCTTACCCGAGGGGCGAAAGCAAATATCCTGGACTACATAACACCGAAGAAGTACTGTCAATAAATTTAACGTCTATCAACAACAATCGTCTAATCTGCCAAGAGCTTCTCAGCTTCCTATGCTTCTGTCATCAGTGACATTGACAGCTATTTATCAGAGATACATTTGATGTACAAAAACTCACTTGCTTTTCACAGCAAAACCCCTGTTTTATTAAAGAGAGATGAAAGCTGATTGCGAACTCTACAGGTAAAGTTGACGGTATGTCAGAAAGCAAACAATAATAAATTCAAAAGTCTGAGCTAAAAGATAAGGAGGTCAGTTTAAAAATTCATGAAGGATTACTTCTGAAAACTGCAGCGATATTTGAATAGCAATATCTAAATTAAGGAATAATAATACGAGTATATGGCAAACTGCCTCATTGACCAATTATTTTATGCAGGAGTAAACCCTTACTCATGCAGGCTAAAACGGCAAGGGCTTGTCCGGCCAGTACTGATAGTAGCACTACATGCTGGAGGGATTACCAAATACAATTCGACATCATCGCCGAAGCCAACGAGTGGACGTCGCTCGAAAAATCTCGAACACTAGCAACTTTACTTCGAGGAGAAAGCGTAGATGTCCTTTCAAACTTGGATGCTAACGATCGTACTAATTACGACAAGCTGGCTTCTGTCCTAAGCCTTAGGTTTGTAACATAAGTCAAGATAAACACGTGTCTCATGCAACTTTTCGTTCTAGGCGGCAGCGGGGACAGGAAGACCTTGGTGCATTTGCAAGTGATATACAGCGACTAACAGGAATGTGTTTAGTGATTGCCCATCGAGTGCACAAGAACGGATTGCCATAATGCAGTTTCTTGACGGAATTAACGATCGCAGCATTCAGGAAAATGTACGACTTTCGGATCCACAAACGTTTGCCGAAGCAGTATCGAGAGCCATCACAGTAGAAGCTGCTCGTTTGGCAACTCAGACAATCTGCCAGACTCGGTCAATCGAAATTACTAACGAGCACATACAGTCTGCTGAACAAAAGTAGAAATCGAGGTAACGATCAGACGGCAACCGTGTCGGGAAACGACCTACAGTCAGCGACCAGGGGTCAGCGCTGACTACATCTATTCGGCCCCCAATTTTCAACATCTACTCTAAAAAATTGAACAGTGGCTTCACGGTTCCCATGTTCATCGGCAGCGTGTCTTGCAGGATGTTAGTGAATACCGGATCGTCGGAAACTTTGGTGAGTCGATCAATTATTCCTCCCAATACCCATCTTATCTATGGAAACGTAAGCCTGCAAACGTTATGTGGTAATTCACTTCAAAGTTCTCATTATTGGCGTACGCAAATCACACTTGGTAAATGTAAACGTCGCGTAGAGTTACTAGTGGTCGATTTCTCACTTCCCATTGGTTGCGATACTAGGTGTTGATGTACTTCAAGTTACAAAAGGAACGTTGGACTTTTCGTCTGGTCAAATGGTAATCGGCAAAACTCAAATTTCATTAACCTGCGAGGACAAGGCGAGGTATTTGGCCAGGGAAACATCTTTGGTGAAGTCTGAACGAGTAGCGTGTTTGCGAGCTGTTGATGAATTTACTATCCCACCCCAAACAGAAGCAATGGTTTCGACTTCTTTACCCACCATAAACATTCCAGAAGGTGTGGTCTCACCAATAGGACATGTACTTCCAAAAGGATTGCTTGTTGGTAAATCCTTCAGTAGAAACTGTGATTCGTTAGAGTTGCCAATTTAGCAGATTATCCGGTGGTTTTACCTGACGACACACCAGTGGCGCTTTTTGAAGAAGCTGAATGTTTAAACAATGTCTGACCAAACCAGACAACACTATCGGAATCCTTATCCGATCTGCTGGTACGCTCAATCGAACATCTCGAGCCAATGCAACGGTTAGCCGTTAAGGATATGCTGTGGGAATTTAAAAATGTTAATTAATTTGCGTTCTGTTTTCAGCCGTCTGAGAGACTCCGTTCTAAAGCTAAACTCGGCGAAATGCAATTTGTTTTGCAAAGAAGTCAGATTTTTAGGATTCGTGGTAAGCAGTAAGGGCGTTTCGCCGGACCCAGCGAAAATCGACGTGGTAAGCAGCTGGCCAACCGCAGAAAGATTGACAAACTTACGCAGCTTCGTGGGCCTGTGCACTTATTACCGCCAATTTGTGCCCCAGTTTGCTTTATTGGCTTGACTTCTCCATCAACTTAACGAGAAAAATGTGATCTTCAAATGGACAGATCAGACCCAGAAAGCGTTTAAAGAACTTAAGGATGCCTTAACATATTTCAGCCTATATTTCAGATCATGCTGCTTTAAACTGGCTACTCTCTTTCAAAAACCTAGAGGGTCAACTCACTCGGTGGACAAAGTGAGGCAGGAGACATTACATCGGTGTTCGAGCCTGTCAATTGATTACTGGTATCAGTATCGTCAATAAGTTTTATCGCACGGTTTTGAATCCTACCTAGCAGGTGCAGAGATGTTTTAGGAGCACCTGACCAGATGTGGGCATTGTACTCCAATTTTGGGCGGATGAATACCTTATATATTGAGGTCAGATCAGAGAATCTCGAAACCAAACACACCTGAGTTTCAAACCACTACAAAACAATTTTCCTTTCTCTTCCTTCTACCTTTCCGCCCGCGCCCTGACAACAGTAAAAGGGTATCTAACCCCTTAGGCGCGCGTAAATTATATAAAAAAAAAAAAAAAGAGGGGGTAAAATATTTCTTACATCGCTTAAGGAAACCTAGACATTTCGCAGCGTTTTTGGCGATATCAAATATGTGGTCATTCCAACGTAAGTTGTCATTGACACACATACCGAGAATGGAAAGTTTTTCGGTTTCGACGATGCAAGTGCCATTCATGGATAACGGATGGGTGTTTAAATTTCGCTTTAACGACAGCAGACAGCATTGTGTTTTGGATGCATTAAATTCCACTCTGTTGATAGTTACCCAATTGGTTATGCTGTTGATATCGGATTTAATGAGCTTAGCATACGCCGCCGTTCTCGCTCTATAGCCGAAGAGCAGGGCCGTGAGTCCGGAAACGAATATGAAAAGCAGAGAGAACTGTCATCAGCAAAGGAATATATTGGATTAGAAGTAGCAGGCAAGAGATCATTAATGAAAATTAAAAAGAGTGTCGGAGACAGAACGGAACCCTGGGGCACACCAGCATTTATTTTATGAAACTTGAAACTTGAAACAATCCAACACAACTTGAATTGAACGTTCTGAAAGGTTGTTTCTAATCCATTCAAGAACAGAGTCGTTGATCATAAATGCACGCATTTTCGAGAAAAGAGCCTGATCTCAAACTCTGTCAAATGCCTTGGAAATATCAAGTGCAACTATCTTGCTTTCGCCAGATCGATGTACGTTTTGGTTCCACTTTTCGGTGAGACGTGCCATCATATCACCAAAGCATCCGTGATGAGAGTGATGAGCTGGCCGCAAAGTGTGCAGCAAGCAGATTGGCCTTATCCAAAGAGCTGACAGCTGGAATGTCATTGTAAATGAGCGTTGGGATGGAGGATGATTACTGCCTTTGGGACATTGCGAATTTTTTGCGTCAGTTTTTGGTCGTATAGGAATTTCACACGCTTATGAAAGGCGTTGCAGTCATTTCTGGCTCGTATGAACTTTTTTCGGTTTTCCTCTGAAAAAAACATTTCTCTAACCCTGACGGCCTCTTTACAGCTCGAATCGTAACATGCCTTTTCTTTTGGTTTGATACTCTTCATCCGATGAGGAATAAAGGATCTCATTCCAAAGAGAATGGTGTCTGTAATCATATCAGCAGCGGCATCCATGTCGTTATCGAGGAAGCATAACGACCAGTTAAAATTCCTAAAGAAGCTGTTAAGACCGCTCCAGTTGCCTTTCTCGTATTGCCACACGGTTCTTTTAGGAATTTTTTCTCTAACTGTGTGGTCGTCCTTCGGGTGTTGTCTGTCCAGAATGTCAAAGCCACCCAGAATTGTGTATATTGAAATAGCCCGTAAAAACGATTTCAGTATGAGGATTATCCCTGTATCCTCACAATTCTTTGAATGGAGTCAGACAGCGCAACAAACTCGTTAAAAGTTGAATTGCTGTCCAGTTTGGGGCTTCTATAAATAAAGCAGTAGTGGATAATTTGCTTACGGAGATGGAATTTTAACCACATGAAGTTGAATTCCGGATTGGAACATGGATCACATTGGTAAGCTACATCACTACACACATAAATGGCGAGACCGCGGTGAAAGAAGAATAATGGCACTAGTTCGTAGCCAGATAGCTTCAGATCAGAGTGATCTGAGAGGTGTGGGCGGGGATCTACCTGTGTTTCATGAAGTGCCAAAACAGCTGGTCTGTACTTACAGACGTGAAGGTACGCAGAAAATTGATTACTTTTTAGCCCGCGTATATTGGCTACGTCTACCCTGAATTCCCTAGTCATAATCACAGACAAACACAGCAAACACAAACACCGACGATACTAAGCAAGGCTGCGAAGTGAAAATTCTGACATTGATTTACCGGATCAAATTGTTGTAGGTGTTATGCCCTTACAACAATATGAAACCGTGCACCAACAAAATTTACACTCACAACCCGCTATCCATTAGTTGTTACATACACTCAGCCACTGCTCGTACCGTATGGTAAATACAGTAATGGCAGTGATTGAGTGCAAGTAACAGTACTTCGACCAGGTGCGGGAGAGGTGGGATACCCGCACTGTGTAATATTTTTTTTTTTTTTGTCACTGCACTGCACTTTTTTTTTGCACACGATGATTGCACTGGTTGACTTGTGCACTCGTCGGTGGTCGACTCGGTACTTAATATAAATATGCTCAGTCGTTTCGAGAGAAAAATCCTTCGAACAATTTTCGGTCCCGTTTGCATTAACAGGCTTTGGGGATGAAGATTCAACGACGAACTATAAAAGCAGCACAGCGACATCGACCTAGTGAGAAAACTGTGCATCAGTCACCTGAGATGGCTAGAACATGTAGAGTGAGTGGACACCAATGGAGGGATAGTGGAGTAGACCTCACCTTAGATGGCGCTTACAAGTAGAAGAGGACCTCAACCGACTTGGACTTTGCAACTGGAGGCTAAAGACCGGACTAACTGGGGAGGCTTGTTAGTTGAGGGACACATTCACTCCGAACTCTAGCTCCACCTAAGTAAGTAAGCATGCAGGGTTGGCATATGGTGACAAATGTCATCTATAAATTAGGAAAATTTACCATGAAACGCTACACAATTAAAGATAAACTGAAAATTGTTAAATTTTATCACGAAAATCCACATTCAATCACGGCAACGATGCGAAAAATTCGTGCCAATTTTGCATGTAATCCGAGATGTGTGTACGCAAGATAATCAAAAAATTCCAAGAGACGGACTCAGTTTAAGATTGAAAGATTGAAAACGTGTTCGCGCCGGACGTTCAATGGAAAATACCGCCGCAACAGAGGAAAGTGTCGAAAACACTCCATTCGTCACCGTTCTCAGGAGCTTAACCTCCCCACAGCCAGCAGACGAAATATTTGGCTTTCCATGCGTACAAGGTCCAATTAATGCAAGAACTGAAGCCGGTCGACCATCAGCACCACCGTACGTTCTCGGATTGTGTCCTGGACATTGATTTTTGCAAGAAAATCATTTTTTTTTTCGGATGAGGCCCATTTCCACATTGGCGGCTACGTTAATAAGTTGAATTGCAGCATCCGAAAATCCACGAGTGATTCAAAAGATGCCAATGAACCTAGAACGAGTAACTTCACGCAGCGGTTTTTCGAAAATGAGGCCGGAAAAGCCATTGTGGTCAATGGAGCGCGCTACTAAGCCATGATAAAATTTTTTTTGAGGTTTTAGGGATATCTCAATAGATGTTCGTTTTATTCTGAAAGATAAATCCTACTCCTTTTGTTGAAATACTCTTTACATAGGTTGATATTATATGAGGTCATTTAGAGCAGATAAAGGCAATCCAAATCCAAATTCCAAATTTCAATGCTTAAAGAGGCTAACCTGCGTTGTGTTGCTTAAATTCATCTGTTAATAACCCAGGTTAAGGAAATTTTATAAACTATCGTAATTTTAACGAAAAAGTAATGTGTCATAATAAAGTGATAAGAAGGGGGATCCAATAAGTTTTTGGGGTTCGAAAAGATGCTTTCGAAACCAAGACATCTTGAGACTCAATCTTTTCCTTTTATTTCCAATTATATAAACTATTCCAAATCTGAGAAGATATTAGAGACAAATAAATTAATATATGTGTGTAAGTTTATATTTTGTGATTTACAGTTTTATACTTACGAATTACGTACTGGTTAGGAGAAAAAAAGGTTTGCTGTAAAATAACATAGGGTCTGAACGATCTGAACGAGTTTGGCTAAACAAGCAATATTGCCAATTGAACATAAGTTGGATATTTCACTTAATAGACGAGTCGGTAACTTCACACCTCTGTTGTTATCGCCTATTACCTACAGAAGCTTTAAAAGCACTGACTGACTGATCTTCAGACTAGATCTTCAGAGTATTATTTCCTGACTAGACATACTCTCAGACAGGAACATTTCGAATGCAGAAATAGACACATTCATCGGCGAAATTAATTCAGCGCTGACAAGAAGTGTCCATTCTTATTCGGTGATATGCCAACCCAAGCAATCTAAGTACAGCAACATCTCTCCTCTTACAATTAAAACTAATTAAAATACTTAAAGAATATATCATAGGCATCATAAATGAGAGAATAAACTTATAGTGGATATCAATTCCGATTTCAAGTCAAAACTACAGAAAATAAGACCTTCTCCTAAAGTTTTTAAAGAGATCGACAGAATAACTGGACGAAATTTTTTTGGTACGGACCTATTAAAGGACATACTGACGCATAATAGCGTGGACCTAGTGGATACTGAGACTAAGCTCAATACATTTAAAGATTTTTATTCCTTTGTCTACCTGGAAAAAATACATAATTTCGATAATAATCTGACTGACAAATCAAAATGATATCCCCATAATCACGTTTTCGCCATCTCATCTTTCGGTCAACCCTAATACACCACCTTTTACCATCTCTTACAGCTTTTAAGGGCCAGTCTTAACAACAAGCATTCTTCAGGCATAGACGAGATATCTAATTTCATATTACGGAAATGCAGTCATACGCTCGATTCAATATTGTCCTCTGTATCAATAACGGATATTTTCCTAAAATTTGGAAAAAAGCCAAACTTTTGCTAAGGAAATCAAATCCTTGCTCTCAAATATAGGAAAATTATATGTTAGCTGAACACGTTAACATTTTCTGTGAGGATGCAAATGTGATTCCAAAAACGCAGTTCGGATTTAGGAAAGAGCACTCGAGAGAACATGCGCAACTCCCGTTATGCAACAAGATCATCCAAAACTTAAGAAATAAGAAGTGTAGAAGTGGTTTGGATATTGACCTTGAGAAAGACTTCGATTCCCATTGGCATAAAGGCGTGATTTTTAAACTCATAATATTAAACTTTCCCACATGGCTCATTCGATTATTTTATAACTACCTACAAAACCGTTTTTCCATAATTATACAGTTTGAGTACTCAGAACCATTCCCGGTGTTGTCAGGTATTCCGCAAGGGTCCATTCTAGGCCCGATTCTGTTTATCATATTTCTTTATGATTTTCCAAACGAAAGTGCTTTGAATGCGGAATGAGAATTTGATGAAATTTTCTTTGCAGACTAGCTAGCGATGTGAAGCATCAAAATGCTCTTAATTAAATCAAGGAAAAGCTTCCTTTGCTGTTAGGTTACTTTAAAAAGTGGGGGCTCAGAATAAACACAGAGAAATGTGATATAACTTGTTTTAGCAATTCTAGTGGAAACTGTGAAAGAAAGCAGAACGTTGAGTTTACAAATCGTTAACCATTCCATTCCCCTGCGGTCTGAGTTGAAATACTTATGTGTATACTTCAACAACAGGTTTCTTTTTAACAAACATGCTAGAAAGACATTTTTAAAAGCTAAAGCTGTTACCGCTTCGCTAAAGCCTTTATTACAGTCAAAAGCATTTCCCTCAAACACAAAGTTACTGGTATACAAAACGCTTATAAGACCTATATTAGCATACGGATTCTGTGCATGGTTTACTATCTCTCCTACAGTAGCAAAACAAATAGAGCAATTTGAGAGAAGAATACTTAGATTATGTTGTGGAAAGTATAGAAGACCAGATAAAAAATGGTATCCAAATAAACTTCTGTATGACACATGCCAAGTAACACCTCTTATGGTATACCCCTTACCTTAAGAAAACTTGAACGCATAGCCTTCCATCTAAATACAATGATTAAATCTTTGCTGGACTCAAACAAATGTGAGGTACGGCAATTACAATCATTCACCATTTAATCTCCTTAATTAAACAACAAGATGTTGGTAGAAGCTTTATGTTACCTTTTTATGTAAAAAGCATGTCGGTATGATTTGAGAAGATAACATAATTGTCCTTAAAAACATAAAAATATGCTCGCATACTTGTACTCACACTATACATATGGTATGTGTATGTACAATGTACATATATTCTATATTGTGTAGGGCTTTAATTTTAAAGTAATAATTAGTTTTTGATTATATCAGCGTTTATACATTATTCATTAAGCAGATTAATTTGAAATTTGTACTAGGGTGTAGAGAGATATATATTTTTATATATCGTATTAAATAATATTTAAATGCACTTGGCACTAGTGTCTTTTGTTTTTTTTTTTCGGTTTATTTTTGTTTAAATGTATCTTTTTATCTAGTTATTAAAGTATGCCGGGAGCAAGCATACAGGAGATAAATCATTATTATTAATGATGCATGTACATAAATATATTGATTGAAAAGCTTACGAAGCTATATTCCTAAGCGCTATTTAGCCAGGCATATACTCTACAATTCGGCTGCAATTGATTGTTTTAAGTCTCAATAAAGATAATTGTAATTGTCACTTAATAGACAATTTTGAAGGTGCCAGGTAGAGTCAATTTTTTAAATTGTTTTTATCAGACATCAGGTCAATGAAGAAAATGGTAGCCATTGGACTCACAGAAGCCGTAAAGAGGTTTTGTACTGCGCCTGAAACATTTTTATTTCAAATTGATTAAAGGGCGAACAAAAAGATAACGTATAAGCAAAAATATTGTTGCTTAACAAAAACTAAATTTCAAAAAATGTTCATAAAAAATATGAATATAAATAGAACTTTCGCTAACCGAAACTGCATAATTTTTAATTTAAATATGTTAACTTGTTGCAAACGAATAGTCCATAGGCAGTAAAAATACCCGTATTGTTGCAAATGAGAAGGAAAAAAGATAATTTCGGATATAATGATAATTCCCGAGAGCTCTAAACTGTTTTGTACTTTGTGATATGCAAATTGGACTCCGACGGAAAAGTAAAATGTATGTATTTCAATGTTCTACAAGACCTCCTTCTGGAAGGGGTTTCACTTTCTTTAGTAAATTACGGCGCAATCTAAATGGTATGCCCCGCTTTTTAATATGCATCACTGTTTTGGATGACGCAGGAGAAATATAAACGGCAAACTACAGGGATGTATCAAACATCACGCGGCAGCCTACAGATCGAGAGGTACAAGGCAGTTCATCGAAGGGTAACATATATCCAAGTTACAGGCGAGAAAAAATGGCGGAGAAAAATCCAAATATCAGCAAATTCTTAGACCCACTGAACTTGTGAGCAAAAATATCGCATCCAAGAGGATAGTATCAAGTACATACTAATGTAATATTCAGTTCATGAGAGAAATATTAAATCTTGAAATATAATAGTTGGAGTTCCGGATGATATATAATAAATATTAATATGAGTAACTGTGTTAGTCAAATCATTACGATCATTAAGGTAGGAGCTTCAGAGGTGGATTTTTCTTTTTTACGGATTTTTTACAAGTAGATACAGCTAACATGAATATCATCAACGCAGCTTCCATAGAAATCGTTATTACATGCTTGCCTATATGACAGGGCCAAATAATGACCTTTGTTGAACGGGTAATTATGATTACTTTAATTAATTCAAAGTAAATAAGACCAGATAGCAATGATAGTTTTCCCAATTATTATGTTTCAGCAAAGTTACCAATGACATCCAGCTGCCTAAATATTCAGTAAGGTTTGCCTTTTCATCATGCATCGGTTTACGCTTACCGAACGTGCGGAAATTATTAAAAAATATTATCGAAATTCCAGCTCAGTTGTAAATACGCAACGTGAATTTCGTCGTGAGGTCGGTCATCATGGCTTTAGTGTGCAGGCAATTCGTCACACCGTGGAAAAGTTTGAGCGTGAGACCCAGAAATGTCGATACGGCGCCGATTAACTAACTTAATTAACTAACGGCATCGCCAGAGAGTCAAGCCGGCTTATTTTGCTGTTGGAATTATATACATCCGTATAAGGTTGTGCTGAAGCAATAATTAAAGCCGGACGACCATACATAATGCCGTGAGTTCGCTAATTGGGCGTTGGAAATGTTGGCCGGAGATCCTGATTTTGGCCCGAAAATCATCTTCTCGGACGGGGCCCAATGGTCTCAGATATAGAGCGATGTTAACCGACTTTCTGTTGTCAGAGCTCAATAACATCATCATATCTGAGCTGTGGTTCCAGCAAGACGGCGCTACATTGCATCGCAAACGCGTCCTCAGAGTGGTTTGAGATACTTACGTATACTCACTAAGAATACATCCCTTCGAAATCAATACGTTTCTTACTGCAACTAAGTCTCGCCTTTTAAAACAATTTTTTTATCATGCGATCAAGTTTTCTATTGGAATTCCGAGCGCCCGAAAGACATTAACTAGAATACAACAACAAGTCCAATTACACTAATAATTTAGTTTCCCCATTAAATATTGGATGCCACCCATGGAGCGAAAAAACCACTGAGCCCAAAAATTGTTCTTACTTACTCTGTCTCTCTCTCTCTCTCTCTTTCCCATTTTCCTAAAAACTTTGAATGTAGTCATACCCACTTGAGTGTTAAGTTCTTTAAAAAAATCTTATGTGTGGACAATTTCTCATACCATTTAATTTTCTAAGGTTTGTAGAACATTTGCATTCGTTTTCTTGATACAAACTCAGAGTTGTATACCATAGGTCCGCACCGGTCTCAGCACGGGCTTATAATGTTTTTTTTCAAGTGCGACTTCCATTTTAATTTTGCTTAGTGTCATTCTAAATTGTAGACTCGTTTGCAAACAGGATACAAACTGAGCGTATGAGGGTGGGAAATATAATCGTGTTTCTGTAAATAAAGTTTACCTGAACAGATTCAATTTCGTTGAATCTAAATCGGCTAAAAATTCTTTTAATTGTGAAAACTCATTTCCGTAGCTGGCAGGGAAAAGTCTATTTTCGAGATAAGTTGTCAGTATAACTTATTATTATACATATGAGTTAAAAGGCAATACCTGTTGTAGATTGAATTTGAAGCCTTCATGCGACACCTTGTCAAAAACTTGCCAGGCATCAAGAAATACGTGCATTAATACAATTATTTCACGAAATGTGTAGTAATCGGCACCATCCCGTTGGAAACACTGTATGTCAAGCATCATTTCATGATGTCGTTCACAATTCACTGTTGGACATTTACATTCCCGGCAGCTTCTTCGAAAAAAACAGTGACACGTGCGGGATGCATTATTTTCATGTTACAAAATGCGTTTTCGTCATTCCAAATGAGGCAATTTTGCTTGTTGATGTAGCCATCAACATGAAGATAGACCACATTGCAGAATATGATTTTGTTGAAAATTTAGCACTCACTTGTTATTGTTCAATGAATCAGTTGAGAAACTCTCTTCGTTGGGGATCGTCATCTCTGTAAGCTGAGTCTTGAGTTTGTAGGCATGAAGACGAAATCTTTCGAGAGAACATTCTTGAAATTTTCACAGTTCTTGACCATGAAAAGCCGTAATGTTTTCTGCTGAACAAACACGAGTCCAACGGTAAGAAAACTTTGTTATGTCGATCCATTATAGCGATCCATTTTGAATTATGGCGGACTACCTCACTGTTATATTGATTTGGCTGTTAAAGCACAATTGCAATTGCACAATTTCTATCCTTGTTCAGACACACTTTAGCAATCCCTGCTAGCATGCGTATGCTAGCAGGACAACTATTTGGAGCGTCGGATAAATTGAATTGCTGGAGGCGGAGTTTATCTTAAAGTTCTATCTTAATTGTGATTGGTAAACGAATGGATAGTTAATGATTTATGATAATACTCGAAGGCGTGATTTTATGTTAACGGTAGTGAGCTAACGCAGACTTCGGCCGTGATATGTATTAAGAATGGCATTTCAACATATTTCTTTTCTCAAAGATTGCATTTGTCATTGAAGCTGGTTACGGGAGCACGACATCGATACTCAAATCTTTGAACGTTGTCCCCATAAGCACACAGTGTTTATATATCGATCAATATCTATCCTTTTTATGAAAACGTTTTTATGCTGGAGCGGAGATCATAGAGGAATAAAAAGGATTCGTGTTAAGTAAATCGTGCCTTAGTAATGTGCTCACAATTATAAATGCATACAATAATTGCACCCAATAAGGATAACACCAATAGACACCAGATCTTTAATTACACTGGTCTACAAATTTTGACTTTAATAAAATGTTAAATTAATTTTCATAATTGTATTCTGGAATAAGTTTCGGTTTTTCGGAAAAAGAAAACACAAGTTTTTTCGAAAAATTTACAAAAATCATACTGTTTTTTTATTAATCAGCAGAATTGCGACGTCGTTTTTTCACTACCCTCTTGTATTCTGCTTCTTTAACATCTTGGCAAAGAGTCCAGCAATAATCCGCCAACATTGAAACGTTCCACTTGCCCTGATATCGTTTTTCTATGTTTGCGATGTCTGATGATTCCATATTCCATATTCCACCATATTCATCACTATTGTAAAAGCCCCACAATCGTCCGGAAAAAAATCCAAATGAGAATGTAAAAAGCGAATTTTCAAGGACAAGTTAGAACCCAGTTTTTTATATAATGATAACGTATTTGCAATGAGTTTAGCATAGTTATCACTCCTCTTATTTCCCAAGAAGTTGTTGGCATAAGGCGGAAAATGTTAAGAGCTCCCATCAAACCATTCACATCTTTACAAAAAAACTAAACTTTCAACCATTTCAAAATATTGTGCGAACACTTTTTGCCTAGTACGGAAAGATGTTATAGTCACCACTTTCTAAAAGGTTCCATTGCTGGAGCCTCGAGTCTAGAAGTTCTGCTTTGTTCTTTGGCAGTTCTAAATCTTTTACAAGGACCAATTAATTCAGCTTGCGTTATTCTATGTGGCTATGATGATGTACTCGGTACTTCGTATTCTGACATTGAGGAAATTGATGGTTGAAAAAGTGTGATTTCATCTTGGTCATCACAAATGTTCGGACGCTTCGGGATTGGGTAAATATTGCTGTGCGGCAGAGGACGAGTAGCCGATGCTATATTTGGATACGCTATGGCATTCTTCGAAACGAAATGTTGTTTTTGCCACTCAGCCAATTTCCCAAACCTTTAGCACACGGATTCCAGCAGAAATGTGGAACCCATCTTGTATCTAGATATTTTATGTCTTCATTACTTCTTCATTTACTACTTTTAGTAAAAATATGTTATTTTAATTGTTGAAGATATGGAACACATTTGTTTACCAAATATAACCTCACCACAAATGTAACAAAAATTGTCAGGATTACTCACACATTTTCGAGACATTTTGCTTTAAAATACAACTGTTTTTTACTTTAACACTTTTATCACCTAGCTAGTATAGGGTCCGCCAAAAATTGTTTTTTTTTTGAAAATGCTATAAAAAAAAACTACTGAATTTTTTCTCAAATTTCTTTTTTTATTTGAAAGTACAATCCTTCCGGTTAATAATGGAAAATAATTTCATTCAAATGGCTGCCTCGGCTGGCCATGCAGTAGCCTACACGATCGGTCCAATTTTTAAGCACATTATCGATTATGTGCAGCTGTATTTCACCAATGGCTTCACGAATATTGTCCTTTAAAGCGTCAATTGTCTCTGGCTTGTCGGCGTAACACTTATCTTTTACGGCACCCCACAAATAATAGTCCAACGGTGTCAAATCGCAGCTCCGAGGTGGTCAAACGACATCAGTTCTGCGGCTGATAATGCGATCTTCAAAAACAGGGCGCAAAACATCGAGTGTAGCTTCGGCTGTGTGGCACGTAGGGCCGTCCGGTTGAAAACAAATGTTGCCAATATCCTCCTCTTCAATTTTTGTGAACAAAAATTCGTTCAACATGGCCCGATAACGATCGCCATTGACTGTAACGGCCAAAAAAAAGAAAAATAGCCCAATTATGCCTCTGGACCAAAATCCGCACCAAACAGTGACTCGTTTTGGGTGTATCGGCTTTTCAATATATGCGTGCGGGTTTTCTGTGCCCCAAATGCAACAATTTTGCTTGTTTACATACCCGCCAAGATCAAAATGAGCTTCCTCTGAAAAGATGATTTTTTTAGCAAAATCGGCATCTTCTCTAAGTCGATCGCAGGCCCACGTTCCCAGCGTTGTTCAAGCGTATACACAACCATATTCGTTCAGCGGAAGGATAAAACTAATTATCTGTCAAATCAGACATGAGCTAAGTGTTACCATTCACGAAATAAGCACTAGTTGAAAAAAAAAATGTTAGATGGCGGCCCCTATATTACAAAGAAGGGCATTAAAACACAATATTTTTTACATTTGATTCCAACTAACTGAGTAAATTATACTATAATATTATCAAGAAAAATTCAGATATCGTGAAAACTGAAACTAATAAATGACTTTTACTTATCCACTCGCATTCAGCTTGTTGAACAGAAATTAGTTAAAATTATTTCGGATACCTTTCTGCTGTAGACTAATGTTATCATTATTGGCGGGCATTTCAAAGTAGTTCACGTGATCGATTTAATACAATTTAATAACTTGACGGAAGGACTCAACATATCAACGATCCCAGGAAGTTTCAGGAACCCGGAAAAACAACCACATCTGAGTTCCATCTGAATGAGAGGTGTGAAAGGCTTACCCCGCTGCAGGAAGGCACGGCAGTGCAAGGTCCATGAATTGGAAATGATTGGCTTGGAATTGGATCGCAAGAAATAAATAAACAAACTTAACAAACATTTGAGTTTAAGCCGCCATTTTCTATCACAAAATACTGCAGAGGTTTCGTGCTATTCAAAGCATCCCCATTGACTTTAGGTGCAACATTATTATCGCAATATAAATGGTGGCTAACGACAGATTTCAAATTTTTTAATCGCTCTCGATCACGCTTACTTCTTTCAAATTCAGAAAAATGGCAATACAAACATTCGTTCTTAGTAGGATTGATTCGTAACCCGTTACTTCTAACGTCTTTATCCAATTAATAAGAGTGGCTTGAAGGTGTGTCACGTCGCACAATGGCGGATCGATGGCCAAAACCCTTTAAAAAAATATCGTCCAAACGCCGATTTTCTTGTTTATGGGTAGTGAATAAATGCTGGCGAAACAAATATGCCCATGGGTATGTGTTTTTTCTAAACAACTAACAGGCGACATCAGTTCAAAGTTTGAGTACTCGACTAAACATTTTATTTGTTGCCAAGTACGTGAATCGTAACTCTAATTTTAAAGTAAAAGTGTGTTGTGATTTGGGCCTCAATCTGTTTAATGTGTACATAAACTGCACTCTATATATAAATAGTTATTTGTGTTAATGATAAATTAAATTTTGCAGTCAGTTTTGTACAGTTATCTCTCATCGCAAGATGATATGTGAAAAATGTGTTTTTTTTCACTAAATGTCAAATTCAATGAGTGCAAAAGTATCAAATCTATCGTAATCTACTATAGACTGAATATAATTTATTTTAAAATATTATTTTGTGCTCTTTTGTTTTTTCAAGATTTCAACTGCTAATAAGTGCTAATTTCTAACAAGTTCATTCAAAACTCAAATATAGGCAAGAAATTAAGCAATAATAAAAATCATAATTTAAGTAGTGCTTTTTAGGTTAGAACATGGAACACATATATTTATATCGGTAAATGTTACTAAGCTACGTTATTCTAGCTAAGTTATTCCTAGTTAATGATATATAAGTTCAGTTTTTTTTTTACTTTATCCATTTTCATGAAATAAACTTATTTAAAAACGTTAAGTATTTGTTCTTTATGGATTTAAAAATGATAAAATGATTAAATGTTACAAACTTGATTGGGGTTTTGTCCAACTTTTGTTCGTAGCCGCGCCACTGTGCGTCGTGAGAGAGGTCGTTCCGGACTCATTAATGTGACGTTAAAAAGAAATGAACTTTGTACCCTGCGTACTCCGACTTTGATTTGAATTCTACGCGTATTCCCGTTGTGCATTTAACTTTCGTTTTGACGTCATTGTACATATGGCTCATCATTCTTATTTACGTATCTGGTACATTTTGAGATATTAACGCCTTCTTAATAAGATCTCTGTTAGCTCTGTTGAAGTCTACCTACCTTTCACTAAATCGTATGGAATTTAATAATATTGCGGTATCAACTGTATAGAACAAAATATGCGACACTAGTTTCACTGATCGGTAGTTTTTTTTTTATAATTTACACGCGCCTAAGGAGTTATTATAGCCTTTTACTGTTGCCAGTGCGCGGGCGGAAAGATAGAAGGAGGAAAGGAAAACATTGTTGTGATGTAGTGATTTGAAACTCAAGTACTCGTATATGTCATTGGTTTCGATATTAGCTCTCCGGGGGTGGGAGTCCGAATAGGACGGAGAGTTTTTTCTTCACTCGGAATGATTCGAAGGTTATCAATTTTCACGCTTGTTTTGTGCTTGAAACTCTACAACAGCCAAATCTACATGACAGTGTAGATTTTTTCTGACTGAGTTCCAATTACATAAATGAAAAATAGTTGTTGCAATTCCTTGTGTCGCCTTTGCCTTTATACAGTGAAACAAGAAAACTCACCCTCTATTGGTTAGACATTCGGTTGCCTGATCAAATTACGAGCGATTATAATCTTTAAATGCATAATAAGTCATATATGGCCCAAACTGATCACTGGTCAATATTTTGGCAAAAAAATAAAATATCACACAGTGCGGGTATCCCACCTCTCCCGCTCCTAGTCGAAGTACTGTTGCTTGCACTCAATCACTGCCATTACTGTATTTACCATACGGTACGGGCAGTGGCTGAGTGTATGTAACAACTGATGGATAGCGGGTTGTGAGTGAAAATTTTGTTGGTGCACGGTTTCATATTGTTGTAAGGGTATAACACCGACAACAATTTGATCCGGTAAATCAATGTCAGAATTTTCACTACGCAGCCTTGCTTAGTATTGTCGGTGTTTGTGTTTGCTGTGTTTGTCTGTGATTATGACTGGGGAGTTCAGGGTAGACGTAGCCAATATACGCGGGCTAAAAAGTAATCACTTTTCTGCGTACCTTCACGTCTGTAAGTCCAGACCAGCTGTTTTGGCACTTCATGAAACACAGGTAGATCCCCGCCCACACCTCTCAGATCACTCTGATCTGAAGCTACCTGGCTACGAACTAGTGTCATTATTCTTCTCTCTCCGCGGTCTCGCCATTTGTGTGTGTAGTGATGTAGCTTACCAAACTCCACCACAATGTGATCCATGTTCCAATCCGGAATTCAACTTCATGTGGTTAAAATTCCATCTCCGTAAGCAAATTATCCACTACTGCTTTATTTATAGAAGCCCCAAACTGGACAGCAATTCAACTTTTAACGAGTTTGATGCGCATGGTACGAATCGAGCTGTAAAAAGGCCGTCAGGGTTAGAGAAATGTTTTTTTCAGAGGAAAACCGAAAAAAGTTCAAACGAGCCAGAAATGACTGCAACGCCTTTCATAAGCGTGTGAAATTCCTATAAGACCAAAAACTGACGCAAAAAATACTGCAATGTCCCAAAGGCAGTAACAATTTTTGGTCGTTCTTCAAAAACATTAGAAATTCCGCCTCATCCTCCATCCCAACGCTCATTTACAATAACATTATAGCTGTCAGCTCTTTGGATAAGGCCAATCTGCTTGCTGCACACTTTGCAGCCAGCTCAACACTCCCAGATTGTGCTTTGTCTCCGCCTACACTTGAGTGCGTCGAATCTTCAATGGGACGAATCTACTTTCGCACTCGAGTAGTAGCAAGAGTACTTAAAGATCTCAACATACATAAATCCGCCGGTCCAGATGTTATATCTCCACTTCTTCTGAAGAGGTGTTCTTCCTCGCTGGCAAAACCACTGCGTAAAAAGCTTAAAGCTTAAAGCTACTCTTTAGGACTCTTCCCGAGCAGATGGAAAACAGCATTTGTCCAGTCCGTCCCTAAAAAAGACGAATCATCCTCCTTCTCCTCCTACAGACCCATTGAACTAACGTCCCTTATTTCCAAGGTCATGGAAATGCGGATAATTCGTCAGCTCATGAAATATCTCGAAACGTGAAAACTTCTCAATGACAATATGGTTTTCGTAGCAACAGGTGTACTGGTGATCTGATGGTATGTCTCACCGAAAAGTGGAACCAAAGCGTACATCGATCTGGCGAAAGCAAGATAATTGCACTTGATATTTCCAAGGCATTTGACAGAGTTTGGCATCAGGCTCTTTTGTCGAAAATGCGTGCATTTGGGATCTACGAATCTCTTCTTCAATGGATTAGAAATTACCTTTCGGAACGTTCAATTCAAGTTGTTTTGGACGGTTTCAAGTCTGATATTCACAAAATAAATGCTGGTGTGCCCCAGGGCTCTGTTCTGTCTCCGACACTCTTTTTAATTTTCATTAATCATCTCTTGTCTGATACTTCTAATTCAATATATTCCTTTGCTGATGACAGTACTCTCTGCTTTTCATATTCGTTTCCGGACTCACGGCCCTGCTCTTCGGCTATAGAGCGAGAACGGCAGCGTATGCTAAGCTCATTAAATTCCGATATCAACAGCATAACCAATTGGGGAACTAACTATCAACAGAGTGGAATTTAATGCATCCAAAACACAATGTTGTCTGCTGTCGTTAAAGCGAAATTTAAACACCCAGCCATTATCCATGAATGGCACTTGCATCGTCGAAACCGAAAAACTTTCCATTCTCGGTATGTGTGTCAATGACAACTTACGTTGGAATGGCCACATATTTGATATCGCCAAAAACGCTGCGAAATGTCTGGGTTTCCTCAAGCGATGTAAGAAATCTTTTTTTTTTTTTTTGTATAATTTACGCGCTCCTAAGGGGTTAGATACCCTTTTACTGTTGCCTGGGCGCGGGCGGAAAGGTGGAAGGAAGAGAAAGGAAAATTGTTTTGTAGTGGTTTGAAACTCAGGTGTGTTTGGTTTCGAGATTCTCTGATCTGGCCTCAATATATAAGGTATTCATCCGCCCAAAATTGGAGTACAATGCCCACATCTGGTCGGGTGCTCCCAAAACATCTCTGCACCTGCTAGGTAGGATTCAAAACCGTGCGATAAAACTTATTGACGATACTAATACCAGTAATCAATTGACAGGCTCGAACACCGACGTAATGTCTCCTGTCTCACTTTGTTTTACCGCTATTTCCACCACCAGTGCTCGACTGAAATCGCCAATAGCATTCCGCCCATTCAAACTTTCAACCGTAACACCCGTCTCGCTATGAATGCTCATCAGTATACCCTCAAGCCCATTTTCGGACGTACTCTAAAATATCGTGATTCGTTCCTAAGCCGTACAACTCGCTTATGGAATGCCCTGCATATCTCTGTATTTCCTGGTCGTTATAACTTGCAAACATTTAAAAGCAATGTACATCGGTACCTCTCCTTTCTTCCTCCCTAAATTTCCTTTGCCTGCGCTGTGAACAATCACCTTAAGGGTACACAAACCCCTTGAGCGCGCGCTCATTATAAAAAAAAAAAAAACAGCTTCCAGATCACCACAAAATCTGCAGATATCCGTATCTGACAATTTGAGTCTCTTTGCGTTGTGCCGCAGGAAACTGTTCCAAGCTTATCCCTGTTTAGTTTTATTAACTTCCTAGATCTTTTGCCGTCAAAAAGTGGCCAAGGAGCCTTGGATACCCTGTGTCCTTTAAGGCTCGACCACCTTAGGTTGGCAGTCTTTGTGATTTTTCTCTATGCAAAGGGGTGGTTTGATATTGGCAACCTCACTATTGTCGAGTAGCCCTCCTTTTCTTGCAAGCTCGTCCCCTTGTTCGCTTCCTTTAATACCGGAGTTTCCTGGCACCCAGCACAGTCTTACCCGATTCTGACTGCATGGTGCGTTGAGTACTGTGCGAGAACTCCTGACTGTAAAAAGTCTTGTTAATTTTTTCTTTAACTGAAACACTCGTACTCAATTTAATTTAAATAATAACTTTTTATTTCTTTTTCTTTTTTATTCGCTACTACAAACTCAATTCCCCTTGGCTGCTCTAAACTGACTAACTAATCTACTGTCAAATCTTCTCTCGACGAATGTGTTCAGTGGTGCCACTTTTTAGCATTCATGTTTTAGACGTTTAGTGTTTCCACTTTTAGCATGTATGTTACATGGTCTTCCTTTTTCAGCGATTATTTCAAATCCTAACCCTAATATTCCCAGTTGCCGTAAGGAACAGGCGGGCGAGGAACGCGTGAGCTACGTCGTGGCTGACTACCAACAGGCCCATCCTCGACACCTGTTTCTGAATCTACATCAGATTCGTTCGTGGTGAGAATGTCTCCGTTGACTTCAGCATTGCCACCACTAGATCCGTCTGGCGCTTTCACTGCATAATTCTCAGCAGCAGGAGATTCATTACCATCCTTAGCAGCTGTAGGGTGTTGGGTTTGCAGAGCAATCGAATGAACGGGGTTTGAGAAAAGCGTTTCTTAATTACCGATGACTAGAGGTTTAAAAAAACGACCGTACTTAAACGTTATAAAATCAACAGTGTCCCTTTATTATTTTTCCTCTTAGGTTTTATACATATTTTCAATGGATAATAGCTGTTAGTAGTTGCTCATTTTGACATTTGGTAATAATAATTACATTTGATATTCTACTACATTATATTTAGGGGTTAACACTTTATTCGTTTATTATTTAAACATTGTATTAATCATTAGTGTTGATTAACTGCAACATACTCCGCCGCCGTGAAGCTATGCATATAGTTCGCAACTGGGACTTCATCATCAAACTTCCGACTCTATGACAACCCTGGTTTGTTTCTGTTGATGGATAAAACAAACAAGATTAGCAAATTTAATTGACATTGCAAAAGAGTGACAACCACAAAGACATAACACGTAAACAATGATTGCAGGATATGTCCATCATTCTCTGCTCTCTTTGCACTTATGTACATAGTATGTTGGCTAAATTTCATGCACTTGTTTCGTCGTTGTTTACGCTTATCCCCGTAATTCGTGATTTATCATATCTCCGTTGAAGGCAAAATTGGCAGTTTCATTGAAGGTTTTTTTTGCGTGGTGTTGTGCGTGGTGAATTTATTTTTTTTATTTTTTATTTTTTTTGTTAATAAAACTACTTTAATATTATTGTTTTGGGGGAACCGCCATGATATTTATGCACAGGACATCAGGTAAGTGTTGCAATTTGTTGTTTGAATTATAATAAATAATAGGGTTTAGTATTTTTGGAATTATATTCACATGTGCCGTGTTTCATTTACTATTTTGTTGTTGTTATTGCATTCTATTTTTCGGTCTATTTCGCGATCGCAGCGGGGGTGTGTGTGTGTGTACAATAGGCGATCGATTTCGCCGAAACAATTGATTATTCATATGAAAATCTGTCCAAATTGCGATGTGATTGTTTACATTATGTGATTATTTTTAACACATTTCTAGGGAAGACGAGTTGATGTTATTTTTAAGGCTTATATATTTGTGTTGATAGGTGATATTTGATCAGCCTATTTTATACTTGTTGGATTTAGTCCGGATGTGAATCTGTTGTGTTGCTGTGTTTTATGAATTGACTTTTCTGGATGGTGTGCTATTTAGTTGAAATGCTGATTTTGTTGTAACTGTCGAATTTATGAATTGTGTGCAGAAGAGCTGATGATTTCGTTGAGGGTTAAGTGGACTGCATGTTAATTATTTCTGTGTTGTGTAGTGTGTGCTTGGATATGACTCAAAGACTTGTTGTGTCTGCTGTTGCGTTCCTAGTTGGAAGTGGGCATAGCTTGGCAATAGATCTCTTCAGTTTGCTGGTTTCCGTTTTCAGGGTGGCTACTCGAACCAAATTATCTGGACCTGGGTGAAGTTCGATGACTCGGGCTAGGCTCCACTTCAATGGGGGTAGTCGCTCATCCTTTACCAAGACCAAGTCTCCTTTTGCTATTTGTTGTCGTCTGATTTCTATCCATTTTGGTCGTTGTTGAAGTCGTGAAAGATACTCCGTGCTCCACCGTTTCCAAAACGACTGCATCAGTGTTTGAACACGCTTCCAACGGTCTAAGTGTGTGATCTTTTCAAGGGTGTATTCGGGTTGTGGTGGTGCAGTAAGTGGTGCTCCAATCAGAAAGTGACCTGGCGTGAGTGGTTGCAAATCGTTGATGTCGTCCGATTGAGGGCACAATGGTCGTGAGTTCAAACACGCTTCGATTTGAATAAGAAGTGTATTGAGCTCCTCAAACGTCATCAATTGGTTACCGGCAACACGCTTTAAATGGAATTTTATGGATTTCACACCCGCTTCCCACAGACCTCCAAAATGCGGGGAAGCTGGTGGAATGAAATTCCATGTTGTGCCATCGTTTGCCAGTGTCTCTGCCACGTCTCTCCAATTCAGTTGGGCTTCACGTAAAAGCCTTTGTAGTTCGCCGCTTGCTCCTAGAAAGTTCCTTCCGCAGTCACTATACAGTTGGTGACAGAGTCCTCGCCGCGAAACGAATCGCCGGAATGCAGCTAGAAAAGCTTGCGTGGTCATGTCGCTTACCAATTCTATGTGAACTGCCTTTGTCACCATACATACAAATATCGCGAAGTATCCCTTGAGCAGTTTTGCATTGCGGCCTCTCCAGGTCTTTACGTCTATGGGTCCTGCATAGTCTACTCCGGACGATGAAAATGGTCTGCCTATAGTTGTTCGCGCCGCTGGGAGATTGCCCATTAGTTGCACCATGGGTTTTGCTCTAAAACGATAGCAAATAGTGCATCGGAAAATATATCGCTTGACCGCGCTCTTTATGTTTAAGATCCAAACCCGCTGCCTCACATATGCGATGACTTTCTGGATCCCTCCGTGGTAGGTCTTCTCGTGTGCATCTCGGATGATCAGTTTCGAAAGTGTGTAGTCGGGTTTCAGCAATATGGGATGTTTTTGGTCATATGTTAAGTTTGAATTTTCCAACCTTCCGCCAACTCTGAGAACCCCTTTTTCGTCCTTAAACGGGTTGAGTGCCTTAAATCCTTTTAATGATTTGTGTTGTTTGCTGCTTACTGCTGCATCATTTGGAAACATCTTGTGTTGTGCTGCGCTCACAATTCTAATGAATGCAGCATCTAATTCGGTGGGTGTAAGAACATCTTTAAACTGTCGGTGAGTCATCGATTCTCCTCCTGGAAGAAATCGCATACAGTACGCAACAACTCGAATAGCCTGAGACAGTGATGAGTATTTTGCCAATAACTCTTCGACAAAACTACCGTCCGTAACCTGATGATGTGCCACTATCGATCGAGCTTCGTGTTCTGTCTCTAAGCACGACGGTTGTTCAGGACATAGTATGCTCCAACCGTTGCTTAAAAACTCCGGTCCATGCCACCATAATTTGTGGTTGATGATCGCGGATGGAAGCATACCTCGAGATGCCATGTCGGCTGGATTCAGTTCCGTGGGAATGTGTCTCCAACTATCTCCATCGATGAGTTTTTGTATTTGAGACACTCTGTTCCCGATAAATGTTTTCCATTTCGAAGGTGTTGCCTTGATCCAGCACAGCGCAATCATAGAGTCAGTCCATGCCCATACCGATTCTGCCTCTATCTTCAGGACTCGTGCTATTTCTCCCAATAATTTTGCCAAGAGAACTGCTCCGCATAGCTCCAACCTAGGCAACGTGATTGATTGTAGCGGTGCTACCTTTGTTTTTGAGCATAGAAGGTGCATGTGGACTGTGTTTGTGTTGTCTAAGGTGCGTAAATATATTGCTGCTCCATATGCCTTCTCTGACGCGTCGCAAAATCCGTGTAGTTCTATCCTACTGGCTTTTGTTGTGTGGATCCAACGTGGAATTTGGATCTTGTTAAGAGAGCCAAGATCTTCGCGAAACATCATCCATTCACGCCTTAGTTCTGGTGGAATTGATATATCCCAATCCAGCCCTCGCTTCCACAACTGCTGCATCATTAATTTGGCTTTTACGATACATGGCGCAACCCAGCCCATAGGATCGTAAAGCCTTGCAATTGACGATAGCATTGATCTTTTTGTGGGCTCCTCATCGTTGAATGGCGCTACCTGGAATGAGAAAACATCTGCCTTTGGAAGCCACCGTATTCCCAGAGTTTTGGAAGTTGATGCCTCATCGAATGGAATGTCATAATCTATTCCACATTGTTCAGCTGGGATCTGCTCCAATACTTCCTCCGTGTTGCTTACATGTTTACGCAGGTTGAATCCTCCCGACGCCAACAGACCTTTAACATCCCTTAATTTGTCTTGAGCTTCTTGAATGCTGTCGGCTCCGGATATAACATCGTCAACATATGTTTCTTCTCTGATGACGGATGCGGCCAATGGAAATCTTGTACCTTCGTCTTCAGCAAGCTTCAGTAGCACTTTGATCGACAGATATGGTGCAGACGCTGTTCCAAAAGTTACTGTCTCCAATCGAAATATTTGAATATCCTGACTTGGATTATCTCTCCACAGAATCAATTGGTAATCTGCATCTGGGGTGTCTACACGGATCTGGCGATACATCTTCTCCACGTCGCCTGTAAATGTAAAACGATATTTTCGCCATTTTAAAACAATATCTAAAATATTTGTTTGTTTTTTGGGTCCAACCATCAACTTATCATTTAAGGAAGAGCCACAAGAAGGGGTGAACGTTGCATCGAACACGACACGCAATTTCGTTGTCGTGCTGGATTCCTTAACGATGGCGTGATGGGGAATGAAAAAATGAAAAGGTGAGTACAAAACCTCGTAATCATTACCAATTGGTCTCATATGACCTAATTCTAGGTACTCGGACATACATTTAGCATACTCCTTTTGTTGTGTGGGGTTTTGTTGGAGCCTTTTTTCCAACTGCATAAAGCGCCTCAATGCGCCATGACGACTCGGACCCATCGCGGGATACCTCCCGTCCTTAAATGGTAAGCACACCTGATATCGACCATCCGCTAGGCGTTTAGTGTTCCTTTCGAAATGAGATTCACAAACCTTGTCCTCTTCCGATTCGAATGCCTCGAATGGTTCTTCTTCAACCTCCCAAAATTTTCGTAGAATTGTGTCGAGATGGACCTGACTTACGAAGCTTTGAACCGACCTTGCAGGCTCCGGCTCCACCTTTCCAAGCAAAATCCATCCCAGTTGGGTTCTTTGCGCAATGGGGCCAGCTGAGTCAGCATCCTTGATGACTTCTCCAAGTATGATGTTGGCATAAACTTCACTTCCTAAAAGCATATCGACTTGAGCTGGTGTGTTGAACGATGGGTCAGCTAACTCCAGCCCCTCCAAATAGGGCCATTTATTCAGATGTATTTTCTGGGCCGGGAGAAGCCCAGTTAGGGATTTAAAAATGAATGCTCGCATTCTACCTGTAAAGGTTGACGTCAGCGACTCGAACTCCAAGTCGACGACCTTGTTTGTCGTTCCACTGCTGACCAACCCCAACCCATTTACCTGAATAAATGTTCGCTTGGCCTTTAAGTTTAGAAGTTGCACTGCCGATTCAGTGATAAATGAAGCTTCTGATCCAGGGTCGATCAAAGCTCTCAACATGATGCTGCTTCCTAAAGCTGTCTTCACCTTTATCATTGCTGTAGCTAGCAATGTTTGTGCATTAGTGTTGACGAAAAAGTTTCTGGCCTGAGAGCTTCCTGAAGGGTCATCGTGTTGCCGTGGGTGAAAGACGCTTGAATTTGGGTTGAATGCTGTTTGACTACCCGCATTCTGTGTGAAAGGCTGCTGATTACTATTGTTTGATAGAGATTGTCGTTGCGAGGAAGGGGATGATGAACGTATACTAGGGCTGTGAGAATTATCGTGCAAAAGGGTATGATGACGCTGCCTACAAAAATAACAAGACTTAGCACTGGGACACCTTTTCTTGAAATGGCTGTATGCAAGACAATTCTCACATACTTTCACATCCCGAATTACTTGCTTTCGTTCACCTATTGTCATCTGAAGGAATTTTTGACATTCCCTTAGCGCATGTTGTCCCTTCTTACATAACTTACAGCTACTTCGCCGCCTCTGTTCCTGTTGTGCAAAGAAAGCATTCTGTACCCCTGGCCTATTCCCAAATTTTTTCTCGCCACATTTCTGTTCAACAGCCTCTAGGGTCCTAAACCTACACTCAAGAAACTCTACAAAATCTTTCCATGGAGGCAAATCTTTACTGACTCCCAATTTTTGTTCCCATAGCTGTTTAGATGCATCGGACATTTTCTGTAGGACGACAAAGATTAAAATTGCGTCCCATTGATCTACCGGTAACCCCAAATTTCTCAACGAGTGGATAACCTCTTGGGACGTATCTAGAAGGCGCTTTACTTGTGCCGCCGAATCAGTATTGATTGCCTTTTGGTCGAACAGCAACCTTAGTTGAATTTCGACCAACACTCGTTTGTGATCGTAGCGCTCCACCAGGAGATCCCAAGCACGAGCATAGTTCCCTTTGTCGATGGCCAAGTGCTGCAACAACCGGTCTGCTTCACCGCTGATGCTCGACTTAAGATAGTGGAGTTTTTGGACATCGGACAACGAGGTGTTTGTATGGATTAGCGCTACAAAAAGATCATGGAATGATCTCCACGAAGTATAGCTACCTGAGAAAGCGGGAAGATTGATAGTTGGAAGTCGTAAACTACTTGAGGTGGCGTCCTTTTCACTTTTGTCGGACGTTTCACTGCTCGCAATGGATGATACGGTGGTTCGCAGAAGCTTGTTCAGAGCGTCTCGGACATCAGCCTTGTATTCCGCGTAGATTTCCCGTATTTTATCGTACACATCCGTGAAGTTTTCCGTTTTGAGTTCGGCTTCCACTTTTCCTTCTCCCACGATCCCTTCGTGATAATGGTTGGCTTTGGCTATCTGCTCATTTAGCATTTCCAGTCGGGTTTCCAAATAGGTTACCCTCTTGAGTTGGCCCTTGTTTGCCTTTGAGAAATTTTCCCAATCTTTGGACATACGTTCTAGTATATCTAGTTGCAGTTGCCCAAACATTTTTTTTTTTTTTTTTTTGATACAAATGTGACACACAAAGTAAATGAAATTGGAACGGACTTACTCAGCTTTATGTATGAATACTTATTCTGGGCTTCAGGGGATTTTGATGTGTTGCTCCGCTGGACAATTTGATGGGGTTGTACACAGTTTTTAAGACACACAGTAAACCTTTTGTTCAATGTTTTATTGAATGTTTTGTAAAATTATCAATTGTTTTAATTGTCACTTTTGCACATATGTTATGTATGTATAGTATGTATGTTTTTTTTGATTGTCACTGATTATTGAAACGATGATTTGCTTTTCCTCGGTGTTGGGACTCGATTCTTAACAAAAATCCGGCTCGAAGGACCAAAATGTAGGGTGTTGGGTTTGCAGAGCAATCGAATGAACGGGGTTTGAGAAAAGCGTTTCTTAATTACCGATGACTAGAGGTTTAAAAAAACGACCGTACTTAAACGTTATAAAATCAACAGTGTCCCTTTATTATTTTTCCTCTTAGGTTTTATACATATTTTCAATGGATAATAGCTGTTAGTAGTTGCTCATTTTGACATTTGGTAATAATAATTACATTTGATATTCTACTACATTATATTTAGGGGTTAACACTTTATTCGTTTATTATTTAAACATTGTATTAATCATTAGTGTTGATTAACTGCAACAGCAGCATTTCCCTCACCATATGCATTCGGGATAGCATCGTTATTTCTGGAGTCCTCCAATTCTTGTCTGCTATTTAAAGTAACCGCTAGATGACGGCGGTTACGTCTGAAGATCTGACCAGTTGACACGTCCAATACCAAAAACGAGTGGTCATTGACTCTACCAACTACTCTACCATAACACCATTTCGTATTTTTCCTAAAAATAACTTTTTGGTCAATCTCAAGCTTGGACAAGGGGCGGGTCTGACGGTCATAATACAGCTTTTGACGTTCGCGTTTTTTAATTAACTTATCTTTGATAACATCTTCCGAAACCCTCTCCCGTAGAAGAAGTTTAGTACTAATTGGCGCCTTTGTTTTAATTCTCCGCCCAAAGAACAATTGGGCTGGCGAGATCGACATGGAAGCGAGTGGGGAGACGTTATACTCCAGTATTCGGTTCTCAAGTTCTTGTGGACAACCCTCCTCCAAGCATCTCCTCAGGAAGTTCTTTGCAATTGCTACACCTTTTCCGGCTAGTCCATTACTCTGCGGATAACCCGGACTTGAGAATGTCAATGTGATGTTGGCCCTATCAGCGAACTGATGAAATTGACGACAGTTAAAGGGTGAGTTGTCAGACCGGATTTCCGAAGGGTAGCCATACCGGACAAAGACACTTTCCATAAACTTGATAATCGACGTCATCGATTTGTCCTTCACTTCATCAGCCACTAACCAGTTTGAATACGCGTCCATCATTGCCAGGTAATCTCTACCGGCTAGCTCAAACATATCAATTCCAAGCACCTGCCACGGATATGCGGGAATCTCCTGCTGAGTAAGTGGCTCTCTGGGGTTAGCTCGAGTATATTTTTCACATATGAGGCACTTTTTAACGGCCAGCTCTATATCCTCTACCATTTTAGGCCAGTAGAATACTTGTCGAGCTCTCGACAGCGATTTTTGAATGCCCAAGTGCGGCTCATGAATCATTAACATAATATCTTTCCGCAGAACTTGAGGAACAACTAATTTGTCTCTAAAAAACAGTAACTCTTCTTCAAATTTAAGCTCATCTTTTATCTTATGATACTGTTTAATCTCACAGTCCAACTTTTTAACCTTCGGCCAACCAACTTGCAAATACCTGGCAACTGACCTCAAAATATCATCTCTCTGTGTCGCTTGCGCATAGATTTAGCCATGGCCGGCTTACATAGTTTTAGGTAGGATTAAGTTAGTTTTAAGAAAAAAAATATATAAAAACCAAAAAAAAAATTAAAAACAAAAATATATATGCATGTATTTATATATTATGTATATACATAATATGTATATATATATTTATGTATGGCTATGTTTGTGTTATATGTAAGTAGGTTAAGTAGATTAAGATTTATTTTTAGGTAGTTTGTAGGCTTTTAGTTTTAAGTTTTATAAAAAATTAAAAAAATGTCCATATACTAAGTTTTTGATTAAAATTTATTTTCTTAGTTTTAGTATTAATTAATGTTAAAATAGAAATAAAAGTAGACTGTAAGATTAGCCGAAAGACATAGTTTAAGTGTTAGGTTTATCTTAGAGTGCCCGCATGGGGCCATTAAGTTAGAATAAGATTATTTGTAAGTTATTTAAGCTAATTTTTAAGCATTTTTTTGTCTAGCATTTAAGAATAATTTAAGTTGAAAAAATAAAAATGCATTTAAACTGAAAAAAACTGAACTTGCGCATAGATGGCCTGATTATGATCTGACATACACACTCGCTTTCGAACTGAATGAATAACTGCCTGTAGCTCGCGATCATCCTCTTCCATCTGTTTAACAACCGCCCGTGACAAACAGTCAAACAACCGGGATATTTTTACCAGGCACATACTTAATTCGGATGAACGGATACTTTAGTAGTCTCAGGAACAGCCGCTGTAGTCGCGCAGATACATCGTCAATTTCTCTCTTCATCAGTACCGCTAGTGGTCGATGATCAGATTCTACTTCTACTTCACGGCCGTATACAAAATAGTGGAATCTCTCACATGCGAAGGTGACTGCCAGCAATTCCTTTTCTATTTGCGCCCACCTTTGCTCACTGCTTGTAAGACTACGAGATGCATATGCAACCGGTTGGTTCTTCTGCAATAGCACTGACCCCAAACCATCCTTTGATGCGTCGGTTTGTATTACTATTGGCAGTGCCGGGTCAAATATTCTTAATACTGGCCCTTCAGTCAGGTTCTTTTTTAAAGCGATAACTTCTGCCTCCTGCTCCTTGCCCCAACGCCACTCAACATCCAGTCGTGTTAGTTCACGTAGTTTTGCCGTTCGCTGTGACAAGTTTGGCAAATACCGACTTACATATTTCAACATCCCGAGGAATCGAGCTACATCTGATTTATTTTCAGGCAATGGCATGTTCATGATGGCCTCAAGATATTTTTGACTGGGCCTGACTTGCGATGCTGAGACCTGTTGCTCCATAAAACGAACCTCAGCCAGCGCTAGCTGCAGCTTTTCCTTATTGAATCGGACACCGTTGTCACGCGCAATTTGCAATACCTTCCTTAAAACGGTATTGTGCTCTTCCACTGTCCGACCGGCTATGAAAATATCGTCGAAATAAATCTCCACGCCGGGAATGTCCCCGAAAAGTTGCACCATTTTGCGCATGAACAGTTCCGGCGCGTTGTTTAATCCAAACGGAACTCGATTCCAACGATAACGGCCAAATGGAGTCATAAAGGTTGTCAAGTCAGCACTTTGGTCATCCAGTTCCAGATGCCAGAACCCATTTTTAAGATCCATGACTGTAAACACAGTCATGCCGGCTAATCGCCCAATGATAGACTCCGCTGTTGGAATTAAAAAATGTTCTCGCCGAATACAATTATTTAACGGCTTTGGATCCAAGCATAATCTGAGAGATCCATCTGATTTTTCCACAATTTGCAGGTTGTTGACCCAATCCGTTGGATAGTCAACCGGTGAAATAACTTTTGACTTCTCCATCTCCTGCAAAGCTGTCTTAAGACGTTGGTGAAGACTTTCCGCAATTCGTTTGCGATATCGTAATACAGGCACAGAGTCAGGTTTTAGATTAATGTGACACTTCCCAGGCAACTTACCTAACCCATCAAACACATCTCCAAACTCGCTAATCAATTCTTTAGCTGCTGATCTGTAATCGTCTGAAATTGAGTTAACCGCCACTTTTCGCTCAATCAACCCTAAGCTTGAACACGCAGCCCGACCTAATATCGGCTGTAATCCACTGTCCACCACCTCAAACAAAATGTTCCTCTTACTCTTTCGAGCCAAATCAAAACAAGGCAATGTTATTTGACCAAATGTCTTCAACTTTTCATTAGTATATGTTAATAATTGTGTATTCGAATTACAAATTAAGTGATCAAATTTCATTTTCTTGATAGAGTACAATGGAATGCAATTAGTATCCGCCCCCGTGTCCAATTTGAAGTTGACCTTCACATCGTTAAGGTCATGAGACCATGGCCTATCTATACTGTTAAAAGAATTAATTCGTACTACATTACTAACTGCTAAACTACAGTCCCTATGCAGCCAATTACAAAATTTCGAATTACCTTGATTAAAATACCCAGCTTGGTAGCGCAATGCATTTCGGTCGAAGTGCGCGTGTTCGACGCTCCCTGGTTTGACGTGTCTTCCTTCTCTTTTACTTCATGGATCGAATGAATCTCTGTTGAGCAGCAAACATTGGCAAAATGACCCAAACGTTGGCATCTGTAACACTTCGCCCCTTCTTTTAGTGCTGGACAAAACTTCCCATGATTACCGCTTGCATTTCCACCACAACGTCGACACTGCCTCTCGAACCCACTTTTTGTCATGGCCGGACGCTTCTTCTGATTCTGCATTACATCCAATTTCTTTTGCGGTATATCCAACAGCTGTCTGTTAGTAGCTGCCAGCTCCGCTGCCTTACATCGGTTGATTGTTTGATCTAAGGTGTCATCACGATTCTCCAATAGCTTTGCTTGCAATCGTTTATCGGCCACACTCAATACTATGCGATCACGAAGCATGCGGTCTGCATACGACTGCTGACACCCAGTGCATATAAATTCGCAGTGACGCATCTGAAGCCTCAGCTCTGTTTCGAACTCAGTAAACGGCTGAAGTTCTTTTTGAACGATGGAATTAAATTTGAAGGACTCCATAACAGTATTCCTCTGTGGCAAGCAAAACTCTTCAAATCGACGTAATACTTCTGTCATTGAAACTGCAGGGGCACCCTCCACCGCCGTTGGTTCACCATCAAACGGTTCATTAAATAGTGTATTGTACACGTCTATTCCCTTCTCTCCAATCAAGTGAAGAAAAATTGCAATCTTCACATTATCCGTTTCATTATTTCGACCAGAAGCAAGCATATAAATGTTGAACTTCTGCTTCCACAAAGGCCATTGTTTTCCAGCCTCTTCGAAATTCATCGGCGATGGCCCCTGCAAATTTGTCTGCGCTGCCATGTTCTTGATTACAGTTATCGCACAGAATAATCTAGAACAATTTACGATGAATAAACACCGTTACTCTTGCTGTGCCGTTACGTGCCGGTTAATACGTAGTCAGTTTTTCACTTTTGTGTCCTTTCACTTCACCACTTTTGTGTCTCTTGCTTTTGCACGTAGATTTTGTGTAAATCACACCTGACACCATGTAAAAAGTCTTGTTAATTTTTTCTTTAACTGAAACACTCGTACTCAATTTAATTTAAATAATAACTTTTTATTTCTTTTTCTTTTTTATTCGCTACTACAAACTCAATTCCCCTTGGCTGCTCTAAACTGACTAACTAATCTACTGTCAAATCTTCTCTCGACGAATGTGTTCAGTGGTGCCACTTTTTAGCATTCATGTTTTAGACTTTAGTGTTTCCACTTTTAGCATGTATGTTACACTGACTGTATCAGAGTTGACGTTGGTTGATTCCATTGCCTTGAGTGCGGACTGGCTATCGATGTAGATAGCGATATCTCTTTCGGATACCGATCTCATCTGCATTAGCTCAGACGCCCTGAGGTCAGCCAGGACCTCTGATTGCAAGACACTGCTTGCGTCCGGTAGTCTTATAGACACTCTTAGTTCTGGGTCTTCTGAGAAGATACCAGAATTTGTTCCTTCCTCTGTTTTTGAGCCATCTGTGAAAATTGCAATTTCATTTAACCTGATTATTGCATTCTTTTCCCAGTCCTCCCTCTCCGGATAAATTATATCGTACGGGATGTCGAAGTCGACCAGGGAAGGAATTTCATCCGTTTATATTACATTGCCTAGCAGTAGAACCGTTAGTATCGTGCCATGTCCGAAACTACTGTCCTTAAAGTAACCCAGATTAGTGAGTCATAGCGCACTGTTGCCAGCCAGTTTTTTTTATCTGTAAATCAAGCGGTGCTAGGTGCAAAAAGGTGTCTAATGCTGCCGTGGGGATGGTACGGAGCGCACCTGTAATAGCTATGGAAGCCGTTCTTTGAACCGCCGCTCATTTCCCGTAAATCGTTTTCTTGTTTGTTGCTTTCCACCATACAAGTGCGACGTATGTAAGTATGGGTCTTACCCCCACCGTATACAGCCAATACACCATAGCAGGTTTTAAGCCCAAAATTTTTCCTACTGTTCTTTTGCAAATAAAAAGAGCATTATATGCCTTTTTAATTCTTTCCGCTACGTTAAGATTTTAGTTCAGTTTTTTGTCTAGAATCACACCCAGATACTTCGCGCTATCCGAAAGGGACAGTTCCACTCCGTTGAAATCCAACAGTAAAAATACAAAAAAAGAAGGGGACCAGCAACACCCAGACTGTCAGATGTAAGACAGGATAGAGTCAACCATATGCCTGTTTGGGGAACTAACCGCCAGAGGTGTAAGTTTCCGTCATGTAAATTGAGATATTTTTTAACTTAACGAGTTATAAATGTGAAGTTTCACTAAGTTTGAACAAGAACAATAATTGTTTACAAATAAAATATGATTTATTCAGAACATTAAGACTTTGCTAAATCAACTCCGTACTGTTTTAAATTTTATAAAGGTTTAATGCATTATATGCGATATATGGCACAAACTATATTATAGTTAATTATTATTACACAATTTGACAAAATTAAGAATTATTGATGAAAAGGTGTTTTCAAAATCAATACTTAGTCAGGATAATTTTTATTTCAAGTTTTAAAAAATCATGCATTAAGGGTTAACCCAAGGTTTTCGGTTGTCACCCACATTTCAGAGGGTATGAGACTCGGTCCGTCTGCGCGCCATGATTCATTCTTACAATTGCAGCGCAAACTTTGGTTTTTGTCAAATCCGCCGTTTCCCCTTCGTGCATTACAGAGACTGGTACTACGCGAAATTTTTCCGTTTAGAACGCGTTAAAGTACTCTTTCCATCTATTGTAAATGCTGCTGTATCTATCAGGTATTCAATTATTTCGGTTATTATTTCAATTATCAAAATTTCAATTATTGTATCACAATTTTACAAATTTCAGCTCGTTTGCTTGTGTTTCGACGTTGCACTTCCTGATTTGCTTGTCGCCTGCGTTGTGATTTCGGACACAATGGCTGTAATGATAACACACGTGCTGTAGATAGTACTTTTTTCGCCTCTTTTTTGCAACGTTCATAGTCTAACTCAAGACGCGCTTTAAATGTTTCGCTATTTCCAATACACTTAAGTCCAGGCTTAAAAGGCTTGCCACTTGTTCTCATCGCTTCACCACTGCATTTCTTCTTTTATGTAGAGCCGGGCTTTTGAAACACCGAAATACAGTCTTTACACTGCTCTTACATTTTTCTTTCAAATTGTTCCACATATCTTGTGCACTCAGTTCCATCTCTTGGTTTAAGGTATTTCACAGAGGTTCCCGCAAATTTAGCGCTCACAACTGGACACTTTGCTTGTTTAAATTGATTATTTTCTATTTGAATACCCTTGAATAATGCAGGGACGTAGCACACATTCTGATCATCGATCGACACTTCTCAAGTCCTGTCGATTTTGCATCTTTTTGCAACTCTATTGCCTTTAACACCAACCGATCCCTTAAATTAAATCTTCTTCGCCATTCTCCTGATTCTTAAGTTTTGTTTATAGCTTTAAGTCTAGCTTGTAATAAGCTTGTAAGTCAGTCTGGTAATAAGTAGATTAAATGGGGCTTCCGCATCTACTCAAATTGAACAAAAAAAATTTTATCATCACCAAATACTTAATTGTTTGGATACTGCCGATCATCCCCCATGCGAATCAATAACACAAATTAATTGATTTTCTATTATTCTTGATTTTACTGTCCATGTTACGTGATTTATCAAAAATATGAGTACCTACGGCCGTGTAGACGCCACAGCCCACTAATTTTTTTTATATTGGTTTGAACTTCAACTTGTTGCTCAAGAAAAATTTTAAACTTGCCGTAAGATCGTAGGTTTTTATTGTTTATTAAATTTGCTATTACTGTTCGACCTCTCTTCACTGGCTGTGATATTTTTGAAATACTCCATCCTTTACAAGAAAACATTCAAAATTTTGTACTTTAGTTGAATTTAAAATTTTTCGACGTCCCATATTGTTCACCTTTCACAAAGTTAATCAAATTTAAAACCAATAAAAACAAGAGCACAACAAAAAAACTTTCACCAATGTTTTTTTAAATACATTCTGAATGAAGAGGTCTACGGGTAGACACATCAAGATCAACACTTTTACTGAAAAATATTTTATAATTAGACGACCTAATTGGAATAAATCAATTCGAATTTGGCAAATGAAATGCTCACTTTACATTCTTGAGAATTGTATGATGTCTTATGATTTTGTCCTGGAGTGTATATGTAATAGGTACCTACATACAATAAGACGTAATATGATGTATTCCCACTTTGTTGAGGGTTAAAAGGCTATTGTATGTAGATATTAGTAGACGCAAGTTGCGTTTTTAAAAGATTTTATTTGAACGTACGAGTATTGTATACTGAGCTAAAATAACTAAAAATTTATTAATATACAATGTGATATAAAGTTTTTAAACCTATTACTAAAGTTGGTAATAAACATAGGAATGCTTCAAAGCGCAAAATGTTCTTTATAGTATAACTAAAGAAATTTCCTTAGAAATGTATATCATGTCAAGTAAATAAGTAAAGACTAATACTTTTGCTATGAAAGTAAATACACCACCAAATGCGATTTAAAATAGTGATGTTAAATTGTAAATACAATAGCCTAATAATAGAACACTATTGCTCAAAATCTAATTGTAATATTGCATTTCAACGAGCATTAAAGCCATGTGTAACATGTACGTATGTATTAGACTATTTTCCAAATACCTTACAAAAAGGAGTCGAGTATAGAAAAAAGTAGATATTTCTTTTATGTACATACATACATATGTATGGATTTTCCTTTTCCAGCAGTCACTTAATTTATGGTATGTCCTTAAAAGCAATTTAGGAGAAACAATATAATCAACAAAATAATTACCTTATTCAAAATGTAACCACAGAAAAGAAATTGGTTGTTGATGGCAATTTAATTATGTATTTAACTTGAAGAACTCGAATTTTTCTACAGACCTTCCTGTCCAACCCGGTAAACTAGCAACTGAGACAATTTTCCTGAATCTGCGCACAACATTTTTTAGAAAAACCCATCCATTGTAAAAAACTTAAGAAGTTGACGAGCCAATGTTATTGTTATTTTTATTCTGTCAAATATGAACAAAAACAAAAACAGAGCGATGCTTTTCTAGAGATATATTTTTATGCCATCTATTCGTCAAAATGAGTAACTATTAGGAGAGTGCTTTACAAGTTTTTTTTCCTAAAGGATGAGATGCACAACGAAAATTAATCTTACCATTTGGTATGTATCAGCAAAGGTAAATACGGGAAATGTAAGCAGCCGATTTTTTTGTCTTTCGTTTATTTTTTAGTCAAAAATTTTGTTGTGAACAGTGAAGTTGAAAGTGCGAGCTTAAAATTTCCTACTATTTAGTAGAGAGCCTGTTGCAAGGCCAGGAAAACCCTTGAACCATTGAATGGTTTAGATGAACCGATTGCATAACTTGGTCTGTGCTCAAGAGTTTACATATGCTGTTGCAATTATGATCACTACCACCACAGGTGACGTAGTTTGTATACCATTACGAAGTACCAATAGATCCGAAGAAGTTCCCATCGAGTAGAGTCTTTAAAATTTCCTTGCCTTTGGCTGTGAAATACTATGTATTTCTAAATACATTCCAAGTCTATTTTTAATGGAGATAGCTCTATGGAGACAGTCTGCTGTGAAAAATATTAAAATTATTTGGGTATAGTTTATGATGTGGGATAAGTGTATTCACAAGTTAATATGCTGCTTCGGAAATATCACTGGCTATGGGAGAATCATTGAAAATCACGTTTCTGCCGTTTATGAGATCCTTCCAAAAGAATAGGTCACTTTAATCTGATATGTTGGTAGTCAGATAGTGATAGCCATATCAGCCAAATAGAATAAACTATTCAACGAGGACGACTATCGAAAACGAACCCGTTTCCCAGAACAAAAGTTAAAACAGCAATATCAATTAACGTCACATATACTCGTATATATCAGAGTAAGAAAAGTCATAACCGCGAATTTAATTTAATGCATATCCGTAATCCTAAAATGGACATGCAATAGAAATTGGACACAAGAAATCAAAAGAGTTTAAACTATGAATAAAACTATGTCCAATAACTGGTATATTATTTCCTTTGAAAGTGACCAGTTTGATAGATAGGTAGATATTTATTTTATTTTCATAGTTAAACATTTACATTCATTTTCTATTGATTTAGCACAGCTTACACAGAGATATGATTATTAAAATCTTACTACTGAAAGATACATTTGGTTTTTAAATGCTTTATCTATTAACAAATATGTTTGGAGGAAAAACTATAGGAAAAAACCTCCATGTAATGGAAGACCAGTTTGATATTAGCTGTTTCTGCAAATGATGTAACATTCACGCTCAGCGCCAAGGTCAAGAAAAAGGTCAGGGGAATTGTTAAGCACTAGTGAGTCTCCAAGGTAATTGTCAAGGCAGAACTTCATCCCAAAAAGGTAATGGCGATAGTGTGGTGGACAAGTAAGGGAGTTGTGCATTATTAGTTAGTTTCTCAATCTCAGAGAAACAATCACACCACAGTTAACACTCCTGAATCTGGCGGCGTTGGGCTATGCAAATTTGCTTCGTCCACCTTATTTACCTGAAGTGGCTACTACCAGCTACAATGTTTTTCAAAGAAATGGTCAGTTTATAGACTTTGGAGATTTTTTGACTCAAAAGGAGGCATATTTGCTTTGGTGGAGCATTGGCAAAAGACGATAGATGTACATAAATGGAGATTATTTTATGGAATAAAATTTTTGAATTTCGAGGGATGCTGAATTTTCCACAACAAAATCAGCAATTTTTTATATATTGAGCTAATGGAACTACACAGAGCTATGTATATCTTCGACATCGCTACAAAGAACTTTGCGGATGACGTTGCCATAGCCGTCTCAGGAAAACATCTAAATACCATTAAAAAACTCCTTCAAGTAAATCTCAATAGATTAACCCGCTGGGCAGATCGCTGTGGGAATAAACCCCCATAAAACTGATCTTGTCCTCTTTTCTAGGAAATATAAAATTCCAATCATAGACCCTCCTTCCATAAACGGTACCAGTTCAGCTTTCTCCGATACAGCAAAATATCTGGGTCTCATTTTTTACAGGAAACTAAACTGGAAACCTAACATTCAAGAAAGAGTCAATAAAGCTACAATAGCTTTATTCTCTTGCAAAAAAGCCATTGGGAACAAATGGGGCCTTCAACCTCGCATAACCCACTGGCTACACATCTCAATCATAAGACCGATACTTACTTACGCGGTGGTCGTCTGGTGGACGGCCTTGGAAAATGCAGTCAACTGCATTAAACTAATCAGAGTCCAAAGAAGAGCATGTCTATGCACAAGGGGAGCCTTGCGGTCTACTCCCTCTGCGGCATTAGACATTCTGTTTCATTTGACACCCCTCGATATTTTCAGCAGGCAAGTAGCTGCGACTACAGCTATTCGCCTTAAAGCGACTAAACAGTGGACAAATAATTAATTTGGCTACGCCAACATTCTTAATACATTAGGAATCCTCACAGAGAACATCGATTACACCATACCTGAACTTTAATTTGACAAAAACTTCCATGTAAGCTTCCCCTCTAGATCATTTTGAGAGGAAGATGCTTTCATGGAGGACAAGTCAATCCATCTCTACACAGATGGATCCTAAACCGAAAACGGAGTTGGTGGCGGTGTTTTCTCAGATAAGCTAAATCTGAGCCTCTTTTTCCGTCTTCCAAATCACTGTAGCGTGTTCCAGGCGGAAATTTTGGCGATTAAAGAAGCTCTGTCCGGCTGAAGAAAAACGTGATATCTGCAAAGGATATCCGCATATTTTCGGATAGTCAGGCCGCCATCAACTCCCTGGACTCGGTCTCATTATATTCTAAAACCGCCCTTGAATGCCGATCATCTCTCATGTAGATGGCAGAGCAGTTCAACATTCACCTTTGTTGGGTGCCGAGACACAGAGACATTCCAGGGAACTGCAGAGCCGTTGAACTCGACAAAATTGGAACCACTCTACCTATCATACCGGAAGTATAGGTATACCAATCGCTGCGTGCAAACTAACTCTAAAGCTGGACAAACATGTCTAGCGACCAAACAGATCTGGCCAAAGCTGGATCTGAGTCGCTCTAAGTGTCTGGTCCTTTTAGATAGGAAACATCTCAGCGCCATAATACATGTCATTACTGCACATCTAGGAGTTTTCTTCTACAACGACCTAAACGATCTAGAAAACTTAGACGTTAACAGTCTCCTACACTTTATTATAAGCTCAAACTGGTTCCAGTAGTAAGAGGATCATAGATCCACGTGGCATCACAATGGGCCAATAGGCCTACGTGGGTTGGTATTTCCAACAGCCACTCTTACCTAACCTAACCTAACCTACAAAGCACTTTCGTCTGTGCAAAACGGCGCAGTTAAAATACATACATTGGTCCATTTGCGCATATCATCTTTCCTCTACGAAACTTAACACTCTAGAGTACTTACTTTCTTATACTCGTACAACATAATACGTTTGGAAATTGGAATGAAAGACGAAGAAAGATATTTGGGCACCATGGTTTTTTCACAATTTGATTTCGTTATGTTGACTGCTTCCTATTCCAAGAAACCCATCTCGGTCCTTTGTTATTCCTTTTAATTCGTTTATATACTCGTAAGTATACATATGTATGTCACCGTCAACGGCGTTCGATACTGATAGATGATAAACACCTTTTTCTGGCTTTCAATCGCTGAAATGGATTTCGAAGACATGTGGTTTTAAAAAGACGGCGTAACCTGCTACACAGCGATCGAAACAATGGAATTGTTGAAGAGAGAGTTATCTCTCCCTGCGGCGATGTGAATTGGCCACCCACCAAGATCATGCGATTTGACGCCGCTGGATTTCTGTGTAAATTCTCGGATATTGTGTTGCACACATAACATCCATGTCTACCTAAAAAAAACTCGATCACCTGAAGTAGATATGCATACAGCCGCTTATAATACTCTTTGTTCGTCAGCTTTGATGTTTAACCTACGCAAACTTAGATCTTTTCTATATTAACCCTCACCGGACGAACTATGGACACCGTGAAGCCATGTGCAAAAAAGAAAACGTATTTACGTCATAATATAGCAAGAGTCAGACATCTAAAACCATACTATCTCTAGCGACTTT
Organism: Volucella bombylans; assembly: GCA_949129095.1. NCBI lineage: Eukaryota > Metazoa > Arthropoda > Insecta > Diptera > Syrphidae > Volucella > Volucella bombylans. The sequence goes on along the minus strand of OX422144.1, from coordinate 62,994,042 downwards.
TCCGAAATTGTGAACGACAAAGCAAACCAATCAGTTCACCTATCTACCTACCGAAGCTTTAACGCACGATTCGCCTGATAAGAACATGTGATTACGTTCACCAAACAATTTAAAAGAAGACAAAAGGAAGAACTACCTGAAGAATGCAATGTCCAAAATACAATTGATAACCGGTTTACCAAATAACAAAAAATATACATACCTACATATTTGTTAAAGATGTGCTGAAGAAAATAAAAATTAATGATACGGCGTACTTAAATATACTATTGTGCATGGATGTGCATATGAGCGTGAATGTACATATTTAAATTTTTTATAAGTCGCCCACTTGTTTTAACTGAGCTAAATATCTGCATATAGAGCTAATCAAAGCTTTTTCAAGAATGAGGTACACAGAGACTAAGGCTGAATTCCTCAACGTAAAAAAAATGCGCATTGCATTTGTTTCGAAAATATATAATGCGGGAATTTTGGAACGGCGTATGATGCATAATGATCAGATTTAGAAAAATAAGAACATCGCTATAAATATTTACTAAAATTATTCACGCCCTCGTCGGCAAATCACTTATCTTTTTTCGATATATGAAAAAAACCACCGTCAAATAAGATAAAACTATAAACAATCTCATCTGCATCGTGCTAATTCATGATATGCTGTTTACATTTGTTTGCGCAGTAAAATCTGTTCACAATACATTTTGGAACATGATGCACAATGTAACCTGTGTTTGCAGATGCACAATGCAAGCAGTACGGTATTTATGAATTCAGCCTCATAGATTGCAACCCAGATATTCATAAGTTCTTTATGACATTCACGACAATAATCAAATTAACACAATTTAAACCCCCAAATTAATTTCGAATTTTATTTATCATTATAACAGTTTGTTGCAAAATATTTCAGTATACCTAACATTTGATAAGACGTAAGGCTAAAAGCAGTATTTCGCTGGCAGAATTACTTTGATGCTGCTGCATATCGGTTTGAAATGTCTTTCCAGTTGGCAATGTCAAAAATAGCTTCAACATATGATGGCCTAACATTTTTGTATTGAAGATAGTAAGCGTGTTCCCAAACGTCAATGCCAAATAGTGGGACAAGTCCTAAAAATAAAAATAGCATACATATATATCGATACTAATAAAATCTACATCCATATTAGATGTTGAATATAAGTACCAGCACTTGCTTCCAATGGATCCTGGTTTGGTTGTGCAGACAACTGCAATTTGCCTGTCTTTTTATTATAACCCAACCAACCCCAACCGGATCCCTGAATAGCAACTGTCAAAGTAGTTAGTTCCTTCTTAAAATTTTCAAAACTACTGAACTGCTGCTCCAATGCAGCCTTCAGTTCTTTTGATGGCTGTGTGCTATCAGGAGTGAGATTTTGCCAGAAAATTGAGTGGTTAATGTGGCCACCACCGTTGAAGCGTAAAGCCGGTGCCAATGATATGATCTTGGTAACATCATTTTTAGCTTGAGCGTCTTTTAGTTGCTCTTCTGCTGCATTTAAATTATTGACATAGGTTTGATGATGTTTTTGGTGGTGAAGCTATTCAATATTCAAAACACATTGTTATTGATCTTTGCATTTCAAAAGAGGAACTTACCTCCATAATTTCCCGACAGATTGTCGGTTCAAGGGCTGCATAATCATATGGCAAACTTGGCAAGGTATGCTTGCCCCTTACAGCTGATCTAAAAAGAATTGATTCAATGTGAAGGAATCATCGTGAAAATGAAATATAAAAATGACTTCACAAAATAACAAAATTTATGTAATCACTTGGAAAAATATAGTGGGAGCATATGTATGTACCTTGCTGTATTGGAAATGTTGCGTGCCAAGGTAAACATAATTTCGTTAGTGAGACTGAAAAGGATTTTTTGAAGATTAAAAAAGTTATAACAATTTCCTCAGGTCTAGAATCGATTTGACTTACTTATTTGATTATTGCAGAATACCACCGTCAACCGCCGACTGATTTCACAAACTGTCAAATGCTTAGAACTTTCCTATAAAAGCTTTAACCTTTATGGATATGTTCAATGCTATTGGCCAAAAAAGTTTCTCAGAGGTGAGCCCCTGTAGTCTGCGACCCACATATATAAGAACACTGCATTAGTGCCTGGCCACACAAACGTGGGATTGAAAGGCATGTCGGGCGAAACAGGTAGATTTTCAGTAAGTTGGAAAGAGAAAGGTTGATTGGACCAAAGATCCACCGAAAATCATTTTCAAATATGACTTTCTATCTGGGCAAAATTTGTTTCGTTTCCAAATCATATCGTCTTTGACGTAAATTTTCATTTTGCAAGTGTTGCGATACGGGAAAAGACGTAAATTTTCCTCGTTGTCGCTCATTTTGTATTTCACAAATAATTACTGCAAACCAGAAACTTCCGAATTGGCCTACTCACTGATTTCACTGTTCCTCTATCTATCAAAAATTCTTTCATTCCAATGACGCCTTTTTTTTCGTGTGTAGCCACTTCGTTCAATGCCATGCCTTTCAATCCCACGTTTGTGTGGCCAGGCACTTACAAAGAACTACCTTTTTAACATAACCAAATAAATAAAAATGCATTTTGAATGTCTAGAATAGATCTGATTTAAATCTGATACCTATATCCTTTTTGCGCTTCCAGAAAATTTAAAATTTAAGTAAATCTTGCTTTTTTGTGTATTTTTTTTTAGTTAAATTGATGATTATGTTGGTCTTCTATTAATGTTTTGTTAATTGAAAAACTATTCGTGGTGAGATGCTGTTGGTGTTAAGCTTATAGAGTTCCTCATGGCACATAGCCTCCTACTCAGTTGATACAGTTGATATACATAGTAGGCCTCGGAAAATTATGTAGAAGAGGTCATTTCCTCTTTGATTCGTTATTGATGGTAATACCGTAACGCCAATGTGATTCCAGGAAAATAATGCTCAGAATACTTTCTTGGGTTTTGGTGATTTAAGTCTATGTAGTAGGTACACTAAGAAAATCACCAGTCGGATTTTTAAATTAGTATTCATGACGATCATAAGAATCGGCGGATTGGATGTGGACGGATTTTATCCGTTTTTATTCGCATTATCCGGATTTTATTTCATTTCCAGAATCGTTATTTGAAATTGCGAATGTATTGTTTGTTTTCTAAAAATAAAAGTAACTTGATATCAGTTGATTTGTATTACTATATAAGTATTTTAAAATCTGTAACTTACTTTTTGTTGCATTTGTTTATTTTAAGTAAATAACTTTCTTGTTTGTTTGAATCCGCAGTAATTGTGATGCGAATTGAAAACGTCAAAATTTGTATGAGGATCGGTCGCGTTTTCAATAATGGGAAAACGCAAAAATTAACGACTATTTCTATAACCGGCACGGATGCAAAGTCTCGATTTAACTGAAGCGGAGGTCTCCGAGAAATGAAAACTTGATAAACCTTAAAGAAAACAAAAATCTATCTTAACATAAATTTTAAACTAGTTAGATGGTAGAGCAAGCGGTTCAAAACCTGAGTAGTGTCACCAAATATTTTGTGATATTTTATCTAGGAATGTCGTTGACATATCTGTTGTTTCATGGCGGAATACAGAACTGTAGCAACTTCTAAAGATTGTTATTTTAAGATTTTCAGAACTTTTTTAGAAATCAAAAACGGCAGCAGTTGAGTTTGAATCAAATATTTGTATTAATTTGGGGCTCTATCTCACCAATAACTATCTATCAGCCGGATATACAGTTTGCAGTTTATCAACATCCAGCAAAGGCTTTACATAGGCCCACGTTTCTAAGAATATACACTAATCATTGTCCGGCAACGTTGGCCATTGCCTGAAATGCGATCTCCGGCCTAATTTTTTTCTTTTTTCTTTTAAACTTATGATGCCACCAGCGTGAAGACCACATTAATCACTTTTGTGGGTATAATTAATTTACATAAGTTGCTTCTCGGGCCCCGCCCAATTATCAAGGCTTCGCCCATCAATTTCGTTGTCTAATAATAAACGGGGGCAGAGCAAAGTACTGGTCTTATCGTAAACATCTTCAGATGACGCTACCGAAGGTTGCTACGATTTGATCAGTCACAAGTTGCCGGTCATAGGTCTTGTTGGTGGCTGGACCACCGGTAGTCCCTACCAGGACTTAAACCACGGTACCATGGGAGTCAGGAGCCCCCCGGATCTCGTTCCTTATGGGAGCGTCATAGTGGCTGTGGTATAAACCCAAAATCGCCGGAAGGGTCTTCCTGTTGGTTTAACCCAATGTAGAGTTGCAATAAGTACTGGGTGCTGCGACCCTAAGAGCAGTAAGAGGTTTTAAGTCGGCCTCGACTCATACAAAGGGTGGAACTTGTACCGGCAACACAGTTCCGAATTGGTATCAATGGAATGACGGAGAGTTATGGCAAGGCGTATCCTTGCCCATGGATATATGGGAATCCTATAAACATAAGTCTACACGACAGGTGGTTTACGTTAAAAATCAGACACTATAAGTCGCTTCTCGATTTGCCTAACTACAGAAAAGGAAAATTTGCTGAGTCAGAAGTGAGATCATCACAAAACACGATTTTTCGGTAAAAATGAAAGACGGCTTCCAGCTGCGCAAGACCCAATCGGCGATCTTCTGTCGCAAGCCATGATCTTGTAGTTTTAATTTCTGCCACAACGGTGCTGGCTTTTCAAAAGCAAATTTTAAGGTTCTTCTGGTGTAAGTCTATTTATGATGATTTGTCAAACAATACCGAACATGCAACAGCCTTGAGAGATACCGTTATTAAAATATCTATCAATCAAACAAAAAATGGGCAGTCTAAAAAGCTAGGCAATGGATAATTTATTTTTTTTTTATAATTAGATTACACATGTTTAAAAAAAAACTTTTTTTAAGAAGCCATTTTTCAATATTCAGCTTTTTTTGGAGTATTTTTCACTTCTTTATATCCTCAATAACTTCGGCACACTATACAACTCGATAAATAACAATTGCTGCACGACTAATGACACGCGCCAAGAATATTCTACAACATATCTAATTCATATGTAAATTCTCATGAGAACTCGCCATACTTCTTCGAAGCCAGCCATGACTCTTTTTGCCTGTACTCGGGTCTATAGTACACACACCGACCCTCCGGTATCCCACGCGCGAATTATGTATATTTTCAGCCCTAAGAAGTAAAACACAACTTATTTGAATAATGTCTTTTTACTTCAAGTCCTTTCACATGACTGACTTGTTATTTTAAACCAGCTTAGAATAATACAAAACATTATACAATGAAGTGGTAGTTAATAGTTAACAATCATGTTGTTTTGTTTGCATTGCTACTACCGCTATTCCAAAACTGGACTGTTCTATGCTGCTTATTTTCTTGGCGTTGACAAATTTTGTTGTTAGATCGAAGTTTTCCGTTACGTGTTAATGATGCTTCTGGTGTTGTTACCAAGTGATGTCCAGGTAGGTATTATGCTTTGACGATGTTAACAATGATGGCAACGATGCTGATGTTGTTGCTATGAACGTAACTCGTGCATTGTGTACTCACCCACGATGCCCCCTCCACCGCTCATGGCTCATTCCGACAGAGTTAGTGCCATCCCTCTACCTCTCTCCCTCTTTTTGTTACCTACTTCAAGTCCGTCGCCTTTTCGTTCCTCTCCCATGTTTTATTTTCCCCGAGCTGCTTTAGCATGGCGCTACCCCCTACCGATTCTTTTGGCTTTTTTTGTTTTATCTAATTGCTAGTATTCACAACAAGATGGCTGGAATAACTTTATTGGCTACGTAGGAGCTCTACTGATGGAAATAGTGATACGACATCGTGGAGCAATGAACGCTTCAACTTTGTTTGATAATGTTAGTGTCATTTGCAAGTATTATACCACGGTTTTGAGCGCCATCTAGTGGGTGCAAAAGTATGCAGTTGATGGAGGGCATCTTATATGATCGAAGCATCCGAGTAGACAACATTAACTCAGACCACTGGCTTGTTCAAGCCAAGATCCGAATGCGAGTATTCAAAAGAAGTCATATGGCACACTTATAACATTCAATACGAAATACAACATCGAAAAAGTACAATCGTAGAGATCACCAGAAACTACACCGATCTCAATGTTTCTCATAAGAAGGCTTATACAGATGGATTTGTATCATCTTTAGACAGGTCCGTGTATGTAATATTACAATTGATAATGATCGCTACTCAATCAAGATCGGTAACCCTTTGATATTCAAAAATGGCCAAAACAAGGGCATTCGATGTCATATGACATTTATAAGGCGTTAATCATTGCAGTTCTTTTCTTTTACTCCGAAGCTTGGGTTGCATCAAAAGCAGATAAAGGTACCCATGAGCGGTTCGAAAAAAGATTTTTCGGAAGATATGTGCTATGGGGTTTTGAATTGCAAATACAATGTAATCAACAAGTAGACTAGGACATGTAGAGTGAATGGACTCCAACGATCCGTCCCAAGTACAAAAACGACCAAGCTAGCTGGATGCACTAAAGGACAGAAAGCTAGGTCCAGGTCCAGACTCAAACGTGGACGTGGGCATGACAATTCCTGGTACTTTATGTCTGCTAATTGTTGTTTTATTTTAAACTTGGTTTATATATGAAGTATATTTTTATGAAATTTGTAGATAAAATTTTTAAAGTAGTTATTTAAAAGTAGCTGCATGTTTATTGTGAATAAAATTCTACAATAGTATCAAGTCGCTGTGGACTTCGGCGGAAAGATATTGTGGAAATGAAACAGAGGAAAGATTGGCTAGTAGAAAGCAAGGCTGAGCATTCAAAGTTGTAGAGTAAAGCCATCTAGTCGCTCTTCGAAAAATACGAATAAATTGTCGAAGTTATAATGTTTAAAGTATATAATAGTAGTTTTTCTTTTGCTTCAACTTTTAATCGAATAAATTGGGAAGACATTTTATTGAATTACTCGTAGATAGTTGTATACATTATTGCGATTAAACAATGCCAATTTCTTGACAGTATTACCCTGCTGAGATGGTAATTTATGGATTCAGAAATCTAAAGCGTATTATTTCACCAAACAGTCACAATTTACTCGTTTTCGTGGAGCTTCCTCTTAGAGTAATTTTGGTTTCATATCGGTTCAACTACTGTATCAAATGGCGTAGTTCTTGTCTGATATCCACAATTCTTTTTGAAAATCATTCAAACCAGCTGATATGCTTACACACGATATTTTTCAACAATGTAAATCAAAATTCGCACGTCAAATTTGTATATAACATACAGGCACAAACACTTCACCACTTACTTATAACATTTTAAATATGTAACGCATATCCACCGCTTGGTAGGTTTCCTAAATTTGATGACCTTAGAATAGTTCTATAAGCCGCTCTATTTTGGTTCACCTGAAAACTAAGGTCAGAAGTTTGCTGATATTGTTTCGTTTGAGCGATTTGACAATGGCTGAGTTTTGATCGTCTTTTCCGATGACATCCGTTGAAAGTGGAAAAACCAGGTGATTTTCTCATCCTGAAGTGTGTCCACTATCATTTTTTTTATTGTAGAGATTTCAGCGAATGCGCATACTTTTGTTACACCCGTCAACATAACATTTTCATTTCAGTCGTTCACATTTTTCCTTTAAATTTCTCGTACGTTGTCCAACGTTGCGATGTATACGTTAAAACTAGTTTAAAGACTCTCGTATATAACAAACCTTTAAGTTTAAGAGGCATTTTTCTGTCACAAACTAGTCCCGAGTATTAATTTTCCATTCCGACTAAAATACCATCAATCCTATCCTATTCAGACTTTAGTCGTGTAATATTCTCGTCGTGTTCGGACGTGTTTTGGTTTTGCTCCACATCAAACTTTTAAATATTATTTATTTCTTCCCCTTCCATATCTCTACTTCTGATATCAGTTCCGCGACATTATTACATTACCCCAAGTGCTGACTGTCTTTTTGGTTTGTTTTGTTTTTTTGGTTGACCTCAATCTTTCGCGCTCAATAACTGCCGCTTCTGATATCGGTTCCGCATATATTTAGTGCATTACCCCCCCAAGTGTTGACCAATTTTCCGATTTTGCTGAATTTCACTTGCAGTGCATAACAGTGCGTAAAGTTCTTTGTTTACCTTTTTGTTTACATTTGATAAATTTGCCATGTCTTGCGGAATTACTAACTGTCCAATCTTTGATGTCAATGCTGACTTTGTCACTTGTAAGGGCATCTGTGGAAAATCATTCCATGCAATTTGTGTCGGATTAAATAAAAGGAATAGTGTATACATCAAAGACTTCTCTGACAACCTCCTATTCTTTTGTGATGAGTGCAAGATAATCTCGCTTTCGCACGTGTTGCTTGCTATAAAGTGCCTCAGTGACTCTAATGACTCATTCCAAAAAAATCTCACAAAAATGATAACGACGAATCAGTCCAACTTAGAAAGTAGTGTCAGTTATGCTGATGAATTAGGCAACTCGATTCTGTCCTCAACCGATATAATTAAGTCCAAGCTCACCAACATCGACAAACAATCTGCAAGTCTGGTCGAGATGAAAACTGCGATCAATGATCTCAAAGCAGTTTGTTCCGCCCAAAACATCTCTAACCTTAAATTGTGCGAATCGATAAATAACCTGCGTGAAGATCTTGAGACTCAATTTCAATCTACCTCAAAGAACCATCCATCTCTAATGCAGCCTGATCCAATGCTCGAAGTAATCTTTGACAGAATCAACGGTGTTGGTGACGATCTAGCTGCCGCACAATCAACCATTTTCGATATTGAGAATCATATCGAAACGGTAAGCAGCAAAATTGACGATTTACCATTCCACACACAACACCATCAGAATGTCCACTACAATACATCAATTTTGGCTGAATTACTGGAAACCGAAGTCGACCCACTTTTACCACCACCTCCTCGTCCACCACGGTTAATTAAATCTACAACTTCTCCCGCTGCCACTTCAATCCAGGAGACCGAAACTGTTTCACTGTCAACTCCTCCCATCGCCGCCCCACGCAAGCTAATCAAACATTTTGGTACTACATGGACACCTTCCGAATGGAGGCGTAGACTGGAGAAAATTGAAACCGATTTGAGTACATTCTTCATCAAAGGCACCCCCGTAAACGCTGATATTTCTTGGATCACGAAATTCTTCGCAGACAAATACGGCATCACCATCAGCAAATGTGAAATGTTCCTGCCATCTCACCACAAAGGTAATCGAAGCTTTAAATTCGACCTCCCTGCTAGATACGAATGGTTATTTAAAAACCCTGCTGGTACTAATTTCAACGTTGGAAAGATGCGCATCTGTAAATGGATCGAAACACCTACCAAGAAACAGGATAAAAAGAAGCTTAAATCTAAGTTACCTAATTCCGATTCCAACTCCCATCCCAAACCGGACTCTAATAAAATACCGAAATCCGTCCCAAACCGTAGCAAACCTGACTCTGTACCGAAAACCGTTTCCAACTCCCGTTCCAATTCTGACTCTAATTGGAGATTTAAAACTAATATATTCCCCAATTTCGCCCCTCCCACTCACATCCCGAACCGACTTCATCGGTCCTCTAATTATATTGCACCTGCAGCCTCCGTTCCACCCAAGCCACCGCGTCAACGCGTCTCTTTCAAATTAGCACCAACCTCTCACAATAACCCCTCGGAAATACCTAACCCCTCTGCACGTGCCACCACTAGCACTTCTTTCCCTAATTTTGACCTTAAAACCGGAGCTAAATATCCCAATTACGTTAGGTCCCATGTTATAAATCCCTCACATGAACGTGTGTCTAATGCCCCTTCAATCACCCCTGCATCGCCTTCAAAATCTTCGTCCACCTGCCCCATTTTTGACCCCCTTCTGCCTCCCACAGTTAAAATAACCCAACAAACTTTTGGCTCAACAGAATGTCGTTATGCACTTTCTAGGCTTAGAGAAAAAAAGACGTACGAGAATATACGTCTCCTTCTAGCATATCTGCATGACAAATCAGACTCAGTTTGTTATGAGGGGAAAACTAAAACAAGCGTCATGGTCTCAATACAGCAGGAAGGTCTCCCTACTGACCTTACAAGTCTGAGGAACTTATACATCAAGTTCCACGAGATTTTTAATATGTCTCCGCAAAAAGTCTCAGACGACCTTGCTGCTTTCGGTAACTATGTGCACTCAAAAAGGATCTCACACCTCCAACGAAGCAGAGCTGACAACGACAAATTTTTTCGTCCCTAACGTGCTACCATTGCCAGTGTTTCGACCATCCACTCCTACGCCCTCTCGTAATAACCTTCCTCTTACCTTTTACTATCAAAACGTAAGAGGACTGCGATCTAAGACCCGTGCCGTCTTGCGCCAATCTCACGCTCTCCCATTTGAGGTCTACTCTCTGACCGAAACTAATCTAATTCCCGATATAAAGAATCAGGAATTATTCCCCCCTAGTTTCAATGTTTTCCGAGACGACGATCTTACCCGCCCAAATGATGATGCTCCGTGTCGAGGTGTCCTACTGGCCGTCCGCAATGACCTAAACTCTTCACCAATCGCTGTTTCTACTTCCTCTAAACTTGACTACGTTTCAATAAAGATAACACTCCCCTGCAGGTCCCTGTACATTATGTGTTTTTACTTCCTACCGGCCCAACCAATCGAATGCTACCAACTCGCTATCGATGCAATTGATCAAATAATTAACTTATCTGATCCTCTCGATGATATCATCGTATTTGGCGATTTCAATCTACCTCAGCTGCACTGGACTCAATCAGATGATAAATCTTTTTTTATCGCTTACCCTATCTCGAGTAAAGAATGTCTCTTCTTGGATGAGCTCACAGACTCTAGCTTATGCCAAGTTAGTGGAGTCTCCAACTATATGAGAAGGCAATTAGACCTCATTTTCACCACTGACCCCATAAACTCCTCTGTCTCGCTCTGTCCCCTTTCACTATCGACCATTGATAACTTTCACCCACCACTTCTTCTTTCTCTTTTCCACCACTCTCCTTTCCGCCCCACCACATCTGCAGCTACCACTTCTTACGACTTTCATAAAGCGAATTTCCGCAAAATTAACGCATATCTTAGTAAGTGTTCTTTTGATTTCGCCAATATGCCCCTAAAAAGTGCTCTCTCTACTTTCTACAGAGAATTACTTAATTCTATTTCTCTCTATGTCCCCTTTTCGCGTAATAGGACCTCTTCTACGAGCCCCCCGTGGTATAATCGTAAACTTCGCTCTTTACGTAACAAAAGAAACAAATTATGGACAGTTTTCCTCCGGTCCAACTCTTTTGTTGACTATTCAAACTATCTCGGGTCATACCTTCAATTCGCCCAGCTCTATAAGTTTCTCTATCAGCGATATCAAGGCTTATAAATGATCCTAAGTCTTTCTATCAATTCGTTAATTACCAAAAAAAAATCCGACGGTTTTCCTCCATCCCTCTCATACGAAAATATATCATCAACTGATCCTCATACCATAGCTAACTTTTTTGCTACTTTTTTAAGCAATCTTTTGCCGATAATTCCTTCGTACCGGATCCCTCTTATTTCAAATACCTACTTAACTTCCCTATTGGCCCTACTATTTCTCATAGCTTTGATCATACAGTAATAGAAAACAAATTACAACAACTTAATGATGAATACTTACCCGGCCCAGATGGCCTTCCATCCATATTTCTTAAAAAGTGTTCCTCAACTCTTTCACGCCCCCTTGCTAATCTCTTCCGATTATCGCTCTCTCAAGGTCAATTTCCACAGATATGGAAGTCCTCTTTCATAACACCCATACACAAAAAGGGATTAAAGAGCGAAGTCACTAATTACCGCCCTATAGCTAAACTTTCCCATATACCCAAACTCCTCGAAAGTATTTTGCATGAAGCCTTAAGCTTTCAGTGTAAATCTTTTATTTCCCCCAATCAACACCACTAACCTCGTAGAATTCGGGTCCTCTGTTCTCTCAGCCTTAGAAAATGGTAAAGAAGTTGACGTTATAACAACTGATTTCAGTAAAGCTTTTGACAAGATATCTCATAAACTAATCCTGTTCAAATTGTCCGTCCTGGGCTTTGAACCCATTTTGCTTAAATGGATATCTTCTTACCTGGATAATCGTTTTTATAATGTTCGTTTCAGATCTGTCCTATCGGCCCCTTTCTTGGCCACTTCAGGTGTTCCTCAAGGTAGTCACCTAGGTCCACTCCTCTTCATCCTAACTATTAACGACCTTCAACGGCTCATTCAACACTCAACACTTTCTCTCTATGCTGACGATACCAAATTTTTTAAACCCATTTCCTCACAACAAGACTCCACCCTCCTTCAAATAGATCTAAATAGTTTTTCCACCTGGTGCATCAAGAACTGCTTAGAACTCAATGTCTCCAAATGTCAATCGATTACTTTCTCACGTAAGTGCAAGAAGTCTCCTCAACGAATTTACCATCTCGACGGCCAACCTATACCCCTTGTTGAATCTATCCGCGACCTTGGTATATTATGCGACAGGCAGCTTAATTTCCGCTCGCATATTGATGAGATAATTTCTAAAGCAAACTCATCACTCGGCTTCGTTAAAAGATGGTCCAAAGAATTCTGCAACCCGTACGTGACTAGATCACTATACATCACTTACGTTCGCCCCCTTCTCGAGTACGCTAGCCAAGCGTGGTGTCCCTTTCAACGAGTTCATGTATCTCGTATTGAGAGGATCCAGCGTCGTTTTCTTCGCTTTGCTCTTCGAGGTCTACCTTGGAACGATCCTCTAATCTTACCTCCCTATCGAGACCGTCTCAAACTCATTAACCTGAATACCCTTGAGGAACGAAGGGACGCAGCAGACATTTTGTTCATTCACCGACTCCTCTCAGGCTCCGTCGATTGCATGCCTCTTTGCAACTCCATTTTCTTTAACACTAACCCTCGTAATCTACGTTCCACCCGTCTCTTTTTTCTACCTATCCACCGCACCACATATGGCTCTAACGAACCAATCTCCCGTATGCTGCGTAAGGTAAACTCCAACCTTTCCGTTTTCGATTTTAATCGCAGCACACTTTTCCTCAAATTCGATCTCCTTCACCATCCTTAGCTTTAAGCCTTAGTATTAGTTTAAGTCTTAGTTTTTAAGCTTGTATTAAGCATAATAAATGGGGGCGTTAGCCCCCACGAAAATTAAATTAAAATTAGTCTGCGCGACTTGCTCTACGAACAGACAAAACACATTGCTTTGACTACTAGGAGTCTATGCATTCATTATATTTAAGTATTAAATATCACCTCAATTTAAACATTCAATCTAAGAAAATTATATACAAAACTATCAGGAGAAAACTATATTCTAAATATTATTTTTTAGTGGAAAAGTTCTTAACGAATGGTTGAAAATTTCTGAAACCCGACTGTATTAAATTTTCCAAACGATTCCAGGGGATATTTTTTACCTTCCACAGGCGAATGAATCCGAATTTGACGCATATGAGTATCTCTGCCATTTTGGTGATTCGATATAACTGCTATTTGTATCATAAACGTTCGAATAGCCTTGCCTTGACCGTCCTTTATAGGCACAACTACCCAACCTTATTGACAAACAAATAGAAAATTAATAAATGCTTTAAATTGTTACCATTGACACTAATGAAGTACCTGTTGGTTCAGATAGTTCAACAACTTCCAGTTCTTGTAAATCATTAAAATGTGTACCAGATCGTATTGAAATTCGGCTGGGTGTATAGCTCTCATCTAGCTTGTAATCTGTGTAGATGTAAATCTGGCTAATGCTGGTTTTCTTTTGAAATTGAATATTCACCAAATGTGGAAGTTGTCCATCTGATTGCCAATAAGTGTCCATAATATTGTCACGTAAACGTTCAACACCAAACCCTTAAATTTCAATATTTGTAAATAATTATATTACAATAGAAAATAACAAATTGTTTACCAGGTTTGCAGGAAGATAGACTCCAAACTGCTTGGGACCCAACTTCACGCACAGTGCCTAAGCGTTCTTCGTTTATTGGATCCTCATCTCCACCTGTTTTTCCAACCATTTTCTATTTTTCTTATACCTTTACGTTTGAACAATTATTTAAAATGTAGCCTTCGAGGCAATTTTAAAATTAAATAATTTTTGAGAAATCTAAAGCTGTCATAATCGGTTATTTGACATTTCCCATCTTGACAGTATTTGGTTTGTTCGTTTAGGTGCGGTCGCGTACTTTTTGAATATTAAAAGCTGTTCAAATTGGTAAAGAAAAAAGATTTTAGACAGTTGTCTACAAACAAATGGCAATTGTCTCTATTTTGATATGTTTTCCCCCAAAAGAATTTTAAAAATGAGTTTTAATGAAGTTAGCAAAGTTTATATAAGCCTAGACAAGTCTGAGTGGCTTAAGATAAGTTCTTCTGATAATTTTCTTTGAATTGTCCATCTAAATGCAATGTGTAGATACCTGAAGGTGTTTGTGGAACATTTTAATTTGATTTGTTTGCTTTTCAATATATTTTGTATTTAAACACTTTCCAATAATATTTTTCAAGTTGAAAGTTTGAGGGCTGACCAGAATGTGAATCTGAAGTTTAAATCTTGAATCGCTGTCAAACGCAGATTCACCCAGATACGCATTGTGTTGGCGCTTACGGCTATACATGTATTCAACTTTTAACAGTTCGATATCAGATACAGATTCAAGCTTCAGATTCACATTCTGGTAAGCCCTTTAATTATTAAGTAATTTTCTATACAAAAGTTTTTTTTTTTTCTAGACAAAACAAAGTAAGAAATGTTCAATTTCCCGGTGACAGTTACAAATAAAAAAAACAGTTTGCCAGTTTTCTTGGACAAAAAGTGACAAAAGAGGCGAGATGGAGTGCTCTCTTCTGCCAAAAATATGACTACGTGAAGTTTTGGGCAGTACATGAACAGACCTAATACTCGTATGTCCATTCGCGTACCATACGTTCAAAATCAACGAAAATCAGCTCAAGACTATCAAAAATGCATGTAGATAGTGCTCATTTTCATAGTTTTTCATACATTTTTACAATACGACCTAAATTAAATAAAAAGTAGAGCGAATGTCAGCGATTAAAACCACCGGACTTGACAGCCGCCTGATAAAAAACCGTCCACATTATCCAAAACACTAACTTCTTACAGCTAGGGTGGAAACTATCAGCTTAGATGGCTAGGACATGTTGAGCTAAGAAATACCAACGTCCTTGGGAACCTTCAAATCTTCAAATATATAAACGACTTTACAGATGCGGAATTATCTCGCAATTTCAATGGTGCTCAAATCTGTACATCCATACAAATTACTTAAAATGGACCAAAACAAGCGGACGCACAAAATTAGTTTGGGTGCTGTACAATTAGGCTAACCCACGTCAATTTGGCGATACTCAATAGTATAACATGACTGCATTTCAATTGTGCTTATCTTACTTCTTCATGGCAGCGAGCAGGTACTGGTCAACGCTTCCCGGACTATAATTGCCAAACAAATAAGCAAAAAGAAAACATCAACTCTTATGGCAATGACTAAATCTCGGAAGGAAGACGTACTACGAATGAAATCAAGCCATTGAATTCAACAGTCAAAAAGCATAAATACGGATTACTTGACGACTCTGCAAAACGAGAAATGGATGATTAAATTTAGATCTGCACATAGAATGTCCTGACCTTGAATGAGGTGTAGAGGATATCCCTCTCAACCCAGATGTGCTGTAGAATGTACAGTGAATGCTACACAAAATAGAAACAGCGTTTATTTAAGTGCCTATTTTTTGTAAGCGGCAAAATAGGGCAAGAAATTTTAAGTTTTCAGCGTTTTAACAAGTCGCATCAAGTCTAAATTCACTAATATAAGGAATTTATATTATAATTACATGACACCACATCCCGAAATGGATTTAGGCTAACTAACTTTATTTCAAGGTGGGATATAAATAGCTAAGAGACGATTGTACCACCTCAATATGTAAAAGAAACGTCTCAGCGAAGCTAACTATTAAGGATTAAGGAAATATTACGAACAACGATTTCTTCCGCCATTTCGAAACCAAGATTTGGTACCATTTCCATTGACAGCCTTGGAGATATAACAGCGAACTCTACGACATCGACATCAACCAATGACATGTAGAGCTAATGAAAAATGCTCTGACCGACTTTCATCTATAGGAACAACGCAATAGTGGATTTCGATTTTAGGCGAGAGTCCGCAAGATAAAAAGATAAAAAAGAATATTAAATGTGGTATATGAATATGATATATCATAATTGACTTCATATATACGTAATATTAAAAGACATATTTACAAAATTTTTAGCACATAGACACCCTGTTTTTGTATCAGGCTATAGGTCACAACCACCCGTTGTTCGAGAATTGAAACTATTCTCCTTTATCAGCTCACAAATGTCACTTTACTCGAAGTGTAAATATTTTGAAAAATAAGTTCAGTCGTATTTTATGTGTTAAGAAAATTGTAATCGAAATTCAACCATGGACACAGAAATAATTGACGATTTTGTCATTGAACTACTCGACAGCTCAGAAGTTCCTGCAAATGAACTCGCCCAATTTGAAGAAACCTGCCCAATAGAATACAACACAATAGTTCAGGAGTCAACCTCAAGCAACAGTGCGAAGCTGGTAAATCCTACTATAAATGATGAGAACGAAGAGACTCTTATTCAAAAATTCATGAGTGGAGAAGTGGAATTCCCTGACGTGTATACCCGCTTAGATGCTGAGGAAGACGATGACCAATTGCCACCAGAAGCAATGGTACAAAACGAAGTCAGTGATAACGATCCGCAGCCCTCAGCTTTATCAAGATCTGTGGATTCTTTTTCCGATGATGATTTAGGAGTTTCTACTGGTATGTCAAGTCGAAAAACCAATCGATCTGGCTTTCGCAAGCGTCCTGTTTTAAACACAACCCTTTTGGGATTAATGGGAGAAGCGAATCTTTGTTTTGCACGTGGACAAATCGAGATAGCGGAAAAAATTTGTTTGGAAATAATTCGGCAGAATCCTTTGGCCCCAGATCCATTTTTTACACTAGCCGAAATCTACGAAAATCGAGACAAGGAAAAGTATTTGAACTTTTTAACAATTGCTGCTCATTTGGATCCACATAACAGAGATCAGTGGATAAGAATCGCCGATATGTATATTGAACAGAAAAACTACAGTCGAGCTAGAATCTACTATTCAAAAGCAATTAAATGCCTGCACAAAGACTATGATTTGCGATTGCGGAAGGCTAAACTTCTTGAATTGATGAACGAACATCACAACGCAATGTATACGTATTTGAAAATGATTCCGATGGTGCCTGTTGAGCGCGGCGAACTCTGTCTGGTAACAGCAAAAAATGTCGCCAAGTATTTTTATTCACATAAAAAAATGGGTTATGCTTTGGAAGCATTGGAGGGTGCATATGGTGTGGTCGCTCATTTGTTTTCAGCGGAAGAAATCAATCTTTATTTAGAATTGTTACTGTCGATTAAAAACTACCAGCGGGTTTTGGAAGTCTTACGGAAACAAACAAAGTTAGAAGTAATTACAGAAAAGCAAGACGAAGACCAAGAATTGATTATGTTTTGCGTTATTCCAGACAATATGG
The DNA here is from genome assembly GCA_949129095.1 of Volucella bombylans. Lineage (NCBI taxonomy): Eukaryota > Metazoa > Arthropoda > Insecta > Diptera > Syrphidae > Volucella > Volucella bombylans. The sequence continues at coordinate 62,976,360 of OX422144.1, read as the reverse complement.
CTGCAGACATCCGTGCTAAACTCTGTGTAACTCTCATACATACAAAGGCATTTCACTTATTAGAATATCTCATCTCGAATATTCATCAATTTATTCCCATTACAAATCGTGTAGACTTATATATAGACATTGCCGAAGCCCTTATGCAAGAATTAAAATTTGAGGAAGCAGTGAATTTATTAGCTCCCATTATTGCTTCAGAAGAAATAGAGCCACCAGCATTTGTTTGGTTAAGAAATGCTGAATGTTTGCGTGAACTGCATAGGTATCAGGAAGCTATAGAATGTTATTCCAGAGTTGTGGAATTGGCACCGTATTGTTATGATGCAAAATTCACCCTTTCGGCGCTTTTAAAACAACTTGGACGTCATCGTGAAGCAATCAAAGCTCTCGAACAGGATCTTGATGGAGAAATAAATCCAAGACTTCTATACGAAAGATGCCTTATGCTTAAGAGTGTCGGCGAAATTGATCAATACATCGATGTCGGTTACGTTTTCTTATCTAGAAATTCGTTAAAGCTGAAAAGTCGCGAGGAAATGTTAGCCGCTTCCAATGGCCCCAGTTTTTTAAATGAAGATGGTGTCAAAACAATCATTGAAACCCGCCTCCTCAAGCAAGAGGATAAAAGCGATTTTTTTGAATATAAAAAATCAGCTGACACTAATTCAGATATAAGCGTGATGGATGAGTATCAACTTTTTTTGGAGCTTGTAAAAACATGTTATGAACGAAAAAACTATGGTACAATGCAAAAACTTTGCTTTGCCATGGTAACTACAAAACGATTTACACTTTTTACAGCCGAATTAGAATGTATAATCATATTAGCGTGTTACTACAACAACGATACAGTATTCTCATTTGCGTATTTCCGTGACATGTTTTCAAAGAATTTAGACAGTCTTAGTACTTGGAATTTCTATGCAGTTCTTCTACAAAAGGGAGAAGATCTTCGCTATCATCGTTTCCTACGACGTGCTCTAGCACGGCCTACTAGTCCTTTGTTTATGCGCATATTTCTGGCCCATTATCATCTCTACTGTTGTTCTTATAAATACGCACTTAATATTTATGTGCCCATTTTGAAGGAACAGCCCGATGCTATTGTCTATCTTTGTGTTGCGATAGTCTTCAGTCAAATTGCTTTACAGAAAAAAGTTCTTCGTAAACCAGCTGCAATTGGGCAAGCCTTGGCTTTTATGAAAAAATACTCCGAAATGCGAATGTGTGGAGCCACCAAACAGGAAATTAATTATAATATCGGCCGATTGTACCATCAGTCATCTTTAAATCACCTGGCTCTTCAATATTACAAAAGGGCTCTAGATGCAGAACACGAATTAGTTAATGAACATAAGAGATACCTAAGTTTGGAGCAAGAGATTGCATATAACATACACCTAATTTATAAGGCAAGCGGAAACAAGGAAATGGCGAGACACTACCTTTATAAGTATATTGTCATTTAACATGTAACATACACATATAGTATATTAAAAAAAACAAAAAAGCATAATTTTTTTTAATTTTTATTGCTTTTACTTAAAAAAGCATTTCTAAATATTCGGAGTGGTAACTTTTCCCGTTTGTCGGCTGCAATAAAGAAGCTGTTCATCCTCTATAATTCTGTTCACTTGTGTCCTATATCTTCTGGCAATGTGCTTCAACTCTTACTAACTTTTTCCTAACTCCCATGACTTTTTCGACTGTTCTCAATCATGGATTATATGAAATTTTATCCTGGACATTTCATTCTCTTTTCCATTCTGAATAACTGGCATGACATGCAATACAGTTCCTCCGGTTTAGAAATACCGTTATGCCAGAAAATCTGGAATACGTTTTTCAGACGACGACAAACCTTTGCTAATCGACCCAACGGTCGATATTTTTAGAAGATACATTGATAGTAAGCGAAAGTCGTTATTTAATACAAAGATGGCTCTAGACTCCAGAATGGAAAAAGGGGACTCAACTAATAAAGTTATCCAGTAGGCGCGGTCTTTGAATTCCCCTTCCACTTACCTTGGGATAGGAATCGAAGGCTCTTTGGGCCGAAGCGTTAAAATTCATTCGGGTTTATGTGGCCTACCTATCTTAGACTAGTGATGCGCACTTTTCCAACCAGGTTGATTTCGTTCGAAGAATAATGCAGTCAGAACAGCCAATGATCTTTTGGTTGTTACTCTATTTCTGATAAGGTGCTGTTATCAGATTTAATAACGGGGCTGCAGTATACAAAATCCTACCTCAAAGTCATATTTAAACTAGGAGGGATGTACTATGTCAAATTTTTTAGCATGAAACGACCAAAGATTATGATAACAGAAGTGAAAAATGGAACAACCAGGAATCAGAAGAAAGCAAAACAATATTCTTCGAGCGGTACATGTGAGAATTCAAAATCAAAAACAGGAATATCATGCAGTAGTTGGGCTAGACAATCGTGACCATGTATGTATATTAGAAAGTAAAAGAATCAATCTCAGGTGAGTCTATAGGTCTATAGGTGTTCTATTGCTGTGGATATTACAACAGGTACTCACTTGATTAGACAGTTGATGACGATAGCCAAGATGTAGATTGTTCGGACTATAAAAAGTTTGTTCAATCTGAAAAAAATTGATTTTCCATCCAGCAAACAGATGAAATAACAGGTGTCTATTGCAATATAAAGGGTGTTCCATTGTCCGCATATTATGACGTCTAATGTTTTTATTTTAATAGAAAGTGATGATTTTCTACGAAAAATCTCCATTCACTTGTTTTTGCTGTAAGATCCATTCTGCGAATGAAACTTACCACTCAAGTGGGTAGAACAAGTGGAACAAGTGGTAGAACCCCTACCCTACTACTCGTATATATATAAAATAATTTTTTCCTTCATCTGAAAATTTTATTATACAGGCAGAGCCCACTAGTTTTTCAATTAAAATGATTTTCAATTAAAGATAAAGAAATTTATTGTTTTTTATCTTAAAACTCCAAGTGCGCACTCAATGTTTTTCCCGCCTTCGAAAATGGATTAGAAAGATGATTCTACTATTTCAATCACAGGTTGAACATATCAATGACATTTTAAGAATTAATAATAAAACCTGTATAGGTATTAGCATATTGCCCCGCCTCTTAGATTCGTCTTTCAGTGGCTCAACAGGTTACTGCATGGTGGCGCTCCCTTTCTTGTGTTTCATTTCTATTTCGATGCATATCACTGTCGAATGCGCAGTAAAGAGAAGAAATAAAATGGTTCTTCCATCTTCACTCGAAAGATTATCTTCATTCGAAATGTGCAGAGAATACTCGAAAGGGCCCGACTACATAGAACTCGCCGATCCGTTGCTCTGATAGTGCTTACTCTCAATACGTGAGTGTGTGTTCTCCCAATGGGTCAATAGATTGAAAGAGTAGAAAGTAAACCTAATTTATCCGTCGAAGTTCATACATCCGTTGGTTATGGGTCCCTTTCCATAAGAATGGGGGTACTCTAGCTGTCAGTTAGAAACGACGGAGCAACGGATAGACAGATTCTATCTAGACGGGGCTTAAGACTTTCATCCGGATATTGTCTAAAACGGTGATCATCTGTCAGAGATGCATAAAAAGTCGTTACCGACTCATCCTTTGAAAATCTAGAGCTTTTCATGACACACATATATCAATGTGAAGTTTGGTGATTGTTCAAATCCAATGAAAAAGTAGAGACTATCAATTTGAAAGCCTCATAAAATATCTTTTACCGGCGTAAAACACACAGACGATAGGCGAAAAATTCAGAAACAGATCTTCGGAACCCTTACAAAGTTGTCGTGTTTGAACAGAAAGCACATCTTGTGCTGTTTACTAGACAAAGGTTTATATGGCTTCTTGTGTTTTCAAGAAATTCTTACTAACAAAGAACTGCATTAATTGCTTAATTGCTAACTAACTTATTCAAAATGTACTACTCTCGTGTTAATAAACGTCAAAATATCATCATACCTACGCAGATTAGTTAGAATATTTTAGTGCGGAATAGTTTTGTATTTTTTGAATAGGACAGATGTAAGATCTATTGAAATAGTATGTAATGAAACTAAATAGATATTCTTACAAAAAAATAAATAAAACAAGAGTACTTAAAGATCTTAACATACATAAATCCGCTGGTCCAGATGGTATATCTCCCCTTCTTCTGAAGAGGTGTTCTTCCTCGCTGGCAAAACCACTACGTAAGCTTTTTCATGAATCCTAATCTTTAGGACTCTTTCCGAGCAGATGGAAAACAGCATTTGTCCAGCCCGTTCCTAAAAAAGGCGAATCATCTTCTCTCTCCTCCTACAGACCCATTACACTTACGTCCCTTCTTTCCAAGGTCATAGAAACGCTGATAAATCGTCAGCTCATGAAATATCTCGAAACACGAAAACTTTTCAATGACCGGCAATATGGTTTTCGTAGCAACAGGTCCACTGGTAATTTCATGGCATGTCTCACCGAAAAGTGGAACCAAAGCGTACATCAATCTGGCGAAAGCAAGATAGTTGCACTTGATATTTCTATGGCATTTGACAGAGTTTGGCATCAAGCTCTTTTGTCGAAAATGCGTGCATTTGCGATCGACGACTCTCTTCTTCAATGGATTAGAATATAACCTTTCGGAAGGTTCAATTCAAGTTGTCTTGGACGGTTTCAAGTCTGATATTCACAAAATAAATGCTGGTGTGCCCCAGGGCTCTGTTCTGTCTCCGACACTCTTTTTAATTTTCATTAATGATCTCTTGTCTGCTACTTCTAATCCAATATATTCCTTTGCTGATGACAGTACTCTCTGCTTTTCATATTCGTTTCCGGACTCACGGCCCTGCTCTTCGGCTGTAGAACGAGAACGGCAGCATATGCTAAGCTCATTAAATTGGGGAACTATCAACAGAGTGGAATTTAATGCTTCCAAAACACAATGCTGTCTGCTGTCGTTAAAGCGAAATTTAAACACCCAGCCATTATCCATGAATGGCACTTACATCGTCGAAACCGAAAAACTTTCCATTCTCGGTATGTGTGTCAATGACAACTTACGTTGGAATGTCCACATATTTGATATCGCCAAAAATGCTGCGAAATGTCTAGGTTTCCTCAAGCGATGTAAGAAATATTTTACCCCCTCTAATCTGGCCTCAATATATAAGGCATTCATCCGCCCAAAATTGGAGTACAATGCCCACATCTAGTCAGGTGCTCCTAAAACATCTCTGCACCTGCTAGATAGGATTCAAAACCGTGCGATAAAACTTATTGACGATACTAATACCAGTCAATCAATTGACACGCTCGAACACCGACGTAATGTCTCCTGTCTCACTTTGTTTTATCACTATTTTCACCACCAGTGCTCCACTGAAATCGCCAGTAGCATTCCGCCCATTCAAACTTTCAACCATAACACCCGTCTCGCTATGAATGCTCATCAGTATACCCTCAAGCCCATTTTCGGACGTACTCTAAAATATCGTGATTCGTTCCTAAGCCGTACAACTCGCTTATGGAATACCCTGCCGATCTCTGTATTTCCTGGTCATTATAACTTGCAAACATTTAAAAACAATGTACATCGGTACCTCTCTTTTCTTCCTCCCTAAATTTCCTTTGCCCGCGTGAACAATCACCTTAAGGGTACACAAACCCCTTGAGCGCGCGCATATGATATAAAAAAAAAAAAACGATACCACTATAGAAAATGTAGCCAAACAAAAGCATATTAATATTCATTTTGTTTAAGTTAGAAATTAACTGCTCCTTTTTATGATAATGTATGCATGCTTTATAACATAGATATGTACTTATCCATAGTTATATGGTTTTAAAATATTACATACATACATATGTATATCTGCCAAAGTGTATCACCCATTTTAGCAACAACACTTAAAATGCCAAATGCTATATGCAGTCAATACGTTATCGTTCTTATCAACAGAAATACTCGTATCTACTTGTACCACAGATAATAAATCTATTAGATTGTATGCTTGTACGAAGAAAGTGAATAAGAAATTTGATACGACTTATGAAAAATAACGTTTGCCCTAATACTCAATGCAAAATAAAACACAAGAGGAGATAGTTGCCAAGGTAAATTGTAAAATACTAACTTCAGTTAATAAATTAAATTATAAAATAAGCGGACTACTAACGACAAGACAGAGGCTGCTTACATAATCTTTGAACACGTAGACTGAATCAACTCTAAATTAGCCAACATCTGATATGCGCTCATGCTCCTATAGAAGAAATAGACGTTGCTACCAAAGACTGTTTATACGAACTTCTCGACAAAACCTACGTGCCAAGCTATTGTATTAAAATACCTTGGTAGTCACCGGCTTATCTCCGAACTGTGCACATCGTGGTGAGTCATAGATTTTCATTGACAATTGTGTTTCTTTTTTCTCTCTCATTTCTTCCCCGATTAATTTTGTTCTCTGACTCGTTAATTTTCTACCATCTCAGCGTGATAGTGAGTGATAACAAATTTAATAATTGATGGCTCCAAAGCCACGTCCCCAACCTAGCAATAGGTTTGGCGTTCTTGAAGATCCCCCTGATCTTCCTGAGAGACCAAATAAAAGACATAAAATATCTTATGATTTATTCCCTGATTACCCTGAACTCCCAAAGAAAACACACACAAAAAAGTCCACGTTTTGTACTTGTCTCATCAAATGACAAAGAAAAGCCTTTGACTTTTATTCCTACTCAAAAAAGTGATCGATTCGATAAGCACCGAATATATAAAAATTTCACAACTAAGAGATGGATCAATCCTTATACTAGCCAAAAACCAACAAATCATCGACAAATTGATCAAATCCAAATTCCTGAATAATTCATGTCCAGTGACAATTCAACTTCACCCCAACCTTAATCTTACGAAAGGTGTGGCATATGCCCCCTTTCTAATTAATATTCATTCCCGAGGCAGAAATTGTCTCCGACATGAAGTGCCAATAAGTTCCCGATGTCTATAAATTTACAAACATACACGATGGCATAAGAAAACCAACTGGTCTCACGTTATTTTCGTTCGACCTCTACCAAATGTCTGACACTATTGAAATTGGATGCGGACAATGCCAACTTCTTAGACATACAATCAAGTGGTACAAAAATGCACCTCCTTGCGTTAATTGCAACCTCCCTCCACACATAAGTTATGAGTGTACACGCACAATGTGTGCAAATTGTCATAGTCCCCACCCATTCTCTTCCGCCGATTGCCCTAGATATCTCCAAAATAAAGAAATCTTAACGACAAAAACTAAAACAAAAACCTCGCTAGCCGAAGCTAGACGAATTTATAGAGAAAGAAACTCTATTATCTGGTCTCTGCTTCAAACCTTTACTCTACAAAACTAAAACAAGCACCAAGTGCCAGGATTACCCCCACAATTCCATCTCCTCATATTCCGCATTCATCTAATATAGAACCTAACAAAGAAAAAGCCATAATAAATCCTCAAAACACGAAAACTATAATGCCTACTTCTTCCAATAACCAAACTATCTCTTCAATTAACAACAAAAAATCAAGGAATAGCAAATCAATAGAAATCGATGAACCAAACTCTTCTTACAATTCAATCTCCTCTCTGTCTTCCCTTAAAAACAATCAATTCATTAATTCCCAAAAAACTTCTCTCTCAAAACAACTCGCAAACTCTCGCTCTCCCGAGAGCAGGGACGCCGCGAGACCCGATCGTCAGAGTCAAAGCAATACACAAGGAAACGTTGCCAACATAAATTTACTTCAAAATCAAGTACATAACTTACAAAAACTTAGACACTTACCTCCACACACCTTGAAAATTCTGCAATAGAACTTAAATGGTTACTTCAATAACCTACATGAACTTCAATTACTAATCCGTGAACATAGCCCCTCAATCATTGCTTTACAAGAAACACATATAAAAAATCCCTCAACTGTAACCTCACCAAAAGATTACACCTCCTATTTTTATCCCAATTCTAACAACTATGCCAAACAAGGTACTGGACTTTTGGTCCACCGCTCGATACCACATACACCTATTTCAATAAATTCCCAAATATCAGCCGTAGCAGTAGAAGTTCAACCAACATTTTACAAGCTCAGAACTTGATGCCATTGTACAAAATATAAACTAACCTATGTATATTATTACTTGGTGATTTTAACTCTTGGAGCCCTATTTGGAGATCTACATCACGAAATACTAGAGGACGTATTGTAGAGGATTTTTTAACTTCCTCAAATTTATCCATTTTAAACAATGCCTCTCCGACACATTTTTCCACACATCAAACATTTACGCTTATACTCGTAGATCTTTCCTTTATTACAGCCCAAAACTTAATAAACACCAGCAGGGAAACGCTCAGTACGGCAGTAATCCCTTCCCGCTTATCATGAATTTTAATTTAATTTTGGTGGGGGCGAACGCCCCCATTTATTCGGCCTAATACAAGCTATAGCTTACAAATTAAATTTAAACTAAAACTTAAAACTAAGGTTGGTTGGAGTGGTGACGGAGAACGGATTTGAGGTAGGGAGTGGTGCGGTGGAAGTCAAAGACGGTAGGGTTTGAGTTGATTTGACGTAGCATACGGGAGATTGGTTCGTTCGCGCCGTAGGAGGTGTGGTGGGTTGGTAGATAGAAGAGTCGAGGGGTACGTAGATTACGAGGGTTAGTGTTGAGGAAAATGGAGTTGCGAAGGGACGCGCATTCAACGTGACCTGAAAGGAGTCGATGAATGAAGAGAATGTCTGCTGCATCTCTGCGATCTTCAAGGGTGGTTTAGTTGATAAGGTTGAGACGGTTTTGATAGGGGGGCAGATTAAAAGGATCGTCGCAAGGCATACCTCGAAGAGTAAATCGAAGAAAACGGCGCTGAATGCCTTAAATTCTCGAGATATGAACACGATGATATGGGGACCATACTTGACTGGCGTACTCTAGGAGGGGGCGAACAAAGGTAATATAGAGGGACCTGGTCACGTATGGGTTGGTGAATTCTTTGGACCACCGTTTTACAAAACCTAGTGCAGAGTTGGCTTTGAGGATTATCTCATCCATATGTAAACGGAAGTTGAGCTCGCTATCACACAAAATGCCGAGGTCACGAAGAGATTGTACGGAGGAGATAGGTTGGTTATGGAGAAGATAGAGTCGGGGAGGAGATTGGTTCCGTTTATGTAAGAAGGTGATGGATTGGCATTTGGCGATGTTAAGTTCCAAAGAATTTTTGAGGCACCAGATCGAAAAACTATCAAGATCTTGTTGAAGGAGGAAAGAGTCATGGGGAGAGGAAATGGTTTTGAAAAATTTGGTATCGTCGGCGTAAAGGGAGACAGACGAGTGTTTGATGATCATATCGAGATCATTTATAGTTAATATAAAAAGAAGGGGACCGAGATGGCTGCCTTGTGGAACTCCAGAGGTGGCCAAAAATGGAGCGGAGTGGGCTGACCTAAAACGAACACTGTAAAAACGGTTTTTGAGGTAAGAGGATATCCATTTCAACAGTATGGGTTCAAACCCGAGGGCAGACAATTTAAAGATGATTAACCGATGAGAGATTTTATCGAAGGCTTTGCTAAAATCGGTTGCAACTACATCGACTTCATTGCCATTTTCTAGGGCAGAGAGGCCAAAGGATACGAATTCAACAAGATTTGTGGTGGTTGACCTACGCTTTAGGAAGCCATGTTGTCTAGGAGAAATAAGTGATTTGCATTGGAAGCTTAGAGCTTCATACAAAATACTCTCGAAGAGTTTGGGTATATGGGAGAGTTTAGCGATGGGACGATAGTTGGTTATTTCATTCTTTGATCCTTTCTTGTGGATCGGGGTTATGAAGGAGGATTTCCAAGCCTGAGGAAATTCTTCTTGTGAAAGGGATAGATGGAAGAGATTACAAAGGGCAAGGGAAAGAGAGGAAGAACATTTTTTAAGAAATATGGCAGGGAGGCCATCTGGGCCGGGTGTGAATTCATCATTGAGTTGGTGTAATTTATATTCGATATAAGACGGGTCAAAAATATGAGAGAGAAGTGGGCCATTGGAGAAGTTCAGTAGGTAACTAAAATAGGATGGATCTGGTACAAAGGAGTCGTTGGTGAAGGATTGTTTAAAAAAGGTGGCAAATAGGTTGGCAATTGTGAGTGGATCGGTTGATGACCTGTTGTTGAAAGAGAGGGAAGGAGCGTAACCATCGGACTTTCTTTTGTAGTTAACAAATTGGAAAAAGGACTTAGGGTGGTTTATAAGGTTGAATTGCGCATTGTTAAGGTAGCGCTGGTAAAGGGAATCGTAAAGTTCGGTGCAATGAAGACAAGCACCAAGATAGTTGGAATAGTCGGTAAAGGATCTGGTACGCAGGAAAACAGCCCATAACTTATTTCTCTGATTTCGTAAGGAACGAAGCTTGCGATTATACCAGGGAGGACTAGTAGATGATGTTTTAAGGCGGGAAAACGGAACGTAAAGGGAAAAAGAATTAAATATTTCTTTATAAAAAATGGATAAGGCATCATTTATACTTAGGTTGTGAAAATTAAAGGGGGATCTGCTGAGATATTCACTGATTTTGTGAAAGTTTGCTTTATGAAAGTCGCGGGATGAGAGAGTTGTGGGGGGGGGGTTGGACTGGAATGAAGAGTTATGAGAAAATGAAAGTAGAAGGGGGGGGGGGGGATGGTAGTTATCGATTGTTGAAAGAGATAGGGGACAAAGTGAGACTGAGGAGTTAATTGGATGTGTTGTGAAAATAAGGTCTAATTGCCTGCCCATAAAATTGGATATACCACTGACTTGGCATAGACTTGAGTCTGTTAAGCGGTCTAAGAAGAGACACATTCCTTAGCTGAGTTGGCATTTGAAGCGATGAAAAACGATTGATCATCTGATGGAGTCCACTGTAGCTGAGGAAGATTAAAGTCGCCAAAAATAAGGATATCATCAATAGGGTCTGACAGGTCAATTAAATAATCGATCGCATCAATAACAAATTGGTAAGATTCGATAGGTTGAGCTGGTAGGATGTAGCAACATATAACGTAAAGGGACTTGAGAGGGAGTGATATTTTTATTGCGACAAAGTCGGCTTTAGAGGATGAAGAAATTGTAATGGGAGAAGAGTTAAGGCTGTTGTCGATCGCCAGTAGGACGCCTCGACAGGGGGAATCTTTATTTGTGCGGGTAGGATCGTCGTCGCGGAAAACATTAAAAGTAGGACGGAACAATTCCTGGTTCTTTATGTCGGGAATCAAATTGGTTTCGGTCAAGGCGTAGATATCAAAGGAAAGAGCATGCGATTGACGTAGGACAGCATTGGTTTTAGAGCGAAGACCCCTTACATTCTGGTAGTAAAATGTAAGAGGGATGTTGTGGGGTGGAGGTGTGAGACAGGATGGTTTAAGCGCTGGCAAGGGAGGCACGTTATGGACGAAAAAATTTGTCGTGGTCGGCTCGGCTTCGCTGTAGGTGTGATACTCGTTTAGAGTGAACATAGTTGCCGAATGCAGTGAGATCGTCTGCTACTTTCTGAGGGGACATGTTAAAAATCTCGTGGTACCTGACATAAAGGTTCCTGAGACTGATAGGGTCGGTAGGGAGGCCTTCCTGCTGGATGGAAACCATGACGCTGGTTTTGGTTTTCCCTTCGTAGCAGACCGAGTCCGATTTGTCATGTAGATAGGCAAGAAAGAGACGAATGTTTTCATATATCTTTCTTTCTCTGAGCCTAGAGAGAGCATATCGACTTTCTGTAGTGCCATTGGTTTGCTGTGTTAGTTTAACAGTGGGGGGAAAAGGGGGATCAAGAATAGGAGCATTGGAGGAGGGAGATAGAGATAAATGATTGGATATGGAGTTGGATGAGGGATGAGATGTGGGGTTTAGGGTATGGGATGGATTAACATCTCAATAGATAAGAATCATAAACGAATTAAACTGCTACCTAAATTTAAAACCTCCAAAGCAAACTGGATGTTATTTCAAGATAAAACCCGAGATTGTTTACTCTCAAATCCAATAACCCAAAACATAAATAAAGAATTTGCCATTATTACTAAATCGATCATACTCGTGGCTATACCCCAAACTAAAAACACCCAGCACAAAGCAGTTGTCCTCTGGTGGACCAAAGAGCTTGAGGAACTTCGTACAAAAAAACATACAGCTTTTCATAACTTCAAAACAAATTCAAAACTCTGGAGTGATATAAAAACATTGACAGGAAACTATACACCACACTCCATAAAAACTGTAACAGGTTCCCAAATACTATACTGTCCGTACCAAATTGCCCAAACATGGGCAACCTATTCCGATGACTCTAAATTCCATTCTTCCTTTTGCGCCGGTTAGGCTAACGCTGCTACTGAAACAAAATTATTCAGGGCAAAATCCACATATTATCACCGATAGTATCGAACTGCCCATCAACATGATTGAACTAAGCTCCTGTATAAATTCAACCAAAGGAAATACACCCGTATTTGACCGCATTGACTACAAAATGCTTAAAAATAGTTCGTTGACCTTCAAAAAAAAAGGCTTTTAAACCTTTTCAACGTAATATTTACTATGGGAATCATCCACCAAATCTAGAAAACTGCTGCAGTAATTCCCATTCCTAAGCCAAAAAATTATCCCACCGCGACCCAAGGATACCGTCCAATATCCCTTCTCCCATGCATAGGAAAAATTTTGGAAAAGATTATATCTAAAAGACTATCTTGGCTTTTAGAAAAGAAAAACTTACTTAATTACTCGTATTAATCAAGTTGATTTTAAGCATGGGAAAGGGACAATGGATGCGTTTCTGCATATTGACGACTACGTTACAAAAGCTTTCTCAAGGAAAAACCATGTCTCAATTCTTTCAATTGATTTTGACAAGGCATTTGACCGGTTGGTATCCATATTATTTTAAATAAATTGGCTAAGTATAAAATTGGTCCGAAAACAAAGATTATTCTTTGTATTTCCACATTTCCCAACATGGTCGTTATCGAAAGATTCAATCAACGAATCCATCTACTATATATGCAGACAATTATTTAGAGAAATCCTAGAAACTCATTTTCAATGAAACATTGTCTACACTGATGGATCTAAAAGTGAAACAGCACTTCATTTGCTGTTGTAAATGATAGAGGAGCAATCCTACTCGTAGCTAAAGGTTTATTACCTGAATTCGCATCTATATATACAGCCGAAGCTACAGCAATCCTACGAGCTACAGAACATAGTTACAAAAAACAAACTCTGCACAGACAGCTATTCTACAATTGAAGCAATTCAAAATATTAAAAAGAAAAATACAATCATAAAAGCCATACGGGATAAGCTCATATCAAAGAAAAGCAAACTCAAACTCATCTAGGTTGCTGGTCATGCAGTTCAGTTTCTATGCATTTTTATTTATGTCACTTAAATTACTCTTACTTGCTTGACAAAAAAACGCTTAAAAATTAGCTTAAATAACTTAGAAATATCTTATTATAACTTACTGGCCCCATGCAGGCACTCTATGTTAAACCTAACACTTAAGCTATGTCTTTCGACGTATCTTACAGTCTCATTTTATTTGTACTTTAACATTAATTAATACTAAAACTAAGAAAACATTTTTTAACAAAAAACTTAATTCCATGACCTTTTTTTATTTTATTATAAAACTTAAAACTAAAAACTTACAGACTACCTAAAAATAAATCTTAATCTACTTAACCTACTTACATCTAACACAAATATAGACATACAATATATATATATATATACATAATATATATATACTAAATATATAAATACATGTAAACATATATATATATATATTTTTTTTTTGTTTTATTATTTTTTTTTTTATGTATTTTTTTTCTTAAAAACTATCTTACCTAAAACTATGTAAGCCGGCCAAGGCTAATAAAATAGTCAGACGACCGACTTTGCTTCCTATAGAGCTACCTAGTACTGGAAGAATTGGACGACGAAACTTCCCCTCCTTCAACTAGCCACCAAAATTGTTGGTGCTGCCGAGCAACATCCCTCATGTCGCGACTCCCTACCGACCTACTGAACCGGAGACGCTCCGCACTGCCATGTGCGACGTCTCTATCGTAGTTGAGTCGCCTGTCCGCAGCTGTTCGAGCGACGTGGAAGATTAGCGGCACCGCCAATCTGTCCTGGATCAGACCTTTACTATCTAGATAGAGGAACGCTTCTGGAGGAATGAAGCCGTCAAAGCGAATTGTCTCGTGATTCATATAATTGGGGTAGAAAGCCCCGGAGATAAGGTTGTTCGATGAGGTCATTGCTCTTCCAATGTGCCTCCGAGTCGACTTAATGACGAAATTGTCCACTCTTATTAGGTTCGCCCTATTGTACAGGACCTCATTGGGATATAATTTTATGTACTGAGACTCTGGTGTTCTGTATAAGCGAAAACAAGCCCTCTCAAACACCCGAATCTTTTCCAATAAACTTGCTCTCACATTGAATCACACGGGACATCCAAATACAAGCATAGGCCGGATAAGGGCCATGTAGCAGATCACCTTCACCCTCGCATCGAGTTGGCTGTTATAAAACAGTCTCTTTGTAAGGGCAAAAGCACCTTTGGCTCTGGCCAGAGCAACATCTATATGTTTGTTAAAATACAGATATTGATCAAGCCAGATCCCAAGGTATCTGAATACATTTCGACAGGCAAGTGGCTGTCCGTGTTGTCCGACAATAGAAAACTTTCGCCAATTCTTTCTGGTATCCCTAGAGGCCCCAGACAAAGGCGTCCTAAACAGAATGGTTTCCGACTTCTGAAAGTTGATTTTCAACTTCCAGTCATCGCAATATCGCTTAATTTTGTTGAAGTCACGTTGCAAAAGCATATTAATGACCTCAATCTTTGGACCCGATCTGTACGCGATGAAGTCGTCTGCGTACGCTATGGCATGGTGAAGTGAACCTATCAGATCACTCGTGTAAATGTTGAATAGGATCGGCGAATTTACCGCACCTTGTTGCAGACCGTTTTTAATGTTAAAAGTTCCAACAGAAGTCACATCGCCATTCTTCACAATGAACTGTCTACTGGAGAGCATATCAAAAAGAATATACAGCAGCGGTTTACTAATGCCCAACCTGTCCAGCATGAAAAAGAGTCCCTCTAACCATACGGTATCGAAGGCCCTTTCCAAGTCAATCAGGCAGGCACCAGTGCACTGTTTCTTGCCTTTGTTCCATTGGATATCAGAAACCAGTTTAGACGCAGCATGAATAATATTGTGATAACCACTTAAATGTGAGTAGCGACATCTAGATTCAAAGACCAAAAGATTTCGATACTGGAATAACAAAGTCTTGACTGGAGAGTGGAATCGAATTTTCTAGCAAATTGGAAATTGTATGGGACGCTGGATGGCCAGGATTATTCTCGAAGTATGTCATTCGAGTATAAATACCAGCATCCCCAAGGTATGCAAATCAGTTCTAAAGTGAAATTTGAAGTGTTAATTAGGAGAAGTAATTAAGTGGTTTAAGTAAAAGATAAGAAAAGTATAAGCGGTTGAGAAATTGGATTGTATTGAGAGAAACAATTAAATAGTGAATTGTAACTGTACTGAATAAAGGGATTTGTATTGAAAAGAATAAGTTCTATCATTTGTACCCACACAAACATTTTACATTGGTGTCAGAAGTGGGATAGGACTTATTGTGTGTAAAAAAAAAAAAAAAAAACTGTGTTTTCTGACTATTTGAAAAAGCTAGAATGGGTCGAAAACTATTGCAGTTGACCCTCGTCCAACTCAAATCCGAGTTGAACAAGAGAAGCCTCAGCGCCAGTGGAGGAAAAAGTGACCTGGTGCCCCGACTTCAGGAGGCTTTGAACAACGAGGGACATGATCCTGATGCATATTCCTTTGATGTTGACGAGGATGAACAGACAAGCACCGGCAATGACATGGCTGCAATGATGCAACTCCTCTTATTAAAAATGGACGAACAAAACAAAAAAATGGACGAACAGAAGAACAGTCTCGACCAACAAAAGAAAAATCTGGAAGAACAAAAGAATAACCTCGAACAAAAGCTGGATGAACAAAAGAAAAATCTGGAAGAACAAAAGAATAGTCTCGAACAAAAGCTGGATGAACAAAAGAAAAATCTAGACGAGCAGAAGAGCAGCATTGAACAAAAAATCGACGAACAAAAGAATAGTCTAGAACAAAACTGGAAGAAAAAAATAACGTTCTACACCAAAAGTTCGAAGAAATCGATAACAAATTTGAAAGAATAGAGAAGAATGTTGGCGAAAAATTCGAACAAATGGACAGCAAAATTGAGCAACTGGCAAAGGAGCTCGACACAGTGCGAAAACAGAAACTGCGAGAATGTTCTTTAAGCGGTCCAAGGAGAAAAGAGTTGAAGCCTCCCTCATTCGATGGCCAGACCTCATGGTCTACTTATAAGAAGCAGTTTGAAATGGCTGCCTGTGCAAACGAATGGGACAATAAGGAGAAGTGCTTTGCCCTAGCGATGGCCTTACGTGGTCCTGCTGCAGAATTGTTACAAATAATCGATATCGAAAAGAATAGAGACTATATGGTTTTAGTGCAGGCTATCGAGAAACGGTTTGGGGATAGCCACATGCGGGAAGTTTACAAGGTTCAATTGCAAGGCCGTATGCAGCAACGAGGAGAAACACTGCAACAGCTCCAAACAGACGTGAGTAGACTGGCACATTTGTCATATCCCACCGCAGGCCAAGAAATAATCGACGAAATGGCAAAGGACGCATTCATTGGGGGAATTGCAGATTTGAAGCTACAATCAGCAGTAAGGATGGCCGGGAAAAGAACCCTTGCTGAAGCACTTGCCTTCGCTCTGGCGATGGAAGCATCCAATCAGGCTTCCAAAGGAATGCATTTCGTAAGGGAAATAGTATCTGGTGAATGCTCCTGCTCAAGACCAACTACCATGCAACGAAATATCCCACGGGAGAGACGAAGGATGCGCTGCTGGAACTGCGATAAAGTAGGACATTTGCAAGGGCATTGTAAAGAACCGGTACGACGAGAAGGCTGCCTGCACTGGGGCTACAGGCAAATAGAAAGAAAAACCGACAGAAACGGCTACCAAGAAACCGGTCAAATTTCCAGAAGCCATCAGTTAGGAAATGCTTACTTCGCGAGGCAGAAGTCTGTAGCAGGAGTCGACGACACCAGGGTAATTATCCCAGTCTCACAGGTAAAACAATGCAACCAAAGCCTCCCAGCAGAAGTAGTCAGTGGTAAAGAAGCGAAACAACAGGCAACTATCCAAACGATCAGGACTGAGCCAATAGAGGGTTGGAGTATAGACGAAATCCGTTCCTCCCAACAGGCAGACAATGACATCGAACCAATATTGGTCTGGAAAGAACACGAGGAAAGACCAGATCGGAGCCAAACTCTGAAGGCATACTGGGCACAGTGGGACTCGCTTTTTGTGCAAGATGGAGTGCTGAAGAGAAAATGGGAAAGTGCAGATGGGACAACATCTCGTATGCAGCTAATTGTGCCACGGTCCAGAGTCAACCAAGTGCTCCATGAAATACATGACGGAATCTCAGGAGGCCATTTGGGAATAAATAAGACGTTGGAAAAGGTAAGGGAACGTTTCTATTGGCTAAGCGCTAAACAAGATGTCGAGGATTGGTGCAAAAAGTGCATAAGATGTGCAGCTACCAAGGGTCCAAAAGTAAAGCCACATGGACAAATGCAACAATACAATGTCGGAGAACCTTTCGAACGAATAGCCATCGACATCGCTGGGCCGTTTCCCGAAACCTTTAATGGAAACCGATATACTCTCGTAGTCATGGATTACTTCAGTAAGTGGCCGGAAGTGTTTGCCATCCCAAATCAAGAGGCTAAGACCGTAGCCGAACAGATAGTCAACAACTGGGTGAGCAGATTTGGGGTCCCAATGGAGCTGCACTCTGATCAAGGGCGAAACTTTGAATCAAAAGTCTTCCAGGAAATATGCCAATATTTGGGAATAAGAAAGACAAGGACAACGCCACTACACCCTCAATCTGATGGAATGGTCGAGCGATTCAATCGGACCTTGAATGAGCATCTATCTAAGGTTGTCAGCAACTGCCAGCGGGATTGGGATCGACACATACCCCTCTTCTTAATGGCCTACCGAAACGCGGTCCATAGCTCAACAGGGCACACACCATCCGAGATCTTATTTGGTCAAACAATTCGGTTGCCAAGTGAAGCAAAATTCGGATCCCCACCAACAGAGCCCAAAGAGGTGAACGACTACGTGAATGACTTACGCATCAGGATTCGTAAATTGCATGAAGACACCAGAGAAAAGATGAAGCTAGCAAGCAGCCGCATGAAAACTAGGTACGATATCAAGGCGAAATCTTCCGGTTTCAACGAAGGAGATCTGGTTTGGCTGTATAATCCTCAGCGTAAGAAAGGCAAATCACCAAAATTGCAACAGGACTGAGAAGGTCCATACAAGGTGATAACCCGCATTAATGACGTTGTCTACCGGATCCAGCGTGGGGATCGAGGAAAATTTAAAGTGGTCCATTTGGATAGAATGTGTCATTTCAACGGGATGCTGAATGACGAAGTTGTTCGGGACGAACAACTGTAGGGAGTGAGCAATGTGATAACCACCTAAATGTGAGCAGCGACATCTAGATTCAAAGACCAGAAGATTTCGATACTGGAATAACAAAGTCTTGACTGGAGAGTGGAATCGAATTTTCTAGCAAATTGGAAATTGTATGGGACGCTGGATGGCGAGGATTATTCTCGAAGTATTTCATTCGAGTATAAATACCAGCATCCCCAAGTTATGCAAATCAGTTGTAAAGTGTAATTTGAAGTGTTAATTAGGAGAAGTAATTAAGTGGTTTAAGTAAAAGATAAGAAAAGTATAAGCGGTTGAGAAATTGGATTGTATTGAGAGAAACAATTAAATAGTGAATTGTAACTGTACTGAATAAAGGGATTTGTATTGAAAAGAATAAGTTCTATCATTTGTACCCACACAAACATTTTACAATATCATGTCCCGCCTTGAAACCGAACTGATTATCCGGAACTATATGTTTGTCCTCAACCCACTTAGTCAGGACTCTATTGATCACCTTCTCGAAAACCTTACTGATGTTTGGAAGAAGACTGATCGAGCGGAGATTCGCCGGATTGGAAGTATCTTTATCTCTTTTGGGGATGGGATGTACGACCGCAGTTTTCCAATGCGCTGGATAATGTGCATTATTCATCGCATTATTGAACAGGGTGGTATAAATGTTCACCGCTTCTAGAGGGAGATGTCGAAGCACAATGTTCGGTATTTCATCGGTTCCCGCTGATTTCTTGCTTCTAAGTGAATCGAAGATCGTTTGGAGCTCTTCTTTCGAAATGAACGAGGGTAGTAGCCTATCGTTGGTGATGACATTATTTGCCATATTTTCGTCACTGAACTGGGTGAAACCCGAGCTCTCGAATCGCCAATTCACAATTTCATTTCGAAGGTAGAAATTGTGCACAAGGACTCGATTCTCCAGATCGTGGTTCGGGCCAATGATAACATTCGTCTTGTACACTTCCTAGAAAGTCGCTCCTGTAGCCTCTACTTGTTCCTGCAGATCCTCGATCACAAAGAAGTTGTCATCAACAGCCTCGTTTGGATCTATGCCCGCTGTTACCAATATTTGTTCGTTGTTCGTCGTTCGGGCGATTTTAAGCCACTGAAGGTCGTTTTGATTTTTTCTCCGAAATATTTTATTTATTTGCGGGAACATACTCGGGTTGCTGGTGTTTACAGCCCGAATTTTATTGTTCTAGTACAAACTTACAGAATTTCTGTAATTTTCCTTTATTAATGTTTAGAGGTTTTTAATCGACGACTTCAGTGTCATGATCTCCGGGTTATGTCTGTCAGTAAACCGTCTGTACAAGGTTTTTAGTCTTGACAGCAGTCTACTTTTATGTCGGTGCAGTGCGTAAATAGTTGCATAAGTCTTCTTCGTCAGTGTGTTGATACCGCGGTATCGTTTTGTTCATTGTTCGTTTAACTGTCTCGTCCATTAGTTTTAGATACCTGCCAATCTCCTCGTTTGACAGATTTCTGTTGGACGGTGGGTAGAGCGAATTCAAGGAGAGTGCTCTAGTCAGTGTTCCGGTGAAGTGTGTCCAACGCACCCTACTATAATTGTAGGAATGCCTTTAAACAAACTCATCCAATTCCGCAATTTCGTTTGGAACAGTTATTTCGGTGCTGAGACCGCAATGGTCACTGTCATACACGTAAGTGCGTAGATAGTTTGTAGTTTGTTGGTTAGTGCATGTCAGTTGTATTCGTGAGTCGAACAGCAGAAGATCCAAATAGGACCCGTATCTGGGAAACGACGGACTATCCGTCGCCTTAGGCCCGAGTCGATACATTACACTGTGCTGACCCCACCAATTGAATAGTAGGCTCCCTCTAGTATTTGGTGTATTATTTCCCCAATCACTATGTTTGGCGTTGAAATCTCCGCCGATAACAAAATAGTTGTCTTCTAATTCCAGTCTCAGAAATCGAAAAAGTCTCTCGAGCTCTGAAATAAATAAGGTGGATTGAGTAGCCTCAGGTGCATAGACAGATACCATGTACAACCGCTTTCCACTACGGAGGGGGATATACACGATGCATGCTTCCAACACCTGGAACCTACGTACTACACGACTGTATACTCTTTTAAAACGTATACTTTTTCGTACGAAAATTGCAACGCCACCTCCCTGAATGGAGTTGGGTCGGTTTCTCCGTACTATTTTGTATCTTCTGTGCCTCATTTTGTGTCTCTTTGTAAGCTTAGTTTCGCTAACCAACAGCACATCAGGGGCTTGGTCTTTAAGCAACTTAAATAGTGTAGCTCGTCATTCGAACCTAATCAGTGAATTCACATTAACAGCAAGGACCTTCAGGGTCTGCTCCGCCACACACATACCCATTACCACAAAAGGTGCGTGAGGCCAGACAGCAGCGCGTATACTTGAACCACCCGCGCGGACTGTTCAGTTAACTGACGTTGGAGCTAATCCATCTGCTCCTGCATAGAGAGCAAGATAGCTAGCATGTCAGGTACTGGTTCCGGTGCTCTGGGCGCTGGGGCCTGAGAAGCAACCTTCGCTTGCTGTACCGTATTTCCCCCAAATACCACCATTTGGGCGTAGGTAACATGGGGAGTAACGGATGGAGTTTGCAAATGCACGGGTGGACGTTTTACTTCCACTTTCTGCTGCCGGGCCAGATTTATTCTTTTGATGTACTGGAATTTGGGACAACCCCGATAATTTGCGGTGTGTCCCGTGTTCCTACATAAAGCACAAGAGAGTTGGAGTAAGACGCTCCGTCCTTACCCAGAGCGCATTCCTCGGACTTGTGGTTCTTTCCACATTTCACGCATCGAGGCTGCATTTATTGCATGTACTTCTTCCTCTTCATCTCAGTAGCCATCAGAGATTGAAAGGTATTCAAACTACCCATATAGCGGTCTTCTCCACCATCAGACACGCGTGGGTCTTCGTCTTGGTCTGACTCAGCTGCCGCCTTTGTTGACGTTGTTGGCGCCCCTTCCCTTACTCTACTTGGCAGCTTTTCAGTAGGAGTTGTTAGGGAGGGGCGCTTTACAAGATTCGGAGATAAATTCAGCCTCCTCCTCCTCTTCTTCGCACCATTTTCCGATGACATCATGTCATCTGCTGGTCCCGCTATTAGAGTAGCGGACCGCTTGCCATCACTCATCGGTGCGATCGCTCTTTCGTACTTTATTTTATTTGACTTATTTAAACTTTTAAAAATAAAATGTCAATGTAATTTTTTGGGGAATCGAACCCACGACCCCTGCTTTATCGGCCGACACCACTACCACTAGGCCACCGATGCACTTGGCCAAAATGTTCCTAATTCACTTTTATTTTACTTGCTTATTTACTTTTTCACTTTGAAAGCCGAAACACGTCTATTCCTCACGGAGGTCTATGAACGACTGAGGTCATGCAGGTATCCTTGGAAATGAACTCGCAGATAATACAGCAAAGAATGCCTCAACAGAACCTATCCTTAACTTTTTTATCAACAATAAAGAGGACATCGAAAAGAAAATAAAAAGTATCTGGTTTTTTTTTTTTTTTTTTTTTTTATAATTTACGCGCGCCTAAGGGGTTAGATACCCTTTTACTGTTGCCTGGGCGCGGGCGGAAAGGAGGAGAAAGGAAAATTGTTTTGTAGTGGTTTGAAACTCTGGTGTGTTTGGTTTCGGTATTTACTCTCCAGGGGTGGGAGTCCGAATAGGACGGAGAGTTTTTTTTTCTTCACTCAGAGTGGAAGGTTATAATTCGCAGTAATTATTTGTGCTTGAAACTCTACAACAGCCAAATCTACGTGTCAGTGTTTGCCTTCACACGCAGAATTTTTCTGTCTGAGTTCCAATTACACAACTGAAAAACTTGAAAGACTTGTTAATGGGCAGGATTCGAACCTAGACCCCTCCGAGAGAGAAGCGATTGCTAGTACCACTACACCACGGCCACCCCTAACAAAACGAATCGAAATGGAAAGAATATATTCACCATTATTCGGCCATCAACACTAGAAGAACCACATACCCAACATCTGCATCAAAACAAATCATTAAATGTTTTCTTCGACTTAGACTTGGTCACACGTTTATCACCAACAGCAAGAAAAACCCACCAAACATATCTGTCGTAACGATGTTCAACTCACAATCAAACACCTAATACATGATTGTTCAAAAATAAAACAAATAACAAAAACCTTTGTCCAGAATGCCACCCTATCTGATGTACCTTCATCTCCGTCCGAGCAAAATATTAAACTAGTTCTTAATTTACTAACCCTACTAAAATTAGGAAATAGAATATAAATATATATAACTAAATATCTTAAAAAACTAGTTGAAAGCCTGGTAACTAGAGCTATACCCCCCTTTTTTTTAAATTAATATACTATATAATTTATTATGTATTAATAAATAATAATAAGAATAATAAAAAAAAATAAGATGACTTGGTAGAGAGCATACCAACTCATCCCTAAGATTTGCTCGGAGAAAAGTGTGCCTCAAAAATGGAACCTCAGCATCGTTGGTTCGATCGACATGAAATGGAGCCTATTAAGGCCCTACTATAGGGCCATCAGTATTTTTAACATTTTGTACAAGGTCTTGTAAAACACTCGTGTTTACTGCACACCATGCGTTGCTGCAGTACATTGTTTATTTTAATGTTAAACGAAACCGAGGGTAGTCGACTAGCAAAATAGAACAATTTAAGTTGGTCGAGGTTGAGTGAAGAATCAAATTGCCAGATTTCTGGTCAACGGTCCGCATGAGAACCCTGTGCGCTTGTTCGTATAAGGTATTGTACATCTGGAAGTAAAGTAGACTAAATCCGTGTCAGATCGTTCTCGTCCTGAAATATAATTAAAGAAAACTTTCTAGCGATAATAATTTAAAAGGTTTAATAATTTATAAAAAATAGATATAAGTTTGATAGAAAGAAAAAGCTTGCGTAGCGAGACACAATATTTGAAAAGATATGGAACATTTAAGAACAATTTATTAGTTACTAATTAAAAGTGCAAATTTCTTTAATATTACTATTATTACCACACATTGTAAAATGATGCGAAAAAGAATCAATTATTCACTCCCGTATAGTATACAAATATGTATAAAGTATAACGATTTCAATGCTTATTTGAGCATAGAGAGGAGCTATTAAGAGCCATGCCTAGGTGTGGCATCCTTGTCAAGATCGACAAATTGTACAGAATGACTTTGGAGAACCGTTGCTGCCCCGTAAAGATCGGCAGCAATCTCAACGAGACTTTTGATGTCAAAAAGGGGACTAGATGTGAATTATTCACCTTCATACTTGAGTAACGATTTTCCTAAATTTTTCTCGGTTCATACTACGCCGAACATCTTCGTTCTCGTTCACTAACTCTATGTGGGGTGATTAAAATGATGCAAAAACTCCCCAATCATTTGTGGCAATGAAGTGTTTTATAAGATAGTAGTAGCTAAAACTTTAGCATTTTGCTTCGCAGTGTTGAACAATTTACGAGAGGAATAAAGGAAATTTAATACTCGTAAATATGTAACGAATGCTGACATTGATACTCTGATAACCACTCAAATGTGAGCAGCGACATCTAGCAGAAAATGTCGAAACTCGAAGACTAGAAGATTTCGATACTGGATTAGCAAAGTCTCGACTGCAGAGTGGAATCGAATTTTCTAGCAAATTGGAAATTGTATGGGACGCTGGATGGCGAGGATTGTTCTCGAAGTATGTCATTCGAGTATAAATACCAGCATCCCAAAGGTATGCAAATCAGTTCCAAAGTTGAATTTGAAGTGTTAATTAGAAGAAGTGATTAAGTGGTTTAAGTAAAAGATAAGAACATTATAAGTGGTTGAGAAATTGAATTGTACTGAGAGAAAGAATTAAATAGTGAATTGTAACTGTACTGAATAAAGGGATTTGTATTGAAAAGAATAAGTTCTATTATTTGTACCCACACAAACATTTTACATTGGTGTCAGAAGTGGGATAGGACTTATTGTGTGTAAAAAAAAAAAAGTGTTTTCTGACTATTTGAAAAAGCTAGAATGGGTCGAAAACTATTGCAGTTGACCCTCGTCCAATTCAAATCCGAGTTGAACAAGAGAAGCCTCAGCGCCAGTGGAGGAAAAAGTGACCTGGTGCTCCGACTTCAGGAGGCTTTGAACAACGAGGGACATGATCCTGATGCATATTCCTTTGATGTTGACGAGGATGAACAGACAAGTACCGGCAATGACATGGCTGCAATGATGCAACTCCTCTTATTAAAAATGGACGAGCAGAAGAACAGTCTCGACCAACAAAAGAAAAATCTGGAA
This sequence comes from Volucella bombylans, assembly GCA_949129095.1. Taxonomy (NCBI): domain Eukaryota; kingdom Metazoa; phylum Arthropoda; class Insecta; order Diptera; family Syrphidae; genus Volucella; species Volucella bombylans. The sequence continues at coordinate 62,951,358 of OX422144.1, read as the reverse complement.
GAACAAAAGAATAGCCTCGAACAAAAGCTGGATGAACAAAAGAATAGCCTCGAACAAAAGCTGGATGAACAAAAGAAAAATTTAGACGAGCAGAAGAGCAGCATTGAACAAAAATTCAACGAACAAACCAACAATCTGCACGGTCTTCAACAGAGAATGGATGAACAAAAGAATAATCTGGAAGAACAAAAGAACATTCTCCAGCAAAAATTCGAAGAAATCGATGACAAATTTGAAAGAATAGAGAAGAACGTTGATGACGAATTTGATACAATAGAGAAGAATGTTGGCGAAAAATTCGAGGAAATGGACAGCAAAGTTCAGCAACTGGCAAAAGAGCTCGACACAGTGCGAAAACAGAAACTGCGAGAATGTTCTTTAAGCGGTCCAAGGAGAAAAGAGTTGAAGCCTCCCTCATTCGATGGCCAGACCTCATGGTCTACCTATAAGAAGCAGTTTGAAATGGCTGCCTGTGCAAACGACTGGGACAATGAGGAAAAGTGCTTTGCCCTAACAATGGCCTTGCACGGTCCTGCAGCAGAATTGTTGCAAACAGTAGACATCGAAAAGCATAAAGATTATGTGACTTTAGTGCAGGCTATCGAGAAACGGTTTGGGGACAGCCACATGCAGGAGGTCTACAAGGTCCAATTGCAAAGCCGAACACAGCAAAGAGGAGAAACACTGCAGCAGCTCCAAGCAGACGTGAGTAGACTTGCACATCTGTCATACCCCACCGCAGGCCAGGAAATTATCGACGAAATGGCAAAAGATGCATTTATCAGGGGAATTGCAGATTCGAAGCTACAGTCAGCAGTAAGGATGGCCGGGAAAAGAACCCTTGCTGAAGCACTTGCCTTCGCTCTGGCGATGGAAGCAGCCAATCAGGCTTCCAGGGGAACACATTTCGTCAGGGAAGTAGCATCTGTCGAATGTTTCTGCACAAGAATTAGTGCCGAGGAACGAGATACTCGACGGGATAGACGAATAATGCGCTGCTGGAATTGCAATAAAATAGGACACCTTCAAAGGCAGTGTAAAGAACCGGTGCGACGAAAAGACTGCCCTCACTGTGGTGGCAAGCAAATAGAGGAAGAAACCAGCAGAAACAGCTATCAAGAAGCCGGTCAACCTTCCCGAAGCCATCAGTCGGGAAATGCTTAAGCACCAACTTCGCGGGGCAGAAGTTGGTAGCAGGAGTCGACGGCCCCAGGACCATCATCCAAGTCTCGCTGGCAAAACGACGCAGCGAAAGCCTTCTGGTAGAAGTAGTCAGTGGAAAAGAAAAATGGATGGCAACAATAGACACCGGTGCCACGGCCTCAATCATCAGGAGGAATCTTGTGCAGAAGTCTTGGCTGCATAACACTAGCAGCTGCAGCTTGCGAACAGCTACAGGAGCAACGATTAAGGTATATGGTGAAGTCCGCATAAAAATCCAACTGGCCGGAATAACATTCACTCACGCGTTTCTGGTAGCTGACATATGTGACGAGTGCATAATTGGTACAGACTTCATGAGAGAACATGGACTTGTAGTCGACTTGGGGGCACAAACCCTGAAATACGGAAACATGGAGATACCAATGATATACGGAAACGCCAATACCACAGTCTCAAATGTCGTCATCTGCAGCAATCAGAGTCTAGAGCCTTCGTCAGAAGCAATTTTGTGGGCAAAAGTGGAAGGTGGTCCTGGTAGCCACCGATTCTATTTGATGGAGCTAGAAAAGAAAAGAGATTTCATGGTGGGAAAGACCTTAGTGGAGCCAAAGAACAACATGGTCCCTGTAAGGATTCTAAATCCAAAGACATTCAGTGTAAAGGTGAAAAAGGGGGAGATAGTGGGAAAATGCGTACCTGTTGAGGCTATATCGACCACAACGGAAAAAAAGTGTGCAAAACCGGTCACAACAGTTCAGAGCATAAAAATCAAGAACAAAATTCTCAGCCTCTGTAATCTGGACGAAGATCAGCGAATCCTGGCAGAAAAACTAATCGGTGAGTACGCTGATATATTTGCTACACAAGACGGAGAATATGGACGTACGCATATTGTTCAACACCACATTGACACCGGAGACGCTCGACCAATCCGTCAACCTGCAAGACGTCTTCCATTGGCAAAGCAAACAGAAGTTGCCGAAATGATGTCGAAGATGAAAGCTGAGGGAGTGATTGAAGAATCGCAAAGTCCGTGGGCATCTCCAGTGGTCCTCGTGAAGAAGAAAGATGGCAGCACGAGATTTTGTGTAGACTACCGACGTCTCAATGATGTCACTAAAAAGGACAGCTACCCACTTCCGAGAATCGATGACACTTTGGATATGCTTGCTTTCTGGAGCGAAATGGTTTTCAACACTTGACTTGAAGAGCGGTTACTGGCAGGTAGAGATAAATCGTGCGGATCGTGAGAAAACTGCCTTCACTACAGGAAGCGGTCTTTGGCAGTTTGCAGTGATGCCGCTTGGACTGTGCAACGCTCCGGCCACCTTCGAGCGACTAATGGAACGAACATTGCAAGGACTCACCTGGAAAACCTGCCTAGTATATTTGGACGACGTTATCGTCATAGGTAAGACGTACGAGGAGCACCGCGAAAATCTAAAAGAAGTGTTTGAGAGGCTACGAAGTGCTCATTTAAAGCTCAACCCAGAAAAGTGTGCCTTGTTTCGTCCGGAAGTAAAATATCTGGGTCACATTATATCAGCGGAAGGAGTAAGAACGGATCCTGACAAAATCGAAGCCGTGAAAAGTTGGCCTTCTCCAAAAGATAAACACCAACTGAGAAGCTTCTTGGGACTCGCCACGTATTGCAGAAGGTTTGTAAAGGATTTTGCTGGCATTGCAAAGAGCCTGCATCAACTTACAGAAAAAGGCCGACAGTTCAGGTGGTCTGGAGAATGCGAAAAATCATTTCAAGAACTGAAGCGACAGCTGTGCAAAGCCCCCATCTTGGGTTACCCCACGCCCGGAAAAATGTTCATCGTGGACGCAGACGCTAGCAATGTTGGGGTCGGAGCTGTGATCTCCCAAGTTCATGACGGTCAAGAGAAAGTGGTCGCATATTACAGCAAAGTACTCTCCAGACCTGAACGGAACTACTGTGTAACCCGGCGCGAGCTTCTGGCTTTAATTCTGGCTACGAAGCATTTCCATAAGTACCTCTACGGACAAAAGTTCATTCTCCGGACAGACCACGCAGCTCTGAAATGGCTACTCCAATTTAAGAACCCTGAAGGCCAAGTTGCAAGATGGATCGAGCAGTTGCAGGGCTACGACTTTGAAGTGCAACACCGCAAGGGAACACTCCACTCAAATGCTGATGCTCTCTCTCGTCGACCGTGCGGAGTAAAATGCGAACACTGCAATCGTAAAGAAGCAAAAGAACAGGCAACTATCCAAATGATCAGGACTGAGCCAATAGAGGGTTGGAGTATAGACGAAATCCGTTCCTCCCAACAGGCAGACAATGACATCGAACCAATATTGGCCTGGAAAGAACACGAGGAAAGACCAAGCTGGCAGCAGATATCAGATCGGAGCCAAACTCTGAAGGCATACTGGGCACAGTGGGACTCGCTTTTTGTGCAAGATGGATTGCTGAAGAGAAAATGGGAAAGTGCAGATGGGACAACATCTCGTATGCAGCTAATTGTGCCACGGTCCAGAGTCAACCAAGTGCTCCATGAAATACATGACGGAATCTCAGGAGGCCATTTGGGAATAAACAAGACGTTGGAAAAGGTAAGGGAACGTTTCTATTCGCTAAGCGCTAAACAAGATGTCGAGAATTGGTGCAAAAAGTGCATAAGATGTGCAGCTACCAAGGGTCCAAAAGTAAAGCCACATGGACAAATGCAACAATACAATGTCGGAGCACCTTTCGAACGAATAGCCATCGACATCGCTGGGCCGTTTCCCGAAACCTTTAATGGAAACCGATATACCCTCGTAGTCATGGATTACTTCAGTAAGTGGCCGGAAGTGTTTGCCATCCCAAATCAAGAGGCTAAGACCGTAGCCGAACAGATAGTCAACAACTGGGTGAGCAGATTTGGGGTCCCAATGGAGCTGCACTCTGATCAAGGGCGAAACTTTGAATCAAAAGTCTTCCAGGAAATATGCCAATATTTGGGAATAAGAAAGACAAGGACAACGCCACTACACCCTCAATCTGATGGAATGGTCGAGCGATTCAATCGGACCTTGAATGAGCATCTATCTAAGGTTGTCAGCAACTGCCAGCGGGATTGGGATCGACACATACCCCTCTTCTTAATGGCCTACCGAAACGCGGTCCATAGCTCAACAGGGCACACACCATCCGAGATCTTATTTGGTCAAACAATTCGGTTGCCAAGTGAAGCAAAATTCGGATCCCCACCAACAGAGCCCAAAGAGGTGAACGACTACGTGAATGACTTACGCATCAGGATTCGTAAATTGCATGAAGACACCAGAGAAAAGATGAAGCTAGCAAGCAGCCGCATGAAAACTAGGTACGATATCAAGGCGAAATCTTCCGGTTTCAACGAAGGAGATCTGGTTTGGCTGTATAATCCTCAGCGTAAGAAAGGCAAATCACCAAAATTGCAACAGGACTGAGAAGGTCCATACAAGGTGATAACCCGCATTAATGACGTTGTCTACCGGATCCAGCGTGGGGATCGAGGAAAATTTAAAGTGATCCATTTGGATAGAATGTGTCATTTCAACGGGAAGCTGAATGACGAAGTTGTTCGGGACGAACAACTGTAGGGAGGGAGCAATGTGATAACCACTCAAATGTGAGCAGCGACATCTAACAGAAAATGTCGAAACTCGAAGACTAGAAGATTTCGATACTGGATTAGCAAAGTCTCGACTGGAGAGTGGAATCGAATTTTCTAGCAAATTGGAAATTGTATGGGACGCTGGATGGCGAGGATTGTTCTCGAAGTATGTCATTCGAGTATAAATACCAGCATCCCAAAGGTATGCAAATCAGTTCCAAAGTTGAATTTGAAGTGTTAATTAGAAGAAGTGATTAAGTGGTTTAAGTAAAAGATAAGAACATTATAAGTGGTTGAGGAATTGAATTGTACTGAGAGAAAGAATTAAATAGTGAATTGTAACTGTACTGAATAAAGGGATTTGTATTGAAAAGAATAAGTTCTATTATTTTTACCCACACAAACATTCTACAATACATTAAAACGTAATCTAATTCAAAGTTTAATCATAATTAAACAATAATGAAATAACTCGCTTGAGATAATATTGTCATATGGAGGAATAGTTGAAGCTCAAGCTCCAGCCGAAGTTTAAAGGAAAAATGATTAAAAATGCAAAACAATAGCAAGCCCGTTCTCACTGACGATCTGACCTAAAATATAGCGATTTACATGTGCGCTATGTTAATAGATTTCCATTAGTACTGCAAACATTTAGAAAGGGTCACTTTAAAGTTTTTGAAACTTTTTTAAAGATTAAACTTTTTTTTTGAAGTCAGTTTTCTTTAAGAAAAAGATAATTGTGTTTTGGTTATGTTTTCTTTTAATAACATAAAAAGTTTACTAGCGGATTTTGGTCAAAATCTATCCTTATCAGAAAGTTAAAAATTTTTCAGCTTTTTGAAGAAAGATGTGTAATCGCTTGTAGTAGTCCCAAATAAATCAGCGCTTAATACTTGCAGACTAATGTGAGCGCAAGCCGGACGTTCACAGAAGCGCTCTGCGGTGTAGCTCACCGATCCCAAAACGGCCGCTGAAATATTGGTTTGCACCACATGAAATGTCCGATTTTATAGTAAAAATTTAAAGGCCAATATTATTTTTCAGTAAACTTTTATTCAATCAAAATAGGATCCGTTTACATCTATAACCTTCTTCCAACGTGATACAAGGTCAAATATTCATTTTTCGCAGAAGTGCTGACTTTTTGAGGCAGTGAAATCTTCAAAGGCTTTTATGACCTCTGCTCGGTTCCGGAAGACCTTCTGCCGGAAAAATGTATCCAGATTGCGGAAAAGATGGTAATCTGTTGGGGAAATATCAGGGGAGTACGGTGGATGCGGAAGAATTTCAAATCTCAACTGCAACAGTTTTTGCACCGTTTCTTGTGAGGTATGGGGTCTAGCATTGTCATGCAAAAGGATCGGACCGTGCCTATTAACCAACGCAGGTTGCTCTTCAGCCAATTTGGCATGCAATATGTCGATTTCCTCACAATATTTGATAGTTTCTCCTGTTTGAAGAAATGAAGGGTGGATTGGTCCTTTCGATGTCCACCAAATTGTCACCAGAATCTTTTTTGGTTGAAAATCTGGCTGCCATTGCCCAGATCTTTTTCGACTATCATACAGTTTCCACTTTTCATCACAGGTGACTATCCGGTGAAAAAACGGTTCAGTTTGGTTTATTAATGTAAACAATGCGCAGATTTCCAGGCGCCGTAGTATTTGAGATTCGTTCATTTCATGGGGTAGGTACCCACTTATCAAGTTTCTTTACTTTCCTATGAGAGAAAGGTGTCGCCTTATTGTCATTAGGGATACTCCCATGCTTTGTGCAATCTCCCGCACCGATTTCGTATCCACCGTTGCTCTTAAAACATCGTCGTCAACTAACTTTTCCGGCTTCCCACGTGGTTCATTTTCGAGGTTGAAATCTCCCGAATGGAACTTTCCACATCAACGTCGTATAGTGCGTTCGTTCATCTCTACATCCTCAAATGCGTCATTAATGTTTTTGAATGCCAATGACACATTATCTCCCATTTTAAATTCGTAAAGGAAGAGGGTTCGAATTTGAACTGCCGACAGAATGGTAAAAATTCCTAGAAATAAATAACGGTACTTGTAACGAGCCCTAAAGTTCTCACACGTACCACTTTATTTAATAAAAAAAGAAAATTTAACGTTCTGGCACAGATGTTCACTCGAGAGTTTAGAAATACCTTAAGCGTAAACATTTTTTTTTTATCAGAATTGCATACAGTTATGATCAAAAAAATAGAAACAAGTCTCACTTCTCCACTGTTCGTAGCACTAATTATGTGATATTATATGAAATCAAACCAATATTAAACTTATGAGACACATATACTATAAGCACAGAGCGCACACAAATTCTGCATACAAAGTACCTTAAGAACATTTTGTGCCCAAATGTATTAATCGGGCCGATCAAAAAATAGAAACAACTGATATAACAGGAGAAAAAAGTTAAATATGTATGATTTGATATACTCGTATTACACAAAATATACATATATAGGAATGCATTACTTTATTAATATTTAGTAGAAAATCCTTGGTTTTTTATGATTACATTGACCCTATTTAGTATGGATTCAACAAGTTTTTGCCATTTTTCTACTGAAAAAGAAGCCCACACATCTTGCACGATGCTTCATATATTTCGGGTGCAGCTTTTGCACTTGGATTTTTAACTCAATCCAGAGGTTTTCTATTTAATTTATATCCGGCGATCGAGCTGGTAATTCCAAAACCTCAACTTTTGTACTCAAAAGCCACTGCTTTGTTAATTTGGCAGGGTGCTTTGAGTCGTTGTCCTGTTGAAAACGCCACCGCAGTGGCATGTTCTCCTCGGCCGATGGCACCATTACGTTCTCAAAAATATTAAATATTTCTCCTTTGTAAGGATGCCGTTTATTAGTTAACTAGGGCCTACACCCTGCCAAGGAAAACAGCCACATAGCATTATAATGCCGTCGCCATGCTTCACAATGGGCTTAGTTTATTTGAGGTTATAGGGTTAACCTCTTGGGCGACGTACAAAATGTCTCCCGTCTGTCCCGTTCTACTACGAAAAATATGAGTACGCGAACGGATTTTGGACTGTTTTTCGTAGATTTTCGTAGTTTCGAACATGCTGACGTTTATGAACTCAACCAATATTGTTAATTAAACACAAATAGCGATTCATAGACGTTAAAGTTTTTTTTAATTCACAACGCGCAGTCTGTTTTTATTTGTTTGCAACTGAAATGCTACTGGCAATATAATCCCTACTGATTTCGGTTGATTTGTTTTTCACTTTTGTTATTACATTCTTTCACCGCAGTTTACATATACCGTTAGGTCAAGGGTAAATAAATGTTGCATTTTTCACGTATATGATTCCCACAAACAGCTAAGTGTACAAGTGTTTGTTTTTTTTAATCATAATTGTACGTCCGCTTCTAACACAGCCACAAGTTTGTATAACGAGTAATGAAGTCTAATGATGTGTCTAGAAAGACACGAATGATACATCTTATATTGATTGGAACCATCTGCGAAGATCAAACTTCATTCTTTCCCTGGTTCGGATTCTGGTGAAAGACAACCCTAAGTACAGGAAAATTCAACTTTGTGCTCCCGGAGCAACGAGTTCTGATCTCATTGCTTCAAGTGGAATGGCCATAAGACCGGAGTCGCCTGACAATCGGAGCGCAAGGTTTACGGAAGAAAAAAAATGGTTCCTTTTGAATAAAAATGGCCTTGAAAATGCAGCCTATGATACTTATTAATATCAAAGATATAGAAATTCATCAATGCATCTAGTGCATACACCTCCAGCTCCCAAGCGGCTGAGACAAACCGCTTTTTAGACTCTAGTGAAAGCAGTAGTAACGTATTTGTGTGGAAGCTTTTCAACCAAACAACTGGCGCATAAGTCTTCTGGTACTTGATAAATCAGGCTAATCGGCACCATTATCCGATACACAATACAGTTATATTCGTATATGCCTGAGCGTAGACGTTAAAACCATTGAAAGCGTTAAGCAAAGTCGGTCGATATGCACCATACATAGCAATGGAAACAGAACACCGCACTCCTGCTATCTGACATACTGACCGCAGTCAGCATCCCCGACGACCGTTCTCGTCACTAGCAGTAACAAATAACGTTAAAATCTGCATTGCCGAAGGCGCTCTCAAAGTAGATAGGTTTACAACTTTTTGTCGAGTGCAAATTCTATAGTGCTAACAAGATTTTGAGGCATATCCTCACATCTTAGAGAGAGAATGTATTCGCAAAGCAGTTTTGGGAGCATGAAGCTCTCCATTCTATTATGAAGCTCTAAGCGATTAAGTAGTCATCTTTGCCGATACAAATGCTACTCGCACTGTTGCCCAGGGGACCGTATGTTGGCCCGTGCCAGCCTAGCAATGAAGATTCTCTTTAAAGTTGAGAGTATCTGATCTAAACCCTTTTGCAGCATTGGAATATATATGATCATATTTTATTTTATATGGGCGGCTATTAATTTAAATGAGTCATCAAAATGACACGAAAACACTCATCGACCTTTTTCGAAAACGTCATTTGATCGTCATTTGCAATACTTAAGGGTTGCGAACATCAAACGTCATTTGGTGTCGTTGATCTATGTCATCTACATGATTTTTTTCTTGCAAGAGCCTTTGACGTTTTCGAACAGAGCATTCGAAGTGTTCGCAGTTCGTGACCTCTCTTCCAGTTTGCGAATTCCTTTTTTTTATTCTTTTATCCGTCGTAAATAAATTTATAATTTTTTTATAACATTTTCGCAACTGAAGGGGAATCCTTGGTCCCGCGTTAGGATGTCTCTGTAGACATTACTCCATAACGTCCTCTTGGATTTTTTACTACTTTGGAACTAGGATTCACATCCTAATCTTGCTGTTATAAGTAATTTTATGTTTCCTTGCGTCCATCGTTCCATAGAATCGTCGCCTACCTGGGTAGGAGTAGGGGATGGGGTTCTAATAAGCATAATATTTAGTTAAATAAATAAATTAGCCGATTTTATGTACTTACTGTTCACGAGACTGAGATTCCTCTGAATATTCGGATTCACTCATTTTTTTCCAATTTTTTTAATGCACAGCGCAGATTTTGTGCTGATTTTTGGAAGCGCAGTTGACGTTTATGAGCAACTGCCCTCCAAACACTACATTATCGAAAATGCTGCAAATGTAGTGTGATTTATGATGTTGTTTTCGAACAAATGACTTTCGCAGCTTGCGTTTAAGAACATTTTACAAAAGCAATTTGATGCAGATGACGTTTTCGAAAACGGCCATCTGTACAACATGATATGAAACAAGTGAACTAAAAATTTATATTTACATGTGTAAATCTGTTATGTATATGTATCTAAAAAATATATATATATACCCAAAGTTTTGTTGTGAAATGCGCGTTTATTATTTTTCTATTCTTTCTAATGGTATTGTTTGTTTTTTACACTTTCATTTTTCGTTACAAAGTACATATTCTAACTGGAAAAGAATAGTGCAGACTTCTGCATTGTTGGCTGACATTAAATCAAAGACCCAAGTATTTATTTTATTTTTGCTAAATACGTGAACAACGCCTCCGATGATACGCTCTCAGCATCATGAACGTACACCATTGACGCTGTTTAAAACAACTATTTATATATAACAAAGATTATCTATCTTCCATTTAAAATGAGCCAACAATTACAATAAAGATTTAAAGAAAATATGCACACGCGCGCAAAACAAAATGTTTGATTTTTTTTTGTTTTTGTTCTTTGTTTCTCTTTCTTTCTCTCTTTCTGCTTTTTTTTTGTTTTTTTTTTTTAAATTACAATTTTTCTTAATATAACAGAGAAAAAAATTTACAATTTGTTGTTATTTTTGTTTATAAATACCGTTATTATACATGTACATTTATAATAAATCTTATCACAAAAAATTAATCAGTAATTATTTTATAAAAAAAAAGAAAACGAAAAACATACGGTGCAAGTTATTTTCTTGTTCTATGTTTTTGTTTCTTTTTTTTTCTCTTCCCCTCTCTCTCTCTATAAACAAATTATTATTGACTTTTTTACAAAATTAAACTACAGATAAAAAAATAATTAAAAAAAGGACGAAAAAAAAATTGGACAAAGAAAAGTGTATTGAAAAATTTACACAGTATATATTTCATATTTCTCTGGCATTAGGAAGTACACGTTGTTTGTTGCACACGCATTATATTTTGATACATTTTGTGTTTATTTGAAAGAAGAGCTTTACAACGAACGAATTCGGGTGCGACACACGCGAAACATGGTAGAGAAATGAAGCTTTTTAAAATGTTGTTCAATCATATTTTTTTATAAATACTTTTGAACGGCATTTATACATAAAAAAAACCGAACAAATTATGAAATGCTTCTTTTCTCGCTGGTTTTCTTGGTCTGTTTGTTTTGTATTCGTCCTCTAATACTGTGATTAACTGTAAGCTCTTTTTAAAATGTATCATACAATGCCTTGGTAGTTTTTTCTCTCTTATACGTTAAGTAATAGTGCGTTGATGTGTCGTCGTCGTATTCCCGTATATGTTTGTTATTTCAACGCTTTGTTGCAAACCTCCCTTTTCTCCAGATGTTTTTTATTAGAGAAAATTTAATTAAGAGGAGTTTGACATGATGTTTTTATATTTTTTCGTTTAATGTGAGTGTGTGTGTTTTGTTGCTTTTCGTTGGTGATGATGATAATGGTATGATACTCGTATTTGTGACGATGAAAAGAATTTGTTGGTTTGGAATCGGATACAGTAAATGGGCTTTTTTTTTCTTTGTATTTGATCCTTATTTATATATATATATGTATTTGTTTTAATAATTTTTAAAAAGTAAATTATTATTATCAATAATAGCGTTTGTATTATTATTATGCGGGATGATTGCAATTGAACTATTTATTTTGTGTACAGGTAAATTGCCACAATAAGACCGTACAGACCCAATACTTCAGCGAAAATAAGGATCAAAATCATACCGACGAAGAGACGCGGCTGTTGTGCTGTACCTCTAACACCAGCATCACCAACGATACCGATCGCAAAGCCAGCTGCCAAACCAGAAAAGCCGACAGCTAACCCAGCACCCAGATGAATGAAACCCCTGCAAAAAAAAGTTAATAATAATTCAATCAATATATGATAATTTTTTAATAGACGATAGATGATGCTTACTTGTATAGGGTATATTTGGATGGTTCTTCCAAAGCACCAGCGATAAGGACTGCCACGACCAGACCATAAATGGCAATAATACCCGCCATGACAACGGGAATGATCGATTTCATGATCAATTCTGGTCGCATCACCGACATAGCGGCGATACCAGTACCTGACTTAGCTGTACCATAAGCAGCACCAAGAGCTATATATAAAAAAAAAGGAAAAAAAAAACCAAAACAATTAGTTTGTTATTCAATCTAATAAGTATATTTTTTTAAACAAATTTTGAGTTGCATTAAAAGGAGAAAAGACACATACTCGTATATACGAGTATATTAGCAAAATTCGTCAAGCTCCGTTGCCTACTACAATGGAAATCATTATTGATAAATACTCGTACAGTAATGGACATAAAATAAATACACTTGAAGCTCTATTTTAACTATAGAAAATCGGTTCCTGAAAACTTTCTCTCGGCGAAGTACTCCTACAGAAAAAAGACACACTTCTAAATACGCAAATAATACGGCGACAGTGTTATATTTTTGGAAAGATTGTTAAACATTTTAATAAAAGCTCTACTGTAATTTAATAATTTATTAGCAAGTCCTCAAAAAAGATTGGTTCCTCTGTCCCAATCGTACTAACACCAATATTTTTGCTTTTATATTGTAATTCGTTTTTGGTTGGCGCTTGTTTGTGGCCTTGGAAATTCTTCGAAAGATGTTCTATTGTATTCAGGTGATTAAGCAGGCCGCACTACAGAAGAGCAACTCCATTAGCAGCATATCATTCCACCGTCATTTTGTCGATGTGGCCTCGATTATGTTTCTATATGCTTCCTTCGTCATTGTTCCGTCTAACCATAAGGTTTATACGGCAAGAATATACGTATATCATAATATTTCCACCTCCGTTTTTGAAAGTCCTTGTGGTACACTCGTATCGTGGGTTCAGCTGTGTTCGGTAGACTCCAGTATGAATTTCCCTTTTCCTTTCGATTGTTTGCTTTAAGAAGATAGTAAAACTTCAAGCAATATTGTAACCTTTTCGTTTAGTTGTATTGCAATCTGCCTTATATCTTCTTTTCTCCGAACAACATTTCACTTTCAATAGGTCTGTTCCCGCGAGATTTTTGTAACAATTTGTAAAAGAGAATTAGGAATAAATTCTCTCTTGTAAAATATGTAATGTGAAATTTAAGTATAAATATAAATATTTGAATTACTTGTTTAAGTTTTTATTTATTTATTGTTTAAACTGAAATACACTTTTATTATTACATAATTGCCTGCTAGTACAACCTCCTAGTAACCCCTGCAAAAGGAAACGAGTTGCCAAGCGTTTGCTCCTTATGACATCGCCATATTAAAATAATGCAGGATGCAATGCCTAAAGGAAGCGATTATTAGCATGGTAAGGCCTGAAAGAATCACTCACTGCGGTAATGTATAAATGCCCTACAGCTTAAGCTGTATTTATTTTTTTTCTATCACTGTATGAGTTCGCATAATACAGCACACTTTGAATTAATATATAAGAAGAGCTTATGCAAAACGTAATAAAAATCAAATTCATTTAAAAACAAACACGCTTAACATTGCGCAATAAATGGATAGGAAAGCAATTTTAAATATCTCAAAAAGAAAAGGACTACGGTTAGGTAAAAATACGTTCATAAGTTACTATGAACTTGTACAAGTGGAACTAGACAAAACGTTTCCAAACGCAAATTTTTACTTTATTGCGACGTACATACATATGTATGTATATGAGAAAGGAAGATTACATGGGAAACTTTCCAAATCCATAAAAATATTACAAAAGTGACGCAACTTTTAGGATTTTGGCGTGCTAGGTCAATTATTATTTTATTTTTTTAAAAAGAACTTAACACTCAAGTGGGTATGACTTCAGCCTGACCATCAGTCAACACTTGCTGATAACTGGAGACTACTAGTGTGATTAAGCAAATCTAATCCTTTGCTGAAGTGGTCACAAATAAGAGCCCAAATGGAGACTAAGTATGAAGTACGAGCACAGACTACACGAAGACGGTTTAAAGAAAATAACTTGGATGCAACGATTGCGAGACATAAACTCAAAGTGTCGAAAAGAATAAAATAATAGGCACACTAAGTTTACATTTCGTGAAGCAGCTCTTTCTATAGATCAGCATTTAGTAGTTTGGAGCGATGAATCGAAATTCAGCGCAAGTCTTTTGAAATAATGAAAGACCATTGTTAGGCATCCTCCATTAAAAAAACTGGAAACCACAGTAAAGATAAGTTCATCTGTAATGGTTTGGGTATGCTTCACTTCATACGGGGTTGGTCAAATCATGCAAAGAAATAGAAAAATGAAAGGTAAAGTGTACAAAGACATCCTGAACCATTTGAATGGAGATGTCGTCTACAATTTATCACTGGCATGGATCTTTAAACGATCCGAAACATTGCTGCACAGTCGTAAAATCTTGGTTGGAGTCCACCCATATCCGCGTCTTTCAAAGTCTAAAGATGCTTTACAAAAACCCATACGAAATCGAATTGTTATGCTCGTTAAGACTAATAATAATGTGATGTTATTCACGTGAATTGATTGTACAAGTGTATGTATGAATACTCATTTTCAGATGTTTTTTTAACCAGACACAAGTTTTGAACATGATATTGCCTTTTAAAACCTTTTAAAATCAAATTTTCTCCACGTGCAACTTTTTTCCAATTAACTGCGCATTAAGGGTATAAAGCAGACAAATTACAAACGTCCATATTACATATCACATTTCATATGTATTTTGAATGCGAAGTTATCCATTTACTTTTTTTTGCAGATATCGATAAAAATGATAAAGAGGAGCGGGAATGAATACGTTTTTTTTTTTTCAACGAAGGGCGAGAAAAAAATAAAATGTTCTACATATATTCCGCAGGAATGATGCTGTGTAAAAAATTATAAGATATCGTACATAAAAATTAAAGGATATACAGAAATGGATATGGATAAAAGCAGATCCAACTTTTAAAAAGCCCGAGGAATTATTTTTAAGGTGGAGTAAATCCCCTTTATTTAAAGGTTAATAATCATTTTTGATCAATAACAATTTCAGTCGACGAAAGCAAACGAGATTTAATTCTGAATGGCACTGAAGGTGAGTTGGTTCGTCATCATTGTTTGATTCGCTTCACAAAAAGCAGGTAAACTAGTTTAGTTTGTATTTTGTTGAAAAAATCAAATTTATTTTTATTCGTGCTTAAATGATTTAAAACTACATATTTAACGTAGATAAGTTTTGCCGGACCTATTATTTATTCAAAAATTTAATAATCACATAGCTGATAGACGGTACTCAAAATACAAAAAAAAAATCGATTCACCGTAGTTTAAATTCAATAATTGACAAGGGGTAAATAAAGGTTTATTTCTGCCACAATCTATTTGATAAATTATCATCTTTCCATCCAAAAGACTTCGTAAGCTCAAGTGTTCGCCGAACAGTAGAAAAAGTAAAGCTAAGAAATAAGTTGGTCTACGTATGTAGATATACATATTATGAGCCGTTAAGTGGTTTAAGTTTTTTTGTTTTAAATCAGGAATACAGTGACTGACTTCAGATGATGTGACTGACAAATTATTCTAGATAAAAATAGTCAACCTTCATTTCATTAGAATCAATTTCTTTCAACTTTTGGTTATGTCTAAAACTCAAGCCTAGGCGTACATAGTTTTTTATTCGTTGAATTTTTTTTGTTTTTATTTTGTTAAAAATTTTAATGTGTTTCTTTGTTAAAAAAATGTTAATTATTTTTAAGAGAATAAATTGGGTTTTTATAATAAAAAAAAAGAAAAGATTATACTTAATAACGTGTTTTGGGTAAAAAAAACCAAAATTATACCAAGATAAAAAAAAAAACCTATTGTAAAAATGCCAAAAAAATTTTGGTTTGATAATAAATGTCGGGAAAACCGTTATCCGCATAGAAAAAAGTTGTATGATGGGTAAAAACTGCTAACTGCTCTGGTGTAAAAAAAAACAATACAGAATCGATTACAGTTTGACAAAGTTAGAGCCAATAAGTCGAAAGTTTTTCGACTTAAAATGACCTCAGTAACCCATGGTTTTCGTTTGCGGCGGTGACTGTGGGACACTCTGTATACATACATATGTGTATCACAATTCACCCGCCAATGATTACATATGTTATAGTTCTCTTGCTGCTGATAGTTTACCGAAATATCCTTTTAACTTAACGATAAATTTCTATTCACAAGCAGGAATAGATTAAAATATGAATGAGGAAAACGTGTTGTGTTATCGGTGTACGAGTATTTTGGTTTGCTGTATGTAATTAAACTTGTTTCCCTATCATTATAGCCATTTACAAACATAACAAAACTGAAACTCTGACGATAATGTGATAACAAATAGACAACACACAACCCACATATACTACAAATATGTTATTACATCTATGCCGGTCATTGCTTCAGACATACAAGCAAAAATAATACGATTTGGCAATGACCGAGGCCGTTCAGTTGCAATGAATAAGTAATGTGGGAGTGAAGGACGTTCACGCACGCTTACAGCACTCACGAATTTTTGATTTTTCAATTCTTATTTAAATCTAACAAAACAATGTTTGAATCAATTGGTTTATATGTATATGAAGTTGTTGCGATTGCTAAAAACCTTCAGATATACTCGTATTGATCTTATCATATTTTTTTTCTCCATTTCTCTACAACTTATTCTTTTGCCTTAAAACAACTCGCCAGCATAGTGGTAAGTTATTTTCAGTCGCTCATAATTGATAGAATTTGTACGAATAAATGAGCAGATATCCTCCGTGAGTTATGAAACTCTACGAATTATAAGTGGTAGCATCTTTTAAGCCATAAATAATATATTCTTTATTCTACATACAGTTGATTACAATTTTAAATTGGATCTTAATAATACATTTCGTAAGCTTATCTTAGCAACAATTATAGCTTGCATCCTTTGTGTTTAACTTTTATCCGAACACGCCGCCGAATTTTTCTCCTTTCTTTTTGTTACGAATACATCGATGGTCTTAGATAGCTGGTGATTTCCTTTGAAATAAATAAGAGGAGAAGGGGAAAGGAACGCGTCGCATAAATATACGCGCTGATTAATATAGAGTTCACAAAGGCAGTGTTACAAATTCTTTTCAATATCGTTCAACACGATTTTCTATTAAAGGAGCTTATCATCGTTGTTTTCTGAACGTATTCTCTTCTCTATGTCGACGACAGTGTTATTATAAATTACGACGTGACAACCGTTTAACAATTTCATAAAAACGCTACAATCTTTCCTGCAAATCGGGTACAAAACTTTCATTTAGAAAGGGTTACGTCCCGAATGTAAATATAATACTTAGATTCAGTCGTAAACGATTATCGAGACATTGCAATGACGATACTTCATATCAAGTTAGTTGCCACGTTAAAATGAACCGACAACTGTAGTCTTTTGTAACATGATAGTGTACCAAAACAAGATCTAATTAGAATTATGTTTTACAATTCCAGGCTATTAGCAGCTTATTTTTGACATATACAAACGTGATCGTGAGCACACTCGGCTTTACAGTTGATATGATAGAAAATATATAGATCTCTTAAATTATATTGAAATCGGTTAATATAGCAATGGTTTTGTCGTTGGAAGCAATTCTCCTTTCGCTGGGCTATTTCTTCAAGTTTGAAATGGAAAATGGTCATAGAGGGCTATAAATTTTGATAATATATCACATGAGGGAGCAATTCGAGATTTAATTTATGAAATTTCGCCATGGCGATTACGCACGTGCATTGGTTTCGATATAAGAGCACTTTCTTCTTGGCCAAATTCTGTCGTTTTTCTTTCAAATCGCTGTTGAATGTTTATCCCTTTTGAAAATAATCGATGCGGATTATGCCACGTGCGTCCCCAAGAAAACTTGTCGGCTGAGAGAATCACCTACTTGGTAATCTTTGACCCTGACTCTTTAGAGGAAACGCAATGTTTCAACTGCTACTTGAACTCCGGTGTGTTGTATTGTATTGGATGTATAATTACAAAACTGCGCAAAAATGTATGTCTTTATAGACTACCACATAAAAACTAAATTGACTGGGGCAAAATTTGACAGTGATCTATTGATAGATGGTAATTCACGGGCGTGAAGTTTCAACGCATGAAATTAAAAAATGTCACGTGCTTATTGATCAACCCTCATAGCATTAGATACATATGTATGTATATTATATTTCAGGGCATTATGCTCTCTTTCGAAAAGATTGTTTTTGAGCCGAGCTCAATATACTATTATACAATAATTTGTTTAATCCTTTTCAAACCGCAATCGCTTTTTTAAGTTCACATTTGAAATTTACTTTCTTTTTTTCTGCAATGCAATTCATAGATGTGGACGCCATTGACATTTATATGGAACGGACTGCAAGTAACGAACTCTAACTTTAGATAAAATAAGCAGTAGAGTTGTAGAGCACCAAAAGCAAGTATTCAAAACTGCTATCCATACAAACATGATAATAGTAAGGCACAAACATACAAAATAAGTACAATTTTTATCTCGGCTTTTACATTAAATTGGCACCCATTCTTTAAACTATTTCGTTAGTTGGATATCGTAAACTTTGAATGAACTCACGACTCTTCGAGTGGCTTTTGCTTACGTTTGCGTTGAAAGGATTTTAATAAAGAAATCTTATAAGCTGTACAACAACATCGATCTGAGATGACTATGATATTAAATGGATGGATATCCTGCGTTCGATTAGTAAGTACGGCTATTGTTTTAAAGTATTTGGATTTTGAAGCTTTCTATCACTCCGCCGATGGTTGGATAAGAGATTACCTCTGTTTTAAGATAGCAGTTACCTATCCGACCTTTTCCCTTATTAATGAAAAAGTTTCAAAAACTGGTCATATATATGCGTAAGATTCCAATTGTTCCTGATTTGTAGCAAAAGCATATATGATACTTGGTTAGTTATTGAAATTCTGTTACCATATTTATTGATCATTTCAGTTACTGTAAAGTTTTTTTTCGCACGCCGACAAATGTACCTACGAGTATGTACATGTTTGTAAATCCATGGGTTTATGCAAATCAACTAACGAATGGTAAAGCGCGTAATTTGTTCATATGAAGGTTACAACAATTCAATTGCTAGTGAAGTCGTTGCTTTGTTTTAATTAAATTGAAAATAAGTTAATATTGGTTTAATTCAGTGAAAAACAATTCAAGTAAACGTAGGTATACATATATCGTCATTGAATAACATAACTCTCTGATGTCAAAAATAGCTAAACTTATATACAATGTGTGCATGTATACCTAATATAGATATTTAATAAATTTGATTAAATCTATTCTTAATTTTTAGATGCTAATTAAATGAATATTACTACTCAATTTAATCAACATTTCGCAAGCAGGCTAGTCCATCCTCTGAAGTGATACCTACTCCCTTTGGGAAAAGCAGCAGTTATGTAAAATTCTCAAAGTTATGCAAACGAAAAAGGTTTATAATAATCATTAAAAAAAAATTCCATTCGGAATTAATTAGTATGGTTTCAAAGTCATCCGGAATCATAAGGTCTGTTTTTTTTTCATCAATCACCTGAGCACGCTCTTGAATAAATACTCAAGTTATAAACCATGTGACGCTGTTCCTCCTTTAACAACTTGACTTTTATCAAGTCGATTTTCTCCACACGCCCTTAAATTCGCACAACACCGACACAATTTCTTATCTTCTTCGCATCATGTGAATTGTGAATCATATATACAGGCAGGTGCAAATTGTGTATAGCAATATTTAATCCAGCAAAACCATATGACTTTGAGACTATGATGATAGACCTCGTGAACCACAAGTCATATGCTTTAAATATGTTACAAACATTTTTATGATAGGTACGCCGATTGATAATAATCTGTTTAGTTCCAAAAGATTAAGCCCAAAAAAAAGAAAACAATTCGAATTATTAGCATGATTTTTGTGGGTGGTACAATAATTGTGGTATATACATTTGTAAGATGACCGTGTAATTGGCACTGCACTGGAATAACATCATCAATTTTTTTCCAGTTTCAAGTTTCGAATTTCATTTCGTTCTGTTCCGCTCTTGTTTTATATACCGTCACGTGATAAGTGAAAATATTGTACACGTTGAATTCGATTCTCTATAATGCGATGATAATTTTTTCCTTTTTTCTTTTTTTACTCTTTTCTCTCATCTTGTTCAGGCTTTCATTATTCATTGTAACATTCATACGATATTCTTTTGTGGGTTTTTTGTTAATCTAATAAATGGATGATAAAATTAACCAAGATAACACTGTACATTTGTAGATATTCAGATGTACGTACATTCATACGAGTATACATCGTTTAAACAACTTTTTTTATCAGTTTTCTTACTCGCATTTTACATTTTATTTTTCGAATGCACATAATCAAGAAAATATTGAAGGTTATTGCCATTTAAGTGATTAATTTATATAGAAGGGAAACTACAATTCTATATAAAATAGAGGATGTAGGTACGTACATAAAGTAGGTACACACAAAATTCAGTTGGTTGAAAACTTTTTTCCTTGGACCATTTAATCGATAAAAAGAAGAATTTCTGCTTATATAGAATAGATACATTCGTTGAGAGAGAGAAACAGGAGAGAACCAGTTAATAAAAACTTTTGCTAAATTATCAATCACAACAAGGTGAAAGAAACTATTGTGCCCAATGCATGGATATGCGACGATGATTAATAAGCAGAAAAGAAAAACAAAAAAAAAAAAAACAATTGGAATCTAGGAAATAATTTTTATCGTTAATGTCATTACCTACATTCATACATATGTATGTACAGACAACAGTGGTGTGTGCAAGTCTGTTTTTTTTACTTTATTTTTTTGGCAATTTTCCTTAAATTTAGGAATAAGAAAAAAAAATTAAAAAAAAAGGAAAAATGTATTCTTTCTCGATCACACATTTGTATAATGTATACGAATCGCAATAAAGACGATTCTGCGTCTTGTTATACTCTAAGCACGTACTAACGTATATATCTGGTTCTATACCCTACAGTACACATATACCCACTTGTATTCGTACATGTAATAAGTATATTTCTTTTCATTCTTTTTTTCCTAGTCAATTTTTTCCCCCTTTCGATTAGTAGTTTTTATTTGATGAAACGTCCTTATATCTAAATGTTTTATTTGTTCATTGGTAAGGGAAACCAAGCAAAAGAGAATATTCGTCATTCTTACCGCTGAAAATGATTGCTGAGGCGGCTCCCATGACACCGAAAAAGGGTCCGTAAATTGGGTTATCTGATGAGTCTGCCATTTTTAATTCTGGTGTAGTGTAATGTAGTTAAATTCTTAAATGAATTTGTGGGATATTTTCCTCGAATAAAAAACTGTTTAGCTTTTTATGTTGTTTGTCGATTTTAGGAAAATCGGATGGCTAGTTCTTTTTTTTTTTTGTTTAATTGCACAATGCACGCACAAATTCACAAATTCAGGAGTATTTACAGGTTGAATTTAACTGCAAATAACTGAACTTAATCCACACACTCACTGAACTAAACTAAAGAGTTTTTTTAAGTATCCCACTGTCAAAATGTTCGCTGTGTGAACGACAAATTCTATATGCGGTCATATGACATACGGCCAAGTGCCAATGTATAGAAGGAATTATCTGATTGGTCGTTTTGACGGTAATCTGCCAAATGTAACCAATCAGAGTTGAGCTTTGAATTTTTTACTCTGACGTCTAAATTATCCGAAAATTCACAATGGACTCCTACTATCTCAGTCAAATTGTATGCACAATTTTAACTAGAAGATTTATTAAATCAATTAAGAAATATTCATCAATATAATAGAATAAATTAGCATGCACTAAATTATATGAAATGTATACTTTTGTAGATATTTATTCAGTTTTGAGTAAAGGAACATTATTTTATTATTGAGAAAAAGTCCGAAAATTCTACTGATTAAGGCAACCGCAACACTAGCTACTTATTTAAGTTTGATATTTTATAAATTGACGATTTCGGATATACTTATAATTTTATTAAATTAATAACTTTGTTTATAATTTGAAAATACTTGTTGATCGTAAAATTATAAAAAAAAACTTCAAACTTTAAGAACGCTACTTCAAAGAAATAATCATATATATTTCATATCATTTATCAAAAAACCGAATTACTTACTTAGAATATTCCCGATCTACGTATCTTTTTCTGATACATTGTCCTTCTATCTTCTACTCACGTTGTTTGGAATTTTGTAGATGCAGTCACAGAAAAGTGAAGTTCAGCGGTTTATGTTTATCCGAGTTAGGTAAACTCCTACCTATAAGGTATACAAATTTCTGTTAACAGTGACAATTCTTTGGTTGTTGACTACATTTGGTTTTATATTTATTTACCCTTAGATCAATTTATTTTTCCTGAATTACAATTTTTTGGAATTCAGGAATTTCTTCCAATACCTCACTGAAGACATAACATGAAAGCGCATCTTGTTGGCCAAATCCGGTACACGTTTAAAGAAGTTGTTTGTAAACTACGCAAAATCATCATATGTTTTTGGTCTATAGTCGATCTTTCTAGCCGGATTCGTTTTTGCCAGTTGGAGTGTTGTCTTGAGAAGTTTAAATATTACGTTGGATGTGATCAGATACGCATAGTTGGCAGGGTTATGCCTCTCTAGCTCTTACTGATTACATCGGCTATACTTTCGTCCATCCACACTTTATTAAAAATATCACCTCCGTATTACTAAAGTTTCACTAGCGAACCCTAGTGGTGGTCTTATTAGATGTTGTTAAAACAAAACCGACAGCTATTTGGGCTTCCTCCAGAACTGCCGGATGTTGTTGAGATCGCGCTACTCTTTAACTTCTTAAATTTCGTGTGATCTTTTCTTCTTTTGCAGTATTATCTTCTTCTCATTTTTCCGGATTGTTTTTTTTTTTAAGAACTTTACTCATGAGGGTATTACTACTTTTAAAATGCCGGAGCACGTGCTAAGTTAGCATAAGAGAAATATGTTTGGCTCAGTGATTATTTCGTTCCATTGGTGGCATCTAACATTTAATGGGGAGACTAAATTATTAGTGTAAATTGGCATTTTGTTGTATTCGTGCCTTACATGTGTTAGCATGTAGTTAATGGTTTGTTCATTCAGGAAGTGGCAAATTTTTTTCTGGATCAGAACTTGTCACCGTATCACCAGCTGTTGCAAAGTTATCTAGTCGGAAGCTGTTGTCTATTTTCGTTTAGTGTTGACTGCTATCTATCGAAGAATCAAAGAATTAATGGAATGTTTTCCAGCTCGGTAAGCTTCGTCTGCTATGGTAAGGTCTGATTCGAATTAAAGCAAGGCGATCGGTGTGTAGTAAAGTCAACAATTTTCGATATATTATAATAGTACTTAAAAGCATTATCATCTCTTTCCCTTTCTCCAGGTTGTGATGAAATTTTTCCCGCTCACATACATTAGTTCCGTAGTGGTTAACTTCAGATCCGGCTATAAGTTAGTTTCATTTCGAAAGGATTGAGGTGTAGTGTTCTTAATTAAAGTTGGGTTCAAGTTTCTTTCAGGGCTATCAGTATCACCTCGTTATTACTTCAGGTAATGGAAAAATTATCAATCTCCATATCCCAAATACCTTTCTGATCGAATTTCGATGTGGCAGTCATAATAACCAGGCGCAAAGAATATGTTAGAATCATAGGGAAAATGTTATATGCCTTAAACATTAATCCAAACCCTATTTATTCCGCTTCAAAGAAACAAAATTTCTTGAGGTAACTCTATACCTTAAGAATAACTGGAAACTAGACCAATTGATTGCGCTTGAACCTTTTTGTAGCCTACCTGGCGACGAAATAAAGATTGTTTTAAGACACAGGGAACGACAAAAATGCTTTTATCTCCAGACATGGTCGTAATGACGTGCTGGGCTGTTTGATATCCCCTCATTTTAAGTACAATACATACTTCAAATATATGCATTAACCCGAAAGGTACTATTTTTAATACATTTTTACAGCTATCGTAGTCTGTCGAAATTAAAATATGGATAAAGTACTAAAGCAAGTCTTAAACGGAAACAATGTTTTAGTCAAAAGTAGTTTTCAAATTGCAATCAACCAGTTCAAAATGAGAAGAAAGACCGCACCATTGTTTTAAAGTCCAAACTGTCGCAGATGAGCGCTTAGTCTGTAGGTACATTTAAAAGGGTTTATTCATAACCAACGCCTTGTGAAACTTTTCATCAAGATTCTAAACTTCGTCTACGTACATATCTAGTATTCTGGTAACGTATATTAACTTCAACCACTTACTAGTTGCACCTGGGGTAAGACTGTTAAACTCCCATGCAGCGGGACAGAAAACACTGCAACAATGACGATAGTTGAATTCATTATTTTCTTCTTTATTATTTCCTGTTAAAATTTGAACAAAGTAAGAGCAGTAGAGGGACAGTAGAGCAAAATAAAACAAACAAATGACAAATTATACTTATAAAAATAGTTTAAAATTTTTTTATAAAGTATTGTAATTGAATTGGTGCATGAACGAAGAACGAAAATATTCACATTCGATGGGAAATGGTTTGAATAAAATCGATTTTTTTACATTTTTGTTTAACTAAACGAAGAACTTTAAAAAGAAAATAAAAACTGGAATATTTTATTTATTTACATATTTATTAATCGACGCTTAACTCTTTTCATCTAATTTAGTAACAAATTCAATGTTTCTCTAAAGCTTTACTAAGTAAATCATTTATTGAACTTAACAAGGATCTTGGATCATCGGCTAGACCTGCGCCGACCATTGCATTGGCGAACAATTGTTGAGTCAGAAGCTTTGCTAATTCAGGATTACTTGTCTTCAATTGATGTAACTTTTTAATTAAATTATGCCTGCAAAGGAAACAAATATTAAAATTTGTATGATGGTGCTAGCATTCAAAATACTTACTTCGGGTTAATCTCCAACTGGGGCTGCAATAGAGCAAATCGATTCTCTTCAGACATTTGGTGACTCTGTGTGCGAATAAAATGTCTTGCCGCACCCATTTCCTCTACTGTTATTACACAGGGATGTGTATTAAGTCGATTTGTAATCCTTACATCCGCTACCTTTCCCGATAAGGTATCTTTAATCCAAGGAAGCAATTCGTCAATTTCTGAACGCCGAAGGCTTCCTTCACCTAAATCCGTCAGATCTGCTTTTTCGCTTCTCATTTCCTTCTCAGCTGAGACAACATTTTTTCCACCATACATTCCCAATTGCATCAGGACAATTTCATCGTATGGTTCATAACAAAATAGGACTTCTACATCTTTTTTCTTCAGAGCTTCGTAGTACGGTGAAGACTCTGCCAGAGCACGACTTGGAGCACATAGATAATAGATTGCCTTTTGTTCCACTCCAACACGTTTGCAATAATCGCCCAATGAGGTTTTACCATTCGATTTGGAGGAATCGAAACGAAGGAGCTTAGCTATTTCTTCACGTTCGTTTTGATCTTGGGTAGTCACAATACCTTCTTTCAAGAATAGACCATACTCTTTATAAAAAGATTCATATTCTGTTGCCTGTTTTTCAGCACGTTCGCCTAAGTACCGTAATACACGGCTTGTAAGAACGCTGCTGAGTTTTCTATTAACAACAAAAAAAAAATGTATAAAAAAAATTACAATTAACAAATAATTCATACTTAATTAATGCGCTGTTTTGCAAAAGTTCTCGACTTAAGTTCAAGGGAATGTCTTCAGAATCTACAATCCCCTTTACAAAGCGCAACCACTTCGGCAGTAGGTTATCTGTTTTCGATTGGATGAGGATTTTCCTTGTATAAAGTGCAATACCAATATCAACATCGCGAGAAAGTTCAAACAACCCTGGCTTCGATTCAGGGAAATAAAGGAGAGCACGTATACTCAAAGGAACATCGGTCTGAAAAAAAAGTAAAAAAGAGAATATTAAAAGATTTTAAGAATTGTATTATATTCTCAATTGGCAATCCTTTGCTCAGTTAATTCGAATTCTTTTTGTGACCACTCTCTGACAGTTTTTTAGGTGAAGACCGTAAAAAGACATAAAAGTCAGAACAATGTGTAATGTGTATAGTTATTTCGGAGAGCTAAAAAAAAATTTATTACGTCAACCTGAATTATATTCTCTGTTCTGAATTTGGAGAAGCTGTTTACGATGAAAAGACATTTCCTTTTAATATGATGTATTTATAGAAACTCTAACTACGAATTTTTTAAATGCAAAGACTTAAAATGTTTAGGACTTCCGAATAACTTTTATTTGCAAAAAACCTTTAAAACTCAAAAAAATAAATTAAAGCTTCATGCTGACGCATTTAATAGCTATGAATATTTTGCACCGATAGCCTAAAATCCACAACCAATTGTTACCCAAATGTTTTGTACATACTGTACTTTCGCAGTGGCGAACTTTTGCAAAGTAATAGTTTTTCATTAGAACCGATAACCTCTTTTGATGTTTTAAAAGTAATTGGTTTCTTGAACTATCCACATGCTTGCTTCACAGTTGTCCTTACTCATATCGTAAACTTAAATCATATTTTCTGGAGTCTTTCCTAAGCTCTAAAACCTGCAAACGTTATATCACTTTTCAAAAAGCGTTCAGTTGACCATATGATGGGTGTTTTTTTACAGTGTAAGAATTTAAAATAGGGATTAAATGTCAAATAAGCTGTCACATTGCTCTGTCAAGCTACACTTATTTTCAGTACAGTTTGCCATTTAATCATGGCATTTGACTCCTCAACAACGATTGATGAAATTGATGAAATTTATTTTCAAAATCGTAGCTCTGTTCGCGAAACTTGTAGACCACTTCGTGAAATGACATCATCGGCCATCTGAAAGTGCACCAACAAGAATGAGAACAGTGCGTTCGGAAGAAAACATCGCTGCTCACTGCTCTGGAAGCTTGTTTTGGAGAGGAGACCAATTTATCGATTCGTTGTCCTTCGCAGCAACTTGGCCTTTGTTCATCAACTATCTGGAAAATACTGCGTAAAGATCTTGGTCTGAAGGCTTATAAGATATAATTGACGCAAGAGCTAAAGCGGGGTGACCATTTGTCGCACTGCACAGTGGTG
Organism: Volucella bombylans; assembly: GCA_949129095.1. Classification (NCBI taxonomy): domain Eukaryota; kingdom Metazoa; phylum Arthropoda; class Insecta; order Diptera; family Syrphidae; genus Volucella; species Volucella bombylans. Next base: position 62,924,181 of record OX422144.1, on the reverse strand, counting down.
CAAAGTGGCCCAAAAGCTGGCATTAATTCAAATTACTAAATTGAGAATATATATATTTTTCGATCAAGTAATATTCACATTATTAAAAAAATGCAAATGATTTTTTTTTTATCTGATTCATCACAGCGCTTGATTGAAGCTTGATTTTTTCTCAGTTAACTCAGAAAAAAAAATTATGTTTTTTCTTCTTTGTTTGAAGCCCGAATTTTTGTTAATCTGCAAATAATTTTGAAATCTTGGTATGGAGCCTTCAACTTCGGGTATGTAACAATGTGTAAGGCACAAAAAAAAAAACCAATTGTAAAATAGAGGTGATGTCCTGTGGTCAGTTTTTAAAAAAGTGTATTTTTAAGGATTTCCTAAATCCGTAGACTTTTTGTTGGGTTCCGGGTTCGTCCGAGTTTTTATTTGTGTGTCATTTAAATGTGCGTGATGTGTATTTTGTATTTTCGTCAAAAAATTCTGCTACTATTCGTGATATTTGGATTTTTGTATGGTGCCTTCGGTTTATATATTTTTTTCGTTGTTTAGGACTTTCTTCAAATTTCATTCTTTTAGCACGAAGTGAACTAGTTGGTATGATGAAAGGCTCTGGGAGTGCAATTGTTGAAGAACAGTTCAATTTCCTAAAAGAATAACTTGTTAAAATTACAAAAAGCACAGAAAATACCCAAATAGAAGTTGTAAAGAAAACACTCTCGCATTTCAAAATTGATTTTAAGACACCGTGGTAATAATAATAATAATAATGGTAATACGAACGATGGCAACACGGCAAGGCGGTTTTTCCAAAACCCTGAACTCTCAGCCGAAATAACAAAAATACACATAGAACTTATAAAAAAAATGCACACAATAATGATTGTAGTTTGGATATTGGATATGAGAATGATTTAGAAAAGTTCAGGGAATTTGTACATGACAGAGCGAGATGCTTCGTCAATAAATATCCCTGGTATCATATGCCTCCAACTTTGCATAAATATTTTATTCCTGGCTCAGAAATTATATCATCTGCATTGTTGCCGATCGGCCAACTTTCGGAAGAAGCGCAAGACGCACGCAACAAAGATTTTAAAAATTTCTGCGAGAACTTCTCAAGAAAATCAAGCCGTGAAAAAACGAAAGATATATTTAATTTCTTTTTACTGATCCCATTATAACATTCAAGCAAAAATTGCAAAAATAAAAAAAATTCCAGTCTTTTCCCAAAGAAGCATTCAACTTGCTTTAACCCCCAAGTGTCCAGGGAATCAAAAGCTCTTCCTGAGTCTGGTGAGGCTGATGGTAATAATGATGACAGTGATGATATTTGAGTGGTCTAACTGCAAAACTCACATTCTCCACTTTTGATAACTTTTGGCAAATTGCAAAAAAACTTATAAAACCTTGCTTTAGCTAAATTGTTTAAATTTTTATATTTCAAGTGTTTATATTGACGCATATTAAGGTCTACGAGGAAAGAATAAGAAACAACTTATCAGGAAAATCAAGCTTTTAAACTATAAATTTTGGAGAATGTGAGAAAAGTTGGAGAATGTGAGTTTTGCAATTAGACCACTTTTCTGCCTTTGTTTTGTATTCAATGGACAAATTTAATTTAATTGTATTTTTTTTTAATTTATAAGTCTCAATAAATACCTATGAACAAATGGTTTTACTAATTTGTTTTTCTACACTATAAAAGATGACGTAAAACTGGGTGGGGATGATAAGTGTGGTTGGCAAAAATTAGATCTTCAATAAATCTTCTTTAAGTTTTTAATATTGAAAAGTAGGCACATCTCAGAAAAGTGGGCGTGTCGGGTGGACGCTTTTAAAAATATTTTGGGACTGGTCTCAGAAGGTATCCTGATAATTTTCAGGTTCTTAACTGTAACGGCTGATTTGATACCACATTTTAGGGCATTCTGCCCCACTGTGCGCCGGGTGTTCAGTGATTGGGCTCTATATCAAACGGAAGTTGATCCAGTATTTTGCCGTCAAATTTTGTTCAGTCATAAGACTCACTTCTGGTTAAACGACTACGTAAACAAGGAGAATTACTGTATTCGGAGCGAGGACAATCCTGAAGAAGTTCACCAGAAGCCATTGCATGCGATTGACGCTTTGCAATAAAACATTATCCGAGTAAAGTGGTCGAAAATTGCACTTTGTAGGAAATAATCCTTCGAATGAATTTAATAAATCGTCATTAAGTGAATTTCCTTCTGTTTTAGTTAAACAAAAAAGTTTTAACTTCTTAAAAAAAAAACATTCTTTATGTATTTGTATACATATTTGGTTTCTTGCTGCAAAAAGCAACTTTTTCCAAAAAGTTGCAAAGTATTGTATATAATTGTAGGATTTTTGAATAAAGTTAATTTTTTTAGTTCTGTATTTCAATAAGTCTGTATGTGCCACATTGATGCCAGAAATACGAGAATGCGGTATCACAGAAATGAATGTATATGAATGCACTAACTCGCGTCACATTTCTTCTACAAAGCATATATGTGATCCTTGGGCGAATAAAAATATTCCTGTCAAAGCTCGACGGTTTCTTGGGGCGAGCAAAACGATGCTTTTCAGAAATAAACTACGGAAACGTCGGCATAATGACAAAATTTCGAATTAGAAAACGTAGAAAATTAAGTGACAAAATTTCGGTAACAGGGACCGCTACTTGAAATTGCAAACTAAAGCGTATAAAATGTATTATTACGGAACAAAACAAAAACGGAATTGCCATCATTTTAAAAGCTGATAAAATCGTAAGCGTATCAAAAATTAGCAAGCCACTGAATAAAACTGATAAATAGATAGATAGATAGATAAATACCTTTATTTAGTAGCTTTTTTTATAGCTAATTATAACATTTAACATATATGAAGAACAATTTACATTTAATTTAAAAAAAAAATAATAATAACAATTTGTTAATAAGGAGTGATTTTTTGTCTAGAAAATTTGATAGCTCCTTTTCTAAAAGCAAAAATGTTTGGATTATTTTTAGCAACATCGTCCATTTCATTAAATAACTTGAATCCTTTATAAATTAAAGAGTTTTGAGTATTTCTAGTTATTAGGTTAGGCAGTCGAAAATTATTATTATTTCGAAGATATATATATTGTACATATTTGAACAAATAGTTAGGCATTAAGTTATTTTTAATTTTATATACAAAAATGACAACATTCATTACTAGTCTTTGTTTAACAGAAAGCCAATTTAAAGCACGAAACATGGAATATTATTCGATTGTACGACATGAAATGTACGATTTTATAGTAAAAATATGAGGGAAAGGTGTCGCATTATTGTCACTGGAGATACTCCTATGATTTGTGTAATCTACGACATCGATTTCGTTGAGTCCGAATCCAACGTTGCTCTTAAAAGATCGCCGTTAACTAACGTTTCCGGCTTCCCACGTGATTAATTTTCGAGGCTGCAATTTCCCGAACGGAACTCTCCAAACCAACGTCGTATAGTGTGTTCGTTTACCGCTACATCCTCAAATGCTTCATTAATAGAACGCATTATGTCCCATTTTAAATTCGTAAAGGAAGAGGTTTCGAATTTGTAGAGATTGACATAAACGGATTGACACATTACAAAGAATGTGAAGCAAGGTACGTAAGAGTTATTTAATAAGTTAAATACCCATATTATTGTCACACGTAGTGGTGGGTGTCGATTCTGATCACATAAACTTTTGAAGCACAATACAAAACTAAAAAAATGTATACGTTAAATTAATATAAAAAAAAAAAGGAAATCCGAAATGAATGTAAGTCAATACTTTCACAACATTTCTCTTTTGAACTGTGATACCTTTAGATAACCTTTTAATGGGCAAGCGTTTTGGCTATTGCAAATTTACCATTCGCTAATTAACAGTAGACATAAACGATACAGTGCTTCGTCTAAACGGAAATAGTTATCTGCAATTAGATCGAGATAAGGCGCAAGGTGAAGATAAAAAAGTCACGTTATGTTTGCCGAGAAGTATGATCCATACTTATATACATACAAGTATGTACGGGTATAAAATAAGCAAACAAAGTTTTCGAGGGAACGCAGGTGAAACTTCAAATGCTGCAGCTCCAGTGGAGGGAAATCGGATGAAAGGTTTGGCCTTTCAAAATAAAACTAGTGTGTCCGGATAAAGCCCGATGTTACAATCAGAAAAGATTATTGGTGAATGGAAGACGGTTGTTTTGGTCAAATTCAACCAGAGAAACATTCATGGTATAGAATGTAACCTGCAAAGATTGCAATCCGGGTTGAAAGGAATTTGGATGTCGCAGGAGAATGCACCTCTAAGAAACTTAGAAATGCCAAAGGGCAACCATCTTACCTATAAGGATGACGCTCTCTGGCGTTTCAAATTGAGAAGGCTAGAAATGGCAAGCGTCTTATCGACGTCAAAGTAGAGAATGTTTGCGTTTAAGCAGAAAGTTATAATATGGAAAACGGAACTCTTAGGAAGCTTCACGCAAATTCTTGAAAGCAAGTATGGAATAAGCCTTTTGACGTTCTGAAATTGTCATGCTCCATATTCTGGATTCCAATGCAACTCAAGGAAACGGAGGATGTGTTGAAGTGCCATCCTTGTACTTGACACTGACAATGAGGGAAAAATCTATTCTCACAGGAAGAGCAAGGATCGGGAAAGCAAGGTTCTTTTCTCGTTGCGGGCTGTTTAGGATTTGTTTTGTCAGAAGATGAACCAGGAAAGTAATCTACCTGGATCTTCACAGATGGCTTTTAAAAAGAACTATAATGCAGCGCTGGCAATGAACTATATTCGTGAATGCATGGTTCTCTGAATGCAATCGGAGCCTGGATCTCAAATCACGAGGAATGCGATCGGCGATGAACTAGTTGGGTAAGGCTTAGAAGAGAGTTTCACAGGAATCTAGTGCTCGTTAGGGATGTCTATATACTCTATTAGGGTTTCCATTGGCAGGTGGCACCCATGGAAGCATATCTGAAGATTGCATTACTATCACCACTATATGACGATGTTGACTGGTAACATACAACGATTTTTACTGCTCTACACTAAAAATCTGATTTACACGAGGTCTGCCTAACACAGCTTATATGTATATATTATTTTTTGAATTTGATTAAAATAATAACAGCAATATTAGCACAATGACCTTTCCTTAAAATCATTTCATTGCACATTGCTGCAAGATTACAGAGTTTCGTTCTGCCTCCGATACTCTCGACTACGTAGTGAGCAGTCATATCGTGTGTACACACTGTAGTACTCACCCCGGCATTACTTTCATAAAGTTTAGCGGGGATAAGTGGATTGAAACACTTTTGTGTCGGACATCGAATCTCTATTTTTTATTCGTTACTGATCACTCTTCTCACCTACATAGTATCGACATAGCGGACTCATGAGTAACCGTCTAAACAGACTATATAGCATGCTTTGATTTCATGGCTGATGGAGACACCGTATTACAGCGACCATGTATGTACATGTACGACAATATCGTCGTTTTGTTGATTGGGCCCTTCATCGCATAATTTTCATAATTTTGTGGGCCTTGTGACTTCGTTCTTTAGAGTGTTCCGAAGGATCGAGTTAATGCCAATACTCCCCGAACTATATTTTATATGGTATCCGTGTGATTACACAAGTACGCTAAAATGTGATTACAAATTTCAATCTTCGTTTGCCTGTAAAGCAGGTATGGAAGCACATATACTCAAAGTTTCGTTTCACATACAAACAATGCTTTAAGTATGAAAGATTTGAGCGGCAATATAAGAAAATATAACATCTCTGGCTTAGACGACATAACGACTGACTTTACTGCGGGGCGAAATATATCTACAGCTCTAAAATTCACAAAGGGCGGCACAAGACACTTTTCGAGTATTATAGGTGTCCGAACATTTGCATTGGCCAAGACTAGGCTGGGATCACTGCTTATTTGCGGCCAATGTACGTCTACGGATATCTCAGACGCAGAGAAATATTGAATTCAACAACAGAACTTTTTCAATCGTTTATTCCTCAACCTGTCGTCAACGCCCTTACAACCTTCATTGGGTTCCGAAGATAAGTTGGATAGATGCCAAAAAGAGTTAGAAACGTCCAATGAGGAACAAGAGCGGGTCGTAGGTTTAAGAGCAAATGACTAAAAACAAAGATCGGCTTCTTCAGAGAGAAAAGAAGAAGCATGAAAGCAAGCGGTAGGGGAAATGGAGAAGTTCTACTCCCGGAACATCTCTATGGGGTTTTCTGCAAACTTGTTGATGATTTTTTTATATTATTGTTACGTTCATAAGAAAACAAAAATAGTAAAATGTTATGTTTATTGCGCATTTTTTGGAGAAAAGTGAACTTAAAGCCAAAAATTAGCATGGACAAGAAAAATGGAACAGGCTTAGAAATTGGATATCTGAAGACTTAAATAAAACTTTATTTAAACGCAGTTAAAAAGGCTGGTATTTATTCTAAAAATAAAAACAGTCCTATACGAAGTTTCTACCATTGGTATTAAAAGAGCAATTTCCGTTTACATGGGTGAGGGTACACCAAAGTACGCCTTTTCTTAAATCCTCGATGAAGAATGTCAATATTAGAGATATACCTTTACTGTAGAACGATTTTTTTCTTAGAATATACCCGAATTAGGGTATACCTTGTATATGTAAGTATTGCTTCGCTCTTTAAGTACATATGCAATAGTAACATACATATAGTTACACGGTAAGTGTAATAATCCCCCTTTATTCATTTTAATATTATAAATATGTTGAAATTTTTTTCTATTTTGTTGTACTACTCGTACCACCTAAAACATCTCTATACATTATATAAACGTTTCAATTAAAATATAATTTATTGTTATATAATTAGATAATGACGTCGTTCTGTTAAAAAAGTTGATAAACCCCCTCTTTAGAATAATATATGTAAAGGAAATGACAAACGACAATTCTAAATTTATTCAAGTACCTACCTTGTAGTGAAGCACAAATCGCGGTGAATCAAAGGAGTTGGCAATAAATCTATAAAACTCTGTGTGTTGTTCCTTAGAAACATCTTTCGGTTCCATTAACCATAATGGTTGGATGTTATTGGCCTGCTTTCCATTCAAATAAATAGCACTTCCAACAAAGTTGCTATACTTTTTGATAATCGACATTAATCTGTCTTCGTCAGCATATTCCCTGCATTCAGGCTTTAAATGAATAACAATTTTCGTTCCGTTGGCAACATTTTCCGCCTGCTGAACCTCATATGAGCCTGATCCATCGCTGGACCAACGTAATCCAGGCGATCCGACTTTAGATGATTTTGTAAATACTTCAACACTATTTGCTACCATGAAAACAGAATAAAATCCAACACCAAATTGTCCAATAATGTTTGAGGAATTTTCAACAGCATTTTGTTTTTCTTTAATTTGTTCTAAAAATTGTTTTGATCCAGAGCGTGCGATTGTTCCAAGATTGCTTATGAGTTCTTCTTCCGTCATACCAATTCCAGTGTCCTGAAAGAAGACTTTAAGTAAGAAAAATGAGAGCAAATCTTTCGTCACAATGCAAGCTCGCCTCAATCGTCTCTTGTTTTACGAAACAAGACCAAAGACTTTACCAGGTCTTTTTGTAGTAGCTAAGTTTACTATGCTTTGTGACCAAAGATACAGAATATGATTTCAACGTACTTGTATAATTAATTGCATTTCTGGTTTATTTGTGCCAATATGAATTTCTAATGCACGATCTTGATTTTCATAGTTTTTTTCATTTTCTCCAGCGGTATGGATAGTATATCGAAACTTTTCCAAAGCATCACTTGCATTGGATATCAGTTCGCGAAGGAAGACCTCTTTTTCTGAATACAGAGAGCAAGCGACAATATCAAGAAGTTTCCGTGTCTCAGCCTGGAATTCATGTTTTTTGCTTTCACCTACGAGGTTTTCATTGTCCCGAATTATGGTATGAATACTCTCATCTATACTTGCTGATGAACTTAGGTGTCGCAGTAATGAGATACCTTAAAATATTGATTAATACATAACCCATTTGTACACAATTTACGTACCTGGACTTTGATACCGCTTTCTGAATGTAGGTTGTCTTGAGATATGAGGATGACAAACAGAGGAAGCCCCATAATACCGAAATAAATTTCTTTTAGAAACAGTATTAAAGACCCGGCTAAGGACTGACATCTTTTACATAAAACCTACACACATGTGTTCGTTTTACCTGAAATAAATAAAAAAAAAAAGATACAAAGTGTTGAGATCATAATAAATTGACCGCAAGGTGGCACTTCCAACCTTTTTATGATTCATCCATTCATTCATTTATAGAATCTTATATCTTACCAAAGTTCACTCAATTTCAAAATGTAGAGAGTTTGTTGCCTAGGTGTGATAAACTTTTTAATAGCAACATTATACGCAAATAATTAATTGATGGAATGAGGAATCGAAAGTTTTAGGGAGTTTTTGGAGCGTCGAGCATTTTCGAACGAGCTATTAAAGGTGATGCAACTGTGTTCATCTGTATGATTCCGAAAGCAAGCAGGAATAAGAATGGTTAGTACGGAAAGTACAATCTTCAACAAATGACAACCTAGCATACTCTCCAAAACATTGTTCCTGTTAGTTATACTAAATGGAATCAAGCAATAGACGATAAGTATTAAACAATTTTTAGAGAAAAAATCTCCGAATGGAGAAGCAAATCTGACCGAACCTTTTATGAGTTGTATCAAAATGTGGATGTAGTCAATAAGCCAAAGTACATCGACTACACCGGCCGGCCACATCGAGCGAATGGATAATACTGTACAAAGAGTGTCTTCGAATAACATCCTCCAGCTTCAAGACGACAAGGAAGACCGAACCTCGATGTAACATGGCCGATTAGACCGTGGCCTAAGTGGTAATGTATTGGCTTCCAAATCAAACGGCTCGGTGTTCAATCCAAACCCCGTCCGAAAGACATTTTTTTTCAGGCATCTAAAATCAAATTAGTCTCCGAATTATATGTTGGATGCCACCCATGGATTGAAAAAGCCACAAAGCCCAAGCATCTCTCTTTCTCATTCTATTCCATTTTTTATAATAAAAAAATTAACACGTGTTTACGCATTGAGTGTAATGTTTAAAAAAAAAAATAACAAAAAAGAAAATAACAATTGGACTGTAGGGGTTGCCACCTGGCCAACCTAGAACAACGTACCCTGAAAAGAGGGTAAGGCTGCGTTATTTCACGCATGGACTCTTCGCGGATCGGAAGTCCGTTAAGTAAGTCAGTAAGCAATAAGAAAGGTGCAGTGTATACCCTCCAAGTAAAATAAAAATTGAGCCGCCGGCCAGAAAAATATTTCCACTGCGTTTTCGGACTCAAAGGATTTTTTGGTGATGAATACACAAAAAGAGGTGAAATCAAAAACGCAGGATCTTAGGCAATTTTAATGAAGTTATCAAAACAAAAAAAACAAAACAGGGAATGACTGACCGTAGGTGTATTACATCTGCAAGACAACGCACTGTTCTTTGTTAAGGCTGCTGTGAGAAAGTATAGATTAGGTAACAGCGGCCGTTGGACTCATTGTGAAGCCAAACAACCTATAGCGCAGACCTAGCACCAAGTGACTATTACCTAAGTTCAAAAAGGGCGTTTGTGAAAAGCAGTTTTCCTAATAAGAAGAGCTCAAGACGGAGACAAAAATACATTTTTTAGACAAATATTAAGGTCCTGATGATAAGATCAAAGGTAAATAAGGATTATATTGAAAACTTACTTACCGATTTTGAGAATACACAGAATTCCACTCGTTCATAGTGTCTATTATTTCCTTGCAATCAAGTTGAATTAGGATTGAATTTTTGTTTGACTGAGTTAAGTCTGATCTAACTTTTAATATATCTTTCTCCTCCATCTCATTCCTCAATTATCGAAAACATTCAACCTGTCGGTAGTTTTACAAGGTAAACTACATATTCACACCTCATACAAATTCATACGGTTACCTTAAGTGCCTGTTCACGTTGCCGTGGGCAGGAAGATTGTCCAAAAGAGAGGGAACGCTTTTTATTGAAGTAACTGGATTCTCGAGTGCAACACATCGTTTTTTCCCATATAGTTCCATTTCTGACATATTTTTTCATTGTAGTTTTGATTGTTGATGAGAAAGGAAGTGTGAAGAATAGGAAAAAAAGGTATGTTTCAGGCCAACTGCTTAAATTTAAAAATTAAAAATGCTCCGATTCAAGTGTTCCACATGTCAAAAAGTCGGGACTTTCATCCCGTCGCCAATGTAAACAGGCACTAAAGTGGATTATCGCTTCAACATCGTTTTTTTTCCACATCGTTCCATTTCTGACATATTTGTTCATTTTAGTTTTCATCGTTGATGAGAAAGGAAATGTGAAGAATGGGAAAAAAGGTATGTTTCCAGCCAAGTGCTCAAATTTAAAAAATAAAAATGCTCCGATTCAAGTGTTCTACTTGTCAAAAAGTCTTTCAACCCAATGACAATGTGAACACGACGTTCATGGTGAGGACTTTCATCCGGTCGCCAATGTAAACAGGCACTAACTCAACACAAAACTTCTTTTTCTGTTTTCACTGTCACTAACTTGGATTAAATATGGAATGACAGTAAGTGCCTGTTCACATTGGTGCGGGCAGGAAGATTGTCCGAAAGAGAGGGAACGCTTTTTATTGAAGTGGGAGAAAGAAGGGTTACTTCCACCGAGAATCCATTTCTAAAGTGGATTCTCGGGTGCAACACATCGTTTTTTTCCATATCGTTCCATTTCTGACTAATTTTTCATTTTAGTTTTGATCTTTGATGAGCAAGGATGTGTGAAGAATAGGAAAAGAGGTAAGGTTCAGGCCAACTGCTCAAATTTAAAAATTACAATTTTTTTTTTTAATTTACACGCGCCTAAGGGGTTAGATACCCTTTTACTGTTGCCTGGGCGCGGGCGGAGAGGTAGAAGGAGGAGAAAGGAAAATTGTTTTTGTAGTGGTTTGAAACTCAGGTGTGTTTGGTTTCGATATTCGCTCTCCAGGAGTGGGAGTCCGAATAGGAAGAAGAGTTTTTTTCTTCACTCAGAGTGATTCAAGTATTCCACTTGTCAAAAAGTCTTTCAACCCCATGAAAATGTGAACACGACGTTCATGGTGAGGACTTTCATCCCGTCGTCAATGTAAACAGGCACTAATAAAACTAATTAAATCAAAATATTTCATCAAACTTTTTTAGGCTTTGGATAAAGAGGGGAACTTGCATGTAATAAAAACAATCTTATTTGTAGAAAAAAAACACAGTTAGGGTTAAGAAGCACTTTGACCTCAGAAGATATTTTGTAGTTTTATACCAGCCCAGCCTACTAACTAAAATGAAGCTCATGAACTGAGCCTTAAATTATCTGCCCAGAGGAATGAGTAATATCAAAAACAAGATGTTTTTGATGTTCTCTTTCTGAGAAGTTGCTGAATTTCTTGGCAGTCTTTAAACCAGTTTGTAACAGTAAAAGAGCATTTCATTATTGACTAGTTTGTTGGCATGTTGGCCACGATAAGGTTCAGGATCGACTTTGTCAGCAGTTTCATTGCCATGGATGCTTCTGTTATACAATATGTCCAGGAACTCATATTTTAGTGACTATATTGTGTGCAGCGCCACAACAAAGAAGAACTGCTGTGAGAAGATGTAACGTAAAAAAGCTGCAAACGCAAGAGACCGGCAGAACCTTCGCTGAACACGCATTCCGAAATATCTCAACAACTCCTATGCCGCCAGCATCAAGTACCGAAGGCCAGTCCGTCAGGAACACCGCAACTGATGTACAGGGTTTCACCCGAACATAACCAATAAATCCCTGGTTTGATGAAGAATGCCGGCAAGAACATGCAGCTAAACAAGAGGCCTAGAAAACGGGGTTGCATAAGAGACGAAAGAACATCGGCTTCTCCAGAAGAAAAAAAGAGAGCACGAGGAGCTGGCGATCGAGGTTATTGAGAGGCTGTACTCCAAGAATAACGTACGGAAATTTTACCAACAGGCAAAAAGAACATGTCAAACGGCAGATAAATGCAACATGCAGCCGTCAGGCAGAATAGACCATTCAACTTAGACGATGGTAGCCAAAACTTCCGTCCACTTGACCAGAAGCATTGAAAGCAATATTTAAGCTAAGATCCAACAAATCGGAAAGGAAGAATCACTCTTGCCAATCGCTGTTTATTTGAGCTAAGAAGGCAATTGAGTAGTAAGGCCCTATCAGGAGGAAGTACTAAAGAGACTCTATATAAGACCTTGATCATCCCAGTCCTACTTTATGGCGCAGAAGCGTGGATATTATCGAAAGCGGATGAAGATATCCACAGTCGTTTCGAGGAAATAGAATTGTAAAGGGAGGGGTAATCCACAGAACCAGAGGGCAGTGCGTTTTGAGAGTATTCAGGCTAAAAAGTTGGAAGCGGTCTCGATAGCGAGGTCAAATAGTCACCCCAGGGAAATCCTCGAAGAGCAAATCGAAGGGAATGACGTGGAATGTTCTCGATTCGGGATATATGAATTACCTGAAAGGGGGACCACACTTGGCTGGCATATTCGAGAAACGACTGGAGAAGCGATATGTAAAGTAACTTTGTCACATAGAGGTTGCAAAATTCTTTGGAATATCGCTTGATAAGATCAAGTGATGAGTTGGCTTTAAGTATTATTTCATCAATATGAGAACGGAACTTTAATTATCTATCGCATAATATTTCAAGATCACGAAAGGATTGAACCTGGGGCATAGGTTGGCCACGCAGAAAATAAAGCCGAGGAGGAGTTTGATTAGACTTGCGAGCCAAAATCATATATAGGCATTTGGAGACATTAAGCTCCAAGCATTTTTTTAGACACCATGTGGAGAAAAACTATGAAGGGGTTCTTGAAGGAGAATAGAGTCTTGGGGTTAAGAAATAGTTTTGGATAACTTAGTGTCGTCGGCGTAAATGGATAGGGGGCAGCGTTTAATAATCCTCGCAAGATCGTTTATAGTTAAAATGAAAAGAATGGGACATATATGGCTGCCTTGTGGGACACAAGTGGTCAAAACCGAGGGAAGATAATTTAAAAAGGGTAAATTGATGAGATATTTAATTGTAGGCCTTAACAAAATCTGTAGGAATAACACCGATTTCGTTGCCATTTTCTACAGCAGGGCAAAGGATACTAATTCAACTAAGTTTATAGTAGTTGATGTACCTTTCAGAAATCCTTGCTGACTACTGGGTGATATGAGTGACTTGCGCTGAAAGCTTAGCATATAAAATACTCTTGAACATTAGGAGAATCTTTTAGAGTATACATATGTAGTTCCGGAAAGCAGCGAGGACACTCTAAACCTTTTGGTGAGGATGGGGACCATGACGCTTCTTTTGGTTTTTCCCTCAAAGCAAACAGAGTTGGATTTTTGTTGAAGATATGCGAAAAAGGGAGGTACATTTTCGTATATCTTTTTATCTTTTATATTGTAATAAATAATAATAATAATAATGGTATTCCGTGGAATCTATATTTCGTTGGGCCAATTTGACGTTAGATGGAGAAAGGGGATCGAAAATAGGGACAGAGCCCCGAGGACGAAGGTGAGTTAGAAGCAGGATTTAAAATATGCGAGGTAATAAAATTTGGATATTTAGCTTCAGTTGTAAAATCGAAATTGGGAAAGGAGTTGTTAGTAGGAGGGGGGCGTGAGTGGTTGAGCAGCAACCGTACCAAGGACAGGAATTAAATTAAAAGAAACGCTTCGATATTGGGGACTGGATGGAAGAGAGGTAATTAGTGCATTTTTGAGAAAACGTGAAGGGAGTTGCTTAAGGATATGGATACCTATGAGGCGAAAAATTTTGGTTTTAAGGCTCAAGTTGGGACAGGTTTGGCATAGGAATGGGGAATAGATCTGGGTGATTTATAAATAGATTTATTAGCTGAGAAGTTGTTTCGTTTTTTTTTTCTATATTTTTAAAGGCGCGTTTATCCCTCCATTTGGAGATACGTATCTTTCCAAGGTAAAGGTTGGTGTTGGATAGGTTAACAAATAATCATTCATATCTAGTCGATAAGTTTAGCTTGAAATTGCGCTTATTTTTGTGGTGACATATCGGAAATGTTGTGCATTGGTTTCTTCCTTCTGAAGAACTCAGAGATCCAAGCAGGGTCTGCGTAATATGGGGCATCTTTGACGAACAGAGTGGTGAACATCTGATTCTTTGTACGGAGACAGTCTTGCCTGCTTTGCCACTCTAAAGGTATCCATGTGGTGTTAAATTGTGTGACCAGTTTCCGTGGGCTGGAGACAGGAGTAGTTAACGTTGGACCAGCTATATCCAGATAAGATTTTTGGATTGAAGAACTCGCCTGGAGCGAGCAGTTGCAGGTTTTCTTTTCAGCACTGTATGTGACAATGATTCGGCTTCAGTTTAACAATTCAGCTATAATTGAAGTATTGCAAATAGATTTGTGGTGCGGCAGAGGATGGGTTGGAAAATCATCGATTTGTGACTTACTGGTTGAGGTTTTCCAAATCATTCAACACTGTTCTGTTCGTAGTAAGTTCGTCACTAAGCGCATTGATTTTATCTAATATAACGTCAAGCATGTATATTGCTTTGAGGGTGGATGATTGTATGTTGCAGATTGGAAGTGGGGATTGGAGATGAATATCGATGTCTTCTTGAATTGATTTGACAGAATTACACTTTTTCTTGCCGAGCCGATAGCTGTATCTAATTCAATAAAGCGGACAGTTTGTTTATCGATACTCTGACCAAAGTCTTCCATACATCTTACACTGTGTTCGAAGATTGATAGTTTGTCCGTTATCAGTCTGATGAGTGAGTTTTGGTTGGATTTATTGGAGTCATTGAGGAACTTAATAATAGCAAGGAGCACATGTGAGAGAGAGAGAGAGAGAGTGATATTAATACATTCATCACAGAAGAACAGTAGATTTTCCGAAAACTCATTCATGAAAAATTTATTTAGGCCGACACAGTCAGCATTGTTGTCGTTAAGATATGTCAAATATCGGGAAAACAAAAAGTGTCACAAAAATAATTCGGAAGTGAAAAAAAATGTACTATATCTACGCACTCTGGCGAAATTAACAAACTAAAGTGAAGTAGGTTAATAATAAGGGTGCGTCAGCGATAACAATTTTTGAGCGAGATATTGGGGTGTAGGATTAATTGAGAGGTAAAATGCGAAATAAGAATTAAAAATTGTGCAGCAAAGTAATAATGCCACTGAATACCGTGACGGTTGGAACTGAATTGGAGTATGGTAACAGCAAACGGATCTATGTAATATTGGGGCAGAACACTATACTTTTTTAAGAGCTGATGCAGGAAAAATGGGACAAGATCAAAGACACTACTAAGATCAGACATCTACAATTTATGGATTTAGTACGCTTTTATGTCATCGACAATAAGTACCTGACGTATGGAGAAAGCACTTACCAACAGTGGAATAGTATGCCTATGGTAAAGCCTATGTTCCTGATGCACTTTTGAATTAATTTCTATTTGATTTTTGATCTCTACCCATTTTGTTCCTCCGGGTTCCAAGAAAAAAAAAAAACGAGGTGATATTGTGTTGTGTCTTGGGAAAAGTTCCTTTCGCTATCATAGCGAAATTGAATTAGTATTCTTAGAGAGTCAAATTAATTTATTGAAGTCAAATATGCAATATTTCGACATTTTTCGGGTAAGGTATTGATGCGATGGTTAAAGGCATTCTGTAATTTTTAGTTAAAAAACTGAAGAAAATGATTTTCACAGGCTTGCCTTGAGAGAGTTCTGCAGAGACTGGAAAAAATGATAGTCAGAGGGTGTTATGTCTGGCCTATAGGGTGGGTACATTCAAATTTGTTTAACCAAGTTTAAGCAATTTCTGACGGGTATCAAAGAAGTGTGTGGTCGGGCATCGCAATGAGTTAAGACAACGCCTTTCCTATTTGACAATCCGGTCCGTTTTCTTTCAATTGCCTGGCATATTCTCTAGAGTTGTTCACACTAGAGTTAAGAATTAACCGTTTGGAGATTTGGAAGTACTTCATGCTGAACAACACAACATTGCTGTTCAATTCGGGCCTCGAAAACGCTTGTGATTGCTTCCAATTTTTTGCCACGATTTTTGGTGCTTCCGATTGTCGTTCGTGGCACATTTTACATCACTTGGGATGACTAGTTTCAGAAATAGCTTGAGTCTCTGTCCATTATGCTTTTCCTGCTCAAATCATGAGGCACTTGTACATCTAGTTTGTCCCTGTATCCGGCTTTCTGTAAATGGTTCAAGACAGTTTTGTGATCAATGCCTAGCTCCATACTAATATCGAGAGTGCTGGCATGCCTGTCTCGCTTGATTTGTTTAAGAATTTCATTACGACCAGAATGTCGTTTACCTTTGACATCGAAATTGCTAGAACAAAAGCGAACAGCCAAATTTTTTACAAGCCTCCACAACATACTTCTCGTTGTCGTGGGAGTATAGAAAAATGTAACTAAGTTTCTCATTATCTTTCTTGATTTTCAAATGGGAATAACGGATATACACACAAATTCTTAAATGCCTAAATTGTCACATTTCAAACGAGTGTCCACTATTGTTAATGGAATCAGCTACTCTCGAGTTATTTGGGTAAACGCCATCTGTCGCCGAAAACGCCACGATTTGTTGTTCTTATTATCATTATTAAGCCTACATTTTTTTGGCAACTCTGAAAGACTTTTTGTTGACATCAGCAAAATTATTTTTTTTGGTGCCAGCATTGATAAATATTTAAATCCAGAGTTTCTGGCATAGTAGGCGGCCAAATAAACCAGTGCGCCACAGCGTTATCCGTTCAAACTGCTGTGAATCAAAAAGAACAATTGAAAACCTTTGTTTTAATTCAAATTACAGCAACAAACTCCATCTTTTCGGTACGATATTATTTATTTTATATTAAGACAATTAGTTACTAAGACATATCTTGATATTAATTTATTTTATAATAATCATATTAATAATGTTTTTGTTTTTTTTACCAATAGTATTTCTAAATAGTATCTCGTAATATTCCGTTGTCTATTTATTAAATAAACCAACTTTAACTTATGGCATCATTCGGAGTAGGTCAGAATAGAAAAAGTATGTACTTACAAAAAAAAAAGAAGAAAAAGCTTTTCAATCCTACTATGTATTTAATAATAATAATGAAAAGAAACATCCACTTATAATTTAAACATAAGATCAATAGTACATCGTTATATGTACGTGGCGGAAACCAGATTTTATTTGATTTTAGAAATAAAAATGTACACATATGTACACACAATATATTTTGGTATATTATTTTGCTTTAAGGTGGTGGTCAAGACACTGTTAAGATATTAGACACATTTTTTGTGAATTTATTGCTTTATTATTGCCAAAGTGAAGTTGGATTATTTTGCTCTCATTTTAAGAAGTACAGTTTAAAATAATAAAGCCATCAAATCAAATAAACGTTTGTGCTTTATGTTATTTAACGAATCTTGTTTGTTTATGAATAATATCGTTAAAAATGGTGGAATGATAAATTTTTATACAAATAAATATTTCGCTTTAGAAACCAAAAGTCGGTT
Organism: Volucella bombylans; assembly: GCA_949129095.1. NCBI lineage: Eukaryota > Metazoa > Arthropoda > Insecta > Diptera > Syrphidae > Volucella > Volucella bombylans. Next base: position 62,906,524 of record OX422144.1, on the reverse strand, counting down.
ATCTTGTGTTTCGTGACTGAAGTCTTAGCTAGGCTCTTCATATTTATCCATAAACTTTAACAATCATAAAATCAACCCTAACACAAATCAAAATTAATAAAGTATTATTCAACAAAATTAAAAAACAATATTCATTATAATTGGAAAACTGTATACAATCTGCACTTCTAAAAGTGAAACAAAATAATCACAATTTTTTTTTTCCGGTTATTATTATTATTATTATTATGTATTTTTATTATTTTCTTTTTGTTGGCATTACAAAACGTCCAATCAAGTGTTATGGTGAAGTAAAATTTTAGCATTATTACTTAATAAGCAACAGAATCCAATTAAACCACTTAAGAATTAGAATGAAACATTAAGTTACATTTAATCAATTGTTTGACTATTACCTATTATTTCACTACACACGATGTATTACAAATTCAGTACAGTTCAATTGTTTGTATTTTGTTTGGTTTTGTTTTTAATTTTTAATAAGTATTATTTAAAAAATTTTGATTCACAAAGTTCTTTTAAAAATCGCTCAATTCTCAATTTTATTGCACGCAAAAATGTCTAGCTTAAGATCTATAAAAAACATGAGGTAGTTTCTTCTTAACACACTTTAAAGTGTCTTGTTGTTGGTTGCTTATGTATGTTTGTACATCATTGTCCATATCTTGAGTTAATTCTCCTTCAACTTATTTAAAATTTAAATAAAAATTATCCACAAAGCTTTAATTAATTTTTCTACCCATATCATTGGTATAAAATTAGGAAAACAAGTAATTTGAAAAAAATATAGTAATTTAATATTAAATGATATTACAGATTTGCTGACGAAAATTGTGTGTTAAAAAAATAAATGGAAGTAATATTTCAGTTCGCTTTTGATAAACTTTCTCATTTTCGATATTTCTATTATTATTCCCTTTTTTTTATTTCTAACTTATCTTTTATATTTTTTTTATTTGGTGTTAGATTTTACTCTCAAAGTTCGTTATTTATTGTATTTTTTTTTATGTATTGTTTGAGGACATTAATACATATATTAATTCGAAACCTTAAGCGCGTTGATGACAGACGTTTAAGTTGCTTAAATGTTTATTTTAACTTTTTCACAATTTAAAAAAAATTAAAATAACCACTAAATACAGAAAGCTGAAAGATACACTGATCCGTTCACAAGGTTCTCATCGACTCAAAAGCCTCTTTGAGGTTACAAAGTCATTTTTGGACACGCTTTCAACTTGTATATGCTGCAAGAAAAAGACTAATATATCAATATTGCCCATTTGATAAGAACTTTTAATGTAGGATTTGTTATAAGGAGTGGCCCATCTCTGACAATTCTTCTGCTCTTCCTTCTTGTGGAGTATCATCAAAGATCGATGTTATGCTAACAATCTATCATATTCTATTCAGGTACTAAAACACAACATTAATCGTGCTATTCGTCTCGACCAAAGCGAACTCCAAAATGGAGTTGAAAGGATGGGCTTTACGTCGAAATTGTTGTATGTAATGTACGCGTATGTAACTTTCTTTCACTCTCTTGTATCAAGTTTTTTTTTCTAAGCAGTGCTGGAATTTAAAATGCCCTTCATTATGTCTGTTAATCGAAACTTTTAGTAGCCCGCAATCAGTTAAGTTGTTAAAAAATGCCACGTGAAAATTTATTTTTGGTCGGTGTTATGAAAAATCAAATTCTAGGTTCTAAATTACCTTCAAAACGAGATGTACTTGGTGTTTTTTTTTATAATATGCGAAGGGTGAAGTTAAGTTTAGCAAATAGTGTTAGTTTTATAATAGATGAGTGTTTTATATTTTGCAAAAAAATCAAGAATTCCTACTCGTAATCGATGTCATCGCTTAAAACAATTGAAAAAACTTTACGAAGAGCTACGTGAGAAACGTAAAAACAGAAACACTGAGACAAAGAAAAGAAAAGAATATGATTTTGCGGAAACCTTAAACGATTTATTTGATATCGCGCATGCATCAGCCTTGGACTTGATGAAAATTGAAGAAGATAAAAAGACTTTGCTTTTACAAAGGCAAAAAGGTCGATCTGGGTGTATGCTTGCAGCTTTGGAAAAAAGAAAAGAGGATTGTGAGAAGAGAACCAAACAATGAGTTGAAGATCAAAGTTCATTCAATTATCACGAAGGTAGGTAGTGGTTTTGTTATGTTTAAATATTTGAATGAACAAATTGTTTTGCTAGTAGAATTAGATACTACTTTTTCATCTGAAGAAGAGGAGCTTGAAGTTGAAAAAATTCTATCTTTGAATCGCCAATGCCAGGGCCGTCAGGCTTGAAAAGAGCTAGAGTAAATATTTTAACTTCCAGGCTATCGGCAGTACTCGATAAATGTTAAATAAGTGAGAGAGAGTTCACCTCTTGACAGCCTGTATTGAAGCCACTTCCTTGGATCCTTTAACATTTGTGATTAACTGCACCTCTATAAGGTTTTCTCGTCAATATTTTCGCGAACAAACAGCTACAGCAAGTAAAATGAAAATTGCCAACTTCAGTTTAAACTTTGCCGTAATACACTGGGACTCCAAACTCCTTCCCAATATAACTGGCCAAACTAATGTTGACGGACTTCCAATTATTGCAAAAGCTCTAAAAATTGAACAACTCCTTGGAATACCGGAACTTTCATCTGGAACTGGTATTGAAGTATCATCTGCAGTGTATGAAGTATTGGAAAATTGGTCATTGCAACTGCATCTAACACTGGGCGTTTGAACGGAGTTTGTGTCCTGTTAGAAAATAAAATTGGTCGAGACATACTCTACCTAGCTTGGAGACATCACATTTTTGAAATTTTTCTTCAAGGAGTATTTAATGCATCTAAATTGGATCCATCTTCTGTACCGGATATTCTTTTGTTTAAAAGATTTAAAACTCAGTGGAAGACGATTGATAAAAGTAAAATTTTCATATGGTCCATGGACAAAAAGGCTGTGAACGTCCTTGCGGATGTAAGGGAAGAAATTTTGGTATTTGCTATTAAAATGCTAGAAGATAATATCCCTCGGGATGACTATAAGGAGTTTCTAGAGCTGATAGTCATTTATTTGGGAGGAACTCCTCCAAGTGGCATTAACTTTCGGGCACCAGGAGATTATCATTCGGCTCGTTGGATGGCAAAAGGAATATATTGCCTTAAAATAATATTATTTCAGCAAAAAATCGAGCTGAACGCGAAAGATAAAAGAGCTTTGTCAACTATTTGCTATTTTATTATCAAATGCTACGCACAATAATGGTTTTCTGCGCCAGATGTCTTACAAGCACCATTAAAATGACATTAATTTTCTAAAAAGACTCAATTCCTATAGAGAAGATGATAAAGCTATAGCTGAAATTGCAATAAATAAATTCCTTAATCATGTATGGTACCTGAATGAGGAATGTGCAGCGTTTTCGTTTTTCGAAGGAGATGACCAAAAGGAAGACCAAGTAAAGAAAAAATTACATCTGAAACCAGCTGATGCTTCCATCAAATCTAATGTCAGCTAAATCTATGAAAATTTTCGAACGATTTGGCTTATCTGCAGACTTTCTATACATTGATCCATCATTTGGAATGACCAACCAGATTATAGGCGAGCAAAGGAAATATGGTAGTCAGATCATTAATGATCTAGTCAATGATAAAGCTGAACGTGGAGTTAAACTAACGGAAGAATTCAATAACAAACTCACTAAAAACGAAGATCAAAAGCCATTTCTACTTCAAGTGAGTACCGTTTTCAATTGAGATTATCTTAATAATATGCTTAATAAAATGCTTTAAATTTTAAATAACGTCTATTTAAATTTAAAATTTTCAGACTGTGAGAAATTATCGCCAAAACTACCCAGGATGTAGCCGAGAAAGTCTCAAAACTCGTTACGATGACTGAGTTTCGTTATTTATTTGTGTATAAGTTATTTGTACAAATATCATCTATAAATCTATTTATTACAAAATCTTCATCTGCTTATTATTATTTATGAAAATATCACTTTAAAACTAAATTTTTAAAATTATTTGGATGTTTGTTTTTTTTTTTCACCTAGAAGAGAATTCTTAAGATTTCACGCTCATTGCGGCACGTGTTAATACAAACAAACCTATTTTCTTGAAATTTGTTTGTACACCTTTTGAACAAAAATAAAGGTGCCCAATAAAAAAAAAATGTTTTCTTTCATACAAATAAGGACCACCCTACACTAAGTATATACTATAAGAAAACAAGGAGCGAACTAAACCATCAACTTGGCTCACCAATTATCCAATAACAGAAAGAAGGGTATAAAAAAAATTATGTTATTGAAAACATAAAGAGAGCGGAATTCTCTACAGAATTACCAAAGAACTAGAAGGTGGCCACACTTCTGGACAATATACGATAAAAGCTTTGAATAAGGCGTTTGCTCATTTTAGATATGGACTAACTAAGAAGACGAAAGAAAGATTTTGGATCAATTTTAAGTATCGCATTTGATAGCGATAGGCGAGAAAAAAAAAGAAAAAAATATTTGCCCGGATAAGAAATTGCGCGTGCTCCCACCTCAATTTTCAATAAATACGAGAACGTTGCTGTATGCAAGCCACTAGACCCCCACCCAATTATATCAAGGCTTCTTCCATCAATGACGTTGTCTAATATAAAGCGGGGGCAGAGTAAATACTGGTCTTACTCTTTTCGTAACGATTTTCTGAACTTAACGCCATTGAAAGTTGCTACGATTTGACCAGTTGCATGCTGCCGGTCATAGATCCCGTTGGTGGCAGGACCACCACTAGTTCATACTAGCACTTAAATCGCGATACCGTGAGAGTCAGGAGCCCACCTAACTTCGGTCCGGGCCTGACTTGAAGAGGTAGGCCCCTAGTGGGAGCGTCACGGTGGCTGTATTTTAAACCTAACATCGCAAGAAGGGTTTTCCAGTTGGTTTCGACCCGATGTAGAACTGAAATAAAAAATGTGTATGTACTGTGATACGATTGTAGGATCAGAAAGAAGTTTAAGAACAGTTTCGACTCAAACCAAGGATGGAACTTATGATTCCAACACAGATCCAAATTGGTATTCATAATGCATGCAAGAGATGCCAAGGCGTATCCTTGGATGTATGTGTATCCCGTGAGTTCACGTAAAACTCTAGAGACGTTCTGTTGTAACGCCACTCAAAAGAAAAAACTAGGCCGAAGGACTTGATGTCATTAACGATGAGCAATTAGAATCAGCATCAGCATCAGCAACATCGGCAGAACTTCTGCGAATCTCGGTCTTTCTCATATAATGGAAAAAAGTAATAATCGTACAGTTGCCAAAATACATAGTATCAAAAATCAGTTTATGATAAAAGGAGACACATTTGGTGATAAGCAGGCGAGTTTTGACTTTGAAGATTATGACTCAGAGGCCATATCAGCACCTTGAGGATTACCATGGAAATTTGTCTTACAAAACGCGTCGAACAATTTTATTTGATGAGGTATTAGCCGTACTTTGTACACAGAAGAAACTTAAAGCTAGTATATTGCCTTAAACATACGATGGATAGAAGTCTCATATTTTATATTTAAAAATGTCGAAGTGAATCGAAATCAAAAGTAGCGTAGACCATGATGTATTCTTTTATAGATATGTACTGTTTTGCTAAGTTTTTCGTGACGCTAGGAGAACTAGAACTAGGACTTTGATGGAAACTTACACCTAAACTTAAACATTTCGTTGGTTGCTATTACGTAGGATAATAAATCTATTTTAGACCAAATGACAGCTAACGTGGAGAGTTCGGTCCGACGTCGTTGGGCTAAACAAAAATAATAATTGGAACTTCACCCAAACTTTCCCAAATCAACTTCCTATGACGACCGGTAAAGAAAATAGTGTTAACAGTACCTGGGAAATATTACAAATGCCGAGACTGAGCAAGATACTATTATAGCTGACCGAATAAACAATGCTAGAAACTAAAAGACTAGCTATAGCTTTTCACTCGGCTTTTGAATCCGTGCTACTGGAAAATATGATATAATCCCCTCTCGCTAGAAAACATCAACCTTTTCGAAGTCAATGTCTAAGACATATATTGCGATTTGCTGGCATTATCACATTTATTCAAAACAGGTCAGAATGCTACAGGCATCTAATTCAAAGGTGAAGGTCATCTATCATTTCTAGGTACTACATAAGATGGTACATAACCATGCATAAGTATGCAAATATTTTAAGGGTATACTCATTTATGTTGAGTAAGGACCTACTCAGACACGGCGGAAATCATGCGGATCAATAGCGTAGGCTTAAAATAGTAATTAATTCAAAGTTTATTTTAAAAAACGCGAGGTTTGCGCAAAGTAACAACGTATAACTGCATCGTTATACGAGCGTATGTACATATCATCGCGATTTCTGGTTTCTGCATGGATCTATTTTTCGGAGGTTGAGAGGCGGAAACCGTGTGGACTTTGGTAAACGAATATATCTAAGTCAATGGGTATCGGATCCGCACAGTTTCCACCATATCTGAATAGGTCCTAAATATGTATTTAGTAGAATACAGGAGACCGTGTTTAATAAAAGATGTTGATTAATTTTTCTGTTAGGCGTTAAGCTAAGTTTTTGGGAAGTACTCGTAACTTATTTTTAATAAGCCTTTGTATTTTCGACGTGATATCTCGCCTTGATTTCACATTAATGATTACAACGAACGTTTGTTTTTCTTTCCAAAAGAAATAACATCTTATTTTACAATATGTACTCGTATATCGGATAAATCGGGTATAATTTATTAAGGAAATATTTATTAATAGCAGGCAGTAATACCATTTTAATTTGAAAATATATTTCACTGGCTAAGAAATAAAAGTAAAACAAACATTTAAATCACAATCAAAAATTATAAAGTTACTACGATTTACTCTTATTGTACTTCTGATCCATCAAGGTTTTAGACAATAATGTGCAAATTGGATTTTCTCCGCTGGAAAATTTCTCATCTTAGTTCTACTGTTTATGATTTCAAGTGTTGTTTTTACGATATTTGGATATATACAAAAAGTGAAAAAAAAATGCTTATTAAGAATTCATTAGACCTGTTACAATACGAATATATTCCACTTTAAGCAGAACTATTTCCTTGTGCTATAATGTTGGTCCACCACTGTTTATTTCATATTTATGGAATTAATTTTAAATTTACATATGTTAACTTTAAAATAATATCTTAACACCATCAAAACTTCATACTGGGCAGTGTTTCGAGATACTTGTGTAAAAAAAAAACCGAAAATCAAGAAGTAAAAGATACATACATATGTATGTACATAAGTATATAAATTTTTCTTGAACGAAACTATTACGATTTCTTAAAAATATTTCGAATCCTTTTTTTACTTCAAAAGGTTTTTTGTTTTTTACATTTTATGTGTTCGGATAAAAATATGGTTACAAACGACATTCAAAACCTAACATCAAATCAATTTTAACTTTTTCATTCAATATTATGTTTTTTTTTATTATTATTCTTATTGATTATAATGTTATCAGTCAATTGTTTTGGCAGTGATATTTTATTGTATATGTAGTTTTAAATTTTGTCTTCTTTTATGTATTAATTTAATTGTTAATTTCTTTAGAACTAATTCATATAAATTTTCAATAAATTGATTGTACAGTAAATAAATATTGGGATACGAACAAAAGGAAAATAGTTTTTTCAATACGGTTAGTTTTTTTCCTTTTTCTAACTTGTTTTTTTATTTATTTAAACGATATATCTGATCTTATTTTTTATGATAGCGAAATAAAAGAAAAAATGTTGATCTTCCACGTTAAAGTTTGTAAATATTTTTGTTTAATTTTGTATCTTTTCATTTGAATAACAGCTTAAGTTAAGAAAATTGAGCATTCTCACAGCCATATTTTCAAGGCATGATATTCAAATCGTATTCACGTCGGATAATGTTCTAAATATGATTGTATGATGTAGAGCTATATATTCGATCCTCTTAAATTAAAAAAAATTTTCTTTTGAGAACAGAAAAAACAAAAATACCAATATTTACCAAATAATAAAACCTTGAAATTTTTAAAAGGTAAACACTTTCTATTGCATTAAAGATTTTGAAATTGCAAACAGATAGCTCACAAACAGAATCGCTGCAGAGTTTTAAGTGCCCAAATGCTATAATATTTACATATTACCATATAAATATTTTTGATATTTTTATTTTGCACACAATCCTTATCTACCTTTTTTATATTTGACTAATTACAATACAACTTGACTTGATCTTGGATAACAAATCTTGAGTTGCTTCGTAAGTATTAGGCAACAATTTATGGTCTTTTACTGTGAAACACAAATTTATTGTATAGGCCAAATCTCTTTTGTTAAATATTTTTTTAACAATTAAAAGTTGTAAAACATTCGTAATGTACTGTATCTGATAATTGCAGTGATCAAAAATTGTCAGTTTCTCTGAATGACTGGACCTTCATTTCGTCAGCGACAGCACAATCGTAAGTAGACACGTTACAACCCTTCACATTAAAATGAACCGGTCAATAGGATTCATGCAGACGATCTTTGCCGAACTACTCGTATATAAAAAGAGAGTTGATTTCATAGGGTATATGCTTGTTCGATCCTCAAAAAAGGAGACCCTCCGAACTGCGCCAACCTCAAAATGATCAGTATCCGCAAAAGGGCATAAAAGGTTTTATCTATCGTACTACATGAACTTCCTTGTTAGTGTACCATTAGGCCTGAAAAGAGAGCAGATATCCACCTTACGAAAGATCTTTAACAAAATGTACTCGTAAGCCTCAAATTGGCATGTATACATGTTAATCGATTTTTTATCATATGTATGCGTCCTATGTAACGTTTGACATCAAAAATGGATTTTACTAAGATGACATTTTACCTGAAAAGATTTTGTGAATGAGACACATCAGAGGGACAATATTTAAAGTCTGTAGAATTTGCTCGAACACGCTTAAGACATAAGCATCTCACCAAACAAAATCAACGCACTGTTAATGATATGTTTGAGGCAATTGAAGCAGAGCCAATAAATACTGATATAAATTTAGTGGTAAACTAAGCCAAAGCTATAGACAAGGACTTGTTGATTTGGGATGGTTTTAGCTGAAAATATGTCTTTTTGGAAAGCTAAAATAAAGCGAATAACAAATAAAGGCACTTCTAGTAATTTTATTTAATTTTCTTTCCTGAATTTGAAAGTTGTCCGACAGAATTGAAAGTGGTTTACGAGTATTAAAAGAAAAAAACGAACGAAAACCCGTAAATATCAACTAAATCTTTGACGGGATAGATGCAGAAAGAATTTAAAGTACAAGTTTCTCACGAAACCATAAAGCAGGTGATGTTGAAACATTAGTATTGTGATAACCACTCAAATGTGAGCAGCGACATCTAGCAGAAAATGTCTATTATTTGTACCCACACAAACATTTTACAGTATCATTATGGGCTGCGCGGAAAAAACCACTGCTTTCAGCTCAAAATGTAGAAAAATGGTTATCCTTCTCTGTGGAACAAACTATTCACCCAAACGAATGTTGGGATTATTTTATATTTTGCGACGAATCGAAAATAATACTCTACTACAGCGAAGGACTCAACAGAATGTGGCGGAAGCCTTAAGAAGCCTTGCTTTTGTAGTGGTTTGAAACTCAGGTGTTTTTGGTTTTGATATTCGCTCTCGAGGGGTGGGAGTCCGAATAGGACGGAGGGGTTTTTCTTCACTCAGAGTGATTCGAAGTTTATAATTCGCACTATTTTCTTGTGCTTGAAACTCTACAACAGCCAAATCTAAGTGTCAGTGTTATGCCTTCACATGCAGAATTTTTCTGTCTGAGTTCCAATTACACAAATGAAAAATTCGAAAGACTTGTCAATGGGCAGGATTCGAACCTTGACCCTCCGAGTGAAAACCGTTTGCTAGTACCACTACACCACGGCCACCCCTATGGGTTCTAACAGTGGTTATACCAAAAACTATTGTAAATTGAAAATATTCACAGGTCCTGAATTTTTAAAACATTTAAGTTCTTAATTATTATATTTTCTTTCTTGACAATTAAGTTTTCGTTCTTTTTTATAAGTTTTTTTTTTGTAAGTATCTGATTTTTACAATGTAAATTATTATACGCATTTTAAGAAAATTAATAAGGATACTAGAAGTGCCTTTATATGTATGTTATGAAAAAGAAGTATTTACTATTTTTTTACCTTGTATAAACACTTTCTTGACAAACTGTATATGTAGTACATGTTATGAGTTAAACTAGTAAAGAAACCTAATCGAATTTTTGACTGATGACCATCGAAGCCATGTTTATTATGAAAACATAGATGTATGTCGAATTTCGATTCTAAAAAAATTCTTACCTCTGAAAAGACTGCAGAGCTAGTACAGCAACCTCCTCGTTGTAAAATCCCCACTGTTAAGAAAAATCAGGCATATAGGCGAAAGCTAACATTTTATTTATGTTAAGCATTATCATTCCAAACGAATTGATACAGCTTACAATTTGATTTTTTTCTCGGCAGCAGGGAGATAGGAAGTCACCCTAAAATGATTACCAGAATTACTTAAATTAGTTAAAATATAAATAAAAATACAAAATTTAAATTAAAATACAATATGATATTGCAGTAATTTTTAATATTATTCTTAATGGTTTAATAAGACGGTTTCTGATTAATACAGGAGTACATAAGAGATGCGAGTATACTCGTATTTGTTTTAAGTGTAAGAAAAGTTCTGTCGTTTTTAATAACATGCGTTGTCGATCGTTAGAAAATAATCTGACGTTAATAAAACTGGTTTGGGCAAGTAACATTCCAACCGTCAATATGAGTGAAGAAAACGTACACTTGAGATATTGTATACCTACTCCAGGAGTTCCAAAAAGGCAATAACTTGGTGCAAGCACAAAAAAAAACAAAATTGTGTAGAGTATTTGGAGAGGCTGCAGTAACAGCTCGAACATGGTTTTCAAAAACCAGTTCGGGTGACTTTTCTCTGAAAGATGAACCCCGATCATTAAGACTACAGTGGTAGACATTCGTTTATACGCATTTACATTTTTTTTAAATAATTTTCTAGTACGGGATTATTTTTAAGAATTTAAATACATTCAGGTCGTTACTACCATCACTGTTAGGAATGTGAATCAACAGTAAATTTTTTTTGTAACGGTACTTTCCGTGTTGTACCAGGCGATTTATTTACTTTATGTATTACGAGGGTTATCTGAAGAGTTTCCGACAGCACCGTATAGATAGCGGCACTCGTCAATAAAAGCTAGTGAATGCTAGTTGTGCATCTTTTGACAATTACTTACCGAAGTTTTAGTCATTTTAGACGCGCAGTTTTTAGTTGACAGTCGTTTGAGTGAGTCGATGTGAGTCTTTTTTTGTGAAAATGGAAAAAATTGAGTATCGAGCTATTATTAAATTCTTGTTTTTGAAAGGAAAATCAAAAATGAGATGGACTCTGTGTATGGGGATTCTGCACCATCATTTACCACATATTTACCACGTTCAAAAACTGCAACCACTGACTATAACATTGCTAAAGTTCACCAAATGGTGTTAGACGACCGCCAAATTAAAGTGAGAGAGATAGTAGAGGTTATGAAAATGTCCAAAGAACGTGTTTGTCACATATTAAATCAAGATTTAGGCATGAGAAAGCTGTTCGCGCGTTGGGTGCCGCGTTTGCTTACGTTAGATCAAAAACGTGTTCGAATGAACATTTCCAACGCTCTGTTGGCGCAGTTTAGGCGCAATAAATCCGAGTTTTGGCGCCGATTAATTACTGTAGATGAAACTTGGATACACCATTATACGTCCGAAACAAAAATTCAGTCAAAACAGTAGACTGCAAAGGGCGAGCCGGCTCAAAAAAAAAACAAAAACTGTTTTTTCGGCTGGGAAAGTGATGGCGACTGTTTTTTGGGGATAGTAAAGGAGTTATCTTAATCGATTACACCAGATCTAGCCCCAAGCGACTTATTTTTGTTCCCTCATCTAAAAACTGCGCTCGGAGGACAGAGATTTTCGTCAAATGAGGAGGCAATCACCTTCGTGAACAAGTACTATTTGGACGGGTTAGAGAGATGGGAGCATCGCTGGGAGAAGTGTGTAGAGTTACAAGGAGACTATGTAGAAAAATAAAACAAAAAATTGAGAAAAAATGTCCTGCATCATTGTTCAGTCGGAAACTTTTCAGACAACCCTCGCATATGTGTTCTATTTTCCTCGGACATTCGATTATACGCATCTGCATTTTAGTAGAGTGTAAAAAAGGTAAAAATAGAAAAGTTTTGAGTAAATCGAAGTTAATTAATTTTTTTATTTCTTTTTTCTTGTATATACTATATTCGGGATTTTGGAGGAGGAAAACTACTCAAACAGGAAAATTGCAATTAGAATAGGTAGAAGCGAAGGCGTCATAAGAAATTTCCTGAAGCTACCAAATAGCGTTTATCAGCTTCGCAAATTAAAACAAAATCAGATCTTCCCGTTAGTGCACGGCATATGGCATGCGTCATCTATCAAATGGACAAAACTCTAAAGCAAACCACATTTGACTAAGTGCCGCAAAATGAAAAGATTGGACTTTGCCCGTAAGTATATGTCCTATACCCACGAATAGCGAAATGTGATATTTTCCGACGAGAAAAAACTTAATTTAGACGGGCATAATTTAAGCCAACAAGGTGTGGTACGATCCAAACGCAATTTCGAGGCGGAACTGTTATGATACGGGGAGCTTTTTCGTATTATGGAAAGACGCCTGTTTGTTTTATTACCACAAAAATGGATTAAAAAACCTATACGGAGCTGTTGGAAGACGTTTAAGTTACTTATTATGAAGAACAGGAAAGAAACTACATTTTCCAGCAAGACAACGCTCACATCCGTGTTTCTAGGCAGTCGAAAGAATGGTTTTCCTAAAAAAAACATTGAACTACTTGAATGGCCGGCATGTAAACCAGATTGCAACCCAATTGAGAACCTTTGGGGCATACTTTCTGGTAAAGTTTCAAAAGGGAAGCAATACAACAGCGTGTCCGAGCTCAAAAATGGAATTCGTCGGGTTTGGCTTGAAATTGGAACCGATACTCTCCATAGGTTAATCGAAACCATGCCAAATAGTGTTTTTTCCATCATAGAGAACAAGGTAGGTCACACGAAATATTAAAATGTATTAATATAATATTAAAATTTATTAAAAACAATAATTGTGAAGTTCAAAAAACCCTAACTTAAGTGCGCATAAAGCAGCCATCAATCTCCCAAGCTTCATTAGACAGTAGAATAGATGCCCCACGAATTACGAGTAAGCGAACAAAACTTAATGGACACAATTTCGATATTTGCCCCAAGTCTCACCAGAAAAAGGAGCAGTTTTTAGACCGCTTCGTTACTTAAGAAAAAACAAAAAACCAACAAAAGCTGATGAGCTGATGAGCTGCTTAAATAAAATGAAATGGTAAATGCTTATCGTGACTCAGCTTATTATTCAGCACAAACATCCATCTTTGGTCAACAGAAAGAATGTAACCATTCATCATGATAACGCAACACATGCGACAAGGAAAACCGTCCACAAAATTGCTGAGTTGGATTGGATAATTTTGCACCAGCCACCATATTCTCCTGATATACTTATATAATATATAATTATAACCTATTTCGATTTTTACAAAACTTTCTTGATGGAAATAAGTATTTAAATTTTTAGGGCGACCAAATGACAATGCAACAGTTTTTCGCCGCCAAAATTGAAGACTTGTTTTCCAAAGGATTGAATAAGCTGCCAAACGTTGGCAGCCAATGAAGGAAATTACATTTTTAAAAAAGATGCGAAGAGAAAAAATGTTGTTGTCTGTGAAAAAACGACAGAACTTTCACTTACACTTAATATACAGATGGTGTGAAACAAAATGAAAACTATTGCAATGAGATGAGAAAAAATATTGGTATTAAAAGCTATTCAAAAAATTAAGAAAACTGATTTTTGATTTGTTACCTCCATTAATCGTTCTGTATTTTAAGATCTCATTTACCAAAAAAATTTCAAAAAACACTGAAAATATGATGGAACGATGAATAAACTGATTTCATTAATGTGAAATAAATAATGTATCATTCGGTTATCATAACAGTTAAAAAACAATGGTTCAGTAATTAAAGCTCTAAAAATTGAAATTAAACAAACAATCATATCAAAATTGATAAAAAATAAAAAAAATACAAATTATTTTATTATGTGTTCTAAAATTTGTGTATTATGTGAGAACATGATAACTTAAAAATAAGGTGTAAATATGTATATTTTTGTAAAAAAAAATGTTTTTCGTATTGTTCAGCTTTTAAAAATAATATACAAGTTTCAATATAACTAAAAGTTTTTTTTTTAAATTCTTTAAGCAAAAAAAAAACACAATATTTACTACAAATCTAGCCTTATAATATTTTCAAAAAACATTTTAAAAATTTTTCAGTTTAAATAAAAAAAAGTCATTTTGTGAAAATTTGCTTGAGTTGTTCTTGTTTTTTTTTTCTTTTCAAGAGGAACTTAAATGCCAAAAAGTATTTGTACTAAAATGAAATGGTTAATTTTTGTTTTTCTTAAGCATAAAATAAAAACCAATATTTTTATGTTTTATTTTTAATGTTTTTGAACAAAGTCAAACGAAAGACCGAGAAAATTTAGTCTTTTAAACATTAATTTGCTATATATATTAAAATAAGGATATCGTTTACATATTTTAGCTTTAATATTACACTCATTCTTAGTCTTTCAATTCAAGTCTAAAAAATAATTTCAATTAAGGTGGGGTATTTTTCTTTTTCCTAAATGGTGATTTTTGTTTTTACGTGATATATGTTTCTTAATTTTTATTTTCAAGCAATATTTGAGTTTTTTGTTTTATATGTTGACATTAATTATACATTTTATTAATTGGTTTGTAAACAATTAATACACTTATAGTTAATAAAAAAAATCCCAAATACAGTGTCGGAAAAAAGTTTGGAAACATTTTGATGAAATTCACTACAATATTTCAGGTCTATCGTAAAATATAATAATATAGTATTATAGCTTTGAAATTTTTTATGTAGATTCGCCGTCATATTTTCTACTCAATTCAAAAAATAATTCTGATATGGATCACTAAGAAAAGTTGCGACCATGTTTTCCACTACACTTGGTAGAACTCGCGGAAAAATGTTTGAAAACAATAATATTTGCAGTTAAAAATCATTTCGTATTCATTTCAATTATACGTAGCAGTTACATTTGAAGGTACATTAGAAACTTGTTTTAAAAAAATAAATATAAAACATTGTAAACATTATAAATCGTTCCTCTCTTTAATAATGGGGAAAAATAGATTAAGATTTATTGCGATCTGAACATACCGAACGATTTCAGACATAATAAAACACTTCTACCAGCTACGAACAGTCGAGTGTACAGTAAACCCAGATAGGTCTAGAAAAACTGCAGCCGCCACCGACCGTATAATTCAGAGGATGTCAAAACAAAACCCGATGAAAACAGTAACAGATATCAACGCCGAATTAAAATAAAAAAGAGGTATTTCGAAAGTTACGGATCGCACAATTAGGAATAGACTACTGGAAAGTGGACTTTTCGGAAGATCTCCACTGAAGAAGCCACTTTTAACCAAATCAAATATGGCAAAGAGGAGCGTTTGCTCCAAGGAACATATTTTTTGGACTTCAAAGAAGTGGGATACGGTCTTGTGAAATGACGAGTGTAAGTTTCAATTATGTGAGACGACACAATATGTGAAAGGCTCAATATATTATATAATGAATCGGTTTCGTTATTTGGAAATTTTTGCAAAACATTATGCTTTCCATATGCTGAAGGAGAAATGCCTCATAGCTGAATTTTTCAGTGAGATAACGATCCGAAACATTCTTCTCGGTTAGTAAAAGATTGGTTTCAACAGGAAAAAGTCAATATGTATATTGGAGTGGCCATCTCAATCCCCGGATCGTAATCCGATTGAGCACTTATGGGAGTGGGTAAAAGAAAAATTCGAGCAAAAAAATTGTCTAACAAGGACGCAATCTATGAATAAATAGTTAGAGACTCCATAAAAAGGAGATGCAGTGCAATTCTTAAAGCAAAAGGTGTAGACACAAAATAATAAGTAAAACATATGTTTTTGTTAGAGCTGAAACTGTGAGCCTATAGATTATGTTTCCAAAAAAATTTCAGATACTGTATACATGTCTTGGGCGGCATATTGTTTTTGAATAAATATTTATTGCTCGGCATAAGTTGGTTAATTAGACGACTTCATGAATGCAATACAATTTAATGAAAAATGTTGAAATATGGGTGAATTTGATTTAAATGATAGTTATAGATAGTTGCCCTAATTTTGCATAATGATAACCATT
The DNA here is from genome assembly GCA_949129095.1 of Volucella bombylans. NCBI lineage: Eukaryota > Metazoa > Arthropoda > Insecta > Diptera > Syrphidae > Volucella > Volucella bombylans. Next base: position 62,890,037 of record OX422144.1, on the reverse strand, counting down.
ACAAAAGTATGTATCGTATAAGGACAAAAAAAAAGCAAGATCATATTCTGATTCCATGTTAGTTAGTATGAATAGTTTTAAACATAATAATTTGTTTTGAATATTTTCGGAGATAAGATGGTCTTTGTCTGAGATAACTTTATTCTTTGAAAATTGGGACGAGTTTCAAGTGATTTCATAGATTTCACATTAAAACCTTTTGGAAATTGCGACATATATTAAACTGAGCACCCGAAGAAAATCCTCGTAGATTGGCGAATGTGCAAGATGGACATGAATTATGATAGGTACCTTGTATTGAAGAAATCTGTTCAACGCGGTCCACGAATTTTCAATGACGCCCAAAGCAAAGCTTTACACACTTGATTTTTAGTTTAGCAGAATTTGCAAATGGAGCCTGCTTTATTGAAATCGTGAGAAAGAAGAATCTTGTTCATCAATTGGAACCGTGTGATAATTTTCTTAAAGAACCTTACAGTCAATGGGATATAATATCTCTTTAAATACCTCGCACATAATGACCTCGTACACAATTACACTTTGTCTCCGGATATAGAACAAACTTAGTTTGTGCGATCTTTTTTTTTAAGTTTCTTTAAAGGCAAAAGAAATTATGCAGATACAAAACAGAGCCAAAAAAAAGCTGTATTTCATCAATAACAGTTGCAAGGACCTACTGTAAGTGGACCTTTAATTGGACGAGGATGATATTGCCCGAAAAAAGTTAATCAGTAAGGTTCAGACCTAGCTTAGAAAGTAAGGTTTAGGCCGGCTGCCAGAAGATGGTAGATGAAATCGAAAATTTAGACGTTTTGTCAACAGAAGAAAATTTTAACAATTTATTAGAGAGGAGCATATACGCTTTTCCTCCAATTGTAATAAAAATACCAAGCATAGCACTCGAAGGCATCATATCTTCTCAAAAGTACTCTTGACAATTAACAAGCCGGTTTCCGTTCTGGATTCCGCTCAATCAACAGAGATTGAAGGGATCCAACAGAGACTCATAACCTAGCTTTAACACCCCAACTATGATGACAATATTTGCCTGTTATTGCACATGATTAAGGACTTGAGCCAAATAACTAACTATTGGTTTGATAACAGAGTCAAACTGGAAAAGACTGGGAATTAACTCCTCGGAAACAAAAATTCTTAGTCTTTATTAGCATTGCGGGACAACAGATCGAGAAAGTTAATGACTTTCATTATTTTTCAAGTTTTTTTTCGGATGGTGGTGGTAACAAATCAGAAAACTAATTTTGCCTTCGTTAATGTTGGCAAAGATATGGGGAAGCACCTCAATCAACAAACTGGGTCTGTTCTGTATTAAAGGGTGAGTTTATAATTGTAAAAATACTGCAGCTGTGCAGAGTTGTGCTCACACATATAAAAAGATTGTATTGCTGTTGCAAATGTTTTAGTATCACTTGTGTTCATAAACGTCAAATGACTGTATTGCAGTTTTCATTTTGCTACAAAATTGTGATCCGAGAGGATAGCAAAAATGTAGCTTTGAAATTTAGAAAAACAAAAACTAACATAATAAGTATTGTTTTAGGGAAGATTAAGAATTCAGGATTTGGACTTCAGCAGAAATTAAACTATTAATTTCCATACGTTAAGCTATAGAACCGGATTATTTGTATATTAGCGTCATCAGAAAAAAAAAACAGTTTATCTAAACTAGCTTAGATACTTACACAAAATCGTCAAAATAAGCTTTTTAGACATTGTACTTTTTGAAAATTAATTTTCGTGTCTTCGGCATTCATTAACAGTTAAAATGTTTGTAATACATTTATGGATACAATTTTGACAGCTGCAATTCTCTCAAGTTTTGGTGCAGTATATAGCATTTTTTTTTACTATTATGCACTCAAAGTCATAGCACCTGGAAAGTAATCGTCCTGCCTGAGAAACATTGCAAGTTTTCTGGTTAAATCGTATCTCCAACGAACAGCTTTGTGAAAGAACTGTCCGGTAACGTATAGACGTGATTATGTAAAAGCGAAGTTGACAATGAATTGGTCACACCCTACGTAGGGAAGAAAATTGTATTTTCTGACAGAGAATGCAAAGAAATCCATTGAGTCAACAAGTCGAAATATAGCCAGGTCTTTGTTTCACTTGGCAAAGAACGGTGAAAAAAAAATCTGTAAAACTAGGAAAATAGCTGGATTGGATTAAAACACATAGCCAGAAATCGAATACGACGACGCTAAGGCGTGTTTGTTGCACAATGACCAATCTGTAAGTACGTACATATTTATGTTATGGGATAATTGACGTTCGCCGTGAATACAAATATTTCTAAATATTAAAAACAATAAAAGTAACATCCTTTGATTTAAAAAGTACAGTATGCTACTATATTACACGAGTTTTTTACAGTTCGACTACAACGAGCAGTTTTCACTTTCTCATTGAGATCTAAGAAGCAGCTGATATGTCGTAATCCGTCGCTTTTTGAAACTCAGCCCTTACTCATTCAGCAACTTACATCCATTCATTGGTAATTGATTCAGAAATTACAGAAAATTCTGCAACTAACTGTTAAACAAAGGTTTATTAATTACTACAATAGTAGTAGTATTCTTACTATCATTACTAAGAATACTTTTTTTGGACGCACTGAAAAAGTTATTTCTTTTGAAGAAAACTTAAAGATTGCATCAAATATGGAAAAAGAAATAATTTAAGACAATATTGCACACAATATTGAATCAATGCATCAATAATTAATTTAAAAACAAAAATATGTTTTGTACTGTTTAGAGCTATATCAATAACTAGTTCTTAACTATTTTACTTATTAATTCGATCATGTGCGTGGAACAATTGAAATACAAGCAGATTGCAGTACACAGCAAAGCGATGAAAAATTGGTCACCAGAGGGAGATTAGTGTACTTAATGTGTGAAGTCTCATTTCTTATCGAACTGTATTTGATAAAGCATTTCACTATTTAAAAAATTAATTCCATCTAAGGAAAGGCTGAATAATGAAATTACAATTCATTTTCATTTACGAATCATGACTTGAAGATATCTGTAGTCGTAATTTGTTAATAGAATACCATTTGTTGCCACACGACTTAATACAAGGGTGGCCGGATGAAGTCACAAGACTACCACTTGTTGCCAATGCGATATCAAAAAACGGATTCAAAGAAATCATTAAGCCACTAACTTCTACCGAAATTAAAAAACAAAAACATTAAAAATTATAGTTGAATCCATCTCCCAACCTTTACCAGTCAACACCATTCAACAGTATACCCTGGCTTCAGGACCTGTCGATACCATCACTGACCTAACTATAGAACCTACTTTCAAATGTTCATGGTTCAAGACTGAATATCGGACAACCATCCGGATTTACCAACAGAGGATAGGGGATATCCGTCATTGCATGAGTGTTTCATCGCCGGAGATGTAGCATGGGAACCGGTCTCCAATACCTCATTCTATACACACGGACATCGTTATTAGTTCCTTTTGATACCTCAAAGGAGTTAGATCTTTGCTCTGAACACCCTACCTCATTGTTTCATACCAACCTAGGATTCATCTTAGGACTCAATCTATCCTCAGACTTCTATCTACTATCTCCTCAGTTTCAATCTCCGGAATTCTTGACATTCTCGTCCAACCTGATTGAATCCCAAATAGGATTCGATGTCTATACTCTTTCTCAAGACCTCTCCAGGGACATGAATCTCATCCACAAACAATTGTGTGTCCAACAACGAGCTCGATGGAGGAAAATCAAGTCACGACAACGATCTCGAGTCTATGGCAGTCTATGTTACCGGGAATTCCTTTGCTCATGGATTCATGGATCTATGTCCAGATCCTTCTTCCAACCATTATTCCCATTCCTGTGACAGATATCGTTCTCTCTCTGCTCAGTAAACTATCTGTACTCTACAAGTGCGAAATCTACCCAGTGGAACCAATATCAGGAGTGACTAGTCCCCTTTCGAACAGGCTCTTCCTAACCCCTCCCATTCTGCCGTTAGAGAACGGAAGCTTTATCAACATCGCTTCCCGTCTAGTGGTTGAAGAACATTATAAGTATTATGAGGCAACTATTCTAGCCCCCCCCCCCCCCCCAAGAGCTGTTTTTATTGTCGCCGTCCGACCCCCCAATCATACTTCACTCCTTCCCCTCCTCGTGATAATATAGACTTACGTCGTCCCACCTGACGGTCAAGAGAACGCCGCGTGGATTTAAATCGGACAACACCCCCACGCCGCAGGAGATCTATCAGAGATTAAAAATATACGTGCTATTTGTAATAGTGTTCAAGCTGAAAGAAAAGGCCCTAAAATGCCTCCACTCTAAGATACATATCGCAGCCATACCCGTCGATATGATGCCCAAAGAAATGAAAACACTCTTCGATAATCGAGTCAGCAAATTGGTAATCATTCGGCAGTTTGCGTCGCGGAAGTGGTTGGCAAGTGAAAATTTTAAAAACTATTGTATTATATTTCAACGATAAATTTATTCAAGGGTTATCCTGCGCTGCCCGAACATTGCGAATGTCGACGGAGGAGGGCATAAGTTTCGATGTTGCAATTGCAAATCGCTGTTACACGTTTCCTCGAATTGCCTCAAGCAAAGGAGAGAAATCGGAGCCTGTCACGCTGTGAACAGTTTGGACATTTTGTTGCCGGATGTTTAGTTTATAAAAATAAGAAAGACCAGGTTCATTACGGGGAAAAGGACAATAACTAATTTGTAAGGAATTTGTATATAAGATTTGAATTGATTTCATTACCTACAATATTATTTTATCAGAATGTTTAATTAACACGGGTAGTCCCATCAGCCTCATTATAAAAATATCTTGCTGAGCAAAACAATTTGTCCGAGAAAAGACATTACAAATGCTCTAAAAAAGATTGAGATCTTTTCGAAGCTGTTCCACTCATAGGCTTAACATGGAAAAATGTATCAGCAGTTGTGCTTCACAACTTTCAAACCTCCAAGGTATTGTCTTGTAAACTAAATAAATTACGTTACTTTAGGCTAACAATGCTGCAGAGGATTTGGAATCTAGGAACAATGCTGAAATATTTCTTGGCGATATTTGCACTAGTTTTTATGATTCTCTTGTCGACACATTTGTGGCTCGCATTCTTACGAATACTTTCGACAGAATCGAGCAATATGCTACAATGTCTACTAAGGTGACGATTATGACAGAGTTAAAAGACGGCCTGTTTATCCAAAGATTTGTTAAAGGCAACGAAATGAAGATATATACAAGGTTGGCCAAAATTAAGGGAACTAGAATTCCCAGCGCTTGTTACTTGATTATTTTGCATAAAACTGCATAAAACAAAATTTGTTTTATTTTTTTTTTCAACAACTATAAATATTGTCATTTATTTACCAAAGTCAGTAAAAAGTAATTCGGAAAACTAAAACAAAATCAGACGCTCAATTCATTTCATACTAATTTGCAGCTGGTCAAAACTAAAGCAACTCATTAGCTTTCCTTATCGCAGAACCGTTTGTTTTCTTTGAACAATAAAAATCCGTTACTTTCAACAGCCGCTGTTGTGTGCAAACATGAAAATGAAGGAAATTTACTCATTCGTGTGTAGTATAGTAGTTTCCTACAGAAGTGTTTGGAAGTATTTATAATCGGGTTTTATTCTATTGTAAAATGGCCAGAAATAAGTATTCAAATGACATTAATGAACAAATAATTCGTGAATATAAAAGTGAAAATACTCAAGCTAGTTTATCAAGAAAATTCGCAATCCCGAAATCGGTTGTACATATATCGATTATTAAAGTTGTGTAATTCTACCAAGTGGGCGCCCAAGGGTTACGACACGTACCGGGAAGTTAAACACCTTATTAGGACAATCAAAAACAATCCTTTTGTGTCATCCAGGGAGTTGGAAGACGAGCTTAATATAAAAGCAAGCACTAGGACAATTCGGCGAAGAGCTGTTGATGGTGATCCTAAATCCTACACAATTGTATAGAAGCCTGTTATTTCATCCAAAAACAGAAAAACCATATTAAAATTTGCAAAAGACCACATTGATTGGACACCCTCTAAATGGAAAACGGTGTTATTCTCCGATCAATCAAAATTTAAAATCATGGGATCGGATGGCTTTCGCCGTGTTCGCAGGCCAATCAATAAAGCATTTAATCCTCGATATTCAAAAGGAACTGTGAAGCACGGAGCAGGAAACTGCATGGTATGGGGTATGGCTGTTCTGAATTTGGTGTTGGTACAATAAATAAGATAGATGGAATTATGGACCGATTTATGTACAAGGACATCCTAGAACACACAATGCTGCCACATGCTGAGGATGAATTACCTCTGAAATGGACATTTCAACAGGATAATGATCCGAAGCATACTTCGAAGATTGTCAAAAAGTGGTTTTAGGATGAACAAATTGAAGAAATGGAGTGGCCAGCACAATACCCAGATCTCAATCCCATAGAAAATCTATGAGAGATTGTAGATTGGCGGATAATTCGTGGGAATTGCAAAAATAAAGAGGAGCTTTTATCTAAAATCAAGGAGGCTTGGAGAAACATCCCAAATTCGATTATTGCGAATCGATTATTGCGAACCTGATAGATAGTATGCCAAGGAGGTGTTGTAAAGCAGTATTAAAGAGCAAAAGTTTTGCTACAAAATATTGAAAATTAGTCGTAAAATTCAAGACCAAATGATATTTAAATAGTTGCTTTTGTTTTGTCCAGCTGAATTATGAGACGATTACATGTTTTCATTTATTTTATTATTATTTTCTTTTTTTTTATGCGTTTGTTGCTATAATTTCATTTTTGAAAATAAATACTAGTTTTGTGAAAAGAAAAACAAGCAATATATTTTAGTTGAAGAAGTTAATTTCCCGAGTGGCAAATCTGTATAAGAGTTCCTTTAGTTTTGGTCAACACTGTATATATTTCAGATAATATTTAAAACAATATTTATTTAAAAAATTAGAGGCACCTAAAACCGATCATCATCAGATGCATTAGTGTTAAGATACGGTTCTAAAGTAGTCCGGTTTCAAAAATATTGAACCTTCCATGTTTAATAGCAAATATTCCAACTAAAATTAAATAATCTAACTGAATAAAGTGTCCCAAATAAAATAATAATAGTTTGACTTTAGTTTTTTATGTTTATCTTAAATTTGTGGGCTGCACAAAATCAAAACAAATCACAGAAAAAACTTAAAAAAACATTTCTATTCATTTCCCTAATTACCTTCAATTCAATGTTTATTTAGAAATAAAGCGCAAAGTGCTACATTAACAGTGCTTTACTTTGTTCTTTGTCTACGAAAATATGTAGAACAATCTTAGTTAGTGTGATCGTATATCAATTTAAAAGCGGGGTGAGATTTTTAAGAAAATAAATACGTTAGTGAAAAATAAAAACGACCTCTTTTGGATTGACATTTACATGTATGTACATGTGGGGATCGGATCATTAAAAGTGTATAATTTTTCAAACCAAATTAAATTTATGTATGTGCTTAATGTTATTAAAACAATGATGTTTCGAAAAAAAAACCTCTAAAATAAAACATGTTTCGACCGAAAAAAATACGGCAAACTATTTTTTTTTTTCGATAGCTTATGAACTGCATTGATGTTTTAAAACACTTAAAACATGAATTAAAAAAAAAAAAACAAATAATCTCAAAAATTTGCTTGAAAAAGAACACTTTCACAGACATTTTTCTTTTCTTTTAAGCACTAGAATTACAATACACAGTATTTTCTAAATATTCGGAAACTTCAACAAACCCTTTTTAATTCGTAAGCTTGTTTTTTTGTCTACTTCGTTTTGTTGCTTGTCGATTTTGGCAGTGAATTGGTTGTGGGGTGTTTTCTAAGTTTTTTTTCTTTTCCTTCGTATTATTACCACTTAAATCTCGTACAATCAATTTAATTGTAGTTTTTTTTTATGTGTTACTTATAACGTAGTTTAGCACTTAAAGTATACGCGTTTGTTATTAAACTAAAATAAGTCATCTCTTTTTATACAATAAAAAGTAACTGACAATGAAAACAATCGTAACACGCATAATTAAGAATATAAGATAAAGTATTAGCATTATTATAAACGCTTCCTGTTTTATGCACGATTAAATATAAATTTAAATTAACATTAAAATAGCCTAAACTAATACATTGAAAATATAATATATGTATATGTTAAAGAAAAATTCCACTAAAGCATTAATTACATAAAATCTTTGTGTATTATATGTTTACTTGTTTTATACTTCTTCTTTTATTTTCTTATCTAAAATTATATTAAATAAAGATTTTTTGTAAAAAAAAAAAAAAAAAAAATTAAAGGTAGGGAAGCAAATTTAATTTTTCATTTCTTTTGTTTTATCTTAAGTTTACTTATCAGCAATTGTTTAAATATGTTTTTGTTTTCTGTTTTCTTTTCCGTTAACACTACATAAAAAAAAGTCTAAGGTAGTGTAAATGTATGGTTGTTAACCTTACTTTCTTGTATTTATGTATGTATATATATAAATTTATGACATTGTATAATATATATTTCTTATTTATCATAATTTACAACTAATCAATGCTTTTTTGTTTTTTTTGTTTAGGAAAAATATAAAACAATTAAACTAATTACAATTTTTGTTTGCTATTTAATTTTAATTTTTATTTATTTGTTTTTTTTTTTGTTTTTCTGTTTTTTTTTTGTTTTTTTTTTTTCGTTTTTTTTTTTATATGGTTACCTTATAACTTACGATTTAAGGTCACGATGGTTGTATCCTTTTTGGTGGCTTACGCGATTGCTTTTGTCTCAGTTCTATTTGTGGTGATTTTAAGAGAAGATTACTTATACTACTTAAGCTAGAATTTTTAATGCTGCTACTAAGACTCGTTCCATCGGTAGTGTCTTCTTTAATTGCATTTGATTGACTGTTGGTATAACTTGTGGTACAATTTTGTTGGGTTTGTCCATTTAATAAATGAAAACTTTGGAATAAATTTGGTGAGTGTGGCATAAGATACGCAGACCTAAGCAATGACTCAATGTTCGTTTTTTCGTTCGGCTGCATTCGATTGATTGAAAGTGTTTTTAGAAAAGGTTTACCACTATCAGGTAACCATTCATTAGAGATTCTAAAAAAAAAAGAAAAAAACAATTCCATTTTACATTGTGAACAGATATGTACGGCAAAAATATAAGCTTACATTTTGGGTGGTGCCCACTGGACGTAACACTCCACAATGCCTTTTACATTTTTTCGACGCATAATGATTTCTCCTTTAAATGTTATGGAATTATCTCCATTGGTTAGAGTATTTATTTGTCTAAGGCGGTGTTGTAATCCTTCCATAATACCGGCATCGAAGAAATCGAACATACGAGCTGCAAAAAACAAAGGACAAAATGAACTTAAATTGAAATTATAGAATCCACCACATTCATGCATCTAATAGAAAACGGGAAATGTTTCTCAAATTGTAGTTCTGATGGTTCAAAAATTACCCCTTATTACAAATTACGATTATTTAATATGTACTTAAGTTGTGTTTCTTAGTGAATATGAGTGGAATTAAATCAACTTTAACTCCAGCATCCATGAAGGATGAAAGGCTTATTCCACAATATTTGCTGGTTTTCCCATTCAAATGTAATTGAATACTAAGATTTGCGCTGCTATAGCTAGATGACCTAAAATGCAAAGGCTCACCAAGGCTTCACCGGGAAAATTATCAAATGTCAAGGACGATGTCATCAGTCTCATTTGAGCTACAAACGAGTACCGGAACAAACCTTGTAAGGGAATAGTTCACCAGCGTGGCGGTTGCGGTAGAGAGCACTAGGCGATGACAAAACGAGTATCATTGTCATTCAATACAATAGAGGAATTGACAACTTTGCCTATTATAATGAATGAATAAAAAGCATAAGCATCCAGGATTTGGGTATGGACTTTTTGGCAGAGTAAGCCTTAGACAAAAATCTTGACCCACGTGAATAAACGCTTTCATTCGTATCAAGACTAAATCGACAACGGAACCCTAAGGAAGGTAACAATTTCGCCAAAAATTGTTTCTATGAATTTCCAATGTACTAATAACAAAGTAGAAAATGTCTATATAAATTTGAATTTCAAATTAAAAAAAAAAAAATTGAATATCTTTCACAGCATATTCGGAAGACATAGTAAACACGACCTCTGAAAAAAATAGACTATGATGAGATGGTGCATTATCGTGCAACAAAAACGTCTACTTCCTTCTGCGCAATATTCTGGCAGAATACGACAAACACGATGCCCCAAACGCTTCAAAACACCAATATAGAATTGTGCAATAACTATTTGGCCCGGTTAAACGAACTCTTTTTGGACAATGAAAACACCATCTTCACTTTTGACTTCTTCACAAATGGGATTTTTTGGGTTTTGGCTCGTATGGCGCCTTCCACTCGGCACTTTGGCGGCTAATTTCTGGATCATATTGAAAACACTACGTTTCATCACCACTCACAATTTTTTATTTTGTAAAGAAAGTCTCAAGTTATTAATAGAGACAAGAAATATCTATTTTTAAAAAGTCCTGTTTACTTTGGAACTGACTGTGTATACCAGTTTTTTAACACACTGTTGACCAGATTAATCGCACTTTTTTTTATATGGGCTACTGAGCTGCCAATTGCGGTGAGCACAGCGACTTAAAATATCTATTATATCACAGAGTCAGTTTAAAATACCAGGTTAGTCTTAACTTTCTTAATAAATTTGGATTCACTCCGGTGGAGATACTTTGCAATTCCTCATTCGTTAAGATTTCTCTGAGAAAGTAAAATCTCCCTATGTCATGCATTCACAACACACAATATGGTTTCGTCGTCTTCCATACAAAACGTCATTCAGTTTACTGGCTAATTCGAAATTTGTTGATGATATCGAAGCTGGCAGCCTCTCGTTAGAAATTTGACCAGTCTTCTGATATAATCTCTTTTGAAGTTGCGAGATAATTTGAGTTTATTTTGGAGGAGTTTCATAGAGCCAGTTTCGAGCACCAAAATATACACATTTTGTTCTCCCATCGTTAAATTTATTGCTGCTGGAGTCAAACAAATTTGGGCTTTACACTTTGTGAGTATGTAGATGGGGGCGCTTTTCATTTTTTTCAAGAATCGTATTAGCACATTCTTGCATTGCATGAAGCTTACCTTGAAAGACACTCACATAATTATCGACGTCAGATGTGTCAGTATTTCAGTGCCCCAACGTCCCGAGAGGCCAAAACAGCCATAGTACAGGATATTCGCCGGGAAGGTTTATTACAATACTTTGTTTGGTCGCCATTTTTGTAAACATGAATTTTGACTGTTCATAATTGAAAGATGTGAAATTTAATGTTATAATGTTTTGATCGTAAAAACGTAATTACTATGAGGACACTACACCGCGCTCAAGAAATTGTACAAACAACATTTGCATTTGTATCCGTTTAAGATTTAGTTGGCACAAGAGGTTTTTCCACAAGACCATTTACAATGGATTTTATGTCGCAATAAGCATGTTCATAATAAACTTAATTTTCATGAAAAAAATCATTATGAGTGAATGAAACAAACTAGACGATTCTGGGCAGTAGAAAATCTTCAAATTATTTATCAGTTACCTCAGTTATCTTTGCAATCATTAAATATGACAGTATGGTGCACTATTTAGTCTGTACAAATCGTTGACTCTTACTTTTTCAAGACGAACGTGGCGTTACGATACCTATTACAGAAGACATTTATCGTAACATGTTTGACAACTTTTTGATAGCAGAATTGTATGCTTCAGGTTAGGTTAATATTTCGTTTCAGGAAGGCAGTGCAACCTCACAAATAGCAATGTTACAATGTAGTTATTGAGAGATCGATTCCAAAACAAATTATCTCAAGAAATGATGAATATATCAGCAAGCCATAAGTGGCACCACATTTGGCTTCTTGGCACTCACTTGATACAATGCGACACTTTAGAAAAGGTCATTGTATCCTGCAGAAGGAAATAATAAAAAGCTACTACAAAGCAGATGCTGCTGTAGAAATGATAATCGAACGTTTTTCCAGAAAGTAAACAAAACATATAAAGATGAAAAAGAAGACCGAAAGAAATCTCAGTCGCTTTTGAAAATATGGAAGGATAACTCGTATTTTGCACATTGTATAACGGTGATAATGGATATCATTCATACAGAATTTTCGTCTATCTGATAAAGGAGAGGTACGCAGAACAATATCTAAAGTATATAAAGTTGTTGATGCAAATAGACACATTATCGAGATTACATGCGTATGCGAGAGCATACTTATTAAAGGGTGGTAATGACCTAGGATGCCTTGGAAGAAAAGTTCTTCAAATGGTATTTAGCCATGTTTGCGAAAACGGAATTTAGAGTAGAGGATACAACAATGAACAGTACGACCTTTTAAATCACGTTGTACATTGACACAGTCGAAGTATTCGAAATCATCGAACAAATTTAAAGGAACTGCAACTGGAAATACGTAAACTAATTCGAGAAAATCTCTCTATTAAAAAAAGTTAATATAAATGCTAAATAAAAACTAGAACTTACACATACCTGAAAATGGTTGTCGGCGATATCTTAACTTCTTCCCATTTTTTCTTAATAATTTCGGAACTGGGGGATCTGATGTTCGTTTACTAGAGCTATCCTTGTTTTCAGTGGCAGTAAAATGTCCGTTAACGTGCTTTTGCAGCGCAAGCTAAAAAGAAAAGAAATATAGACCCTTTCGTTAATATTGATTATATCACTCATTTACCTGTGAACCAAATCTTAATCCGCATCCATCAACAATGCACTTGAAGGGTTTTGTACCTCCATGAGATAGCACATGTCGTTCCAACCACCGTCTTGAACATGATTCTCTTCCGTAAACCTTACAACCCAGCCATAAGCAAGCAAATGGTCCAATTTGTGTGTTTACATGATGCGTTTGCATATGATCCAATAGTTTCGAACTACTTTCATGTTTTTTATCACACTTATCCCAATGACAAACACCATCGTGGCGGCGCATTCCTTTCGGACCAAAATGAAAATTGGACTCATGTTTTGCTGGAAAACGAATTGTCTTTGGTTGAGACAGAATCGGACTGATAGCGCTCTTTTGCAGAATATCACTCTCAGCTAACGTTGTGTCAATGGTCGGCGACAGTGCGATATCAGTACTGTCAGGGGATGAAGTTTCAGATATGTTTTCTGCCATTTCGGTTTCTTTACCCTTTAAATCTATTGTAAGCTCAGGGCTCTCTGAAGTTATGGATGGCGTCGAAGTAAGAGAACATTCTAATAATAATGTATTATTTATTGAGGAAGGTGGTGAATCGTCGAGTTGAAAACTTTCACTTGATACAGTGGTATTTGAGGTGGTTTCAGGTAAAAGCATCGAAGATGACAATTGCACACATATTGTGTCAAAATCTTCTTCTTTACTTTCTTGAGATAGCCTAGAAAGGGGAGTTGGAGTCGTTTCATTTTTTGAGTTCTTTAAGAGGTCAAAAATATCCTCCGTTCTCCTTTGCTCCTCTTTATATGCTACCAATGGCGGGCAAGCAAGAGTAGGAGTAGGTATTTTTGGTGAAAAAGGTATGGGTGCACCGATTGCTAGTTCAGTGTTGTTATTTTGAGTTGTTGTTTTAGTTTTACTTTCCAGCTCTGCGTATTTCTTTTGATAGGGCCTTGTCGAAATCGAAGGACCATTCCCACTAGCTTTTGTATTAATGTTAACATTTTGACTCGCAGATGAAATTGTTACCAGCGGCGGTGGTTGTGTCGACGATACTTGTCGCATTGATTGTGTAAAAGCAGCACCTGTTTTAACTATAGCTAGTTTGCTGAATGCGCTTGATGGCACTGATAGCGGTGGTATATGGGTATGATGTAAAGCATCGAGGCCAACTTGTTCTGATTTTAATTGTTGCAATTGTTGTGTGCTTACTTCCTGAGAAGGACTAAAAATTGAACTTAAGCCAGGCATCATCTGGGTAGCACCTGGAATTGGTTGTAAAGCTGGTATTTGCTGTGATTGAATTGCCATAGTTTGTTTGTTTGAGCTTAACATTGTTGGCAATGAGGCAGCATTGAGTAGTAAACCAGTTGTTGTTGCCATAAAAATAGGTTGTGATGAATGTAAACGATGATTTTGTGCAGCCGCTTGCTGTTGTGCCTGGAATTGGTTAGATAACATCTCTTGAAAACTCGCAGTAGTCATCGCAGAGGTATTTTTAGTGTTTGACGCATGTTGTTTAATAGCTGTGCCAGCTGTGGCTGCAGTCATGTTCGTCGATTCATTCCCATTTTCTATGCTAAATGCTGGTAGATTAATCTCTGTTGAAGTCGTTGGGATTTGTTGAAATTTAAAAACGGTTCCATTAAGAAAATACTGGGTAGTGGATGTGGGCGTATTACCGCGAGCAGCTGTTAATTGACTAACATTTGCTGTAATAAGATTTGGAAATTGGACTAGATTTGGCATCATTGGAATCTGGTAAAGCGATGAACCTGTCGGTATTTTTGCTGCAACAGCTGCTGCTGATGCAACATTTTGTTGTGCTTTTGAAGTAATAACATTCGTTACTGTGACCTGCTGTTGTGGTGAAGTTGGTACTAACTGCGGTGGTTGATTTGGTTGTGGGATACGAATGGCAGTAAGTAGCACAGCCGGTTGTTGTTGTTGTTGTTGTTGAGGTGTGGTAACTGATCCTTTTATAGATGATGACAAAGATTGTTCATGTCTTTGTCTGATGTCCGCAGTTCGCGGTGCTATTGCAACATGTTTCTTTGGAGATTTTTCTATAATCTGAGAGGAGTGTGGTGAAGCTGTTGTTATTTTACGGGGATTCGGAGCAACTTGAGCAATTTTAGTCGGTTTACTTCGTTCGATCTTTTTCAAAGGTACTGGCAGTGAATTTAGATTCGAAGACGGATTTGATATTCTCTCTTGATTTTCACGCATTTGCGATGAAAGTAAATTAAAATATTTATTTAAGCAACAACCTGTGGATGTTGTTGTAGTTGAAACCACATTATTGGACGACATTGAGGTTGATGATAACGAAACTATTGCTTTAGTTGAAGCTGATAAAGGTGTTGACTTTGACGATGATGGTAATATTGTATTAATGGTATCTTTTTTAAGACCATTTTGATGTATTTGTGCTTTCATTTGTGATTTAAAATAACCAGTGATTTTGGTTTGAGACTCTTCCATAGCGGCAACTTTGAGACGTTTGTTGCTCTGTGAACTTAGCGGTAATTGTCCAGAATTACCATTTACGCCATTTTCTAAAATATGATTGCTTGTTGTGCGTGTTTTTTTAGGACCGCCATCTAACGGTGTTATTGAAGGTTGTGAATGACGTTTATTGTTGCTTTTATTGTTTGGGGCAGTGACATTGGTTTTGGCGCTATTCGATATTTCACTAAAATGTCCACCTTCCTCACAATTATTTAATGACGTCCATGACCAAAGATGTTTAGACACTTTTTGCAGCTGTGAAGCAACTTGTCCTTGCTTCTGTTGTGGCAGTGAAGTTATATCCTTGTTCTGAGATTGATTTTGTTGTTGCTTCCCGCTTTTTAATATATTTTGCACTGGAGTTACCGCACCTGCAGCTGGTGAATTGGCAGCGTTGCCATTCGTTGTTGCAAGTATAGTTTGCGGAGGCATATTCGATCTGTGATGCGATTCATCGCCTAATAAAACGGGACTATAAGGTGAACCGGCATCGGATGCATCACTAGAGGCAGTACTTGAATCTGTGCAGCTAAGAGATGTTGCAACTCCGCTATTGAAAAAAGAAAGACAAAATAAAAATATTACTAATAAATTTTAAACAGATGATTGGAAAATAATTCACACATAAAAAGGCATACGCATTTTTAACGAATTTAAAATTTGTATTCTAAAACAACATATAAGTACGTATCCTAAATGTTGATGTAAGCTACCATTGCACTGCGTGCAAAGGCATCCTTCTACAATTTTACCATAGTATGTATTAGAGAAAAAAGAAACAGGTAAGGGGAAACAAATATATAAGATTGGGTTGTAGGTTTATTTGAATTACAGAAAATTGTAGGAAAACAAAATCGCATACAAATGTTGTTTTCCGTTTTTATTATGCTCTTTTTGAGCTCTGAGGTCTCTTAAGACCACAGCCGAAATCAGCATGAAAACCAGCTCCGTGCTTCTAAATTCCAAATATACATTAATGAAACTATAAATATTTTAGCGCGGCTTTAATAAGCCTTTAAATACTTTTCATTAATGCGAATACGAAGACAGACTACTAAGGTCGCAGAAAACACACGATCTTATGGTATATAATACGCTGTTTACTAAGAAATACCGCCTCTTGAATACACATTGCGTGTACCAAACCCAGATAAATTAATAACTATGCTAGAATAACACTAAACGGCGACTAAAAAGGCGATAAAGGGCGACCAGTGCTGCTCACTAAAATTGCTTCAAAATGCCACAAACCGAGAAGAACTACAGTCTTGGGTTTAAATGGCTCGCGTGAGGTGCACTTCGACCACTTGTAGGTTCATTGAGATGCCACTTGGAGAACATGGAATGGGCAGTACACTATCTACTTTTGAAACACAGATCATTTGGATCACGAAAGCGGTAACTGTCTTCAAATGGCCAAAACCTAAACAATCGCCCTGGTGAAACACCAAATTTTCTGGCAAAAGCCAAGAAGGACTTTGAAGCTCGTGCCATCTATTTCCTCTAGGTTTTCGAAAAATTATTTCCCTAAAAATTTTCTTCGACTTTGCGATATTGCCTCGCATACACACAGTATGTGTGTTATCTCCTCAACAGCTTGCAGATCATCAGAGAATCTGAAAATATTCGCATCTAACAATTTGAGTCTCTTTGCGTGCTGCCGCAGGAGACAGTGACCTGTCAGGATTCCTATTACTGTCCTAAGCTTATCCCTGTTTAGTTTTATTAACTTCCTAGATCTTTTGCCGTCAAAAAGCGGCCAAAGAGCCTTGGATACTCTGTGTCCTTCAAGGCTTGACCACCTTATGTTGGCAGTCTTTGTGGTTTTTTCCTCGATAGTGCCCCTCACTATGCAAGGGGGTGGTTTGATATTGGCACCCTCACTATTGTCAAGTAGCCCTCCTTCTCTTGCAAGCTCATCCGCTTGTTCATTTCCTTTTACCGCAGTGTCCTGGCACCCAGCACAGTCTTAGCCGGTTCTGACTGCATAGTGCCTTGAGCACTGTGCGACAGCCCCTGACTGTATCAGAGCTGACGTTAGTTGATTCCATTGCCTTGAGTGCGGCGTGGCTATCTATGTAGATAGCGATATCTCTTTCGGATACCGATCTAATCTGCATTAGCTCAGCCGCCCTGGGAACAGCCAGGACCTCTGATTGGAAGACACTGCTTGCGTCCGGTAGTCTTATAGACACTGTTAGTTCTGGGTCTTCTGAGAAGATACCAGAGCCTGTTCCTTTTTCTGTTTTTTAGCCATCTGTGAAAATTGCAATTTCATTTGACCTGATTATTGCATTCTTTTCCCAGTCCGGTCCTCCCTTTCCGGATAAATTATATCATACGGGATGTCGAAGTCGACGGGGAGGGAATCGCACTGTTGCCAGCCAGTTTTTTGATCTGTCACTCAAGCGGTGTTAAGTGCAAAAAGGTGTCTAATGCTGCCGTAGGGGTGGAAGGGAGCGCACCTGTAATGGCTATGGAAGCCATTCTTTGAACCGCCGCTAATTTTCCGTAAATCGTTTTCTTTTTTGTTTCTTTCCACCATACTCGTGCGCCGTATGTAATTATGGGTCTCACCACCACCGCATACAGCCAGTACACCATAGCAGGTTTTGAGTCCCAAATTTTTCCTATTGTTCTTTTGCAAATAAAAATAGCATTATATGCCTTTTTGATTCTTTCCGCTACGTTAAGATTCCAGTTATAATATATAACACACTACAGATTTTTGGACAAAGCCATAACCATAGATTATAACGCATATACCTATAAGGTTCAATCAATAGCATCGTATGTTTTCCAATTAGATATTAGACATGCATGGAATCCAATCGCAAATTCATTGACATATATACAAAGTTATATCTCTTTCGCTAGAAAAGTTTCCTGGCAGAGTCATATCTCGAAATCGTGATTAAAATTGATTCTCGGGATCATTTAATACCTAGTTAAAACTAATATCCGTGCTGTTATCCGAGTTTTGTATGAATTTCTTAAGGAAAATGATTTTTTTTTTTAACTTAACACTCAAGAGGGTATTACTATTACTCTTAAAATGCTTGAGACGTGTTAAGTTTTTCGGAAAACTGGACAGAGAGATAGAGAAAGATGTTTGGGCTCAGTGGTTATTTCGCTCTATGGGCGGCATCCAACATTTAATGGGAGGACTAAATTATTAGTATAGATTGACTTGTTATTTTATTTTAGGCAATCATTCATGTCACGAGATTTTAGTTGCCTGAACAAAATAATGTCTTTCGGGCGCGGCTGGTATAAATGTCCGAACAGTCCGCGATTTGGAAGCCAACACTACCACTTGAGCCACCCACCTAAACTGTTCTTTATACTTTATACAATACTGTGCAAAAGGTGCAAATTGTAAGCAACCGTTTTATATAAATAATGTAGGCCGATTTTTTTCATGTTTTTAGTCAAAGAACAAAAAGCACTTCAAAATTTTGCATTGGAATAAGAGCTTTCCAATTATGAGCTTTGTAAAAAAAAATTCCCAAAAGCTTGTAAATACAAAAAAGACAAAACGATTGTTAAAATTGCCTGTGAAAAATATACTTAAGCTACTTTTTTTCTCACTCTAGAAAAAATTTTGTTACGGGACTTTTCCAGTACAATCGAGTCATAGATAAACTAAACTAGATGTCAAACTCTACTAATACTTTTGCAAACCCTTAACTTTCGCACAGACACAGTGTAAGTGAATTCCAACACTTTTGCAAATCTATAACTTTGTCAAAATTTGCTAGAATGAGAGCAATTTACAAGTAAAATTGCTAGAATGAGAGCGATTTGCACGAGTGTGTGTAATGTGGATGACGTTTTTTGGTTCAAATGGGCGTGGTTTGTATAAAAAAGGAGATAAATTGCCATTGATCACAATTCACACGGACAGAGTCTCACGGATAGTGACGATCAGTAGATTTTCCAATATCTGGAAAGTTTGATATCTAGGTATAGTTAGTCTATGAATCGAGTGCACAACAAAAGCTGCTGCGAAAGAAAAGTTACTGCCACAGTATTTCTTCAGTTAGATGAACTATATGTGTAGATGACAAACTTTCCAGATATTGGAAAACCAAAACCAGCTTTCCACTGATCGCCTCTATCCGTGTGACCCTGTCTGTGAATACTTGTGAATTGTCATTAATGTCAATTTCTCTTCCATTTTACACAAAACTCGCCCATTGTAGTCAAAAAACGTCATCCACATTACACACATAGTGTACAAATCGCTCTCATTCTAACAACTTTACTTGTAAATTGGTCTCACTCTAGCAAATCCTGGCAGGTTATAGAGATGTACAGTGCGCCTGTGCGATGGTTAAGAACTTGCAAAAGGATTAGTAGAGTTTGCATTTTAGTTTTTTCATCAATGGCTTTCGTATACCAGCGCATAATAGTTCCTTTCCTACAATGATCAAACCTTAAAATTGAAGATTGTTGATGAATAGCGGACTGTTGTAAATAATAAAATTTATAAATCTATCATTCCAAGACTTATAAAAAAGTATAGAGACACGGGTATAGTGTAATAGATAGTCAACATTTATGCGGTTGAAATCGGAAAACATCATTTCGAACTATAGTAAAATATATTCTGTAATAAAAAAAAAAAACCACCGTTTATCAACTCAACGGAAATTGTAAAAATCTCTAAATATTAATACCGATTCGAGTACCATTCGTAGGGCGAGCAATAGAAAACAGTTACAGGCCAAGCAAGAAACAAGTGTTTAAAAAAATACAGCTTTTTTTTTAAAGCTTTTACACAATTTATAAGGTTAAATTATTTAAGTTGTTCCGCTGAGAAGTGGAAAATTGTACTTTTCAGTGATAAGTCAAAATTTTGAATTCAAATGGAATCTATACTGTCCGACAAAAAAAAAGTCAAGGGCTCAATCTCAAGTATTGCAAGGTAACAGCTAAGCATAGAAATGGCCTGCGTCCTTTTATTGAAATAGAAGGATTCATAGACCGTTTCAAGGATATTTTAGAGTACCATGTGCTGCAATAAGCGGAATGGGAAATGACATTTCGATGGGAGTTTCAACATGACAACGATCCGAAACACACATCGAAGGTAGTAAAAGAGCGGCTTATGGAGAATAGAATTAAAGTTCTTGATTGACCATCATAATCCCCGGATTTGAATCCCATAAAAATCTTTTTGGGATCCTAAAGCGGCAAGTCGGAAGATAGCGCTTTCAAAATAAGTCACAACTCATGTCAACCCTGGAGGAAAAATGGGGAAAAAATGGATTCAAAAACAATTTCAAATCTGATTTCTTCTATGCCAAAAAGATGTGCTAAAAAATAAGGGATATTATAAAAAATATTGAAATGTTGCTTATATTTTGCACAGGCAATCGATAATTTTCTTTATTTTTGTTGTTTAAAAACATTTGGAGACTTCCGTTTTTTTGTTTTAATCAAAATACAAAGTAAATATTTTAAGTACACATTTCAAAGATCTCGATTCTGAGAAGGGCCATAGAATTTGGGTTATTCAGCCGCCGCCCATCATGAAAGCTCTACATTTCCAAGAAGAACCGCAATAAAAGTTTAGCGTTTGTACATAAATATCTTTTACAATGAAAAAAAATTCAGAACGCATCACCAGAATAATGAGACTGGAAGGAAAAAGAATAGATCTGAAATATTGCATCCCAACTGTCAAATTTGGTGGAGGAAATGTGCTAGCATGGGGATGCTTTTCTGGTTGGGGGTCTACAGAATAAATGGTATTATGGACCGTCTAAAATATTTATACATCTTAAAAACAGTTATGTTGCCTTACGCTGAAGAAGAAATGCCATTAAAGTGGTGGTCCCAAAAAGACAGTGATCCAAAACATATCAGCAAAGTTGTCAAAACCTGGTTTGATGTCAATAAAATCAGCCTACATAGTCCCCTGACCTTAACCCAATAGAGAACTTGTAAGAGATTGTCAACAGGCGAATTAACCGGGACCAGTGCAACAATTTGAATCAGCTGTACATGGCAGTGAAGGATGTACGGGAAAGGGTGCCTATGGGTGCCTATTAACTCTATGCCAAAGAGATGTATGGCTGTCATAGAGGCGAAAGGATTTGCAACAAAATATTAACTTTATCGTATGTTTTTTGTACTGTTACCTAGAGGGTGCTTTAGTTTTGTCCAGGTGAATTTGGACTTTGCAGTTTACGGATTTTCTTTTTTGTAACTAATAGATGTTATGTTTATATTTTTGTTTTGCTGAATAAATTGTAAAAAAAATTGACTTTCGTTACTACTCTATACGCAAAGTGCTCAGTTTGCTCACAAAGGGTGTTTTAGTTTTGTCAAATACTGTATGTACATATGTATTGTATGTGCATGCATTGTACATTCTGCCATAGGCGATGAGTTAAAAATTTTGTAAAGAGAATGTGTTGTCAAAAGCTCATTCAATTATTCTTGCTCTGACACACAGTAAAATAATACTTCAGTTGCATCTCGTTTTCTGGCTTCGAGACATATTCTGTGAATGTGTGTTGAACATAAAGATTGTTACTTTTTGTTCAACCACGTGGACCAAAGTTATTCTTAACTTAACTGCAGTAAAAAACCTCCCAAAATTAGAGAGTTTTTGATGAAGTAGGTAAAACAATGGAGGATTCGTTTTCAGAATTTAATTTTTTTTTACATTAATGTGTTCCCTAATATTACAGAAACCTTATTCCAAATCCGTTTTGAGAAATTCAAAAAGGAAAAAAAGCTATACATACAAATATTTATAACGATAAAGTAATTTCGGACCTCTGCGTAAAACCTGCCTCTAGTCTGTTTCAATACATCTTATACCACATTGATCAAAAAGTCGCCGGAATAACTACCATGTGGCGCTCCCATTGTTCCGATTTGAGTTCTGTTTTTTTTTTTTAAGTTGGTGAATCTGTTGTTGACATTCCCTCTGAATCTTAGCGTCATAGCTTGACATTTGTAAAAGTTACGTAGCAAAGAGTACATCTATCGCTATGTGTGTTGGCGATTTTTTTACAATTTTAGAAATGAAAAATTTTGCGTAAAAAACGGATTTAATGGTGCGTGAACGTTGGAAAAGTGTTTCGGCAACGATTCTCTAAAGAAAGCGGTCGTTTACCAGTGGCACGAGCGGTTCAAAAGTGGTCGTGAGTCAATCGAAGATGATGAACGCAGTGGCAGACCATCGACATCGAAAACCGTATAGCAGCAAAGTTGGTGCCAAAGACCTCAATTTCATGCAAAAAAGAGACCGTGTTGACGTCGTAAAAGAGATATTTTGCAAGGCTGAGAGATTAGAACGGTGTAGTGCATCATGAATTTTTGCCATAAGGCCAGACAGTAAACAAAGAGTATTATTTGGGCGTTATGAAACGTTTGCGTGAAGCAATTCGCCGAAAGAGATCAGAATTGTGGGCAGAAAACTCGTGGATTTTGCACCATGATAACGCACCGTCGCACAGTGCCATCATTATTCGTAATTTTTTGACGAAAAATTCAACAAATACCATCCAAGAGCCACCGAATTCAACTGATTTGGCTCCCTGTGACTTCTTTCTGTTCAATTGAGTAAAAAAAAAACACTACGGGGAACGCGTTTCAGCAGCCGAGAGGAAGTAATGGAAAAATCGCAGGAAGCACTGATGTACATACTGAAAACCGAATATAAAAAATAGTTTTGAGGATTGAATTAAGCGCTGGCATAAGTGTGTTGCAGTCGATGGGGATTACTTTGAAGGGGACAATATAGATTTAGATGAATAAACTTGTATTTTTAATTTTCTGAATAAATTCCGGGCACCTTTTGATAAAGGTGGTATATGTATGCGTGTGTAATATATTTGTATACATTATAGAGCATAAGAGTTGGTGTGTATCATTCGAAAAAGAAGCACTTGCTATATTCCATTATTTTATTATAGAAATTAAAAATTATTGTAAGAGAACTTTAAACGCTCTTCTCTCTAAACTATATTTTCTGAACTCGTAAAACAAATATCTCAAGTTCTACTTGATCAATTTCTAAAAATCGAAAAATGTTGATTTTTTTGTTTTAAAAAACTAGACAGTAGGTCTATTAAAATTCACATTAATAAATCTTGTTTTTTTTATACAATACAAAGGTAGTTGGTCCTAAAAAATTTTTTATTGTAGGTGTTAAAATATTATGAACATTTTTTCTTATGTTCTTCATTTAATATATAATAATATACCAAAAGCAATTTTTTTCTATAAATAAAATAGATTTTTCGGAAAAAAAATTCTAAAAAAGTTTTTTTGTGAATACTGCATTAAACGAATATAGAAACGTGGATAATTTGCTTGAACGGGGGAAACACAAACTATTTCAAAAGCACCTGAACACTATAAGCTTAGAATTTTTAAGAAAAATGAAGAGGTTGACAAATGTTTTTAGAAAAACGTCACGAGATTTTGATTTTCGGTTTTTACAAATCCGTTGCGACTAAGCCTTTGTTAGCCGAAAAATATATTGAAAAAAGACTTGATAATATGGACTGGACGAAAATTATTTTCACAGATTTTTTTTTTAAACATTCTGTGGAGTACGCATGTTGAAACTGATATCCAACGAACAGAGAAACATTCGTCAAGTGAGTATGTTTATGGCTGTTTCTGTGCGGCTGTGTTCGGAATACTCGTTACATTCACTATTTTGATGCTCAAAGAATTATTTAACAAAAAAGAATTGTTGGCATCCGATAAAATGCTATTCCACAAGGCTTCACAGAGAAAAATGAAGACAATATGCAAGATTGGGCATCACATCGATTGAAATTTTATGAAGCAGAGAATCAAAAGAAAATACATAAGGACAATAAAACAGCTTAAACTCATTTTAAAAATGAATTTGGTAACAATTACTGCATAACTATGCAGAAAAATGGGGTGTAAGTTGTCGACAAAGACGATAACGGGACATGCATGAGACTGGATAGATTAAGTGTTAAGTTTAGCTTTAAGTACAGGCATAGGACCAGTATTATATTATATTACTAATGCACTCTACGTCAGTTCCAGAGATAAATTGGTGGAGAACAACTGCACAGAAATTTGCACTACTAAGTAAAAGGAACATATTATACAAAATGATTGCGTGCTAAGGTAAAAAGATGCCATGGTGTGGGAGCTGCTTTTCTTTGTTTGGTGTTGGGCCATATTCCAAATAAACGTTATCATGAACAAAGGGTTTCCTTTATGACATCATGTTATCGTATGCAGATGACAATATATGTACCGTTAAGAATGGACTTCAAACGGACAACACATCAAAATTGACAAGTGTTTGGTTGCGGGACCATTAAGTTAGTATGGACTTCGATCTCAGCCCAATTGAGAATCCAATTATTTTAGACATTAGCTTATAGTATAATCATGAAAAGTTATACGCTTCAACACGTTTACAAATCGTACAAATTTTTGTAATCAAAATTCGCGGTGAGTTAACATAACTTTAATTTTCAAACCATTGAGCGTTTATTTATTCACTCCTTAATGTTGCCGTCAAGTGAGACAACGAAACATCAGAAGTAAGGAGAATACAGTAATACGCGAATGTATACGCCCACGATTAACTGGGGAACCTGCATTGCTAACCAACAATTTCAGGTTTCGAAAATGTTCCTTCAAATTGCCAACAAATTCACCCGATTAGGTACTTAACACTTATTTTTTACCAAACTCCGATTTTTAACCAAAAACTGTATGCTTGTGGCGCTGGCAGGATAGAGAACAAATAATCAATTTCAAAAATTTCACTGTGAAAGAGTTGCCGCAGATGTTTGTGGGCTGATGATTTTACTAAAAATGTGTTGCCGTCATTGCTGAAAAATTATTGTTCCGAAAATATGTTGAATGCAATGAAAGTGGATTGTTCTTTAAGGGATTATCGACAGGCACTTTATCGCGGACAGGCAAACCAAACATGTAGAGTGTGGAAAGAAGAGGAATTCCGAATAACCTTATTATTTGTTTACAATGCTACAGTGACATACAAAGATGTTTGCAATAGAAAAGGCGCAAAGCCCTAGGTGCTGAAATCTATAATTGAGAAATGATTTCGAACGGTAAAATAACATAGTTATGGTATATGATAACGTAATTTATTACATATATTTTACATATGGTATGCTTAAATATTGACTGGGAATGCACATGATGAAATTTAAGCTTTGGAAGGTGATCGTATTTTAGAAGAACCTGCCTATCGGCGGACAAATATTCAATGAATAACATATGTGCTCTGCCGTAGACAGACTATATGATGCAGCAATTTTAGCGGAAAATGCTAAAATTGCTGCATCTAATCCAGAGAATGAAAATCTTGGATTTTGCTCGGAAATTAGGTTTAAAGAAAATTTCTGGTCGCGGAGAGCTGAAACTCTTTCAGCCAAACAAAAAACTGATTTATATTCTTGCTATCGAACTCTTACGCAAATATCATAATCCAATATTTAATATTCATTTAATCGCGGCTGCAATATGTTTTTAATACTTTTATGTAAATATGATACATATATGCTATATGAATTTGTTTTTAGCAGTTTAGCTCATTTAATTTATTTTAATTGTTTTCTTTTTTTGTGTTCTGTTAAATTTTATATGTATTTATAACTTCAATTAATAAAATAAATCCATTAAATTTAAATAGAATTAATTTTCAATTTGCCAAGAAAGTAATTTTGGTGTTTAGTGCAGACTGAACATTTTTTTTCGTACAAAGAATAAACTTTATCCAATTATATATTTTCCTTTTTGTTTGATGAGCTTTTTCCATCTTTCTGGCAACTTCATGACTCCGTGCTCATACAAAGGATTAGTATAATACAAAACTGGACCTAGTGCGACTTTATTGATGAAAATTTTACCATTCAAAGAGTTTTGCCACCTTCGAAAAAAAAGAAAATCAGATGTTGCAAGGTCGGAGCTGTATGGTGTATGTGACATAACTTCCCAACCAAAGTTTTATAATTTTTAGATGTATAAGAATTAGATGTGGTTCGCTGGCGTTGTCAAGATGGAACGCGATTCCCTTACTATTTGCTAATTATTCGCGTTTTTCTCTGATTGTTTCCTTCAGTTTCATTTGTTGTTGACAGTAAACATCTGAACTGATCGTATGACACCTTTATAATCCCACCCGATTGACAAAATGTTCGTTTTTGCACTCCATGTTAAAATCGATAATGTTCTAACAGGTGTAAACAAAGTTAGCATCCATAGCATTACTTTCTTGCCAAATCAATATTTAGCTGTCTAAATAAAGCTATAACCTGGTTCTCCTAGAAACGTTAATGAGGGATATAAATTCCCCTATGGATAGGTAATTTCCCATTTTAAATGCACAAATAGATCGAAGAAACTCTCAAGCAAAGCACTGTACTGCGGTAGTATACGAGTCGATCAGAAAAGACCGCAATCTACCAATTCCGCACCGTTCTACAGAACGGGGTATCTCTCGAATGTCCCTGTAGTGTATTTTGCGAAAAGACTTAGTCGTACGTCTATATAAGATCGTACTGATCCAAACGTATGCTGATTGGGCTGGAAACAATACGGGTTTTCATCAAAAAATTATCCTCAGTGAGATTTCAGCAGATTTTTGGTTAAATGGCTTTGTTAATAAAAGGCGAACACCTGAAGGGTATGCGAACAAATTGACTGTGGTTTTAATTGCCAAAGTGTCATTGGGCCTTTGGAGATGATGACGGCGAGTCGCTTACAGTCAATGGAGGCGACTATCGCTCCATGTTAACCAAGTTTTTCTTTTATATGTATATACATATGTGCATACGTATATGTACATACGTACATATATTGAAACTGAAAGGCTTTGAGGATATACTCGTATATACATATATATTGGAGGATTGTGTGGCTATCACTTTATTCGAGACGAAGTTCGGTGATCGTCTATAAAATTGTTGGAAAATTGGGTCCAACACTCATGCAAGCGGCTTGGTGGAGGACATTTTAATGATGTCATATTTCATAACCAATGGTATCAATTACACTACTTTGATTAAAAAGTAGTAAGACTTTTCCATTCAAATTACAGACATCTGTATCAAATTTCCGTTCAATAAATTTAATAGTGTGCATTTTTCGATCTTTAAGATGCAAACTTTGCTATAACTCTGGAAATGTTTGAAAAAGCACTGTCTAGAGAGTTTTTCTTATAGGTAAATATAATTTGTTAAAAGAAGGCAGAGAACACGTTTAAAACAATGAACGTTCTGACCGTCCTCCGAGTTCTACCGATGTACACCACGGCAAAGAAGTCAAGGATTTGGTGCTCAAAAATCGTCGACTGCCAATTAGAGATCTTGTTGAAATTACGCAATTATTGTTATGAGTCGTTTGCATGACGCTGTACGCCAGAAGCTGCCGGAATTATATGCAGACAACTCTTGGTTTTTGCATTACGATAATACGCCGTCTCACATTGCATTGGTTATACGTGACCTTTGGCCAAAAGTTCGGCCCATATCGTTCCGCAATTGCCCTATTCGCCTGATTTAGCTCCGTCCGACTTCTGGCCATTCCCGAAACTAAAAAATAAAGTTCTGGGGACATCGTCCGAGAAGGTTTTCCGGAAATCGACTTAAACAACAGTTTCGCAGAATGCAAAAAGGAACGAAAAAACAAATTGGAACGCATCTAATTAAAAACCCTTTATAAAGCACTTTGCGTTTTGTTTTTAATTTCACACTTTTGTCAAACACATTGTAAAAGCTTGCTTATCAAAGTCAGATCCATGCATATGTACATACATATGTATGCAAGGCAAAATAGTAAATTCTATCAGTAATCTATTTCTAGCAGGGCATGCACTTGCATACATAGATATGTATGTACCTACATATAAAAAGTATGTTGGTAAATTGTTGTCTTCAGTTTCGATGGCCTTGAGATATTATCATTGGGGGAGAGGAGACAGATGTTTTCCAACATACATATATACCATTCATTTATTTCCTCCACTACGTATATGTGTAATACATATTATATATTAAATAGAGCCCGCATTTCCTTAAGGAACTTACAATTTCAATTAAACACTAGGTTTGTACGTACCTACATTCTATGTTCTCATGGTCATGCATATGGATACTTATTCCTTCTATCGAATATAGTAAATCATAATATTTTACAATTGAAATTTGTTAAAGTAATGCTAAATCCTCTCCTCCACATTAACCTGCCACAAATTGTTATAATCCCTCAACACACCAAACAATTAACGAATGCCTGCCTTGATTCTAAACCAAGAACATGTGCATACGTAATACATCTATGCATGGCCCTATGTAAATCCAAGCTTACACTCATACATGTATACAAATACAATATATACATTCATGAACATAAATATACATAGGTTTGTAGATACATGCCATGTACTTATGTACCCGAAATTTCACAGGATGATAATCCGGACAGCATTTTTTTTTTGTTTTGAAAGGCAGTAAAAACAGCAGGGGGCCTTTGCTCAGACTTCTTAAAATCTCATAAGAGACCTATTTCATCTGGTTTTCAGGAAATTAAGAAAAAAAAAAAGGAAACTGTATTTAATTTTGTTAAGGTGTCTTTACGTTACCAATGATGTATTAACATACAAACATATGAACATATACCTAATCAAACAACTGGATATGAATTCTCTAAAGAAATAAACAAAATTGCAAATTTTACACGTATAGTTCAATCTCAGTGTCATCTAGTTTCTAGAGAAATAGACGAGTCCTGATACACACATACAGACACACGTATTCCCTTAAGTCTATTATATGTATATATGTATATTGTATGATTCCTTAATTCTCTAACAAAAAAAAAGTATACAGGAAGCCTCCCTTATACGAAATAAACAGAAGGAACAGAAAAAAAAAATTCTTTGCATTGGAATATCCACCCTATCTCTGATAATAATAGCTTCTGCCCTGCTCTGGCTATTTATTTCACCGCCTCTCTGTGCATCACTTTGCTCTATTGACTTTTTTTTTCTTCTTTTTTTTGTTACCCTTTAAAGTCTGCATGCCAGTTACACAAATATGGTCTGTACATAACCAACATATGTACGTCTACTTAAATTTCGAAATAGATTAATTGCTTGTATCATACTAGAATAATAAATATTAAAATGTAATAGGTAATAGTAACGAACAGTAAGTACGAGTACACATATAAAATATTAAATTAAATTAAAAAAAAAACAACCGAAAATTGAATATTGATTCCTACCTCTAGCAGGAGACGAAGTGTTGGAAACAATTTAAGATAATCCACGAAATTGGTTAATTTTTGTATTATTCGCGCTATCTTTTGAATTTTCATGTATGCAGTAGTAGGTATGTATGGAGGCAAGTAGATAGGCAAGATAATTCTTCACTTAACAACACGAATGAAAACATAGAAAAATAAAATAAATTCATTGCATGATTGGCACTGCTTAAAGTATTTCGAAGATACACGACGTTGTGCTTCTTTTAAACTTGTTGTTGAAATAAAAATAAACAAGAAATTGATAATTTGTATCTTCATTAGCTTCATCGATCGCAGGCACAGATATTACTATGTGCAGCCTATTAAAAACTCAATCACAACCACAGGAGATATTCTTAAATTAAACAACTCATAAATCTCCGATATTTTTAACTCATTCTCAATAATGACAAGCAGCATTTCCTTCGTTTGCACTTTTTTCAAATGTTAAATTTAAACAAGCATAATAACAACTTAATGGAAGAAGGAAAATACCAAAAATAATAATAATAATAATAACAATAATAAGAACTCCACCACAAAAACAAAAGACGAGGATGCGCCACAATCATCAACGCGAACCAAAGGAAAATGGCTGACTGATATATGTATACGATACGAATACGGTATACATTTGTGGCAGCGAGAAGAGAATCCGTGCAACTTCTCTTTTAGTTGAGCTCAGTTCGGTTTAGTTGGGTTCGGTTCGGTTAGGTTCGGTTGGGCTGTTTCTTCTTTTTTCCTTTTTCTCTCCTTTTCTTTCACTCTCAAACCTGAATAAAACTCAAACACCACATCACAACACACCACACCATACTACACTACACCACACCACATCTAATGCCGAAATCAACATAAAATATAAGCATTGCCATTCAAAATCACACATGCAAACAGCCACGCATTCATTCGTACACACATTTACACGCCTTTGACCTAACACCCTGGCGCAAAATGCATTTAGCTGAGTCCGCTTCTTTGTATTTGTAATATTTTTAGATATGAGATATATCCCAAAAGGGACCTTTATAACTATTCTCTTATAAAGAAGGCGCAACACGCACGATAAGCAACACCAACCAAACCAACAACACCAACTCAACAAGGAGAAGAAGCAACATGGATGGAAATAAAACCGAAAACCTGAAGCTGAAGCCAAAGTTTAAGTACAATGTACAGATACAATACAAATGATAGGAAAGAAGGAAAATAGTAAAAACATAATATGAACGCGTTTATGTATGCGTATCGTATCTGTGTAGTCATGTTTCCTGCGAATACATTTAGAGATATTTGATTAAAACCTGAAAATTGAAATGCTTTGCATGTGGGTGTGTTTGTTTGGGTCTAGCCAGAGAAACACATGTGTATCGTCGTATCGCATATGTGTGACAAAGAAAAAACAGCTGGTGGCGACAAAATGAATCTGACTGATAATACCTACCTACCTATGTGTTGTACATGATGAGAAGCACGTTTAACATTTAATTGGTATTTTCCTTGCCGTCAATCAATTTATGTCCTGTCCGCTTAAGGCATATTATGTTATAACAAGCCTTCTAAAGGTTATAAGTAAAATTACGTACGAGTACACATGTACGTTATACCTATTTCTAGGTCCAACAGCTGCACGTGGGGTCACATCGGCACCTAGCTTCTCGTTACCAGACCAGTTCTTTTTTTTATCAAACACGACGGTCCGGCATGAGTGAGAAATTTTGTCATATCATACTTCAGGTACTTAATTACACGTATCTATTTTGATATATCTTCCAATGGAAACGTAAATTTTATAATTTTACAAACATTTTGAGCTGCCCAAAAAAAAACATATTTACAAAGGTCGCTATCTTGACTATAAATTTGAAGTGCATCTCAATTTCAAACTGTTGTACATAATACCACCCTCTGACATTGAAAACCGAGTTTTCGCGAAAACTCCCCAAACTTAATGGAAAACAGAAGTTTTCCCATACAGCTGTTTTTAGCTTTTTCTTAACAATTTAGCAAAACAATTTTCTGATTAAACCTCCCTCCTCAAAACGTACTCGAAATTGTGAGGTTGTTGAAGAAGACACACATTTTGAAACATTCAGCAAAACAGCTGACAGCAGAGTAGTCGACAAAACAAAATTGCAAAACTTCAAAAAATATTCATATGTACTCGTATGTACTCGTATAAGAAAACAAATCGAATTAAAAATACATGACTACCCAAAAATTTCACAGCTTATACAACTACAATTGTCAAACAAAACCTTCAAACTTCACCATATGGAATTAACTGTGGCTCCTCCAATTTCAATTAGAGCGAACCACTTGCTTAAATTAGCTTCTTCGAAGACCATCTTTATGTAATGGGATAACGAACGATATGGCCAAATAACTTCCTTATCACAGAAGAAGTATGAAAACAAAAAACATCATAACCGGATAAAATCATGTTGATATTGCAAAACGGAACAAGAATAACGGTGTTTTTAATCTCCGCGTGAAACACATACATAACATACATACATATATCGTATTCAATCGATTAAGATTCTGCCAACAGTCTATGGAAATCATTCACGGCAGGCAAGAAGTTTTGAGCTTTCGAAACATAAGCGTATGAATGTAACACGTACGAGTACATGATGAACAGGACATGGACCACTATTTTGTTGCACTTATTTTGTCAACAACAAAGAAATACTAGTTTAATACATATTAACAAATTAATGTCGACTTGTCGAATAATAGACTTCCAGGAGTTTCGCTGATCGACTGGTCCAAAATCTCTTGACGAGCTCTACCACAATTAATTCAAGTACAAGCAAGCAATGGCAAGAGAGGATATCGCAAATATTCTGGATTTCAGCTCACCACATCGACGAAAACTGTCTACATGCAGCCAACATAGCAAAACAAAATCCAAACTGCCATTATAAGTAAGGACGAGATATCCTCCGCAGCTCTACGAGAACAACCAATGGGCACAACATAGGTTTCTTACACCGCGTCTCCACAAGACATCGCTGGTGTTAAGAAAATTTTCATGAAATTAAAATGTCCAGTGGAAACGGTTAGTCTGCAGAGAAGAAATATTTCAAGACATAAATGTCTGGTTTTTATTCAAGACATCTCTGTAGACATCAAGCCTGAAATTTTTTTAACAGTTTGACTTCGGAATGTGAAAAAGAAAACTAAGTGTGGTGAACTTCATACACCACAATGCCATTTGTTGCTAAAAAAAGAACAATAAATCTACATCTGCGCCGCGCCATTCTTCTAATATAATGTGTGAACAAAAAAAGAAAAACACCGAATGCAAACAGTTCGCACCTACCCAACCAACTTTACCCTCATAGAATAAAATAGGTTTAAAAAAAAAAATGTCAGACGAAATGTCTGAAATTTAGTCTGACATATTTGTGTGTTGTGGAGACGCTGTGTTAAAAAGAAGAAAGACGAGCACGAGAAATACTCGTATGTGATCGAGGATATTTAGATATGTTAGTTTTGGAATAATGAACAAACGTTTTATCAGAAAGTAAAATGATCGTGTCAAATAAAAAAGATGTAAGTGGATTCAAATTGCAACTGAAAGTACGGAAAAATCAAACCTGCAGACTGTATTACAGTGACAAAGAACTATCGCATTTAAATGAAGAGCAAATTGTTTTCTTCAAATCAAATACGGGTAACAATATTCAATAATTTTTCATCAATATTCATTAACATGTAGCGGAAGTAAATAATAATAGCTGAAAGTTAGTGAGAAGTCACACCTAAATTGTATAAACAATCAAAATAATAAGTTTAATGAGGGGTAATAACAAGCGGTTTGACATTAATATCGACTTAAATATTGTAAATTATTACAATTCAAAAGGCAGTCCAAAACAAATAAATAGAATTAAGAGAATTAAGGTCTTGGGAATAGACTTGTGCTGATGATTAAGATGCATTTCTAAAGAAAGGTTCGATACTAATAGAATCAATTGTGAATAACCTTTGTTGAAAAAGAAAAAAACTCACATGTTGAACGACCAAATATGATAGTTTTGGGGCTGTAGGTACGTACATATTATGTTAAATGCATGATTTCAAAAAGTCCACAGACCCTAATGATTTCCCAGTAGATATACTCGTATTTAAAGCAGCTGGAAATAATTTGATTGAGTACATACTCAAAATCATTTTCAAGATTTAGACAGGTACGTCTGTAAAATCAGCCATCTGAATTTCAGCATTGTTTACCCGATCTACAAGAAGGGATACCCCGAAACATTAGCATGGCTTAGAAGGGCTTTCTATTGTACTTTATGTTTAACCGCCTAAATTATGTGATTTTATAACCACTTGACCAACCCCTGTCAGTGGAGTTTTTTATGTGTTTTTTCAAGGAATGTCCTCCTCCATGGAGGATTTGATTTTTATACTCAGGCAAATTCTAGATAAAAACCTAGATTCTTTACTATAAGAACATTTATAAAGAAAATACAGAGCCATCCATGCTCTGATCATTGACAGCCAAAAACGACTTAGAAAACGTTATGCACTGTTACATACAATTATTCACATTTTCAAAACAATACTTGATAAAACACTGCATAACTCACAATGTAATACGCGAGGCACAAACTTTAAAATTTTGTAGATTTACATGCATAGGCCAAGGATACCATAATTGTTATAGATGTGTTTAAGAGTACATTTGCATATATATTTAGAGGCGGTATAATAGGAAAAGGTTATGAATGATCCTATGAAATCAACGGATGGACAGACGTTACAGTCGACAACTAAAATATTCGATAAGGTAAGGGATTTCAACAGCTTTTATAAGAAAGTTTTCGAAAAATATTTGGTCCATTTACGTTGACAGATTTCCCTCTATGTACAGTGTTGTGCGGATTCCGGATTTTTTTCTCAAATATGTTCCTTAGCTAAAAAGTGATGGGAAATGGCACTTTGGTAATATTTTTTTGTATTTTTAAAAACAGTTTCTATCTTAATTTAATAATCGTATAAAAAAAATTAAATGCACGTTTACATGCAAATGTTATATTAAAAAATAAGAAAGATCTTAATACCATGCCTGTGCAAAACTAACGGGATTTTTTAGTGCACTAAATTTGACAAATGGAAGACAGTGCTTTTCAGCGATGAGAGAAAATTTAATTTGTTTTATTCCGACGGTGCACGCACAGTAAGACGCAAAAAGGGTTTATGTTTTAAGCCAGAAAATGTTCTGACTACAGTAAAGCATGGTGGGGCTTCCGTGATGGTTTGGGGCTGTTTTTCTGGTGCAGGTTGTGGTCCTTTACATAAGATTAACTTAATAATGGACCATTTCCAGTACAGATATTCTGGAAACAGTAATGCTGCCATACGCGGAAGAAAAAATGCCGGTGTGTGGGGTCTTCCAGCAGGATAAGGACCCCAAACATTCCTCAAAGCTGCTTAAAGAGTGGTTTACGGCAAAAAACATTTGTGTGTTAGAGTGGCCGTCTCAATCGCCTGACCTCAACCCGATTGCGAATTTGTGGGCCATTTTAAAAAGGAAGGTTGGTCAAGAAAAGCACACTTCAACAAGCGCTCTTTTTGTAGCTTTGAAGAATGTTTTACACAATACTGTATATGCCTTAATCAGCGATACGGATCAATGAGTCCGTGACTTTTTTTTAATGAGAGATAGTTTATTCGACAAAGTAAGCGTTTTATTTCTTAACATAGTCTCATTTGAGCTCAACAGGCCGCCCAATGTTTCTTGAATTTTGTGATTCTCAAAATGGCCTCGTCCAAGCTGTTTCTTGAAGTTTGGAAACGGGAAATATGCACTGCCCAGTTATTTCCCAGAAAACGCAGCATGGAGCAAAGTTTATTGGAGTTTTTAGGTCCAATAAACTGCCGTATTATTCGCCGATGATTGTTTTTCCTCCTTAAGGCAATCGACGTGGATGCTCAACTTGGCCTTCTTCGGGGTCATTTTGCCCGAAAAAACCAACTACATACATATTTCTACTGTTGCTTGGTCTCTGGTGTGTTGTGGCGTATCTATGTTACTTCTACAGATATAAAATTGCACAAAATAATGTCCGGATTGTAATTGAATAACGCCAAATACTTATGTTTAATAATGGACACATGAAATTCATTTCTTTGCCAAAATTTTGCTTTCAATGTGACGCAGCTACTTGATAAGCTAGAACGCGAAAAACTTAAAAAGTCCCGGATTTATTTATCCACCCTCGTATTATGATTCGTCGTTAAATCACCCCATCGAAAGAACGTGAGATGCGACAATACATTTCTCGAGAGTTTTTTCTGGAAACGACGGAGGATGTTTTTATCGGTTTTCAGTAGAGTTCAGCATCATAAAGTGACTTAGCATGATCACTGCTCTTTAAATTTTCAACTGATTTTGTCATTCAATTTTTAAACTAGTGCGTACTAGTACATATGTAAATTGTTTTTTTCAGTCACAGCAAATAAACTGTACTTAGAAAATGATGTGGAGTTACAAAACTTGAAGCAATTAAAAATATATTAATTAAATTTGTAAACTTTTGTCCACTTTATGTTCTTACAAACAAAACTAAAAAATTTACTACTAAATTGTAATGTAAAGTTATTTAATTTTTTTCAGATTATTTTAACGGGTCTATTGAGCAAAATTATGTAAACTATATTGACGGCATAAAAACTCAGAACATGATTCCATTTTATGAAACACTCCTTTGAGATCGAAACTTTTTATAACATAACATATAAAAAAGTTACTGGACTAACTCAGAAAGTGTTACAAAATTAAGAAATTCGCTTTATATTAGAGGGACAAAAAAAAAAAAATAACGGGTAAACATCCTCTACAATGTTTTATTGTGTTAAGACTAAAAACGTACACAGAGTTTTAAAAAAGAGAAGAGAAATTACGGATAAAACAAAAAACTGTGATTGAATTTGGGAAATTGTTGAAAAATGGACAGGGGACGGGACCGGGACCGGGACCTGTGCAATATCGTGTCAATATATACTTCTTATAATCTATATATCTAGACGTTTATATATTTCTCGGGAAATAAAATTCTACAAAATGTTACCATGGTTGCTTGCAATCAAAAAAGTAAAAACTCTATTTTATTTTCTGTTTTCTCATTGGAAAATACATATAATCGTATAAGTTAAAAGAATCCTAAATTGGCTTACCTATTTCTTAAATTTAAATTTTTGTAGAGATTTGTTGTCCCTTTATGCTATTTTTAAACAAAGCTACATCGGTATCGACTGCTACACTCAATCAGGAAATTCAGGAGACTGAGTTATAACAGCTACTAATATTACTTTGAAAACTATCAGCCCCCGGGATCAGAAAGAATCCTCCAAAATGAAGACAATGAAAGCTACCCCCTGCACCCTAATTTGTTGTACCTTTTTTCTACTAAATTATCAGACATCTGATTAAAGGAAGTACATACAACGGGTTTTAACTAAGACTTAAGAGTTTAGTTCTCAATTTGTAAATAGTTTGATTAAATAAAAAAATATCTTAATTTAAAAAAAAAAAAATCATCGACTGTAACAATATCTTTTATAACGAGGAACCCTACGTTAAGAAATATACATTTTCGAAATTCGGAAAAACTTAACTCAGTGTACTCGTAATTTGCTATAGGTATGTTACAATGATGATGAATTTACATATGTTATAGATATTTTGGATAGATCGATTTAAAAGATATACGAATAACAAATGTAGGTATAAAAAATTATTAACAGCAATTCGATAATTAAAAAAATTGTATGCCTACATTTACGATTGACCTTTGCTTATTGATTGCTCTAAAACATCTCGGACCAATTTCCGAGAAAGCGCAGTTTTATAAAAATCTACAAATTCTGCAGTCGGTAAGTAATATGAATCAATTTTTTTACGGAAAGCGGAATCCTTTAAGTGATATCTCTATTCAAGACAAAGAAATATAATAATATAAATTCATCGAAGGAGTTCTACTACCACTTTCGAATATTATGTATGAAACGCACCAGATGGATTAGAGCTGGTTGTAAACGACTTCATTGCATCTGTGAAACAAATCGAGAATTGATACTATTACTATTACATAGCTGCCATTACAGGCGAGAGTAGCGACCTCAAATATTCTCCACACATCCCTATTCTGAAAAATTAGAAGACATATTTTAGATGAATGAAATTAAACAAATTATTTCGGCTGCAGAGCTAAGAAAACAAGGAAGGATGACATCATTAAAAACTGACAACAACGATGAAGGAATTTAAAAAACGGCAGGTGAAATCACATACAAAGTTATTCCAAAGATAGAATCTTCAATAAGAAAAACTCATTGGGAAATACAGAATTATACTTCTATCGACTCATGATGTATGTCGGCATTACTTCCACCGCTTAAGTCTTGACCACTCACCAGAATACCTGGTATGTAATAGATGAGGCCAAAGGAAGTAATTTAGGAAGTACGAAGACTGGATATTGAAATAAAAATCACGCTTATCCCCGAAACACAATACCAAGGGAAGCAGTTAGCACATTATTGACCCGTATACAAATTCGTCTTAGAAAGCCGGAAAACTGAAGAAAAGCACAGCAAACCCAACCAAGAATGGCCATGTAAAACTGGATAAATAACGACTCAAGGATAAAAAAAAGTAAGTAATCTTACGTTTTTCCGTAAAACTGAGTCTAGAAAATGTTTCTCTTTCATTAATAAAAAAAAAATAATAATAAGAATTTTAACGCCTGTGCGATTCATATAAAGCAGTACGGATGAACACGGAACAGGTAAACGGTACGAAAAGCAACCATTTAGCACTTCTCCAAAAAAATAAGAGTACGTCGAAACCTAAGCCCAATATAGGAAGTCGGCAGAAGAATGGACAAAAGCTACCAAGAAAAGTGGGCAAGAGATACTAAAAAAAAATACCGCGTTGGAATGCGATAATTATTAGGAGATCGGAGGTCTACATACTATTCACCAGCATCACCAGATCATAAGACATTACGGGTAGCTTTAACTGTGTTTCATGTATCAGCGTATATTGGTGGATCGCGAAACGCGATGAATTTATCCGGGTTTCTGTACTCGAAACGTCGATGACCAATAATTGCAACTTACATCATGAGATACGTTTGGAAAAACGAGGTTTCGGGATTTTTTCGAAAATATTAATAACGGTTTCTGAGGTAAAGCTTGCAAATTGTATTGTGACGATATAAGGTCCCCGATTACATGCCCATCGCCCGGCATTGTTGCCACAAAAAGTTAAAATTACTTCCTCGCCAAACAACCAAGCTGTTCAAAGTGTTAATAAGAATATCTCTATACATACAATATTACCCACTAAAATGAGCAAATGCAGCAACGAACGTAGCGTAACCATCTTATTTTTTTGTGAATCAGACAAACGATGCTAAGGTTCTACGACTATATGTCAAACATACTTTCCTCGGATCGAATTGTGGAAATAAGTTGCTCTCTACCAAGTAATTTTCTGTCGGCTTAAATCCCTCGGCAGGTAGTAAATCTGCTCCAGCAAGAAAAAAAAAAGAAAAAAACAACCAGACCTTTTAAACTTAAATAACTATCCATATAGGCATCTTTAATATCCTGTTAAATATCCTGTCTATAGTATTGCATGAACGCCTGAAACAAATTGTCAAAAATCTGCCATTTGACCGATGACTCAATAATCTTGGGCTCCAATTCCTCCAAGGCGGCCAATTCACCAGTCCAAAGCGCAAAATTAACTGTTCATCGAATCGGTCTCACAATAGAGCCATGGTTTCGCGAGCTAGGTGGCAAATATCACCGTCTTGTTCGAACCAAATGACGTCGAACCACGGGCTTCAATTTCAAGCAGAAAATAGTTCGTTATCACGAAGCAATAACGGGCACTATTCATAGTTACGTGCCGGCCGGCATCAGTTTTGAAGAAATATAGACCGATGATTCCAGCAGCCCATAAACCACCCCAAACCGACGTTTTGTCTATATGTAATGGCAGCTCTTGAACTATTTTGATTATTATTGGCGTAACCATTAAACCAAAAATTTGGCCTCATCGATGAACAAATTTTTTTTCGAAAACAGTGGATCTTCCTGAAGCTTTTCACGATTGAAACGGTGATGATTCGAAAGTTCGGCTGACTTCAGTTCAAGCACGAATATTTTGCTTGCTTTTCAATCAAGATTCTCATGTACGAGTAAAATACGCCAAGTCGTTGCATACGACAAGCCAATCTGTTGAGAACGACGCCGAATCGATTCACCAGGGTCACTGCGTACACTCTACGCTACCGCTTTTATATATCCTTCACTACGTGCTAGATGTAGTCTATTTGGTCGGGTATTATTGAGTAATGAAAATTGGGTTTCAAGCTTTTCGATGGTAGGTCGATTATATGGACCATTAGTTGCTCTAAGTGAACGAAACACATTTCTCGTAGAACGCTGATTTTCCTAATACAGCTGAATAATTTGTAAACGCTGTGCCGGACGCAGTCTTTCCATGATGAAATGTCAAACAATATTGAACAAAAATACATGAAATCCCCACTGGAACAAGTACCTCTAAAAGGATCACTCTTTATAAGAAGAAACACAAAAAACGATTTTATATTCCTTCTTCGTAGATTTTTAAGCGGTGTTTGAGAGTTTATAGCGGGAAGCGGTTTTTTTTACAAACTCTACGGATGTGGAATGTACCAAATGTACAAAAAAAAACAACAATGTTGTTCTTGTCACGGATAGGAATATAAACAAGAATTCGTTTTAAGCACATTGTTATTTATTTTACATATATGTATATAAATGACATATCAGATCAAAGGTGGAATAGAGCTGAGCCGAACCAATAATGTTTGCAGATGATATTGTCTTCCTAGCAGATTCAATAGGTGCTATGCAGCTAACACGGTAAACCGACTTGATAATTACAACAAAACCTGGAACCTAACTGTAAATCTATCGAAGTCTAAGACGATGATATTCAAAAAAGAAGGTGGCAGGTGCACTCATAACGAAAAGTGGAAGCTCTTAGGAGAACAAATCAAAATTGTGCGAGAGTATAAGTACCTACCTTGGAGATTTATTGATATCCAGCTTAAATATGCAAAATAATCTACAAAACTATACGAAGCTAAGCGGGCGATATGTGCAGTCTGGGGTAGATGTATCAATTGTAAAAATGTAACTCATACACCGAAACAGAAAATAATCACTGCAACATCCATCCTCTTTTACGAAGCGAAAGTATAGATACAAACCAAGTTTTAGCTGATGTTGATCGTCCGCGGGCTGCTACGCGTACCAATTTTTAGTTCTCACCAACATCAGAATTTGGTCTCACTAAAATCAAAAGTGGTTTGATATTTGTCGATGTTTGTGGGCGGAGCTTTGTGTTGCTGATACTATGTTTGAGTGTCTGCGCTCTCATCTCTCAACATTTACTCGAGCAAGCCATTTTATCAGTGAATTTCGTCGTGTGAACACACAAAATAATCTGGAAAATTGGCGAACATTCCAAATACAGATGTTTGGAAAGAATTTTCCGAGTGTTTTCAATTATATTGGAGTGAATTGGTCTCAGCGTCTGCGGGTTTTAGTTTTACCATGTTTACTAGTACCATGTTTTAGCGTTTACAGGCCGCTTTAATATAGTGAATTCGCCGATCTAACCACCAGAGACTATTTTCTGTTTCCAAACCTAAAGAAATGGTATAAATCGGTGGAAAGAAATTTGGCTCCAACGAACAAGTCATTGCTCAAACAAACGCCTATTTTGAGGATATCAACAAATGTTAGTATTTGGAGAGAACCAAAAAAATTTAAGAGGCATTGAATTCAAAGGAGACCATTGCATGTTAGAAACGTTGGTAAAAAATCATAAATTCCTTTTTTACCTGCTGCATGTTTTCCTAAGTACGAGTATCATAAAATCTATGTGTTTTTGTGCAAACTTGATGATGATTTTTTTGATTTTTATTACTTTCATAAGAAAAAAATAGTAAAACATTATGTTAATTAGGCATTTTCTGGAGAAAAGTGACCTCAAAGTCAAAAATGGAATGGAACAGGCTTAGAAATTGGACATCTAAAGACTCAAACATGATATCAATATTATTTAAACGCCGTTACAAGGGCTAAAAAGTATTTAATTTAAAAATAAAGTCATACACGAAGTTTCTATCATTAGTACTAACAGAGTAATTTTCGTTTACATGGGTCAGGGTACACCAAAGTAAGCCTTTTCT
Organism: Volucella bombylans; assembly: GCA_949129095.1. Lineage (NCBI taxonomy): Eukaryota > Metazoa > Arthropoda > Insecta > Diptera > Syrphidae > Volucella > Volucella bombylans. Next base: position 62,848,142 of record OX422144.1, on the reverse strand, counting down.
TAAATCCTAGATAAATGCGATCAACATTGAAGATAGACCCTTATTTTAGAATGATTTTTTTCTTAGAATATGCCTAGGAATCAGCTCCCAAATTATCGTTGACGAATTAGGGGAAACCCTGTATATAGCCGTAGCAAAAAATGCCCATGTTAAATACAAAAACAACTAAGACTGTATAGAATTGTTTATTCCGGATAACTATCCCGGCTTATGTAGGTACTTAGCCCCGATAAAAACTGTCTTTTCAAACTATTTTATTCGATTGTTATTATTTTATTTCATTTTTAATGCATTTTCGTTTTCATTCATTAATTAACTCTTACATGCTAGGCAAAAAAACGCTTAAAAATTTACTAAATTAACTTAAAATAGGTATATTTTATGCTAAATTACTGGCCCCATGCGGGCACCTAATACTTACACTTTCGACGTTTCGTGCAGTTACTATTTTTTTTCTATAGGTACTTACTCGTATTTAAACTCAAACTAAGAAAATAATTTTGTTAAGTGAAAAACCTTAGTACTCGTATATGAACTTTTTTTTATAAAAACCTAAAACTAAAACTTACAAACTATCTACTCGTACCTATAAATAAATTATAACCTACTTAATGAATTACCCTATTCGATTGCTATCGAGGGCCAAAAATGACAGTACATCCGTCATTCAAAAAAAAAGAAGATGAATTCCAGCGAGAAGAGGTAAGAACAAATAAAGTTAGAACTAAAAAATACAAATATTTAAGCATTTGTATTTGTTTTTTTAAATAAGTAAACGAGGAGGTGTTGGAGTTGTTGAAATCTTTACAAATCAACAAAAAAAAAACCTGAGAAATGTTATTAGACATAGTGCTGCCAAATAGTGAAGATGAAATGACTTAGCCCCGATAGACCACATGTGTATGGCCTGGCGTTGTTATGATGAAACACAACACCTTCCCCGTTGATCAATTCTGGCCTCCAGGCGGTAGGTAATAACTCATGATGGATGATACCCCTGCAATCCCACCAAACACACAGTATCACCTTCCCTGCTGTCAATCCTGCTCTTGCTGCCGCTTGTGGAGCTTAATCATCTTTTTTCAACCAACACCACTTTCGCACAGCATTGTCGTATCTGCTCGTTCCATTTCAGCAGCGACATACAGTAATTCGGTCATCGAGCTTATTTTTGTAACCAGCTCATTCCAAACGGCTTACAACTGTTTTGTGATGGATCGATCACATGATATCATGACTGCTCATCTGCAGGTCTTGCTCAACTTTTTCAGTGATAGGCCTACCAGAACGACGTGCATCTTCCACATAAAGTTTGTAAAATAAAACAGATTTCCTCAGTGCTTAAATTCCAATAAAAAAAAACGATCAGCTGATCTGCCAAGTAAGGATACTGTTTTAAAGTTATGACACATTAAAGTCAAGTCAACAGGAAAAATCCCGACACTTTATCCCCAACCTTATATGTACATATATGCATGTACATACATATGGATGCGTACATATTGTGTATATTCTTTATATTTTTAATTAATTTCTCTATTAAAATTTACACAAACCTTTAATTTTGTGCGCCAATTGTCGATTGGTACCTACCTAACATACATTCAATTTTATGTGTATAGTTTAAGAAATTTAAGGGGTAGGTAACTTTATCACTATCCACAGACTTCTTGGAAAATTGGCTGCCACAGCTTTGGCATCTCTTAGAAAGCAGGAGATCTCGGCCCCTAACGGCACTGAACGTGCTGAAGCACTAGTACCTACATATTTATTTTTCTCAATCTCATTTTCAGATAAATAATCCGTACAAAAATGTTCATATATGTATACGAGTATAGCTAGATACGATTTTTAAATTCATTTACAAAAAAATTAAATATATAAATACACATACATACATTCATACAAATACATATGATAACATTTTTATACCCCTTAGGCTCTGAAATGCCACAATTTCAATTTTTTGTTTGAAGGATTTTCACTATTTAAACAAAAATATATACATACATATGTAGGTACCCACCTTTTTCTAGTTTAGCAAAACAGAAAAAAAAAAAAAAAAAACAAACACCCGCACGCACATACATAATCTGTTAAAAGAATCCTGTTCGATAAGGGAGAACAAATAATAAACACATATACACAAACATACCCCATACCTATAATTATATTATGTAAAGGAAGAACTATAAAATATCCAACGAAAATAAAAATTCGAAATTCCCTTTTGCTCCCTTTCTCTCTTTGTCTCTGTCCCTCTTCGTCTCTTTCTTTTGTCGTTTTATCTTATTTGCTCTTACATACCAAGTATCTTCTGTAAAGACCCAAGAGCAAAGAAACAACGTAAGCGACACACAAGGCACAAGGTGCATTAGAAAGGCTAACGAACGCATGAAAAATACAAAAGAAACAACAAGGGCGACGATGACTAGACGGTTTACTTTTCGAATTCTCGGAAAGCACATGGATACGATTCTTCATCAGCCATCTTCTTCTGTTTTCATCCTGTTTTTTCCTTTCTTCTTTTTTTTTGTGTTTTCTCTTTCTTGATGTGAGATGCTGGAGCAGGTACACTTCACCGCAACAAAACCCACCATAAGTATTCAGATTACAATTTAACCAAAAAAAAAATTACAATGAATTCTTAAATTTTAGTTTTAATTCTAAATTAACAGCTTCTGTTAATTTGTTATTTTGAAAATGAAAAAAAAATATTTTCTCATCATTTAATTTTTTTAATTTATTCTATTTTATCATATTTTGAAAACAAGTTTTTTTTTAAAAGATTTTGATACAATACTTGTACGAGTATATGTACATATGTATTGCCGCAGCTTGTGCTCCTACTTATCGAAAATCAGAGCTTAATTTGCAAGAATGGCTGCAAAATGTCATAAAAAAGAGGAATACTTGGTGGGGTGAAAAGTAACCTCCTTGATCGTTATGGTACCTTGAAGTCCGTTCATATTTAGGCAGACATGCCAAATTTCAGTTCGATACTGTCTTTAGTTTTGTTTTGACAGCTGATTGTTGTTGACGTGTTTGACATCATGTTGAGTATGGACAAAAACGATGTTCATTCTCTCATAAAACATTATTTTTTGAGAGGCAAAACGGCGAAGGAAACAAAAGAAAAGTTGAATAAATATTATGGGGCTAATGCTCCGTCAGATTACACCGTCAAATATTGGTTTCGAGAGTTTCGTGGTAGCCGCAAGTGCACTACCGATCAAGTCCGCAGCGGCAGGCCCTCCGATGCGGTTACAGAGGACAATGTCAAAAAAATATATGAAATAGTGTTGGCTGACCGGAAAGTGAAGGTGCGCGCGCTAGCACGCCATATTTTGGGCAATATTCTGCATGTGAAAAAGTTATCTTGCCCCTGGGTGCCACGCATGCTCACTCCTGACCAAAAACGGAAGAGAACATTTCGAAAGAGTGTTTGGACTTGCTGATGCGGAATCGGGCGGACTTTTGATGTCGACTGGTAACTGTTGATGAAACTTGGATCCACTATTACACACAAGAGAACAGAATTAGTGCCCGGCAATGAACTGAAGCCGGCACGAGTGCTCCGAAGCGGCCGAGGGAGGCTCGATGGGTCGGAAAAGTTATAGCGTCGGTTTTCTGGGATTGTCATGGCATATTCTTCGTGGACTACCTCGAAAAAGGAAAAACCATCAACAGCGAGTATTACTGTGTAATACTGTGCGCGAGTATTAACTTTCATCCACCGTTATCGCCCGATTTGGCTAACTCGAACTATTATCTCTTCCCAAACCTCAAAAGATGTTTGTTTCAGCTCACGCGAGGAAATCATCGACGCCACGGAGGAGTATTTTGCAGACCTTCCGGGATCAAGAAGTTGGAAAATCGCTGGAATAAGTGTATCGAGCTAAAAGGTCCATATAGTCCATTGAATAAAATAAAAAAACATTAAAAAAAAAAATTTCATCCCCAATTCATTCACCCCACCTAGTATATACCAATCTGTGGAAAGGAAAGAATACTTTAACGCGTTGCTTACCGATGAATTCCCACGTAATACTATTCTCTCGTGCTAATCAATGGAGTGAGCTTCATTTTTCCTTGGTATATAGTAAAGCCAAAGCTGTATCGAGAAATTGCCACAACTACGGGTCGGCGAAAATAATAATAAAATAATAATGTAGGTACAAGTGCTATGAAAATACAACATATGTACGTGATAATTTTAGACAGTCGGCAAGGTAATTTTTTTAAACTCCATATCAGCCAATTCAGCTTTTTGGGAGGCAAGTCGAAAAATGACGATATTCGAAGTTAACGAGTAATGATGGAGAAATGTAATGACGCTATCAATCGATTGTAGGTCTGATCAAAAAGCTCCTAAAAATTATTTTAGGCAACTTGTGGAGGAGTGAGCGCATATGAAGCTTACTCGTATGTTAGCCATCGCTCAAATGCTTGAAGACCGAATCTCCTTGAAAAATCTACATCCAAATAGATGCTTCGTCTGTTTTTGTGTCCATTTGAGAAGAGAACTCAGACTCTGATCTGTACAAGTAGAATATTTTCTGAGATCTTCTTCTGTCTAGCATCTTGAAGACTTATTATAAAGCAAGTTAATCAGTATATCTACAGCTGATCGTAGGTTTTTCTGATCGAGAAAATAGTTCCCCTTCTCAACAGGCTAACATTATAATTACATAATTACATCTGAATGAGACGGGAATTCCGTAGGAATCCATGAGTCTTTATTATTGCAGTGCACACAGTGGTCTGGAACAAAACAATCTCTAGGTGCTTCCTTATCAAAATCTGAAGGACTGTTTAACGAACCAAGGAAACTATAAAACATATTGTTAAGTTATGATATTTTAGATAGAAGAAAATGAATAAAGAAAACATGTGTTACTGCAACGACGACAATATTAAAAAACGACATAAACATAATACAAACCAAAAATGACAGTTTGGGCATAATTTCTGTGCAGTTTTATTGACCCTAATTTTTAAAAAGGCAAACTGTCACTTTTAGAGTTAACTGCTTTATGGCTGATGAGTTCTTGACGCCGAAATTGCAGTCGTTTCCCGGATACCGAAACAGAACGCATTTTCAGATATAACAACACAGCTAGGGCCTCCATGAAGAAGCTGAAGGAAGATAAAAGACATTGTCACTGGTTTATTACCGCACGGTGTGACAGATTTTTGGCGACTAAATTGCAACCGTTCAACAACGGAGACTGCTAGGGTATCGATGAAGAAGCTGAGGAACTTTAATTACCACTTTTTTTTAGCCAGAGACAAACTGCCACTTTTGAGGTTTATTACCGTATGATTGATGAGTTTTTGGTGTCGAAATCGCCAGTTTTTTTCCGGATGAAATGACGGACGCTACACACAGATCTAACATCTTCCGAAATTTTTCATTTGTATTTGTATGATAATACGAGTAGGTATAATCCAACTTATTTTTCTCGTGTATGTCGGTTCGCTAGCTAGAGTACATTACTTCATACCACGACATAAAACTATTCAAAAGCAAAATCCGAAACAAATATATCTAAAGATCTTGAAAACGCATATAAACCAAAAAAATTTCATAATAATTAATTTCTGTACAAAGTTTTATTGGTCCTTATTTTTTAACAACTGTTCTTGATGCTGAAATTCCAACAATTTCCTGGATACATCAACAGAACGCTGACGGAACAGAACAGGCGGGACATCTAGGATTATATGTATATACGTACTGGTATGGTCTCGCTGAAGAAGCTGAAGGAAGACAAGTTTAATTACCAAACGGTTGAAGGATTTTTTCTTTGAAGATTTTTTTTCGACACAAAAAACTTTTTTTTTTCAACAAATCTCCCTTTGAGCTCAATGCACTTCATCCAACGTTTCTCCTATTACAACATTTCCGGGATCCTCAAAATGGTTGGAACGACATCTCTTTCTGCCCAGCTATTTCTTCAAGTTTGGAAACAGGAAATAATAACTGGGGGCTAACCTTAGAGAAAGTGTGGATTTGGCGACTATGCACGAGTCTACCAGTGCGCTATCTTGATGGAGAATCAATTTCTTCTTAGCCAAATGCTATTGTTTTCCCTTCAAATCGTTGTAGAACATATCCAATAAGTTGGCATAATATTAGCCGTCAAATAGCTTTGTCCTTTTTAAAGGTAATCGATGTGATTTATGCATGTGCATACCAAAAATAAGCTGTCGCCATGTTCTCGGAAAATTAACTGTTTCAACTGTTGCTTGATCTTCGGTATGTTGTCGAGGAACCGTGTATCGTTCACGGATTACGATTGAACAACACTAAACACTCCTTCAAAGTTCTCATATTCTCTTCGCCTATTTCCATTTTCGCCAAAATATCTTTTTCCAAATTTAATAGCTTGCTTAAAATTTGACAGGAAGTTGACAGAGCAGTGTTTTCTATTGTTTTTTTTTTTATTAATAGCAACCCTTTATCTATTGATTAAAATAAAAAATCCAATCTTAGTCAGTCAGAGAGAAAAATTTTTCTTTGGACCCATTTACACTAACGGGAGATTCCACATCGGATGCCCAAGATTACTAAGATAAGTGAATAACAAAAAAGCTCGAGTGGAAAAACTTTTCGATTCCCCGAAGTACCCGCCTTAGGGGGAACGCATAAGTAGAAAGAGATATCCAATTACTTGGAGGGAGCGACTAGAAGTAATGACAAGGCTAATTGAAAATTATGTTTTTTAAGGAGCAGATTCACCTCGAACCGTAATTCTTTTTTTATCAAAATAGAAATAGAAGATTTTTGATAGTAAAATAATAGCGGTAAGTTTAAAACCTAGTTTCCTACGAGTATAATGATGTTATTGTTTTATTTCGTAAAACATCTCTGATATATTTTTAACCGACAGAAACCGTTTAATCAAACTGGAATTGTTTTATCAAATTAATATTTTTTTTTGCGTACTGCTGGATTAAGAAAATACATACCAAGCACTCTTACACTAGGCCAATTTTTTTAAAACTGACCTCACACAATGTGTTACAGTTTTTTCTTCTTTTTTGCTTTAACTTCGCTTTCTTTTAAAAATAATGAAGGCCATGAACTCACATTTCGACCGAGAAACGAGGAACATGAAGAAAAAAGAATAAAAGGAAAAAAAAAATAAAGAAATACACACACAAAATAAGTACTACATAATTATGTGGAGGCATAAGCCGTAACAACAAACCTGACAAATAAACAAACAAAAAGAGGAAAAAAATCTAAAATCTTGTTCAAGTACTCCGAGCGAGTGTACTCAAAGAGACTGCGGTGTGTGTGTTGTTTATACGAAACACAAATAGAAATGAAGAAAAAAATAAAAACATAAATGAATAAAAGCAAAAGCACAAACAAAAAAAAATATAGAAATTAAAAAAAAACAATAGGTAAATAAAATAATATTCTAAACTGAATGAAAAGGAACACTGGAAGAGATACAAACGAATATATGTAGGGACATGGGGCTGCGTTCCTCACTTTTCCGCTTTTCGGTACGGTCTTGGCTCTTTAAAGTTCATTAAACCTAAATATTGACAGTGCGCAAACGAACATACTCGTACATACAATGTATGCATGTGCGGATACATTTTGTTTCTTATGCAAAGACTTGATTTCGGTTTGGAATAACTTTAAACCAAACCTTTTTTATTTTTTTTGATTTGTTCTTTAACGTATCCGTTCATTCAATTAGTGAATATTAATGACATGATTCATGCCGTTCACATTACCAGCATTACAACACAAACTAGTAGCATTTCGAAAATTCACCGCAGCTGCTAAATGCACTTTTTCATTTGTTTTGTCGCAAAAAAATATTATAATACACATTCGTTGTTAATAAAATAAAGGTATTGTTGAAACCCTCGTTGATCCAACGTTGCCTCGTCGTTCGAGGACTTCAATACAGCTAGTATCAAGTGTGGTAGGTACTTGCACCAGAAGCACTATGCGAATAAAGTTTCTGTTGGTCCGGCTCTGCTGTGCTGATTCATTCTTGGCTGTGTCAAGAACTCTTAAGTTGATTAAGAGGTCGTACAGAACCTTTAGAACTCGAAATCCTTGTAAAAATATGTTGGTACTACAATATTTTTAATTACATACAACATAATTACGTACATATATTAAATATGCATTTGGTAAATTGAAAATACGAATTTATACTCTGATAAATATTGTTAGATATAGTGCCTATCCTAAGCTGTAACAGCTAAATTAAATTAATGTCGATCTACATATCAGCTTGTGGCACTACCCAGGTAACAAACAGAGCAAACGAATGCTATCCGATGTCTCTAATCAGTTAGTTTTCTGATATTCCCCAACAGAAAAGACAGTAGACTTCTTACTTGCGTCTTAATGGGCAATTACACTTTGCTAAGCCCCAAAGTGTACTACGCATATAATGCTTCCCACTGTGACTCATTCAGCGAGTACTCGCCATACGCTCGTATCAGGATGCATTAGGTATTGTGCGCTGATATGATGGTTGTTGGTACTGTAATGGACTAATTAGAACAACGAACGCCTTTAAAAGCTACTTGGATACATTCGACAATCGGGTCCATAGGAAAGTCCAAGACATAATCAGGGTTTTGAATTAAAGCTGCACGCGGATATATGCTCACGATTTAAAGCAGCTCCCACATCTCCTATTGGCTTCAGATTGAACCGAGACTTTCAATCTTGAAAAGCGATCGGCTTACACTAATCTCTAGAAGCTGAAGACTATATCAAGGAGAACTTTCACAACATCTTTGATAGTAAAACTTGCAGCTTTCGTGCAGGTGAGTAGCATAAGTTTCCTATACAAAAGCAACCCGTAAGTGCCGATCGATGGATTGATTCTTTATACATCTGTATGTATGTATGTATGTACATATATAGATACGCACTTTCAGAGGTGCAAAAGTGAACTCTGGCCATTTTATGGTCGGCCCCCGTTTTAAGTGTCTAACGAAAACATGCTACGTGTAATATGTTAACATCAGGCGAAGGGTTAGTCGCTCCCAAACTGTTGAAATTGGTGTTATAGTTTTTGAAAATATGTAATGCCGTCGACATTACATTCATCATTAATTTCAGCAACTTTCTGCAATATTATTATACGAGTATATTACGTAGCAGATTTTAGCAGTAAATTACCTTTTAATGAATTTTTTAAGTATAAGGGCAATAAATTGCAAAGACTACACTTTCTTTATATCTTGAAGGTAATGGCGCTCCCCAGTTACCGCCTCCAATACCTTGTTCTTTACAACATCGAAAGTCGCAATTTTTCAATGAATGCTCCAAATTCTCCAACCAACCAGCATAATGTCCCTCTATCAGATATAATGCAGAAATTTAAAAAAATAAAATACACTACTGATTGCTTTCTGATTTTTAGAGTGAGAGCGCAGCAAAGTGAAGCTAAGATTACATATCGAATGATAGACCATGACCTTAAGACGAAAACTTACTTTCACGATCATAACGGCTTGGACAAAATTTCAACGATTTTCAAGGTGAACTGCTGCATCTAAATTTTATACCGCATAAAGTTGTAGAGAATACAGAGTGCACTCTACGTAATCTGCGCTTGAAAGAAGATGTAATCCACTTCATCGAAATCTGGCCAATTTTAAAGACCATTAGATGGGCTCACTGGGGAAAATATATGCTCTCGGAAAGCGAAGTCATCATAATACTGAATGGAAAAGGGTGGAATGTCCTGTATACTTACCTGTAAACCGCCTGGAAATACCGACGGCAAACAATTAATGAAGCCTTTCAACAACACACTATATCAAATATACCAAATGCATTTAGCCCAATTCAGTTAATTCTGTAAATTTTCTTAATTCATGTAAATTCTTAGTACTTATCTATGTTTATGTATAGTATTTAACTAAATCTTACATCTCCTTTTTGGCTGACGGTAAATGCTAATGTCTATTATTGTGAATTATTTTGTAATTTTATAAAGCAAAATATAAAAACATAATTTATAAAAATGGCACTGCACGACCTAGCACGCCATTCTGATATGAAGCTTTTTGGTTGTTGTACGATGAAAAATACTAAAAGTAACAAATGACAGGATACAAAAATATGTTGCAACGAACAACTGGAAGAGTAGAGTACCGAGACTGGAGAAGAGAAAAAAAAAAACATTCTGTCAAATACCATAAAATGAACCCACGCAGCGTTTTAATTAAAGACAAACGCGACAGGATTCAAGAACAGAATGCAATAAGGTAAAAAGAATAAAACAGTTGATATTTTGGTGACAAGCATGGATCAAGTTCTGAATATGGGAGGATGAAATCATGCCCGATAGTTGGACTGATATCATATCGTCCCATCAAAAACAAAGGCAATACTATGTTATACAAAAACTAATCTATGTGCTTTGTATACGCCAAAACGCTTTTGCACATTCATCGACTCTAGTGCGGCCTTCAGGCTCGATCAAATCGTTCACCGCTCATCATTCGTCGAATAGTCGATCAATTTCGAATCACATACATGCTTGGCAAATGGTGCAATAATACAACATGTTAAATACCCACAAATGTAAGGCACTGTAGACGGAGATGTGGAAGAAAATTAAATTTTAACGATGAAAAGATTATCACTTGTGTCTTTATTTCGTTGATAGGGGTCCAGGGTAGTTAGCGATTGACCCATGGTTTTATTGTAAAATTATTTTGAGCAATGAATGCTAGTTTTGGCTTGAAGGTTTTCTAAGCAAAATCCCTTCTGAATTTTTCAATTCTGCATATGGAATAAGACTGATCTATTTTCGACTCCATTATACTCAGGCAAATGTACCGTTTGCGATGCTTCCACAGTCGTGGTATTATCAATTATCAGAACTTATATATTTTGCAGTCCAAGGTGATCGATTGTCACGTCATAAAATATTTATTTTTTTTTTAAATATATGATTCGGTTTCAACAGAATCGAGACTGCCAAAACTATTGAAATCACGAATTGGCAATAGTTTGACTTATAATCTAAAAATTGGCATCCAAAATTGTGTGATTTAACGCCTGTGGATTATTTCCTGTAGGATTCCACGAAGTCACTGGTAGCCACCTTGGAGTAAACGTTGCTGTTGTTGTTCATATTCGTACATCCAGTATTGTTCCAAAGAGAACTACAACATTGATGCCGTAAACAGATCCTTTAAAAAATAAATAAAAATATTTTTGGTTATGGTAAGAAAAAAAAGCATCTTTATAAATCTCTATTTATGCCAAGCTTGGATGTATGTTATATACCTATTCGAAGCGGGCACTATCTACCAATACAGGTTTTATCTCACAAAACAACAATACGAGTTCCTATTAATTTCATACAAAGCAATTTTAGAATTTGATATGTGGTGACGACCATATTTTTGGGTTGAAGGAGCAGAGTTATGATGAGGGTATATCATAAAAGACATTTCTCAAATTAAACATAAACTCCGTCCCATTTGGTTTAACATAATCTTGCAACCGCATCTGTGAACGCATAACTCGCGATCATTGCGTACGTATTTGTGTGAAAACATGACATACAGGATCGTATGTTTAGATATAAACCTCAATATTTTTAACTCCGGTGTTTGAGATGGAAACAAGATTTTTTATTATAATTGTAAATTCAAAACATCGTTGTTTTATCTTCGGAGACATCAGTACTGGAGGCTTAAGATGTTTTAAATACCCCTATATCTAACACGTATCGTGCCCTAAAATTGCACTTTCGTTTATGAACAACCTTTCATAAATAAATTAAAGTTTTTATTTCTAAATTCTGTAATTTTGTTTAGTTTTGACACTTAGCTTTATTCAGCTATTTTTCTCATTTTAATTTATCTATTTTGATTTGATTTCTGACCTGTTCGCAAATTCAGTATTTTGCATAGAGGTAACATATACATACAATATGTACATATATGTATATGGTTTTGAAAATTTTGTAGAAAAATATTTGGCGTCGGATTTTTAGTACATATTATAAACGGATATATTGTTTTGGGCATCCTAGTGAATCCTGACACCATAATTTTTTGTATGCATATGCCTTTGCAGGTTTGAAGTTTTGATAAATTCACATCTGATTTTTCGAAAGTAAGTTCGATGTATTGTAGTAAGAAACTCTAAAACGACTGTACATACTAGGCAAAAAGATAACAATATTTCAATTTATTGCTTAAAACCACATGCTCACTGGCGAAATTTATCCAGAGCTCCTTGCCTTAGAACTGGTTCCTTTTTTAGGCTGGATGTTATCACTGGTTTTAATTCTACTCCTGACCGTCGTAACGCTGGGTGATACCTTACATTTCAATCAAATTTGAAGTGCTGATAAAATGCAATTTGAATCAGCACGCATAATAAACCACTTTTATTGTTTGCTTGTATTTAAAAAAAAAAAAAAAAAAGTAAATAAAAAAAAAAATACTAGAGTTACAGTCAATGGCCAACGTTACCGGACAATTATCAGTGATTATAGACGACATTGATCTAGACGATATGTGGTGCCAGGAGGATAGAGCTACGAGCCAAATAACCATATTTATTTCCAAAAGTGTTACGTCGCGGAATCGGTTTCAAAAAGTGTCCAAAATCGAGTAATTCGCAGTGTACATTTATATATTTTTCCAGTACCTACAAAATTCAATAGAATCACATGACTTTAAAGATAGTTGAAGGGTGGTGTATTGGCTTTAAGCGTCTTAGATTATGCTGCCCTTTCCATCTGTTTCTTGTACAGGATTTATAGTTCGAAGCGATTAGAAATCAAAAGAGGAGTATTTACTTAAAGGAAAGACGAGTCCGATGGAATTTCTTCTCGAAGGCATCTGATTTTTTTAAAAATATAATTAAAAAAAATACATGTGACTCCGCTCAAGTTAAACTCCGTGTTTGAGGACGTCAATGGTGCAAGCTATTATATATACGAGCAAATAACAAAAAAAAATGTATTTGAATGTTTCTGGTTCTAATGTTTAGATATGTCCATACATACTTAAGCTGAATAAATAATTCTTTCTATTTGTATTTTTCATCAAATTAACTGTCCGTCATACTTATGTTTTATGTGTGGCCTTTTGGTTTGCTTACCTAAAATGAAAAGAAATATGGTTATGTATTGTATAATTTAAAATTTTTGTGTAAATTTACAAATATGTACACTAATAAGCATACATTCGTAATTTTATATATATTTTCTTTTTTATCAAAAGTGGGAGATAAAATAACAGCAAGGTTAGAAGTTTTACAGGAATTTACGAAATCACACACAAACAAGTATACACTGTTTCTGGTTTATGATGATTTTTATAAAATATATAATGTCATAAACTGGGTGTGATGTGTCAATGAAAATTACAAAACTGCAGCGATTTCCTACGAAAAATCAAAATCGGTCTAAAACCAGCTTCTATTACTGGACATGTAAATGAGCGGGGTATGTCCCGAACTCGTTTGGTTCCGGTGGGAAACAGTGCCAACTACAAATCCATTGAAACGATGAGAGTATCTTTTATACATTGGTCTGCCTCCCTCACTGCTCTGCTCAAAAGTATAGAAAAAATAGCCAAATTTCATGTACCTACCCAAATGCATCCTTTGCCTTGAAAGATCTTGCGAAGATACAATTCAAAAATTTGTAGCTAGTATTAAACGTGCATTTGACAAGAGAGCGTACACATAGGAAGAAGAACTGTGAAATCCTATGAAAAGGAAAACATAACGAATAGAATGGTCTACATTGCCTTATTGCGAGTTTGGAAACACCCTCTAGGTCTACGTACGGTTTCATTATAGATGTAGATGAGTGTAATAAAAAAAAATAATCAGCTGTTACTGAATGTCGTAAATTTTTGCATACATTTTCCTTGAAACTGCCTGTTTGTCTTAAACTAGTTTGGGCATCAGACATCTGCTTCCATATGCGTGCATCCGTAAATATGAACGTATGTATGTAAAATCGAAAAATAATCTAAACAATTATCTCATATGCAGGCACACACGTTCGGCTTCCAGAAGTGTGTAACAAAGTACAAATAAATTGCTTTTATGAAAAAAGTACATACATCCCTTCATTTCAGCTTTAATTAATTGTAATTTTTTTTTTCATCTTCGTTATTCGTAGGCCTAGGGCTTTTCTTTTAGGCTAACATGTTTGTGACTGTAAGTAGTGTATCAATCCAATCCATTGACAAGCATTTGCTCTGTGCGTCTGCCGTAGCGCATGCACCCTAGCTTACAATTAAATAATCCAGTTTACTCTCCATTTAAGGCAGAGGCCAGAGGGTTGATTGCATGGATATGTTCGAACCCGTACATGTGCCATTTACTTGTAACTATGTCCAGTTTTTCTTCCACTGAATCAATCCCCTTCTCTTCGTCTTGCTACTTGTCCACTGAAGTACATATATATCTATCATACATACGAGTATGTATGCATGAAATCAGTCGGGATCTGGACCATACATATAAACACAAGCTTTACGGCTGATGCAAATAGCAGAATGTTCTAATTTTATTACCGCATGTATCTACATACATACATATATCAACATATCTGTATTAAGTCACGTCCCCATTGGAAAAAGTTTACGTTGTGAGTAACATAAGCCGCAAATTTACGCGACCCGCACAAAGTTGCATAAGTTTGGACGAGAACACCTACAATATTTTTCAATAACCGCACACGAACAACCAGCTTTTGGTTTTTGAAACACATCAAAGAGATTGTTGGACCTTAATTAAGTGTGTACGCTTAATTAGGTTAGTGCCAGTGTAAATTGGATATACTCGTATTAGTGTTGTTTTGTTATTAATGGTTACACGGGCAGTCCATCAACATAGCCGTAGGACATAAAACCTAATCATATGCTGCCAAATCTTCTGATTTTGAGCAAAACTGATTCGAGCACTTTGAACTTGAACCCCTGAACATTTTATTCATATAAATGGATAAGACTTTTGCATAAGGACCTGTGCCCGGCTGTATTCATTCAAAATTATAAGGCGCCGCGGCCACTTTAAACGCCATGCAAAATAAATGTGAATCATTTGTATACAACGCTTCTCAATCAGACTGATTATCATAACAATAGGATTACGTACATAGTGCCTTCATCATCATACTATTTACCATTTACTATGCCTCGAAAATTCGCATCCGTCAACATCATACTAATGTATGTACAAATATATCTTTTGAATTTGTATTTATGCATCCAAAACCATACAAGCACATGTATAACAAAAAATGTTGGACACTGAAATGCACTTCCTTTCAAAGTAAGGCACACAAGCCGCACGTGCCAAAGAAATTGCCTATACAAACGGATAGATATAAACTGTAGAAATAATTATGTGTGCACAGGGTGAGTTTTAGCTTACAATACAGTTCCAGCATTATTACTTATTATACATATTTTATATAAAGGCAGAATGCAACCCCGAAAAGGGGTTTGCTTATGTTTCGGTTTATAGTTACTAGATCTGTACACCTTAAAGATAGGGATATCAAGTTTTTCCACTTCATTACCCACTCAAACCAATTTAATTTGTTTGAAATATAGTACGTGCATGTGTTCATATATGTATACTCGTAAATACGGCTTTGATTTTAATCAAATATTTAATTAAAGCGGTACTGCAAAACGATTTGTTTTCCCTAATCCTATCGCACACTCAGGCATGTCCATGTTTTAAATTTAAACGAACTTACAAGTAAAACTCAAAGCTATACAATGGCTGTGTATAGTAAGGTAAGTGTATATTAAGTGTAGTAAATAGACCTGGAATAAAATAAAGTTTTTACCACGGTTTTTAGATGCAGCATTGCAATGCACCATATTATTAACGTATGGTGTAGCCCACACAATCCCAGTAAAAGCGAACTAGCTGGTGAACCTTTTGCATAAACTTCTCAGCTGTATTTTAAATTTCGAGGCTGGCTCTATAAGGATCAATATATATGTATAGCAGATTTAAGCGTTGTAGCGATAGATTCACTACCATAAACTTGCAAGACGTTCTGAGCCTCTTTGAGACTACTATTGAGACAAAAGGGATCCGGATATAATATAAACAAGTACCCTCATGCATACCAATAGTATCTACCAAAGTACGACATCATGGAAGTGAACAGAACGTATATATACATATATACGCCCCCACGCAGGCACTTGTTTCACACAGTGGTTAAGTAATCCCGGACGGGCAATATCACGCGTATCTAAGACGAGTAAAAGTTTCGATACATTAAACGTATTAAGGTAACGTAAAATTGTATAATTAAATAAAAATGGAGTTCCTTTCCTGGAAGTGAATAAAAAATTAAGAAGAGGGAATAACTTTTTTCTTTTCTCTAGCAACGTCGTGACATTCCTTCAGACAATCCTCTATAATTGGAAGAAGGCGATACAAGATTGCGGCTTATGAATCAGTCGTAGAAAGACATAACATCTAAATTGACAACGTAAAACATCAAGAAAATTGTGATGATGATATCGAACATAGAGTAGGCGTAACGCTTCCTAAATTGTGCGAGTCTTTTGTGACAGAAAATTTGTTCTTAAATTTAAGTCGTGCATTCGGTTCAGTGTTGGACTGCCTACGAAAGTCAGACAAAGTATACGTGTTCGCGGAAGTCTCAATATTAAGAGACACTGAATTTAATGTTGACTGTTATTTAACATATGAGAAAATTCAAAACTCGGTTCATAATTCCATTGGAGCAACCCATAGGTCTTACAACTCGACAGAGAAACGAAAAAAAAACCACAACGCTTTTCTTTAAGCGTGTGAAATTCCAATACGACCAAAAACTAAGGTAAACAAAACTACAATGTTCCAAAGGTAGTAAAAACGTTTGCCTCATCCTCCATCACCAATTCGCATTTATAATGACATATTTATAATGACATTCTAGATGTCAGCTCTTTGGACAAGGCAAATCTGCTCGCTGAACACTTTCAATACTTTCAAATTGGGTTACATATGTCTCCGCCTATACTTGAGTGCTTGGAATCTTCTTTCTCCAGTTGGCATACGTCACCTTCTTCCGAAGAGGTATTCTTCCACGCTGGCAAAACCGATGCGTAAGCTTCATAAGCATGTCACAAAGTGAATGCTAGAAACTTTGCGATAACACCGGTGATTCACAAAATACTTTTTTGCCGTTTTTATTTTGTCACTGCACCTTGTCTATTTAATCGTTTACCGGAAAATCTTAGATCCGAGAGAGTGAAAACCGTGTTTTTGAGTGCAATAAAAAAATGCATTTTTTGTCTTAACTACCATACCATACAATAGATGCTCTTTTTTACAAGTTTCGTAATATAAAGTTTGAATAGTCTAATTTTCTTATAATGTAATCAGTTCTTTTTGTATAATTTTGCCACAATTATAAATTTTCTTTTTATAGCTGTATTTTTTTTTTTTTTTTTTTTTTTTGCTGAATTGTATAACTATCCATAAGACAATTGTCTGTATCTTAATATCTATTTCATACAGCAATTACAAACTTTTCAAATTATTTTATGAAATTCATTAAATCTTAAGATTCAACTTTGTAATGAGTAATGAAATAATAAATAAAAATAATAATAATCAATACTACAAAGAGTCCTACTTTCAGAGCAGATCAAAAATAGCATCTGCCCATACCGTCTCTGTTCTCTCACAAAACTATTGCACTTATGTACCTTGCTTCCAAGGTCATGGAAAGACTGATATACCGTCAGTTCATGAAATATCTTAAGACACGAAAGCAAACGACAGTATGATTTTCGTAGCCACAGCTTCACTGGTAATTTGATGGCATGCTTCACCAAAAAGTGGCAAATCGTCAATCTGGCGGAAGCAAGAAGTTTGGCTTGATATTGTATTTCTAAAGCATTTGACAGAGTTTGGCATCAGGTTCTTTGTCGAAAATGTGTGCATTTGGGATCGACGAATCTCTTCTTCAATGGATTAGAAGTTAGAAAGTTTTCTTGGATAGTTTCAAGTCTGATATTCACAAAAAATAAATGCTGGTCTGCCCCAGGGCTTCGCTCTGTCTCTGACACTGTTTTTAATTTTCATCAATGATCTCCTGTGTTCTACTTCTAATCCAATGTATTCCTTTACTGACAATAAAGATATCTGCATTTCATATTCGTTTCGAACCGGAACGGCAGCGTATGCTCAGCTCATTAAATTCTGCTATAAACAGCATTATTAAATATGGAACAACCAACAGAGTGGTATTTAATGCTTCCAAATCACAATGCTGTCTGCTGTCTGCTGTCGTTAATACGAAATTTAAACACCCAGCCTTTATACATAAATGGCACTTGCATCGACGAAACCGACAACGTTTCCATTCTCGATATATATATCAATGACAACTTACGTTGAAAGAACCATATATTCGATGACGCCAAAAATGGTGTGCTATGGAAAGGTCAAGGTTTCGTCAAGCGATCTAAGAAATATTTCACCCCCTCTGATCTGGCCGAATATATAAGTCACTCATCCGCCCAAAAGTGGAGTACAATGCTCACATCTGGTCAGGTGCTCCTAAGACCTCTCTGCATCTACTAGATAGGATTCAAAACTGTACAATAAAACTCATAGGTGATGTTATAATCACTCAGTCGATTAATACCATCGAAGACCGACGTAATGTCTCCTGCCTCACCTTATTCCACGTTATTTTTACCACCAGTGCTCCATCGAAATTGCCAGTAGCATTCCGCCACTTTAAACCTTAAATCGTAGCACCTATAAATGCTCATCAGCATACCCTCGATTCTTTCCTAAGCTGTACACCCCATATGGAATGCACTGTCGAGCTCTTTATTTCCTAGTCATTGTAACCTGCAAACATTTAAGACCAATGTACATCGTTATCTCTCCGTTTTTCCTCCCCAATATTGCTTCGCCCACGCTGTGTGCAAACATTTTATGAGTACTCAAAATCTATTGAGCTTCTGATATCTGACATCAGTAATGATACGGTGGGGAGTGAGCTATTGTATGTGTGATGGGGCACTGACAATAAATTTTGCGAAAAGCAGTTTAAATTTATACGATAGTTGATCAAACCACTGTTCTCAAGCTTCTGAAACAAACATTGTTCGCCAACGAAACGTGAACATTTCAATAAGATTCTGTTTCAACTCGTAAAGTAAAAAACCACTTAACAATAACTCAAAAATGATGTCGCGGACTTCATATGATCGGATGATTGGCCAGCTGACAATCTATTTTTTCTTCTACCCGTATTTATGACGAACGTCGTTAAATCCAAGAACATTAGCAAACTTCTCTAGAATATTTTTAAGACAGAAAAATGTATCCAACCGTATAAGCGCAGCAAGAGCAATGTAGATACATGTAAAAAAAAGTCCAATAAGGACTTGACAACTTTTTTTTAAAACAAAACGCAAACCATTTGAGATATTTCAAAAACTTTATTATCGGCTTGAAGTACAATCAAAACATTTATGAATGGAACTCGACTTCGTTCATACGGCCACCGCGGGCACGTTTGCAGCGGTCGATTCGTTGGACCCAATTTTCAACGACTCGGCCACACATTTTGGCCGAACCGGCCGCGATTTCACGTTCAATGTTGGCTCTGAGCTCTTCTAACGTCGTCGGCGTGTTGGCATAAACCAATGACTTAACGTAGCCCCACAGAAAATAGTCTAGTGGCGTTAAATCCCACGAACGAAGCGGCCAATCGACTGACCCATTTCTTGAGATAACACGCTCACCATACTTATTCTTCAATAAATCGATTGTAGCGTGTGCTGTGTGGCATTATCCTGTTGAAACCACATATCGTCCAAGTCCATATCTTCCAATTCGGGCCAAAATAATCGGTGATCATGGCGCGATAATGCTGACCATTCACAGTAACGTGAGGATCGTTATCGTCGACGAAAAAATATGACCCAATAACGCCGCCGGCATGCAAACCGCACCAAACAGTTATTTTTTGTGGATGAAGTGGTGATTCATGAAGCACATCTGGATTTTCACCCGACCAATAACGCATATTTATCTTATTGACGAACCCATTGAGCCAAAAATGAGCTTCGTCACTGAAGATGATTTTGCGATGAAATTCATCATCTTGGCGCATCTTCTCCAGAACCCAATCGGAGAACGTACGTCGCTTCAAATGGTCCATCGGCTTCAATTCTTGAGTCAGCTTGATCTGGTATGGGTGTAAACCAAGATTCTTACGCAAAATACGCTATAATGTGGTCTGAGCGAAGCCCAATTCTTGAGAACGCCGTGGAATTGACTAATTTGGATCGTTTGCTACGGACGCCTGAACGGCAGCGATATTTTCGACACTTCGACCAACCCGTTGTCTCGCTGACACGGCAACATCACACAAGGAATATGTAGACTCAAATTTTAGCACTAAACTTGTTATTGCCTGTCTACTAGAGCGAGAATTACGACTGAAAATTGGAGTTAACGCTCTTAAAGTTGCAGTCACCGACTCCGAATTTCGGTAGAAAATTTTTATAATTTGCAGACGTTGCTCGTTCGTGTACTTTACTTTGATGAAAATGTTGAGTTTACTGAATAAATTGGCAGTGACAGTTTGATGATTAGTGAAAGAGTGCGTTCACAAATTAAATTCAAAGTTGTCAAGTCCCTATTGGAAAACCCTTTACAATGAGATTTATCTATATGCGTTACATGTTCCAAAGAACTTATAAAAAAACAAGAAAAGGCCGGTGCCACCAACAAAATTTAAACGATCTCCTAGACAAAACTTTAGAGCTTTGCTCTCAACACAAAGTTGAGTTGATGAGTTTTAGGCTAACACTTCATTCGATAGAGTTTTTGTTTTGCTTGCATCGTGTTTGTATTCCAATTTAAGAAGAAATTTTCTGATTTAGTTATTCTGGCAGTAGTTAGCCTTAGTTAGAAGGTTTGCTTTTTATCTTCAACCGACCTTTTACGTTAGAACTCACTTAGTTTTTGTACGATATTTACGAGATAGCCTTCTTCCTTATTTAAGCTAAATAAACATTGTTCAATTATTTCGGGTCATTACATATATAAATAACGTATTTATAATAATAAATGCATGTTATTTGATGACGTCGGTTTTCTTTCGCATAATTATTTATTACAAAGCCTTTTTCTAAATTGCAGTCTGGCAGAATTGGCGAATTAAAAAGAACATCCAAATAACTTCTGCTCCGTAGTGCAAACAACAAAAAATGTATATCTGTTGGCTATGCGGTTCATAAAAATTATTTTATTTCTGAAAAAGAAACATTAAATAGAATACAACGCAAAAGAAAATATTTTTTTTGCTTTGTTGCCGAGTGCCTTTGGTTCAAATTTAAACTATACCAGTTGAGGCTGCAACATTACAGTGAATTGAAGAGTTAGGTGGTGTAAGTGTCAATTAAGTTAAAGCATGCGCACTCTCCATGTATAAACTATGTTGACGACATTAAACACATAACGTCTGAGCAAAATCATAGCAAAAGTTTTAAAGCAAACTTATAACACTAAAAAAAAAACAAACACCAACAGTCTAAGATAAATCAAAACCATTCAAATGAAAAATGTATACCACCAAAGTTTTTATCATACATTTTAAAAGAGTGAACGAAAGGGTAGTGTATTTAGGGACAGCCTTTACCAAACATATGTTACAAAAAAGATAGGAATGGATATGAAGGCGTGTATAATAGAACTAGAAAAGGGTTCTGTCGAATTTATTCAACAACTTTCTGAATGACACGTGAATACGAGGAAGCACTTGAGAATCTAAAAATTATACCATACACCAGCAACAACAGCTAAAGCTCAAAATACTCGTAAACCTACAAAGAATCGGCATAAGAGATAGCTTTAGAAGAGCAGAGTTGCAAAAATTTCATCAAATTGACTTAAGCGCTAAAACGATACGCAGAAAGCTACAGGAGATAGATTTATATTGAAGACCACCAGCGAAAAAACCTCTTCTAACCACAAAAATGAAAACAGCTCGTTTGACATAGGGCAAAAAGGAAAAAACATTGGCACAGTATGGTTGGTGATATGTGTGTGATATGGTTCGACGAAAGTAAATTTAATTTACTAATGTGCCGATAATTTACCATACGTACAGTCAGCAGGTGCAAGGTTTAAGGAACTATGAACGTTCAAAGGTGGAAATAAGTAATAAGAGAGTTTTTGCAGCAACAGCATAATTTGTATACTGACAAATGCATTTTTCAAGACGATTCCGCACCTTGCCACCGAGCAAAATCGGTAAGTAATGTGTTATAAATGAATTTCTAGAATAAAAGCGGTTGTTACTGTCAAAGGAGGAGCAGCCCAGTATTGATAATTTTGTGCTAAAAGTGGCATATCTAATCATCTTATATACATACGAGTACATATAAAAAATGTATACATAGTTTGATTTTGTTAAGCAACAACAGTACTAATAAATT
Organism: Volucella bombylans; assembly: GCA_949129095.1. Classification (NCBI taxonomy): domain Eukaryota; kingdom Metazoa; phylum Arthropoda; class Insecta; order Diptera; family Syrphidae; genus Volucella; species Volucella bombylans. The sequence goes on along the minus strand of OX422144.1, from coordinate 62,825,648 downwards.
GTCAAAAAATAAGAAAATTTATAGTTTTTGCTTTCTTTGTTCATATCTTTTTCAAAACATTCAATAAAGAGATGGAAACCAGGTAGAAATACTTGTAAACTACTGCGTAGTACTAAACAAAAACCTCATTTCATTATAAAAAGGATAATCGTAGTTATTAAAAATGTTTCAATAATTTTGATATGACACGGTTTTTATGACCGCAAGTGTATACATATATATTTTTATGTTTACCTGCAGTAGGAATATTACTTAGAGCATGTGGGCTTAGGTTAGGTTAAGCTAAAGTGGCTGTTGGAAAGACCAACCCACTTAGGCCTATTTTGATGCCACGTGGATCCTCCAACTCTTGGAACCAATTTGAGCTTATGATGAAACGTAGGTGACATTTAACGTCTATATAATTTAGATCGCTTAAGTCGTTGTAGAAGAAAGCTTCTACGTGGAGTTTTCTTCTTTGGGAGAGAGCTGGACATGTACAGATAAAGTGGCCCATGCAGCTTCACAGAAATCGTTTGTAAAGACGCCAAGCTTTCTTGCATCCGTGCCTATAAGGCAGTCTCCGGTGATGAGACCTATGATGGCGCTGAGATGTTTCCTATTTAAAAGGATCAAACTCTTAAAGATTCAGATCCAGCTTTGGCCACATCTGTTTGGTCTCTACACATGTTGATCCAACAGTCCACCTAAAGTCTGTTCTTTTTTTTAGCATCCAGCTTTAACATTAATTTGCACGTAGCACTTGGTATACCGATGCTACCCTTTTCCGGTAGAATAGGTAGAGTGGTTTCTATTTTAGCGAGTTCGTCAGCTCTACAATTCCCTGGAATGGCTTCACAACCAACATAGGTGAAGGATGAACTGCTCTGCCATCGCCGTAAAAGGTGATAGGCATCCAAGTGTGGTTCTAGAATTTAATGAGAGTCCTGACTATCCGAAAATATGCAGATATCACATTTTTCTTCAGCCAGGACAGAGCAAAATTTCCGCCTGGAACACTCTACAGTGATTTGGAAGACGGATTTAGAGGCTTAGATTTAGCTTATCTGAGAAAACACCGCCACCAACCTCGCTATCAGTTTTAGATCTATCTGCGTGTAAAAATGGTGGCCTTGCTCTACCCGAATCTCGTGGATAACATTAGAATGAATTTTGTGTCTACATGTATAAGAAACAGATAAAGCATTTCATGGCTACCTGATTAGCATAAGTTCCTCAGAAAAAGAGCTTCGTGGAAAAAATTTCATGGAAGCAAAGATAACGTCTACTCCACAGTTAGTAAAACGAATACCTTCTGAGAACTACTCCGCGGTCTAATTCTTAGAGTCGAATTAGATTTTCTGAAAGAAAATACCGTTCTCAAAATGGATAACTGGCATCGGATAACCAGTCTCATTTCCTAGGGCTCTCGAGATTCTGAGCTGCCCCGTCGGGATAAGTTATCTTCTATCGGTCCCACTCGATTAAATCACGTACATTAAAATGCACATGATACACTCCTCATAAACTTGAACACAGCTTCTTATAAACTTGAATCCGCTCGTGCTCATTACAAAGGATAGAGATGTCAGAGATACGATGGAGTATACAAAAACGGAAGAGCTCCAATATTCATTATAGCTGCTAAAAAAAATTCCATATGGTCTGTTGGTACTGCATTGCAGGAAACCTTATTGACCTCAAAACGGAAAGTGATCGGTTGTCTTTGAGCCGCATTAAATCTATATTTTAAAACATCAATTTTACGCACAAGACCTATGCGACGAGGCATAAGAATATATCATTAAGATTTTAATGGACTTCTTCTACTCGGAGCAAAATTTTGTTCGAAGTTTTTAATACAAAAGTCGAAAAGTAAAAAATCTTCGAAGGATAGATTGGCAATCATAATCTGCACGACACAGCTAAAGAAAATCTCTCTCTACTGATTGATCTATTGCATCTTATACAACACCGATAAGAAGCACTTAATTTTCTAGTATTAGGCTAAAAAAAAACTGGCGTACTACAGTAGGTCTAATCGTCAACAAATACATCTAACACCTTGAAAACTGCTAAAACAGCTCACGCGTGATTCCTGTCAAGTGTCCAAGTCAAACACGCTCAATTAGCATTGCCATTTCATCATGGAAAGACTTTAACCCGAACAACGCTTACAAATTATAGAATTCAAAACCATAGTGATTATGATTATGCACCAATATCACGCTATTTGACATCAAGCCCACCTACCCATATGCATAAAGTGCGTACATAGGAAAATATTGCTGCTGTATCCGCCAGTGTTAATGAAGACCGTGATTCGTCCATTCGTCGCAGTTCACAGTAATTGAGATTGTGTTACTCGACTACGTGGAAGATTTTACACAAGAATCTTGGTCTAAAACCTTACAAAATATAGCTTGAGCAAGAACTGCAAACTGCAAGATCCTCTTTTTTTCGAAAAATTGTCTTCAGCGACGAAGCTTATTTCTGGTTGAATTGGTAAGTTAAACAAAACTGCCGTATTTGGTCCGATGAGCAACCTCAGGCAATACAAGACGTGCCAATGCACCCTGAAAAATGCACTGTTTTGTGCGGTTTATGGTCCGGCCGAATCATTCGCGCGTATTTTTTCAAAGATGACATTACCGTCAATGGCGCCCGCTATCGTTCAATGATTCCGAACTTATTTTTGCTCAAAATTCACGAGTGAAACCTGGTCGACATGTGGTTCGTGTGAATCTAAGGATAAATTGAGTAATGAGTTCGGTAAGGAGTTTATCTCTCGTGAATTGGTCGGCTAGATTGTACGATTCGACGCCTTTGGGCTATCTTTTTCGGGGATAAGTCAAATCATTCGTCTATGCCGATAAACCATCGTCCATTGCAGCCTTGGAAGACAACATTACATGATCCGTATGGACTACTTACAACGTAGTCGTGGTCAACATTTACATGAAATAATCTTTAAAAAGTAAATGGCAGGCAAGCATTGATTTATCAACTCAAATAAAAAGTTTATACACTTTTGCAATTTTTCTGCATTTTTGGATAATTAAAAACCAAACGCTTAAAATCAACCATTAACTGACATGGCAAGCACCTGTTAAGCAAGACTATAAAAAAAAACCTTATTTCGGTTTTCTGAATTTTGAATTCAAAGTTTTGCAAAAAAATATGTAGAAAAAAGTAAGAAAATAAAAAAAACTTTCAGTATCACTCTTGTCACAAGTAAACAACGAAGAATTACATATCATAAATTTAGATCAAGGAAGTATTAAACCCATCAGTCAGCTCTGGCTGTAACTTATATTCTTATAAAGTATCATAAAACTCAAGAGCTTTACAAAAAGAAAACCAAAAAAATCCCACGGATGGTATAAATATAAGAGAATATCTTGAAGAAACGAAATATCTACCTGCTTCTCGGATTCTTTTTTTGTTCTGTTTGAAAAAGTAACTTCTTTTACTTTTTCTTACTCATCCAAAATCATCAGATTAAAATTGTAGCGCAGTTTTAACGTGTTTCCAAGAAATGAGGTGAAATCTGATTTGAGCTATTTTTTTTTTGCAGGATTGCATTTTTATACGTAGAATACGAAGTCAACGTATAAATTTTTTCTAAGATTTTTGGTAAGAAGAAAGGCATACTGGTGGAAGAATCTTCATTAATGAAACTGTTTACACCTGATATTATATGGAAGTTCAATAGCTCTACATATATGGTAAGTGTACGACGTACATATGCACATATGTATGTATACTCGTATCTACATATGCATCCGCGTTTAAATAAGGAGGGAACAATTTTACTCGGAACAAACGATACTAGAAAGCTTTAATAGAGGCTCTTAAATTAAAAAACATATGGTTTGCTCCGCTGTTTTTGACGAAGCGGATCCTATCGATTTAATTTTGGGATACTTTTCTATTTTTTTGGGGCTTTATCTCACCAATAATACGCCGAATAATGGTTTTTAAAGCCTGAGTAGTTTGCGGTTTATCAGCATACACTAATACTAAAGGCACTGAATCGACTCCTCGATTTTATGGACAGTATGGCACACAGCGGATCCATCCTGCTAGAACCATATATCTTCCGGACTAATATTGTCTATATTTTAAAGAAATATTCACTGATCATTGTCCGATAAAGTTGGCTATTAACTGTAACTCGAGCAAAAGAAGCGATGAACCCAGCAGGGTGAAGACCACACTAAATATGTTAATGCACTTTTGTGGATGTATTGTATTATTTCTCGATCAAAATATACACATATATACATATAGACACATTTGGACTTTTTTTCTTTGGGGCTACGTCAAATCAGTCTATGTCAACAATCCAGAGCAAATATTGGACGTGAAAAACCCGCAATATCGACAGAAATGTGTGGAAATGCTCGCTGCAAGAGCGCTCGGGTTGGACATATGATTAAAGTCGAGGTCCATTTAAAATGGTATGAGATATATTTGAAAAAAAAGTTTTGTCGACATCTCAAATAGTTTGTGTTTTAATAAAAAACAAAAATGTTTTAATTTTAGTTAGTTTAATTCATTATTTCTACACATTTGGTTTTAAAATATCCACCTTGATCAAAAATAACCCGGAATAACCACCGTGTGGCGCTCCCATTGTTCCGATTTGAAAATTACGTAGCCAAGAGTACATCTATCTCCGTGTGTGTGGGCGATTTTTTACAATTTTAGAAATGGATTTAAATTTGCAACGACGAACTTGTATTAAATTTTGCGTAAAAAACGGATTTAATGGTGCGCGAACGTTGGAAATTTTGGAAAAGTGTTTCGGCAACGATTCTCTAAAGAAAACGGTCGTAGCACCAGTGGCACGAGCGGTTCAAAAGTGTTCGTAAGTCAATCGGAGATGATGAACGCAGTGGCAGACCATCGACATCAAAAACCGACGAAAACATTGATGGAGTAAAAGAAATGTTGGTCAATAACCGAAAATTAACCATCAGAGAGATAGCGGAGGACTTGAACATTGCCTATGGATCCGTCCAAGACATCTTGGTTAATGATTTGGGTTTCCGTCGTGTAGCAGTAAAATTGGTGCCAAAAGACTTCAATTTCATGCAAAAAAGAGACCGTGTTGACGTCGCAAAAGAGATGATTTGCGAGGCTGAATCCGATCCCACTTTCATCAAAAGGAGCAGTACTGGAGACGAGGCGTGGGTTTATGAGTACGACACGCAATCCAGACATCAGGCAAGTGAATGGCGTTCACCAAATGAGCCGAGACCAAAAAAAAAAGTCGTTATCAGTCAAAAAAGAAGGCAAGATTACAACGGTGTAGTGCATCATGAATTTTTGCCAGAAGGACAGGGCGTTATGAGACCAGAATTGTGGGCAGACAACTCGTGGGTTTTGCACCATGATAACGCACCGTCGCACAGTGCCATCATTGTTCGTAATTTTTTGACGAAAAATGCAAAAAATACCATCCAAGAGCCACCGAATTCACCTGATTTGGCTCCCCGTGACTTCTTTCGGTTCAATCGAGTTAAAAAAACACTACGGGGAACGCGTATCAGCAGCCGAAAAGAAGTAATAATAAAACCGCAGGAAGCACTGGTGAACATACAGAAAACCGAATATAAAAAATGTTTTGAGGATTGGATCAAGCGCTGGCATAAGTGTGTTGCAATCGATGGGGATTACTTTGAAGGGGATAATATAGATTTAGATGAATAAACTTGTACTTTAAATTTTCTGAATAAATTCCGGGTGGTACAAACAATTATTTCAAGAGTTCATTAAATTTAAAAAAAAAAAAAAAAAAATGACATTCGGCACTTTAATGGGTTATACGCAGGTAGAATTTTCAAAAAATCGATTTGCAATGTATATATATCTGACTATATTCCCTGAAAATTCAAATCGATCCAGTAAGTACTTTTCGAGATATAAGCATATTTGTAAGGACGTCTCGGACTGTTAAAAAAGTAGGCGGAGCACAAATCGGAGTAACAGCTGCTCTTTTCTTTCTTTGTGTTTCCAGGTATTCCAGGTGTTCCCATACAAATAGCCCATTTTATTCCTGATGACTAACTCGAGTTATTTCTTGTACGAAACAAGTGAAGAGTTCTGCCACGTTGTACATTCGTGTGTTCAGTTTTAACTTTCTGTTTCAGTTTTGCGTTTTTATAATTCAATTAAATTGACTTTAAATCTGAATTAAAATGTCACGCAAGTGTAGTAGAAAAGAAAGAGCAACTGAAAAACTGTACTTATCACGATCTAAAAGACAGAAAAATAGATTTAATCCAAAAATAGCTGAGACAGATGAAAGTAGTTTTGGGGCGTTCGCGAAAAAATTCAAACTGCGGAAGGGAATTTTAGTTCCCCGTGATTCTTCTATTGAATATAGAATTTTGAACTTTATAACAGTGTTTATAGCTATAAGTGATTTTGTAAAGTGTAAAACTTGTGACGGAGCAATAAAATTTGAAACAGCTTCACAACGGGGTCTTGGTTTTAAAATCGTTTTGCTGTGTGATAAGTGTGAGACTCGTGCCATAAAATCCAGTACTTTTGTCAAGCATTCTTATGAGATAAACGGACGATTTGTATTTGTGATGAGAATTCTTGGAATAGGATTGAAAGGTGCAGCTAAATTCTGTGGATTAATGGACATGCCAAGACAAGTGTAATGTAATATCGGCAACTTATTATCATTGTCCAACTGATGACAATCCTCAACACGAAAGGTGCCCGGTCGGAGAAGATTCATGTGGTTGTTGGTAGCAAGCACGAGCTTCAGACACGTTATCTTCTTATAAACATGATTATGATCATGTCTTTAACACCTGATGTTGCTGAAGCTATCTTTCCAATTTATACAGATCTCAACGATAAAAAATTATTGGAAATATGTGTTGGTGGTTTTACGCAAGACAACAATGAGAGCTACAGTTAGCTGATATGGAAAATAACTCCAAAAATCTTTCCGTGTGGCTCAAAAATTGTTCAAATAGCAGCTTACATCGCTTCCAGGATCTTCAATGAAGGTACCACTTCAATTTTATATTATATGAATGCAATGGGAATATGAATTGGGCCCAATACCCATGCCTATATCGAGAAAGAGAATGCAGAGCGCGTCATGATCTCTGACTTGAGAGCGCATGGGAGTACGCGAGAGGGAAGAATGGCTCGTTGGCAACATCAATTCAAGGTACTGGATGCTGCTGATGCTACAGAGGGCCTGGAATATATGGCCCTGGAATAGATGAGTCCATGTAATTAAAAAAAAATTCTCTATGTGTAAATTTCTTCCGAAATTTTAAACGCGTTTTTCTCAAAACTATGTTTTCGAAGTCGGTGATCAAGATTTCTAAAAAACTGCTCAACCGATCGGTCTAAACACAACCTTCTCAGATATATTCGTCAGGTATTGATCAAAGGAATAAAATTTCCATTAATTATTTCTATTTTTTAAACAATTTTACGTGGCAATTTTGGTTGAAAATTCGATTTTATTTTTTACGAAGCCGCCATTCTGTCAAAAATCAAAATTTCGAATATTTCTTCGATCAATACCTAGTTTTATCTATCCAGTAAAAGAATCTTTCGTCTGCACGAGCACACCAGAGCGATATTTTTAAACTATTACGACCAAAATAAGGAAGAAAGAAAATGGGCGGTAAGGTTGCGACAATAGTTCCGAAGTGCCAAGAACTAAGCGGAAGAACTGGGGGCGCGAATGTGAGGAAACAAATCGAATAGGGTAAAGATCAACTTAGCATTTGATATAGAAAATTAGGTAGTAGAACGCGGAAATCCAATGAGTGGTTGAGGATAAAACGCATTCAAACATGGACTCTCCACGGAAAAAGTGAAATCGTTAAAGCATTTAATGACTTTGAATTCGAACCATGTCGCCGCAGAATTTTGGTATCTACAATAGTTTTAGAAGATATTCCTTCACAATTGCCAAAAAAAAAAACGCTTGAATAGCCTCCAAAAGCCAAATTCAGGGAAAAATGATTGGAAATGCAAAAACATGGACAAATTCTCGAATTATATAGGAGTGGAGTGGAGAGGTCCGCGGTGTTTTTTATGAATCGGGGAAAGCATTTCTATGCGTGAAGTCGCAGTAAAAATTCTTGAAGAGTAAATCATCTTGTAATTAATTCAGAAAAAGTTTGTAAAACCCGGAAAGCGCGTCCAGTAGGGCCGAAATTGGTGCATTTTCAGTTTGTAAAATAAAAGTCTTAGCCAAGCGTGACCTCCGTTCTAAAATCAATCCAGACAAAGAAACTAAGATATGTATGCACGACTGTTCTTACCGACTCATTTACTTAGATGACGCTACAGTGTGGGGTGGACCAGGGCCTCAGCTAACATGCCACTCCAGCTGGGCGCGATGTTTTGCTAACTGCCTCCAGTTGCGCACACGAAGTTGGCTGAGGTCCCTTTCCACCTGTGTGCGCGTCCCTCCCGTTGCCCGGGCTGGGGCACTGGTGTACCTGAGCCTAAGGTGACATAGCCATCTAAGACGGGTTATCCGAGCTTTTCTGACGAGGCCGACATCGCTGTACAGCCCGTAAAGTACACTGTTGAAACGACTCCTGCATTCTCTACGGCTCTGTTGACCGCCAAACAAATTTGCAGCTTCTGCTTCAATAGTCACAAACGCTCCACTGACAGCTCGCTGTATTCTTCCCATTATGTCAATGTCGTCTGCATAAGCGATTAACTGATGGTGCCTCTTGAGTTGATTTGTTAGTTTCGCACAATTATTTCAAGAATTCAAAGACCAATGAATGATAAATTAACAACTGCTAAACAACAAATGCTGCCTCCTTCTTAAGCTTAAGCGAACAACTTAACTTTTGTGAACAAGCAACTTGGATTTTATTGTTAAGAAAACAGTTCAATTTTTTAATTAATACATTCAGTGAATATTGATCACTCTGCTTCGTAAAAACGGATATGTGATCATATTTATATCAAGAGATTAAACTAATGCCTTGCACTGTTGTTTAGTGTAGCTCCCATATAATATTACAGAAGTTGCTTGCGGGATCGCTTCACCATGATATAGCGTACACAGGCGACTTGATCGCGAACAGGATCAGGTCTGAAGTTTGAGGTCATTAACTTACTCGATAAAAAAAACGATACTGCGATGACTGGAAGCTTAAGATCGCCTTTCACAAGTTGGAAACCTTTCTGTTAAGGACGTCTTTGTTTAGGTCCTCTAGGGGCACCAGAAAATATTGGCGAACGTTTTCGATCATAAGACAACACGGCCAACCACTTGCTTGACAAAATATAGTCGTATGCCTTGGGATCCGGCTAGACCATTATTTGTATTTTTACAAACATATAGATGATGCTCTGGCCAGAGCCAAAGATGCTCATCCGATTATTGTGGTTGTCCTTTTTTCGTGTTACAAGGTAATCAATGCGTCCCTATTCGCAACAGTAAGGCTTTTATGTGATAAGGAATTTAACCTCGTGCAAAATCTCTAATTTGGATGAGGCCAGGCTCCTTCTGGGACTTTTTGGCTGAAAGAGGCTTGATATTCCGGAATCAGATATTCTCTTCGGGAATATAAGAACTCTTCATTCACCACTAGCTCTATTTTAACACCCTGAATTGTGCTGAAATATCTTCAATGATCTCAACTTTAAACACGTTGAAGTTGCTCATGTAAGGTGTCTGGACTCCAAACTTAGAAATTCGAATATATCGGACGTTTCATGCTTGTACACATATGCAAGTAAAAAATGCACGCCTAATGCAAATGTTACTATTGTAGGTATTGGCACAAGCGTCGATTTAAAAAAAAAATGCCCTAACAGGAAATGGGTTACTAAAAAATATGATTTGAACAAAGACGTGATAAAGCGACTAAATGTAAAGTCAAGATATTAAATTACAATACAATTTCAATATTAACATGAGTTTATTTGTCTACAAACAAGTTATATAATACGAGTATTTATATGATTTATACCTTCGATTGTACATGCGTACATGTCGATGGCTGAGCTATGAAAGACACAGTGTTAAATACAAAATTGATCATTACCATAAAGAATGATCGCACAAAGCATAATAAAAATTAAAACAATAGTAATGTAAGAGCGGAATGTAGAATATAAGAGTATAGAAATGATATGAGCTTGTCGTTGCGCTAAAATAATGTGTCAAAAGTTATTTAAAAAAAAAAACACTTTAAATTTTGATTTTGTCATCACTTTTTGCATCTTTGAAGTGTTTACCTAGTGTTTACAAACAAAAAAAGGTCTGGTCATTTCATCTCAAATTAGTAGTTTTCAAGATACGACCCAACTTGTTTAAACTATAAAATTAGAAAAAAGTTCATTCTTTTATAACAGCCCCATAAAATCAACTAGTTAACAGTTGCGTTGGAGTTTTTTCCCCCTTAAAATAAGTTTATTATTGCGCATAGTAAATCCAGTATTCAAACAAAAAAAAATGTTCATCTTATGACCCCTAAATGGGGAAAAAGGGACCACCTCGGGTAGGTATCGCCCATTATTACAGGTAAAAAAACAAAAAAATATCCTTTTTCTGGAAAAAAAATTAAGCAGTCCTCTTATAAAATAATATAAAAAGAATGCAAAATTGTTTGCAAAACCAGTTTGTAGTTTTTAAACAAGATATTGACGTTTAATTCATAGTATCCTCAATGACGGACTTTTCAACATAAGAATACGCAGACATGGTTTATGTCTATGGTTTCTGCAAATGTAACGGTCAATGAGCGAGATTGGAATATCTGAGACGATACGCTAATAGGACTGCCCCAAATGGCAGGACATTTACAATATTAGAACATTTTCCAGGAATAACGCGGAAATCGTGGAGAATCATATCCTGATTTAGTGGAATTCGTTCGTAGCTACGAAGATATTTTACATTGCGTCATAAACCATCTAAATTCCAGTCATAGAGAACTAAGCAGACATTTAATCAAAGCAGGACTTACACCTAGACAATTCTACAATCCGAAGGCATGTATGATGGCATTCCCCATACTATGGTCATTCACTTAGATAGTGGTTACATCGCGTGTACGAAAATTCGTGGATAATGCGGGCCAGACCCATTCTGCGGCTCCAACGTGTCCGGACTTATTGCCAATGGACTTTTATTTATGGGGACGGGTGAAAGACATTGTTTACGTCGTTGGGCTCTGGTGTGCATTCAAAGTAATGGTGTGCACTTTGAAAAAAATAAAAATAACAATCAATATTTGTATCTTTTTTACCTGTTCCAATAAGTTGGCTCATATCTTGAAAACTACTGACTTAAGATAGTTGCAAAAATTGGGGGCTAATGAGATATTTTTTCCAAATAAAAAAGTCACTATTGATTTTCGATAACTTTTGACACATTATTGTTAGGGCAATGTTTACTTTAAAACAAATAAAGTACTCATAATCAACGATACCCCATTTGTTGCCATACACGCGTAAATTTGTAAGATATTATTTTCAAAAGGTCAAAATAAGGCAGCGTAAAGCTTTGCCTAAAACCTCTGTAAACCCCCTCCCGCCCATACCATTTTTTTTCTCAAAATATGTCAAGGAATCTCCCTTTAAAGTCTTCCACACATTATCCGGAACACCCTGTATAAATATGTATATTTTTTGATTTCATACATTTTGCACCTAAAAGTATACCATATAAGGTATTCCATTGGCTGAACCTTCGTTATTTCAGATTGCAAATTTCATTTGATCATCAACACTAACGAAATATTGCTTTACAACAATACATAACAATATTGAATGCGATATTTTATTTGTATGATATTTTAAAAAATTCCAAGATTAAATAATAATTATAATACAATAGCTAATAAAACGGAGAAAAGATATTGAAAAAGATACTGAGGGAAACAAATTAAAAGCAAAGAATTAAATAGATTTAAAATACGAAAAATCAGTTATATAGGAATATTGTTTAAAATAATCTGCGGTGGTGAAGTGCTGATTAATTTTGTGTCTGGGTTCGAAAAACAAAAATCTTACGGACGTCACCACTTTCTCAGCAGGCAAACCTAAGTCGCCGAATGCAAAGCCTATGAAAAATTGTCCAACTCTCGAAGTTTTAAGTCATTAAAAAATATTAGTTCCCTTTCTATGTGGACAAAATTACAAATAGGTACAACATTGTGATTAGAGACTAGGTCACTCTAAACTGTGTTGCCATCAAGTTACTTATTTAAATGATAATCCTATTTAGTGCATCGAAATATTTGAAAATTGTGGAATTTTATATTTATGTGTTTTTAATTGGCTTCCTAGTTTGATAAGCAACTTTAGAATGGGAGAAAATGTTACTTAACTGGGCTCAACTGTGCTCTAGGGACGGAGCACTACTTAAATAAGTATATAATAATAGATATGTATGTTTTCAACAATCCACCACACTAGCATCTGGTTATTCTAGCAAGCGTTACACAGGTCGCGAACAGTGCTGATGCACAATGATTACAGCTGCTGTACTGGGAAAATAAACTAAGCTTCTGTTTTGGATATGTGTTTCGAGAGAAGATCATGTTCGGTAAAGGGGATATTTTGCTCGAAAATAAGCCAAAGCGAAGATCAGAGGAAGTTATTGATATTGAAAAACTTGTGACAGATGTTGAAAAAGAAATCCAGCTACGAATGTTCTTTGCTTCCTCCAAAATTCAAAGTCTCAGCTGTAACAATAAGTCGTCACTCTTAAGTCATCATCGGGAAGGTAAGAAAAAACTGGAAAGATGGTACACTAGGAAATATGATACGACGTTTGGAAGTTGTCATGTCTATGACAAATATGTGGATCCTATATTACATCTAGTCGTCACCTGCGACGAAATGGGGATCCTGTACGATAATAAGAAGAGGTCATTGGGATGAAAGGCAATATGAGTCTCTAAGTGAGTGGGAAAATAGTACGAGCCTCTTAGGACTATATCTTAAAAAGGTAATGGTGACAGTATGGTGGACGATTGAGGGAGTTGTGCAGTATTCGTTTCTCAATAACGGAAAAACAATGAGAAGTCGATTTAGTGCATAAAAAATTCTGCCAAAAACAGTGCTCACTGGTAATAAATAGACACGGTTCCATCTTGCTACTTAATAATGCAAGGCCACATGCAGTAGAGTTATCGCTCCTAAAGCTAACAAGGTTGCGATATGAAATATTGCCTCAAATACCTTATTCATCATCTTCAAAAAATGTAGTTCATAAACCCGGATCCCATAAAAGAGACCTTTGAAGGCACTGAAAATTAAAAGAGGTCCATTTGCAAAAAAAAAAAAAAAAAAATAGTGTTATTTAATATTGAACAAAAAAAATCGACAAGGTCATATGTATCGTCCTAATATTGTACAATTCTAAACTGGTTAAAATTAGAAGTTTCTGCACTACAATCGACGCGAATCCAAGAACGCATACTCCATTGAATAAGAAATTATCAAATGCCCCAAAAATACCAAGAGCCGTTCATTTTTCTTTCGCTTTGGTTTAACTTTTTAGTACCTTTTAGTATATAAAAATTAGAAAGAGACACAATTTCAATCGACTTGTAACTGGAGAGAAAGATGGGTCTCTTTTACGGACCGGTTTGGTAAATGCTTCAAAAAATTAGTCTTTAGGATGATTTTATTGGTGTGCAAGAATATTTTTCACCATGTTTGAGAAAAACTTCAATTGGCATAATAAGTAGAAGTACTAAACAACAGTTTTCATCAACTTACTCGATAAAACCTACATATGCATTCACACATCCCCATATGTTCTTAATTGCCTTGACCGAATTTGACGCCAAAACAAAGAAGTCATCTTTAGCAGCATAGTATTACCTACACGTAATCTTTGTGTCGATAAAACACCAACACCAAATAATTTCTATGACGGGTGAATGAGGTACCGAATTCCGCTTCATAAGAAAGGGGATCCATTGCACACTGTGTCAAACCCCAAAACAAATCTAAAAATTTGTTATGCACCACCCCTTCGTGCAGCTACATTACTCTTTGCATCATGGCGATTTTCAGTAAACCCTTCCACGGAAAGAGGAAGCTGAAATAGGCTGCTGTCAGCTTTCTGTCAACCAACGTAAGGAAATTTTCGGCAAAACGTGCTTTTCATCGAAGAGGAGCCTCCGAACCGCTTTAAGAAAACCAGTTCTATCCTATGTATCAGATGTTTGATAGAATAAGACTTCAAAGAAGGGAGGCTGGATGGAGGCTTCCTTATCACTCCTGGCGCTGCTATACATAATAGCCATGATAAATCTCCTCTTGGCATTTGTATCTTTGTACGGCATTCGTTCAGACGGTATACCCATAAAATCCGAGTTAAAAGACAGCCCGGTCATCAAAGCTGCAGTATAAGTCGTATCAAAAATCCATTCTTTTTTTAAAAGTAAGAGAGTGACACAGTTTCTTTCATAGCGAGAGCACGAAGTCGACTCTCTTTTTACTGAGAACTAGTTTCGGCTAGAACCTGAAAATTTAAGGTGTAAAAGACTAGTTTATTAGTCAAATTACTGTATTCTGATAAACTAGACCCATGTCTAGTTTTGGTACCCGTAGAAAGCTTCTTGCTCTATCAACAGCGATACCTCTGGTAACTTAAAAGTGTCCCTTGCACACTCTCATTAGACTTTTGAGCGATTAACTTGAAACAATAGTGCGAAAAGCAAGCACCAACACACGTGCCATAGTCAAGTCTGCTCTACTTTGCTAGTTGTTACAAGAAAATTTCCGAGTATAGCAGAGGAAGCGTTCAACATTAGTAAAGCAATGCAAATCCAAAAGCATGCTGTTAAAGAACATTTATCGTCCAGTCAATTTGAAATAATAAGCGACATTTAACTTTAGCTGATTTGATGAAGTCGACAGTTTTAACTGCAAGCGACGGTATATACTGAAAACGGCATCGCATTGCATATGAAATGCAGTGAGACATTTGCCAATCATTGTTTATTTCGATGCTTATTTGTATCCAGACGAGTTCTGCAGAAGGAAATTCAACGACAAACAAGGTGTGCTATCATATGGACTAAGTCAAACAATTCGTAGTCTGTCGTCATATCTATCAACGCTCGATTGTAGATTGTAACCAAAAGAAGGTCGCCGCAAGGCCTCTAGGGACCAGGCTAACTGGTAACTAAATATTCGCCCAGAACAGTAGGCCTACCTTAGTAAGTAAGTAAATAATAGAGATTTACTTTGCACATGCAATCATTTCTAACTCGTTTTAAGCTTTTATTTTTCTGTACCTTTGTATAACCCTGATAGCTTAGAAGTAAGTCATGCTTCATGTATTCTTCATTAAGTGAAAATTAAGAATTTAAGTCGACGCAACATGAACTATGAACTTATCAGAATGCTAAGTTAAAAACAGATTCATTGCTGTCAACTTCTGGCCAATGTGTTAGCTCATTTGCAAGATAGGCAAAGTTTTTTTTTTCAAGTGAAACTTATTAGGCTCGATAACGAAGAAGCGACATGAAGTGATTTCGGACTCCGATGAAACGAAAAAGCGACATGAAGTGATTCCGAACTCCGATGAAACGAATAATTATTGTAGATACTTTTGCACACTATGACAATACTATCCATGAAGTGTTCCTTGCTTCCCGAGTTTGTATCACTATTTAACTACGTAGTAAATAAAGTTCTTCCACTTCAAACTCTCCTTAACACCCATCTCTTTGTGAATGCCAACGAAACGAAAAAGCGATGGGAAACGGGACGAGGTAGCGTGCGTGTTAATGCAGCTCAGCCAGAATGAGGCACGAGAGAGGAACGAAAACCCGACAGACTCGGGGTATGGAACAAGAAGAAAGGGGGTAACGCGCGTGGTGGGGGGCTAACTCGGGCGTTGTGTGTGAGCGTACAATGAATAAGCTATGTGTATAGCAACACCATCAGCATCGTCATCATCATTGTTACCATTGTCAAAGTACCTACCTAGCCATTACTTGGTAACAACACCAAAAGTATCATCAGCACGTAACGGAAAACTTTAGCTTTGCTTAGCTTTTGCTCATTAACGCCAATTAAACAAGCAGCATAGAATAGCCCAGCAAAAGAATTGCTCCAACGACATCGGTTGACCTAATTTGGAAATAGCGGCATTAGCAATGCAACACGACAGCATGATTGCTAACTGTCAACTATCAACTCATTGTATAATGTTATACATTATTCTAGGTATCATGTAAAGTTAATTTAAGATAACAAGTCAGTCGTGTGAAAGACCTTGAAGTAAAAAGACATTATTCAAATAAGTTGTGTTTTATTTGTAAGGGCTGGAAAAATACATAACTCGCGCGCGTGATACCGATGTTCTATCTCATTTCCGTACTATGGACCCTAATAGGGGCACATAGAATCATGACTGGCTTTGTATCAGTATCGCGAGTTCTCATGAGAATTTACATGGGAATTAGCTATGATGTAGAATATCCCTACAACGTGTCATTAGTGGTACAGCATTTGTTATTTATCGAGTTTATATAGTATAGTAGTTAAGGTTATAAAGAAGTGAGAAATACTTCTCAATGTGTTTGGACTTGCTGATGCGGAATCGGGCGGACTTTTGGCGTCGATTGGTAACTGTTGATGAAACTTGGATACACTATTATACACCAGAGAACAGAATAAGTGCCCAGCAATGGACGGAAGCCGGCACGATTGCTCCGAAGCGGCCGAGGTAAACTCGATGGGTCGGAAAGGTTATGGCGTTGGTTTTCTGGGATTGTCATGGCATACTCTTCGTGGACTACCTCGAAAAAGGAAAAACCATCAACAGCGAGTATTACTGTGCATTATTGGAGCGATTGAAGTCCGAAATCGCTGCAAAACGGCCTCAGCGAAAAAAAATTTGTTTTTGCAAGACAATGCGCCGGCGTACAAGAGCATCGCAACCACGGCTAAAATCGATGACTTACGGCTCCAATTGCTGTCGCATCCACCGTATTCGCCCGAATTGGCTCCCACGGACTATTATCTCTTCCCAAACCTCAAAAGATGGCTCATCAATAAAAAAATTCAGCTCACGCGAGGAAATCATCGCCGCCACGGAGGAGTACGAGTATTTTGCAGACCTTCTGGAAAATTACTTTTCGGACGGGATCAAGAAGTTGGAAAATCGCTGGAATAAGTGTATCAAGCTAAAAAGCGACTATATTGAATAAAATAAAAAAAAACTTTTTAAAAAAAATGTTTTTTCATTCCCAAGGAGGTTACTTTTCACCCCACCTAGTATATTTAAATCGGGTGTACGAGTTTATTTAAAAAAATAAATAATTTAATGAATTCTTCGCCCTGATAACCGGTGAGGAATATGACCTGCTGTCACCACACACAGTATTGCTTGATTTATCATTTTACGCATCGATGAGAGACCTTCTGCTTTTCGGCGACTTTGAACGGCGAACCTGAGAAACTTTATTGCAGCATGAAACTTTGACATTTAAAGATTTTCTATTGCCCGCAAAATAAGTGGTAACTTAGCATACTCGTACAACCTTTTCAGCCTTTCGGTGTGCATTTAAAGCGATAATGCTAGGTAATGCGTCATGCCGATGACATTTCTATTTCAAAAGCCAGAAAAGTGGTTTCGGTTTATATGTGTGGTTTTGCTTCAATGATAAGATTATGTATATACATATGTACATATTCATGTATGCACAATGAAAAAATAAAATGCAATTTGATTTGAGATTGTAAAGCGCCAAAAAATAAAATTAAATAAATAAATATACGAGTATAGGTATGAGAACTGTTTAATCGATAAAACTGGTGGAATAAGTCAATAAGGCCCAACATTTGGTCGTTGATACTGAAACAGACAGACCATGGTGCATACATATATATGTACATATGTACATTCAGTATTTATTTGCATATATTTATATGACCCGATTCGAGGAAAAGTTTGTGCAATCATATCTATTTTGAAAATCTATAATGGCTCTGTGTACTTACTTCGCAGACATACCTTAGCTTCGTAGCGTCGTATCACGTAAATACATAACAGTTACTGTCCGGTTTTGGATTTTGTGTTGATAAGCATACATACGAGTACATACATACATATGTACTCGCACATTAAAATGAAATGATTAAAATGATTGAATTACAAAAGAAAAACACGCAAAAAGTTCAATATTTAACCGTAATTGGCTTATTTTGCTTTATGGGAAAAGGCTAAGAGCAAAGAGCAATCGATCGGCAATGAAACGCTTTTTTTTCGTTGGTTCAACTTTATTTAAAAGAAAATACCCTTCTTTCCGACTTGTCAAGCAATATGTAAATATATAATGAATCAATGAACAGCCTCAACGTTTTGAAATTCAAAAGCCGCTGAAATCAGATTTAAAAGATTCTATTGTGCACATCCATAAGCCATTCTATGGTCTATAGAACCGACTCTTCCAGTCCGATATGTCAATAAAATTGTGCTAATGACCAAGCATGGTAACGAACTATGAACTGAAAGTGTGCACCTGAAATGGTTATACATTTCACACAGGGTGAACATCAAAGACTAGAATATGAGTGCACATGTTACGATGGGAGTTCGTTGTGAAAAATCCGTTTAAATAGAATCCACAAGACACACTGGCTCACTCCAGATTATCGTACTGCCAACCACATCACCCACATAATTATTTATGCAAGGCGCGCCAATATCATTTCATATATTATTATCATGTGATATTTACTGCCAACTACATATTGTACGAGTAATTAGTGGATTGTCAAAACCTTTATGCCCAGAATATCTTTGAATTTAAGAAAATGCCGCTGCATAATTTGGAAGTACTATGTTAGGTTGACAATTGTCTTCCTTTCCTCATTGTTTAGAATCTGTCAGCTGCAGTATTGAGCAATTGCTCATCGACGATGCTGCCGATGGGGGCTTAACATTTCTGAAGTTGTTGAAGGGATCTCATTGCATACACGCGTTAACCTTTTTTAACTAGTAACCTTTTTTAACTAGTTTTGAATTAAAATTTTTCTCCACAGATGTCACCTACTCTATTACTTCGTATATTATACAATAAAGGTCTTACTACCAAACTGTATTGCTAATACATATTTACATGTCTCAATCATTTACGTCTTAAATAAATATATACAATGCCTGGCCCTATTTAAGGGACATATATAGGAGTGGTTTCGCTTAGTGAGCGTAAAATGGGGACATGTGTATACATTTTCCTGGGCCATCTCATTTAAGCTTGGTCCTGAAGGTTGAGGGTTGTGCCGTCGGTTTAACTGCCCGATCACGTCATCCATAATACATCACTCAATAAGTCTTTTGTCTAACACATATGTACTCGTATATGGCACCACTGTTGATATGCCCATATGATTTCTGGAAAGCACTAACCTTCAAACGATACGTGTCAAAACTGCATGTCATTCCAACTATCGTATTAGTATTATTTACAAATTACAGTCGTTTTTGTGAAACAATTTTTGTTATTTTCAAAACAATGGATAAAGAAGAATTTCGTGTGTTGATTAAACATTGTTTTTTGATAGGGAAAAATACTGTTGAAGTCAAAGAGTGGCTCTGCGCCAGGGACATCAATTATTATTTACTGGTATGCTGAATTTAAACGCGGTCGTACAAACACCGACGATGCTGAACGCTCTGGTCGTCCGAAATCGGCAGTTGTCCTGGAATACATAAGTGAAGTTGCGTGAGATGGCTGACACCTTAAATATATCAGAAGGTTGTGTGTTTACAATTTTACAAGAAAATTTGAGCATGCGTAAGTGGCTTTCGAAGTGGGTACCGGACCAAAAACAACAAAGCGTCGACGATTCAGAGCGCTTTTTTGAGCTGTTCAAGCGAGATAAAAAGGTCCAAAACGACCAAAAACTAAAAAGTCGCCTGGCAAAGTTATGACAACGCTATTATGGGACGCGCATGGTATTTCGTTCATCGACTACCTTGATAAAGGTAAAACTATCAATAGCGAATATTACATAGCATTATTGGATCGATTGAAAATCAAGAAAAAACGCCCTCAAATACAAAGAAAAGAAAGAAGTGCTGTTTCACCAAGACAATGGACAGTGTCACAAGTCCATTAAAACGCTGGTCAAATTGAATGAATTACGCTTCGAATTGCTTACCGACCAACCAAACCGTTGTGAACCATTGTTTTTGACGATGCCAACAAACGAAAAAAGGGATACTTAATGAACAGTTAATGGAGGCCCTTAGGCGCTACAAAACGTATTTCAATGCGATCGGAAATGTAATAGAAAAATAAATACAATAACTAATAGATGGATTGATTGATATAGAAAATGGATGAGATTTTGTCATCAGAGAAAGGTAAGAAGCGCCTAACTTTACAATCTTTACTGATTACAATCCGTATCGGGGCTAAACTCGCCAATATTGGCCTGATATACGAGTATACACGTGTCCCCACAGAAGAAAAGGAAGTCCGATATTTACTTCTACGAATCTTTCGACCAAACGTATGAGCAATATCCTTTTCACGACATTAACATCATTTGTCAATTTAAGGTTAATTTAGAAAAGAAGAGTATCTTTGGCGACACACTTGGAAAACATAGCCTTTACGTTAATAGCTCTGAAAATGACTCAAGCTAATCGATTTAGCGGCGGGTCGAAATGTGATCATAGCTATTATAGAAGACGTTCCCTTCACTTCAACGTCCACAAAAGGACCTACCTGTCACTTGATCAAGGCGATCGGAGTATGACAAAGCCTAATATTTAGGATTTATTATCGTTTCGAAGAGGTAACATCGACCGGAGCATCTCGGACAACAGAATACTGAAAAATTGCTATGAAAAACTTTGATATTGATTGACTACAATCGCAAGAGATTTCTAGACCTTTATCTTATCGAGTCTTCGAACACCTTTGAAGAATTCCTATACCCCATATATCAGTCGAAGAAGGGGAATGGCGACATTGTTAGCAAACCATTGGAGAGGCCGGATCTAATGCGTTAGGTTTCACCCGATCACCACAACCAAACTCCTGGCTTGAGGAAGAGTGCCGGCAAGAGCATTCAGGGAAATAAAAGGCGTACGTGTTTTTTTTTTTATAATTTACGCGCGCCTAAGGGGTTGATACCCTTTTACTGTTGCCAGGGCGCGGGCGGAAAGATAGAAGGAGGAGAAAGGAAAATTGTTTTTGTAGTGGTTTGAAACTCAGGTGTGTTTGGTTTCTATGTTTGCTCTCCAGGGGTGGGAGTCCGAATAGGACGGAGAGTTTTTCTTCACTCAGAGTGATTCGAGATATAATTCCCAGTATTTTTTTCATTGCTTGAAACTCTTATAACAACCAAATCCACGTGTCAGTGTTATGCCTTCACACGCAGAATTTTTTTGTCTGAGTTCCAATTATACAATGAAAAACTGATTTTTCCATGGGCAGGATTCGAACCTGGACCCTCCGAGTGAGAAGCGTTTGCTACTACCACTACACCACGGCCACCCCGTAACGGCTCTGCAAAGAAGCACAACAAATTCTATGAAAAAATAAGTTCTCTAAACTGCGCCAATTTTGAGGAATTAGTCTTCTCCTTAACATCGCGTGCGAGATTTTAGAAGTATCAATTTATATCAACAACCGTACAGTGTAGTTTAAGACTTGGAAAGTCCACAATCACTTAGATATAATCTGCGGCAGATCTTGGAAAAAACCCAGGAACTGAAAATGGTCGATACCCACCACCTGTTTACTTTTTTTTTAAAAGAACTTAACACTCAAGTGGGTATGAATTCTCTTATAACGCATACGTTAAGCTTTTTGAAAAATGGGATAAAAAGAGAAAGAAAGATGGATGTCTTTCGGGAGCCGTTGGGATTCAAAAACCGAACCTTCCGATTTGAAAGTCAGTTTACTACTACTTAAGCCACGGTCACCCACTATAGATCTAAAGGCCGGATACATATGTTATGACACACGAGCTATATAGATCTATGTCAAGTTTTGGCATCAATGTTAAACTCCATTTTTGTAGGATGACAATGGAGAACTCCTGCTGTACGATAAGAGTTGATAATGAAAACACCAGCCGAGTTCATTGGCTAGAAAATGTTAGTACATCAAAACTGCAACACCAGAGTCTAGTCGAATCCACACCAGGAGGACAACATAGTTAAGGAAGACCTTTGCTTGATCTTCGGAACAGGAGACTATAAGCGTTAAATGGAGAGAGCTGTTAGTTAAGTTCCAGGTCCACTTCAGACTATAGCGCCATTTAAAAATAATGTCCTGGCTCAGTCCTTCTCTAAGTTATCCCTTATACAGATTTTTTTAAAGCTTATTACAAACATATTTAGACTTAAAACTAACAATTTCACTTAAAACTGGTTGGAGCGATTAAAGAAAATTAGGATGTGAGGGAAATGAGGAGAATGTTCTTGGGGGACAGTACTGAGGTGGTAGTCGAAGAGAGGCAGAATATCGTTAACTTCATGAGGCATTCTAGAGATAAGTTGAAGTAAGGGAGGACAATCAATATTACTAACTAATATCAAATAAATAAAAAGAATATCCGCAACTTTTCGGCGTATAGAAAGAGGTTGTAAATTTATAAGTTTCAGCTGATCAGTGTAAAGATCAGATAGCAACGAACTGATATAGGAGGGCCCTTACGGGTATAAGTTATAGCCTGACACTCATTGATGTTAACCTCAAGGAAATTCTTTTGACGCAAAGTAAAAAATCTGTCTAGATCTTCCTGCAGTGGTAGACAGCCTGATAAAAATGAATAATAAAGGACCAAGGTGGCTACTTTGAGGGACACCAGAGGAGGCTTTAATTGGGTCAGAAATCATGGTAAATAGAATATAGTCGTTAATTTAAATAGGTTTGAAACCACGTTATAAATTTGAAAAAAAAGAGCCTTTAGTTTTAGAAGAATTACATCACGAGAAATTCTGTCAAAAGCTCTGCTGATATCGGTGGCAATCACGCCAACTTCATTTCCAGATACTAGTGCACATAAAGTACTTGATACCAGTTCCGTTAGGTTGGTGGTTGTAGATATACCTTTGTGAAATCCATGCTGGTTTTGGGAAACAATAGATTTACAATGGAAAAGCATTAAATCATAAATAATGCTCTCAAAAGGTTTAGGTATGAAATATCGTCTGTGCGACCTTTTTTATGTAGGGGAATAACAAAAGACCTTTTCCAGGTTGAGGGAAAAATTTTTACATTTCTTTAAAAATATAGGGAGAAGATCATCAGGTTCAGCAGAATAATAATCTTTGAGGTTTATTATTTTATCTTTAAATTGCTCCAAAGTTATAGACACTGATTCGACAGTTATTTGTGGGTAGCTATTTAAGTAGGAAAAGTAAGAGTGGTCGGACTCTTGGGTACAGATGGCGAACTCTTGGCTAAAAAAAATTGCGAAGAGATTTGCAATAATTTGGGGACCGCCCGAGGACTTATCAAGAAAATTCAGAGATGATGGATAGTTATCCAATTTACTTTTAGTGTTGATGAACTGAAAGAGTCGTTTGTGGTCGGAAATGCGTGTGTGGTACATTTGCTTTAAACAGTTGTCACAGAGAGATTGGCAAAATATAGAGAAATTTATTTGGATAGACTGGTAGTTGAAGAAATCGGCGTCGGAACGCGATCTTACGTAAGTATATCAGAGCTTATTTCTCTTGTTACGAGGAGAGCGGAGCTCTTTATTATATGTATATTCCAGGACGGTGAAGATGAGGAATGCTTTTTTGGTAAAAAATTTAAAGATTGGGAGAGACATTTTAAAATTTCGGTATAAAAGGATGGGAGGGCTTTGTTAACCGTAAGGTTAGGATTATCGTAGAAAAAGTTAAAATTGGCCGTGATGAGGAGGTTGAGTAGTTTGCCCTATTACAATTAAAACTGTAAGAATACTCATAGGAAACGGGATGAAAACCATTGTCATACGACAACTTAAGAAAAAGCTGAGTGTGGTAACTTAGAGAGAAGATGTCTACTTTCTAAAACGACGCAGTTATCTGTATCAATGGCGAAGACTATGTGAGTTGTCTGACAATGTTGTTGGTAACACCACATAACACCACTTACTGAGCAAAGTCAGTAAGGCAGTCAACGAAAACATTTTCTTTATCAGAGGTGGGGTTTGTTGAAGTAAAATAGGTCTGGTCTGTCTGGGCCCATAGAAGCTTAGGTAGATTTAAATCACCTAAAAAAATAACTACAACAGAAATACAACCGATTGCATCAACACCTAGCTGGTAACCTTGAATTGCTTAAGCTGCAAAACGTCGGCAATGGTAAAACTTATAGGGTCAAAATTTAGGGCTACAATTCTTTGTATCACCTTCTCGAACATGAAAATTATCTTTTTATGCGAGATGAAATTGTTGGATAATAACGAATTAGGGCCCCTTCTAGTAATACGAGTACCGTCTCTTTACCATGGAAAACCACTCAAAAGCGCTTATTAATACGGACTGGACTCTGAGCTTTCAACAATGTTTTCGAGAGTTTATTGCTTATTGCCATATTGTAAGACGTCGAGAGTATGGTAGCATCGTTATGAAAAGACAAAAGTAAGAAATCTTACAATAAAACTGCACTATGTCCCACCGGATCATGTGACAGAGAACAAAAAAAAACTTTTATAAGCAGCTGGACGCCGTTAACAACGTGTAACCAGACGGAGATAGCGTCTTCGTTATGGGAGATCTAAATGCCCAGATACAAGTCAACCACCAAGGGCTCAGGCGTTTAATTTGTTAGCTACTGGAAAGTTTTGTCAAATGGGGCATCATTTCATCATTTGATATAAAGTTAGCTAGTTTTCGGGTAAGTACAAAACAGATCTGACGATATTTCGATGTGTAAGAAAAACCTTTTGTCTTTAACACCACCTTTGAGACACTCAATGGCAAGTAGGGCGGATGGACATTAGTTCAGCTTTCGATTCTCAACCAAAAATCAAATGTAATAAGTATTGTAGTTGCAATGAGTCAAATTACACTGATAACTTAGTCTTTTCTATTAAAAGTAGTACGCCCATTTTGATATGAACTAATCACTGGGCCTAACCACATTATTTGCCTTCTCCATTAGGTTTAAAAAAATAAATAAATAAAAAGAAGCAGGAAGCTCTGATTTCTCTGCGATGACTACATTAGCATCCAGCGGATCATCTTTGCGCAGCGCGTTGAATATCGATATTTACTTCAAAGAGAGAACCTATTTTAGCCACTGCTAAGGTAATTTACGACGAATATAAACTTTCCGATGTACAAAGCTGTCGGAGGAATTCGCCAGAGTGATATGAGACAAGAAAGTATGCATTCTTATATCTGTTTATAAATTCAAACATCATACCTAGATGGGGGACCACACGGGAACTCGGTACACCGCGTGCTGTTGACAAACGCCACATGGGCATAGTACCCCCGCGTAAAATTAAGGACTTTACAAATTCATTTGTATCGATCCCTTCAAAATAAATAAATAAAATTCAAGCATTTGAACTACACTGACCATTTTTAGTTACTATCAATTAATAGAATAACGGATTTCCACCTTACGTTAGCTTGAAGAATAAAATAAGCGCCATCGGTCTGGAGATATTCATAAAAACTTCTAAAATATAAATCATCATCTTATGGGCTACCCCATCCTCAAAATTGACGGAAAAAGTGGAGTGTTTTTAGTATCTTGAAAGTGAAATAGCCATAAAAGGCGAAAAAAGAAAGGCAAGTCTGTAATATAGTAATATAATTAGCGTTAACATTTCAGTTGGATGCACTGATTAAATGCTGAATCCACTTCCCTTATCGATATTGCAGATTTCCCTGCCGAATTTTACAATATTTCGAACACGAAACTCCGCGAACAAACAGGTCGGGATACTTATTGCCATTATAGGTTACAGACGAATGTGGTAGTGGATCGAAAGCTTAAAAAAAAAGGTCAGGTTAATTGCAAATAATTTAGTTCGTTAGTTAGGACAACCCTATATCTGATTTATACCAGATCAGGCTTAACTTGATTAATAAAATTTGTAATCTTCCTGATGGATTTGAAACACATTACCAGAAACCGCACACTATCCCTTGTACCCATGGTAGAGTCCCAAGTTCCATATGAGGAAGTAAGTAATTAAAGTAAATTAAAAAATAAATTTCGCTGTCAATAATAGGTTAGCAATAGGCTTCCTTTCTTCTTGATGAAAAAGTCGTACAAACGAATATAAGATAAAACATATCCCCATACCCAAAATACTCGTAATAAAAATAAAAATAAAGATAAAAATCTATTAAAAAATGCTTCTGTTCTAGGTATATGATATATATTTGTTTAAATGCAATACATTATCTAATTATCAATAAATATCAAACATTGAGACCGACTAAATCAAAGCACACGCACATATTTAAAAACATTTACTGGTATCGTTGTTTTGTTGTTTTTTTTTTGTCTTCACCATTTCCTAAAAATAAATCTAAAATGTATAATGGCTAACAATATTCCAACGATAAATCCCAAAGAAAAACGAAAAACCACAAAAGCAAAAGTGAATTAGATTGTACTCGCACTTTGTCTGGGAGTGAGATTTTAGCAACCCTATACCAATATGTTTACAAGCAAAGATGATGACATCATTTGCGGGAGAATGAAAACTCAGATGATATCAATAAGGACAAACACGAGGGAGGATAGAGCTACAGCTGCCCACACTAATTCTCTTTTGGCCGCAGACTGTAAAAGAAACATTCTGTGAACATTATGTTGAAATAACAAAAACATTTGTCCTGTACTCCTTAAATAATTAAGCGAGCTTTTCCTATTCTTAAAGCTAAAAGAGAAAATATATGTACATTACCAAAAAGATAAAACATAATATTAGCTTGCTTGAAAACTTAAGTGTTCGATTACCAACTATCGCTGTACAAGGTTTCAGTTTAATTCACGTTCGCTAAAATATAAACAAAACAAAACCACAAAGCGATATAGTAGAGAGACAATCCAGCATCTGGACAATGAATCGAACTTGTTTCTCACAATGCAGCTTAAAACGAGTTTTATGCCAAGATATTTTTCATGTTGAGAATACTCATAAAAAAATACAGCGCGTTTATACGAATGCATATGTAGGTAGGTACATTGAATTTCTTATCAGAATTTTCAAGTTGTAAACTTATTTTTAAGATACAAAAATTGACATTTCCAGACATTTGAGTCCACATTTTCAATGAGAACAGTATGATAGCATGTTAAACTATTTAATTTATTTAACTGGTAACAGTTAAATCGTAGCAAAGTTAGATATCCGGATAAAAATTTATTTTCCTAACTGTTTGATGTTCTTTGTACCTTTTTTTTGAGCCAGACTATCTTGGTTTGAATACCATTACGTGTATCTTTAACAGATGTTTGGAAATTCATGAATCTTTCCTAAGTTAATAGCACAAGCATAGTTTAGGCGTAGGTTGGATCTTTATTCTTCTCCCCATTTAAAGTTAGAACCATTCACGTACCTACACATTTTTTTCTTCAGCGCAAACTAATATTGTAGATAAAAGCTCTCTTACGACTTTACCGTTATAATGACCTGTCTACTCGTACGAATGGATCGATTTATACGAATATGCACTATTCAACTTGACTATTACCTAGTTTATATGAACGCTTAATGCGCATTGCTTCAATACGCTCATATAAACACCACTTCAAACCGCATTGAAATACTGAATACGCATTCGTTCATTCCTGTTTATAAACCGCAATTGAAAATTTGAAATCACATTGATATCATATAAAGAGCCTGTTCACATTGTGATTGATCACTGGCGAGGGGTGAAAGTCCTCACCATGAACATCGTGTTAACATTTTCATGGTGTTAAAAGACTTTTTGACAAGTGAACACTTGAATCGGAGCATTTTTAATTTTTAAATTTGAGCAGTTGGCCTGAAACTTACCTGTTTTCCTATTCTTCACACATCCTTGCTCATCAACGATTAAAACTAATATGAAAAAAATATGTCAGAAATAGAACGATATGGGAAAAAACGACGTGCTTCACCCGAAAATACACTTTAGAAATGGATTTTCGTTGGAAGTAACCCTTGTTCTTCCCACTGCAATAAAAAGCGTTCCCTCTCTTTCGGACAAAATTCCTGCCCGCGCCAATGTGAACAGGCACAAACACTTTCCAAATCGAATTGAAAGACTTTACTCTCTAGCGCTCTTATCATCCGAATTAATATACACGCACTTAGAATTGACCAAACTGTCAATTCAATCAGCTGTTTGGTAAACTCTCTCAATTTTCTCTTGCTCACTTTGAATTATTAACTAAATGTGCATTGAGCTGTCATATAAACTGGGTATATGTACTGTAACTATGACTACACATCAATTGTCTACTACTATTCGTATGTATTCGGAATGAATCCACGCGATTGAATCAACGGTATATCCTCAACATTCGTCATGGCCGATACCTTGTATGAGCTACTTCAAAATATTTGGAGCTGAGCTCAAAGATTTCAGTTAGGGTACTGAAATAGATATAGAGGTGGATTGTTCCTCAACTCAAATATTGCCGAAATAGCAGGACTCTTTTGCCCAAGTAGTCCTAAAAAACTGTGATTTACATTAATTGTGATTACTATAAAAAGTAGAGCTTGGACATCAGAGCGTATTCAGCTCAATGCAACACGAGTATGTACACATCATCTTGAAAGGGACTTGGGCTAATTATCTTTGCTACGAGGCGAGGTATCGCTATAGCTAACATAGTGTACTGGTTCATTATACAGGACTTTTTAAAAATAGGTATTGACCATTACCTAGTACTAGCAGATATTTTGGTACACGGTTTTTAGTTAATAAAATAAAAACGAGTGAATATTTATAAAACTTCTTCTTCACCCATTTATTTGGTCACTCACTGGCTAGAAATTGTAGAACATCTTATTCGAAATGGCCGCCACTTGCCTTCCAGCAACGGAGACGTCGATCTAACCACTCATCGATTGCAGTACGCACCTCATGTATTTTCCACTGCTCTTACAAGGGCGCGCTTCAAAGACTCAATACTTGGATGTCGAGTATAGTCGAGCCATAGTCTCCAGAATTGTAGTCTAATGGATTGAGGTCTGGGCTACCAGATAGCAAATCTTCCGTGAAAATGAAGTTTGGAACGTGGTTTTAGAGCCGTTTTGGAGTCGTTTATGCCTCCGCTACAGCGGAGCCTTGTTGAAAGCTTCACGGTTTATGTGCGCCCATCATAGAAGCTGGGTGGTGGTCACGTTGAACTCTCAGGACGAGTTCAAACGCATGCCGTGATGATATATAGTAGCATAGACTCTATCGTTCTGTTTGTTGAACGATTCTTCAACGGTGAAAATTGTCTCTGTAGTATAAAGAATTCGTCTGCGACGTTCTTCGCGTACTTGACTTACGTTTCTGTTTCAATGCTTCTGTGAGTAAGTGTGGCCGATGTGTGCGCTGTGTCCCAAATCATGTTTTAAGATGCGCGAAATTCTTTCCTGTTGATATCTATCACCCGAGACATGAATTTCTTCTACGCAGCGGATTTTAATTGGCTTCTCTATGCCTTTCATGACTTGTGACGTTCTCACTTGCGACTTCAACGCACGATACGTAAAGTTTAGGGTGATCTTCAATGGCCGCAACATCCGAAAGATTTCGCCTTTTTTGCAACCGCATTTTTGCAGATCAATTACAACAAAACGATTTTCGAGCGAGCCAGATTCGTTGATTGCAAACAACTGGCGTCAAAAACTTTTTATGCGGGAACTTTGCATAAATGTCACTTGTCAAATAACCGTCAAGTTGGAGTGGATGCGTTCATTGGTTCTTGAGAATGAATGTGTTCATATCGTGTAACAAAACATTTTCTAGTACTAGATACTTGCGTCGGAAAGGTAGGTAATACTTCACTGATGTACTGTTAAAATTTCATAACATTTCGATGAATAGAAGCGGAGTTATTGCATCTGAAGTGACAGTATGTTTGTGTCATCGGTACAAAAATAAGCATCGAGAAAAAATTGCTCAGAATTCAACATTCGAAGAACATCATCAAGCAGTCCAAAAGTAACAAAAACTTTCTTTACATGGCGTTTTCAGTATGATTCAGAAACCATGCGCCAAAGTGTCAAGGAGAAGGCGCCTGACGAGCCAAAACCCAAAAAATCTCGTTTGGAGAGGTCAAAAGTGAAGAAAATGTTGATTTGCTTTTAGGATTCCAAATGTACTTACCGATGAAGGGTATGCGATTTGTGGACTTAGAAGCCATCCAAAAGGCTTGTATCGACATCCTGACCGTGCAAATCGCTATATTGAGTCGGAAGGGGACTGTTTTGAATAAAATAAATCGGTTTTGCCAAAATCGTTGTTCTTATTTTTAAAGAAGTCATGTTTACTTCGGAACGCACTTTGTATTACTATCCACGAAGGAGCATATCAATTAAATTATTCATGTTGTGATAGTTCCGGATGACCAATATAGACTCGAACATATATACATATTTGCATCCAAGATATGTCGAATGTGAGGGGATTGAACGTTTATCGCATGCAATCGCAACAAATCGCCGAAAACTCGATCTCTTGATAAACTCTATGCAACTACCATCTGCTTATGAGAATCAGTGGAATTTCCTCAGAAGTGCTGCAACTGATGCTCACAGAAGGACGGAGGCGGCTCGTGCTCGACGAGAACAAGAGCTAAGAATACCGGCTTTCCAGGTGACAAAAAAAGCATAAAAACACGCGATCGGCAAATCGGAAATGAAACAAGGCAGATGTTCGGACAGAGATCGATGAGATGAGGAAGGAAACTGAGTAGTAGAGCAAAAGTTTATTTTGACGATATGTTAATACGAGTATCACTCCTGCAGCATTTGGACAAATGCCTACTCACTGTGTTGTTCATCATGTCATTATGCGCACCGTTACAGAGGAATATTGTCCTTTGCCGACTCCGAACTAGAGTGGGGAATTTTTCATAGGCAGACAATTTCAGATTTCAGAGGTTTGAATATTAATCACTTCCTTAACCTTTTGTGTATAAGTTGATAAACTTAACCAACCTCACAACTGAGCCACGCCCATCTGCCAAGCTATTTAATGCAGAAGAATATGACCTGCTAGAGAGGATACACCACCATATTTACAAGATTTGGTCGGAAGAGAGTATGCCTGAGAAATGAAATCTCACCATCATTTTATTGATCTACAAGAAAGGAGACGCTATAAATAGCACCAAATCTAGAAATGCACACTCATAGCGTATAAGATCAGTATGGTTTTAAGTTCACAATTAACCAAATATTCACCCTGAGGCAGCTCCTGTATTCTTCATTCTATTCTATTCTTCTGCATCTTCAGATATGAGCTGTACAGAGTCATGGCTAGTTTTGTCATCCTTGCCAAACTCGTCTAAGACATCGACACATTTGACATCAAAGACAAGACAAGACAAGACAACTGTAGCGTTTGGAAATTTTGAAAAATGTTTATCGTTAAAATGGATTTAGCAGCGAATGAGGACAAAACGAAGTATATACTGTAAGCAAGAAGATATGTATAAAATTGATGGATGCAATAAAATATATCAGTATAAAAATAGGTAGGTAGGGATTTTGCATACCTCAGCTTCACTACTAGTAATGAGAATGATACTTCTAGGCAACCACAGTTTCATTGGCCTAAGAAGGCAATTGAGCAATAAAGCTTGTCAAAAGACCCTAAGGAAATCTTACATATATGTGACCCTTATCATCTCAGTATTGATGGAAGAAAGGAGATATTTGAGCCAATTCTACGAGCTATATCGGACGTCAGAAAAGTATACATCAGTCGCCCGAAGAGTCTTGCATTCCATCTCGGAGGACAACTTTGTTTTTGATGGTGTGCACAAATGCAACCAATATAGAGTGTGCAAATGGTTATGCTAATTCGTCGAAGCCCAGGTGCATCTCGTACTGAAACCCCATTTAAGTAAGTAAACAAATCGATGTTTGTATCATATACATTTCTGCAGAACAAAGCATTCTAACCCTAACTAAGGACAGGTGAAACCCAATATATCTGGGGAAACTAGTTCAAAAAACGTCCGTATAATGGATATATGACTTATGTCGAGCGCAATGTGATCAAACTCGGTGACGGATAGTTGACCGGAGTGAAACATAATCCCACTGTGGATATTAAGGCAACGTGAAACCCTGCCTGGCCCCTACCAGTGTTGTTTCAGGCCAGGAAAGTTCCCAAACGACCTAATTTTCACACTCCACAGCATTTATAGAGACGAGTTATGTATATAGAGCCATATATCTCTGCCAAACTCGTCCGTCTGTGCAGAATAACGATGAAGAACGCTCACTCGCTGCTCCCCCAAAGTCGGTAACGGCTTAACCGCGTCTTTTGATGTCAAAAAAGGTTTCATATAAGGAGACGCGTTGTCGTGTGACTTCTTTAACATCATACTTAACATCATCTTTAACATCATACTCTCAAGCCCAATCTTTCAAAAGTCTGTGCAACTACTAGCGTATGCTGATAATATCGCCATAATTGGGTTTAGCGGTAAATGAGAGCAAAACTAACTATACAGAGGGTGTTCAAAATATTAGGAACACTTTCAAAAATTTAATTAAAAATATGAAAACAATGCCAGAACGAATTCGTGCGTTAAAAAAAGTTAAGAGAGGTGTGACAAAATATCAAATGGAAAAAATTGTTGCCTCGATAAATAATAAATAAATATGATAAATTTTAAAATAGTAAAGTTGCATTTTTTATTTCATGCTGCAAAATCAAAATCCACAGCAATAAACAAAAAATATGTGAAAAAAATGCAGTGTTCCTAATATTTTGAACACCCTCTGTATGCTGTTAACAGGAGGGGACACACAACATTCGATGTACTAAGGGACTTTCTGCTATAAATTCTGCCATCAGCACCTCAGCAGAAATAAAACGAAGAATCACTCTTACAAATCGCTGTTTCTTTGGACTAAGAAGGCAATTGAGTAGTAAGGCCATATCACGAAAAACAAAAGAGAATCTATATAAGACCCTGATCATCCCAGTCCTACATTATGGCGCTGAAGCATGGACTCTATCGAAAGCGGATGAAGATATCCTCAGTCGTTTCGAGAGAAAAATACTTCGATATATATTTGGTCCCGTTTCCGTTGATGGGCTTTGGAGGAGAATATTCAACGACGAACTATACGAGCTGTACAGCGATATTGATCTAGTCAGAAAACTGCGCATCAGTTGCCTGAGATGGCTAGGACATGTAGTGGAAATCGCTAACTTCAATGAGTAATTAATAAGGGACAGCGAGTTGTTGGTAAAATCATATTCCGAAATTGTTGGAAAGTGACTGAAATTTTAAGATGAAAGAAGGATTTTCAAAAATGTTTGAACTTTTATTGATATCCAAATTGAAATAGAATCAGAAATCAGAAATTCTCCAAGGGAAGCTTAGTAATAAAAATATGATAATTAAAGAAGTCAGAAGTCACCTAAAAAAATAGATTGTGGGTGCGACAGTCAGGGGCCGAGACTTTGCTATTCATGAAAGGGAACTCGCGATTTTTGGTAAATAAGAATGGCGGGAGGCAGAAGATTTTACTTTCAAAGGCTTGCCATTGCACGCGAAAGTGTAGGTAGTGACATAAGAAAAGTAAATTTCATTTCCTGCCTTTTGTTATTGGTCCAAAACATTTTGTGTAGTATAATACATCCAGATCCATTGCAGCTTGTTTCGCTACGAAAATTGAAAAAAATTCAGAAAATCAAGTAGCCTTGAAGGTATTAGGTCCCCACATTGTCAAATCAAAACACTTGTGTGAGTTCTTATTCAAACTTTAAGGGGTAATTAATGAACCAGCTGACTCGCCAGTAAGATAAGAAGAAACAGGACCCTCTATAGACTCTGAGCCCCACTACTAAACAAAATAGGTGATCACACATAAAATAATGATTTCAACACTTCTATTAACATTCAGAGTTGGAACCATGCTTAGAATTAATGTAGGAAATTTGAATTGAGCTCTAATAATTTTATTTAATTTTCATCTGTATGAAAATTACCTACATTATGATAATTAAATTGCAATCATTATCATGATGATATAAAATATTCATATTTAACTAAAGCCTTCACTACATCAATCGATTGCTTGAATCAATCACATGTCACCTGTTGAAAATATGTGCTCGTGTCTAGTAAAAGTACGAGTAGTTTGTAACTTTGTTCATATGCATGTATAGTATGTCAATTAATTCACCAATCGCCCAGGTAAATGAGGTGTTTTATTTAATGTTCGTTTTACGACGAAAACAAGAGAAACAAAAACCGAAACAAAACAAAGAAAAGAATGAATATTGCCGAGAATAAAGAGAAAAATGGGGCGCAGTCGGGCATATGTACATATGTATGGGTTTGACTCCAACCGAACTGAAGTGCGAACGATGTTTGCGTGAGGTCAATGGCTTGAGCTGTTAGTCGATGCTATGCTTACAGCAACGAAAACAAATGACGACTTTTCCATAGTTGCATCTTAATGCACTTGCCTTTCCAAAACAACGTATATATATATATATTTGTACATGTATTGTACTATTATACAAACACACGCATATAATTTATGCATAATTATATATTATAGAATTGAGGTTAAGCTGTTTCCCCAGTCTAGTACACTGATAAGCCCTACGTGAAAACATGCAATTTTCTTTCCCCAACATACTAGTATCTTATTCGTGCAATTTTCAATTATGTACGAGTACATATGTATCTTTCTTTGCGCAGCTTTTATCTTTTTAAATTATTTAGTTGAGCACAAAATTGAATTAATTTTTTTACCCCAACAAAAGTTGTAAGAGGAAATAGTTTCGAGCCAATAAAAAACTAAAATGTATACGAGTATGCAATACATACACATACATATGTCTGCAATGATTTCTGTCTGGGGGCTGTCTTAGGCAAGGTCAGTCAAAGGGTAATCCACTCACAATTATTTCTAACACACAACAACGAACAATGTATCCCAAGGGTTTTTTCTTCTTATTAACATGTTAGGTACATGTAAGACGGATCCCTTTGTTGTTTAAGTACAAAGTTTTAAGAACTAATTCTTAGAACCATTTCGTCATAATAGTGCTATGTTCGTAGTTATTATTTTATTCGTATGCCATGGTTTGTATGGACGTCAAGAAAAGACATTGCTACGTGACTCTTTTTTTACTGTCTATCATCAGAAGTCATTGTACGATAAATTGAAATTACTGTCCAGCTCATCATGTCCGAGACTTAAACTTAGCTTTTGAAATATTTTGAGAACAATATTCACGAGCTAGCTTCTTCCTAGACAAACTTGTAAGAGATATGCAATTGCGCGGCTTTATGGCAGACCGACGATTCACCACCGATTTTTGTTGATGGAGTCTTCTGTGTGGAAACTAACCGAAAACGGCTCCAGTTACAAAAAATATCATAAATTGACACCTCCTTCATGAGAGACCAGATCTGCGCAACAATGTCTACCCAATGGCATTAAAACCAAGTGAAGGATTGACGCGCCACCGAAACAACTTCAAAAACACGAATAAAAATTAAAAAAATAATTGTGTCACCTCCAAAGTACTGTCGACAATCGGAAATCTGGGGTTCAAGTGGCTAGCGACATTGTTCAATAAAACTATAAGAGGCAATCGGATGCCAATGAAGGGAGAGCATTCTTCTTCCACTTAGTAAAGGCGAAGGCAAAGCAAGAAATTTCAAAATCTATCGTTGAAGCTAATATCGCACACCA
Source organism: Volucella bombylans (assembly GCA_949129095.1). Taxonomy (NCBI): domain Eukaryota; kingdom Metazoa; phylum Arthropoda; class Insecta; order Diptera; family Syrphidae; genus Volucella; species Volucella bombylans. Next base: position 62,789,795 of record OX422144.1, on the reverse strand, counting down.
TGCAAATATAGGAGCGAGTTCTAGACAGTCGCCAGCCCAATATATACCGTGGCAGTCAATGCGGCTTTATGGGAGACAGACCGATATACGATGAGATTCAAAGTTAACGGAAAATGATGGGGAAACACCGTGATCTCGATATCATCTTCCATCCCAACGCTTATTTACAATGACATTCCAGCTGTCAGCTCTTTGGACAAGGCCAATCTGCTTGCTGCACACATGGCGGTCCGCTCAACATTTCCAGATTGTACTTTCTCCCCGCCTGCACTTGAGTGCTTCGAATCTTCAATGGGACGAATCCACTTTCGTACTCGTGTAGTAGCAAGAGTACTTAAAGATCTTAATATACCCAAATCCGCTGGTCCAGATGGCATATCTCGCCTTTCTCTGAAAAGGTGTTCTTACTTAAACACCAATTGTCCAGCCGGTCACTTAAAAAGGCGAATCATCTTCTATCTCCTCCTACAGACACATTTCTCTTACGTTCCTTCTTTCCAAGGATATGAAAACGCTGATAAATCGTCAGCTTATGAAATATCTCGAAAAGCGAAAACTTCTCAATGACCGGCAGTATGGTTTTCGTAGGAACAGGTGCACTGATGATTTGATGGCATGCCTCACAGAAAAGTGGAACCAAAGCGTAAGCAAGATAATTGCACTTCACATTTCCAAGGCATTTGACAGAGTTTGGCATCAGCCTCTTCTGTCGAAAATGCGTGCTTTTGGAATCGACCACTCTCTTCTTCAATAAATTAGAAATTACCTTTCGGAACGTTCAATTCAAGTTGTCTTGGAACGTTTCAAGCCTGATATTCGCGAAATAAATGCTGGTGTGCCCCAGGGCTCCGTTCTGTCTCCGACACTCTTTTTAATTTTCATTAATGATCTCTTGTCTGCTCCTTCTAATTCAATATATCCCTTTGCTGACAACAGTACTCTCTATTTTTCATTCGTTACCGAACTCAAGTCCCTGCTCATCGTCTATAGAACGGGAACAGCAGCTTATGTTAAGTACATTAAATTATGATATTAACAGCATAACAAAATTGGGTAACTATCAACAGAGTGGAATTTAATGCTTCCAAAATACAATGCTGTCTGCCGTCGTTAAAGCGAAATTTAAATACCCAGTCATTTTCAACGAATGGCACTTAAATCGTCGAAACCGAAAAACTTTCCCGTCTCGGTATGTGCGTCAGTGACAACTTACATTGGAATATGTCTAGACTTCCTCAAGCGAAGTAAGAAATATTTCACCGTGCGGTAAAACTCATAGGTGGTACTAATATCAGTCAGTCGACACCAATGTATTGTCTGCCGTCTTACTTTGTTTTATCGCTATTTAAACCACCAGTGCTTCATTGAAATCGCCAGTAGCATTCCGCCCATTCAAACCTTCCACCGTAACACTCGGTATACCCTCAAGCCCACTTTCGGACTTTGAAATGTCGCGATTCGTTCCTAACTCGCTTATGAAATGCCTTGCCGAGCTCTTTATTTCCTACATGGTCCGCAAGCCAAGAACTTAAGACGACTTGGAGGCGAAAGTTCAACGTAAAATTGCTGGAATATTGGCCGAATTATACGAAAGTCATGAAAAATTGGGCCCAGCGCATCTACCCTTGCAAGCATTTGAATATCTATGTCATATTTTAAGACTAATGGTATCAGTTATATTTCCAAAATACAAATTTCCGCGCATCTAATGAAAAACACTGTTACAGTTAGAAACATAAGTTACAATCACTCAATTACAGTAGAATTTTATCTGAATAAGCGTATAAGGTTTGTTTTAAAGTTTTTTTTTCATAACAAATGAAATAAGATCGACATTAGCTCTTTTATGTAGCTCGACTATTGAAAAGTACCATGGATGGTTTAGCATCAGTTTTAAAACTTTGTTTTGAGCAATTTGCATGTGGATTTTAGAGGAATCATATTAAGCTAGTGCCCTTTAAGGAAGGGAAGAATAGCTTAATAGATAATTTTGAATATAACAATTTTATGTGAAGGGCAGAAATCCTGCTTCACAAATGAGAGCTTTCTGTCAAGCGTAAGATATAAATACTGGTACTCATTACCTCAAGCCATGTTAACGATTACTTTAAATGTATGATGCATTGATTCTATTCTACGTTGTCTTATTTTTTAACCTGTGAATCGTATTCTATAACTAATGGGAAAACGTTGGCTCTTTCTAATAAGGCCATAACATATCGAAAACAATTGATTTTTGTTAATTTTATTTTATTTTTAACAATACACTTGTATTTTGGCCATCCTGTATACCAATTTTTTTTTTTGAATTGTAAAAATTATTAAAACAACAGAAAAATTTGTTAAAAAGAAATAAAGTTATTGACCTATCTATTTCATTCACTCTCTTTGATCAGGCAGATTAAATATCTACGAGTAGCTCGTGCAATTTGTTTTTTCTTCCTGAGTAATGCAAGCCGAATCAGCAGATTTTTTTTTTCTTTTTTCTTTTATATGATTGTTCACAGCGCGGGCAAAGGAAATTTAGGGAGGAAGAAAAGAGAGGTACCGATGTACATTGCTTTTAAATGTTTGCAAGTTATAACGACCAGGAAATACAGAGATCGGCAGGGCATTCCATAAGCGAGTTGTACGGCTTAGGAACGAATCACGATATTTTAGAGTACGTCCGAAAATGGACTTGATGGTATACTGATGAGCATTCATAGCGAGACAGGTGTTACGGTTGAAAGTTTGAATGGGCAGAATGCTACTAGCGATTTCAGTGGAGCACTGGTGGTGGAAATAGCGATAAAACAAAGTGAGACACGAGACATTTCGTCGGTGTTCGAGGGTGTCCATTGATTGACTGATATTAGTATCATCAATAAGTTTTATCGCACGGTTTTGAATCCTATCTAGCAGGTGCAGAGATGTTTTAGGAGCACCTGACCAGATGTGGGCATTGTACTCCAATTTCGGGCGGATGAATGCCTTATATATTGAGGGCGAATATGAAAAGCAGAGAGTACTGTCATCAGCAAAGGAATAATTTGGATTAGAAGTAGCAGACAAGAGATCATTAATGAAAATTAAAAAGAGTGTCGGAGACAGAACAGAGCCCTGGGCATTTATTTTATGAATATCAGACTTGAAACCGTCCAAGACAACTTGAATTGAACGTTCCGAAAGGTAATTTCTAATCCATTGAAGAAGAGAGTCGTCGATCCCAAATGCACGCATTTTCGACAAGAGCTTGATGCCAAACTCTGTCAATTGCCTTACAAATATCAAGTGCAACTATCTTGCTTTCGCCAGATTGATGTACGCTTTGGTTCCACTTTTCGGTAAGACATGTCATCAAATCACCAGTGGACCTGTTGCTACGAAAACCATATTGCCGGTCATTGAAAAGTTTTCGTGTTTCGTGATATTTCATGAGCTGACGATTTATCAGCGTTTCCATGACCTTGGAAAGAAGGGACGTAAGTACAATGGGTCTGTAGGAGGAGAGAGAAGATGATTCGCCTTTTTTAGGGAATGGACAAATGCTGTTTTCCATCTGCTCGGGAAGGGTCCTAAAGAGTAGGATTGATGAAAAAGCTTACGCAGTGGTTTTGCCAGCGAAGAACACCTCTTCAGAAGAACGGGAGATACACCATCTGGACCAGCGGATTTATGTATGTTGAGATCTTTAAGTACTCTTGCTACTACAGTGCGAAAGTAGATGCGAAAGTAGATTCGTCCCATTGAAGATTCGACGCACTCAAGTGTAGGCGGAGACAAAGCACAATCTGGGAGTGTTGAGCTGGCCGCAAAGTGTGCAGCAAGCAGATTGGCCTTATCCAAAGAGCTGACAGCTGGAATGTCATTGTAAATGAGTGTTGGGATGGAGGATGAGGCGGAATTTCTAATGTTTTTGACGAACGACCAACAATTTTTACTGCCTTTGGGACATTGCAGTATTTTTTGCCTCAGTTTTTGGTCGTATTGGAATTTCACACGCTTAAGAAGGGCGTTGCAGTCATTTCTTGCTCGATTGAACTTTTTTCGGTTTTCCTCTGTCGGGTTGGTCTTGTAGGACCGAAAAAACATTTCTTTAACCCTGACGGCCTCTTTACAGCTCGAGTCGTACCATGCCTTTTCTTTTGGTTTGATACTCTTCATCCGATGAGGAATAAAGGATCTCATTCCAAAGAGAATGGTGTCTGTATTCATATCAGCAGCGGCATCCACGTCGTTATCGAGGAAGCATAACGACCAGTTAAAATTCCTAAAGAAGCTGTTAAGACCGCTCCACAATGGTCCGACGAGCCTAGAGGGGAGAGCACATCAATGGTGTACTTATCAGGGTGAGAAGTTAAAAACAAGTTCAGGGTGTTGGCGGTATGACTATCAACGTCTGGTATTCGCGTGGGCTCATTTACAAGCTGCGTTAGGTTGTATTCCGCAGCGAAGATCTCAACACACCGTCCTTCGGGTGTTGTCTGTCCAGATTTGAGAAGTGGAATCCGTCCGAATAGGACGGAGAGGTTTTGCTTCACTCAGAGTGATTCGAGATATAATTCACAGTATTTTTTTCTGTGCTTGAAACTCTACAACAGCCAAATCTACGTGTCAGTGTTATGCCTTCACATACCGAGTAAACGAAGGCTTGTTCGCTGTTTTTGGCATTGCTTGGGGTAGTTAAAATCTCATTCGAATATGAAAATCAATACCAAGGATTTCCGGTGATCAAAAATTAAGACCGTTCAAATTATTTGAAATATACGATAGTCCAATAATGTGCTCAAAATGTGTACTTACCAACAACAATTTCTTTGTGTAACAGTTATAATATACTTAACCAAGCGCAGACAGAGAAGCGTTGATGTTGAGCCCTGGTAATGAAGCCCTACTTCCATACTTGACTGGCTAGAGTGGCTAAAAACTTAAAAACGACTGGTTTTTATCCTTCTATATTACCTCAATATTGTATTACACCTAGCCTGCTAATTAGGTCAATATTCATCCCGCAATTCGAGATTCCAGATTAGGTAGGTTAAAATGTTGATATAAAGCAGCACTATGCTGGACTCCAGTTAATGCAACTATAAACTCCCATTTTCTTACCTGTAAAAAGAGAAAAAAATATATTATAAAATAATTGTTTTCCAAATGAAGTAAAATAAATACGTGTTGTATTAGAAGGAAATGGTTAATGTACAAATAAAGACACATAACTTATTTAAAGTAGTTTTGCATTTTACAAATTTATAATCTTAACTATACATACATATTTGTTTATATAAAATACCTACTTTTATCATACCAATAGTTAAATTTAATTAAAAGAAAAACAGTATAACATGGTCTCTTCCAATATGTAGACGGAGCGCAAATATCCCCAGTTCAATGATGAGTCTTAGGTACAATAGTTTACGTAAGCTATTGTTTTTCAGTATGAAAATACTCAGGCTTCTTAACTTGTAGCACTGCCTTTTTAATCAACATTACGCAAAATTTTCATATTCCTAAATCCCCAGTGACGTTACTTGTTTTGATTACTATAATATATAAATATTACTTACTCTTGCTGGTAGCATAGCATTTTTTGCCATTTGATTAGCTTCTGCCTTTAAGAGTTTCAAAATTTTTTTATGGAGCCAATTTAGCGGAAGAGTTCCGATAGAATCATCGGTGGCGGTCAGGTGTAACCTCGTTCTTGAGGGGTAGCGAGTGGGGAATGAGCTTCATATTGCCAAGGATAGCGTAGTGGATGGAGTGAATGAATAACCGGCCCGTCGTCCTAGTGGTAATATTAGAAATAGGTTGAGTGTTTTGTTGTTGGGGTAAATTTCCTGACCAATAAAAACGAAATCAGGTGTTAGACAGACGCCAGTTTTGAAAATGAAACTCCCTCGAATTGTAATCCTTGAATCTATATGATCCACGAATTTCGAACTAGGAGTATGCACGTGAAACGTGCGATCATTTTTCACTCCTGGTAATAATCAAAAACCTTCTTCTACCTCTATAAGCGCCCAAGAGATATCCGGTGAATAGAAAAAAAACAAGAAAACAGAGATATTTATGATAGCTGTCACAACAGATTACATCACTTAAGGTGTAGCCTATCAAGTTGAGAATATCCAAAAAACTACAGTCAGCTTTTGTAAACACGGAAGAGATAAATAAGCTGTCCGGGCTTATTATTGCTCTTTAAAGTCCTGTGTTAACATCTCAAACCTTTCTATAACAAATTTTTTTTAATAACGAGCCCGTGCTTCCTAAAATATTCGCAAACAGTGCGGATGAAGTAAAATCAGGGAGGAAAGAGAGAGAGAGATATGTACATTGTATGCACATATATTGGTTTTGAATGTTTGCAGGTTATAACAGGGCTCGACCACATGGCGGCGTTCTGTCTCCACTGCTATGGTGTATGTTGGTCGACTCACTGCTCAACACGCTCAATAGTTCTGACCTTTATGCACGAGCACATGCGGATGATGTAGCTGTACTGTCTGTTGGATAGTATCTAGCGGCCCTCGACCTGATCGACGATTTGTGCACTAGAAATGGGCTTTCAGTCAATCCTCTCAAAACTGATGTTGTTCTCTTTACGAGAAGGAAGTAGCGGCCTGGTCTGGCTCATCTACTGCTTAAAGGTATCACCATTCAATTCTCCAAAGAAGCTAAGTATTTGAGGGTCATCCTGGATAGCAAACTTCTACCGACTAAAGAAGTTACGTCGAAAGCTTCTAAGTCGGTGTTGGTCTTCTGGCAGTGCAAAGGAGCTGTCTTCAAGATATGGAGTCTGAGAAGGGTCTTTTGGACCTACATGGCTATGCTAAGGCGAATTCATATCATGGGCTGCACTCTCAAAGCCCTCTTCCGTTTAAAAAGAAGTGGTCTTTGCTACCACACGCACTGGGGCTTTGATGACCTTGCGCACCGACTGCCTTATGACTCTGGTCCTATGGACATGCCATATGGTAAAATGACACCAGAACTCCTGCTGCGGAAAAAATACGAAATTGACTTTTTCTGTGCCCAAGACTGGTTTTGGCTAAAACTGAGCAAGGAAAGGTATATAATGGGGTCTTTATGGATGGCTCCAAAACCGATTAAGGATGCGGCACTGGTGTCTTTTTGGAGGACGACAATGTTAGATTTCACTGCTAGTGAGGAAATACCCAATACTGATGGCAACGAACTATACTGTAAAGAATCGGTGGAGGGGACGAAGCATATGCATCTGTAGCGACAGCCAAGCTGCACTTAGATCCTTGCTGAACCCCCTTAGGACTTCCAAGTTAGTTCGAGAATGCAAATCTTCACTGACCGCAGTCGGAAGGCTAAATTCACTGAATCTTGTCTGGGTCCATGTCACAATGGGATCACGGCAAATGAAGTCGCCGGTAAACTTGCTAGGCAAGGCTCAGAGGAGAGTTTTCCAGAACCCGAACCTACGTTAGGTCTGCCTGACGGTTGGGTTTCATATGAACACAACTGCAGATGACATGGCTCTCGAGATTGCCGGTAGACCAAACTTTCCTGCTGTCCCTAAGTAGGAAAGCCTGTATACTGCTTACTAGCGTCGTAACGGGATACTACACTTCCGCTAAGCAATTAAATGTGCTGGGCATAAGTGACAACATTCTGCGAGGCTTCTTGTGAAAGTGGTGACGACAACGCGAAGCGCAACCTCTGTGAATGTCCGGCTTACGCTCACATCAGATTGCAGGTACTCGTACTCGGCGTTGACGTGGTGAGTGCTGGCGCCGTAGGTACTTTATCACTGAAGTGCTTACTCGTCTTTCTTCGAAAGACTGAGAAAAAAACAAAAAGATGCAATGAAATATTTATAGAAATATCATCATATCATTTGTTTGTGAAAAAATACTAAAATACCCAAACTTTGAGGAACGAAAAACGGATAACCACGACAGAGGGTTTACTAAAATACTTTCGACTGTCAACAAGATTTCCGCTCCGTCAAACCAGCGCTACGAAACCTATTGAGTGGATGGGATGTACCTTTCTTTGATCTACGTAACTGGTAAAATAGTTTAATATGCGTACGTATATCTACATAATGCTCAAAAAGAAGCATAAAACAAAGATTTCAAATTGACCAAATTGTCATCCAAATCACTGCATTTTGGAATAAACGAGTACCTTCATAGTCGCGTGTCAGATAGATACGCTACGCATGTACAAGTTTTAAGCATGACTGGCATTTCATGTAATACTGGCTTATACCCCCCATATTGTACACGCGTTGTAACCAGTCATACGTTAAGAAATTCAAACGAGAATCATTTTGATATTTTTCTATGGTGTTTATATTATAATTCCGACAATTCTATTTGTGCGATTTGTTCACGCACATACTATGTAGTTGTTCTTATACTAGTTTTATTGGTAGAACGTAAAATTTATAATTTCCCTCCTCTTTTTTATGTACGATACGTATGTTAATTATAGTATACTTCAAAGATGCAACGCATTAAATCATACAATATTTAGTTTAACACAGAATCAGAATAGAAAACCTGCAATATCTTAAAACATCAGAATTAAAATAGAGATAAAACCGGCATAGAAAATAAGCTTCTATAAATTAGAAATTTAAATCAGTTACTTTCGAGACTTCTTTTTTAATAAATCTTAGTGCAAAGGGAAGAGCGACGGAAATATTTATTTATACCTACATATGTATGTATATTGTTTTTTTTAACTAGAGCTTTGCAGTGGTATATTTGAATACTATTTTGTTTGTTTTTGTAAACTCAACCAGCTCCCATATGGTGTGTAACATACATATATGGATGTATGTATAGTATACTCGTATGTATTTTTTCCCAACGCATTTCCCAGTGAGATAAGTTTATTTATACATAGATTTTTATTATACCATAGGTATTTGTTGTTTTATATTCGTCACGATAAGAAGATGGAACACCCTTTAAGAATTGGTCAATGACCCTCCACTAAAATGTGTACACAGTCAATCGACTGTTGATACACGCTGCGCCTATCTTCTCAATGTGCTTGGAGAAACGACTTTGTGCTTGGTGTAGATTTTTATTTTTTTTATTTTACAAATATCTTTTTGCTGTGTTGTTTTTATTTCCGTGAGGTCGAAAACGTCACAGCCAGCCAGTTTGCGTGTAAAAATGTGCAGTCAGTGAACAGATAGACGAGAGCAAAAATATGTATGCAAACATATACGTATTGGAGTGAAAACCTACTCGGAATACACACAAGTTCGTTTTTGGGTCTGAATTCAGCAAGAGTATAATTTTCTGCAATGTTGCATTTTAGTCGCGAATTTAATTAAGTAACTCTACAATTTTATTTTTATCTGCAGGTATTTGCAAATTATACATACATACATATGTAAGTACATACCATATTGTTTTGTTTTGCTTCGTTCTGTTTGTCCCAAGGATTGATTGCAGTTTTGGAGATACGTCATTTCCAACTAGGGGGGACAATGAACATAGTATTTTTTAATGTAATATAATTATAAAATAATAACACTGCCCTACAAACATTTTGGTGCCTAGGATTTAAGATCTGTTTTTAACTATATCTAATAAGGTGATTTCAAAAATGTTAACTGTTTTTTTGTATCAACTCTAATTTATTAGATGTACTTTATTTTAATATTATACGTAAGAAATTGTCTTTTAAGGGATTTTCTAGAGTGAAATTGTCTTCGACAATCGCGCATAATTCCCCAGCAATAGTCTGCCATCATATGAACGTCCCATTTTTCTTGATACTTATTCTCCATTGTTTTTATATCTTGATGGAAGCGTTCTCCTTGTTGTTCGCTAAGATCTGCTAGGTTATGCCGAAACTGATCTATATGACTATGGAGGTAGTGCACGAGTACTTTAATGCTCATATTACAGCCAACATTTTTAAAGTATTTTAAAGCATTTCCTTAACCAACTCCTCATAGCCATTAGACTTGTAACTTCCGAGAAAATTTTGTACAACCGCTACAAAAGGTTTCCAGGCAAGTCGTTCTAATGCAGTCATATGTAGATATGAAGTAGAGTATTATTTAGAAATTCATTAAAAATGCCTGCTTTTAACTTTTCATCTCTTAATCCAGGAAATTTCTGAGAAATATACGGAAAACATTGTCCACTTTTGTCCAGAGCTTTCACAAATTTCTTCATTAGCACCAATTTTATGTGCAAACCCGGAAGAATGATCCTTTCTCGGGGAACTAAAGACTCATTTATCACATTGCTTTTACCAATGACCATAGCATCTCTCACAGGCCAATTTTTTTGTATCCAGTGTCTTGATTTTGCTCTACTGTCCCAGAGACATGGGACATAAAACATGGATACTTTGTTGACCTAACAATAAATTAACCATCTTCAAATCGACACAGATCACCCATTTATGTTCGACATATTTTATTTTCTGCAATAGAACTGAAATTACTTCATATTCTTCTTTCATACAAGTAGAGTGGGCAATTGTAAAAGGAGCGTGTTTATTGTCATTATGTAAAAGGATAGCCTTGAGACTTCTTTTGCTGCTGTCAATAAAGAGACGCCAGTCACTTGCCTGATAGGTCTACATGAAATTCAGTAAGCCTTTCACATCACTGCAATTCACAAAATTCTCACCAGAAGAAAAAAATCGCAATAAGTTTTGTTCTCTCGTGCGATAGAAAGTAATTCGCACATCAGAGGCTAGGTAATTGTTTTCTTTTAACCTTGATGCTAGCAGCTCAGCACGTTCTTTTGAAAGATTTAAGTCTCTGATGAGATCATTAAGCTCGTTTTAGGTTTCGATGTTTCCACAGAGCAGTCAAAGTCATCGCTTACTTGAGAAGCACTAGATCCTTCAATTTCTTCCTCCTGATATTGTGCTAGCTGATGAAAAACTGATATTGGAACGTCTTCTGAATGAGAAATTGGTCTTATTGCTGAAGAAATATTAGCATATTTCCATTTCTGGCGATTTTTTTTGTTGATGCCCACTATAATTTTCATACAGAAGTAACAATCATCGGTACTCCAAATTTCAAAGATTTACGTGCACCTTTCTCCCATTGTCGCAAATATTCAGTGCATATTTTACACACGCTTTACCTTGGTTGCAAATTTCAATATTGAAGTAAGCAAAATACAAGCGGATCATAGTATTTTTTATTCATTTTCGCTGATTTTTGAAAATATATTCTCGACAAATGTAACAAAACTTATCAGGGTCGTTAATACAACGTCTTAACTTACTAGCCATTATGAAATATTTAGATTTATTTTATCAGTGTTATTGTGAGATCGAATTAGGCTTAACATAAACTAAACCGCGAGGATAGCGGCGATTCGATAAAGTCGAGGAGAGCGTAGGAAATAAACACATAACATCTCTATAACAGTGCGCTTGCAGAAGCTTGAAACTGGGAGGCGTCAGCTCTAACGCAAGGGTATAACGGATAACGGGCCCAAGAAGTGTGAAGTGTGAAGTGTGAAGCTTCAAACTTAGTTAGCTGTTTTAATTCAGTTGGTTTAATTCGAACCCATGATGTCAGTTCTATTTTCAATTTTAATGGTTACATTGAAAAAGGACGCGCAAGGTGATCTTTATATGCTCTGATAGATAGTAAACTAATGGTGACAGGATAAAAAAAAACTGATCGATATTATATGTGTATTACTTTTCTTATATCTACCACAGATACAAACAAAGCTGCACCAATTTTTTTTATAGGCTTGTGTAGGGTACCTTTAAATGTACTCAGCTACTTCAATTTTCAGACTAAACCATCAAGAAATAATGAAAAACATACAATCACGGAACAACTACAACATACTAGACAATAAAGAAATTCCAAAGTCTACGAAACAAAAAAAAAAATATAAATGCTGCGCAGATTTTACAAAGCAGGCAATCAGTTTATATCAAAGTTTTTGTTTTTTGTTAATTCAAATCGTCTTATTCCTGACGTGGTGGATATTCTGTAAATAGTGTTAGCCCGCAGGCCGGTGATTTAGGACAAATTAAGTCACTTGCTTAACTTGGGGAAGTAGAAGAAGCTTAGTCCCATGGTGTGCAATTATGGTATTAAAATGCGTTAATCAGCGCTCTCGATCATGGGGAAAGACGCCAATTCATCAGTCTTTAGATAGTCCTGAGCAAAATAAAGCGTTTTCCAATAGGGACTTGACAACTTTGAATTTAATTTGTAAACGCACTCTTTCACTAATCATCAAACTGTCACTGTCGATTTATTCAGTAAACTCACCATTTTCATCAAAGTAAAGTACACGAACGAGCAACGTCTGCAAATTATAAAAATTTTCTACCGAAATTCGGAGTCGGTGACGGCAACGTTAACTCCAATTTTCAGTCGTAATTCTCGCCCTAATAGACAGGCAATAACAAGTTTAGTGCAAAAATTTGAGTCTACATATTCGTTGTGTGTTTCGGGTTGGTCGAAATGTCGAAAATTCGCTGCCGTTCAGGCGTCCGTAGCAAACGATCCAAATCAGTCAATTCCACGGCGTTCTCAAGAATTGGGCATCGCTCAGACCACATTATGGCGTATTTTGCGTAAGAATCTTGGTTTACACCCATACAAGATCAAGCTGACTCAAGAATTGAAGCCGATGGACCATTTGAAGCGACGTACGTTCTCCGATTGGGTTCTGGAGAAGATGCGCCAAGAAGATGAATTTCATCGCAAAATCATCTTCAGTGACGAAGCTCATTTTTGGCTCAATGGGTTCGTCAATAAGATAAATATGCGTTATTGGTCGGGTGAAAATCCAAATTTGCTTGATGAATCACCATTTCATCCACAAAAATAACTGTTTGGTGCGGTTTGCATGCCGGCGGCGTTATTGGGCCATATTTTTTCGTCGACGATAACGATCGTCACGTTACTGTGAATGGTCACCGTTATCGCGCCATGATCACCGATAATTTTTGGCCCGAATTGGAAGATATTGACTTGGACGACATGTGGTTTCAACAGGATGATGCCACAAGCCACGCACCACACGCTACAATTGATTTATTGAAGAGTAAGTATGGTGAGCATGTTATCTCAAGAAATGGGCCAGTCGATTGGCCGCCTCGTTCGTGCGATTTAACGCCGCTTGACTATTTTCTGTGGGGCTACGTTAAGTCATTGGTTTATGCCAACACGCCGACGACGTTGGAAGAGCTCAGAGCCAACATTGAACGCGGCAGTTTCCGCCGAAATGTGTGGCCGAGTCGTTGAAAATTGGGTCCAACGAATCGACCGCTGCAAACGTGCCCGCAGTGGCCATATGATCAAAGTCGAGTTTCATTCATAAATGTTTTGATTGTACTTCAAGCCGATAATAAAGTTTCTGAAATATCTCAAATGCTTTGAGTTTTATTTAAAAAAAAAAAGTCAAGTCAAGGTGAGGTTTGCCTAAAACATACACCAATCTAAAGCTTATCGCGCCCTGAATTTGTTACATTTACGAGTAACACAACGAACGTCGGAAAGACGATTTGGGTTCCAACCAAAGTCATGACGTTTTCACAAGGGGGACTACCTCTACCAAGTTAGACTCCTAACCCCCATTGTGATAGAACACAGCCTATGGTCATATTACCAGTAACAATTACACAAGTCTCCAGATTGGCCGCTGATGCCTTTTAATTAACCAAAAGTTTGATACCCATTTGCCATAAGATCAGCTAATAGTGTGCCCCGTCGTAAAATGGATGAATCTTAGTTTTAATTTTGACGGCGGAATTATGATAAAAATTGACAGAATTATCTAAAAGATTTCAAATAGTTCCATAGCTTTAAATGATGAAAAAAAAACACTGTTTTCGATTTCCATTGGGAATTCGACTCCCTTTCCGCAGGGTTTAGCTGCTCACGCAACTACTTCGCTCCGCTAAGAATATATCAACAACTGGCAGGCAGGCGCCTATACCTACAATATACTCATGAATCATACCACCAAAGGGTGGCAAGTGATGCCGGTGGTGATGATGGCATGCATTATTTTAGCATGAAATCGAAAAATGGATGAATATTCGTTTTTTTTTTTTATTTTTTTTTTTTTTAAATTGTATGCTTTCTCATGTAGATTACGAAAAAAGAATGATATCTTGACGTACGAAGATTTTATGAATATTTATTCGTAAAAACTTGTTTTTGTATTAGCATTCAAAGCCATAAAACTATTAAAGATATTCACTTTTGCTCATTTCTGTCATTTTTATCATATCATATTATCGCCGCCAAAACAAACAATTTGAAAAAAAGTTTTAAAAATTGATTTTACAATTTTTTATGACCAAAAAGCCAGGTGACCCCGAAAGACGAAGCCTGTGGAGGCCTTTTCATTTGCGGCACTAGGTTTTCAATACATCGACAAAATTCGACGCCTCTTAAATATGTAGTCGAAACACCAACCATTGTGACCAGATTTTAAGCGATGCAAACCATTCCTCCCTCAAACCTTTGCCATTTCTAGCAGCAGTTAAATTCAAAACTCGAGTGTCTAACGAAAAAGAAACTTGACATTGTTATTGTAGCAAGACGATACGAGTACTTGAACAACAAATTTTGCATAGCTTATTCGGCTCTAACAAGCGTCAGCTATAACGAATTACTAATATCGCGACACCACTATAGTGTTTGTTTCAATCACTAACGGATAGGAGAAACGTCAAAAAATGCAATATGACACTACAGCTGCGAGCTAGTGCTGTTCTATTAAAAAACAAACGAAGATCCTTTGCAGAAGAAAGGGAGGTTGTTGGAACCCAATTTAATGTCAAAGAATCATTCGATGCATTGTTCGGTAAAAACAGTTATCCACATGCCTATATGTTACGAGTCTGTCCACCTGGCAGTATGTAGCTATCGAGAAGTGGATAAACAGCAAGAATATTGGAACAAATGGCTTGCAACTTCAATCAGCTTGTAAGAAATTATTTGACTTGCATTGGTTGAAAAAAAAAATTGTGATCAAGTTAAGATTAATTTGTCCTTTATTCTTCTTTGGAAAATACGGTCACCAAAGATATTCGACATAATGTACCTATAATATTTAGATCTTCGTTGACATTATTTTATATTCGTATGTCAAAAAAATCCCTTTCCCAAGAAAACAAGAGATAACAAGCTAATTTCGTAGATCTAACTCCGGATTATGTTTTATATTTTATAACAATTGTATATTTTTTTTACATTTATTTGGCAATAGCCTGATACATAAACATTATGGGATGATGTGTGACAATTCACTTATGTTTCAGTTTCACTAAATGACAGGAAAACAACTCTGATTTCACACGCTAACAAAGGATATTTCCTTGCCCTACTCAAGAGTACACATTTGCACAATGCAGTCCTTTTCCGGACAGACCTTTTTCCCATTTTTTCATTCGTATATCTGCGAGGGACTCAAAGCAAAAAAAAATCTTGCAAATCCTGTTAGGAGCAGTATCACATCCATATCAGAACTTGTGAAGGATTTTCAGAAAAAAAAAAATAACAAAGCTACATAAGTATGCGAGAAACCGGTGTTGAAAAAACCAAAACAAAAAAAAAAATTCATGTTTTATAAACCACACAAAAAGGCACAAAATTCGCAGTTTTGTGAAAAGTTTATCAAGAAAAGGAAGCACTACGCATCATGTATGCATTTTTTAGCGAAACTATTTCTAGTCCTAAAATCAGAAGAAATGAAATATCAAAACTTGAGAGCAAGACTTTAAAATTGATATGAAGAATAGACAGATCTTACAGCTCCAAAAATCTATGCATCTGGACATAGATGGAAAAATAATTGTTTAGATTCCTATTGGGTTGTACCACTTGAAATGTCAGATTTTCGCTCAGTCGGAAATATTGTAGATATTCTTATATTTCTGAAGAATATAATATACTTTGGATTGAAACAACAGTGCAACAAACATATTGATGACGAAGTGCTTGCTTTATCTCCTCAGGGGTAATTTAATATATTCGTCCACGTTGGCTTAATTTGAGAAGATCGCATTCTTAAAATACTCGTAGTTGTGTAGTACAGATTTCGTGGACTACCCTTATACGTAAATAGGCTGATAGGTTACGAATTATCATTTATGATATGAATCGTATTTCAACCGGATGAATCGTAAATATTGAGAAATTGTACTACCGTATGGTTATTTCTGTGCACTGTATTTTACATAGGGACTTTGGAGGAAATAACTAAATTCGACCTTATCAACGTAACATTCGTTCGGCCAAGAATATCGACGCCACCGTTAGTGGCTCAAACATCAGCATTGCATATGTTTCTTTGGTGAATTTGGAATCTGGACATGCATTTGCATCTAAAAAAATATAAGTTAATACAAAAACTCAAGCCTAGAGACCATGGGAAACGTACAACATACCTACTCCGATTATGTGCTAGCTTAAGAGGTAATATTAAATGACTGTTCAAAGAAAATTTTCTTCATTTTCACTGACCCATGCCTTAAAAAAAGTTTATTCAACCATGACGGCTTTTGCCAAATCCAAATTTTGCCAAGTGGACCAAGTGTTAATTCGAAATGAACTTGATTCTTGAACGTAAACTAAGATGTTGCAGTATTCAAAAAACGCTATCGTACTCTGCTCCATAAAACCTCTTGAAAGCAAGCATGAGTACACATGCAGTGTCAAAAAGCCTTCACGGTTAATTATCTTGGCAGAATCATGGCGAAATGATCCTCTTCAGCCAGATTCCGGAATACAATACAAAAAATACTGCCATGTTATACCCAAAAAATCTTTAATTAGTTGAGCACAACATAGCACGGAAGGGAGATGCTTTCATCGTGACGGAAGATCTACTCGGCTAGGTATCGGCGGCCAAGAGCTCAGTCATATGATGGGAAAACAAGGACTTTACAACAGAGAAGGCCATTCGTCAATTTCTGCAGTGTACATATATTGCCTTGTCGTATGCGCACATATAGAAAATCAGATCAGCTAAGCTACCGCTTTATAAGATGCGCAGGAGACCTGGAGTTAGACGTAGACGTGGCTTTGAAAAATGTTTTTGCGACAGGTGTTATATGTAAAATATAGCTACAATACATACATATGTGTAATCGAGGGATGACAAGGAAGGCAGACCACGTGTCTGAACACCCTTGAAAACTGATTAAGAAGCGAAAGGTCCTAAGAGTTTAAATTGCAGCAACCCTTGAAATGCTAAATGCATGTTATACAAATACAGCATACCATGCTTTGGTTGTAGAATAGAAAAAAACCGTAAATATGTGACAGTAGCACAATCTACATAATCATAAAATAACTGATAAATCACAAATCTAGAAAAGATCTGGAGAAAGTAAAAAGACAGCATTAACTCCTTTCAGACAAATAAACAACGACGGAGATTGTAGAAACATTTCGCCTCAGTTCTGAAGTATACAATCGCTATTGATGTGCTCCCAAATGTGTTTTCCGAAGTCGCAATTACTCGTACCCCAATACTTAGTAAACAAAGAGGTTATGACTTCATGACATTCTTGCCGAGATTTTCTCTTTCAGAAGAGTGCAAAAATCATTCTCCAGCGTGTATATGATCGGTGTCATGGTGTCTGCAAAGTTTACGTTAAGTATATTCTTTAAGATTATATTCTTTAGGCCGGCTGTAAAGGTTTATCGGTGCAGCCCCTGGGAAGTGGCAGTTGGTTCCTGGCACCGTTTACACCGTTTACATCTTTTATTGGCTTTCTCTTGATACGAGTACGGCACATCAAACGTATTTTTTGCTATAAACTACAATAGACTAGGATATCAATCATGAATATCCATCTTCCGAACTTAGAACTAGGTATAGAGACCAACTGTTGGTGTGATTTGTTTAAAAGTATGATAGTTAACAAATGTCATCCAATCCCCAATTCTTTTCCGATCTACATGTACATACATGGGACCTTATTTTCTCAGCCCAATAGTTTTTAATTAAGTAAGACTAACTCTCTCTCTCTCAAAAAAGGCTTCTTTTAAAATCACGGTTACCGGGATGTGACCAAAAAATTCATAGTATGTACAAGCACTCATTTTTACATTAAAAACCAACTCTCCAACATTATGCAAAAAAGAATCGCTGCATAGCTCATGTCATTTTTTTAAACAATTCACATATCTAATTAGCCATGTAAGATACCGTGTCTATCATGTCGACTTTAATTAATGTCTTTTCTTTTTTTAAATTTGAAGAATTTCTAATACCGAATTCAACGTTAGTTTTTTAAATTTTTAAATTTTGTTTTTACGTAAATTATCGTACCGTTATTGAAACGGAAACCTCTGGGCGGAAGACTAATTAGTGGTGATTCGGTTTGGTCTAAGGGTAGACAATCAACAACATTTTGTTGCTTCGGAGAAAAAAAGGGTTTTCATCACCTACTCGAATATTGGTTGGTTTGATAAATGCATATAGCATATGTTTGTATGGATGTGCAAACATATACATACATACAAATGCACATGCACGTGTATGCATAAAATCAAAAAAAAAAAAAAAAAAAAAAATGTAAAAAAAGAACTCAACTGCCTTTCGACCACCAAAACATTGTTGCTGGGAAAAGTTTTAAGCCAATTTGAAACATGCCTTAAAGCAAATTCACACCGGTAAACCAAACTCAGCCAACCGTTGTAATGTATTTACTATAATGGAATCCATTTGTGAAAATATCAATGGGTTACTAAAATTCCTAACGACTAGATGGATCAATAAAAAGAGAAGAGGAATTGTGGAGCGGAATGTATCTTTGACATTTTATTTTTTCTCTTTTCTCGTTATTTTCGTTGATTTAATTACTATTGATATACAAGAACAATATTTTCTTAAAACGTGCTCCAGCAGAGAAGTAAATCATTAAGTATATTTTGTCAAAATTATTTTTTATTACATCAATAACAAATTCAATCAATTTACATGCCTAAATATATTACAAGCACAAATAAATATGTACATACTACATACGATTATAAATAAACGTTTCAATATTTTGCATGTCTTAGAAAACTAAAATCAATAAGGAGAACCTCAATTTGGCATCACTTTTTTAGGTATCAAAATAAGGTACCTATTCTTTGAAATAGTGGTACCGTGAATTTCATTTTGAATTTGAATAAACGATCAAATTGATGGTAACAACATGTGTTAAATATTTGAAGTAAAATTCTTGTAATATTCAAAAAAGACTCGAGCAAAACTTCATTCAAACTTCGAGTGATAAAGAGAAAACTTAGAAACCTGGGGCTCCTCATCTAAAATGATTAGAAAAGTAATTTCAGGAAAACCCAGAAAAAACGGGAAGGTAAATGAAAACAATAGTCAAGCAGGTTGCGGAAATAATAAGCGAAGTAAAATATTTTAAGAAATAGTAAATCGGGTTTAAATCTTGATATCAGTGCTGCTACTACATAGTATAAACAACATAACCAAAAAAAAGTCCGGCTTTTCACAAACAGACTTAGGAATCAAAGATTTGAATTTGTACGGAATCAACTACACTGCTCACCACCCAAATGAAGGCATGTTCTCTGGAGAGATACGTAAGTCTTAAATGGAAATTTTTGTCTCTAACAGAACCGGATCGTAGACCGATTAACTTTGCATACAACCTCAGTACATTCTTTCAACAGTGAGGCACAGAGTTGACCGAAAGAAGATTAGAAGATTCTCATAGAATGATATTGAAACAGAAATGGCAAAAATCACACCATCATCTTTTTTGTTAGTAAGAAATCCTTACCGGAATGCAATTATTTTAGACTGTCAAGAATTCACAGTAAAGGCTGAGTTACGAAGTCAATGTGGACATCAGACGATTATTTTCTTTGGCAAACCAATTTCTTTCCTTCTATCTATGCACATACTCGTATGTATGCATAAAAGCTTTATTCCGGAAAGCTAATGAAACCATAAATAAAACCTTATTCATCTTAGGTCCTGTTCTAGTCTCAAACACATTTGTGTATTCTGAAGTAAGAGATTCAACGACGTCAAAGAACGGGGCGCATCAAGCCTTTCGTAGCACAGATCTATCAAGGAGGAATCAAAGACCCTTGATGAATTTCTTGAAACTGAAGGGCGTTGCAAACAAAATATCAACAAAGCAGGCGAACAAGCAATGTTGACGCCATAGTCACCAGGGGTCATTGGAATTAAAACAAAAATAAAGAAATGAACTGTATGCAACTGTGGTTACAGTCATTTGTTATTTTTTCCGAACAGTCGCATGAATATTTTATATAATAAAATACAAACACTTATACCTGCATACTATTACAGGTAAAGCTCGAGAGTGAAATAGTAAGCCACCGGATGTGAATGCCGAAATTATGCAAAGGCTTACATGGCAAAGTGCATTCAAAGGCACGTGCCATGTTGTGAACCAAGATGTGCACATATGAACATAGACAATTTATTTAATTTTAGACAAAAAACTACCCCAATGAGTTAATATGTACGTGACACAGATTTTAGATATATGTACATATTCATACAATACATTTATTACTTGCCAATCTAATTTTTGCAAATATATAAGCAAAAAATCAATTACAAAGAGCTATGATGCAATACATATGTTACAATCAAAAGCTTGTTGCAAAAAAATAAAGTTTAATATTGGAAACAACATTTTTTTTTATATAATATATGTATGTATAATACTTAGAACTCAAGCAAAATTCCTGGCAAAGAGAGAACACATGTTGGTAATATCGTAAATGTATCTATACATAAATATAGTCAAAACTGGTTCCTTCCTTCCGTCTTTTTTTTATTTTTTTCTATCTAGTTTATATGTACTTTGAATCTTCATGGTGAATCAGACGTGGAGTAGGATTAATTTGACGCTGTTCTTTATGTACTTTAGGCAGCTTTAAAGAAATACACGTTTCTTTAAACCGGTATCGTGCTTTCAGTCTCGCTTTGTTAGACTCCCCGTACAAATGTTCCTTTTTATCAACAAGTTTGTGTTTGTTGCCTCCTTTACAATGTTACTCATTCTAAACATATATTCACGTTATAATAAATGTTTATATACATGCATATGTATGCATGCACGAACGTGAATGCGAATGTAGAAGATTAAAAACCCAAATGTAACCCCTTTTCTCATAATAGGATTTGTGACAAGTGTGCATTTGTTTGTTTTGTTACCTAAACAACTAGCTAATTATAAATTATAAATGCGAGTACATAATTTGATGATAGTGAATCTAACTGCATAACAGATTTAACGTAACAATAATGTTTTACGTATTTATACGAGTGGGTATACCATATGTACATATATTTATTTGTTTAAATTTTGCTAGTTGATAACGTGGTTCTATTTTGTTGAATGTAAAAATAAAACTATAAGTATGCATAAGTACATACATATGTATGTATTAACTGCATCTAAAGGATATACGTACATAGTTTTGATTATGGTATAAAACCAATATAAAAAAAGTGAAATTAGACAAGTACAAAAAAAAGACGCAACGAGAAATAGATAAAGGAGTTATTAAGTACAAGATTCTTCTACTTTTCCTATTGGACGTTTGAGTATGTAATGCATATTCGCACTGCTATTAATTTGAATAGATTAGAGCTATTTATTTAACCAGGCGAGTTTATTTAATTAGGGCCAGGAGATTGCAAATATTTTTAAATTTGACGACCTTCGTTGAACATGGCAATATCAGCGGATTACGTTGCCGAATCTTTTTCTTCTTTATGTCTCTTGTACACCGTCCATCACCGTCATGTGTGTATTAAACCCAAACGACTGTCATGTATTCTATTAGCAAATCTTTAAAAGGCATTTTTCTGACAAAAAACTGCGGAAATTTCGCACCATTTAAATTGACACCCATCACTTTATGTAAAAAAAAATCGGCATAGCAATATATCCTATAATTTAGACTGAGCACAAGCATATAAATTGTTTGCACTCTTCCTAAATAGATGATAAGAAATTGGATTTGCCGGTTCGGACATATCAATACAATGCTTTGACAGAAAATCTTGCGCGGAATTCAAATTGCAACGGACTTTGATATACTCCAATTTTAGTTTCGAATTCTCTGGTTGCTTCTGGCTTAGTTTTCTTAACATCACTGTACATGTCGCATACCATTCTTTTCTATGGCTTGGGTATATTTTGAGGTCTTATGAGATCTCGGAGAATTCTTTCGAACACTTTTTCCAAATTGAGCAAGGCGATGTTTTCCATTATCTGGTATTTGCCTTCCACAAAGGCGGATTGGCTGCTATAGGTGCACTCGCTCGTATATTTTCACAGTATGCGATTTATCAGTATCAGTTTCTTTGATTAGTAATTGTTTCAATTTCGCGTTCCATTATTGCCGTTATAGAGTGTAAGAAGAAAGCCTTCCTTTTATTTTTTACATAAAATTGCGATTCACTTAAATATCCAATATTTCAGATTGTCGCCCGAAATATGGGGTATGTGATCCGGTCCGACTCTACCGTTTTCGTTGACTTCGTTTTGCGTAAAATATTCCGTATCGTCGTCGTACGTGACAGCCGAGTTAATACTACTTTGTGGGAGTTCATAAGTTTAGTATATCTTCTTCAGCTGAATTTCTCGTTCCGAAACTTTTACCTCCATGGCAGTCTTCGTATTTGTAGTTTGTGTTAAACGACTGCAAGTTCAAAAGCAGTGAACCATCCAAAACAAACAGATCCTCATATTAGCAGACCCACTCACCGCCTCAGATGTCCAAATCTCAATCCTGTAGTTAACAACGTATACTAGAGTAATTGATAACCATGCAAAACAAGGGCAAAAAATTGGACCTTACGTGGAATGTTAAAACGTTTAACATGCCGCGAGTAACTGAACTGGCGAAGGCAATGTATAAATAGAATACGAGTATAAAGCAGGCATCATAGCGGTGCAGAAAGTGCAATCGAAAGTGCCGGGAAAAAGATGAAGAAAAACAATAGGTCTCATATTGAATTGCAATGAAAATAATTACGGTTTACTAGTGTGAAATACTTAAAACGTTGTTTTTTATATATATAGAATACACTTTTGTCAGTTATATATTTTACATTTTGCTCTATGATCTTTTGTCATTTTTCTGGTAACTTCATGATTCCGTGCTGATAGAACGCTGCCTTTTATTAGCACAAAACTGGACCAAAAGTTTTACCATTCAGAGAGTTTTACGCACTTCAAAACAAATGAAAATCTAATGGTGCAAGGTCGGGTCAGTATGGTGGATGTGATATCACCTCCCAACTAAGGTTCCATACTTTTCCACGATTTACCAAGTATGTGTGTGGTCTAGCGTTGTTATGGTGGAACACGATTCCCTTATAATTTTCAAATTCTGGTCATTTTCATTTGATTTCTTCCTCCAGCTTGATTAATTGTTGACAGTAAACAACTGAATTGATCGTTTGGTTCCTTGGAAGCAGCTCAAAATACAAGACAACATAACCTTCTTTTGACGCAGATCAGATTCCGATATGGTTTGTAATGGTTCATTCACGATCAATTTCATTGCGTTTGAGATGAGAATGTTGATTCGTGGAATGTGGAATCCAAACATCGAAGTTTTCAACGAGTCCAAGGTAATTTTAAGTGATTTTTCAATTGTTTTGTGTGACGTATATACGAGTAATATCTTGCACTGTGATTATGACTTTGACTTTGTCATGATCTACCAAAACATGGTCACCTTTGAATGAAAAATCTCCACAACGGAATTTCTTAAACCGATTCTGACACGGGCGTTCTGTTAAGCAGTCAACACCTTAAACCTCACATATTTCATTGTGAGCCTCCACAGCTTTCTTGTCTTTACGGAAATAAAAAAAGCAAAATGTTCCACCAATGCTCGTTTTTGCATTCCATGGTCAAATTGACACTGTAGACACCTGTCATTTTCTTGCCAACCTCATATATTGCCAAGATTGCTACATGGAAACAAAAGACTCACTATGTGGACAGCAAGTCTTGAGATTTCGACCCGTCTAATGATTTTAATTTTAATCGATAGAAGAAGTGTTCAGATGTTCACATTTTCGCACATTTGCAGCTTTATTTCATCATCTTGTTCCTGATATATCCAATTCCTGAGATCGTCGTGGAATCGACAAACCTTTTTCGGTAACATTTCCAGCTACACATGTAATATTACCAGTTTTTTTTTGCGCGACGAACAAGATTTCGGTTCTTCACATCAACTTGTCTCAATAGCCCAAATTTCTAAACCAATTTAATAATTACTGAGCGAGAAGAGATGCTTCACGTCATCAGAGAAAACGTTTAACATTCCAAACTGTTTTAGCGATAATTTAATTTTCATATTTGTAGTAGATTTTGAAAATTTCAATGTGTCATTGAACCGTGTATCATTCCATTTTTATTAAGCGTAGTTCTTACTTGTCATCAGTCAAAAAATGTGCTGTCAGTCTCGGCAAAATAGATGAGTATTCAAAATGAAACCTATTATTAAAAAACCCTATACCCAAGTATCAACCGCTCTGTCATTTTAAAGTAGCTGAAATAATTGACAGTTATAAAAAAATAATAATCTGTACAATCCAAGCAAGTTTTATTATTTCAAAATCATAGAATGGTATATATTAGCCATTAAAGAAAATGCCGTCTAGTTCCAAGTACAACCAAGGTACATAAGTGCCTAAATGGAAGAGCTCCAACCCGTATACTTACAGCTCAATTTTAAATTTGGTTTTAGGTTTCACTATACATATCTATGCATACATACATATATACTATGCATATCTATAATACATAACTTACAAAATGACAGTTTTCTAATCATAATAAACCGATAAATAACGTGATTAATCATAACTCTATGAGCTACGTTTGGAAAAATTACTGATATTAAATTGACTGTGTAAACTGATATAAATTTACTGCGTAAACAATACGTCTATTTATTTTTTATAGTCCAAAAATTTCTTTGAGTAAGTACATACATATGTCACGCCTCATAATCGTAGTTTTTTTTTTAGTTTCCCGTCAATAGCAATGAGCTGGTTGGGTTATGGTGGTTTCGGTTTATTATTTAATGAGAACCTTATCGACAAGTACCATTTAAGCTTTCTTAAGTATTTTAAATATGCTGGTGAAGATAGGTGATACGGGAAATGTAAAATTTTTATTGCAAAGAAATTTCCTTGAGAAAATATTATTCACTTGACATTTACAAAAATACTCTGTCCATGCGGGCGATATATACAAAACTGAAAAATCTATCAAGGTTCACCCTTGATTTTATATTGATATATTAAAACTCTTTACCCGTATGCAGTGCATGCTGACTGCTGAGTGAATTTAAATAGTAGCGAACTAGTATAAAAGTTTCTTAAAAAAAAAAACCATATAAAAAAACAGAAAGGATCAATCAATTGTGCTAGGTTGTATAAAATTTCCGATCTGGTAACCATTCAAAATCTGCCCGCGTTAGTGAAAAGAAGAATTCAGTAAATATAGGGTACTTTTTGAATACCAGCTAGTGTATACTTTAAAGCAATCTGAACTACATATAAGTATTTGCAACCCTTAAAGGGAAATGTTTTCATTAAGAAATTTACGAGCAATCTCCCCTTTTGAAATTTACAAAACAATTAACCGCATTTTAATCGGCACGCGAGTTTATTGACGTGTTTGGTTTAAATACGGATTTTACCTTTTTCTTTTAACTTGAAAATCAATCCAGAGGTAAGCCATTGAGAATGAAAGTCTCTGAGCAGCTGTGGAAGCAGATCCGAACACAACTACCTGTCTAAAGCTACCATACGCTATCACCTAACTACAGTCAATAAGATGAAAATGCTCGAAAGGATTGACTCCAGTTAATATTTTTCTAGGGTTAAAATTGTCCACTTACCTCGTTAATAGGAATCGAATTGAATCATTTTTGGGCCGAATTGTTGCGACAAAAAAGTAAGGTTTACCCTATCGTAATTCATTTTAATTTTGTGTTACGATTTATAAGTTTAACAAAATAGTATAGCGCTTCAAGTCGAGTTACAATGATGTACGAATATGCTACAAAGAAATAGAAACCATCTGCTGGCAACTCAAAAGAGAATTTTCACTGCTAGCCTGGCACATACATACCGAAAGCCTGGCGAATTGTAACAGTAGCCTTTATTCTGAAAATCAAAAAAGAAGACTTTCGTCATGTTGAAGTGCATGGAGAGAATGATTGAGTTTCATGTGTTCAAAACTAATTTGCGAATGTATTCTCTGGCCAAGATCCATCATGGCTACGAACGCCGAACGAGGAAGTTTTTTCAGCGACACTGAGTCCGAATTTTCCAACACATTTGATGGCATATACTTTGAATTAAAGCATTGCTAGTGAACGGAAGTCTGATTGCAGATGCAGACTGAGACCAATACATTTTGACGGGGGCGGTGTCCGAATCACCACTGCTATGGCTTATACTGGCCGTCTCTTTCTCTAACGCTCTCAACAGCTCTAATATATACGATCAGGCAAATGCAGTTGATGCAGATGTACTTTCTGTCGAATCACGTCTTGTCACCGTTTGCTCTAAAGCTACCAGACACCAAGACGGCAGCTTGATGCACTAGAAAGGGCTTTCAGTTAATCTTGACTTATGTAATGCTTAAATGCATTACCATCCACTTTTCGAATGAAGTACTATATATGTATACCTGGATAACAAACAAACGTCGCGTCGAAAACCTCCAAGGCGCTATCAGCTTCTTTTTGGTATTCTGAAGAAACTTTCGGCAAGAAATGGGTCTTGCCACTGAGAATGATCCTTTCGCCCTAGTCGGTTATGACAAGACCAATTATGTATTTCCTATGCGTCAGTTGTTTTGTAAAAAAAAAAACTTTCACACACGTCCTTCACTGATCTTTTACCAGACTCCAAAAAATGGCATGATGGCTTTGGTTGAATGTGCTCTACACGCTCTCATGAATATCCATCCACTTGATATTCATACTATGGGCTGCACTCACAAAGACATCTTCCATTTTAGAAGAAGTCGTCTTTAATACTACAAGCATAGGAGCTACGATGTCCAAGCACGTCTTATGGACATACCTCTAATGTAATAAAATGTAATAAACAACAACGAAGGTACAAAATTAAGGTAAAGAATTTAAACCAGGAAAGGTATGAAGCCATGTCTTTAAGAAACGGATCCCGGGGATAAGTCGCTGGTGTGTTTTTTGAGGATAAAAACGTTAGATCTCACTACTTCCAAATTATTTCGGTCGCAGATCCCAATAGTATCAAGGCTAATGTGATCAAGAATCTAGTTTAAGAGGAAAGTTTCTCAGGACTGTGTTAGCATAACTACAGATAACAGGAAGCCGACAGACCAAACGAAAGCTTCGTGATGTCTCTAAAAGTGACGGAGCACTACGCGTTCAAAACGGTGCCGTGACATAACGCCAAGCGACATAAGGCCAAATTTTAAAATTTGCATTTGACTTTATGTCACTTTCCACTGTTTGGGGTGGGTGACTCGCTTCGCTCGCTAACACGATTTCTCCCTTTTCTCCGAAGGGTCGCTCCCCTAAGGGTATGTCAACAACTGTCAGGCAGTCGCCTATAAGCGAGTCTGTGGGGTGGGTGGCTCACCTCGCTCGCTTCACAGTGTTATTCTTATCTCAATTTTAGCGTCGTACGAAATATATCTGGCAGGCGCCTATATTTTAATAGTGCATTGAAACGTATTTGGTCTTATGTTTCAAAATAATTTGGCCGCTTTGTGAAAGAGACATAAGACCAAATGCTGGAATTTGGCAATATATCACTTTGAGAAAGCGTTATGTCACGGCACCGTTCAAAACACCTAAATGTGCTAGGCATAAGTGGCACAACATTATATATGTCCGGTCTACGCTCGTATCAAGCCGCACGCTATCATTGAACGTTTACTTGTCTTTCTGAAAAAGGCCATGCACAATTACTTTTCTCACATTGCTCTTACACGAGCGCGATAGTTGATTGATCCTATTAAATGTTCGACGCGCTCAAGTGTACACGGATACGTAGCATAATATATGGAGAAACGTTGAACTGGCTGCTTAAGTTGAAGATATTATTGCCATAATTGAAAGAATATTGCTTATCTTAAAAAGACGCTTAACATGAGCTGTTTTTTTTTCTCTGCTGATATTTATTGGACTCTTGGAAAAATCATTCGTTCACATAAATCGCTTGTTCTAAATTTCTTTTATAATAAGAAGGAAATTTGTACAAATTCGTTATCAGACCTATGTATGATGCAGAAGTCTGTGCTTTTAAAAAGCTGATAATTATATAAAAAAAATTCTCCGTG
Source organism: Volucella bombylans (assembly GCA_949129095.1). Classification (NCBI taxonomy): domain Eukaryota; kingdom Metazoa; phylum Arthropoda; class Insecta; order Diptera; family Syrphidae; genus Volucella; species Volucella bombylans. The sequence continues at coordinate 62,761,466 of OX422144.1, read as the reverse complement.
AAATATTTGTTAGTAATTTTTTAGCGAATAGAAATCTTCCTGTCAGAGCTAAAAGATTTCCGGAGCAAGCAGTATGATGCTTTCACAAAAGTGATTACGTATCGTAATTCAGAATGCTAAGCAAAAGATTTCAATTCGAAAATGATTCAAAAAGGCAAATGGGGAAATTTCAGAAACAAAAACTGTTACTAAAGTACACAATAGAAAATGTAAAAAATCGTTTTTCACAGAACGGAACAAATAAAAATGAAGTTGCGATTGTCTTATCCCAACTGACGATGTTCTGATAAGATGATGTGACCCAATAAAAGTGGCCCCTGGAATTATATTGACCCCCGAAAACCTAGACAAATCCACAAGCACCAATTCATTAAACAAACTTATGAGAACTAATAAAATTAATCAATCAAAATATAGCCAAATTTTGCTTGTGACATTCAAACAAGTTTTTTTCAAAAAGATTGGATCACCGATTACATGTTTTGTCACGAGTTATTGACTATAAGATACTGTTCCCCTCCACAACTTTAGGAGAAACGAATGAGATAAACTTCAAGCTCCAAACATTTAACAATATAAAAAAATCCGATAGCCCAAGTGGAATATTTCAACCCCTTTCTCAAAGTGTTTTTTCAGGCTGACAAAATCACTGTGTAGGCTGATTTTTTTCTATTTACTATTAAGGACTCTTTCCATGCATATGGAAGGCAAACGCATAGCCTGTTTCTTGAAACCTTTTTATAGATCTTTTGGAAATATGCATGTTTATTCTTTAGAAGGTAATGAAAATGCTGCTAAATCGTCAGTCACGTTATCGTCAAAACGGCACCAGGTACTTCATTTCCGCAATAAATAATTAAATACTTAGTTAAATGTAGTTAAGACGTAGAACCGAACATTTAAAATATTAACAGTAAAATTACCAACCAAACCATCATACCGCGAAGTCGACAGAGGTACTAGGAAAGGTTTTGGTTTCCTTGTCGATGTAAGAAGTACTTTATCCTGGTCTTATCTGGCTTCTACACTTTCTTAAGGCTTTTATTTGCCAGTATGGAATTGCAATATCACATCCACTTGATTTTTCCCTATTTTTAAATCGTAACACTAGTCTCGTTATAAATGATCATCACTCTATCGTCGGATGTATGTTCTCTTTGCAAATACTATGATCCCTGTTCAAGTCGAAGTGCACGCCTACCAATTTGATTTTCCAGTCATTGTAATGTTCAAATATTTATGTGTACGAGTATGTACGTTGGCATCTCTCTATTTTTTTTCCCCCGAATTTTCTCCTCACCCGCACACCTTGATGCAAATATTTTGAGGGAGCTCAGAAACCATTTTAAAGATGTTCTAAATATTAGTTCTAAAATAGGAATTTCTCATATTTTTTGTTAGTCCGCTTTTACACGGCGCATGAGTTTGATGCGCATTTTTTGGTTATTTTCTTTTGAACTGTCCTTCTATAATGTGCGCATTTTTACACGAAGCCTTTTTCCCATTCTTTGGTTTTTGATGTTATTTGACAGATCTCTTTCATTTCATCTTTGGCGCTCAGTGCTCAATTGAAAATGAGCCCGCTTGTTAAAACTTTGGTCCATTTAAATTCATCCACCATACTGAAATGTTGTGCTCGTAACAACAGCCAAAAAGTAATGAAGCAAATGCGAAAAATAAAGAAGAAGGGGAAAAAGAAATGTAAAAAAAATGCAATCAAAATCTTACCCACATGCAGTGGGAATGTGGTTAATTGGGTATTTTTCGTTTCATTATTCCTCTCTTTTGCACTCATTTGAATCTTTCAAAACATGCGCCGTGGAAAAGCGGACTTAGTTACGATCCAAAGATAACACACGATGTGGTCGTTTTCCTAAGACTTAACTTGAAATACTGTAATTCGTATCTACTCGTATTTATGTATGTACATACATACATGCAGAAATAACTACATACGCATATAAGGGACTTTCGTTTGTCCACCACTGAAGTATTTCATCAAAAACATCGTGACGATTATTCCGCGTTCTTCGGCAGTATAGCGTTCCATTGTTTATTCACACAAATTCTAGTTGTGCTTGCTTCACAAATGTCAAAACCGAATTGACATTCGACGCCATTTGTAAACTCTATGGCACTAGGGTCATACATTATGGCCCACCCTGTTAAGCAGTCAATGTCACTGCACCAAATCTAATGCCAATCATATTTAATCCTGCGTAACAGAACACTGATGAATAAATTTTGACTTTCACAACTCCTGTCTTACATTCAGATGGAATAAAGAATGTATGTACAACATACGTTATCAGCTCATAAAATTATAAGTAAGTGCAATACAATTTAAATTTAAAATATGTGTATTCATTCAATTGTCAATATTAATTCAATATTGCAAATTGAAAATAAAATACCGGCAATAGTGTTGGTCGGAATTAGATTTTTGCATTATTATTTCTATAGGATGGCTAAAAATTCACGCATGAAGTGTTTAATACAAAACACAGGTTTTTAATTAAATTTTTTAGATTTTTTGTTAATTCAGAAAGTATACAGTATAAGGTTACATATGTATGGAATAGCATATTGGGTAAATGGAATCCACACCTTAGCTTGTCGAAATTTATCATGACAGTTATGCATAAATGTGCTTGAATTTTGTTGATACAGCGCTCAATTTGCTCCTTCAAGGTGTGAATGGTCGTAGGCTTGTTGGCAAAAAAACCAAAAGAAACAAGTCCAACGGCGTTAAGTCTCATGATCTGACTGAACAATTCTGATCAACAAAACGGAAAATTACACGACCATAAATGCATGCAGTAATTGAATTATTTCTTCTGTTGTATGGCATGTGGAAACAGTCAGACGTTGTGCATTTATTTGCTTTTAAACAATCACTCGCGGTGGATTTTTTGAACCCCAAATTCTATAATTTTGACGATTAACAAAGACATCAAGGTAAAAATGAGCCCATCGCTGAACATGATTTTGTTAGAAACATCAGCATCCACTTGTTGTTCCATAATTCATTCAACAAACTTGTTTTTTCGTTTAGCGCTCCATTTTTAATAGCCCTGAACTGTCAGCTGTCACGCTATCTTTTTTGTCATCAGCAACACTTTACTTCACAAATAGCACGCACATAATTCAAATCTTGTGTGAATTTTGGGACACCTTTTATTAGGGGAAAAGAGTACACAAAGTATCCACATATACTCGTATCTATATAAATATATGTATGTATGGATACATATAGAAGCGAAGGGAATGGAAAAAGTGTTGTGTATAATACGAGTATCTTTGCTCACAACACCATGCGTGTAAAACGAGCAGACTTCGATTACAAAATATTCTCCTTCCTCCTCATATTAGAAGGCAAAAGACCATGCAAAAATTACATTTGCACTTTTAAAAATATTTTTCACCTTCACAGCACTTTTTCATTCAACAATATTGTTGATTGCACATGTACGAGTACATGCCTGCATGGTATCTACGTTCATACCAGTATACAAGATATGTACATATGTTTCCTACTATACTAATCCATTTACGAGTTATTCGGTGAATTCGCTTCATTTTACGAATAAACTATGGTATAACAGCTACATCACATGGAAGAAGTAAAACCGAAATTTACAGACATTCCCGATCATTTGCAATGACAAAGTACGCAATCAAGCAGACGCAACATGAAACTGATACAAGTAAAACTCGTATCAGTGATAATAGAATATCCATTTAAACAACTGATTACCTGCTATAAGTATATTTTGGTCATCTGGATCTCGAAGTTATTTGCACTTGTAGGGTTTAAAATTCGTCATTTAACGAACAAGCGAATTTAGAAAGGATGTTTTTGCTTTAAGTAAACTTGTACGTCTTACTTTGAATTTGAAACTTAGTTAACCGTCTTTCGAAATAGCAAGCGGTCATTGTCATTAAGCATAGTCGATTGAAGGAAAAGAATGCAAAGCTGCACCTAGACTCGTAAAAATGTGTGGTACTCGTATATCTGAATTTACCACTCAACGTGAATATGTACACACTCGTATTTTCGATCAAAACCAAGTTGCAACCACATACAAATTTAGGTTGCAGTGGTAATCAACTCATGTGGTTATAATAATCATACTTGCCAGTATATTCGCATTCACAAGATCTTGCTATACAAATACATCTTTACATAAGCCGCAAGCATATGCACCGAATAGTTATTAATGTCTTACATCTTACAAAAATCACTTTTAATATTTGATTGACTCATTGTTATATTGTAGTTTCACCGTACCTAAAGTCCCTTTTCATTGCAAAGGTCGTCAATAGGATAACAGATGGAATCTCTAGGGAAACAAAAAGGGATTGGTTATAAAGAATCCTTAATGAAAATCCACCACTAGATAGCTGACAGAATGAACCTACCATATGTGTAAAACATATGTACATACGTAGAAATGTATGAGTATTAATATGTCATCATGCATACGGATATTTATTTGTATATCGTCAAGCCATGGTCTGTAAAAATCCAAATTTGAACCATAAATTTAAATTTATAGCCATTTAAAAGAGGTCAGTGGCTGTTTATACTTAGACAGACATTAATGTGAAAAATAATAGTCTTAGATCTAGGAAATACCATATTGATTAGATCTTTCGTAGTTGCAAGTACAATCAAAATAAACAAATCAAAGTAACAAATAAAAAAGCAAAAAAAAAAAAAAAAGAACCACTAAACAGTCTGTCATGTGATTCGGTTTCGAATTTACAGCATGTATAATACATACTCGTACAAAGCGTACATTGGACGTTGCAACCTTGTACGGCTAAAAATATAAGTACGTATTTATATAAATAATACCTACATATATGTATATATGATTGTGTTTTAGGTATAATGACAGCCGACATAATAAGGACAAAATAAATGATAGTGTATAGTATACAGCATTTACTTTGTTCGTACTCGTATTATGTTTGCTATCATATTAAATATTTTAACAGAAAAATAAGTTCTATTCCTATGTCAGTCCAAAAAAACAAAGATTCATTTAAAATGAAAACGGAATATATTGTTAGGCCAATATAAGAAAGTTGCTTGTAGATCTCGTTGAATCAAATCTATTCGGGTTTGCAAGGAAATGACCGAACTGCAAGAATTCCTTTAGTTTTTCTATAACCACAGTTACGCTACTAATTCAGAACACAACACTTTAGTAGGGTTGTTTCCAATTATTGTTTTTTTTTTCTTTACCCCAAGCAACGTTAAATTTGCATGAAGTTGTTGAAAGCCAATATGTAATGCCAACAAATCTGTTACTTAGTTACGCAATTATTTTAAATTTATGTTAAAATTTATGATTTTTTCTAAAAGAAAAATAAATTTCGTGACAACAAAGCATTTTCTTTTGTTTAATGTACTCGTATAAATAAATAAAGAAACGCTTAAATAGGCATGGCAAAAACAATCTCCGTCAGAGGATAAACAAGTTCCATCATGCGGATGAAAGTAAAAGGTCGGACAGCAATCGAGATTTCAAAATTATAACGGAGCTCTAGGAAAATCGTATACAACGAAATTTGACACTTAACATCTTTGGGAGTTAAGTGGAAGAGACCGCATAAGGAAGACCAAGTGTCATCCATCGAATATTGACCAAAGATCCGCTTAAGAGGTCCAGCGTCATTCGGCGCTAACTTATATCAGAATACGGCATTTCTGTCTCCTCAAGAACGTTTAACCTCAAAGAACGTCACCTATGTAAATGAAAAAAAGATGCTTGGATATGACAAAATCACTTGTGACAACAAAAACAAAAAAGAAAAAAAAAATTAGGTTCAGTAAGGAATTTGGCAAAGACCATCTGAACAAACCAATTACATTTTGGAAAAAAACGCGCTTTACAGTGACGAATCTAAGTTTTGTCAGTGCGGATCTAATGGGATAAAATGTTGGCTTCCACAAAACATGCAGCATGATCCAAAATACGAAATTAAAAGATGGTTAAATTCTCCAGGGAAAGCGTAATGGTCTGTGGTGGATCATACAATACATATAATACTATTTGTTGACGACAATTTGAAGATTGTGTGACACTTCGTGCATGATAATGACTTATACTTCAAGACTAGTGAAACGTTGCCTAATCAAATTAATGTATTGAAGTGGTGTGCGCAATCACCGGATCTTAATTCGATCGAAAATCTTTGAAATGATGTTAAACATCACGTTGAACAAGAAAAACGTACACATTTACCTGAATTATGGAGAGAAAATCAGAGCGCGTGGTATGCCATTCCAAAGCTAAGATGCAAAGCTTTAGTACGAAGTTAGCTAAGCAGAATCATTGTAGTTATAAAAGAATAAAGGATTTCTTACTAAATACTAAAAACTAAGTACGTATCAAACTAATAAGTGTGCTAAGTTCGTGTTCAAGCAATAAATTCATGTTTCAACCCAACAAAATTTACTTTTGGGAACAAAAAAGATACTATTGTATGACATGCAATAATTTGAAAATAAATCAAAAACAAGATAGTTTCTTTAAATTCGTCTCCACCAATGTATGTATGTATGCATGAACGTCAACATTTTGGCGGCCTACAACGAACTTCATATCAGCTTGTGGATGGTTTAAGGCATTTTTATAAAATTTTGAGCTTTCTCCAAAGTCCATTTGCATTTCAACTTGTAAGGGTATTTATTTTGTTCGATAATGGTTTAGGGCATAATACAGAATGTTAAACCTTGCACGCAATATTGATATTATCTGTCATATAAGTTATAATATATCATATTTGGTGGTGGGTTAGATTTATGTAAAATCAAGTTCTTTTGTCTTTTGAATTTTTGTTTGAATATGGTTTTCTTCATCTGCACTTTTATATCGTGACAATTATCATAAATATATATGTACATATGTAGATGACAGACAACGATAGAAGAGGTTTCTTGTTATTTTTAATATATACCCATTAAGATTTTACTACATACATACATTCGTACATATGGATGTATTACCAATGTTGACATTTATACTTCACAAGGGTACGCGTAGAGAGTTCGTTATTTCGTGTGATTTTTTCACAAGGGTACGCGTAGAGAGTTCGTTATTTCGTGTGATTTTTTCACAAGCGGCTTTTGATGACCCGGCTTTAACTGCAGTCTAACTTCTTATTCTGAAACTTCTAAATGATTTGCTTTGATTTCTAGAAGTGGGTCATTCACTCCCATCGTTTTTTGCAGACGCCAGCTTTGAAAAAAAAAAAAACATGTCCTGAGACACCACTAAAGAATTGTCTCATGTAAAACTTCGTATATTCTCAATGAGTATTTGATATGCATACGCTTCGTGTTCTTTGACACGGTCTTTGGGTTGATTACGCCATCAAACAGATGGGGGTTAGAGCTTTAGATTCTGACACAACTACATTTAAAATGTTTACTTATATGGCACAGCATTCCCAGGTAGATTTTGATTACAACGATTAAGACTCTCCATCGAGCTAAACACTTCAGACGACTGTTTCGCACTTTTCTGATCAGGTCAATGTCATTTTACAGTTCATAGAAGTTACACAGAATTTTGGAAAATTGTTCCTCTTGGTAGTCTGTTCTGTCACCGACACTCTTTTTAATTTTCATTACCGATCTCTTGTCTGCTACTTCTAATCCAATATATTCCTTTGCTGATGACAGTACTCTCTGCTTTTCATATTCGTTCCCGGACTCACGGCCCTGCTCTTCGGCTGTAGTACGAGAACGGCAGCGTATGCTAAGCTCATTAAATTCCGATATCAACAGCATAACCAATTGGGGAACTATCAATAGAGTGGAATTTAATGCTTCCAAAACACAATGCTATCTGCTGTCTTTAAAGCGAAATTTAAACACCCAGCCATTATCTATGAATGGCACTTGCATCGTCGAAACCGAAAAACTTTCCATTCTCGGTATGTGTGTCAATGACAACTTACATTGGAATGACCACATATTTGATGTCGCCAAAAATGCTGCGAAATGTCTAGGTTTCCTCAAGCGATGTAAGAAATATTTTACCCCCTCTGATCTGGCCTCAATATATAAGGCATTCATCCGCCCAAAATTGGAGTACAACTCCCACATCTGGTCAGGTGCTCCTAAAACATCTCTGCACCTGCTAGATAGGATTCAAAACCGTGCGATAAAACTTATTGACGATACTAATATCAGTCAATCAATGGACACCCTCGAACACCGACGAAATGTCTCGTGTCTCACTTTGTTTTATCGCTATTTCCACCACCAGTGCTCCACTGAAATCGCCAGTAGCATTCCGCCCATTCAAACTTTCAACCGTAACACCCGTCTCGCTATGAATGCTCATCAGTATACCCTCAGGCCCATTTTCGGACGTACTCTAAAATATCGTGATTCGTTCCTAAGCCGTACAACTCGCTTATGGAATGCCCTGCCGATCTCTGTGTTTCCTGGTCCATATAACTTGCAAATATTTAAAAACAATGTACATCGGTACCTCTCTTTTCTTCCTCCCTAAATGTCCTTTTCCCGCAGGCAGGTGACTCCACAGTTTGCGTAGTTCAGAAAGTCTCTTTTTTCTGAATTTGACAAACGACGCTGAGGTTCTATAATATTTATCAGACATTTTTTCTAACCAAATTTTGAAGATAAGTTGGTGTATGCTTTCTACCAAGTCAGTTACCGATGTCTTCAAAAATTCCACACGTTAGCTGTTCCGTCAGCCTTGTTATACTCGTACTTCAGTCTGTACATTGTTATCCTTACTTCATTTTGTTCGAACGGCTCGAAGTCTTGGTTTTTATTGTTGACGTTAAGTGGTCGGTTTTGCAGGACAACGACATTGAAGCCATCCTTGCCACTCTGCCAATTTTTTTTCCTCTCTTTCTTTCTCATTGGAGAAGTACAGCGCTGTGCAAAATTATAAACTCAAACCCAGATTTTAATTTTCTTACAATGAGTAATAAAGATTTATTATTAGTTTTGTTCCAAAATATTGTCGTGAAAATTTCCCAGCGGAAAGGTTTCCGAAATTGAAAAAAAAAAAAATAAATAAATATCAATTTATGAGCATCTTCAATCAAATCAATGGGTCGCAGCCGCAGCAGATCGAGAAAGAATTTCAGAAAGAACAAGAAATAGTTCGAAAATTGTCTCCACATCGAAACGTGTGGAGTGCTCAACGTTCACCAAAAACCATAACCAATGAAAACCTTTCTAATGCCATATCAATAAAGTATAATAAGGATCATGACAAGATGAAAGTTGATGTAACCAAGGCAGTCTCTGCCGCAAGCCAAAAGAATAAAATAAAGCATTTCTACTCCACAAAAGGATAATGAATTGGCTTTGTTTATGGATTTGGGTTAGTCAAAAAGAAAATATAAATTGAGAAGTTCTCTGAGAAAACACCATCTACGTTGTGCTTTTCCATCCTACAGAATTATAACAGTTGCTAAAAAAGAAGCAGTTCCAGGAATTACGAAATCACGGAAATATCAGCTAGAGTTAAACTTCTAGATATGATACTGCAAGGTGGCTTTTATAAAGCAAAAGTGAAATAAATTGCACTTACAAAAATTCTTACATTACAAAGTAAGTGGGGCAGTGGTGGATAATATGGGCAACGTGCCTACAACCAATTTTTTCTCCACTGTTTGACTTGAAATCAATCACTGAAATATTTTATTATGTAGGTACCTTACGTGCTACAAAATAAAAAAAATGCTCTTTTGATGCACATAAAAAAAAAATTTTAAAAATGGTTCGTTTACTTTGATTTATCACTGTTTTGCTCGGATTAGCTTTTAGACACCCTGATATTACTTCAATCAAGGACTTTTGAACATTTTTAAAGTAAAATATTATGTTTGTTCACTGTGCTGAGAAAGTCCTATTTCAGAACAAGATTCTGAAACACCCTGTAAAGCATTTTTCTCAAAATTCACTAATTTAATAGCCCTGGGAATTACCTTTAAGCAGAAAAAAAAAACTTTCACGTTATTTTTATTGATTTATGAGTTATAATTTTTGCAAGCAAAAAAAGTCAAGATGAGTCACTGTTCGCCATTTCGTAAGCGCAAGCGAGTTGTTTTGCTACATGTGCTTACTTGCGATATTCATAAAACTAGATGTTTCTGGTGAAACCCAGCACATCAGTTCCGGTGTTTCTGATGGTTTCTTGGTATCGATGATACTGTCCATCTTCCGCACAGCGGTTTGTTGCGATTGTAACCGTTCAAGAGCAAATTTTCTCACATCATTTCTCCGTTGCTATCTAAGATATGAATATACCGAGAAACATCATGATGAAACTTTGGCGGAACTCACTTTCCTGCGTCTAAATACCATCCCATACTCAGGCATGCAGAAGCAAATATTCAACAGTTTTTCTCTCACAAGGATAGAAATTGCTGAACTGATTAACCGGAAAAACTACGGTGGGCCAATTAACCTGTCATCCTTTATGCTCAAAACCATAGAACGAATAATAGGGGCTCGTGTTCGAAGCAAATCTCTTGTAGCAATGAATTTTGAGCGAGCCACAGCCCTCATGCCTGAAGGGTTATTCGCAGAAACTGCTCTTCACGTAGTAGGAAGAAGTTTTTAGCAATTTAGTGTATAGTACCATTACAAACTCTGACATTTAACAGGGCACTGAACGTCTTTTTACAATTTGTACTGCTTGATTTACAGACGAAATAACTATACGATAACAGTGCCTTACGGCTTATTACTTTGGGCACTATTGGCCACTGTACACTCCTAATGTAAAATAAAGTATTAGAAGAAGTTATAGAAAAGGGCGCGTTTTAAGTATTCGATGATATAGCAGTGCTAGAAAGAAAATTGTTAGCTGTTCCTAATTTGCTTAAGATTTGAATGTGAATAACTTAAATATTTTGTTGTGTTTTATTTTTCATAACGGCCTTACACCGACATGGCATAAAATTAATTAAACTCTGGCATCTTTCCAGTAGAATAGGCTGCCACGTTTTTTAGTACCACTTCCGACAAATCATGATAGTTTTTGATTTAGCTATGCTAACACCTTCTTTTACATCAATTTATATTTTCAATCGGATTCAACTCAACTCTATTATTTTGAAACCATTTCTTCGTTGTCTTTGCCGTATGCGGATTCGGATCGTTATTACTATTCATAAATACCCACTTATGAGGCATTTCCCCTTCAGTACAGGAGCATAATATTTTGAAGAACATTATAAAAGAAACTGCCCCAACCCATCATAAGCAGCCAACTCCGTTTTTAACTATTGGTATAGTGTACTGAAGCTCGTACTCTGTGTTAGCCAGTATCGGTCTTCTAACATATTTCCTGGTCCCAGTAGAGCCCAATATTTTTTGTTAATTTCATAAAATATATCTCTATTTTGACATACTGCTTAGTCATTCTGTGTGAGATAATGTGATCAAACTTTACCGCTCTTATCATTTAGAGATCTTCCTGAGCAGTTATTTATTTATTTTTTTTTTATTTTTTTTTGCCATATATGAGCATTCCGAATCTGTCCGGGTTGGAATCGAAGACCCTTAGGGCTGGAGCGGTGTTCATTCGCTACATATTCTAGGTATCTTAGACGACTAATGTGCACTTTTCTGACTAAATAAATGTCACTGTACAGTTCATAGAGTTCGTCGTTAAATCTCCTCCTCCAAACCCCTTCAACGCAAACGGGACCGACCGGGATGATGATTACTCATTTGCCTTCTTAGAAGAAACAGCGAATGCATTAACTCTTTGCTTGGTATCTGATGAGATCCCATTATCAGACTTATAAGTGGAGCCAAGGTATACAAAGTCCCTGACTACCTCAAAGCTATAGCCATTTATTGTGACGTTCTGTCCGATTAGTCGATGTTGTGCGTGACGACTAAACCCACTTTTGCCGCTTCTTTTGCAATATTTGCGAACGCACCAGTGGTGACACACTGTCAATGTCATCAGCATATGCTGATGCGTTCAAACTTAAATCTCTTCACAGTATTTCTTTGTTTTTGTGATGTTTGAGATATCCGTAGACGTACCTTGGCTGCAACGAGGTGGTGGTCCGAGTCTATGTTCGACGCTCGGATCGTTCAGATATTTATAATACGGTAAGAGTACCTTGCGTCGATCGCAACGCAACGAACATCCTTACCTTTAATTAAATATAAGTATTCAATGACTGAAATTTTGCGTTTGAATTCAACAAAGGTCTTACTAAACTGCTATTCTAAAGAACAGCTGATTAAGTTTAAACGTTTCAATTGGATTACACAAGTGTTGTCAAGTTTTATATTTTTTCGCTGAATTGTTGTTTTGGACAAGTAAAGCATTTCATGAAATACGAGGTAAACACAATTTATAGGGTAGAAACTCATTGATTTTTAGGAAACACTGTTATTTGATCAAACACAGAGCTTCATATGCACATACATACATAGGTATGTATGTATTATATATAGAAAAATATGAACCATACAGTGTGGAAAAAATGATAGGTGTTAGTGAATCGTCAGCTTCAAATGTTATCTACACCAAAGCTACCTGATATGATTTTAACAAATTATGGTGCTTTTTATGCAGCTACCTACATTTCAAAAAACAAACTGTAAATTATTGGTTCTTAAAGTTCTCATTAATTAGTCCGGATGAGTTAAGATTGACATTGATTTGCCCTGGAAAAAAAAATAGGTGAATTAGTTTTGCATGTATGCGTAGATACATACATGAATTACTTCTTAAAAACAAACGAATTATACAAGTACGTTGTTTTTTTGTAATCAACTGTTAAGATTTTTTCCAAATAATGAGTGGTGACAGGCACTGTACCGATGAAGAGACACGTTTTATCCAGAAGCTCCGCTCTAAGGGCAAAACATATAAATTCATTGCGGAAACGTTGCCCTGCTCAGAGAATATGATAACGAATTCTACTGAACCAAAAACAGTCCAAAGAAACTAGAGGAAGAAAGAAAAAAAAACTTCTGATACTCTAGACCGACAAATGACCCTTTCGTAACTTCTTCAGAAATTAAGAAGACACTAAATCTAACTATGATGACAAGAGCTGCTAGAAACAGATTATTAACAGCAAATCTGTGTTCTCTATTCACTATGAAGACGTCATTTGTGTCCGACATTTGCAGAAGACAAGCTAAAGGAATTTAACAAGAGCCTTAAAAATATTCTTTGGAGTGACGAAACGTACGTTAATTTGTTTTGGTTTGGATACCTAGGCACTCTGTAAGACGACCTCCTAGTTACGAATTCTACCCCAACTACACCAAAAATACGATTAAAAGAGGTGGAGGATGTATAATGATATGGGGCTATTCTTCCTGGTATGGTGTGGGACCGTTATGTTGGATTAAAGAGATCATAGTATCAGTTTTCGATTGGCCAGCTCAGTTGCCCGATCTAATTCCGGTCGAGAACTTATGGTCTGTAGTCAAAAAAGAGTTGGCTCTAAAAAGAATTCTAATAAGGTCACATTATGGATTGGAATCAAAGGCGCTTGGGAACGTACTAGTGCAAAAGTGGAAAAATCTTGTGCAATCCTTGCCACAACATTACCAGGCGGTAAAGGACATGCAACAAATTCCTATTAGTTTAAAAGTAAATTATAGTTATGTAGGTAGGTATAGATTTCTTCTATAATTTGCTATAATGTTGATTTGTTTCTTATTCTAGGAATCACACTCAAAAAACTAATTTTTATGTTAAAAAATAAATGTTTGCTACTTATGTTTTCCATATATGTAGGTATGTATTTATATACATAATTATTCTTAAATAAAGACATTGGACTTATAAAACTTAGTTACAATTACAATAAAACTGTCTTAACATTTAATTTGCGTTCACACCTATTATTTTTTCCGCCACTGTACATGCATATGCACATAAGTCCATGAGCATCTATCTACATTTCCGGTTTTTCATTTTCAATATATTTTAAACCTTTGGATTTCAATAATATTTCCACATGGCTACATTTATATGTGCTAACATTACGTTATGTAGGTATGTATGCATGTACATATGTACCTAAATATGTATGTCCAAATGTACTGCACGTGTATCTATTAGTTTTCCCAGTGGAAAGGCCACGCAAAATGAATTCTCTATCACAATGACAAACCAAACGCCTATGAAACTCAAAAGCCCACTTGCAATCACAAAAAGGAATAGTGCCTACTCAACATAAAAAAAAGAAGAAAATAATAATAAAAAAAAATATCCCCCTCTGAGAGCAGAGCATGGAAACACCGTTATTCATACTTTTTATCTCTATAAACACTTGCATACGTTCAGATGCATGGTCACATATGCATGTACACATGTTCATACGAGCGTGCATAGAGTGGCTTCTATTAGCAGCTTTTACTTTTCCAAAAAAAAAAATGTTAACACAAACAATACTATAGCAATAAGCTACCATAGAAGAAACACAAGCTTTTATTTTTCCATTAGACCTCCACATACAATACATAGTTAAATTTGTACCTACATACTACCTAGAGACAACATTCATGTTCGTGTTTGAGTTCGAGTTTGAGCTTAAATATTCATACACACTTGTAAAAAAGAAAAATGCAAACTTAATGAATGAAAGGTAGATATGTAGATACCTACGTACCTACCTGTTCGGCGTAGCCAAAGTCATTTAACTTTTAAAGAGTCTATTATCTCTTTATCACAAAGTTGGCAATTTAGAATTACCATACCATTACCATTAGCATCTAAACAGCGCATACGATCAATCAAGTTATATCCGTACATATACGTGCATACATAGGAATGATATGATATATGAATATACATAGAACTCTCTCGGAAGCTCCACGTGGTTTCTCGTCTATTGTCTCTTATTTAATTTGAATTCTTACTATTTTTACTCCTTGCTTTTTTTGCTTTCTTTCTTTAATCTGTCACGGCGTGCTAATACAATATTATTTAATAGTGGTTTTTTTTATTTGCTCTCTCCTTTTATCTCACTTATTTACACATTTCCTTTTGGCTGCCTCTTTTGACGAGCGAGTACTCGACTCGTACATGTTTATGACGCATAGTTTATGTGTCTCGATACGATACTCTTTTGCTTTATTGTGTAATCGCCCACATAATTCGTACGAGTAAATTTCAAAAAGAAAAATTATGGGTAGCGTGTACAGAGGGGAAAAAGAACGAACAAAATAATAATAATAATAAATACAAAAAGTGGAAAGATGAAAAAGTGAGAATAGAAACCAGAAAAAAAAACCAGTTGTTTGGAACTTACGTATATCTACCAGACACAACAAATCTAGCTTATTCGTCAATGTTACTGACATTTACTGACCACAGAAGCAATACACATATGTAAAGAGTTGCCACTGGAATAGTTTCAAAAGTGGCCTCGATGGGGTAAAAGGGGTCCTTTAAATCAATATTATCATTGGTTTCTTCAACTGACGGACCTGTTTGCGGATTTCCCTTTCTAATTTATCACTTGAAACGGAAATCAAAAACTTTTTAGCGTTTTAGCAACTTGTCTAATTCGTGGGGAAAGAAGTCTATTGACGGAAAAGTATACCACTTCCATTTGGACACCCCCAAATCAACAATTTTTTGGACGGTTTTTTCATTTTTGATGGCCGAAGTTGGACATTTTCGCTGAATTTTTGTGTTTAAAATACGAATATCAAGCTGGGGACAATAACAATAACGATATCGTAATAATTTTTTTTCAGCAGCTTATAATACACCAGATCGTATACGATCCCACCTACAACATAGCATTAACTTCCCCTGATGCGCACCAGCTTTTGATGTCGATGGCGGAGTTTCGGAGTTTCCACTCTGTAAACATAGGCTCTTTACCTTACAACATTTTTATAATAAACTATCAGTATCAGTAATGAAGCGGTCTAAAAACAGCTCCCTTTTCTGATGAGCAAGGGATATACCTACTCGGTGTATTACTTTTTTTTTCCGCTAAATTCCTGTCATACCCACACAGAAAGTTTTGACACAAAATCAAAGCTTTTGGTGCGATCCAACGCAGTTGTCTGCTGAACTCCAAGTTTAAATGACACATCCACGGAAATTAATGTATGATTTATGCGAATCATATTGCGTAGCACTTCATGATTTACATACATCTGAGTCTTCCTAATTGGAGTTAATCAAAGAAAATCACTCGAACGGAATTTTAAAAACAACCTGTTCGAGCTGTTGCTGCGGCTTCCCCAAATACTCCACATAAGTTTTTGTCTGTCTGCACCGTGTTATTGATTTTTTGGAACTCATAGAGGATCCAATGCCTCATGTGTACTTTTTTACTTGCTAAAGCTAAATAAGAATTGAGTTACATATGCAAAACTTTGCATAGTTCACTTACCGCATTGCTAGTCTACTAACCCAAACTGGTTTTATTAATATTAGATTAACTCTCCCTTATAACTAATATTATACCTACTCGTATGTGTAAAACGATGAAAACCACAAGACTATTGAACGTGGAGTTCTTTTCTATATTATCACATATGTATATGTATTCGGCTCATTTTTGGCTTAACGGGTTTGGACAATACAAAAGTGAGGCTGACGACCCATTACATCAACAAAAATGCACACTTTAGTTGGGAACACGACAAAGTATTTATCATTATCATCTCTTAATAAATATTTGTTAAAAAATGCAGACGTCATTGATTTAGCCAATTGATTCAAACTATCGATCACAACTTGGGAATAAATTAATTCCGAAAAATGAATCTGTCAAATAGCCTCAACGATTGATGTGATATCTTTCGATCATACACTTTTGGTCACCTTGAAGAATGGTTGGTGATGAGATACACCTAAGATCAAAATCAATCCATTATGCAGCAGCAATTGAGAAGGCTCAGTTTAATCCACTGCAAAATTTAGCCTCCTAATGATGCTTGGTTAGTGTTAATCCTGGCATTAAGTAAAGAGTAATGTATAACTCAAGCAATCTTTCAGTGTCTTGAATCTTATATGCTTCTTCATATATGAGTAACGAAAATAGAGTATTTCGAAAAAAATATCATATTTCGGTTTTTCGAAGAAACTACGGTGCCGAGACATTTTTAACTTTTATACCTATTTATACATAAGCACAGTGGTTTGTTTTAGGAAATATCACGTCTCAATATTAAAAATCAATTGCTAGAATTATTATATCTTGACATTAGAAGTGTTTTGCTTTCTCCACTTTTGAAATAATCTCACCTGTTATGCAGACCAGTTGTTTGCCGACGATATTGATTTGAAGGAGGTGGAACACCCACAATCATTTTCCATTAATTTTAGATTGAAATTCCTCTTTTGGCAAGTCAGTCAGTCTACATAAGAGTATATGTTTTACTTGAGGTGTACAGCCAATGCGTTGCATAGCCACGGTTTTCTTGAAAGATTCGTTAACCGCTGGCGCTATTTGAAAGTGAAAGCAGGAAAGTTGTTATCCCTAGTATTGGTCGGGTTAAGGCCGAGTCCGCAGTTCTTTCTTCAATCACTTGCCCGAATTAGAAATAACGATATTGCGATACATAAAGCGTTGCTCAGAAATGTGAACGAAAATTGAACGCCCAAAATGATGAGCACGAGTAGCCCCGTTGGCCGAAATAATTTAATGTTTTTTTTTTATCGTTGAGGCTTAAACCGTCCATGATTTAAGGACTTAGCTCGCGATATTTCGGAGTACATCCGGAAATGGGCTTGAGCGTAAACTTCTGATCGTTCAAAGCGGGACGGAAGCAAAGTAATAGAATGTTCAGTGAAGATTAGGGCATACTTCCAATGTGAGCAGCTGGACATTTAATTTCACAATCAAATTTATATCTTGGGGTGTTGTGGTTGTTTCATGGGGAAAAGCAAATCTACTCCCACAGACATTCGATAAATTCCCTGGATCAGAATTATTGGAGCACCACCGCCACTGGGGTTACAATTTTTTTTTACTCTATTTACACCAGTACAGGAAACAAATATTTGCAAACAGGTCTACCATATAGCCAATCTATTTCACTACGTAAGTTTTTTTAGAACTTTCCTTTCGCAAAATTTTGAAAAATTAAACTGAACAAAGTTCCATTTAAATAACTAATTGACAAGCTTAGTCAATATGAATGGTGTACTGATGTAAATTTGTTGAGAAAAAAAAAGGAAAAACAGAGAGGAGCTCTGCCAAAGCGAGAGCTTACAAATTAAAACAACTTAGGGACTTCACATACAGATACGAATAGGCTTCGGAAAATAGGCTTGTGTGGTAATTGTCCTTTTGTATAACTATTCGGGTTTTTTTTTTTAATTATTAAAGGATGGATCAAGAGCTGCCAGTATTATATTTTCGAGGTACGAAATTTATCGATTTACGCTTGTTCAACATTGTGAAATATCGTGAGACGTATCGGGGCTCGGAAAATCCACACGTAGTCATACAGAAGCCAATGCACCCTGAACGTGTGACTGTTTGGTGTGATTTTTGGCCCATTTTTCTTACAAGACGACAGAGAAAGAAACGTTAGAGTTAATGGAGAGCGCTACTGAGGTATAATAAAGTATTTTTTATATCCAGAAATTGAGCCTTTGAACTTGGGCGAGCTATGGTTCCAGCAAGATGAGCTACTTGCCACACAAGCCGTCCAACAATCGATTTATTGTACACTACATTCTCATTCAAACAGAAGGCGTTTCTAACGTCGCGGTAATATTATTTAACCCTGCAGGGAAATTATTTTACGTCCGTTATAACCGTCGCGTTAGAATACGGCAAGCAAAGAACGGTCACCACTGGTTTCATTAGCTTTTCATTACCTCTGAAAATGTCATTTCATTCATTTTCACTCACATCTTTCACAATAGTTTTCCATATTTCGGCCTTTAGAACAATGTTCTTCTACAATAGTTTTGATCGCTCTAGTCGTATACAGATGGGTATTTACGCACAAATTCAATTAATATTGAAAAATTGGATTGACAGATTGGCTTACTGTCGAGCCAACAAGTCATTTGAATGAAATAATATTCTATAATAAATCGGAAGGTTAACTCTTTTCAAAAGAAGTAACAATCGTTGAAATATATTTTTTTTATAGAATTTTTAAAAATAAACCAACATATGGCCCACCCTATATTAGTCATTTATTATAACAGTGAAGAAACGGCGCAAATGGCAACTGGACTGACTCAACGGCAACGCTCTACCTGGGAGCTTTATTCTCGAGTTTAGCTCATTTTTTTGATACATCCATATATCTTGTTTGGATGTGTTCTTCTCGTTTCATTCCAGTTTTAACCTACACTACATTGTTTTGGTATTGACGCTCTATACGAATTTAATATATGTATCTTAATGTATGAAATTGAGAGTGCATTTCATGGTGTGCATTTCATGGTGTGCGTGTGTTTGAGAGAGCGGAAAAGGGAGGGGGTAAAGAATAAGTGCATTGCTATCTACTGCTGGGTGAAGTAAAGTTCAGTAAACGCTTGTTTCTAATTAAATGCATTTGAAGACAGAGACAGCAGCCTTGATCAGATAAAGTGCTAGTTTTTCAGGCGGCATGCAATAATATTCGTAGTGTACCAGCATATTTGCAGATAATTTTTGTTTAGAAATTTCTATTGTATATGCATATATATCATCATGTTTAACTATTCAACATATTTATGTATCTACATGGATATGTGCTGTGGTGTACATAAGCCAATGTATGAAGGTGTGTATCTATGCATATGCTTCGATGCGCATGTATGTACATGACAAAGGGTCAGTGGGTATTACACTGCCTATAAGCAATTTCATCAAAGACCTTTTATCAAATGTTTTATTAAACTTGGAAAACTTTTTTAGGCATTTCATTTTTTTCGTTTTATTTGATTTTACATTATACACATATTTTGACATAAGCATTTGATACTCAAGGGGATAGTCAAGTGTATGTGTAGATAAACTTCTACATAAGACCGGAAAAAGATTAGTGAAGTTAAATAACATACATATATGTATGTATGCAGGAGCTAATAGTTTTGTATTTTAATCTCTAATTTTCCATTTAATTGATAGAAAAAGGTGCGGTAGCTATATCCGTAGGCATTTTTCTTTTTAGAAGCGACCTGATAACTACACAGAGTACCTAGTGTGTTTAGTTATGAACATACATATATACTTTAGTAGATATGTATTATTTGTGTTGGTTTTGTAACTTAGCCGGCTTTAAGTTGATACTAAGCTAGGTACATCTTCGTCTTCTTGAAGTAATCTTTGAAATAAGTTATGCGTATGGATACATATTTCTCCCACGTATCTACCTATCTGCATTACTACTGCGCCGCTGGTGGGGTTGGATTGCATACACACATATGTATGCATATACATTGTTATTATTATTAAATTATTATTTAATTTAAAGCACATTCACAACAAAACTAAGGCACAATATGTGGTTTCGGTCGTCAGGTTGCCTGGAAACTGTTCATCGCGGAGATATTGTAGATCCCCATAAACCACCAACCGTGAAAAGTAAGCAATCGTAAAATTACTGAAAAGGGATCCTTTTATCTCAGCGCGGTCTATAAACAGCGAATTGAGTTTGGATATTTCCAACAGGTCTAACCAAAGACGAGCTAATGTGGTGGGTTTACGAATATCTTCATAGAGAAGAAACCTTTCATTTCTCCTAAAAATTGAAAGGCTCGCCATGAGTTTGCGAGAGGGCATATTGGTTGTATTGTTGACAAATGGAGAACTATACTTTTCTCGGATGAGTCGAAGCTTAACCTGAAGGGACTATAAGGACTCGAACCCATTAAACAAATTGAGCAGATAATGTATCGTTTGGTGTATAAGGACATATTGCAATAATGTAATGCTACTCCACGCCCAGTACCACAACGATCCAAAGCACACCGCTAAAGTCGTAAAAGAGTAACTTGCGCTTGACAACTTTGAACTGCTGAGTTGGCCAGCCATATTGCCGGATCTAAATACCATAGTGAATGTATGGGAACTTGTAGATCGGTGAATTTATCGTAACAGCAGCTATCGGAATAAGGCCTCACTTTTCGCCCAAGTCAAAATTGCGTAGCACAGCGTCCCAGATGGCATTTTAAACTATTTAATTGAACCAATCGCTCAAAGGTTTGTTGTCGTGCTAAAAAATAATGGATACGCTTTTTTGTTATATATTTTTTAATTTAACCAATAAAAAAAAATTTTTTTTTGTTAGGTTTATTCTAAACGCTAGTTTATTTTTAACTGATTAGGTATATTATAATTATTTAACAAAGTTTAAGATAAGATATTCAACAACATGCCAACTGGCTATACTGCGTGCTTCAGTTTTGACCTATACTGTATGTACGGCTTGGTTGTGTGAGTTAACCTCTTCCACTTGACGTCTTCCAAATTTGTTGTCAAAATAGCAAACATCTATGATTGTACATGATAATGTAAACAACAAGAAGGTTAATTCCACGCCAAAAATATATCCGTTAAAAATTGGGCTCTTATAAAAATTATAAATTTTGCAGTAACATATCTATGTTCAATTTATATAGCACAAGGAAGTGTTAACAACGCTACTAGAACTTCTGATTTTTAAATCGACAGAGGACATATCTAATAATAGACAAAGTTCAGAAGATGTCCTTGTAATAGTTAAAATTGGTATTATAAACATTTGGGCCATAAAAGTCTGTTCAAAACTAGCCGGTTGCTCGTTTAAAGTGTTCCTCATATCAAAGCAAAAGGTTTCAGGAATAAATCTAAAGACGATTTCTTTAGTCGAAACTGCCCTGTTGATGTAAAACAGCTGAGAAAATTTGTTTGATTTTTCATCACTATAAGTTTCTGCTATCAGTTTTCGATATACAAAAGAAGCTTTTAACAAATGTCGATACCAAGGTTATAGAACAAGATCTAACTCATGTGGAACGAGATTAAACGAATTGGTTATACGAAATTCTCGATTCTGGGAATATCAACACGACCATTGGACACTATTAGATAATCGATTTAGCGGTACTCACCAAGAAGGAATCCTTTCTTCATATTAAACGATATTTCTGTGCAATTGCCTTTTTTAGAAGTGTGTTACACTGCTTAAGCAGATAACATTGTGGTGATAGTGACGAGAAAAACTTAAGCGGTATAATGGAATAGATAAATTTGTCGTTAAAACACAAAATTCCACCTTTCAAAAGGCTTGAATTGAAAATTATGAAGTTGTCTCTCAGGAATACATTTGAATAAATAGCAAGAAAAAGGCGAATACTGAGGCCGGTAATAATGATTGACAAATTTTATTACTGGACTTAGTACTACCTTTTTTCTTCTTATTTTTTGTTAATTTTTAATCAAATTCGTACCTAAAATTAATAAAAAATTCTTTTGTCATAAAAAAGCTACACACCGAATAATATTGTACCAACTATAAACAATCCTTTTTGTAATACTTTATTTCAAAGGAAAATTAATTTTTAACTAAGATACATAAACACATACCAATAATAGAAACAGAATAGAGTATGGCCATAAAACACCGTGCAGGGACCAATTTCCTTACACAGTGATTTGAGCCCAAAAATACAAAATGGAAAGGAAAATTCTCCACCAATTAGATTGCCGCTACAACCTCGACAAAGTGCCAGCCTATGTCCATTCTTTCGAATATCGGACTGTTTTAGAACTCAAACGTTATGCAATAAATAAGGAAAAAACTGTTTTCCACCTCAAATACATGTTACCGAAGTAAGAATTATGAAATTCAAGTTCTTGCAGAAGACATAGAAATCAATTCATTCACTAATAAGAAATCATTACTGGCGCTACTATTGATTCCGTACGGAAACATAATTTTTATACAATATAATTTTCACGTCTGTTTCAATTAGATAACAGTAATAAAATAACCGTCATTATTTGACTTACTTATTTATTAGTAAAGTTGAAATATCTGCTTAAGTTGAAAAAATATTGCTAACTAAAAATCTACATATGTAGTTTATACCCGAGCATTTATTTGCAGGTTAAATTGAAAATTGCCGTCGGTAAAATGAATGTGAAAAATAAATAGATATGCTCGTTCTGTATGTCTATGTCATCTAACTGAAATCAACACTGGTTAGAATGTTGAGATCAAAAATATTTTGATTTATAATAAAGCTTCTTATACGAGTAGTGCCAACAAGGTGTTAAATAAGTTAATATCTGAATTAGTTGTGGTGAAATTGATATGATACTGCAACTCGAAATTTGTAAATTATACAATACCCAGCACACATGTTCATATGTAAATATACAAAGAAGAAAATTTTGATGGTCACGTGGCCCAAATAATTCATCTGGCTGAAAAGTTTAAACAAATATACACGATATTGGCTTTTGATCTAAAAAAAATTGTTTTACTTAAAAGATCATTTTTATCACTTAACATTTAAAAATGATTCCCGCCCATTACAAAGTCTATCCAGTACGTAAGATGTTTGAGCACTTTTTGACCTGCTTTTCTGGAATATCTGGCTGTATATTGTTTTCTACATTTACAGAAATTCTACAACAAAATAATAAAGCCGCACTAGTTCGCAAGATCTTGGTGGCCAATTTACAGGTCGCCATGTTGAAATGCATCTCACAAAACTATGATTTCAATAAATCGCAATTTAAGACGTAGCCCCATCCTGCGGGAACCATATATTTGGAAACAAGTATTCGTTGATCATCATTGTCTAGAACGGGAGCTCGATGATGCACACAGCGAATAAACTACACCATCCAGTACATTTTTGCGGATCTGATGGTGCCTGGAGAGTCATTAAATATGTGAATTATGTTATTGAGCTAAAAGTGAATATCATCGCTAAACACAATTTTATCATAAAATGTCGAATCATCTGGAAATTGCTTTTGAGAATATTCAGCGAAAGTCCGACACATGTCATGAGTGCAAGTTGTGGACGGACAGTATCCACAAGCTCCTCGCATGACTGCGAAATTAAATATTCGGGTCTGCTCTCAAATGCTGGATATTTTCTCCGAAACTCACTGTTGTTGGCCTAATTTTACGTAGTGTTAAACTAGTTCAAAATCTATCCATGATGAATTGTTAGAAAAAATAACAGCTATTGTAGTTTCACAGCCATCCCAATCAGAAACCCGGTGTCTCTTAAATAGACATCCTTTTTATACGCAAGACGATCAAATCCCGCATGGTATGGTAGACCCAAAAACAGAAAATGTATTTATGTTGTTTTTACTCGTCGTTGTTGGCAATTGAACATCTCAATATTTGTGCTTATGGTCAACACTGATATAAAGGGTAATTTTTTTGCTGTTTGGTTTATCAATGTTCCATTTCTGACAGCTCACGTGTGATTCGTGACTTTTGTCAAAACCAAACATGCTCAGTTAGCATTACTATTACATCGTGGAAATACGTAGACTCGAACAATGCTTACAAATTATTGAATTTTATTATCAAAATTCGTGCTCTGTGAAAAATGTTTTTCGCGCACTTCGACCATTTTACGGTCGTCTTAATCCACCTACTGAGCAAGCAATTCAAGCCATAGTGACCAAATTTCACGCTATTGGGCTTCAAGCAACCTACTCGTATGCGTAAAGTGCGTACAGAGGAAAATATTGCTGATGTATCCGCCAGTGTTAATGAGGACCGTGATTTGTCCATTCGTCACCGTTCGCAGTAATTGGGATTGTGTTACTCGACCACGTGGAAGATTTTACGCAAGGATCTTGGTCTAAAACTTTACAAAATACAGCTTGTGCAAGAACTGCACTGTCACAGCGTCGAATTTTCGGTGAGTGGGCCTTAAGAAAGCTGGAGCAAGATCCGTTTTTTTTTTTTTTAGCGAAAAATTGTCTTCAGCGACGTAGTTTATTTCTGGTTGAATGGGTATGTTAATAAACAAAACTGCCCGTCAATACCGCACACTTTTTTCACGGCAAATCTTGAAAAAATATTTCTGATTTTTTCTGCATTAATATTAATCTTTAAACCTGATGTTAATGTGTCCTACTATAATAATATCTATTGTAAAGTCTGTTATTTTTCTTATTTATGATTTTAGTGATACAGTTTACGTCAAGGAGGAAAAATACCCCGAATTTTATTAGCGGTGGACAATCTTTGAAATTGCATGTTTGGACAATTATTTATTTTGTAGGATACCGTTCAAGATCGATCTTATGCTGAGAATTCAAAAAGTATTTGGACACTTAAATCACTGTTTATAAACAGACATTGAAACAATTGGCCAGTAAAAAATTATAAAATAATTTGCCAAACCACAATAACAAGATAGCACCGACTTTTGTGATAGTTTTTTTTATTGAGAAAACTACTGAACACCTGAAAATGTATGAATTATGCCATAATTCGAATCGGGGTTACGGAATTTCGGTTTCTGCTATTACGCATTGAGAAAAACGAAGCGAAGCTACAAAAATTCTTTCATTTTGTCTATAGTACGCTTATATAGCCCAGACCTAATACCTTCCGAAATACGGATGAATTTCAGTAATTGTTGTGCATAATCAATGAAGGCCGATACAGATTTTGGGCTGTCACGACAGTTTAGATACCAAAATCTGTAAAAATATTCGACAGAGTTTCGAGAGATCTCATATGGACGATGCTTAGATCTAAAGTGTATAGAGGTTGTTCAAAACCGTTAGATCTTCAATTTTGTGCATAATTCTCTATTACTGGAAGGAATTTCTAAACCTGAATGGCCTAATTTATTTTTACCGATAGCAACTCGCTCATAAGTATTAACAGAATCTGCAAGACCTTCAGATAAAGTTTAACGATAGAATTGAGGTGTGAGATGATAACGGATTACGAATGAGTTGGACAAAAGCCGAATATCTGGATTGCATCATTATAGGTATAAAAAGTTACCAGCATAAAGATAGTAAATACATATTTGGATTAAGTTACTTGAAACCTTAAACGCGTTTCTCTCAAAACTGTGTTTTTCAAATTTTCCTCCATCATATCTCGAGAACGGTTTGACCGATTCACTTGAAATTTATAGGGTAGACTCAGCACAGAGTGGCCTAGAATCATCATAAAACAAAAATCATGAACTTTGAAACTTTTTTCAGAAGTCTGACAAAAACCCAATTTTCAATATTTTCAAATGATTCTATGTCACTGGATGCATATAGGCTTACAGATTAAAACGCTGTTTTTTTTCTTCCTGGTAAGCCAATCAGCCGAAATTATGGAGGAAGTGATTATCCCTTTTTTCAAGGGGGATGTCTTCGGAGTGGTACAACTTACATTCTAATGAAGATTTTTTACTTAAAATTTGTTTTACATACTTTTGAAATAGTAATAAGTAAGTAATAAATAAAAAACTCAAAGTTCTATATTTTCATTAGACGTCAAAAACAATTCCCAAAAAATGCTTAAAAAACAGGCCGTCACACGGGGGAACCCCCTTAAGTGTTCGTTTTGCGCAAATGTCTAGAGCTGTAAACCATTAATTAATTAAATTTTAAATTGGTACTCTTTGGTCATTGATTGCTTAAATCATGTAGGTACCATCCATTTCACTATTTTGAAGTTTATACAGAATTTACGGATACCTAAATCCTTGCTTTTTTTCCATAAAACTACAGTTCTTTTTACTCACAGGGGCCGGGATGGAAATTTGAAAATAAATTGGCGCCGAAAGAATATACCTACACCCCGTTTATATTTATCGGTTTATAGCTTTATTCCGGTCTTATTCTTATTTTTAAAAACCATTACCCGGTTCAAGGTGTCAACAGTTTAAAATTGATTTTAATTTTGTTCTCTTAAGCGCTGCATAGGTATATTGGAAAAAATGTATAGTCCGAACACTTGTTTTTTAACTGTCATAATTAAATACTTAAAAAATTGAACTTAGGTAGAAACTTTTACAAAATTATGAGGCAACTATTCTTGAACGCATCAAAATTACTTGAGGAAAAAAAATCGGAAAACTTTTAAGGTTTGCCAGAGATTAGAGGCACCTCAAGAAACTGCTGGCATTTAAACTAAAAGAAACAAAAAAAACTAAAAATATGATTCCACCAGTTCTGCATCGGCTTTATGGGTAGCTGCTTTGTATCTATTGACCATTTTTAATGGCCTTGGATTGCAAAGGAACATGCCTACCAAATTCAATGTTCAGATATTAACTTGTGTTCATTTTAAACGATCCTAGAGTGGGTGTGTTCACTACCAAAACGTTAGTTACCGCTGCTAAGCAGAGTTCGGGTAGATATACACATTTAAAACATGTTTTTTTCCTCTCTTCTTGATTTTGTGAACGTTTTATTATATTTTTTCAACCGAACATAACACACAAATGCAGAGACTAAGAATCCAAAACCCACATGGTTGGTTTGGCTTTTTATTTTTCTCCAAGGCGGCGAATGGGCGGAACATCAACCGAAGTAAGAATGCTTGTGTTATGTATGTAGAAAACACGATTGAACGTTGAACGAACGAACAGAACAAACAAGGGAACCAACCGAAAGCACCTTGACGCATTCACTAAAAGAAGAAACCGACCAACAATTCAAGAAATCAAAAACGCAACAAAGCCATTTAATAAATTTCGATATTTATACAGAAAAATTCCACAATTTTTACAGTGACAGTGACAACTTTTTTTCATCCCAAAAAGTATCTGTAGTCATTAAAACTAAGTATCTAAAAAAAAATCAAACCAACAATTTTTATTACAACTTTTAGATAAAAAAAAAGAAACAAAAAAGATTTCTATTGAACCTGTTAAGATAGTTTTTTCTTCGTTTTTGTTTTGTTTTTATTGTTATTAAGTAGAATTCATCAGAAATGCACGAGCACATCATAAGTCTTATCCATGCATGTATACACGTACATTTTAAATAAAAATTACTATGTATCAGGTCAACCAACTCATGAGATACTCATCGAGCAACATATCAACACAGCTTTTGCTTGTATATAGATTCTTTTTTTTTTTCTTTACGTTCAACCTCAAATCGAAACGAAAGAGCGAAAGAGATAAACAGTCGGTCGAGAAACTAAAAATCTTCTTTGCGATTGTGTTGTCATAGCCGCTCAACTGCATCGCTTAACTGTATAGGAACATTGTGATTTTGCATCATGGATGTATGTTGCATGTATCGATGTATAGGTAGATTTATATCTTCACATCCGTATTTAATGCACTTCAAAAAGGTAACACTAATTTACCTTGCATTGTCTAAACATTCTAAAATAGAGCTTAACAGAGAGCAAAGTTAAACTACAACCACGTTTTTTTTTTAATTTTGAGAACCGCATATGTTTGTAGATATATTTTGTAGATACATGTGTACATATCATATAAAAGTATGTACATTCATACATATATGCATATGACTGCTGCTGCAAGTTCTATACATATTATGTTCATAAGTAACTTGTAAAGAAAGACGAACCATGATAATTTTTTTTTTGCTTTTACGCAAAATTAAAGTGCGGACTCCAGGGTGTAGATATGTTACATACTTTCAGGAAGATAAGCAGATTTTTGAAACACATGGATCAGAGATAGAAAGTCCAAAAGACAAGTCTCAAACTTGGAAATAACAAAACCATCTGAAGATGTGTGATTGTTTTTACACACATAAGTGCTAATCGTACTATTGACAGGAAGTACCTACATACCTGCAAAAAAATCATGCTATCATGCCCTCGTTGGTATTGGACAGGATGTTACGGAGAATTCATACGTAAGTAGGTACGAGTACATAATGTATCTTGTTAACATTCAATATCTACTTAAGAATTTCTATGCACTGCAAAATTGTAAATTCATTCATTACAAACTTGTATGTAGATTCTAGGTAGAATTGATTAATTATAATTGTGTATACGAGTAATTGGTTAAAAATTTCAGAAGCCTTATCTATTGCATTTACCAAGTCAATAACAAACAACTGTAAAGGGTAGTGTCAAATAAACCGTGCCCTCTGACGATAAAATTAACAGAGGAGTTTATATCCATACACGCATCAAGACTTAATGGTATGATACAATGGTACAGCGGACATCCATAAAAGAACTGGACTCAAATGCTGATGCAAATTAACAAAAACAACCCAAACATGGTAGTCTAGTAAGAATGTATCAAGCGTGACTATACATATTCCTAAAGTCGAACACTCGGAACTCGTTGGGATGACAAACTGAGAGTGATATTAGATTAACCCATTAGAGTGTACAAGTGGTTTTCTGTCTCTAATCGTAAACAAAAAAATTGTGAGCACATGCCTTCTGACCTGATTGACAATACCTAGCGTCTCAGAAGTCAAACCAAGAAAAACAGCAGGGCTAACTATGAGCAAAATGCGCCGGTATTGCTTCAAAGACAGCCTTAGGGCTCTCACAAGTCTGTGCAAAAGAGTAACAAAATTGTGATGAAAACAATAGCATCGGATAAGATTGACACAACGGTTGACGACGTATGCAGTCATGACAAGGACATCGACGTTCGCGTATGTACCCG
Organism: Volucella bombylans; assembly: GCA_949129095.1. NCBI lineage: Eukaryota > Metazoa > Arthropoda > Insecta > Diptera > Syrphidae > Volucella > Volucella bombylans. The sequence continues at coordinate 62,731,902 of OX422144.1, read as the reverse complement.
GAATGTGATCTTAATAGACCTGATGCTCCCTTATATGAAGCGCAGACTTTGGTGGACTTTGGAAAGAATGGCTTTCGAACATTTGACGAGGAAGGATACAATTTGTGACTCAAATAATATTTTAAATAAGGTTTTGTGGAAATTGTCACAACATTTAAGTACAATATATTATGGAGTACACTTCAGTGGATGGCGCTAAAGAAGTGCAGTCTTAGATTTATTTTAAACAGATACGATAAGAACAATTGGGAATATCATCGTAGCTAACCTTGAAGAAAAACAGTCATTTGAGGACTCTATTTGGCAGCATGAATATGTCTTATACATACATATAACACGATTATATCGTCTTCCACATCACATCGTTAATTTTAAATATAATTCTAATGAATATGCGAAGGAAATGTGCACAGATACTAACATATGATAGATGCCTTATGATACATGAATGGTCCATGGGGGCCAAAACCTTTTCTGATTAACTCGAAACTCACTTACTTATTAAAATACCGGACTGTTTCAATATTTTCTGGAAATAATCATTACACGCAATGTCATGAATTACTACTACAAAATATTGCTGTTATTCCAGTGCCTATATTTCTAACTTTTATATAAATATGGATAACGCTGTGAAAATTTCCTTCAATTTCGTTGAACTAAAGCTAAACTGGTTTCACAAGTGAATGGGGAGTCTTCCGCCCATAAAATTAAGATACGTAGTACATACTATACCATATATAACATCAATATCGACCATGGGTAATCATAAGTTTACGACTTATGATTTGGTACTCCAATTCTCGATGATACAATATGTGTCTCGCTGGCCCATAAGATAGAGCAAGTTATTGTTTACTGCTTGGAGTAGACAAAGATGATTTTTCGGTTACGCTCTTCCCTTACTGTATCCATATACATATGTAAACTTATTAGACATTAAGTTTCGAAGAGTTGAGCAAAATATTTGTCTGCACAAAAGTGAATGAATGATTTCTGGATAAGAACTATTTTACAACTTTAACCGGCTGACCTATAGAAAGTATAAAACACTGTGCTATTAATTATCCTAACGCTCTTAAATATACTTTAGCTTCATATTTTTCCCACGTATCCCAATTATCACCGGTTCACGTATGACCTTAAAAGCTAGTGTTTTAGATCGTATCGTCAGTGAGCCGATAGTTTGTCGTATTTTTGCATTTGAAAGATATAATTAGTTTTCATTCGATCACAGCTAACACTTTAATTTCAATCACTTTCCAGTTATGCAATGTCGAAAAACTTTCATTATGTGATACGCCCATTTCCCGTGCTCACTCTGAAGATTTCCACAAGTTTTATCAATTTCCTTACATGAAAAATTCTAGAAAAATGCGCAATTTACGTTCTTTTACAGTCGTTGACATACTATACGTGTCGTGTTATTCTACGTCAGACATTTTCTTTTTGTATTCCGTAAATATTGTTCAACATTACTATTGTTATGATAAAGGCGGGTGAGTGAATATTAAAAACACCAGACCTCTGAGTTTCGATGTGCAATATCCCGACCACAATTTTTCTGGACATTTGTGATTGAATTGGTAAATTCAAAAAATTGATTTAGATTTGATAGTTCGAGAATTTTCCATTTCATACATTTAAACTACGTCAGAAAGTTTCGACATATTTTCGTCGCGGCTTGACATTTCTCTCACAACATATCAAAAACGGAATTTCTTCAACAACATTCTACATAAGCTGTCAACACCAGTGAAAAATTATCTGCCGAGTCGGCGATCCAAAACCAATGAAATACAATAGTATGCTAAAATAGCGGACCGCTCGTCGGCCAAGTCAAGTGCAAAAATATCGACCATGCTATGTTATTTTTGGAAAAAAACCTGATATGACATTCAACCCATTTAGGATGATTTATTTCTCATTTTCCTGATGTGCTATATTTTTATGCGATACTATAAAATGTGTCACAGTGTCTTTCCCATTTCCTCATAACGTCATAATTCAATTAAGCATAATATTTTGTTTTTAATTTGATCTCAGAGGTTATCGTTTAGTTATTATAAGATCCCCCAGTGCAACCACACGTATTGCATTGAACAACTTCCTAAAATAGAAACATACTCCTCAACCTTTTTTCAATGTAATCAAATAATTCACTTAAAAAATAGCTGCGAAATCAGTCAAATTATTAGCATAATCATATTTGAGTGCATTATCAGAATTATGAAAAGATATTTGATATCTCTGCATACCAAGTTGAATTCTCATTTAACCGAGGGTCTCCAAAATAAGATCGTCGCGGTTGCGCATAGTGGTGTACTTCGTTCAGTGACTTTCGGCATGTCCAAACCTTCATAACTACAAGAACTTTTATTGATTTAGGTGCAAAGTTTTAATCGAATTTGAAATTTTTGAATGCTAGTGGACATTTATTCTCTGATGACATATCGTAAGAAGACTTTTCGATGAACTCAGAAAGTATGGCTATCTGAGCGTTCTTTCCATTTTTTACGAATATTTATCGTTATACCCTTCAACATACATACTTTATACTATGTATTCGTAGGTACTACCTAAAATATAAATGATTGCGTAATCTTAATCTACATTTTTTCTATGCTAAAACTGACGAAAAAAGTTTCCCTTCAACAAAATTGTCGAGCGTACTTTTAGAATTAATATCTTTATGTAATCGTTACATATTCGTTACGCAACGTTTTCAGTTTTACTATCGAACTTCCTATTAATTTTGCAACCACGGATCCAGATCACATCTATGTTCATTTTGATGTTTTTAATATGGAACATTTTCCTGTATAGGTATATTCGAATAACAACTGTTTAAAGACGGCTCATAAATTGCCCAAATATTTTAACCCATCACCTATGATAACTGACATCAATGTGCATATTTAATATTTTCATACTGTAACCAAGTCTTTCAATTATTGTGCGTAAACTTACTTAGAATTAAACTTCTAATTTAGACACACACGGAAATAAAACAATTTGTTTTTGTTGTTTTAGATAGAAAGTAATACACACATGCAAGAGAAAATTGTTTGAACAAGCTCAGTGCACAACTTAAGTTCTTGTTGCGACACCATTTCGATTTCCTCAATTTAATTTGTTGTTTTCTTTTGTAACTATGACTCATAATACACAAAGCGCACGATGCAATGTTTGCGATCCTTATAGTCAACGCAATGTTGCAAATAATTGTATAGTAGGCACCATCGTATTTTATATATACGGTAGACGATGTTAGTGGTCGTATTTGTTGCTGAAAAAAAGATAATTTTGAAAATCAAATCGAATTTCATTGGAAACTAAGACGCAAAATATTATCTTCAAATAAGATAGTTCCAAGAACTACGGTTATAGCGAATCGCAAAAAAATCGACTAGTTAATTGTGTGGTCACTTGTGTTAAATTGGTGTAAATGAAGTTGGTTGCATGAAGTAAAAGAAAAAAAAAGAAAAGTAGCGGCCCAAAACCAAGGAGTCATTTGTTGAATATTGCAATATCACAAATGAGCTTCTCTCGCTCTAACTTTATTCGATGCAGGCTCCCACTCTGACCTGTTTTGTAAGCCCTTTTTAGTTTGTTTAATATTGCTATCCTAATCCAGATGAAATTGTTTTGGGATAAAACAATATTTATGAAACAATAAATGCATATATGTATGTATCTTAGACTACTTCGAACAACTGTTTGAAGAAAATCTTATCATCGCCCTGAAATTTAACCAGAGGTATCCCATCTTTTGTTGACCAATATGAGACTGGCACATTTGGTCAGAAGTGTAATCTTTTTTGCAGAATTTCTCAAATACCTCCTTCTTGAATGGCCATCGTCAACCAATGAGAAAATTGCGCTGACGATGTCGAACATAGAGTTGGTGTGAAGTAAAATAGCTTGAATGGCGCGAAAACTCCACAATATTTTGTGACAGAAAAATGCCGTTAAACCTAAAAAGTATTAGACACAGTATTTGACGATGAATGTTCGAGAAATATAAAGATAATTTTTTTTTCTTTTTTAAAGAACTTAACACTCAAGTGGGTATTATTACACTTAAAATGCCTGAGCACGTGTTAAGTTTTTAGGAAAATGGGATAAAGAGTGAAAGAAAGATTTTTGGACTCAGTGGTTATTTCGCTCCATGAGTGGCATCCAACATTTAATGGGGAGACTAAATTATTAGTGTAATTGGACTTGTTGTTATATTATAGGCAACCATTCGTCTTACGTGAATTAAGTTGCCTGAAAAAAAGAATGCCTTTTGGGCGAGGCTGGGATACGAACACCGAACCTTCCGATTTGGAAGCCAATACACTAACACTTCAGCCACGGCCACATAACAATAGAAATGAAAATGTTACGAATGACACCAAAACGTGATCTAGTAAAAAGTACGCATACCCGAGAAAGTTAAAAAGCCCATAGTAGAAAAATTTCAAGCTGAACAACCTGATTTACACATTTTCAATTCTCCCCGGAAGATCAGATTCAAAAAGCGGACGAGGTTCAAGTATAAGAAGAGCCCATTTTTCGGAGGATAATCGAAATGTTCATTACCTATAAATAACAAAAAACAAAACGTCTTTATTGCCTATTGTTCGTTTGTGTTTATGACTGTCCTATGCTTGACTCTGCTCCTTCAGTCTTTTGTTTTACGAACATAGCAACCAATATCAAGGAATTGGTAACCTCCTGTTGAGACATTTAAATGTAAGTCTGACGTTTTCGTCCGATAAATGCACCAATTCATCTGAGTGGACGAAAATATACCTAATTGATAGAATATCTACGCTTTATACTTCATCCCAAGGCTTGTGGGAATTTTAGATGCTTATCAACACTAAACGTCGATGACAGAATCATATTCATTGCCCTGTTTGAACATTTTACGTCCTTCTAATTGACGCACAACCATTCGTTTCAAAGCCTAGTAAATCGACATACACATATATCATACAATATCACAATTTCGTAATGAAAAAAAAAAAAAAAAAAAAAAAAAAAAAAAAAAAAAAAAAAAAAACATTTCTACACAAACTCCAAAAAGGACTAACGAATATCAAGTCGAAGCACTAAAACTGTTTATTGAATTTAATACACTGTATTACTACAGCACATACCATATGTATAATATGCATGGAGCTCTAGAAATTGATTCGAATTTCGGAATCCGGGAAAAACTGAATGAGATCTGCAGTAAAACCAAAACTATCTGTTCAACATCTGAGACCAAACGCCATTACTGAAAGCTTCAATCTGAAGATAGTAAAGTAGGTTATCAATCTCGGATTAAATATATTTAAGCTCCACAAATGACATGCATGTAGAGACACGCAGAGAAAATTACGACAAGCCGACTTTATAAACCTTCAATTTGACAAAAGGTTGACTTAAAACCATTTTCGAAGAACGAAAATTGTGATCTGTAAACACTGTCCTGCCCGTCTTGGTACAATAGCAGAAAGTATTCAGAAAAACAGATCAAATACTAGTAGGTTTTTAACAAAAAAAAAAAAAAAAGGATGTGCAAGTGTATCTTTGTATGCCTTTAAAATGTTTGTACACAACGCGGGTGAAGGAAACTTAGTGAGAAAGAAAAAAGAGGAGTAAGGTAAAGGAGGGCTTGAGGGTATACTAATGAGCATTCATAGCGAGACGGGTGTTACAGTTGAAGTTTTGAAGAGAGTTTTTGAGAGTGAGAGTGACAATTGACTGACTGATATCACCAATGAGTTTTATCGCACGGTTTTGAATCCTATCTAGCAAGTGCAGAGATGTTTTAGAAGCACCTGACCAGATGTAAACATTGTCCTCCATTTCTCCTTATATTCCTTACATCGCTTGAGGAAGTCCAGACATTTCGCAGCATTTTTGACGACATCAAATATGAGGTCATTCCAACGTAAGTTGTCACTGACACACGTACCGAGAATGAAAAGTTTTTTTCGGTTATAATTCATTTATAATGACTGGGTATTTAAATATTGCTTTAACGACAGCAGACAACAATGTGTTTTGGAAGCATTAAATTCCACTCTGTTGATAATTCCCCAATTGGTTATGCTGTTAATGTCGGAATTTATTTGCTTAAAATATGCTGCCGTTGCCGTTCTACGAATATGAAAAGCAGAGAGTACTGTCACCAACAAGGAATATATTGGATTAGATGGAGCACTAGGGCATACCAGCATTTATTTTATGAATATCAGGCTTGAAACCATCCAAGACAACTTGAATTGAACGGTCTGAAAGGAAATTTCTAATCCATTGAAGAGATTCGTCGATCCCAAAAGCACGCATTTTCGACAAAAGAGCCTGCTGCCAAACTCTGTCAAATGCCTTAGAAATATCAAATGCAACTATCTTGCTTTCGCTAGATTGATGTACGCTTTGGTTCCACTTTTCGGTGAGACATATCATCCAATCAATAGTGGATCTGTTGTTACAAAAACCGTACTGCTGGTCAATGAGAAGTTTTTGCGTGTCTAGATATTTCATGAGCAGACGGTTTATCAGCGTTTCCATGACCTTGGAAATAAGGAAATATCGTAAGTGCAGTGGGTCTGTATGAGGAGAGAGAATAAGATTCGCTCTTTTTAGGGAAGTATATTTTCGTTTATGATGAATAGGAGAAGAGGAGATAACTACGAAGAAAGTCGCTTTACTTGAAATGATCTAGAAATCTCAGCCCTCAGACTTGAAGGTGGAAATACTGCTGTTTCTCAGGTATAGACCTTGAGGAGTCTATTTTATTTGGACGCCCGTATTGAATTCATCTATATATTAGGATTTAAGACCAACAAGTCTTGCACAAAATTTAATTTAGTTACACGACCGTAGTGAGATAACAGGCTTTGCGGTCTTAATAATAAGAACTCCATTGGCATTAAGAGCGTTGAAATTCAGTATCCCACTAAACAACTTCGCTAATGAAAATATTACAGAAATTCAAGTCTCACATTATAATTAAAAATTATTGAAAATACAAAAATGAGACTAAAAATACATATGCTCATTGCTAAACTTAGAAAAAAAAATAAAGAAAATCTCAACGGCTCTATGTCGCTAGTACGAGCAAAAGGTTTATATAAGATTTTTTTTCTTCATTGATGAACAATAATTTTTACCATCGAAGAATCATTCAAGGAACAAAGGAAAAACCAAGAGTCGAGTCGAGATAAGCTACCATCTTTCATGTGTAAAACTCTGATCGTGTTATTAATTTTCATTTCGGCGGAACAGAGATTAAACTAAACATTGCTTATAAATAGAAAATGGACGTTCTTACCAGATTGCGCCTTTTAGAGGGCAAAAACAATGTACTGGACTTCCGACTCGGCTTTAATGCTAAGCTGAAATTAGTGTTCTTACGGATAAACTTTACTCCACTCGATACACAATTTTTTCATGTATGAAGTATATAATTAGCCATGGAAATATAATTGAGATCGTCTCTAACTTCCACTTTCAATTATAATTTTTTTTTCAAAAAAAAAAAAAAAAAAACAAATCGTCGGTTTTTCATGTTTTAAAAAACCTCATATTATGGTAAAACATATTATTTCGGAAATAATTAATTAGTTTCCATGTAGGAGTATTTCAAACGAGTAGTTGAAAATCTAAATTGGAACTGTTAAGAAAAAAATATATTTAAAATGTTTTGTTCAATAATATTAACATGCACTATACGTTTTTGGGAAATTCTTTTTGTAAAATCACGTCATTACAATGGCGCAGCATGCTGCATAGAAGGCTTCTATCATACATGCTTGCACACAATTGGCCTTTGAAGCTGTCTCTTTAGCGTAAAGATTGTCTAAATTGCATATTTTGCAGACTATAGGCATTCATTACATCCTTTAACAGATGTGAACTCTGGCGGAATTTTGCTCGTATTATGATAAGTATTATTTTGCCACCATATAATAGGCATATGTTTCTTAGTCCACGGCAACATCACATTCTGGAGTATCAATGAATTTTTCTTTTTCAAAATCAAATCTATTAGGTAAAGTAAAGTTGCACCCCACCTTAACTTAGAAAAATTCCTCAGGAAATTTATTAACCCCCTACGCCATGAATGACTACAGTCGCATACTACGATCTAATGCAGCTTTAGGAATTTCAATTGATTTTTTAGCCAAATCCCATAAGACCGACTAAGCGAAGACTATACTTTACACTGCGGTGGACATTACGAGCTTTTGCTTGGGTCTCTTTTAGAAAGAAGCGCTATTTTCCTAATCATACGAGTATACGATTATTTTCTTTTTGGGGATTTTTGCGGTCGTTTTGTTGGCATGACAGCGTTAACAATAATCGCTTACGACCTGTTAGGTTAATATCTCCATATATAAGACATACCAGTCCCTCTAAGGGCCATAGTGTCTGTTCTTTCGTCTGGTGTACAACTTTCTCCTTTCCTATTGTGTAAATATTTTTTTACCTATTAAAGTAGTCATCAAATTTACGAAGAAGACCTGACCAGAGTGATTCACTGACAAAAAAATAATAATAACTGGCAATTGAGGCTTTAATTAATTTTACAACTTCAATTTAAAAACTTTTACAAATATTTGCCAACAACATCACAAATGATCGCGTCTTGCAGAGTACTGTTTAAATTTAATTTGTCGTTACCATGCTCCATATGGTCTTAATTTTAAACAGTTTTTCATTGGATGATCTCCAATAGGCATTCAAGCGTATCATCTTTTGACAGATGTCATATTTGTATTCCAAATTGTCTACTCGTATCATTTAATCATGGAAAGGTATACATTTCAACAATATTCACAAATCAAATACGACTACCTTTCTTGCAGTAACTCCAATTTTGGCCGTAAGTCAAAACCACAATCAATCTATTCCGACACAATCAATCTAGAGCGACAAGACTTAGTTAAACGCCTGAATAAGATTGATTTGATGTAAGAGCTTAAGCCAAAAACCATCGTGCACGTCAAACTTTCGCTTATTGCGCTCAAATGAAGACGGAAGATCAGAATCTGCACCGATCCTCAGTTAATAGGTAAAATTGACGGATTTGATCAAACGGAAAATCGTAGGCCCTTCAACAGCAGTAATTGACTATTTGGTACGGTTTTCATGGTGCAGACTATTTCTTTGGATGCACATATATTGGTCTATAACAATAAGTCAGAAATTTTAAATGCCTTAGAGGCATACAATCTATATGAAATTATTGGAATAACTTCCGAATTATGCGAAAAGGCGCATCCATTCATGCAAACGATTCCGTGGATGATACTTGAATGATGTCATATTCCATAACTAATGGTATCAATCACATTTGAATCCAAAATACAAATTTTATTGATATTTAAAACACACGTCTTTTAATTTAAAAGGAAAAAAAAAACCTATACTCCTGTGGCTGTGCTTACTCCGATTTATGAGGGGACAGAGACTTGTGTGAATTACAAATGGTTGTGTCGCATTTTCAATAATAGTAAGGATTTGTCAAAATATGTTTCTGCATTTCTAGATAATATTCGTACAGATTCCGTAGGTACATGTCGAAAAGTCTTGAGCACTTTCGATTTCAAACAAACCTGGTCGACAAACCAGTCTTAGTATACGAGTATAATATTAAAGATGTCAACCGCATGCACTGAAAAGATAAAGTTTCTAGCATAAAGAACATATTCAAGTCGCTTCGCTGTCTACCATATATGCTTCGAATTGATACTACATTATGACTTTTGTACATAAGATGTGTAGTATGCAACTACTTATCAGAGAACAGGCCAAGAGCCTAGACAAATCAGCATAAATGGAAAAATAGAAAAAGGTGGCAATCGCTCAGTCACACCTTGAAGCCTAAAGACTGCTCTATTGCAAAATATTGCAAGTGGATTCCATTCATGTCAGTCAGACAGAAAAGTGGGTCGAAGTTATCAAACGCGAAGCACAATAATAGAGGAGGAATGCAGAACAATGAAAAAAATGCACGCAGGCGTATTTCACACTCCTGTGCATAATTTTAGTTAAAATTTATTCTCATACATAGTTAGTTATGACTTCAAATAAATTAAATATATAATATTCAATATGTTCTAAGTGATAAAGAAAAACTTTTATGTTATTTAGAGTTTCTCATCTAACCTGTCTGATGATTCCGAAGAGTCGTAACGATCGGAGCAGCGTTTTTTCTTGTTGTTCTTATCTTCTACAGTGGTTTGTTGTTCATTTCTATCATGATTTGATGATGATTGACGTTTTTTACTGTTATCCAGATTTGATGAATTTTGTTTTGTTAAATTTTTCAATGATGCTGCATCAATATTTGTTGTGCCCGGATGCATGGGGAAACAGAAATGTTGATTTTTAACTTTGTTCGAAGAAGCACTACTTTTATTATTTTTTTGATCCACAGACACCATTACCGGCGGAGCACAAACAATTGGGATATTTTTCGGCCGCAATTGCATATTAGATGTAGTTGTTGCAACTGCCAATGATAACGACGATGAGGAAGATGATAACGATGTTAATGATGATGAGGATGCTTTGAACTTTCCACTTTTAACCGTTTTTACAGAAATTTTATTCGAATCGATTTTCTTTGATTTGATATCCACATTTTGATCAGGCGGAGAACAAGAAGACGGGAGCACATCAATATTTTTTCCATTCACACTATTTGGCAACACCATTGTTATGGAGGACAATGAGGATGATAACGACTGTAATGACGGTAATGATGATGTTAATGATGATGATAAGGATAACGATAACGATCTAGATGTTGATGATAACGATGACGATGACGAAATAGATGATGATTGATTTGATTGGGACAAGGAAACTGATGCCGGTGTGTTTGAAATTCTCTCGTTTTCATAACGATTCTGCACTTCTTGTTCACTTTTTGTTATAGATTTTGATATTAACACGTTATCCAATTGATTAGAAGTAGAAGGTGGAGTTGAAGGTGTTGTAAACACTGAGAAGTCGCCGGAAGCGCTTGGATTTTCACAAACATCACCGCTTGCGAACATAGTACTCACTTTACAATTGCCAAACATCATAAGAGTTTTGTTGTTGTATTCGCACTGCGCCAGTGGTAAACTTATCGATTTTTCACATTTTAAACTTTCAGTTGCTGCTAAAATCGAAACAGCAGATGTCTGCGACGAAACCGATATCACCGACGTACTTGTCGGGACTTTTTGATGCACTACCAGAGTAGAATCTTTATTGATTGATAAAGAATTTTCCAAATTACCATCACTATTACTATTACTGCAATTATTCTTTTTCCGTTGTATGTTATTGTAATTATTATTGCTGCTTAGTTTCAATTTATCAAAGGCAGATAAAACAGGTATTCCGGGAGCTGTCTCGTCGTCTGCCATTTTGATGTTTAGTTCACGTTTCCTGTTTCCCGTTTTTCGTTATCCGTTTTGCCGATTTTCCGTTTCCCGTGGACGCGTTCAATCAATTCGAAATGTTAAAATGTTTTTTTTTTTAATGAAGCGATATTATTTGTATTCCAAATAATTAATTGCCAGGACTTCATTTGTCCTTTTATAATATACATAGGCGATGTGGCACACCATTCAAGACACTGATTTATTAACGATTGTTAGGCATACACCAATATTGCTTTTGAATGCGCCTTTGTTTTATTTAAAACAAATTAGAATAACCAACAAAATTAAACAACATAAAATATTAACAAACAAATTATGTACTTAATTATCTCCAACTAAAAGTGAATTATTTTAGTTTAAAAAATTAAATTAAACTAAAACTTATAGATTATGGTGTGCTCAGTAAAAGAGCGTACGGATGTGCTCAGGGAAAGAACTCTCAACTAAGAATGAAATATGTACGAGTACGATGAGTAGATATTGTATGCACATTGCGCCACAGTAAGGCGTAACATTTTATGCGCGCGAGTGTTGAAGAACTTGCAGAACCAAGAAAAAAAAAACGGAGGAAAAGAGCGAGCAGCAACAACAAACAAGCGAAAAAAAAACACAGTCCGCAGAGCTTTTACTCCTGATGGCTTGTTATATTTACCGTCGAAACCAAGTGCATCTCTTTAAATTGGATTTGTTTTTATTGCCGACTTTAGCGTTTTGCATGTTATGACTTCATTCCACATGTGGTTCGCATAAAATAACCGTTTATAATTTTCTTCTCCTTTTTTTTGTGATTGTTTTTTTTTTTTGTTTATTTTTTTTCAGTTCGTAAGTATTAACTGAGTGTGAGACTGAGTGAATGATGTGCACGAGGTGGAGGAAAACAACAGCCGTATAAATACATTGCCCAGTCAGTGAGAGAAAAAATTGCGCGACACTGTTATCTCTCTCCAACGCACATGTTTAATGTTGAATATGAATGTGTGCGGCGATATCTGTGAGAACTGTGTGAACAAGTTTATTTTACATGTCAAATTGAGATCGTAATCGAAGGGAATTGAAGGAATTCTGTTCTTTTCTTTTCCTTTTTTTTTCAATTTTTGTTTACATATGTATAGTCATAATTTGCACAATGTAATTGATTGGATTTATTTTTTTTGTTTCTAATTCTAACGCGAACTTTTATGGTACTTTAAGCATAACACTCTATTCATTTGGTAGTAGCCACAGAATGCTGCTCCTCCAAGTATTGGTGTGTCCAAGTTTGAAGAAAGAATTTTCTTCAGACATGAAACATTTCGTGTGGTGAAGGTTGGAAATCATTAATTTTTATTACATTCTTGTTGAAAACACACACAACACTTGATTGAAATTAGAAAATATTTGTTTGATCTTTTATTTTGCGTGTATTCCTTTATTTGGTGATTTTTTTTTTGTTTAATCATCTAACCAAAAGAACAAAGAACAAACAACACAACGACGACCGCTCCTATCCCAACGAAATGACACAACGCACTGGTTTGGTTTGTGTTCGGCTCTGTTCTGGTTTTGCCTTCGTATTCGTCGTGTAGTCGTAGAGTGACGGTGGCTGTAGGAAGCTCGAGTGCGACGCGCTTACAACTATGTACATACATGCAATTTTTTTATGTATTGTTTTTTTTTCCCGAATAAATTATGTTTTATGTTTTAGGTATAAAAAAAGTTTTCTCCACCAAGGATGCCACTTTTTATTTTTATATCTAAATCTAAAATATTAAAAATTGATACTAAAAATTGGCTGACTGCCTTTAAAAATTTCTAATATTTTTAAGGCATAAATATTATTTCTGGGTGTGATGGAAAATTCTGTCGGTTATTATTATATGCGTTTTTCATTGGACGACTGAAGCCTTCTTATTGCACTCCGGAGAGAAAAAAATCTTTTCCAAGTGTTCTGTTGACACACTTCTCAATTTCTCAGAAGCAATATTATTTTTCTGGATTTTATATCAGAATGTATTAACACATATATATATAAACGTCAAATAGTATTGAGTTCCAAACGAGATTTTTATTTTAGAGTAATCGACTGCCTTAGCCTTCGTTGTAGGAATCTTTCACAATTTTGTAGTTTTTTAACTCAATTTGCCAAGCAAAATATCGTAAAATAAAAATTTGACCAATGCATTTAAAAAAATTTGACATCAAAATCAGAAGAAATTTTGTATGTTCCATTGGAATCCAAAGCAATTAAGTAACATCGATTTTGGCAATTCTAAAAACTGCATTTCGCTGACTGCCCCTATTCGTTTGTGCCTGTTCACATTGGCGCGGACAGGAAAATTGTCCGAAAGAGAGGGAACGCTTTTTATTGAAGTGGGAAGAAGAAGGGTTACTTCCACCGAGAATCCATTTCTAAAGTGGATTCTCGGGTGCAACACATCGTTTTTTTCCATATCGTTCCATTTCTGACATATTTTTTCATTTTAGTTTTGATCGTTGTTGAGAAAGGAAGTGTGAAGAATAGGAAAAAAGGTATGTTTCAGGCTAACTGCTCAAATTTAAAAATTAAAAATAATCGGATTCAAGTGTTCCACTTGTCAAAAAGTCTTTCAACCCATGACAATGTGAACACGACGTTCATGGTGAGGACTTTCATCCCGTCGCCAATATAAACAGGCACTTTTTGACTCTGGCCGTGAATACGTGTAAATGCTAACTATGTCAAATCGTTCTATATCATATTACACCTACGTAATGTACTTGTATGTATGTTACTTTAAAAAATATTGCCCAACCATTCGATCGCGTGGAGTGCTTCATCTGTTCATAAAGGAAAAGGATTAAAGTGCTGTCGACTTGAAAGGAGAAAAGTCAATTTTTCTGTAGAAGGAATATTACTCGGTGTTTTATTCAAGAAGAATTGTGTGTAATTTTCCATTTTTAAATAAGAATGGAATGCAAAACAATAAAACAAGTTGCTGGAACAATAATATGAGACGTTTGCTTCTCAAGCTGAGATTACTCAGATTATTTGCTTGATCAATGACACGTTCTATTCGAATAAGGGAATCTGCCATCGTAAATTCATTTTTAATTCGTCTGATGCTTTGGACACGATCCGCTATAAATATTTAACTGATTCAACAAAATTAGAAAGCGGCAAGGAGTTGTTCAGAAAATTGATTCCTAATAAAGCAGCTGGAAGATCGACTTTGGTATTGGCATGAACAAGGCACATTTAGTTAACAACTTGAGTACCATTGACACCTTGCGCAGGACCTAACATCAGCACGATTGCTCAATTGGGTGTGGGCTTTTACTCCGCACTGAGCAATACGTTTCAATTCAATTCAATTCAATTGTACCAAAATTGTATTGTACATCAAGGAAGATCTGACTGAGTACCTAGAGGAGGACAAGATCAAGGAAATCATCAATAAGCACTCTCAGTTCGCTGGTTACCCCATCAAGTTGCTGGTAGAGAAGGAACGTGATCAAGAAGTCAGCGACGATGAGGCTGACAACGAAGAGAAAGAGAAGAAGGACATGGACTTAGATGAGCCTAAAATCGAGGATGTCGGTGAAGATGCAGAAGGAGAACCAGAAACATATTGTGATAACCACTTAAATGTGAGCAGCGACATCTAGCAGAAAATGTCGAAGACCAGAAGGTTTCGATATTGGAATAACAAAGTCTGGAGACTGGAGAGTGGAATCACATTTTCTAGCAAATTGGAAATTGTATGGGACGCTGGATGGCGAGGATTGTTCTCGAAGTATGTCATTCGAGTATAAATACCAGCATACCAAAGGTATGCAAATCAGTTCTAAAGTGTAATTTGAAGTGTTAATTAGGAGAAGTGATTAAGTGGTTTAAGTAAAAGATAAGAAAAGTATAAGTGGTTGAGAAATTGAATTGTACTGAGAGAAAGAATTAAATAGTGAATTGTAACTGTACTGAATAAAGGGATTTGTATTGAAAAGAATAAGTTCTATCATTTGTACCCACACAAACATTTTACATTGGTGTCAGAAGTGGGATAGGACTTATTGTGTGTAAAAAAAAAAAAAAGTGTTTTTTTTTTTACTATTTGAAAAAGCTAGAATGGGTCGAAAACTATTGCAGTTGACCCTCGTCCAACTCAAATCCGAGTTGAACAAGAGAAGCCTCAGTTCCAGTGGAGGAAAAAGTGACCTGGTGCTCCGTCTTCAGGAGGCTTTGAACAACGAGGGACATGATCCTGATGCATATTCCTTTGATGTTGACGAGGATGAACAGACAAGTACCGGCAATGACATGGCTGCAATGATACAACTCCTCTTATTAAAAATGGACGAATAAAACAAAAAAATGGACGAACAGAAGAACAGTCTCGACCAACAAAAGAAAAATCTGGAAGAACAGAAGAACAGTCTGGAACAAAAAATGGACGAGCAGAAGAGCAGCATTGAACAAAAATTCAACGAACAAACCAACAATCTGCACGGTCTTCAACAGAAAATGGATGAACAAAAGAATAATCTGGAAGAACAAAAGAACATTCTCCAGCAAAAATTCGAAGAAATCGATGACAAATTTGAAAGAATAGAGAAGAACGTTGATGACAAATTTGATAGAATAGAGAAGAACGTTGATGACAAATTTGATACAATAGAGAAGAATGTTGGCGAAAAATTCGAAGAAATGGACAGCAAAGTTCAGCAACTGGCAAAAGAGCTCGACACAGTGCGAAAACAGAAACTGCGAGAATGTTCTTTAAGCGGTCCAAGGAAAAAAAGAGTTGAAGCCTCCCTCATTCGATGGCCAGACCTCATGGTCTACTTATAAGAAGCACTTTGAAATGGCTGCCTGTGCAAACGACTGGGACAATGAGGAAAAGTGCTTTGCCCTAACAATGGCCTTGCACGGTCCTGCAGCAGAATTGTTGCAAACAGTAGACATCGAAAAGCATAAAGATTATGTGACTTTAGTGCAGGCTATCGAGAAACGGTTTGGGAACAGCCACATGCAGGAGGTCTACAAGGTCCAATTGCAAAGCCGAACGCAGCAAAGAAGAGAAACACTGCAGCAGCTCCAAGCAGACGTGAGTAGACTGGCACATCTGTCATACCCCACCGCAGGCCAGGAAATTATCGACGAAATGGCAAAAGATGCATTTATCAGGGGAATTGCAGATTCGAAGCTACAGTCAGCAGTAAGGATGGCCGGGAAAAGAACCCTTGCTGAAGCACTTGCCTTCGCTCTGTCGATGGAAGCAGCCAATCAGGCTTCCAGGGGAACACATTTCGTCAGGGAAGTAGCATCTGTCGAATGCTCCTGCACAAGAATTAGTGCCGAGGAACGAGATACTCGAAGGGATAGACGAATAATGCGCTGCTGGAATTGCAATAAAATAGGACACCTTCAAAGGCAGTGTAAAGAACCGGTGCGACGAAAAGACTGCCCTCACTGTGGTGACAAGCAAATAGAGGAAGAAACCCGCAGAAACAGCTATCAAGAAGCCGGTCAACCTTCCCGAAGCCATCAGTCGGGAAATGCTTAAGCACCAACTTCGCGCGGCAGAAGTTGGTAGCAGGAGTCGACGGCCCCAGGACCATCATCCAAGTCCCGCTGGCAAAACGACGCAGCGAAAGCCTTCTAGTAGAAGTAGTCAGTGGAAAAGAAAAATGGATGGCAACAATAGACACCGGTGCCATGGCCTCAATCATCAGGAGGAATCTTGTGCAGAAGTCTTGGCTGCATAACACTAGCAGCTGCAGCTTGCGAACAGCTACAGGAGCAACGATTAAGGTATATGGTGAAGTCCGCATAAAAATCCAACTGGCCGGAATAACATTCACTCACGCGTTTCTGGTAGCTGACATATGTGACGAGTGCATCATTGGTACAGACTTCATGAGAGAACATGGACTTGTAGTCGACTTGGGGGCACAAACCCTGAAATACGGAAACATGGAGATACCAATGATATACGGAAACGCCAATACCACAGTCTCAAATGTCGTCATCTGCAGCAATCAGAGTCTAGAGCCTTCGTCAGAAGCAATTTTGTGGGCAAAAGTGGAAGGTGGTCCTGGTAGCCACCGATTCTATTTGATGGAGCCAGAAAAGAAAAGAGACTTCATGGTGGGAAAGACCTTAGTGGAGCCAAAGAACAACATGGTCCCTGTAAGGATTCTAAATCCAAAGACATTCAGTGTAAAGGTGAAAAAGGGGGAGATAGTGGGAAAATGCGTACCTGTTGAGGCTATATCGACCACAACGGAAAAAAAGTGTGCAAAACCGGTTACAACAGTTCAGAGCATAAAAATCAAGAACAAAATTCTCAGCCTCTGTAATCTGGACGAAGATCAGCGAATCCTGGCAGAAAAACTAATCGGTGAGTACGCTGATATATTTGCTACACAAGACGGAGAATATGGACGTACGCATATTGTTCAACACCACATTGACACCGGAGACGCTCGACCAATCCGTCAACCTGCAAGGCGTCTTCCATTGGCAAAGCAAACAGAAGTTGCCGAAATGATGTCGAAGATGAAAGCTGAGGGAGTGATTGAAGAATCGCAAAGTCCGTGGGCATCTCCAGTGGTCCTCGTGAAGAAGAAAGATGGCAGCACGAGATTTTGTGTAGACTACCGACGTCTCAATGATGTCACTAAAAAGGACAGCTACCCACTTCCGAGAATCGATGACACTTTGGATATGCTTTCTGGAGCGAAATGGTTTTCAACACTTGACATGAAGAGCGGTTACTGGCAGGTAGAGATAAATCGTACGGACCGTGAGAAAACTGCCTTCACTACAGGAAGCGGTCTTTGGCAGTTTGCAGTGATGCCGTTTGGACTGTGCAACGCTCCGGCCACCTTCGAGCGACTAATGGAACGAACATTGCAAGGACTCACCTGGAAAACCTGCCTAGTATATTTGGACGACGTTATCGTCATAGGTAAGACGTACGAGGAGCACCGCGAAAATCTAAAAGAAGTGTTTGAGAGGCTACGAAGTGCTCATTTAAAGCTCAACCCGGAAAAGTGCGCCTTGTTTCGTCCGGAAGTAAAATATCTGGGTCACATTATATCAGCGGAAGGAGTAAGAACGGATCCTGACAAAATCGAAGCCGTGACAAGTTGGCCTTCTCCAAAAGATAAACACCAACTGAGAAGCTTCTTGGGACTCGCCACGTATTACAGAAGGTTCGTAAAGGATTTTGCTGGCATTGCGAAGAGCCTGCATCAACTTACAGAAAAAGGCCGACAGTTCAGGTGGTCTGGAGAATGCGAAAAAGCATTTCAAGAACTGAAGCGACAGCTGTGCAATGCCCCCATCTTGGGTTACCCGACGCCCGGAAAAATGTTCATCGTGGACGCAGACGCTAGCAATGTTGGGGTCGGAGCTGTGATTTCCCAGGTTCATGATGGTCAAGAGAAAGTGGTCGCATATTACAGTAAAGTACTCTCCAGACCTGAAAGGAACTACTGTGTAACCCGGCGCGAGCTTCTGGCTTTAATTCTGGCTACGAAGCATTTCCATAAGTACCTTTACGGACAAAAGTTCATTCTCCGGACAGACCACGCAGCTCTGAAATGGCTACTCCAATTTAAGAACCCTGAAGGCGAAGTTGCAAGATGGATCGAGCAGTTGCAGGGCTACGACTTTGAAGTGCAACACCGCAAGGGAACACTCCACTCAAATGCTGATGCTCTCTCTCGTCGACCGTGCGGAGTAAAATGCGAACACTGCAATCGTAAAGAAGCAAAAGAACAGGCAACTATCCAAATGATCAGGACTGAGCCAATAGAGGGTTGGAGTATAGACGAAATCCGTTCCTCCCAACAGGCAGACAATGACATCGAACCAATATTGGCCTGGAAGGAACACGAGGAAAGACCAAGCTGGCAGCAGATATCAGATCGGAGCCAAACTCTGAAGGCATACTGGGCACAGTGGGACTCGCTTTTTGTGCAAGATGGATTGCTGAAGAGAAAATGGGAAAGTGCAGATGGGACAACATCTCGTATGCAGCTAATTGTGCCACGATCCAGAGTCAACCAAGTGCTCCATGAAATACATGACGGAATCTCAGGAGGCCATTTGGGAATAAACAAGACGTTGGAAAAGGTAAGGGAACGTTTCTATTGGCTAAGCGCTAAACAAGATGTCGAGAATTGGTGCAAAAAGTGCATAAGGTGTGCGGCTACCAAGGGTCCAAAAGTAAAGCCACATGGAAAAATGCAACAATACAATGTCGGAACACCTTTCGAACGAATAGCCATCGACATCGCTGGGCCGTTTCCCGAAACCTTTAATGGAAACCGATATACTCTCGTAGCCATGGATTACTTCAGTAAGTGGCCGGAAGTGTTTGCCATCCCAAATCAAGAGGCTAAGACCGTAGCTGAACAGATAGTCAACAACTGGGTGAGCAAATTTGGGGTCCCAATGGAGCTGCACTCTGATCAAGGGCGAAACTTTGAATCAAAAGTCTTCCAGGAAATATGCCAATATTTGGGAATAAGAAAGACAAGGACAACGCCACTACACCCTCAATCTGATGGAATGGTCGAGCGATTCAATCGGACCTTGAATGAGCATCTATCTAAGGTTGTCAGCAACTGCCAGCGGGATTGGGATCGACACATACCCCTCTTCTTAATGGCCTACCGAAACGCGGTCCATAGCTCAACAGGGCACACACCATCCGAGATCTTATTTGGTCAAACAATTCGGTTGCCAAGTGAAGCAAAATTCGGATCCCCACCGACGGAGCCCAAAGAGGTGAACGAGTACGTGAATGACTTACGCAGCAGGATTCGTAAATTGCATGAAGACACCAGAGAAAAGATGAAGCTAGCAAGCAGCCGCATGAAAACTAGGTACGATATCAAGGCGAAATCTTCCGGTTTCAACGAAGGAGATCTGGTTTGGCTGTATAATCCTCAGCGTAAGAAAGGCAAATCACCAAAATTGCAACAAGACTGGGAAGGTCCATACAAGGTGATAACCCGCATTAATGACGTTGTCTACCGGATCCAGCGTGGGGATCGAGGAAAATTTAAAGTGGTCCATTTGGATAGAATGTGTCATTTCAACGGGATGCTGAATGACGAAGTTGTTCGGGACGAACAACTGTAGGGAGGGAGCAATGTGATAACCACTCAAATGTGAGCAGCGACATCTAGCAGAAAATGTCGAAACTCGAAGACTAGAAGATTTCGATACTGGATTAGCAAAGTCTCGACTGGAGAGTGGAATCGAATTTTCTAGCAAATTGGAAATTGTATGGGACGCTGGGTGGCGAGGATTGTTCTCGAAGTATGTCATTCGAGTATAAATACCAGCATCCCAAAGGTATGCAAATCAGTTCCAAAGTTGAATTTGAAGTGTTAATTAGAAGAAGTGATTAAGTGGTTTAAGTAAAAGATAAGAACATTATAAGTGGTTGAGGAATTGAATTGTACTGAGAGAAAGAATTAAATAGTGAATTGTAACTGTACTGAATAAAGGGATTTGTATTGAAAAGAATAAGTTCTATCATTTGTACCCACACAAGCATTTTACAATATTGTACAATTCACTATTTAGCATTTGTACCCACACAAGCATTTTACAATATTGTACAATTCACTATTTAGCATTTTACAATATTGTAAAATGTTTGTGTGGGTACAAATGATAGAACTTATTCTTTTCAATACAAATCCCTTTATTCAGTACAGTTACAATTCACTATTTAATTCTTTCTCTCAGTACAATTCAATTTCTCAACCACTTATACTTTTCTTATCTTTTACTTAAACCACTTAATCACTTCTCCTAATTAACACTTCAAATTACACTTTAGAACTGATTTGCATACCTTTGGGATGCTGGTATTTATACTCGAATGACATACTTCGAGAACAATCCTCGCCACCCAGCGTCCCATACAATTTCCAATTTGCTAGAAAATTCGATTCCACTCTCCAGTCGAGACTTTGCTAATCCAGTATCGAAATCTTCTAGTCTTCGAGTTTCGACATTTTCTGCTAGATGTCGCTGCTCACGTTTAAGTGGTTATCACAATATATTCTTCATCACTGGCGAGCCCACAGAAACCTGTCAAGAAACGTGTCTTCGAGGTCGTTTACATGACTGAACCAATCGATAGGTACGTCATATAAAACATGATGGAATACAAAGCAAACAATTGGTACCTGTTACCAAGGAAGAACTTGATTTTCCAGAAGATGACGAAGAAAAGAAGAAGCCTGAAGAGGACAAATTCAAATTCGAAAACTTCTGCCAAGGTCAATCTTAGACAACAAAATCGAAAAGGTAGTTGTGTCGAATTATTACGTTGATTCACCCTGTTGTATCGTAACTTCACAGTACGGCTGGTCTGCCAACATGAAATGCGTCATGAAAGCAGAAGCTCTGGGTGACTCATCCAGCATGGAATACATGGCTGGTAAGAAGCTCTTTGAATTCAATCCAGACCATTCAGACCGTTCAAGTACGACAAAGCCGTCAGCGATTTGGTCATCCGTTTGCTTAAAACCTCCCTGCTATCACCTGGTTTCTCATTTGACAGTCCATAAGGGCGCACTTCACGAATTTATCGCATGAACAAGATGGGCCTTAGCATTGATTAAAGCGAACCAATGGGCACCGAGCACATACAAAGCGTTGGATTGTCAACGATTCAGAAGACGCATTTCATATCGAAGGAATCAATTAGGCCTGTTATAATGTTAAATTTATTTATCAGGCCTTCTCCACAGGGTATGAACGATGCCCTGAATATAAACATGTCTAGTGGAGACACAAAAATCCATTCACAAACTAACATCAGGCCATGGATATTCACTTATATGTCAAGGCATGGGAGTGGATGAAAATCAGGGCGTGAATTTGACATTTGGTGTATATTTGAGTTGTTTTCTGTTGAATGTAGTCGTAAACGTATCTTTATGAGAATCCCGAGTAAAAAGGAGGAAATAATTGTGCCTGTTGTTGCATGTTGTCGCATGAACATCTACTCGTAAAATGAAATGTCCGGAGGAGTCAGTGTGTTTTGCTAAAATTACATGGACATCTTAGGCTAAAGACCCAGGCCCATAGAATCCGTTCCGTACGTTGCGTCGACATATTTGACTGACAGCTGGATAGAATATGTAAGTACACTTTGTTATGGAAGCAGGCCCATAAGCAACGGATATGATGGAAAGTACTAATAAAGTAGGTTTACTTTCTACTTTTTCAATCCGTCGATCCATTGACAGTTCACACATTCAAACATTGAGGACCATACATTCACATATTGAGGTTCACGCATTCACAAATTGATAGTAAGCACTTTCATTTTCGGATATGATCATTGAGAGAATGAAGAGAAATTGTCTTAAGTAGCTTGAAAAGAATACACTCTCAGCAAAAAAAAAAAACGTCATCTGCTGTCATTTCCGTCAAATACGTCAACGTCAACCTATCCGGCATCGTATCGTACGCAACAGATTCTATTGGCCGGGCCCTTAAATGCTCTTAATGAAAAATATTCTTATATTTTCTCGAGAGGCTCCCACTAATGTGTGTGGTTTTTTGAAGTGCATTTGTGCGCAGTGCAAAAGTATTAGCAGAGTTTGCCATCTATGGTGAAAAGTAATCTGTTATTATGTGTTCACTTGTCTGGCTTAGTAGACCACACGGTAGATGGCTTACTAGGGTCGATCAATAAGTGTTCGCTTCTGAACACAGATGTTGACATTACCATCGAGTACTACCATCTTTGAAACAAAGACATACAAAATTTCAGCTTGATTCATCGGTGGGGTTTGATTTAAGAGGCATTTACAATATATTAAAAGTGTTTGGTGTTGTTTTAATAAAATAGAAAAAGAGTAATTTCGATCCGTAATCGGATTTTTATTTGTAGATGTAAAACCGTGCGAAGAATTGGATGTTTTTGATGAGGAGCGCCCTGTTCGTCTCTCAGACGTGAGAAAGTCATTGAAAAAGTACGGTACGGCAATCACCATTAAGTTAATGATGAGATGAGTTAAGCATGAGAAAGTTGTTGGAGTGTCAATTTCGAAGAATTGTTTGGAATTCTTTAAACGAGATCTGCAGGAGTTTTTGCCTTGAGTCGTTACCATTGATGAAACCTGGATCCATTACTACATTCCAGAAGTCAATCAGATCTTCCAGGCGAATCTGCTCTGAAAAAGGTAAAAAACGGTCTCGTTTGTTGATCAATGGATACGATGGTTTTGAAGTTGAAGAGAATAATCCTCATGGAGTATTTAAAGAAAAGAAGCACGATCAGAGAGCAGTACTACAGTGAATTATCTTTTCGACGAAAAATAACATTTCATTTTTGAACATAATCTCCTTTTAGATCCACACATTTCGTCCAAAGTTTCTTAAATTGTTTGATGCTCTCCAAATAATACGATTTCTCGAGGCCCTCAAAACGGGCATTTGTTTCATCGACGACCTCTTCATTCGAACCAAATCTCTTACCGCCGAGCCATTTCTTCATACTTAGAAATAGGAAATAGTCACAGGGGGCTAAATCTGGAGCATATGCTTAATGAGGGAACAATTCGTATCCTAGTTCATGCAATTTTGCCATTGTGACAGAGGGAATATGCGCCGTTGCCTTATCTTAGTAGAAGACAATTTTTTCCCTCTTCATATACGGTCGTTTTTGCTTCAAATTGGAGTCGAATCGATCCAACAGCTGTACATAATAGGAGCCGGTGATCGTTTTACCCTTTCCAAGGTAAGCCCATGACCTTGTTTGCCGACGGACGCATCTTGACCTTCTTCGGCTTCGATTCACCAGGAGAAGTCCTCTGTCTCGACTGTTCGTTGGTCTCGGTTGTATTGTGATGAATCCATATATCATCCACAGTTACGAAACAGAGCAGAAACTCCTTCAAATTGTGATCAAACTTCGCCAAACCCTCCTTTGAAGGTGTCGAACGATTGCGTTTGTTGTCAATTGTGAGCAAACGTGACACCCATCTGGCGGATAGCTTTTTCATATCCAAATATTTGCAAAACTGAAATTACTAATCCATGTGGTAAGCTTGTAGCCTCTACTCTACACATTCATGCATCTTCACTCGCCGATCGTCCAACATCATACCGTGGATTTTATCGAACATTTTTGGTATGGTAACCTCAATTCAGCGACCAGAACGTTCGGCGTCACTTGTGCTGGTATGAGTATGACTGCACCGAAATTGAGTAAACCAGTGGCGGATGGTTCCAATCGATGGTGAAGAGTCCTCATAATACTTTTAAAGCTTGTGTTTGGTTTGCATGTTGTTTTTTTTGGCAAAAAATAGTGTTTAATGCGCACACGAAATTCCCTTTTTCCATTTTTTCGAAAATTCTCGTAGGCGTCTGTTTCAAATGACTGTAACAAAATTTTCTTCGAATATTTCCAAAAATGATTTAGTTTGTCCAGATTATGGCAGTTTGGCTTATAAATGACTATATTGTAAAATGTTTGTGTGGGTACAAATGATAGAACTTATTCTTTTCAATATAAATCCCTTTATTCAGTACAGTTACAATTCACTATTTAATTCTTTCTCTCAGTACAATTCAATTTCTCAACCACATATACTTTTCTTATCTTTTACTTAAACCACTTAATCACTTCTTCTAATTAACACTTCAAATTCAACTTTGGAACTGATTTGCATACCTTTGGGATGCTGGTATTTATACTCGAATGACATACTTCGAGAACAATCCTCGCCATCCAGCGTCCCATACAATTTCCAATTTGCTAGAAAATTCGATTCTACTCTCCAGTTGCTAATCCAGTATCGAAACCTTCGAGTTTCGACATTTTCTGCTAGATGTCGCTGCTCACATTTGACTGGTTATCACATTGCTCCCTCCCTACAGTTGTTCGTCCCGAACAACTTCGTCATTCAGCATCCCGTTGAAATGACACATTCTATCCAAATGGACCACTTTAAATTTTCCTCGATCCCCACGCTGGATCCGGTAGACAACGTCATTAATGCGGGTTATCACCTTGTATGGACCTTCCCAGTCTTGTTGCAATTTTGGTGATTTGCCTTTCTTACGCTGAGGATTATACAGCCAAACCAGATCTCCTTCGTTGAAACCGGAAGATTTCGCCTTGATATCGTACCTAGTTTTCATTCGGCTGCTTGCTAGCTTCATCTTTTCTCTGGTGTCTTCATGCAATTTACGAATCCTGCTGCGTAAGTCATTCACGTACTCGTTCACCTCTTTGGGCTCCGTCGGTGGGGATCCGAATTTTGCTTCACTTGGCAACCGAATTGTTTGACCAAATAAGATCTCGGATGGTGTGTGCCCTGTTGAGCTATGGACCGCGTTTCGGTAGGCCATTAAGAAGAGGGGTATGTGTCGATCCCAATCCCGCTGGCAGTTGCTGACAACCTTAGATAGATGCTCATTCAAGGTCCGATTGAATCGCTCGACCATTCCATCAGATTGAGGGTGTAGTGGCGTTGTCCTTGTCTTTCTTATTCCCAAATATTGGCATATTTCCTGGAAGACTTTTGATTCAAAGTTTCGCCCTTGATCAGAGTGCAGCTCCATTGGGACCCCAAACCTGCTCACCCAGTTGTTGACTATCTGTTCGGCTACGGTCTTAGCCTCTTGATTTGGGATGGCAAACACTTCCGGCCACTTACTGAAGTAATCCATGACTACGAGAGTATATCGGTTTCCATTAAAGGTTTCGGGAAACGGCCCAGCGATGTCGATGGCTATTCGTTCGAAAGGTGCTCCGACATTGTATTGTTGCATTTGTCCATGTGGCTTTACTTTTGGGCCCTTGGTAGCCGCACATCTTATGCACTTTTTGCACCAATTCTCGACATCTTGTTTAGCGCTTAGCCAATAGAAACGTTCCCTTACCTTTTCCAACGTCTTGTTTATTCCCAAATGGCCTCCTGAGATTCCGTCATGTATTTCATGGAGCACTTGGTTGACTCTGGACCGTGGCACAATTAGCT
This sequence comes from Volucella bombylans, assembly GCA_949129095.1. Classification (NCBI taxonomy): domain Eukaryota; kingdom Metazoa; phylum Arthropoda; class Insecta; order Diptera; family Syrphidae; genus Volucella; species Volucella bombylans. The sequence goes on along the minus strand of OX422144.1, from coordinate 62,705,485 downwards.
GCATACGAGATGTTGTCCCATCTGCACTTTCCCATTTTCTCTTCAGCAATCCATCTTGCACAAAAAGCGAGTCCCACTGTGCCCAGTATGCCTTCAGAGTTTGGCTCCGATCTGATATCTGCTGCCAGCTTGGTCTTTCCTCGTGTTCCTTCCAGGCCAATATTGGTTCGATGTCATTGTCTGCTTGTTGGGAGGAACGGATTTCGTCTATACTCCAACCCTCTATTGGCTCAGTCCTGATCATTTGGATAGTTGCCTGTTCTTTCGCTTCTTTACGGTTGCAGTGTTCGCATTTTACTCCGCACGGTCGACGAGAGAGAGCATCAGCATTTGAGTGGAGTGTTCCCTTGCGGTGTTGCACTTCAAAGTCGTAGCCCTGCAACTGCTCGATCCATCTTGCAACTTGGCCTTCAGGGTTCTTAAATTGGAGTAGCCATTTCAGAGCTGCGTGGTCTGTCCGGAGAATGAACTTTTGTCCGTAGAGGTACTTATGGAAATGCTTCGTAGCCAGAATTAAAGCCAGAAGCTCGCGCCGGGTTACACAGTAGTTCCGTTCAGGTCTGGAGAGTACTTTACTGTAATATGCGACCACTTTCTCTTGACCATCATGAACCTGGGAAATCACAGCTCCGACCCCAACATTGCTAGCGTCTGCGTCCACGATGAACATTTTTCCGGGCGTCGGGTAACCCAAGATGGGGGAATTGCACAGCTGTCGCTTCAGTTCTTGAAATGCTTTTTCGCATTCTCCAGACCACCTGAACTGTCGGCCTTTTTCTGTAAGTTGATGCAGGCTCTTCGCAATGCCAGCAAAATCCTTTACGAACCTTCTGTAATACGTGGCGAGTCCCAAGAAGCTTCTCAGTTGGTGTTTATCTTTTGGAGAAGGCCAACTTATCACGGCTTCGATTTTGTCAGGATCCGTTCTTACACCTTCCGCTGATATAATGTGACCCAGATATTTTACTTCCGGACGAAACAAGGCACACTTTTCTGGGTTGAGCTTTAAATGAGCACTTCGTAGCCTCTCAAACACTTCTTTTAGATTTTCGCGGTGCTCCTCGTACGTCTTACCTATGACGATAACGTCGTCCAAATATACTAGGCAGGTTTTCCAGGTGAGTCCTTGCAATGTTCGTTCCATTAGTCGCTCGAAGGTGGCCGGAGCGTTGCACAGTCCAAACGGCATCACTGCAAACTGCCAAAGACCGCTTCCTGTAGTGAAGGCAGTTTTCTCACGATCCGCACGATTTATCTCTACCTGCCAGTAACCGCTCTTCAAGTCAAGTGTTGAAAACCATTTCGCTCCAGAAAGCATATCCAAAGTGTCATCGATTCTCGGAAGTGGGTAGCTGTCCTTTTTAGTGACATCATTGAGACGTCGGTAGTCTACACAAAATCTCGTGCTGCCATCTTTCTTCTTCACGAGGACCACTGGAGATGCCCACGGACTTTGCGATTCTTCAATCACTCCCTCAGCTTTCATCTTCGACATCATTTCGGCAACTTCTGTTTGCTTTGCCAATGGAAGACGCCTTGCAGGTTGACGGATTGGTCGAGCGTCTCCGGTGTCAATGTGGTGTTGAACAATATGCGTACGTCCATATTCTCCGTCTTGTGTAGCAAATATATCAGCGTACTCACCGATTAGTTTTTCTGCCAGGATTCGCTGATCTTCGTCCAGATTACAGAGGCTGAGAATTTTGTTCTTGATTTTTATGCTCTGAACTGTTGTGACCGGTTTTGCACCCTGTTTTTCCGTTGTGGTCGATATAGCCTCAACAGGTACGCATTTTCCCACTATCTCCCCCTTTTTCACCTTTACACTGAATGTCTTTGGATTTAGAATCCTTACAGGGACCATGTTGTTCTTTGGCTCCACTAAGGTCTTTCCCACCATGAAGTCTCTTTTCTTTTCTGGCTCCATCAAATAGAATCGGTGGCTACCAGGACCACCTTCCACTTTTGCCCACAAAATTGCTTCTGACGAAGGCTCTAGACTCTGATTGCTGCAGATGACGACATTTGAGACTGTGGTATTGGCGTTTCCGTATACTCGTATCATTGGTATCTCCATGTTTCCGTATTTCAGGGTTTGTGCCCCCAAGTCGACTACAAGTCCATGTTCTCTCATGAAGTCTGTACCAATGATGCACTCGTCACATATGTCAGCTACCAGAAACGCGTGAGTGAATGTTATTCCGGCCAGTTGGATTTTTATGCGGACTTCACCATATACCGTAATCGTTGCTCCTGTAGCTGTTCGCAAGCTGCAGCTGCTAGTGTTATGCAGCCAAGACTTCTGCACAAGATTCCTCTTGATGATTGAGGCCGTGGCACCGGTGTCTATTGTTGCCATCCATTTTTCTTTTCCACTGACTACTTCTACTAGAAGGCTTTCGCTGCGTCGTTTTGCCAGCGAGACTTGGATGATGGTCCTGGGGCCGTCGACTCCTGCTACCAACTTCTGCCCCGCGAAGTTGGTGCTTAAGCATTTCCCGACTGATGACTTCGGGAAGGTTGACCGGCTTCTTGATAGCTGTTTCTGCGGGTTTCTTCCTCTATTGGCTTGTCACCACAGTGAGGGCAGTCTTTTCGTCGCACCGGTTCTTTACACTGCCTTTGAAGGTGTCCTATTTTATTGCAATTCCAGCAGCGCATTATTCGTCTATCCCGTCGAGTATCTCGTTCCTCGGCACTAATTCTTGTGCAGGAGCATTCGACAGATGCTACTTCCCTGACGAAATGTGTTCCCCTGGAAGCCTGATTGGCTGCTTCCATCGCCAGAGCGAAGGCAAGTGCTTCAGCAAGGGTTCTTTTCCCGGCCATCCTTACTGCTGACTGTAGCTTCGAATCTGCAATTCCCCTGATAAATGCATCTTTTGCCATTTCGTCGATAATTTCCTGGCCTGCGGTGGGGTATGACAGATGTGCAAGTCTACTCACGTCTGCTTGGAGCTGCTGCAGTGTTTCTCCTCTTTGCTGCGTTCGGCTTTGCAATTGGACCTTGTAGACCTCCTGCATGTGGCTGTCCCCAAACCGTTTCTCGATAGCCTGCACTAAAGTCACATAATCTTTATGCTTTTCGATGTCTACTGTTTGCAACAATTCTGCTGCAGGACCGTGCAAGGCCATTGTTAGGGCAAAGCACTTTTCCTCATTGTCCCAGTCGTTTGCACAGGCAGCCATTTCAAACTGCTTCTTATAAGTAGACCATGAGGTCTGACCATCGAATGAGGGAGGTTTCAAATCTTTTCTCCTTGGACCACTTAAAGAACATTCTCGCTGTTTCTGTTTTCGCACTGTGTCGAGCTCTTTTGCCAGTTGCTCAACTTTGTTGTCCATTTGTTCCAATTTTTCGCCAACATTCTTCTCTATTCTTTCAAATTTGTTATCTATTTCTTCGAACTTTTGGTGTAGAACGTTATTTTGTTCTTCCAGTTTTTGTTGTAGACTATTCTTTTGGTCGTCGAATTTTTGTTCAATGCTGCTCTTCTGTTCGTCCATTTTTTGTTCCAGACTGTTCTTCTGTTCTTCCAGATTTTTCTTTTGTTGGTCGAGACTGTTCTTCTGTTCGTCCATTTTTTGTTCCAGACTGTTCTTCTGTTCGTCCATTTTTTGTTCCAGACTGTTCTTCTGTTCTTCCAGATTTTTTTTTTGTTGGTCGAGACTGTTCTTCTGTTCGTCCATTTTTTTGTTTTGTTCGTCCATTTTTAATAAGAGGAGTTGCATCATTGCAGCCATGTCATTGCCGGTACTTGTCTGTTCATCCTCGTCAACATCAAAGGAGTATACATCAGGATCATGTCCCTCGTTGTTCAAAGCCTCCTGAAGTCGGAGCACCAGGTCACTTTTTCCTCCACTGGCGCTGAGGCTTCTCTTGTTCAACTCGGATTTGAGTTGGACGAGGGTCAACTGCAATAGTTTTCGACCCATTCTAGCTTTTTCAAATAGTCAGAAAACACAGTTTTTTTTTTTTTTTTTTTTTTTTTTTTTTTTTTTTTATACACACAATAAGTCCTATCCCACTTCTGACACCAATGTAAAATGTTTGTGTGGGTACAAATGATAGAACTTATTCTTTTCAATACAAATCCCTTTATTCAGTACAGTTACAATTCACTATTTAATTCTTTCTCTCAGTACAATTCAATTTCTCAACCACATATACTTTTCTTATCTTTTACTTAAACCACTTAATCACTTCTTCTAATTAACACTTCAAATTCAACTTTGGAACTGATTTGCATACCTTTGGGATGCTGGTATTTATACTCGAATGACATACTTCGAGAACAATCCTCGCCATCCAGCGTCCCATACAATTTCCAATTTGCTAGAAAATTCGATTCTACTCTCCAGTTGCTAATCCAGTATCGAAACCTTCGAGTTTCGACATTTTCTGCTAGATGTCGCTGCTCACATTTGACTGGTTATCACAATATTTTTATTTTAAGCTAAAGATGAACTACAGTTCAGACACTATCGCATTCGAAAAATCTATTGCAGGGTGTCCCTCAAAGTTCGACGTATTTTGACTCTTCATTAACGATCTTGTTTATCATATGTTTTTCTTTACTTACATGTTATATGCAAATGATTGAGGATTTTTTTTTAATTACACAACTGGTAGCTGAGTAATGGGCTCTCAAAAAACACAAATACATAACAATCCATAATAATATCAAAATAGATCACACTACACTATTAGGTAAATTTATAGTTGGTTTTGTAAACTTTAGATTTACGGCTGCGGATCCTAGACTGAGATCTTTAAAAACTTGGTCTTTCCATAAATTGCTCGTCGCTTTTATTGAACTATCATAAAAGAGTAATTGACCTCACATTGCACAAATTCTTCGAAACTTAGTGATATATTCCAATGCAAAGATTTTTGTGTCCAGAAAACCAGTAAATATGAAAAAGAAAAATAAAGCAGTATTTTACGTAATCTTCAAGAACTTCGAATTTGTTGATCCCTTTAATTGTTTAGATTCAACTCGCCTATTCTTTGTTCATGCTTTAAAATTTTGTGTCAATTTCAGTGAAACACGTTATTGGAATCATTAAATTTAAGAAAAAAATCTTTGAAAATCTTTTATAACAACATTTCAATAATTAATTGTTTATTTCTTTTAGCCTTTGTGAAAACGAAATTTCTTCATCCTTTCATATTGCCAGCTGTTTTTATTCATTCTTAATTCTATGTGCAGGAAATGTCAGCGTTTTGGACACTTTGCAACCAACTGCGAAACATGTTATGGCTACGTAAAATGAAATTCATTTCATGCCAGAAAAGCTGCATGAGGCAGTGTATCCTGCTAACTATGAAGGTTTCCCCTCATATAAATCCAAACTGGCGTAGAAGAAAATGGATTCCAAGGCCTGGTTGTAACTTTGCTAGGCTAGCAATGAGTCTTTCAGCGATGGCCAATGTAGGCACCAAGAAACCAATCAATAAACCATTCAGCAAACAAAACCTGCTCCAAAGAAGCTTGAGCAACTGTCCCAAATACGAAAGCAACAACCCTTAACAACGGGCATTCGGATCAGATCTTGTGAGCATAATCCAAAACGACTGTACCAACCAATTATTCGCAAATGGACGATAAAAGCAAGTCGATGGCACTAGCCACCTTTATATTTCGGCAATGGAGCGCATACACAGACTATGTATAATTGCATATAACGTTAACTTGTTGCGTAGCATAGACAAACTATTCCTATTCCTGAAAATCAGCCAACGGACATAGTTTTTGCTAGCGAGACGTATACCGCCGAAATAAGCTGAAGTCTAAAGCCTGATTTCAATGGTTTAAGTTCTTATGATTTAAATGATAAATAATGAGGCGCACCTGCAAGTGGTTTACTGGTGCTACATTCGGGGTGAACACAGACTCAGCCAATAAACTTCTCCTATTACCGCAATTTTTGTTTAACTGCTTCCAAGATGGTTGAGATCAATTTCCACTTGTGCGCGCCACCGAGGTCTTTCTATACTGCAGTGCTCTTGAGCGTAGGAATCAAAGGCTCTTCGGTGCGGGGAGTTGATAATCAACTAACTTACTTCTTAGGCCAAAGAAATAGCGAAGTCAAGGTGGACGAAATCCGTAGATACATAAGAGTAAAAAGATTAAAGTTTACGCAATGCATAACGAGATGTTCTTGAATTTAGAATGTAAAGGTTTTTTTTAATAAGTATTAATAAAAGTACACGATATTGGCTTTTGATCTAAAAATGCTTCAACTTGAAACATAAAAAAATTGTTATTTTAACATTGATGGGTATGGGGCTTTATTTACAACGCTTATATGTCAAAGTTTTGAAGGCTTTGCGTTTGCCATCTATCGGGCAATTATTTACTCTATTTTGGTTTAATTCACTGCTAATGTTTGCTTTATTTTGTTATTATTCATTAGAGAAGACATGAATACAAATATGAAAACTTTTAATGGCCTCTTCGATTGGCCGGACACTCTTCTTTTTGCACTTCGGAGCGAAAAAATTACGTAAAACTGTTATACGGTCACTTTTTCGGAGACAAAATGTTTATTCTGGATTCTGTTATGAAGTATACTAACATATATGAAAATGTACATATAAACGTCGAATAGTATTGTGTCAGAAGAAGTTTTTAGTGTTACATTGGAATAATAATTGCCTTATTTCCGGAGAGAAACCAATTCAAAACGCCATAGTTCAAAATTTCGTGTAGTGTGTACAACAACCTTTCTGTCCTTATTTTATAACCATTCATACTGCTATAATTTATAGGAATTAAAGTAATTGAATATTGGATGAATTCACAATCGTCAGCATTTCTAACTAAGTCCAATCACAGATATTTCCTCGTGTGTGTTTTGAACGCATTCGCTGTGCAGACTTATTTGAGTACGATCGTCATTTGTTTTGCGTTCAAATGTCATGTCAGTGCAAAAAAAGGAATATTCAGCCGAACTTTAGATTTGCTTTATTTATATCAGTTGGTGAAACTGAAAAGTTGGTGGAAATTGGCATGGTTCTTAAGTTGTAACTGAAGCAGGATCAAGTACAAGAGAGTAATTGCAACCATCTCTCAGCATTCTTTCACTTCCACCAAGCGGAATAGTCCTTCTGAAATATTTTGCTAGGAGTACATACATATACTTCTTGTATATAAATACGTACATCCATATGTGCAGGATTGCATATATGCGAATTTTCAGTCGCATTTCACTATCTCTATTGATTTGCTTAACCATATATTAAAAAAAACACTATTTTACACAGTATTCACTAAATATTTAATAGAAAATAACAACCCAACAATCTCTTCGTATTTCACAAGTGCTTTGTTTACATTTTTTAAAGCACGATTCTATTTAAACTAAGCCATCTAAACACTTCACAAGCACTTATTTCGAAACTCACATATGTATTTCTATACTTATTAGATAAAAATTTTTTTACAACAAATTTATTTATTTTGTTCCACGCCGAAATTAAACTTTACATATGAATTTACTCTAGCCACCGAGCTGATAGAAATCAATGGGGGAATGTGGGTAAAAAGAATGCCATTAAGCGGTGCTGAAAGCACTTTACCGAGTCTCAATAGCAAGTTGTGGGGAGGTATGACACGAGGCTGGTGCATTTAAGTTGTAAGTTGGTAAGATAAAAGAAAATGTTTAGTGCCTTGTTTACTTATTTGGGATGATGTCTGTTGCGATCATTTGGCATTGAATCAAAAAATTCGTCTGCTTTTTCTCCTTCTCCGATTCTATAGGGTTATCCATATTGATTTTTAAATAAAGCACACAATTTTACGGCCCTTTCATATGAATGAGGTTGACGCAACTTCATAGATGAACTTATATAGATGGCAAACTTTCAGATATTGGGAAACCAAAACCCGATTTCTACTGATCGCCTCTAGTCGTGAGACTTTGTCTGTGAATAAGTGTTGTCATCAATGTAAATTTTTCTCCCATTTTACATATACCCGTCCATTTTACTCGAAAAAACGTCATCCTCATTACCCACATTCATGCAAATCGCTCTCATTCAAGCAACTTTACTTGTAAATTGCTCTCATTCTAGGACCTTTACTTTTAATTGCGCTCATTCTAGCTAATTCTGGCAGGTTATGGAGATGTATAAAGTGTTGGTAATTACTTACAGTATGTTTGCGGGAAAGTTAAGGGTTTGCAAAAGCAATGGTAGAGTTTGCATCCAAGTTGGTTTATCTATGCGCAGCTTATACATTGTTTTGCTCTCATCGACAGCTATGAGTATTCCCATTTTTGATGGTTCTGTTTCAAAACTTATAAGTGTACTAATGACAGCTCACTGTGTCTTAGCAATATTGTCAATAGTCAATAGTGCTTTTGTTTTAGCTTCCATCTTAATTAATAGAGAGGTGGATTTGTTGAGTTTTTCCCGGGACTGACGTATCTACCTAGTACGAATATTTTGACATACTGTGCCCAAAATTGTATTACTGGCTTAGCCAGAACGTCACCATTGAGAGTTAAAACTTAGAGGTAGTTAAGGACTTCATCTACCCTGGCTTTGAAGTTGAGCGAATTTACAGCACAGCTTCTGCCGAAAGAGTTTTCGATCCTAAACCGCCCAGTAGAGCACGACAAGCTTCCACTAACTTGTTGGGCGGCACTGGAGGCAGCTGTCAGGCTTACCCGATTGTGGCGCCACCTAAATAGCTAAGTAAACAACCATAGAGGCCTCCGATTGGGCGAACGGTATTGAGGTTTCATTCATCAGGCATCCTTTGTTCAACGAAATCTTGAAATAATTTATGTTCTTTACCATAACCTGTTCTTTACCATAACCTACTAAATACGAGTACCTATAGGTCGGTAGGTAGGTCCGTCCAGTTTGAGTTAAGTTTAGATATCTTTCCTTTTATCGCTGAAGTTAAAGGATTGATTCTGCTTGCAACGACGCAGGAATTTGGGTCGCCCCGTAAAAGTGACTTCTCACATCCTTAGCACCTACTGTAGCTCTACTACTAAACTCTTTTGTTCTACAAGTTCCTCTTTGGATATTGTTTTTTACCTTTTGGTAAATTTCTTTTTCGTTCGGAAAAGCCGATGTTCGTCCCTTCTCTTTTTTTCGAGGAGGAAATGAGTCATTCTCATCCTTTTATGAAGCTCCGCATCGTAGGCGAGTTGCTTTGCTACATCTGCCTGTCTGCACTTTTTCTCAAACCAGGGTTTTCGTGGGTATACTCAAGTAAAACTTATCACGTCAGTAGCGGCATTTCTGGTGACTTCTTAATTCAATGCTATCAGTTGTTTGGCTTCGACGAAGAGAGCTTTTTGGACATTATCTCAAGATCTAAAATTTTTTCCATCAAGGAAATTTTGCAGATTCTGGAACAAGCAGAAACCTGAAGGCGCTAAATCTGCAGAATAAGGCGGATGCACCACTTTTTTCAACCGAATTCCTATAACTATGTGCAGGTGGTCCTAGCTGTATGAGGGCGAGCGTTATTCTGATGGAATAGAACACACTTCGATTAACCAGACCTGGCTGTTTCTGCTCTAGTGCCGACTTTAATCTGTACAGCTGTTGACACTAGACTGCGGTGTTAGTCTGGTTACGAGGCAACAGCTCAAAATGGATTATTCCATCACCATCGCATCATACAGACAGTAACATCTTGAGCGGATGAAGTCCACCTCTGGGATATTGTGGTGGTCTGTCTTCTGGATTAAGCTATTGATGGTGACGTTTAATGTGATTGTAATGAACTCATTTTTCATCTCCGGTAATGATCCGGTTCAAAAACGGCTTTGATTGTGACGCGAAAGAAGCGCAGTGCAACCATTGATGCTCGTACCTTGCTGAAGATAATTTTACGATAGGTGGAGTGATACCCATTTTCTCAACTTTATGACTTTTCCCATATTTGTTAGCTGCTTATGGATAGTCGGATAGCCATATTGCTTACGTCGAGTTCACTTGCAAGTGTACAGTGGGATTACTTTCGACGGTGGACTTCAGGACCGAGGTTCATCCTTTAGGTCAAAATTGCCATTTTGACACTTAGACTCACTTTGAACACCCTCTCCATACATATTTTGGGTTTCTCTAGTGGCTTTACTTCCATTCGAATATGCCGAATATGCTCTTCCGATATATCAATTTCAAAATTCAGTTAAAGATGTTTTTATCCCAAATAATAATTTCAATAACGGTTTCAGTTAATTGTTTCATGTCAACGGTTTCATTAAATTGTTTTTGGGCATTTTATGGCAATTGTAAAATAGCCTGCGAAAAAAACGCGCTATACTTATGCTATAACTTGATACTAATCTTCAGCACTTGATGCATGTTGCCTAGAACTATTTGAGAGGTTGAATGATAAGCAATCGGCAAAGGCTTTTGGTGGTTTATTGCAATTCTAGTCGCTCGACGTTCAATCTCCTCTTAGTATTTCTCCATCGTTTGTGACGTTTCAGATTTCTAAATTAGGTAGTGGTCCAATTGATGGTTTTATGATCAGACGACGTTCTGTTGTTGAAAATTGAGATGGTGAGACCGTGTGCTAGCAATCGTGATATTTTGCTCCGCACCAAACCAATAAGCCTAAGCCGAAGTCCGCTTACAGGCATTGTATCGTGTAGGTTATGCTTTCCAATTATAATAGCAAAGATGTCCTACTTTCCTATTTTGGCGCCAGAAGCACCTTAAATGAATTATACTTAGGTCATTGTACGTTTCGGTGCCAAAAGCTAAAGATTTGTTATAAGATTTGTCTGTCGCTTAGGCTAAATCCACACCCAAGAAGACACTGCTTCTATAGCAGTTACCGTATAATAAATATGTCACAGTTCTTCACGCTCCTTTTATCGTGTCAACCGCCTCGCACTTCTCTAATTATTTTTTTATAATGAGCGCGCGCTCAAGGGGTTTGTGTACCCTTAAAGTGATTGTACACAGCGCGGGAAAGGAAATTTAGGGAGGAAGAAAGAGAGGTACCGATGTACATTGTTTTTAAATGTTTACAAGTTATAATGGCCAGGAAATACAGAGATCGGCAGGGTATTCCATAAGCCGACAGAGATATGTGAGTATAACTGATATGTATCCATTTTGTAGCCATCTAGTGAATCTACTAGTTGTCGCCTGCACGAGGCTCGTTTAAGGTCCGTACATACCATGTGCACAACGTCGTTGCCGTTTTTTGCAGTTAAGATTTGTTCGACACAGAACCTCAAACCTGAATCGGCGAGCTCATACTAGGTGTTTAGTGGCGGATATAACTAAAAAACAAATGCTAAGACATAGACCGTGTACTTTATTTTATTACTGTCGTCAAAGACAGCATTATCCAACAGAAACGCATTAGAGGTGCATATACAAAGATAGAAATGAAACCGTTATATAAATTACTAAATATAATATGACAATATAAGTGATACCTGATGAATGTATTGTATATGTATTGTACTACAAATAAACAAGTATTAACCTCACACCACCCTCTTCTAGATATGAATATTCTAATGAACAATTCAAAATCAAATATCAATATTATACAATTATCAATAGTATAACAATATTGTGATAACCACTTAAATGTGAGCAGCGACATCTAGAGCAGAAGATGTCGATACTCGAAGAGCAGAAGATTTCGATACTTGAATAACAAAGTCTCGACCATTGATGACTGGAGAGTGGAATGGAATTTTCTAGCAAATTGGAAGTTGTATGGGACGCTGGATGGCGAGGATTGTTCTCAAAGTATGTCATTCGAGTATAAATACCAGCATCCCCAAGGTATACAAGCAGTTCATCAGTTGAATTTGAAGTGTTAATTAGAAGAAGTGATTACTGGTTTAAGAAAAAGATAAGAAAAGTACGAGTATAAGCGGTTGAGAAATTGGATTGTATCGAAAGAAACAAGTAAATAGTGAATTGTAACTGTACTGAATAAAGCGATTTCTATTGAAAAGAATAAGTTCTATCATTTGTACCCACACAAACATTTTACAATATATTAGGTATACAATGAAGAAATTTCAATAAAAATTGTAATACAATTCAATTTTATAGTTTAATACTTTTATTAACTAATATGTGAAACGTTTTTGGCACGGTTTCAAGAGTTGTGAACTTTTGACCCGGACATAGATGAACTAACATAGATGGCAAACTTTCTAGATATTGGAAATCCAAAACCCGTTCTGCACTGATCTCATAGACTAACTATACCTAGATATCAAACTTTCCAGATATTGGAAAATCAAAACCGGTTTTCTACTGCTCGTCACTATCCGTGAGACTCTGTCCGTGAATACGTGTGAATTGTGATCAATGGCAATTTATCATCTTTTTTATAGAAACCACGCCCATTTGAACCAGAAAACGTCATCCACATTACACACACTCGAGCAAATCGCTCATTCTAGCAATTTTACTAGTAAATTGCTCTCATTCTAGCAAATTTTGACAAAGTTATAGAGATGCAAAAGTGTTAGAATTCACTTACAGTGTGTCTGTGCGAAAGTTAAGGGTTTGCAAAAGTATTAGTAGAGTTTGACATCTAGTTTAGTTTATCTATGGTTTATCTATGGTACACAGGTAGAGAGTGTGTAGTAGAATTTAAGGTATAGTCCGTAGAGTGTTTATCTTAAAGGATTTTGGGTAAGAAAATAAATTTGATTTAGCATGTAGTTCTTTGCTTCTTCAATTAATGGTCAAATTGTTTTTTTTTTTGTTTAAATTTGTGTAAGGATTAGTGACTTTGAAGTTGTATTGCGAAGTGTCCTTTCTTATTGTTGATATTCTTTGGTTTAGATCATAGATAAACTAATCTAGACGACAAACTCTACTAATACTTTTGTAAACCCTTAACTTAGGTTAGTTCAACTATGATTAGATCATCTATGGTTTCGGATGATTCAACTACACAATTTGATTTTGTCTCGTGAGGAAATCTTCTTCGTATGTTTCTGGAATTTCTTCCATAAGTTCCTCCATTTTCAATCTGAACTAGGTAGGATCTTGATTCTGGTAATTTTGATATTGTCATTTTTGAAAGCCATTTTTCATTTAAAGATCGCCGACGTTAAATTGTGTTTTATAAATTGCGTTGCGGTTACAGGTAGTAAGTTTTGGTTTTTTTTTTAAATTTCTACATCGGTAGGTGTAGATTTTCTGGAAGTCTAGTTTTAAAATTCCATGATGGGAAGGTATTCTTATTCGTAATGTTCTATTATACAACAATTACGCAGATGAGTACCAATACTTCCAACACTTGGAAGTTGTGTAGTCCTGCAGCAAAAATAAGTCAGTTTTAGAAGCATAACTTTTGCGAGGCAAATCTTTGCTGATTCCAGAAAAAACTCTTCGGCTAAACCATTTTGTTTTCACCTATTTGTTTCACAAAAGACAGGCATTCCGAGCAATTAAATGGGTTATTATCTGCCATGATAATCTTAGGAATTCCATGAGAAGTAAATATATTTTTTAGAGTTCTTATAATTGAGACTGTATTAGCCTTTATTGGCAACAACTCCAACCAATTGGAGAAATAATCAACAATGGATAAGTACCTAATACAAATTGGAGTATTCCAATAAATCTAAACCTATTTTTATGAAAGGGGTACTTGGGGTTTCGTGCAAAATAATTCCTTTCCTAAATGTATGCCACACTAGACAACAATTGATTCAATTTTCAATTTGTAAATTCATTTTCTTTAAAAAGAAAATATCTTTTGCTCTAAAACTAGTTTTATCTATTGCTAAATAACTATCATGCGATATTTCTATACGAGTATATTCATGCTGCAAAGATTTTGGTATACATACTATAATGTTCATATAAAATATAATGCCATCCTTAATAAATAAGTCATTTTGCATCTGATAATAAAACTTTAAATACAGTAGCTCTCGACTTTACTAATATCTGTATGCCAACTACGCAAAATTAACGCCTTTTGCTTGTTAAGTTCAGTGTCTCTTAGAGTTTCAGCTTGAAGTGGATTTTTTCTGTGATCACTAATATATTTTATTGAATTGATCACTTCATCGAAATCATCTTCGTTAGTTCTGCTGACTTGAACAAAAGAATGAGAAAGTAAAGCAGATACATGCAATTACTTTCCAGATACATACGGGTATATTACATCAAGTTTGTACCTCATTAGCTTAAGTTGCATCCTCTATAACCTCATGCAGTAAACCTTATATAAATCGTTGGCACATATCGTAACCAAGTTTTATGATCAGTTTGAATTGTTATCTGCATTCTAAAGATTTTCTTTTTTGGGCGTAACCCTGCTCAGTATCTGTTAAGGCACTAGAAGCAATTCTGACTGGACCATCCAACTGCAAAAGACAACTTTTCGATGTTTCGCATTTTAAAATGATTGCTTTCTTTTAATGGAAACGTTTTAAAATGGAAACATAGGTTATTGTAACCGAATCGTGGATAGGGCGTTTTATTCTCTGTTTAAATTGGTTAAATTGACTTCCGAATTCTAGAGACTGAAATTTCAGTCAAACCTAACATATGGAACGGCAAACTTGCCTGCAAATACAGGTGACATTTCCATATACGAGTATTTGCGTCATAATTGGACATTTACTTTCAATTCTTAATTAAAATTTGTTTATGCTCTTATAAAAATAACTAATTCATAGTATTAGAAAAGATAAAAGAGGATAAGATGGATGACATAGTGATGAAATATTATGTACATACATAAGTAAAACTATGTGAACATTTGTCCTACGAAAGTACAACTATTTAAATTAAAGGTCAATTTATATTTTTGGTTGCAAACGATCCTTCAATCTTGCAAAATTCGCGTTGCTTTAAGAAATTAAAGAAGACAACTCTAATTGGGTTAACAAAATTGTAGTGGGTTGCGTAGTAATACACAACCACATTCACATATTTGGAGACGAAAACAGCGAAGTGTTTATTCAAGTCGAATCCAATTCAGACGATACTCACTTAAATCAAAGCTGCCAAGTCAGCTGATTTTTGTGGTTTCTTCATCTGTATGAAATTTCAGGGAACATTTTTTTCCCTTACTCGACTACCTCACGAAATGTCACTTAGTTTTTCAGGCAATTCTCGATCTTTCGACTAACCAGAATGGTTTGACTAACTCTTCTCTAGAATTCGGAACGCGTTCATTTTTATTGGTGCCTTCGACCTGCATCTGGCTACAACTCGGTGACATCTAGCTCTATTGTACAATAGCAAATTCGTTTTCATTTAAATCGACTAAGCATCAAATATAAGGCGCAATCGGTGCCATCCATTCCATAATGTTCAATAAATTTACGACAGTTATTATTTTCTTATTTTGATTGAAAGTGTTATTATGTGTCTCCATTCTTATTCGAAGGAGGTTTCATTGCCAAAATTGCTTTTATTCTTTCGGGTTCAGGACTCAAACCCGCTTCAGAAAAGATGTGACCCAGTTATCTAAGTGAAGTTAGACTATGCTGAGATTTTTCAGGTTTTAAATTTTCATTATGTTCCACTCAATTCCTTCTAAACACAAATAAATCACCTAAATAAACGCCAAAATACTGTGTAGGGTTTAAAATTTTCAGGCGTGACACTAATTCTACTAAATCACACAAATTTTTGTCTAACTCGCAGGTTGAGTTTTAAGCCATCTTTAAGTCCAAAATAGAAGGCTTTGTTAAGATCTCTTGGATCTAAACGTGGTCTTATTTCTTTGTTTCGTTTTCCCACTGCAATTGAATTGCTCACCAGCTTTTTGGAGTTTCTACCATTTTAATAATGCCTTCCACTTCTAGATAATTGAAGTTATTCCTTATTCCTTAAGTTCCTGTAACGAAGATGGAATTCGTCTACCCGGTTTGTTTGTCGGTAACATTAAAGAATCTACTTGAAGGCCGCATTTGGTGTCAAATCTCCCAAAATTCCTGCAAAAATGTTCTTATTTGCAGAGATTAATAATTACTTACTACTTTTTTTTATCAAATCTACTCTTTGAATCAATTTAACGCAGCTTTTCAAACCGAGTATACGAGTAGGTGTTGTATCTTTCTGAACTATAATACACAGAATTCAGCCCTATGATTTTTGTTTTTTAACATACAATTTAGTACTATGAAACCAAGCGGGTACAATTTTTTACCACAATACACTTCCAACACATCTTCATTAACTGGTAGCGTCTTACGAGTATGTATTGATGCAGTGGATGCAATTGGAAAGT
This sequence comes from Volucella bombylans, assembly GCA_949129095.1. Lineage (NCBI taxonomy): Eukaryota > Metazoa > Arthropoda > Insecta > Diptera > Syrphidae > Volucella > Volucella bombylans. Next base: position 62,689,265 of record OX422144.1, on the reverse strand, counting down.
GGTCAGCTTTTTTACAAAATTTACATTGCACTGGGCAATATCCCGGTTTATGGCATGAACAATACAGTCCAAAACACACTCCTTGGGTTAAAAAAATTAGGATATTCTTTAGCGAATCTAATTCCATAATTTCTTTTATAATTTTTGTATTTTATTTAATTGGTAATTTTTGTTAAAATTTACTGGATTGTTAACATTTCTAAATGATTTGTAATTAGTATTAAAGTGTTCAAATTTTGTTGTTACTCTTACAGCATCAACTGATACATTCCCGTTTTGCAATGATATTATAGGTTTCCTGTTCTGTACGACTTTCAGTCTGGTGTTGTTTAGCTCAAACAAGCGGCACTTTTTTATAGCGTCATTTAATCATTTAAGCTATGTTTTCCATCCCTAATAGTTTTTTCAGGCACGTGATTGATTTTATTCCGAATATGATGCGGCAACGAACGGCTTTTGTAATATACTCTGAGGAAAACTCACATGAGGCTGTTGGTGTCTTATATCCGTGAGAAAATTATCGAAATGAGGCTGTAAAATTTGTAACTTTCATAAACCTCGTCTTCTTTAGGGTTGCAGTATGTCTCAAATTCATGTATAGTACACTTCCATGACGTCTTCACCAATCATGCATATTATTCAAAATTGTTATTTTTATATTCTCCTCCTTTGTATTACTTTCGGAAGAAATCGTGTAGATTTTGGACATTTGTCTGAACCATTCATAATTTTTTTATGAATTTCTGTCCATAACTAACTGAGCAGATGGTTTGGAATCCATTTCTCTCACGCGTTATTCAATGTCACTAAGGTCAAAACATTGTTACTGGTTAAATTACTATTTAATATTACAACTGTATTATTAATGTCGGTTTCTATTTTTTCGTACTTAAGGGCTGACCAGAATGTGAATCTGAAGCTTGAATCTGTATCTGATATCGAACTGTCAAAAGTTGAATACATGCATAGCCGTAAGCGCCAACACAATGCGTACTGTGTGAATCTGTATCTCGAAGTTGAAAAGCACCCAACTTCGAGATACAGATTCACGATTGACGTGTATCTGCGTTTGACAGTGATTCAAGATTCAAGCTTCAGATTCACATTCTGGTCAGCCCTTTAATCGTCACTCGGTTCTGATTTTGAACTTAATTTTAACACTGTTTTAATGTAAGATGTACCTACTGTCAGTATTAGTATTCTTGTTCTGTTTTATTTGCTAACGTGTTTTCACCATTAAACGTTATTATAGACCACGTAAAAATATCGGTTCTTTTACGGCTACGCCATGTTTAGTGGCACATATAATTAAAAAATATATTTATTTTATTATCGTCGTCAAAAGCAGCGTCATTCAGTAGCCGCGCCTTAGAGGTGCATGTACAAAGATGTAAATCAAACTGTTATATGAATTAATAAATGTAAAAGCATAACGATACAACATGGATGTATTGTGCTTGCATTGTTAGCAAGTAAACCAGTATTAACCTTACATTAGGAGTCTGCAATGTAATCGCCATCGTTTAACCAATGATGCAAATTCAACACCAATACATGCTTTTTCTGATGTTCAGTCACTGGACTTTAGCTCATCGTATAACAAAAAAAAAAAAAAAAATTAAAAAAAATCTAAATTTTAAGCTCAGCTTAATGGCAGTAAAGACTTTATTTTATTTTATAACAGAATGATGTTTTAACACTGTGATAAATCAACGGTTTGAGAGCTTTAGCAATTATGTAAAACTCTGAAAAAAAAATTAAATAAAATAATTATCGTGTTTCTATACAAAGTAGAACTATATATGTAACAAAAATAAATACTGTTAATGCATGAAATTAGCTAATAATACAATACGTAGCACTTTTGCAATAAAGGCAAAAATAAATAATTTAAACATCTTTTATGGACATTACTGACGACTTTTTGTTTTAAATAAAAATAAAACTATATGTACAATATTCCTGGAAAGTTTTCCCACTCCCTGCTCCACCCCATCGGAGCCGACTGATTTTATTTATGGCTTAATTGTATCTAAAAAGCGTATACTTGGTTATTTTTCTATTTTACGTATTTCACGCTTTCTTTTTAAGTTTAAGCTAACACATTTTTGGTAAGATTTCGCTGATAAAAGTAGTAATGAATGTAAACATATTACGTTCTATAAGAATGTTTAAGACCAGATTGTTTGAAGAAAATGACATCCAGGTCATAAAACCTTTCCTTTTACTTCTACGTCCACACTGATGTTGGTATGATTCCTTCTTTACTTGCTCCAGGCGGCGTAAGAACTTCTTGTGAAAGAAACTCCATGGGAAGGTTGACCAAAAAGCCCTGAAATTAAAAAAAGAAAACATAAACGATTTATCCATACATAGGAGTATGTTTAATTTCTTACTTGGATATTTTTAACCATTTTTGCTGCGAGTTCTGGATCTGTCTTACATATACCTGGTTGTTCGTTGAATTTTTTTAAACTTATGAAAGTTTTAACAAAATCATTTGGTACACATTTGAAGACTTCATCATAGATCTCTGTGTTTCTTTGGGAGATTCGCCGCCACATACCATTCCAAAATTGATCTATTACAGGGTCAGTCACATCAAGAGGCATTCGGTCAGCATCAGGCTCAAGAAGTCCTTTAATAAAACTCAGGCGATTAGGTTTATAATTTAAAGATAATCATTATTTTACCTAGGTGCTCTTTGAAAAGGTATTTTCTCAAGCGTCCTGCAAAAATACCGCTAGGGAATTTTTGACCATTCATCCGGCCATCTTCAAACTCTTGATCCTTGATTTAAAATATCAAATATTTAGATTATGAAATATTGATATTTAATTCTTACTTACCGTTATAATAGCTGCAATTTCAGAATCTCGTTTACCGATCATTGAACGATCATTTATATTTGCTGACCCACAGATAACGACACGATCGTCAGCTATCAGTAATTTGGAATGAACATAAATAAGCTCAGTAATTGGAATGTTGTTAAGTTCAGAATGATTTCGAAGACTATGAAATGAAATATATTCGTGTGCATTGTCGATGCCAACATCTTTTAATCGATTTAAAATTGAAGATTTTCCTCTGAAAATTAAATTCGCTTTGAAAAAACAATTTTTGACTAAGATTAACTCAATGAACCTTGAAATAGATGCATAATTCCAGTGAGTTATTGCTCTAACTGCATTTCCTGTTGGGCCACCCACATCACCCTCAAAGCCTGGTAATAAAGGCATCACAACAAATACTCGGAAGGTTTTGTTTTCTCTATTAAAATATGAATGATATTGATATACGACACGATAATGAAACTATGAATTCTACTCGTACCTATGGGCTCGGACTATTCGTTTGAATAGTGTTTCACCAATCTGATTTCGAACATTACTATAAGATCCTGTCACTCCGAGCTGCATGGTTATGAAGAACTGATTTTCTATATAAATGTAATGTTGTGCTTTTGTTATTGTTTGAATGTATGCATCGTGTATGCTTTGTTCCACTAAATCAGGCTCAATAAAGCCGCAACTCCAGGAGGAGACGCTTCTTAAAAGTTGGCAGGTAACACGGTTGAGTTTTGATTTTATGAAATTTGAGTTCACTTTAATGTTTGTGTAGCTCATTGGCACCAAATAGGGAAACGACTAAAAGTATCAAATTTTATTAATACGAGCATGTACAAATGACTAATATGTTAATTATTACTTACATGATTATCTCGCATCTTTTCTAATTTGGTTGCATTCCATCTTTGAATGAAATGCCTAGCAACATCTCTAGCTGAATTTCCCATTACCATTATTCCAACATCATGCCAAGGCATACGTGGCGTCGTGCTTCTATCAACTAAATCAACGAAAGGAGCATCCAAATTCACAAAGTCTTTCATAATAAAGTTTGAGTAGTCTTTTCCGAACCAAAATTTCGCACTTCCAGAATAATCAGAAAGAACTTGAGTTTGAAATGGTGTTGGATCTTCAAGGCCACCCTTCCGCCCCTCTTCTAATTCTTCTGGAGAAAATGCTAAATTTTTGATATTAATATCAGGTGATTTTTGACTTTGATTATCCGGATTTTTTTCCACATCTTCAGTCAGAGTTAGGCGGTTAACTAGTTCTTTACTCTTTTTCATCGCATTTTCCTTCAGTTTTTCCAACATATTTTTTCTCTCTAGTTCCGGTGTGTTTAATTTAAAAGATTCATCTGCGGCTTTTTCGTACTTTGGTATGACAAGTTTATCTCCGGGCTCCAGTGTCCGTAAAACGATTTCTTTTTCACGGCTTTGAAAGTCTGAAGATTTTCTGGATTCAAATGCTGAATCGTCGTCGTTGAAAAATGACTTTTTCTTAAAACTCCCAGACACGCTTGCGGTAGAGATACTTCCTAAATCTGTTAGCCGGTGTCGAAAGTCATCCCACCGACCATAACAGAGATCAATCCCACCAAGAAAAGCATATGTTTGATCAACAACGACAATTTTTTCATGGTGAGCCCAAAAGAAAACACCTACGCGAGCATGGTCCGGATGTCGTAAAACCTACAGATAAAAAAACGAAAATAGTTTTTATTAAACAAGTTATGATTATTTCATGTGTTTACCTTTATATTTTCGTGTGTATTAACAAGCCTTTGTTTGCTGTAGTAACTATTAATACCAAGCGCCATTTGTACTTCCTTATAAAGCATTATAAATATTTTGATGCCCTGAGACTATGAAATACAAAAAATTAAAAAAAAAAATTACGAAGAATGTATTTATACCGCGTTAATTGGAAATAGTTAGAATGGAGAAACAAACTTTTTTTATTTGATAATAAATTGGACCACAAAATAATAATTATTAGTTTACAAGTTTTTTTTTGGTTAAATGAATGTAATTTCATTTCGCTCGTTAAGAATATCAGTATAAATTAATTAAAATGCGGCCAAATGGATGTGGAATTTTTGTTTCAGTTTACCGCTTTTCTATGAAGAATTCTATCTAGCCTCCAGTAATCGCCATCTATTGCAGGACGTTTCATATATATTTCTGGACTCAACCACCAGTCGGCAATATAAATTTCTGATGTCGCTGCTTCCAACCCATCTGCTACTGCACTCATGTAACTAGAACCATCTACAAACCAACTTGCTTGTACAGTATTTCGTACAGGTGCAAAAGACAAATGTGGGTTTGGATGTGTAAAATCTTTTGCTAAAAATTAAAGCAATTCATAAAATTTAATGTCTATTCACAAAATATTTTGCAACACCTACCATAATTATTGGCAATTTGCTTAAGAAATACCATCCACTCCTTCGCTTGTCGTCGCGTCCAGCATTTTAAAATAATATGACGATTATTCGTTAATATCTGTAAGCCTTTTCTCATGCCTGTTTGATATATACCAGTTGATACATCAAATCCTTGGTCAAATAATATCATAGCTCTAAAAAAAATTCAAATGATTGTTTACAAAATAGTTTCCAAAGTCTGATTTTGTCCTTGCCTAATTTCACCATCGTTCGGTCGTATGTAGCCGAAACATGTTTCTTTTACAAAAAACCATCTATTGCGCCACTTGCCACATAGGACATCAGAGCAAAAATAATTACAGCGCACACAACATTTATGTTGAAAGCATCCAAAGCAATTACAGCCAGCTTGTCCCGGGCGAGTGGATCCGGTTCGTTTAAGTATAAGCCCTTCTTTTCCTTTGATTCCAATCCCTGACACAAAAGAAACCTGGGATACTTCCACGTAATTAAGCTGGAAAAAATTTAACAAGAAAAATACAAATAAAATAATTAAGTGTTGAAATAATTTGGCCCAGAACATTTAAGAAAAAATACGGTTATTCAATGCTCAATTAAACCGCAAGCTTTCAATAGAATTAGTTAAAACGTATGAATAAAAGACAACAATCGAAGACGCATGATACGACAACACTTCCTTTGCGAGAGCGGGTAAAAGTAAGACGTTTGCAAAGGTCAATACAAACTAAACCATCCAGTCAGTTGGAAATGACGGCGTTTGCTTTTCTGTTAATCCGAATAGAAGTAAATTTCCAATAATAAAGGTTGTGTGCCCTTACAAGATGCACCTCTCTTAGATATCTTCTTCAATCCAGGTAAATCCGTGCTTCCGAAATAAAGCAGGTACTACTCATATAACCACCCAACGGAATCGCAGAAAGAATCGTTAACATCAGATATAGAAGAAAATACTGGTAGAATTAATTTACTGAATATGATTTCATTATCTCATTTTTGAAACAAGAGAATGTCGGAGGTTAAAGGACGGCAAAAATCTCGCTTACAAGTATGCTGCTGCCTCCTCTTTTTCAGTCAAAATTAGGAAAGTTGACAATAATAATAGTGTGTATGACGCAGAGTGCAAGCACTGTCAAGCTCATCTGATTGAGTTGGGCTTTCGAATAGGTTAGGATGAAGTGGTCAAACATTACTTCAAAGACCTCTAATTTTATAGTTCTACACTTCAGAAAAAAATCCGGAAACTTTCGCAATCCCAACCTTAAATTCACTTCCGCTTCGTACGAAATGTTTTATAATGTTTACACATACATAAATCGGTGCAAAGGGGTATTGGATATGAAATGGAGCCTTTTCTCAAAAGGGTATTGACCATCCCACCAAACGCTGGGTTAGAGCGATGTTCGAAAACCGCAAAGTCTCCCCATATTCTGTAGAGGCTAAAATCTCTGTCTAAGCCGTCAAAGTCTATATTCCGTCACCGCTCTTGTAGTGCCTTGTCATTAATGACCTACTAGTAAAACTTAGTAATCTGGGGAATCAAACAATAGGATATGGCGACGACTTAGTCATAATAGTGAAGGGTAAACACCCTAAAGACGTTTGATATTCGATTCAGACTGCTTTAAAGATAGTAGACGACTGGTTTATTGAACAAAATCTCTCAATCAACCCCAGTAAAGTTTTATTTGTTCCTTTTACTCGTGGAAGGAATCTGAGTCTTGGCCAGATCTCACTTAATGGTACAGATGCATCGGACAGTTCGGGGTTCAATACCAGGCAAGTAAATTCACGTAAGATGAGTGGTTGCTTAAAATACAACAACAAGTCCAAATACACTAATAATCCCCATTATAGTAAATGTTGGATGCCACCCATGGATCGAAATAACCACTGAAGTCAAAAATCTTTCTCTCTCTCTTTGTCCCATTTTCCTAAAAACTTAACACGTACTCAGGCATTTTAAGTGCAGTAATACCATTGTATATGAAATTAAAAATTCGCTTGATGATAGTACTATTAGATTCATATACAATGGTAATACCCACTTGAGTGTTAAGTTCTTTAAAAAAAAACTAAATTGGAACTCACATATTAATAATAAAACTTCCAAACTGCGGAACACAGGTTACTGAAATAAAACTTCCTTAGAGAAATGTGAATCTCTGAAGAAAATCTCAAAATCTCCACTAAAGAAATTCTTAATTTCATCAAAATAATCGTTCCTCCTCAAAAAAATTCAAAATGATAACAGGTGTTTGTTACCACCGTTTGAAAAGTCAGATGTCACCCTGATTGCTTGACAAATCAAAGCTATACATATTCAATTCCAAATACAATGTGAGCTATGAATACATTTCTACACAAAATAAACAATCCCAGAAAAACCAATAAGACAATCGTGTGATAACTCCACTTAAATTCACAACGCAAGAACAAGTTTAAGATTTCAAATTTTCACCTGTACGAGTATCTACAGATGTTTTGAGCTTACATGAGCTATAAAGAAAAATCGCTGAAGAATACCAGTTTCTTGGTGGATCTGAAATGTAGCTTCTTGGCAAAGGAGTAAAGTAAAGTAAAGAAACTAGAAAACAAATAAATAAGCTACCAGAGATAAATTCGCAACAAGGCTGGAATTTTTACCGATCGGAGTATACATACAATATTACCCATATTCTGATCTTCATTCGAATTAACGATTCGTTCGAATCAAAGTTTCATTCGAATGAACTTTTCGTATTCTGAGAATTGAATGAAAAATATTCACTATCCAGTGAACTTATATAGCAGAATGAATTTACTTTTCGACATCAGCTGTGTCGTGCTGTAAAAGACAAAATATTTTGTTGGAGTACGTTTTTTGAAGAGCATTTTAGTGATAAACCCTAAGAAGAAAAAGAACTTCAAACTACGAGTATTAATAGAAAAAAGGATTCGAGATAAAACTAACCCATTCAGCCTAGAAGATAACAAGTATGTTATCAAGCAAACATTTGCAATTAAATTTGCGATACGTTGTTCGAAAACGAGAGCGCATAAACTGTCAAAAATATTTCCGTAACATGTAATTCAATGTGTTCGTTTACAATAATGCGAGTAACGCAGCGAGCATCGCAGTCAATTTCGAAAATCTGGAAAACTCTCGCATCTCGCAATGCGTGACAGCTAAATTGTTGTTGTTTTCATTTTGAGATTGTTATTTGTGAGTGGTGTTTTGACGCATCATTGTAAACAGACGTCCGATGTCTGAATGCGACTCTCGTATCGCATCTCGCAGTATTGTAAATGGGACTTAAGGGTATATATGAAACCTATACAAAGCTGAAACTGGCTTGAAGCTGGCTTAAGACGAATGTGGACACATCACACAACTCGGCATCACACTTACTCTATCCAAAAGTGGTAAACGTGTGTAACTACATTAATTGACTTAAAACTGATATCAATGGAAGGTGTATTGTAAAATACTTCTGTCAGCATTTAAAACTGCATAATCTACGTAAGATAAATAATAAATTTTTTAAGCTAAAATAAAATTTTATTAAAAATAATTTAATAAGAAAAGTAATAACAACTAATAAATTAAATAAAATAAATTATAAATAAATTTAAATATAAGTTAATAATAAATAATGCGTCTGGAAAGGACTTGGCGACAAGTAAAACGTCTTGAACTTATGTATTTCAGTTCCTGGTACTTCGTTTTGTAATTTAGAGAGATTTCGTGTGGTTACTATTATTATTTGGGGACCAGTTGTATGTTTTATGTCGATAAATACGGTATTTCGTAACTACTTTCGATCCTTTGAATGCGTCTGGCAAGGACTTAGCGACAAGTAAAACGTGGAGTTATATATTTGTAATCAGTGAGTTGAGTTCTAAATTCTGAAAAAAAACATAATGTGGTTGCAACGATTATTCCAAATCAGCATTTTATCTTGGATACATGAATTTGTGGGGTCATACTCTCTTGTTTACTAACAGTTTTAAGTGGTTGCACCAATTATTCCTGTTTTGAATAGTAGCCATTTCTGACATACAGTTACACCCTTCAGCTGCAATTATGTGCTGCCAGACGGGCATATTTGACATCTTTGGCATTAGAGCAACATATTAAGGTAGAATTCATGCGGTTGCCTCTCACGTCCAAAATTTCATTTCATTTCATTTATTAGATTATTAGGGATGTACAATAATATTAATATCTTTTTTAGTACTTATATACAAATTGAGTAGAAAGTAGAACTGATTTAACATTTATAACTTAAAACCTTAAACTACGATACAAGAATACGAGTAGATTGTTTAAATTAATTAAGAGGTAGAGATTATAGGGAACAAAGAAGGGACTAAGGATGGGTAGTTAAAGAAGAGAAATGCGAGAGGACTGCACTTTTAAAGATTGCACGGTTAGAAATGAGTTTGATTCACGGTGGTAGTAAATTCCATAGTTTGACAGCATGAATAAAAAATAAACGACTTGAGTGCCAAGACTAGTGCAACGCTCAACAGCAATAATTTTATTATTCCTTAAACATATATCTGGTAGGATATTCAAGTTAAATTTTCTTTTAGATATTGGTATAACTCGAAATTTTAGTGGGTTCAGAAGCGGTCCATTAACGAAGGACCAATCATATATTGAGGAAAGATCTTCATTAACAAGAAGAGCCAGCTCAGAGAGCTGGTTAAAGGGTTTCCAAGATGAAGTTGAACGTCGTCAGCATAAAGATGCAGAGATTTTTGCGTGCAAACTGATAAGAGATCATTGATGAAGATGCAGAATAACAATGGCCTAAGAATTGACCCTTGAGGAACTCCTTGAACTAAAGCTTCTAGAGAAGAGGATTTGCCGCCCTATCACTGAAACCAAACAAGTTTTTTAGCTTCCACTTTAGGATGTTGTGATCTACCCTATCGAAAGCTTTCGAAAAGTCAAGCAGACAAAGAAGACTTATATAGCCCTTGCCATAATCCTGCCTTATTTCGTCAAGTAGGTTTATCATAGCTGTAGAGCAACTGTGATTTACTCTAAACCCTGATTGTCTCTGGTAGAACAAGTTGTTAGTAGCTACATGGTTCAGGATTTGCTTCTCTAAGACTTTTTGAAAAAAATTTGATAAACCAGGTAGTATGCTAATTATTCGGTAGTCAGAAGGGGAATTTGCTTATTTTTTTTTCTTGCAATTGGAAGTACTCTTGCACTTTTCCAAGACATCGGAAAAGTTGATGTGGTAATGCAAAATTTAATAACATGAGTGAGATGGCCAACAATATGAGCTAAAATAAGTTCAATAAACCGTATTGATAGACCAACATCTCCGATAGCGTCAGACTTAACGGCCATGGTGCATTTAAAAACTTCATGTTCACTCACCACTTCAAAATCTTCTAGGCTTTGCACAGAACTTTCCAACTGCGCCGATATGCGGTTAGAATCGAGATTATTATCATGGAGTTGATCATTAAGTTATTAAGAAGATCTGGGTCGAGAGTATTTTGAGGGTTAAGGACTTCAGAGACACAAATTTTTTTATGTTTCTCCAAAGTGTTTTGGCGGGTAAAGAGGCATTAAGTTTTGATGCAAAGTAGTTTCTTTTTAGATGCACGTATAACCAGAGTTGCATGATTTCGGGCTTGTTTAAATGCTTCCCATACGTTGATCTGCGCTTCCATCTACTGTGCAATTTATTTCGAATCTTGATTATATTACAGTGAAAGCTCTTATTTCGGACACCTCTCTTAGGTGTCCTCTCTCGCGACCGTGGATTTTGAAATAAAATTCCATACATTTTGTATTCCTTTTAGCGGACACTCCCTCATCCGGATGCGGACAAGGACAAGGACAGTAGCCGCAATTTGGTAAATTTTATATCCTCAGGCGGGCAAAATTTTTTTCAGTAAAACTTTTTTTTTCAAGGTGGGGTGAAAAGTAACCTCCTTGGGAATGAACAAATTTTTTTTTAATTTTTTTTTTATTTTATTTAATATAGTCCCCTTTTAGCTTTTTCCGGAAGGTATGCAAAATACTCCTCGGTGGCGGATGATTTCCTCGCGTGAGCTGAATTTTTTATTGATGAGCCATCTTTTGAGGTTTGGGAAGAGATAATAGTCCGAGGGAGCCAAACCGGGCGAATACGGTGGATGCGACAGCAATTGGAGCCGTAAGTCATTGATTTTAGCCGTGGTTGCGATGCTCTTGTACGCCGGTGCATTGTCTTGCAAAAACAAAATTTTTTTCGCTGAGGCCGTTTTGCAGCGATTTCGGACTTCAATCGCTCCAATAATGCCCAGTAATACTCTCTGTTGATGGTTTTTCCTTTTTCGCGGAAGAGTCCATGAAGAATATGCCATGACAATCCCAGAAAACCGACTCCATAACCTTTCCGACCCATCGAGCCTCCCTCGGCCGCTTCGGAGCACTTGTGCCGGCTTCAGTCCATTGCCGGTCACTCATTCTGTTCTCTGGTGTGTAATAGTGGATCCAAGTTTCATCAACAGTTACCAATCGACGCCAAAAGTCCGCCCGATTTCGCATCAGCAAGTCCAAACACTCTTTCGAAGTGCTCTCGCGTTAGTGTTTTTGGTCAGGAGTGAGCATGCGTGGCACCCAGCGGCAGGATAACTTTTTCATATGCAGAATATTGCCCAAAATATGGCGTGTGCGCTCAGTACTAATCTCTGTGGTATCTGCTAGCTCGCGCACCTTCGCTTTCCGGTCAGCCAATATCATTTCATGTATCTTTTTGACATTGTCCTCTGTAATCGCATCGGAGGGCCTGCCACTGCGGACTTGATCGGTAGTGGAGTTGCGGCCACCGCGAAACTCTCGAAACCAATATTTGACGGTGTAATCTGACGGAGCATTAGCCCTATAATATTTATCCAACTTTTCTTTTGTTTCCTTCGCCGTTTTGCCTCTCAAAAAATAATGTTTTATGAGAGAACGAAAATCGATTTTGTCCATACTCAACATGATGCCAAACACGTCAACAACAATCAGCTGCCAAAACAAAACTAAAGACAGTATCGCACTGAAACTTGGCATGTCTGCCTAAATATGAACGGACTTCAAGGCACCATAAACTTTTCTGCAGTAGCAGCGCATTCTGGCGGTCAAGGAGGTTACTTTTCACCCCACCTAGTAAATATAAATATAAAAAAAAAATATATATAAATATTTCGGTGAAATTAAGGTCCAAGCGAGTTTTGCCTTTAAACGACTGAAATACAATTTTTCTGACATGTTTTTATATATAATACTGTTGTCGAATTTATATTATGTTTTTTTTTATATTTAGAAACCATTTCAGGTTTTTTTTATTGAAATATGCTCAATGAAGAAACGGTGCACATGATAAGAGTATTTTGATTACTAATTGCTCGATAAAGGACATTCAATTGAAGAAAAAGAATATCAAAATAACAGACAAAAAATGAATGCACAGCCCTTCTTTGACTCTTGACACTCTCACAGCTAAATATTGATTTTCAAGCTCTCAAAAACCAGCGGATCATTAATCGTCCCACCTCTCCTGCAATCAACCTGACTAACAATGTGAGAGGATAGACCAACAACAACAACACCATCAGCGCCGCTGAACCTAACAAAATCCAACCTAACTTTTTTAATAACTTAATAACCTCGCTTGAAAATCTAACTGATGAATTCGATTCAAAGTAAAACTAGAGAATTGTTTGCTTTTGCAAATATTGTATTATACATACAATATTGATGTACGTCTAGTTCCTGAGACTGGTCTAACGTAGAGCACTTAAATTGTATTAAAAATGGGGTTGGCCATATTATGTTACAGTTTGTATTAAATATGCTTCAAATGAGAAAAAACTAACTGAATTGCTAATGCTAACTAATATGCAGTTATCGAAATACATAATACGAAATACATGGCATACATATTTTTTGTGTTTCGTAGTAGCCATGCTTCTGCTGGAAACCATTTTGCATTAAATTGTGATTTGTAAAAGTTGATTAGTTCTAATCTAAACATTAATTCTTAATAGGAGCTGGTCTTAATTATATACACAGCAATTAAGGTTATTTATGAGAACACTTCCTACTCACATTATGACAGTCGAAGAAATTCCTCGAACTCGTATCTCACAAATATACCAAAACTCAAATGACATTTACACAGTGTTCTATTGACTCCTGAAGAAAGAACTAATACTGCTTATGATCTATTGGAATCGTTTCAAGTGTAAAATACGTCAGAAATCAACAGGGAATTAAGCACCTTTATCAAGTGAAACAAATAAAAATCTAATTGTAGAAGGCGTCAGTTTATTTAGGAACAGGAAAAAAATTACAGTGTCTCAAATGCACTACCAACCATATACGAGTATGTTAAGATAAGACCTTGAATAGGCTTTTGTTTTTCTAAAAATATAGTATTAAATATTTGATTTTTACTTTCAGAAATAGAAAATAAAATTCAAAATTTCAAAGCCTAGACAAGAATATTATCAAATCAAAAAGCTGGAATTATTTCATAAAAAAATCTTTTTAATTAGGCATAGTTTGAGAGTGCCTATATTGAATCCAAATCCATAAAGCTATAACCCAATTAGTTTATTAAGACTTTGTAAGTTCTTTGAGAAAATATAAAAAATAATCAGATATGGTCCAACGCGTTGTTGAAAACGTTGTTGACGTTATATAACATAAGGGTTTCTTGCAGAATCGTTGAAAATTGATACAAGTATTCTGTTAATCATTTTTATTGTGGCGAATATTCAGAGTTATCGTAAACAACTTTCCCTTGAATGACTTTATCTTAGAATCAAGAGCGTCCCAAACCTGTTAACCGAGAATACATATACTGATTAAGTCTACACTCCGTAGAAATTAGCTGAGCAGTGTTAGATATTTCGGTAAAAAATTAACTAAACACTTTATATTACAAAAGCAATCAGAACAGTTACTACAATAACTAAGATTATGTATCCTTCTAAAAATCTTACATCTATGTTATATTAACGCCATAGGTGATATTTTTTAACATATTATTTATCGTTTATACTTATTACTAATACCTATATACATATACTCATATATAAAATTTTTTTATTTATCATAATTATCATCAAAATGTTTTATCAAAATTCCCGATCGGTTAACTCAAATTCTCGGCATTTATAATCAACCCGATAAGGGAGCAATTGATCGAATCTGCTTATGCATTCCATCAATTTGCCGGACTAGTAAGATAGCGAGACGCCAGGAGTGAAGAGAAAATTGCATCTATATGCAAGTCGGTAAAGTCAAAACCGCGATCAACCGATTCCCTGCTGTTCCAAAAGCTATGTCCCATTATTTTGTGAAAAGACATCCCAGTCAATATGAGATCATGTTAATATATGACCCGACGTCTAAAGCCAAAGGATTAACCTGCACGTCAAGCGATCGTGATCGAACTTTCGGAGATTTCGCTGTTAATACCTCTCGAGTAGTTCAACCGATTTAAGGGAGGGAAAGGGCCCAATGCCGTGGTGTAATGCTCCGAGAATTCCTTCCGATTACTCAAACGCTTCAAAAAGGATATTACTTGGGGGTTATGCGCCGTTGGAAGCTGTTAGAAGAAAATGATCAGAATTGTAACAAAATAACACTTGGATCTTACATCGAGATAACGCACCAGAGCGCACACATCTCTCAAAGTAAGCAACTTTTTGGCCAAAGATTCAACCGAAGTCATCGCCCAAGCCACAGTATGACTTCTTCCAGTTCATCGGAGCTCAAATTGTCATTTCGAGGCAATCGTTTTGAATCCATAGATAGAATAAAGGCAGAATTTCCGCGCGTTCCGAAGGACATTCCACAAAAGAGGGCTTTAGTGATTGGCAGAATCACTGGCGCAAATGTAGAGATGCAGAAGGAAACTATTCGTATTCTGATCGAGATCTATGTGGATATTAAATAATGTGTTTTCTTAAAATTAAAAATGCTTTTGAACTTCTTGACTGCAAAAGAACATATGAACATATTTTGTGTTTTTACTCATGGAGTACATGTGTACCTATATATTTTTTTGTTATGCTACTCCTTCGTTTCTTCCACATACAATTTTTAAATGTGTTAGAACGAAGGTTTTTTTTATTAAATGGTATTGTATTCAGATATGTGATATTTTCTTCTCTTTTCTATTTACTATATGTCAGGAAAATAAGGTCATGATCAGAGATATCAGAAAGAAGGAAGAGCTTATGATCAGAGACTATAAAAAGAGACTGGGTGAACAATCTGGACAAAGCGTGTTGGATAGGTGGTATTAACTATACTCAGACCAACAGAGGACACTGAGTCTTTCAACTGAAATGCGCGTGAGTCATTTTTTAACAAATCAGCATTGAAATCTCCACAAACAATTATAGGTATGCTCATAAAGTGCACAAAATTCCGAAAGAAAAGCGCCGAAGAACATCTTCGGTTTTTACTATACACACAAGAGACGAGACACTTAGTCTTACAGCCACTTATTTCAACAGCAATAAACTCAGCACCAGGTCCACTGGATTTAAAAATACTTTCCGACTGACTTCCAGTAAATTGCAGTTTAAAATTAGGTATGTCATAGATTTCATCAGATATATTTGGTTTGAACCATGTTTCATTCACACAAATAACATCAATACAAGAAGTTGAGAACAAGTGTCTTAGATAGATAGATATTTTTTTATTACTTACATTTGGTATTGCACATTTTACATTTATAGATTTGGTACATTTGTTACCTTACTACGAATACTAAAAAAGGAAAAAGTTTTGATACAAAAGCATAAAGAGTACAAGCGGAGGAAAGTTGCTACAAAAACCTCCATGCAAAAAAAAAAATATATATATATATATATACTGGTACATATACATATATTATTATATACTAGGAAATTTTTGAAAAAGTGTGCATAGATGCATAATCACAGAAACGTACATAATTATATTACTCGTAATACTCGTATACACATAAGAAAGTAGAGAAATAAAAAATTTTTAAGCAAATATATACATGTATAAATGTATAAATAAATAAATAAATTACTATATACATAAATAAATAAAGAAAGAAAGAAACAGAAAGACATGTATATAAATAAGTAAGTAAATAAACAAATAGATAAGTTATATTACCTTTATTTTTAAGTATAAAGACTGTTTACGAGAGGATTGTCAGCAAAAGAACATCGAGTGATGAATTTTTCGTTTAACTTGTAAAATACGTTCGCTTATCAATTCAACATCCGCCCTTAAGTGCAGATCTCTAGTTGAAAAACGCCAAGGTAAGTTAAGAATCATTTTCAGAGTTTTGTTTTGTGACACTTGCAGCCCTTTTAGGTGACACTTAGTTGCGCCACCCCAGTCAGTACAACTATAGGTCAATATCGCTTGGAAAATAACTTTGAAAATAATTATTTTATTAACGTTAGATAGCTGTGATTTTCTGTTAATAAATGGGTATAATAAGGCAGTCGCAATGTTTATTTTTCTCAAAGTCTGTGTGATGTGGCCACTAAATGTCAGTTTTGAATCTAAGTGTATGCCAAGATATTTCATTTCCATAAATAAGAATCGGATGTTGTGAAAGGAAGCAAGTTTTTCTTTTTCTACTGATAAAGATGGCTTGAGTTCTCTCGCTATTAATTTTTATTTTCCATTTACTGTGAAACTTTCCTACTATCTTACTATCATCTATAAGTGTCCTCTCGATGTTAAGAGCGAACTTATGCGATGTGTAAATTGCAGTATCGTCAGCTAAGATTGCAGCTTGACAATCTGGCAGACTAGGAAAGTCAGATGTAAATATATTATGCAGGTAGGACGCAATACTGACCCTTGTGGGACGCCCATGTTGAAATTAGTGGACTTAGACAAACAGGTATTACGAGGGGCGTTCAATATATTCCCGGTATCGATATGAAGGAAAATGCGAATTCAATTTAAATTGATTTTATTTTTCAATATAATCTCCCCTAACATCAATGCATTTGTTACATCTTGAGATAAGCTTTTTTAAACCCTCAAAAAAATAAATTTCCTCTTTCTCTGCAAAATACCCATTTATTGCCGACTTGAGTTCTTCATCATCCGAAAATCTTTTTCCACGAAGACATTTTTTCAAATCCGGAAACAGGAAATAATCACTAGGGGCAAGGTCTGGACTATAGGGTGGGTGTTGGATTTCTTCGAAACCACAATCTCGCGCAGCAGCCTTGGAAACTCGCGCCGTGTGAACAGGAGCGTTGTCATGAAGAAGCAACACACCCGCTGCGAGTTTACCCCGTCTTTTCTTTTCAATTTCCTCCCGAAAATTATGCAAAGTGGAAGCGTAGGATGTGGCGTTAATGGTTTCACCTTTTTTTTTGTACTCAATGAGCAAGATTCCCTTTGAGTCCCAAAAAACTATGGCCATGAGCTTCCCGGCAGACGGAGTGACTTTGAACTTCTTCGGGGGGTCTGTTCCTTTTTTATGCCACTGCATGGACTCTTGTTTGCTTTAAGGGTCATAGTGGTGGACCCATGTTTCGTCCCCAGTAACAATTCGATCCATAACACCGTCCGCGTTCTCACTACACATCTCCAAAAGCTCTCTACAGCATGCGATTCTCACTTTTTTCTGAGGCGCTATGAGCATTCGTGGCACCCACCTTGCACTGACCTTTGAAAGGTTAAGATGGTCATGAAGAATGGTGTGAATGGTACCAATTGAAAGCTTGGTGATCTCTGCCATCATTTTCACCTTTATTCGGGCATCCTCAAGAACAAGTTTTTCGACTTCTTTGATGCTTTCTCCCGTACAAGCAGTAGCCGGGGCGCCGGAGGGGGGGTCGTCTTCAATGCTCTCTCTGTCTCTCTTGAACTCACTTGACCACTTTTGCACAGTTGATAATGAAGGTGCGGAACCCTGGTAAACAGCCACCATCTCTTCATGAATAGTTTTTTGACTTTTTCCTTGCTTAGTGAGAAATTTAATTACAGCGTGATGCTCAATTTTCACCATCATCGTCTCAGTTGCCATTATGATTCTGTTTAACTAGAGATAAAACGCGAATTAATAATCACATTTATATGAAATTTTACATGAATGCACTAAAATAATAGTATTACTTGAAAAATAAGTCAATTTATATATACAACTACAGCTTCACCCCTATACCGAGAATATGTTGAACGCCCCTCGTAACATGGACTAGAAAGCTGCGACTTGACAGAAAACTTTGGACAATTTTAATTAGATACAATGGACAGCTAAAGTTAATCATTTTATATATCGGGTTTTCCAATAAGGACTTGACAACTTTTTTTTTAAATAAAACGCAAACCATTTGAGATATTTCAAAAACTTTATTATCGGCTTGAAGTACAATCAAAACATTTATGAATGAAACTCGACTTTGATCATATGGCCACTGCGGGCACGTTTGCAGCGGTTGATTCATTGGACCCAATTTTCAACGACTCGGCCACACATTTCGGTGGAAACGGCCGCTATTTCGCGTTCAATGTTGGCTCTGAGATCTTCCAACGCCGTCGGCGTGTTGGCATAAACCAATGACTTAACGTAGCCCCACAGAAAATAGTCAAGCGGCGTTAAATCGCACGAACGAGGCGGCCAATCGATTGCCCCATTTCTTGAGATAACACGCTCACCATACTTACTCTTCAATAAATCGATTGTAGCGTGTGATGTGTGGCTTGTGGTACCATCCTGTTGAAACCACACGTCGTCCAAGTCCATATCTTCCAATTTGGGTCAAATTTAATAGGTTATCATGGCGCTATAACGCTGACCATTCACAGTAACGTGAAGGTCGTTATCGTCGACGAAAAAATACGGCCCAATAACGCAGCAGGCATGCAAACCGCACCAAACAGTGGTGATTCATGAAGCACATGTGGATTTTCACCCGACCAATAACGCATATTTTGCTTATTGACGAACCCAATGAGCCAAAAATGAGCATCGTCACTGAAAATGATTTTGCGATGAAATTCTTCATCTTGGCGCATCTTCAATGGTCCATCGGCTTCAATTCTTGAGTCAGCTTGATCTTGTATGGGTGTAATCCAAGATTCTTACGCAAAATAACCCATAATGTGGTCTGAGCGATACCCAATTTTTGAAAACGCCGTGGAATTGACTGATTTGGGTCGTTTGCTATGGACGCCTGAACGCAGCGATATTTTCGACACTTCGACCAACCCGTTGTCTCACTGGCACGGCAACATCAAACAACGAATATGTAGACTCAAATTTTTGCACCAAACTTGTTATTGCCTGTCTACTAGGGCGAGAATTACGACCGAAAATGTGAGTTAACGCTCTTAAAGTTGCAGTCACCGACTCCGAATTTCGGTAGAAAATTTTTATAATTTGCAAACGTTGCTCGTTAGTGTACGTACTTTACCATGATGAAAATGTTGAGTTTACTGAATAAATTAACGGTGAGAGTTTGATGATTAGTGAAAGAGTGCGTTCACAAATTAAATTCAAAGTTGACAAGTCCCTATTAGAAAACGCTTTATTAGGCCGTTATGCCAGACAGTGTCGAACGCCTTCTCAACATCAAGTAGGATAATATCAGTTGATTTCCCTTGTGACCGATTTGATTTAACACGGTTACATATTCTAAGAGCTTGATGCGATGTATTATGAAATTGCCTAAATCCATACTGAATATTAGGGAATACATAATTATTACTACTAAACTCTAGAATATGATTTTTTATTACCTTTTCCAAGATTTTGCTTAGGCTGCTGAGTAAACTTATTGGTCTATAACTGGTGACAGAGTCTGCAAGCTTTCCAGCTTTTAATATAGGGACAACTTTAGCCATTTTCCATTTTTACGGGAAATACATATTGCAATTTAAGACACGCGTTTACTAGAAAAATGTCTTAAACCCAAAAAGGATAAATGCTTCAGGTAATTGTTTCTTATTCCATCTAATCCACCCGTTTTATTAACTTTAAGGGATTTTATAATGTTCGTAACAGTGGTTACAGGAACAAAGGCGTTTGTTGGGGTGTTACAAATATTGTTGTTAAAAGTCGTAATTTTTTGTTCAACCAAGTGTTGGTTTCATTATCTCCTAAATTTTGAGATAAAGACTTTTAGAGAAAAATTCAGAGAGAGAATCTTTGTCAGAAAAAATATATTCATCATCATTTCTGAGTGTTGGTATTAGTCTATTCTTGATCACTTTGACTATATTCAAAAAAGGCTTACAATTTTTGGCTAAAGACTCTAGTTTTTGATTCCATCTGTGGTTACGAAACTGTAGAATGAGTTTTTTGATCAAAATGTTTAAGTAATGGAGCTGTAATTTGAGATTAGGCTGACGGTATCTTTGCCAATTGCGTCTTAAGGTATTACGAATTTGTATGTGTTCAAGGATATAATTTGGAAGCATCTTGTTATTTTTGGAACACTTTTTTCAGTAGCATCATTGATAGGTTTTGTAAAGTTATCAACGATATCATCTACATTATCTTTGCTTGAAACTGAATCCAAATTTCCTGTAATACTTCTAAGCCCCGAATTAATATTTGAACTAAATCTACGACAGTTTGCATTTTTAAAATCAAGATTTGGTTAATCTTTTTTGAAAAATACAGCTTACAAAAAACAGGATAGTGATAAAAATACAGATCATTGACAGCGACGGGTTGAGACAGTAAACTCACTCGATTGGTAATAAAAACGTCAAGAACAGAAGGACTTTTACGCAGATCTGCAGGTACATAGGTAGGGTTTGGAGAAAAAATAATGGAATACACTGAATAAGATAATATACGAGTAGTAGAAAGTAAATTACCCCATGTATTTGCGCGTATACATAAACAATCACGATGACGACAGTTAAAATTACCAGCAAGAATGACACCATCGCCTGTTAATAGAAGGCAACGCAGGTCCCTTTTAAAGAGCCTTTTATTTTCGGCCGATGAACTTGCGCCAGGAAAATATACGCAGTAGATTTTAACTGTTCTATTATTATATTTGAGTTCTATACCCACATTTTCCATAAGATGAGTTTGAATGACTGGAAGCAGCGAATGTTAAACTGATCTACCAATAAGAATAGCAACTTCTGCTCCCCTTCTATTAATTCGGTCAACACGATAACTTATGTAGACAGAGTTAGATAAATTATTACTATTTGATTTAAGGCCAGTTACAGTAATAAGGCCGATATTAATATTTATTATTATTAGATAAAAAGTTCAACAATTCAATTTTTTTGCTGTTAATATCCCTAGCATTCCAATTAATAATTCTTAGATTAGTATTAGTCATATTATTTTACATTAGTAAAAAGATACTTAGTAGCTAAATGTGCAATAACCCTGAATTGATCAGTTCTCTAAGTACATTTGGATAGATCAGACAATAAGTCCATAACTAAATTGTTGATTTCCTCAAAAGAAAAAAGATTGCTGCTGGAATCATTGATGAAGTTGCTGCTTACGACCGACGCAACTGTGTGTTTCTTCAGAGGAACTGACGTAGAAAAAATTTGTTCATTTTCACTCATTGCTACGTGCCTTGGCAAGGGGGGAAACTCTATCATGCAATTTATTGAAACATTTGGCCCGTTAGTTTGAGCCGTGCGTGGAGTTGTTGTAAAAGCTTTAAACTTTTGAGAACTTTCCATAGATGGGATTTTCGAGAAGCTTTTACGTCTAAACAATGTAGAAGTTTCTCGCTATCTTATCTTTGTTAAGCTCTCATTGAGATAACAGCTTTTGCTCGATTCGATGCTCAGATCGTGCAGACGAAGCTCGGTGGCATTTTGCTTTCGGTAGTTTGCAGCAGACTTCAATACAGTATTTCTCTCGAGAGAGTTGCTGAATTTTATAACAATTGGTGGTGGTGATGTCCCATTATTTACGAAAAATGTTTATTATGAGATGCGGCTTACAATTAATAGTGTGACAAAATCGATTGAATAAACTTCTTAGGTTCTCCTCAGGCTGCATCGGTATACGGAAGAGCACAGCATCGCATGAAATCCACTTCTTCTCAAGCAGGTTGGTTGATAGTTTTGTCTTCAGAAGTAATTCAATCTGAATCTTAGAAATTTCTTCCGAGAAACTCTGCCGTAGTGAGTGAAATTGCTTGGGGGGTTGTGTAAAGCGCCCTGTAAACGCCATACTCTACTAATACTTTTGCAAACCCTTAACTTTCGCACAGACACACTGTAAGTGAATTCCAACACTTTTGCATCTCTATAACTTTGTCAAAATTTGCTAGAATGAGATCAATTTATAAGTAAAATTTTAAATTTTACGTTTTTTGGTTCAAATGGGCGTGGTTTATATAAAAAGAAGATAAATTGCCATTGATCACAATTCACACGTATTCACGGACAGAGTCTCACGGATAGTGACGATCAGTAGAAAACCGGTTTTTATTTTCCAATATCTGGAAAGATATCAAATCTAGGTATAGTTAGTCTATGGTCTGTGGGCTGGTACGCGTACCAATTTTTTGGTCTCACCAACATCAGAATTTGGTCTCACTAAAATCAAATGTGGTTTGATATTTGTCGATGTTTGTGGGCGGAGTTTTGTGTTGCTGATACTATGTTTGAGTGTTTCCGCTCTCATCTGTCAACATTTACTCCAGCAAGCCATTTTATCAGTGAATTTCGTAGTGTGAACACACAAAATAATCGGGAAAAAATGGCGAACATTCTAAATACAGCTGTTTGGAAAGAATTTTCCGAGTGTTTTCAATTATGTTGGAGTGAATTGGTCTCAGCGTCTGCGGGTTTTAGTGGTACCATGTTTACTAGTACCATATTTTAGCGTTTACAGGTCGCTTAAGTTATCTCTGCTTGGTTGTTTTTGAGCAGGTGATGATTGAGTTGGTGTAGAAGGCAGCACTTTTTCTGATGCAGCTCTTGTTCGGTGGTTCGACGCAGACATACTCGTATTTGCTAGTTTGGTAGCCTGTGAAAAATTCGAAGCAAGCGGTAAAGATTTAACGGCGACAAATAATTTTACTTTATTTCGCTTTATTTATTTAAAAGAAAGAGTAAGTAAAAAAGAGTAAGTTAAGGATATTTTTCTTTAGAATTATTCAAACAAAAATATTATTTAGGATTTCGCACGTTTAATTGTTTATTTATCAGATTGTCACTTATATTTTTGCGCACTTTTGCAGAACGAACTGGAACAACGTCTATTCAGTCAGAGATGACATTGTTTAATCAACGTTATCAATATAGGGATAACGAAAGCCGGCGGCTCGGGTAGCGACAGGACAGCGGACAGGAGCTGTAACACAGATCCTAAAATATACTACATCAATGTTATAACAGACGTGTAGACGCATTTATTCTTCGAAAAGGGTAATGTAATATAAGGTGTCTTTAGAGGATCGAAATACCGTACTACAATATATATTTCAGTTCAATTCAATTCAATTCAATTATACCTACATACATATGCACTCGTATGTATTTATTGAGAGACATAGTGCCTGCTTACATTGACGCGGGCAGGAAGATTGTCCGAAAGAGTTCCATTTCTAACATATTTTTTTCATTTTAGTTTTGATCGTTGATGAGAAAGAAAGTGTGAAGAATAGGAAAAAAGGTATGTTTCAGGCCAACTGCTCAGGGTTGAAAGACTTTTTGACAAGTGGAACACTTGAATCGGAGCATTTTTAATTTTTAAATTTGAGCAGTTGGCCTGAAACTTATCTTTTTTCCTATTCTTCACATATTCTTGCTCATCAACGATTAAAACTAAAATGAAAAAAATACGGTTTTTCGGTGGAAGTAACCCTTCTTCGTCGCACTTCAATAAAAAGCGTTCTCTCTCTTTCGGACAATGTTCCTGCCCGCGCCAATGTGAACAGGCACAATGTGAACACGACGTGAGGATAGTGAGGACTTTCATCCCGTCGCCAATGTAAACAGGAACATAGAATTACAGTTTTTTTTTGTGATTGCTTTGAATTTTTTCTAATCTTACTTAGCAACTGGTTTTAAATATGGATTAAATATGTTTTATATAAAATATATTTCAAATATATTTGGCTGATATGGACCAACTTAAAATTAATGAATATATCTAAATAACTAGTTTTATGTGCAGACTAAATTCGATTATAAATAGGAACAAGTCACGAGCTCTTTCAGAATGCAATTCTAATAAAGATTTACCCTCTTAAATTGAGCAATGAAGCTTTCCTATAAAATGGTGATCTGAATCTTGTGTTTGTCACGAATTCGAACATAGAGCGTACGTATTATATCTATCAAATGGAAAGGTGAGAGGTAATAGTTATCGTATACACTTTCATTTACATTAGCATCCCACAACGCTTTGATGAGCGGGTTAGTGTGAGAGGTCTTCTTATTCCGCAGTCTTTTCTGCAACCTGAATGTCATCTAAGCCATAATTGGTGCTACCTAAAGTAAATTACATAAAATCTTAGAAAACCGATTTTTATTTGGTTTTCGAAATATACCACTACAAAATCATGAAAAGCTTCAGTTCATCCGCTACCGTAGAACCATATGTTAAGATCAGTCTAAATAAGGTTTTATATAGTAACAGTTTAGTATCTTGTGGCAGATGTTTGGATAAAAGCAACTGCTTCAATATGAGCGTAGCTGCCGCAGCCTTACTCAAAACTTTTCTTGCGTGTTTGTTAAATGCAAATCTACTGTGTGAATGTATGCCCAATTACTTCGTCTTTATTTTAATAGGTATTCGCCTGTCAACAATATGTAAAGAGAGTGTTTTACTTTCCTTGAATGTGTTAGTTTCTAATTTAGGCTTTACTTCACTAGCTTAGATAGTGGTGTCATCAGCATACAAAATAACTCCTGGATCGTTCGCTATCGGATCGTTAAAAGGTAAACCTTGGAGGAATACATTAAACAGCTTAGTTTCAAATATAGGTTCCAGGGCATGAAATTCGTCAGCTACTTCTAAACCAACAGATATGCAGGCGCTTCTTGAATTTAGAAAGTTAGCAATCATTCGAATGATAGTACCAGGAAAGAAAATCATTCGCGTATGCCAAATTGAATCAAAAGCCGGTTGTAGGTCTATGTCCAATGCAAGAGTACATTTTCATTGTCTCAGGTATGCACTATCTTGTTGTTTGTTTATCTTTTAGCGAACTGACTTTTTGCACATTTATGGAATTTGTGTTCGCGCCTTTTTTCGATTTCTTGCTATCAGGAAAAATTGATGATAATGATGTATCTAATTCCGAAAGAATAGCAAATGGATTAGTTTCGCCTCTTTTTTTTGCTTCCATAATTATTTGCAGCTTGCTTAAGTTTTGTGATGGCAGCAGTCCATTCATTGCTGTTGATTTGTTGGTAGTCTGTCTCCGTCACCATGCGGGTATCAATCGGATTATTGTTTTTGTTTTGATCAGTATCTACACTTTTGGAGATATGTAGATGTTTTATGACAATTATCTTTTGAAACATTAGACATGATTTTGTACGGTCTTGTTCCTATGTCAGAAATTTTAGTGCATAAATGTGCATTTCTTTCTTGCACGTTCTCCAGACTAGATTCTGGAGCGCAGTTTTTTTTTATTAAAACAATATTATCCACTGTTTCTGTTTATTGGTTGTATAAGAGTCACTATCTCAACTACAATAAATAAAATTTATAAATTTTGATTGGGCCTGATGTATCTGCCCGGCGCTTTAAAGTAAAACTATTTTATTAGTATTATTCTGTTTTTTTTTTCTCTATACATACAGAGATTTGCGAGCGCTTGTCACGCCGATTAAAACCGATAGCTCTATCTCAGCTAAATGATGAGCTATCATACATCATTTGCGAATAGAAACCTATTCTATTGACAATGGAACTAAGGTCTACGATGTATTTAGTTACGATAATTATTATGAATTCTGCGGATAACAACACCGTGGTAGCTACCTAGCGCTGGTATGCAACACGTGGATCATAGATTTGAAGCAATGATCGAAATCTGTCAAAAAGTGAAATGCTTTTTTAGCCGTTTATTCAGTACCTTAAAGTAATTATGGATGCTCATCTAAGTTCAAAATACCTTGTATTCTGAACAATGTACCCATTGCAATGTTACCTATCGACGTACATATACTCGTATGTAAGTACATATTAAAATAAAGTACTCGTATGTATGCCAAAATAGAGAGCTAATATAAAACAGGAGAAATTACATGTGGTTGTAGAAATAAAAATAAATCTAGACCATCGTAAGTAACATGATGATTCGCAGACTCGTCAACCTGAGACGTCTAGAGCACTGACGTTAAGCGTATAGTTTAAGAAGCGGAATAAAGATAGTTTTAGAATTTGGAATACAGATAGTTTTAGCCATTAAAAAATTGGCGACTTCTTATGACTAATACCAGAAAAAAAAACAAATTAAATAGTGCATAATTAGAAATTTACTCACCGTCTCGTGATGACACCGATATAAACTAATGTTTAATAAATTATATAAATACTCTTCTAACTGTTTTATTCTGTTTGGCAATGATTCTACAGTTACTAAAGACTCTGGACGATTTGGAAATCTGGGCAATTTTTTTTTCTTTTTAATGCTCCGAGAAACACTAGTTGATGCAATCGGTGTATCTGAAAGCATATCACTGCTAATTGTTGAAACTTGATTGTTATTGCCTTCATTCTTATTTGGGTGCTCATCCATTTGTATGGCAGCTCTTTTGACGGTAGCTCGCTTTTCTTTATGACTTCGCATTGGAAATGGTATGTTTAAAGAAGTGCGAAACACTCTCAGCTGTTGATGTAGTGTACTAAAATGTTTGTAACGCTTTTTAATAGTCCACGTAAAAGGCCCATGAGTAAGCTCTATTGTGTATCTACCAATTAAAATAAAAGCAAAAGTAATTATGTTTCAGAAAAAAATATACTCGTATACACATAAATAAATACAAATAAATTTGAATACTTACAAATTCGGATTCAACAAATGTGTTGTGACACTTCGTTCTACATCTATGATTCTAACTTGAATTTCTACACCGGGAATAAACACTTTTCTTTGAAACGAATTAAATTTCACTTTTGATCCATATAACGATGTGAATGGAATATCCGGAGTAAGGTCATCAGGCTCATCCTCGTCTGTTTCCCTGCGTTCAACTAAAACAGGCTCATTTCCAACGTTCGATAGAATTGTTACCGAGTCTGGAAATGCCAATGTTTCATCGTACTCAGAATCGATTATGGAGAATTGAAACTGTGGACCACAACGTGTAGTTTTTGATTCGTTATCGCCATCGTCTTCCTCGTCTTCAAGGTCTCCTAATTCAGATTTGTGAAATGAATTGTAGGATCGATACTGATCCTCACGACCGTCATCCCCAATCATTGCGGGATTCGAAGTTCCACTGTTGGTGTTGTAGGCGTAATCTATTAAAAACATAAATATAAATAAACAAATAAATATGAACATTTTATGACATATGTATTATGTTATTATTAGTACATATCGGTGAATTTATTTCATACTGCTCCAATCATATTTTAAATTTTGCCAATCTAGTACATATCATTAAAATCATAATTAGTTTTTTTTTTGGAACATTTTCTACATAAAAATACGTCATATAAAACACTTCATGGTGAATAAAATGCATCGTCACCTTTTCGGGGCACCAATTGTATACCCACCGTGAGTTACTGCTGAATTTTTGGAGGAGGAGACTATGTGTGATAAACAACTCTACGAGGCAATAAACTTACATTTTCGGAAAGTGCAAGATCATCACTTGAAACGAAAATAGATAAAATTGTAAAGGGTTTTCCAATAGGGACTTTGAATTTAATTTGTGAACGCACTCTTTCACTAATCATCAAACTGTCACTGTCAATTTATTCAGTAAACTCAACATTTTCATCATGATGACGTACACTACCGAGCAACGTCTGCAGATTATAAAAATTTTCTACCGAAATTCGGAGTCGGTGACTACAACTTCGGTCGTAATTCTCGCCCTAGTAGACAGGCAATAACAAGTTTAGTGCAAAAATTTGAGTCTACATATTCGTTGTGTGACGTTGCCGTGTCAGTGAGACAATGGGTTGGTCTAAGTGTCGAAAATATCGCTGCCGTTCAGGCGACCGTAGCAAACGATTCAAATCAGTCAATTCCACGGCGTTCTCAAGAATTGTGCATCGTTCAGACCACATTATGGCGTATTTTGCGTAAGGATCTTGGTTTACACCCATACAAGATCATGTTAACTCAAGAATTGAAGCCGATGGACCATTTGAAGCGACGTACGTTCTCCGATTGGGTTCTGGAGAAGATGCGCCAAGATGATGAATTTCATCGCAAGATCATCTTCAGTGACGAAGCTCATTTTTGGCTCAATGGGTTCGTCAATAAGCAAAATATGCGTTATTGGTCGGGTGAAAATCCACATGTGCTTCATGAATCACCACTTCATCCACAAAAAATAACTGTTTGGTGCGGTTTGCATGCCTGCTGCGTTATTGGGCCGTATTTTTTCGTCGACGATAACGACCTTCACGTTACTGTGAATGGTCAGCGTTATAGCGCCATGATCACCTATTAAATTTGGCCCGAATTGGAAGATATGGACTTGGACGACGTGTGGTTTCAACAGGATGGTACCACAAGCCACACATCACACGCTACAATCGATTTATTGAAGAGTAAGTATGGTGAGCGTGTTATCTCAAGAAATGGGCCAATCGATTGGCCGCCTCGTTCGTGCGATTTAACGTCAGTTGACTATTTTCTGTAGGCTACGTTAAGTCATTGGTTTATGCCAACACGCCGACGGCGTTGGAAGAGCTCAGAGCCAACATTGAACGCGAAATAGCGGCCGTTTCGGCCGAAATGTGTGGCCGAGTCGTTGAAAATTGTGTCCAACGAATCGACCGCTGCAAACGTGCCCGAGGTGGCCATATGAACGAAGTCGAGTTCCATTCATAAATGTTTTGATTGTACTTGAAGCCGATAGTAAAGTTTTTGAAATATCTCAAATGGTTTGCGTTTTATTTAAAAAAAAAGGTTGTCAAGACCTTATTGGAAAACCCTATATCATACATACTTACACTGCACGTTAGAAAATCTACTCAAAATTAGTTTTCGATTGCGTATTACAGAAACACTGGATAGAAATCGGCATGCTTCAAAGCAAAACATGTATAATTTGTTTTTTGGATGTTTTTTTTTAATAAAACATATA
The DNA here is from genome assembly GCA_949129095.1 of Volucella bombylans. NCBI lineage: Eukaryota > Metazoa > Arthropoda > Insecta > Diptera > Syrphidae > Volucella > Volucella bombylans. Next base: position 62,659,765 of record OX422144.1, on the reverse strand, counting down.
AATACTTTGATTTATATTTATTTATTTTTATATAAAAATGTCGTTCTTAACAATTGTGTGTGAAAAATAACATAATTTAAAAGTCCACCACGAGTACGTCTACAGGTTCTCATACGAAGATCAACATTTTCTAGGATCCGCTCACAAATTATCGCATGAAGTCCATCAATTCCGGTCCGAATCTTGTTTTCACCTGTGCAATTGTTGTTGGCTTGCCCACATAGACCTTACTTTTTAAAAACCTCAAAGAAAGTAATCTAATTGTGTTAAAACGCATGATCTAGGTGGCTAGTTTTTGTTTCTTTATGTAAAATTCATCGACCTTGAAACTTAGATGGCAATAGTTCAATGTTTGCACGTGTTGTGTGACTCGTAGATCCATCCTGTTGAAAATAAAGATCGTCTGTCTCTATTTCTTCAGTTTAAAGCCACAAAAAATCTTCAATCATTTGTCTATAGCGCTCTGCATTAACAGTATCATCTCCTTCAATTACATCTTCGAAAATGGACCAATTTTGTGAATGTAATGATGTTTCTGAAACTATTCGAGGATTTTATTCCCCTAATGTGGAAATGAGCTTCATAACTAAAGGTTATTTTGACAATTGACGGAAGTTCTGCGTTGATTATGATCTGTTGCCTTAAATTGTTGTGTTAATTTTTGTAAGGATGCAATGCAAATGCAAATATGTTCTTTTTTAAAATACGCCAAACCGTATAATGCCTGAGAACATGGTGATGTCGATGTTGAAGGCTTTTTCGTCACACTTTGTGCAATGTTCTCAGTAGAGCGGTCTACCAGACGTCGATGGAAGCAGTTTTTTTAAATTTTTTCATTAACCTTCGAATTGTTGACCCATTTGGACGATTATTTACAACAAAAAAATCACGATATGAATTTTTTAAAGACCGACCATTTTCATAATAAGTTGGAATAACTTTAATGCGTTGTTTTAGCGTGTAACTATCCATGGTTAAAATTGGACATGTGTCTACTACACAAATGTCAAAGATGACATAAAAAAAGGTAGCGTTCAGATATTGTTCGCTACTAATATCTAGGCGCGAGTTTTGAAAGACCCTCTCTATTCAACTCATGGAAAATCAGTTCAGATTTGGTGCAAAATCAGGTAGGGAAGATCATTTTATGGATAGGATTAGGAACCTGCTTAACTCCAAATGATCGAATCCAAATATCGAATCGATATTTCAGTACGCCTTGGGTAGCCAGCAGCCTCAGTATGAAACTCGTGGGTATGGTTTTGTAAGCCTCAAAAAAGAATGAAAATCTGAAAATCTGTTATAGCATACGAGTAGCATACAAATAGACGCTGCCATAAAAAACGAGAGAACTTTATCGAACTCTTTCTTCTATGCGATTAAGATATTCATACGAGTATGTACATACCCAAAAGTATGTTATATCTTTTGGCTTTCCGTTCCGGAAATACCAAACAAGCTCGAGCTTTTCGTTTCGACAATTATAATGACTGATTGCGGCAGGTGTGAAATTATAAATTAATTCGCTGAATTCGAAGTTGTTGAAGTATTTATTTAAAAGCGTATTGTTTGACTTGAGTTTATACGAGGATATGTATGTAACATGAAAAGTAACACTTGTCTGATGATTCAGAGACTCAAAAGTCAAATCAGACTATTTTAGCGGCTAAATTTATTTTTACAATTATGATTTTGCCTGATAATTTTGAGCTAAAATTTTCGTAACTAGAAGCAATACTTTGATGAACCTTAACCTCAGCATTTTTTATATATTGAATTTATTGCCGAATTCCAACTGAACATATTATTGTAGGTTTTTTTTTTTAACTTGTATTCTTATTCAGTATTGTAATATCATAGATGTATAAAAGTAGTCGCACATAAGGTAAGTAGTAAAAAGTATACAGCTACTATATGTACAACAAAATATATTTTCAACTTTAATAGGTGAAAATACGTTATGCGCAAAAATCATTTAAGAAGAAGCTGGGCAAAACCGTTTATATTTCGCCTAAACTCAGAAAAATACAGAGGTACGAGTAAAACGAATCTGTTTAAACTCAGGGTCGAGCTCCCTACAATAGCGAATTCAGAGGGAAACAAGAAAAGTAAATAGGCCACTTAAGAGTTATTTGATGAAATATTGTAATTTTTACTGATCAAAGTAAAAAGAATGTAAAAGCTTAATTCAAGCATGGCAAATATCAATCAAGCAAAATATAAACATCAAGTTGATTAAAGTTCTTAAAAAAGGTTAAATTGCGGACTGAAGACACTCAAAATATTTGACGGTACTCAGTCTTTTCCTTGAAACGTACTTCTTGAGTCATTAGATCAAACATAGGTTTCAGCAGCTTCTATTTATTAGTGACTCCTTTACCTGTAAATGAGCTGACTAGTTCAACTTGCCGTAGCTACGAGTAGTGTGTGCGTTCGTATCGCGTCGTTCGATGGCTTCAGGTCAATTGGTACCGATGACTTTTATTCAGCTTCCTGGCGAACGGTGTGTCCATAGAAAATTAAAAAAACGGAAGCGTACAGTTAAAAAAGAAGGATTTTGAATGACATTTCGTCAGGAGAAGAGTGGCAATTGTTTCCCCATGCGCTGCGCAGTTTTAACGCAGCTTACCACACCACACTAACAGATCTAACTTTAACATTCTGATATACATAAATATATTCGAGTAGGAAGTTAACATATTGCATACCGGAAAATGCCAAGCATCTATCTGCTTTAAAGGACAGGATCCCAAAACGTAATCGAAAAATGATTAACTTCAAGAAAATCTTATTAAAATTGAGGATGTTCTCGTTACGCAAGGGAGCGGCGCAGCAGTCTTCATTCGTTATTGAATGGTGATTATTGAGTTAAGAGATTGCTATAGAGAACAGTGGCAAAATCTATTTGTGTGCGGATTTGTTTTCAGCGGTAGACTAAGGGAAGAAATCTTGAGCTCTCGGCCCTTTTAAGCATGCGCCAATTATGAAGGCATCAGTCATCTCATCGTGGCGCACAAGATCTTGCCTACAATACTGTGTGAATGCTTTAAACTATTTTCAACGAACTGATTTAACGCTATTAGTGTGCTTCTAGGCCTATTAAGTCCACAATCGACCAAATAGTCACACGGAAAATCTACAATAAAAGAAAACCCTAGAAATTCAGATCGATACTCGCAACTTCTTTGTAGATCTTTTAAAAACGAAGAAACAAACTATATAGAGACTTGTATAGTTTCGGCATCCCTGCCAAACTTGTTAGATATGTACTGTCAAGTGACTCTTTTAGACTAAAGCTTGAGTAAATTGTGCAAAACTCACAAGTCGACACTAGAGCAAGAATTTTCCTCCCAATTTTTCAACTGGCTGAATGCGGCGAACCGTCACTAGTGCGGTTGTAAGTTTTAAAAGAGAAGCGGTTAGAATGGGTTTAGCTGCGAGTGCTGTGCAAAAAGGGTCGCACAACATCAACGAATCGGACAGGAACCTCACAGCAGACTGTTATAAGTTTGAAGTAGTTTGTACTAGTTTAGTGGGCGCGGTAAGTACCTAGATGGGAGACCACATGGGAACTCGGTACACAGCGTGCTGTTGACAAACGCCGCATGGGCATACTACCCCGGCGTAAAATCCCTGACTTTAAAAATTCATTTATATCGGTCCCTTGAAAAAAATAAAATAAAATAAAAAAATAGTTTTGTCTATTCTGCCTCCGATACGTATTTCCTTGTATTAAGATTTTTCTGTCGGAACAGAGAACTTACACAAAGAACTAGTCCAAGAACTAGTCGGTAATTTTAGAGTCATGCTATCTGCAGTTATCATATGAAAGCCGCAACTATCAGTGAAAGCCCTTACCGAAGACGCCGGTTCGGTTCCTGAGAAAACTCTTCCTTGAGCCTAAGTCAGGAAATTCATCGGTGATTTCATTTCGTGTGAACCCATTGATCCCATTTGGAACTACAAGAGCTTGGAAATCGTGAGAGAATTAAGAAAATCTTTAAGCGCAGCTTGGTTGTCGCTTACATCGATTTTTCACAATATAGTTCGTTGCCATCAGGATTGCATCCTAAAGAGGAATGAGATCCAAAATTGTAATCCTCCAGAAAGGTACCAGCGACATATTCAAAATAGGTTTTGGAGAAATCATCTGAGACATCTCAGAATGTCTCAGATTCTGGTCGAAATCATACCTGGGCGGTAAAAGCAGCAGTGCCGTATTTTCATGACAGCCGACGCAGTAGACCTTATCATAGGCGTATAGATCCAATTAGTGATAAGCTCCATGTCTTACCGATAGCTCCATAACATTGCCAGAAGGCCGACAGCGTGACACATTTAGTCCAAAGGAGCTTGTTATCCAGCTTCATTGGAGAAATAAATGGTGATGCTTTGAAGTACTAGATGAGTCAGATTAGTTAGCTTTCTCCTTCCCGTAAGTGGACAATCTTAGTTTTGAGAGGGTGGACTGAAAGCCCATTTCTAGAGCACAAATAATCGATCACGTCTAGGCTTGATCCACCATAATTATTGAAAACGTAAATCGACAGCATAGCAGTGGAGACAGAACACCTCTTTGCGGGCAACCCCGTCATCACATATTGCCTGACGTCAGCATCCGCAATCAATATCCCATTCACCAGCATTACTTTTACCCACAAAATTAATGATTCGTCTACGCCAGACAACAGTCTAGTCGAGTTACACATGCTGTCAAAAGTTGCGTTGTCGAAACTACCCTCAATGTCAACGCAAATGGGGGCAAATTACCGCACCCGTTATCGAATGAGTAGATTTCATTTGTGGTCAAGCGTGGAAACTTCAAACTGTAATAGTAAAAGTCTACTACAACTAACTTCTGATAGTTGTTAGTAGTCCTTACAGAAAAAAGGTAGTAATATGTCGTCAGGAGGAATGCTTGTATTAGGTTGTATGAAATGTCCGATTTTTGCTCAGTTCACAATAAGAGGCTGTCGACTAAACATATGTAGCAGAAAGTGCAGATTTTTTTTATAAGATAAAGTGGTGCGTGTATTTGAAGTGTGAGACTTTTCAGGCTCGTTGCTACTACAGTAATTTTTTTCTAGGAATTGTTCATCATGCTATCGACGACTCAAACTCGGACTCTCTTCCGAATTTTAACGAGAAACATTAATGACGCATTTAAGGATGAAGTGGTAAACGAATGCAACATTCAGCGTTGATTTGCTAAGTTCCGTTCGGGACATGTTAGGCTCGAAAACGAACAACGTAGGAAACCAGCAACGGTAATTTATGATGACAATGTTTTAAAAGCGACGGTAGATGCAGACCCAAAAAAAAACCAAAAATGCAGACCCAAAATGAACCGTTTTTGCACCGTATGTGATGAAAATTGGATTTTGTACGACAACCGTAAAAGATCTGGGGAGTGGTTGGATACAGAAAAAAAACCAAAACACACCACCAAATTAGGTCTTCACCCAGAAAAGGTTATGGGGACAAGCTGCCTCACATCGAAAGGACCAATTCACTTTTCATTTGTTCAACCAGGGAAAAACAATAAATGCGTTGGATAATAGGCGTGGTCCGATTCTATTGCATGACAATGCTAGACCCCATACATCACGCGTGATGGTGCAAAAACTGCTACAGTCGGGATTTGGAATTTTTATGCATCCACAGTACTCTCCTGATGTTTCTCCAACCAGTATTCCGAAACCGAGCAGAGGTCATAAAAGCCTTTGAAGACGTTATAGCGTCCAAAAATCAATCACCAAAAATCCAATTAATAAAAAAGAAATAATGGACCTTGAATCCCGTTGGAAAAAAATTATAGATGCTAACGGTTCATATTTTGACCAAATAAAAAATTAAAAAAAAAAAATATTGGCTTCTAAATTCTTACCTCAAAATCATGTGGTACAACCAATAATTTGAGAAAAAGTATAAGTAGTTACATTTTCGTATTGATAGTTTTTTTTCTTCCTTAAACCCATTCGGCTCTTACTGGCTGGCATCGGCTTACCTTGGCCATGACCAAGTGGGCCTTCTCCCTGGTGATAACCTAGAAAGGGTGGTACTGGAAGCGGGAAGGCAAAAAACTGGCCTCATAATCGGATGCGACGTTAACGCACATCATACGGTATGGGGCAGTACCGACATCAATGATAGAGGTGAGTCACTTTTAGACTAGTACTAGATATCACTCTTGTCTCCGACAGCGTCACTCAAAGGCTAACAAACTGGATGATATCGTCTGAACACTCCTTTTCAGACCATAGATACATCCAATTCTGTCTGAGTGATGCTCCCCCCCGCCAACCAGCTTTCCGGAACTACCGGAAAACTGATTGGACAAAATACAGAGGAATACTGTCGAAAACGATATCCTCTGAACTATCAAGTCCCCCGCGTGACACCAATGAGCTCAACATGAAAGTCAGGGAATTTACTCTGACTCTCAATAAGGCTATGGCCGCTTCCTGCCCTCTTATTCAACCAAGAGGAAAGAAAAAGCCACATTGGTGGACATCGGCACTGGGACTGCTCAGAAACGCCTGCAGAAAACTTTTTAACGCAGCAAAAAGCACAAGAAAAGTGACCGACTGGGACTCATATAAAGAATCCCTCAAATTATACAAAAAAGAACTGAGGAAGGCAAAGCGACAATCCTGGAGGTCATTCTGCGACAAAATTACAGAAACCTCTGAGGCATCGCGGCTAAGAAAAATCCTCTCCACAAATCCTATGATGCCCAGCTGTTTGAAAAAAACCGATGGCTCTTGGATAACCTCAAGTGATGAATCACTCAACCTGCTTCTGGACACCCACTTTCCAGGTAGCTCCCAACTCGCGGCCAGTAGCAGCCCAAACAGGCCTACTGCAACCGTGACCAAAATTCATGGTCTGATTACGAGAGACAAACTGCTCTGGGCGCTGCTTAGCTTCAAACCATACAAGTCTGCTGGTCCGGACGGTATTATACCTGCCGAGCTACAGAGGTCCTCAGATATTATTCTACCAGTGTTGGAAAATATTATGAGGAGCTGTGTAGAACTTATCCACATTCCACTGTTATGGAGAAAAGTCAATGTAGTATTCATTCCCAAAGCTGGAAAATGTTCCCATGTAGTCCCAAAGGACCTCAGACCTATAAGTCTATCATCATTCCTTCTGAAAACTTTAGAACGACTGATTGATATCCATATTCGAGCTAAAGTTGATCCAAGACTTCTGTCTACGGCTCAACATGCCTACTGTAAAGGAAAGTCGGTGGAAACGGCTTTGCACTCTCTGACTAGCCACATCGAACGATCCCTACAATATAAGGAGTACACAATGGTTGCTTTCCTAGACATAGAGGGCGCCTTTAACAACGTCAACACATCCGCAATCACGACTGCACTGTCAACTCTGCAGGTAGACGGCTCACTTGGGGAGCTGATTAGTCTAATGCTAAAAAGCAGGGTAACCAACTCCAAACTGGGTGAGACTTCTGCTAAAAGATATGTCAGTAGGGGTACGCCGCAAGGCGGTGTCCTCTCTCCCCTTCTCTGGAATTTAGTAGTTAACGAACTACTGATATACCTGGAAGCGGGTGGTAGCAGAGTGATTGCCTATGCGGATGACGTTGCCATAGCCATCTCAGGAAAACATCTTAATACCATTAAAGAACTCCTCCAAGTAAATCTCAACAGATTAACCCGCTGGGCAGATCGCTGTGGATTGGGAATAAACCCCCATAAAATTGATCTTGTCCTCTTTTCTAGGAAATATAAAATTCCAATCATAGACCCTCTTTCAATAAACGGTACCAGTTTAGTTTTCTCCGATACAGCAAAATATCTGGGTCTCATTTTTGATAGGAAACTAAACTGGAAACCTAACATTCAAGAAAGAGTCAATAAAGCTACAATAGCTTTATTCTCTTGCAAAAAAGCCATTGGGAACAAATGGGACCTTCAACCTCGCATAACCCACTGGCTATACATCTCGGTCATAAGACCGATACTTACGATACTTACGGTTTGGTTGTCTGGTGGACGGCCTTAGAGAATGCAGTCAACCGCATTAAACTAAGCAGAGTCCAAAGAACAACATGTCTATGCACAAGCGGAGCCTTGCGGTCTACGCCCTCTGCGGCGTTAGATATTCTGCTTCACTTGACACCCCTCGACATTTTTAGCAAGCAAGTAACTGCGACTGCATCTATTCGCCTTAAAGCGACTAAACAGTGGACAAATAATTCATCTGGCCACGCCAATATTCTTAATACATTAGGAATCCTCACAGAGAACACCGATTACACCATATCTGAACTTTGGTTTGACAAAAACTTCCATGTAAGCTTCCCCTCTAGATCATTCTGGGAGGAGGATGCTTTCATGGAGGACAAGTCAATCCATCTCTACACAGATGGATCTAAAACCGATAGCGGAGTTGGTGACGGTGTTTTCTCAGATAAGCTAAATCTAAGCCTCTCTTTCCGCCTTCCAAATCACTGTAGCGTGTTCCAGGCGGAAATTTTGGTGATTAAAGAGGTTCTGTCCTGGCTGAAGAAAAATGTGATATCTGCAAAGGATATCCGCATATTTTCGGATAGTCAGGCCGCCATCAAGTCCCTGGACTCGGTCTCATTATATTCTAAAACCGCCCTTGAATGCCGGTCATCTCTCATGGAGATGGCAGAGCAGTTTAACATTCACCTTTGTTGGGTGCCGGGCCACAGAGACATTCCAGGGAACTGCAGAGCCGATGAACTCGCCAAAATTGGAACCACTCTACCTATCCTACCGGACAAAGGTAGTATAGGTATACCAATCGCTACGTGCAAACTAACACTAAAGCTAGATGCCAATAAAAGAACAGACCTTAGGTGGACTGCTGGACAAACATGTCTAGCGACCAAACAGATCTGGCCAAGGCTGGATCTGAGTTGATCTAAGTGTCTGATCCTTGTAGATAGGAAACATCTCAGCGCCATAATAGGTGTCATTACCGGACACTGCCTCATAGGCAAGCACGCAAGAAGGCTTGGCGCTTTTACTAACGATTTCTGTAGAAGCTGCATGGACTAGGAAGAGGAGGAGACTATCCCCCACCTACTCTGCACATGCCCAGCTCTCTCTCAGAGAAGGAAGCTTCATCTAGGAGCTTTCTTCTACAACGACCTAAACGATCTAGAAAAAATAGACGTTAACAGTCTCCTACGCTTTATTATAAGCTCAAACTGGTTCCAGTAGTAAGAAGATCATAGATCCACGTGGCATCACAATGGGCCAATAGGCCTAAGTGGGTTGGTATTTCCAACAGCCACTCTTACCTAATCTAACCTAACCTAAACCCATTCGTACGTGAGCTATGTTGCTTTCGTACGTGAATGGCGTTCGATCACGGAGCAACGAATGTCAAGTTACGATACTCGAAGCTCGTGCAGGAATACCAAATGTAACTCCATCACGTGTGCGGTTATTTTTCTCTCAGTTTTTGAAGCGCACTCTCGTAGGATTTTCCGTGTGGATGGACATGTTGCAACTTACACAGAGGATGCATTCGCAAAGCAGCATTTCGCACATAAAGCTAAACTATTCTGTCCATGCTCTTAAACATGGAGGAAGTCAGACTGATAGGTCTGAAGCTTTTAGCGACCGTGTAGTCATCTTTTGCTTTGTTTTTAGTAATACATAATATGTTTTGTGGCTCGCGAATTATAAGTTTAGAAATAAACTCTAGCATTCTGTAATTTAATTTTTTTCCAATTAAAATGAGTGTCAAATTAAGTCATATGTACAAAAATTGCAATCAAATTTCTTTTGTCTTGCGGTTAAAAGAAAAATCAACGAAAACTTGACGAATCTTTGAAAAACCCATCATGGTATTACAATACAAATCACGACGTCGTTCGTACCCAGTAGCAATGCCTTTATATTGCACTCCGTTTTAACATCTAAATTCATATTTTATTTTGATACTGACAATTTATAAATTATCGTATCTGAACGTCATTGAGTAGCCATTACCGCAAATACGAATGAATTCTTATCGGCTAATTGTCAAGTTGAGCAAAATGATAATAAAAGTGTTGAATGGGTGAATCATAATCATACTCTGTTCTTTGTGAATTCATGTGATTTGAAAATCAAAAATATATAGGGAAGATAATGAATGCATATGTATGTGGTACAGAAACTGTTTCAGACTAGCCAACAAATGTATACCTCCTGGTATAGTGGATACCACAACCCCTGACAGACAGCAATTCATAGTACACGCAGATTTCCGCGTTAAGTAGTATACAATACTTTGACCTTTGTGTTGTCTCGTATTTGGATAAAAAGTTCACTTTTATTCCATTGTACAAAACGATTTTTCACTGTTATTACTTGCTTTCAATTATCAAAGAATCTACGAAGAATCTCCAACAGAGATAAAGTGGCGCTGCAATCAGTAAGAAGGTGGTATACCACCAAAAAATTGTGAATCTCAATACCAGGTATGTTTCGTGGTATAGTAGCTTTTAACGTGGTATTGAAGTGACAGACATGTGGTATAGAACACAGTATATATACCATGGTACCAATAATAGCAGTCTGTCCACCATATTACGCTTAAATAATACTATGCCAATTCACTTAAATTTACTTCGGTTATTGACTAGAGCCATTTATTTGTATAATATATGACTTCATGATTTGTACCGCACAGAAAATGGAGTGGGTGGCCGTGGCTCAAGTGGTAGTGGACTGGCTTCCAAATCGAATCCCAACGTTGACCGAAAGACATTCATTTTTTCAGTTAACTAAAATCAAGTAAGATGAGTAGTTGACTAGAAAACAACAACAAGCCAGTTTTCACTAACAATTTATTATCCCCATTAAATGTTAAATATCACCCATGGACGAAATACCTACTGAGCCCAAACATCTTTCTTTCTCTCTCCATCACATTTTTCCAAAAAACTTAACGCATGCTGAGACATTATAAGTGTATTCATACCCACTTGAGTGTTCAGTTCTTTAAGGAAAAAAGAGAATGTCAGATAGATTTAGGTTTCATCGATTGCATTTTATTAATTGGGGCTCTGTAGGGGATCTAGGTCTGCTCTTAGTGAGATCAATGTAGAACAGAACATGCTAAATTCATTAAATCCACTGAAAGCACCGTTTAGAGGAGCGATGCTCACGCTCTGGTACCCTCATTTCAAATAATTTTTTTAAAAAATGGGAAACCACCGTTGCTGTAATTTGAAATCATGACCGAACCATGATCAATGAAATTTTTTTTTAAAAATATGAATGTTATTGACATGGACGGACGTGATTGTTATACGAGGGAGCTACATAGGTACTACACTGTATGATCGAAATCATAGATTTAGTGAAATCAAAATGCTTATATGGGCCAATAGGTCTCCAAGAACTGTATTTTCTTCTTGGAAGTGCATTTTCATGACAAACGGCAAGGATTGCTCGAGAAAATGCTCAAAATTAGACGGATCTAAATATCTGAAATTCGCCTGGGCTTAAAAAATACCGATACATTGCTTTCGAATTAAATACATAAATCATTAAGGGGGTATTCTGGTCTAGAATTTCGAAAAAAATCGATTTTCTTTGGCATATATTCAAGTTGTATACTTTTAAGAATGTACCCTCCAAAGGATATTTTAAGATTCCAATTATTATCGGAGTTATAGCTGCTTTAGTGACGCGGTAACTATATGATTTAAACCGCTTGAAACTACGAGTAAAACGCGTTTTTCATGAAACTACTTTTTTCAATTCCATTGCCACGATATCTCAAGTTATAATGAACCGATTTACTTAAAATTTGGTACACATCTTCTTTAAATAACGCTCTAACACTCCTAACTTTTGGTTAGAAAAATTAATTTGTGTTTTTTTTTACTATGTATTTTAAAAAAATTAAAAACTAAAAAAATGTGAAAAAAAAAATTGTGAAAAAAAAATTTGTTTGTTTGTCTGAGGTAGGGGATGTTACAACATCTTTACTAATTAATAATATTTTTTTTTTTGTTTCAAATGAATAACAGAGCAGGAATTGTGTCAATAAGGATGCACCTTTTTTTTCAACCCATCACTTTACCGCCCAGTAATTTTTTGAATTTTTATTTTTTTTTTATATAAAATTGTTTTGTATATTCTTAAATTATAAATAAATATCTAGCAAAAATATGTTAGTAAAAAATATTTTCTGTTTTTTTTTCATCACAATTGAAAAAAACCTTAAAATTTGTGCCTCTAGACCAGAATACCCCCTTAATACGTGTGGAAGCGCAATCGTCCATATAGATAATACCTACTCGTTTCATTTTAACAAAAACGCTATGAAAATTGAGAATATGTAATTAAATAAATATTTGTTTGGATAATATACAAACAATTTAATTAATTCTTAAATATTAGGTCTAATATTTATGTTAATTTGATAAAAGTACCTTAACCGGGAATAATAACAAGCTATCTAGTTTACTTGTTCATTTATGTATTGGTTTATATAAGAAATAACGCTCCAAAAATCTCCACTTCACTGATAAAAAATAATGATTTATTATTCCACTTCTTTATTTATAAAAAGTAACTTTTATGCACATATACACACACGCATGTGTTTTTCTAAACAAACAGAAAGAATAAACTTTTTATTTTATTATGATTTTAAAGTCTAACAAAACACTAAATACCTTATTAATATCGATTTAATGACAAACTTTAATAAAAAAACTGACAATTGTTATCGAGTATGATACGAGTATTTCAATTTCGTTTATCTTTGTACTTATCATTCGTTATCATTTATTAGTAATAATTAAGAAAATATAAACAAGTTAAAAACGTTGAAGTTAACCACTGGCGCGTAATGGCTGTGAAAAATACATAGATCATTGTATACATTTTCTAATACAGTTGTCGTTGTTCGTTGCTATTGTATTTTCTACTCGTATATTATAATAATAAAATGTATTAATAATAATTAATTCAAATCAAATTGAATGTGATTGGTAGCTAATAAAACCTGTACAATGCCATGTATTGTAGCTGCAATCGGTCAGTTTAATGAATTGTGATAAAATATATGACTACAGAATTAGTACTCGTATTACATACGAGTATGTAAGTGTTAAATGAGACAATTTAAGGGTAAACTGTTGATTCGAAAGTGCAATGGTTGATTTTTAACAGAGGAAGAAGTTTAGAGGTTCAACCATCTATTCTAAGTGAAGGCCTGATAACAATCCATATTATGTCTGAAGTCGCTAATGTAAGCCAAATGTACGCACGCGATTCCATAGAGAGAAAAGACGACTTTGGTAAAGATTGCTTCTACGTGCTGTTTGATCAAATGTACGATCGATGTCCTTAGCACAATGTAAAGATAGTCCTTTCCGATTTTAACGCTAAGTTAGAAAAAGCAAGCATCTTTGGCGGCGCAGTTTGAAAACATAGTCTACACGACACCAACTTTCGAAAATGGAGGCTAATCTACTTTGCTATGGGGCGGAATATCATCATAGTGAGTACATATTTTCAACACATAAACATTCACGAAGGTACCTGACAGTCACCTGTTTAAAAACGGTCAACCAACCTTGCGATAGACGTAAGGTACAGCTCTAATATTTCAGATGTACGAACTTTTCCAAGAGCCAAGATCGACTCAGACCACTACTTTGTTGTAGTTAAAATTCGAATGCGAATACTTCGAACGACAGACCACCGAAGAAATTCTATGAACGGCTACAATCGCAAAAGACTGCTTAATCCTATGCAAATCGTGGTTCCTAAAATCTTTTCAGAAGTTCTATGCTGTCAACATGAAACAACTTGCCAATGGCAGACCTTTATATTCAAACTATAGACCAATTAGGCTATCGGAAAGAACACACAACACCAATAACTCGGACAGCAAATTATAACAATGAGGTGGTAAGAAATTTACCACTCTTGCCAATCGCTGGTTCTTTACACAAAGAAGACAACTAACTTACTTTCACGATTAATGAAGAAAACTCTGTATAATACCCATATTGTCTGAGTCCTATGGTGCGGAAGTAGAGACTTTATTAAAGCGGAAGAAAATGATTTGGGTTGATTCGAGACAAAAGTTCTTCCAGAGAGTTTTTTGAGTTATGTACGAGTATGTCTACGTAAACAGTATTTGGAGAAGAAGATATAACAACGAAATATATGGGCCATACTGGTCACTTGCCCCATCAATGTCGAGTACCTCCTCGGCAAATAGTACATAGGAATATGGATATGTCTACATGCCTCATACGAAACTGAGAAACAATAGCAAAATCGCACCGTATTTTAGGAAATGACGATGCAACTAGCGCCATTTTCGACAGTAACGAAAAAACAAACCTCTGAAATGCCATACGCTTCGCCTTACAGCTATGGTGTAAACAAAAATCATCACATGTTGGTAAACAATTCTCAATAATATCTTGCTCATAGCTCAGCTTTTAGGAGAAAGAATCTGCCATCAGCTGTACAGGATCTGACATTCTGACAATCAACAACTAAATAAGAATCAATTTAATCAAATCAAATTGCAAATTCTATTGGCTTGATTCGCAGTTTTTTCTCTGAAGTGGTTAGAGAGGAACAGAAGGTATACAAAACTATAATGGTTTCCAAACAACTATAATAATAGAATTGAAAATGACTACACAACAGGTTATAATCATTTGTGCTTCGTGTTCAGTGGGCATTTTTTCGCAGACACCAAAAAAAAAATAAATTTTGTGAGTTTGTATTCCCGCACCGTATAAATCAACAGTCCCGCTGAATGCAAAAAAAATTCGCCGCCGTGTAATCCTTCAGTATTCAGAAAATAACATCAGACTACCTGCAAAAATAAACGGTGTGCGCTATTATATATATACTCGTATATATTTGCCATTATTATTGCCAATTTTCCACAATGAGCACTACAAAAAGGTTTAAACTTTAAAAAAATTCTTTTGCACTCATTAAAATGTATTGTTAGAATCACAGTTGTACTCCGGAATCAAAAAAAAAAACTAAAAATATAGTCAACGGTCGTCTGTCCATCTTAGAAGACTCGTTTCAGCAAAGCTGGGTCGCAAGGACACTTAGTCAAGTTAAAAATGGACTGCTTTGACGCTGCAGTTTTAAAAAAAGATTGACCCCCAGCGCAAAGACATACCCATGTCAAAATACCTGGATAAGTGTGCACAAATGGAAGCGTTAAGAGCAAGATATCGCTAAGCCAGGGGTGATTTTTTAAGTGTTTGGTTTTTAATTGTCAAAACAAACAGAAACACAGAAAAATTGCAGAAGTGTATAAAAATTTTATTTGAGTTCATAAATCAATGCTTGCCATTAGCTTTTTAAAGATTATTTCATGTAAGTGTTGACCACGACCACATAATGTTGTTTTCCAAGGCTGCAATGGACGGCATAGGCGATACGGACATATCTCCGTAAAAAATAGTCTAAAGGCGTGAAATTGCGTGAATTCACCGGTCCAAAACGAGAGAAGTATTGCTCACCGAACTCATTTTTCAATTGGTACATCAATTAGTGTTATTAAACAAATTAAAATCCAAATTTTGTTAACGAAACTTCAATTTATTATAAAAATTCACTTTGTTCACTTTGTTACAAAATTAGTGGATTGCCTACTTCAGCTCCTAGTTGGCGTTGCAACGGTCGAATGCCTTCAAAAGAAAAGAACATTTTTTAGTTAGCTGTCAGATGGCTGTCAGTTGATTCAGTTCATTTTTATTCTTTCATCGTTGGAGTTGCCAACATTCTCCTCGCTGGTAAGAGGTCTCTTCTTCGCTGGCCGATTTACCATTAATAACGTCGAGAACTGCCAACTTGACTGCTGGTCTCTCATAAATTCCGTTTGATGTTTGAACTGTAGCCCGTCTTACTTGCCCATCCTTTCCGCAGATTGTGCTTATAACCCTTCCTTTGGGCCATGAGTTTCTCGGATTGGATTCATCTATTATAACAACTACATCGCCTTTAGCGATCGGCTTAACTGGCTGGAACCATTTCGTTCGTCGTGTTAATGTGGGTAAGTATTCGCGCACCCAGCGCTTCCAAAACGTGTTTACGAACTGTTGAGATTTCAACCAATTTTTTCTTAGAATGATGCCATCATCGCAGTTTATACCATCAGGCTTCTCACCGTTGGATGTACCTAACAAAAAATGATTGGGGGTTAGTACTTCCAAGTTGTTTATATCTACCGGTATGTAGGTGAGAGGTCTTGAGTTCACAGTAAACTCCACTTCCAACAGCATGCTGAGAAGAAGTTCGTCCGAGGGATTTTTTGTCAACATAATCTGGTTTAATGTCTTCTTCACAGATTGGACTAGTCGTTCCCAACACCCTCCCATATGTGGAGAAGCTGGAGGATTATAAATCCACTTGGTTTCAGGACTGGAGAACTCATTGGCCAAATCGTCTTTTTGATTTCGTAGAGCGCTCTGAATTTCCTTTTCTGCACCATGGAAATTGGTGCCATTGTCGCATCTGATTTCTTTCGGACGTCCACGCCTGGCGATGAACCTTCTGATGGCAAGTATGCACGAATCCGAAGATAAACTGCTTGCCACTTCAAGGTGAATGGCTCTTGTTGTCATGCACGTTATGAGGACACCCCATCGCTTCACAATGCTTCTTCCAATTGTGACATACATTGGCCCAAAATAGTCGATGCCTACACACGAAAACGGGCGAGTAAATGATGAAAGTCTTGCCGGTGGAAGATTTCCCATCTCAGGTGGTCTTGGAGTCGCTTTCTGGTTCTTACATAATTGACACATGTTTCGGACAGTCTTTGTTACAACTCGGAGATTTGGAATATAAAACTTTTGTCGGATTTCATTTATGACGGTCTCGTTATTGTGATGGTGATATCGTTCATGGTATGACTTAATTATTAGTGTGGTAATATGGTGTCGTTTAGGCAAGATAATTGGTCGTTTCAAATCGTTGGATACACCTACTGCTGCATCTATACGCCCACGAATGCGCAAGACTCCGTGCTCGTCTACGTATGGTGATAGTTTGAAAACAGGACTGGATTTCTCAACTTGACGTCGGCTCTCAGCTGGCAACGATTTATTTTCTGAGAGTGTTGCTATTTCGTCGGAGTAGCAATCGCTCTGGGCCACTTTGAAAAGATAGTTTTGTGCCTCGACATACTCTTCTTTTGTCAGGAAATTATTGGAGATTTTTGGTACGCCTCTTCGTTTCGCGGAAATATTCCAGATGAAGCGTAATACGTATACTTGTGCTCGTACGAGTCTATTCCATTTGGAAAATCGTTTAAACTGGATTAAAGCTGGTGGGATGTTTGTGTGATGTAGCAAGTGCGACGCTCTCATTTCTTCTCGGGTCTGATCAAAGTCTTTTAGTGGTGGCCATCCATCTTCAGATTGCATTAGAAACGACGGACCTGTAAACCAACGACTAGATGGATTAAATTCCGGTAATTTCTGCCATTTGGTGGCGTCGTCGGCGACATTTAACTTAGTGTTGACGTATCGCCATTGCTGCATTGTGGAATCTTCCAGTATTTCACTGACTCTGAATGCGACGAAAGGGCGATACTTTCGATGATCCGATTGTATCCAAGAAAGTACAGTCTTGGAATCTGTCCAGTAGTATGCATGGTTGAAATCGATCGAGTGTCCTTCTTTGATGTTTTTGGCCAAACGAACACCGAGTCTAGCTGCTTCCAGCTCCAGCCGCGGGATGGAAACTAAGTTGAGCGGGGCAACTCGGGTCTTGGCTGCAATGATACGAGTTTCTATAAGATTAGCTTGACTTACCCTTATGTAGGCCACTGCTGCGAATGCATTTTCACTCGCATCCACGAAAACGTGTAGTTGGGCTGATTCGTGTTGACTAAACCTGATGCCGTGTAGATAACATCTTGGGATCTGAACCTGGTTGATGTTCTTAAGGTGACGTACCCACAGCTGCCATTGTTGAAGATGTTCATCTGATATGCGGTCGTCCCAACCCACCTTGGACCTCCAGATTTCTTGCATGAGGATTTTCAAGAAAACCATAAAGTTGGCGATGAATCCAAGAGGGTCATATATTGACATAAGCACACGTAATACTTCTCGCTTTGTCGGTCTGTAGTTTTCCGACAGTTGTTCACGAAGATGTGATTTTGATGTCAGCGAAAATGTAAATGTATCTGGCGATGTGCACCACCACAAACCCAAAACCTTTTCCGCATCATTTTCGGTTTTTAGATTTAACTTCCAGCGCTCGCAATGTTGTTCACCAAGTACATTAACGACTCTAGATGAGTTCGAAATCCAATGACGTATTTCGAACCCTCCTCGTTGATGAACGTACTTCACGTCTCTAGCTAGTTGCACAGCTTCCTCCTCGGAGTCAACACTTTCTAGAAAATCATCAACATAGTGGTTGTGGATGATGGAGTTAGCGGCCCGTCGGAACTCGGATGCATACTCTTGCGCGTTTCGATTTTTAACAAATTGAGCGCAACTGGGTGAGCACGTTGCTCCAAATGTTAATACTTGCATCACGTAAATGTCCGGATTGTTGCTCCCTTCATTACTCCATAGAAAGCGTTGAGAATGTTGATCATAGCTGTTGACTCGCACTTGGTGGAACATTTCTCTAATGTCTCCACATATTGCGATGCGACGTTCTTGGAAGCGAAATAGTATCCCAGTGAGTGGTACAAGCTGGTCAGGTCCCTTGAGAAGTACAGAATTCAGTGATGTACCATTGGCTTTAGCTGCTGCGTCCCAAACTATTCTTGATTTGCCAGGTTTGTTTTTGTTGGTGACGACGAATATTGGTAAGTACCACTTCCGGGGATAATGTTGGGATATTTCTTCTGAAGTCAGCTTGCGGATGTACCCTTTCGCCTGGTAGTCTTCGAACAATTGGTTTAGAGTATGTGTTAGATCTGGATCTCGTTCTAACCTCTTTTTAAGACATTTATATCTTCGGAGTGCCATTGGAAAACTGTCGGGTAACTGTATGTCATCGTACTTCCATAGTAAAGCGGTTTCAAAGAAATTTCCCTTTCGATGTGTCTGTTCTTCTAGAATTTTGCATGCTCGTTCTTCGTTTGCTGATTTTATGACGTCAATTTTTGTCACACCCAGGCTGTCCAGCGAGAAGTATTCCTTCAACATATGTTGTAGTAGCTCATCATTGCTCCTTTCACACTTGCAGATGTGGTAGCTGTGAAATTCATGGCTAATGACTGTTGTGCTTTTAATGTAGGTGGACTTTGGGCCATAGACCATCCATCCAAGACGCGTTTTAGATGCCACTGGAGATGTCGGATGTCCTTCTCGCACTTTCAAAGACGTAGCTAATTTGGTATTGTCGAGCCCGATCAGCAAACGAGGAACTGCTTGGTGGTATAACGAGATCGGTATGCCTCGGAGATGAGGATGATGAAGAGCAAGTTCTGCGGCGTCCACACTTTGACTAGGAAGGCTTAAAGATTTCACCGTACGTACCTTGGTCATGGAAAACTTGGGATGTGTTTCATCTATACCGGAAATGTCCACGGAAATTATTCTTGATCCACTCTCCTCGCGGTGTGTACCTCCAGTCCATTTCAGTAATAGTGGCTCTACTTGGCCAGTTAGCTCCAATTCATCAGCTAATGAGTCTTCCATCATAGTAAGTGAAGATCCATCATCAAGGAATGCATACGCTCGTACCATCTTGTTTCGACTGAACAGATTTATTGGAATGTATCGAAACAAAATTTCACTTTCATTGTAGCTATGTTTGTTGCAGCTGTTATGTGTGAATTTTTTATTTGTAACTACTTCATTATGACCTGGTTCAGTGGTCTTGGTTTTGATAATTTGCTCGGGATTGATGTTGAAGTTATGGAGGAGTGAATGGTGTCTAAAAGTACATCCGTTTATGCCACAAACCTTGTTGACTTTACATTGTGCTCTGCGATGCGATTTTAAGCACATTCGGCATAAGTGATGTTGCTTTACTGCCTCCCAACGCTCGTTCCTACTTAGTTGCAGGAATACACTACACTCATCTACAGATACGCAGATGTTATTGCAAATTTGACATAACTGCTTGCTGTTTGTGTTGTCGTGATGAGTTTCTGCATGTAAGTGAACGTGGCCTTTCTCTTTTGGGCGTTTGTAGCTTTTATACTCACTTAACACTAATGGTGAGTAAGTTACGTCGCTAATGGATTCTGCCATTTCAGACAACCAC
This sequence comes from Volucella bombylans, assembly GCA_949129095.1. Classification (NCBI taxonomy): domain Eukaryota; kingdom Metazoa; phylum Arthropoda; class Insecta; order Diptera; family Syrphidae; genus Volucella; species Volucella bombylans. The sequence goes on along the minus strand of OX422144.1, from coordinate 62,639,522 downwards.
TCGTCGAACCGAGACAAATTTGCAGATTTAAGACTTCTCTTGTGTACAGCCCACATCATTTTAAAATTTGTTGGCAGCATGTCAGTCAATTCTTGAAGCAACAGCTGGTTATTTAAATGATCGTGTAACGCAGAAGCCTCCATTGTCGTGCAAAGATTTTCAACAGCAAATGCAAACTCCACTATTTGTTCTAATTTGTCATTTCGGAGTGGAGGACTTTGCCGAATTTTTTGCAAAATGGTGTTAATTATTAATTCTGGGCGTCCAAACAATGTTCGCAGTGTGGACATTACCCTTGGCACATTAGATGGTAGGGAAAGTCTATTTCTAACCACGTTAAGAGCTTTACCTTTAAGACACTTCCTGAGGCGGATCAGATTATCGTCGTTATTAAAACCACATACCTTTGTGGTGCTCTCGAATGTGCTAAAGAATAACGCCCACTCATCCGGATCTCCACTAAAGATAGGAAGCTCGGTTGGGAGCGACTGACGAGCTGCTATTTGATGCTGGTTTGGGTTCTGTATCTCTTGTTTAGGCATAACGTTATTATTGTTGCATTTATCAAAATATTGTAGATTGGAAGGGTGGGATATGAAATTTTTGGTTTGTGACGGAATTTTAGAGGAAATAGGTGGTTGGGTTGAAAACTCTTGTTGATTACTTGCCTGAGGTGCGTTGAAAATTGCATTCTTGTCTGCATCATTACGTTGCTGTCCGGGCGTAAATCCTTGTTCATTTTGCAGCCATTGTCCTACTCGATTATGAGGTTCCTCTTGATCGCCATCCCTTGATGTTTCTTCGTCCTCTTCCTCCTGCATGAGAAGTTCAAACTTCTTCTGAAGATATTCTTCATCCCGTTGCTTCTGTAGTTGTCTGCGTTCTTCTAATAACCTGAGTTCGACTCTCGTGCGTTTTAAACGCTGTGATTTAATTGAACTGCGCACCACAGAAGGCGTTTTAGATTGGATTCCATCGTTGGGCAGAACCATTGTGGTACATTTTGCGCAACTCCAGTCTTCTTTTGCAATGGATGCGGTTACATTGACGCAGTTAAAATGAAACCACGCGTCACATTGATCGCATGCCACCATTTTATTCGTGTCGGCATTATTGCACATGGCGCAGTTTCTGGATTCTAGATTTTTCGACGCCATACTTTGTCCTGACCGTTTCGACATTTTGTTGCGTAAATGGCATATAATTTTGTAAAATTTTGTTATTAAACAAATTAAAATCCAAATTTTGTTAACGAAACTTCAATTTATTATAAAAATTCACTTTGTTCACTTTGTTACAAAATTAGTGGATTGCCTACTTCAGCTCCTAGTTGGCGTTGCAACGGTCGAATGCCTTCAAAAGAAAAGAACATTTTTTAGTTAGCTGTCAGATGGCTGTCAGTTGATTCAGTTCATTTTTATTCTTTCATCGTTGGAGTTGCCAACAATTAGCGTGCTGTGTGGCATGTAGCGCCGTCTTGCTGGAACCACATGTCGACCAGGATCAACTCAGGCTTGATGTCCAATAGCGTGAAATTGGTGCGAAATCTGGTTACTATGGCTTGAATTGCTTGCTCAGTAGGTCAATTATGATGACCGTAAAATGGTCGAAGTGCATGAAAAACATTTTCCCCAGAACATGAGTTCGGGGGTAAGTCTTTCCATGATAAAATGGCAATACTGGCTGAGCATGTTTGACTTTAACACATGTCACGATCACACGTTAGCTGTCAAAAATAGATCACTGAAAAGCTAAACAGCAAAAAAATCACCCTTTACTTTACATTTTAGATAAAACAATTGCATCTTCTCTTAAACTGTACATTTAATTTATGTTATTTAGCTAGCTAAAAAGGAGCTCACGTTCTTCTCTAGCCATTCCGTCGAAAATACTTACAGGAATCGTAATATTGCCGTTTTATGGCTTTGAATGTTTATAAAAAAAAATTGATTACATTTTTTTGTATTTTGTCAGACGCCTGCCTGACAGTTGCTGACATACACTTGGCGGAGTGACGAAGTCGATTGACCGGCTGAAGCCAGCGAAAAGGGAGTTGAAATCCCTTTTTGTCGCAAAGCGGGTCACGCAGATACCCGTAAGACATAGGCGCCCGCCTGACATGACACAATTCTTTTATCATTTTTCCCAGAGGTTTGCTTACCACAGTTACTTTGCGCCCAAATTTGGAACCAAATCACGAACAAACTAAAAACTACTCACCCAGCACGACGTCGTACTGTGCGTACCGAAGAAAGTATATCCGGTTTACACGTTGTTGGCATCGTCGGTCCTTATTTTTCACCGCATTACAGTCAATGGAGGCATCTCTTAAACATCTCTGCAGTGTATTTTGCGAAAATACTTGTCTATACTTCTGCATAGGATCGTATTGGCCAAAATTTAAAGCCAAATAACCATCGTTCACGTCAAACCTTCGTTGATTGGGATCTATTGAAAATGAAGGATGATCCCGATTTTCACCGAAAAAATCATCTTTCATGCGAGACACATTTCTGGTTAAATGGCTTTGTTAACAAGCAAAGTTGACGCACTGGTCGAGCAAAAAACCGATGGTGTTCACGCGGTAGCAATAGCATACAAAAAAATTGACTGGTGTGATTTTCATTAGAGCGAGATGATGTTGTCGATTTCAATATCAGTCATGCCACTTGCCACACAGTGCATGCCACTGAAATTACTCTTTAAATTAAATTCGCTTTAAATACGAGTATACAAAATAAATAGTTCTAAGAAAATGTAAATGAAGTCGAAAGACATAGTTATAAGAATTTAGAGTAGCTTAGAGTGCCTGTGTGGGGCCAGTAAGTTAGTGTAAGATTATTAAGTAATTGTAAGCTAGCATTTAAGCATTTTTTGTTAGAATGTAAGAGTTAGTGTTAAGAAAATAAAATGCATATAAAACTAACTAAAAACTAACTCTTTAAATTGGCGGCCCCGATTGTGCAATTTAACACATTTCGACTCTTTTCTTGTAATATTTCATGTGTTTTTTTCAACTTCGCTTTTGAAAGACTTGTGGGAAACTTACAAGTCAACCATAGAGGCACCATCTTTCAGAAGTCTTTTCAGAAATTCGCATATGCAGACGACATTGTAACAGTGGGAAGAACGTAGTGGGCTGTCAAGTGAGCGTTTGCGACTGAAGCAGAAGCGGCAAAGATAGGTTTAGCGGTCAAAGGGCCAACGCATTAGAGGACAACCTCATTTAGGGCGGTGTACACAAGTGGAAGGTGACCTCAGCCAACTTCGTGTGCGCAACTGGAGGCAGTTGTAAACCTCTTTTCTTTTGGGCTACATTTTAGTTGCTGGTTTATACCAAGAAGCCAGCAATTTTAGACGACTGGGAGGCGAACATTCGGCGTGAAATTGTTGGAATATAGGCCAAATTTTGAGAGAAGATTATGGAGAATTGGGTCCAGCACATACAATCATGAATCATTGGAGGTCATTTCAGTAAAGTCATATTTTATAAAAATGTCATTGATACATTAAACAAACGTCTTTTTATATAAAAAAAATAAAAAATTATACTTATTGCAATAAAACAATAAATGCCAATCCTTCCTTCGCTTTGTGTCCATATATTTAGCAAAACCGAAGCTTGGAAGCGAAAAATTGGCAAAAACTATGAAATGATTCCAAAACACAAAAAAATAATAAATAATGTTTATATTATTTCAAATCTGCACCCGCTCATTGAGATTCGGAACGAAAATTCTGGCGGAAATTTGTTGTACTATATCGATTATATAAATTTCTGACAGATCGTTGGCGAGAACAAATTCGTATGAAAAGTGAAAATTCGGTACGGAATAATATTATCAAGTTTGTTAAAGAAATTTTTGTTTTCAAATACGTATTGGGTTAAAATATAGAGAAAAGATACGCGAGTTTCGAAATAAGTGCTTGTGAATTGTTTAGATGGGATAGTTTAAATAGAATCGTGCTTTAAAAATTGTAAACAAAGCACTTGTTAAACGCGAATAAATTGGTTTTCTTGTTATTTCTTTACTCAATAGTAAATTCGTAGTGAATAATATAAAGTGTTTATTTAATATATTGCTAAACAAGTCAATAAAGACAGTGAAATGCAACTTAAAATTTTCATAGATGGAATCTTATTAATATTACAGCAATATTATTTCAAGGGGAAAATTTCCGTTGCTGAAAGTGAAAAGTTGGTGGAAATTGGCTTGGTCCTTAAGTTATAATTGAAGCAGGATCAAGTGCGAGAGTAATTGCAACCAGCTTTCAGTATTCTTTCACTTCCACCAAGCGAAATAGTCCTTTTAAAATATTTTGCTAGGAGTATATGCATATACATACACATGTGTAGTATTCCAATTATGCGAATTTTCACCAACATTTCACTATCTTTATTAATTTGTTTAACCACATATTTAACAAAAAGACACTATATTACACAGTATTCGCTAAATATTTAATGGAAAAGTAGCAACACAACAATTTCTTCGTGTTTCACAAATGCTTTGTTTACATTTTTAAAGCACGATTCTATTTAAATTAACCCATCTAAACACTTCACAAGCACTTATTTCGAAACTCGCGTATTTTTACTCGACATTTCAACTTTATTCTTATCAGACAAAAATAAATTCTTTAACTAATTTATTTATTTTGTTCCACACCGAAATTAAACTTTACATATGATTTTGCTCCCAGCCAAAATCTGTCCAGTCGTGGAGGTAAAAAAAAATGCCACCAAGGGGCGCTGAAAGTACTTTACCGGGTGTCAATTATCCATATAATTTAGGATGAACACTCAAAATCTGTTCTGTAAGCGGGCTTCCAAATTTTGCCACCAGATATTTACCTAAGCTGAGCAAAGAATTTCTTCAAAGTTACGTTCGTTTAGTAAAACTTCCAACTGACAGGTGACAACTGACTCAAATCAGCTGTCAAATACACCAGCCTTCATAAATCCCGGCTTTCGAAACTGAGAAAATATACATATGTATATATGTATGTATGACTAAATCTGAGGAGTTTCCCGAATGTGGTAATTCCTGTTCGTTTAATAATAATTTAGGTTTTCCACATCTGTTATATGACAGCACTTATTATGAATTGAACTTCATTTTCTGAATAATTTATGCAGTCTTATCAATAAAGTGATTCATGGACAAATTTCGCATTCAACACTTATCTGTGATTTAACCACCTAGTGTGTAACAAAACATCATTGTAAAGCAATAACACGACTAAACTAAGCTAATAAGTATTCGTATGAAAAAAAAAATTGTCAAAAAACTTTTTATTTTATCGAGAGCTTAGAAAGGAAAATATCAAATGTTTCATCCATACAAGCACATATGTACATATGTACATACAATATATCATATGGCAGATACAGAGATCAGCTCTGCAAGAGTCCACTTTTTTGGTTTAATCCAAAAACCATGAAAACAAGCAAAACAATAACAAATCAAACTAATAAAAAAAAAAACACAAATAAATAAAAACGATTACCCTCCATATTTGTATATACATATGTACAAGTATACACAACGTTTGAACTCAATTTAATGCCGAAACACTCATGCACACATTCGTAATTTTTTCGAGTGTATTACACTTTTTTGGAAATTTAATTTTCAAATCATTATGCCAAATGGAGAGAAGAATATTATTTATCTATGCAAAGATGAACATTTGTACATACATATATTTCATCTAAACATGTACATATGTATGTATTTTAAATTACTGTGTTGTATCGTAGATTTGTTGATAAGAGGAATATATGTACATTTGCGAAAAGAGCAAACAACAACAAAACCTTGTTAGTAGCCCACAACACATGGCACACAAAATTAGAAAACAAAAAATATCACAAGAAATCACTTGATGACGTTGGCTTAAATCTGCTGTGCTTTTGCATGACAATAAGCACGTGGATCAAACAAATTTTGTATTTTTTGTTTTATTTTTACCCATGCTAGCAATTAATTGAGAAATACTCCGACGGTGGCGTTGAACTTCTGACGGTAGACTGTCATCCATTGTAAAAAAAAATTATTTAAGTAAATCACAAGAAACACAGGGATACGACGACGTTGTAATCAATACCGATTTATTAATAAAGAAATTCGTTTCTTCCGAAGAGGCTTCAATAAATCTGCGGACAAAGTTTTTGCAAAACAATTACGTCACTTCTACACAGTAAAACAGTGAAACGAATTGGAACTACATTAAAATTATATATTTTATGCGGATGAAGCACTCGTTGGTAACAAACAAAAGGAGTTAAGTATACATAAATCAGGGTCAAAAAATACAAAGAAGTCGCCACGCACGGACAAAATTTACAAACATATTTTTAATTTTTTTTATCTTTTTTGTATTATTAATGATCGTGGTAAAAAAAAGAAGTTGTGTCTAAAAAAAAAAATATATCCGCAGGTATTTCTCTTTTTTTACATGATCGTTTATCCGCACTTTTAGCCCGACCGATGATACATGCTACGGCTACCTATATCATATTCGTACTGGTATTTTCTTACTTTTAGTTGAGCGCTTATCACGATACACCTTGCGTTTGTTTGCATTTAACTGGTTAAGTATCTTATCGCAAATTTATACGATAAGAATTTGTGCTAATTTAATAAAATATAACCCAGCTGGTATACTCATATTTATGATATTTCCAATACATTTTCAGTGTATATGGCAACATACTCCTACAGTGATTGTTTTTTGAAAAAATTATGAAGGTTACTTATGCTTTCATAACAATATACACTGACCTTTTTTAATTTATGTTTTATTTTTGTAACATATGTTTTAAATGCTACGCCGCTCAGAACCACAACTAAACTGTCGCCCTACAAAAGTGCGTACTGGACAAGAAAGCAAACAGCAACGAACCGCGACACGATCATACATTTGGTTACAACATCAAAAAAGCTAAAAAATAAATTAATAACTTAAATGATGTTCCACAATTCAATAAGAAGAAACAGAGGCCCACTATTCAATGATGTGGTATTCTTCGGTATAAGACTCTATTAATAAAATAAGAGCTGCAATTATTTTTACGTATTTACAAGCTTTACAACTTAACTAAGGATTGTACTCGTAAGTTATTACATTAAGCTTGCAATAATAAGTGAGTAATACTATGTAACCGTATAAAACCTGTATTCAGTTAAGTATGAAAAGATTAACATATATTGGAGGTCACGAATCAATCGTCTGTTTAAAGTGTGGCCAGATAACTATATTCACAAACGTTTAAGTTTATGTTTTCTGTTTTATTGTCAAATTAGACAGATAAATGTTTATGTATTTCGTTGTTCAATTCAAAATGCTAACTAGCATATAATTTACAATACAGAGATATGAAATTTTTAATTTGAATGAATGAAGATTATATTTTAAATTAATGTATTTTATTTAAAAGGAAACTAAGATAAAAACCCTCATTTAGAGAAAAAAAAACACGTTATTTAATAAAATATTGTAATATAATGAAATTATACAGGAAGTTAACAATAAATAATTAGTTGAGCAATAATCGACTTACTCAACTCAACAAATAAATTAAACAAGAGTATGTCTACTACGTATACATACAATGGCGTTCAGTGAAATCGCAGCACTCACATTTTCAGTTATAAATATGGGTTTAGCTTTGATCGTTTCGTTTCTAAAGTTATATTTATTTGTGATTACTTTTTGCATATAATAAGTATTTGGAAAATAAACACATTATGGGTTAGGTGCAGTGTAGAATATTCTTATTAAAAATGAACCTTTTTTAGCAAAATGAGACGATATAAATTAGGAAAAATGACAGATAAACACTCGAATTGTTTAAAACAAACTAACTTGTTTTTACTACTTCATTTTACTTCATAGCCATACTAAATATTTTGTGGACCTTCGTTTAGCTGCTATAACCGCGGCAGTCCTTCTTGGAATTGACTCAAATAGATTTTTTATTGTATTCATCGAAATTTTGTCATTGCAAATTTTTTTTAAATGCAATTCTAGTTTTTTGATATTTTAAATCTCATCTAATTTCATAAGCTTTCAATGGGGTTTAAATCAGGGCTATTACCGGGCCTTTACCTATAATTCATATAAAGTATTTAACCCATTTACTACCACTGTACCCGCTTGGGTACAGAAAATTGAACACCTTTAAGATTTTACCATTGCTGTTTTTCAAATTTGTTTTGATGAAATTTGAACTTTTTTTCTTTGTTGATATGGTTTTAATAAGTAGGCGTGCAATTTACTGTAAAAAATATAAAGCGATAGTTTTTTTTACTGCATCGTCTTAGATGCAATTTCGTTTTTCTCGAATTTTCGGAAGTTGGTCTCTATTTTGCATTGCAAAAATAATTTGTTTTATCAATTTTCTATTTATTTCTTTGGAAAAGGATCAAAAACGAATAATAAAATCATACAAAAGTTAAAAATAAAGTGTTCATTTGTTTTAGCGCTAGGTAAGCACGCCTAAAATTAGGTGTACCCGCTTGGGTACAATGGGAAAATCTGACATTTTTTTTTTTTAGAATGAATTTCAAAGCTTTCTCGTCATCATTATTTTATGGAAGGAGATTCGATAATCTTCCAGATGCAACCAATGCAATCGAAGAAGATGATCATAACGCTGCGTTTGACATTACATTTATACCACCAGATGCAGATTATAACACAGACGAGGAGGAAATAGAACCGGAAAATTTAGAAAATGACCACATACCAAATGACGTTCCAGGTAACGTTGAAATTTTCATAAGGGATGAGGATTTCGATAGCGAGGATGAAGTTCCTTTATCAGTCATTAGAGCTTCAAAAACAGAGCAATCTCAAACCCAACCACACTGGTCCAAAAGAGATGCTAATATGACGATGAACTGTTCTGATAACTTCAAAATAAGCAAAATGAATATGAAGTGTGATTTAGACAATAAATCTAAACTCGAAATATTTGAAATGCTATTTGATAATGAAGTAAAAGAATTGATTTTGAATCAAACTAGACTTTATGCTTCTCAACATAACCACCATAGCCTCAATTTCCAAGAAGAAGAGTTGGAAATTTTCATTGGAATTATGTTCTATAGCGGTTACCATTCAATGCCCAGGGAGTCCATGTATTGGAAAATGGATGAAGACACAAGAACCGCATTGGTAGCAAACAACATGCCGCGAAATCGTTTTTATGAGATAAAAAAATATATCCATTTCGCAAATAACAATTAACTAGATGCTCAAGACAAAATGGCTAAGCTCAGACCTCTTATGAATCTTCTGTGCCAAAAATATCAGCAATGGGGCTTCATGCACGAAAAATTATCCGTTGATGAAGCCATGATAAAATATTTTGGCCACCATTCTTCAAAACAGTTCATAAGAGGAAAACCTGTTCGTTTTGGTTTCAAGAACTGGATGTTGGCAAGTAGTTGTGGCTACCTTTACAACTTTGATACATATTGTGGTGCAAAAAATGTGAACGCTAATTTGTTACAAATGCCACTGGGATCTCGAGTTGTGCTTGAGCTTCTAGAAAAAGTCCAGCTTCCATCTGACCACATAATTTATTTTGACAACTATTTTACTTCTCATGACCTTTTGCGGTTGTTGAGAGAGAAGGGCTTCAGAGCAACTGGAACGGTAAGGGAAAACCGAACAAAGAAATGCCCATTGAAGCTAAAAAAAGAATTCAAAAAGGAGAGACGAGGGCATTTTGAGCACATTTACGACGAAAACAATAATATTCTTTTTGTCAAGTGGAATGATAATAGTGTTGTCACCATGGGCACAAACTTTGATACCATCCAGCCTATGCATTACGTCAAACGTTGGTCATCAGCAGAAAAAAAAAAAATATTCATTCAGCAGCCGAATCTTATTGCGGACTATAATAACGGTATGGGTGGCGTTGACTTACACGATCAGTGTGTCAATGTTTACAAAATCAAAATTCGAGGCAAAAAGTGGTGGTGGCCGCTTTTTACGTCCATGCTAAGCTCAACGTTGGTGAACGCTTGGAAACTTTATAAAGAGGCAGCAAATTCCCAAGATGACTTGCTATCTTTTCAAAGAGATATCGCTCGATATTATCTTAGAAGATATACCATTCTACAACCCTCGACATCAAAAAGATCCATATGTGCAAGCGTTGCTTTGACTGAAAGTCACCATTTTCCTAAGAGAATTGAAAAGCCTCTTAGATGTAAAGTATGTCACATGAGAGTCAGATGGGTTTGTGAGTTCTGCAACATAGTTCTGTGTGTCGAAAAAGATTGTTTTAAACAATTTCATTTAAAAAAATAGCAATCATATGTTCCCATTGTACCTGTTTGGGTACAGCTTAAAAACAGTAGTTCCTTAATTTTATAAAAAATAAAAAACATATTTTTGTATTCTCTTATCACTATTTAATAAAGTTATGCTACCAAAAATTTGAAATTTTACTTTTAAATGTCTTTGGGAATAAATGGGTTAAGAAAAAAATAAATCAAGTGAGATAACTTCAATAAATGCCTAATAAATAAAAAAATATTAACGAAGAATTTTCGTTCGTTGGCTGTGAGCAGAGTCGTCTTGGAAAATTACGTCATCACCGTGCGCGAGATGGTTTTCTATAGATGGTACCAAACTTCGCTTTAATATATCAATATCTTTCTTTGCGTTTACAGTTCCATTAATTATCCATTATAAGCCGGAGCTTAACAGTTTTCCTGGTGCATTGATCACTGTAACGCTCTCCATTTTCCCATTGCACGTAAATAATACCATCAGAACTGTGGAGGTTGAATTTAATTTTGTCTCAAAAAACAATCCAATCCTCCACAGTCCAAATTCGATGATGTTTAGCCCGTTTCGACTGAGCAGTCTAATTTTTTTTGGTGAGCATGGCCTGTTTTGCTGGTTTCATAGTCAACAGTCCTCTTTCCCTTAAACGTCTACGTACAGTTTCAACACTACGAGGGGCGTTCAATATATTCTCGGTGTCGATATGAAGGAAAATGCGAATTCAATTTAAATTGTTTTTATTTTTCAATATAAACTCCCCTAACATCAATGCATTTGTTACATCTTGACATCAGCTTTTTTAAACCCTCAAAAAAATAAATTTCCTCTTTCTCTGCAAAATACCCATTTATTGCCGACTTGAGTTCTTCATCATCCGAAAATCTTTTTCCACGAAGACATTTTTTCAAATCCGGAAACAGGAAATAATCACTAGCGGCAAGGTCTGGACTATAGGGTGGGTGTTGGATTTCTTCGAAACCACAATCTCGCGCAGCAGCCTTGGAAACTCGCGCCGTGTGAACAGGAGCGTTGTCATGAAGAAGCAACACACCCGCTGCGAGTTTACCCCGTCTTTTCTTTTTAATTTCCTCCCTCAAATTATGCAAAGTGGAAGCGTAGGATGTGGCGTTGATGGTTTCACCTTTTTTTTGTACTTAATGAGCAAGATTCCCTTTGAGTTCCAAAAAACTGTGGCCATGAGCTTCCCGGCAGACGGAGTGACTTTGAACTTCTTCGGGGGGTCTGTTCCTTTTTTATGCCACTGCATGGGCTCTTGTTTGCTTTCAGGGTCATAGTGGTGGACCCATGTTTCGACCCCAGTAACAATTCGATCCATAACACCGTCCGCGTTCTCACTACACATCTCCAAAAGCTCTCTACAGCATGCGATTCTCACTTTTTTCTGAGGCGCTGTGAGCATTCGTGGCACCCACCTTGCACTGACCTTTGAAAGGTTAAGATGGTCATGAAGAATGGTGTGAATGGTACCAATTGAAAGCTTGGTGATCTCTGCCATCATTTTCACCTTTATTCGGGCATCCTCAAGAACAAGTTTTTCGACTTCTTTGATGCTTTCTCCCGTACAAGCAGAAGCCGGGGCGCCGGAGCGGGGTCGTCTTCAATGCTCTCTCTGTCTCTCTTGAACTCACTTGACCACTTTTGCACAGTTGATAATGAAGGTGCGGAACCCTGGTAAACAGCCACCATCTCTTCATGAATAGTTTTTTGACTTTTTCCTTGCTTAGTGAGAAATTTAATTACAGCGCGATGCTCAATTTTCACCATCATCGTCTCAGTTGCCATTATGATTCTGTTTAACTAGAGATAAAACGCGAATTAATAATCACATTTATATGAAATTTTACATGAATGCACTAAAATAATAGTATTACTTGATAAATAAATCAATTTATATATACAACCACAGCTTCACCCCGAGAATATGTTGAACGCCCCTCGTAATTCGAAATTTTGCGTATTTCTCGAGGTCTCTTCGGAAGTCTGTAACCGTTTTGGAACGGTCACGTAGGCTCAACCTTACAATAACCGGTCTTGTAGGCAGACGTCTTCTTTTTTGAGCCAGAACCCTTTTTTCGTTCAAAATGTCCGAGTTTTTAAAAAAAAAATTTTCACGGTCCACTATGCTGCTATGGCATTTTATTCTCCTTGATATTTCCCTCGCCGATAATTTTCCTTCAGAAAGACCCCCTATCCACAACTTTTCTTTCGGGCGTCAACTTCGCCATTTTCAACTTTGTTTTTCTTTAAATTCTTTTTTACATTTCAAAAAACTAACTCGAAATGAACAGCCATTCCGCACGAAGACTTGATTTATACAATATACCCGGATGTAATGCGATAGGAAACAGTTATTATTTGCGGTTGTTGCAATTTGATTGACTGCCATAGTGGCTATTATGCAAATAAGTAAACAAATTAATATTAAAACTAACAATTAAATAAATAAAAAAAACTATTTATAAATAGATATATTAGTGAAGAAATAATTAAATTAAAAAATATGTTTAGTATAAATGAACAAATGTGTAAATATATGTTACCCTGTGTATGTGAAAATCTATTATTTTGATTCACTTAACTTGCTCATAATTAGAGAATTATCAGAGTAATATGTGACATCTGGTCACAAATATTTCGATAAACATGATTATTCTATCAGAGAAGTTGCAACATCATTTTCAATCATTTATTTTGCTGAACCTGCATTTCTTTAATACGAGTATTCGAATTCGCCATAACAAAATACATTAAGAGTAGTATGTAAAATATTGTAACTTGTGTATAATAAGTTTGTTCTCGTTCGATAGCAAGGAATTAATATGTAAATATAAAGGGATATACATATGTATCATTTTGATAGCAATTCCTACATATCTTATGTAATGTCCTTGTTAAGTGTTGTTTGTAGGTTAGTTTTGTACCAAGATAAAGACCTAGATAATACTTGACGGATGACTCCCATTTAATACTGTTTCTTCTTTTATTTAGGTGACGCTACAATCCGAAGTGAACCTGGGCCTCGACCAGCAGTGCGATCTCGTGCTAATCGCTTCCAGTTGTGCACACGAAGATTAAGGTCCCCTTCCACTTGAGCGCGCCACCTCAAGCAAGGTCTTCTTTAACATGTTCTCTTTCCAATTTAGTTCAAACTGCCACTGTATTCAGTCGTCCTCTTAATTTACTCCATAATTGTGAAATCTTATTTCACTTATTCCAGTTCAATTAATTCAATAACCTAATTTCTCACCCAAAAATTGTTATCGCTGACGCGCTCTTTTTATTGTTGACCTACTAGTCTGTTCATTTCGCGACAGTGCGTTTAGTGAATTTTTTATTTATTTTATCCGCATTTATTTTTTGTGTTGCTTTTTGTTTTCCTGGTTCATTCATTCATTAATCATGTCTTCTCGTGGATTAACCAACTGTTCCATTATCGACAATAATGCTGACTTTGTTACCTGTAAGGGGATCTGTGGCACAATATTCCACGCTATTTGTGTCGGACTAAATAAAAGAAACACGGTCTTCGTTAAAGAGTTTTCGTAAAACCTGCTGTTCGTCTGTGATGAGTGTATCAGTAACTCTCTCTCACATGTGCTCCTTTCAATCAAAAAAAGTGTCAGATGTGTGGAATACTTTGGTCATAGCATTGAAAAACAAATTGTGTTCAATAAAACGAGGTAGAAAGTGCAAGATCCAGAAATTAAGAAAAATCCAAGCGCCACCTCGATTAAGTGAATTTTTATCTATCGGTTCCGCAATGATGGATTCCAACAAGAAAACGTGTAGTTCCATCAATTCTCTAGGGAAAGATATAGATATTCATCGCCAGTCATCCACATCCAATGTCCATCTCCAATTTGCAATATACAATTATCCGCTCTCAAAGTATTACGAGTCCACGCTTGACTCGTTATATTCGATAAAATCAATGAGTTTAATGATGAACTTACTACGAATATAACAGTGTTGAATGATTTGGAAAACCTCATTGAGACAGTATGTCACAAAATCGATGGTCTTCCAACCCATCCCCAGCTGCGCAAAAGTTACAATACTTCAATTCTGGCTGAATTGTCATTGTTACATTGTTAGAGTTGTTACTAACAGAAGAATAATTGGATTTCTGAATTTTTCAAAAAGAGGTATGTAGCATCACTATCAGCCAATGCACAATAGTCCGAAGTGGAGCTTTTCCACTTGTCAACCGAGAGAAATTTTGTTGAACGTTTCGTCCAAATAAAACCCGAGTTAGGAAAAAAACGACGAGAGACTTCAATATACGACAAGCGAACGAATGCAATTTTTTTATTGAGTTCTTAAGTTACAGTTTAGTTTAATGGTTTTCGTGTAATAAATTTACAGTTTAGTACAATGGCTTCATTAAAGCAAAATAAAAAAGATGGCGAGTCTTGGCACTTAAGCACCAAATTCAAATTTTGTTCGTAATTATTTTACAATATGTTTTTTGCATAAAATATGTATATTTTGTATATGTATATGTATATAAATGTAAATAAATCTCCAACAACAATATTCACAACATCTTACCACACAACAAACTTAATTTCAAGATTAGCTTAACCATCCAACACCAACCTCAACCTCAATCTCGGAAAGATGCGGATCTCCAAATGGACGGATCAACCAACCAGTAAAAATATAGAAACAAAACGAAGCAACGTCTCATTTAAAGCTAATTATAAATCGCCCTGATCCATTCCCCATCCATATTTTAAACTTTAAGTTTAAGTTTAAAGCACCAATTACCTCTCTTCCATCCAAGCCCCAACGCGTTTCTTTTAATTTAACCCCTGTCCCTGATGCTGTCACTCCTCAACAACCCACACACCCTCTTACGAATACTAACAACTGCTTTCCAAATTTCCACCTTACAACAGGAGCCAAATATCACGGGCCCCTATCCCTATTTTGATTCCCTTTCGCCACTGAACATTAAATTGACCCAAAAGAATATATACACCAAGGAATGCCATTAAGCGCTTTCTAGATTAAGGGATAAAAATATATACGAAAATATACGTCTCTTTCTCGCATATATGTATTTACGATAATTCCGACTCTGTTTGCTTTGAGGGGAAAACCAAAACAAGTCTCATGGACTCCATCCAACAGGAAGGCCTTCATACTGATATAACTAGTCTCAGGAAACTTTACAACGGGTACCACGAAATTTTCAACACACCTCCCCAAAAGGTTGCGGATGATCTCGCTGCTTACCGCAGATATGTAGACTCTAAAAGAGTTTCTCACCTTCAGCGTAGCCGAGCTGACCATGATAAATTTTTTCAGTCTTAACTTGCTTTCATTGCCTGCATCTCATCTACAGTCCCCTACTCCTCCACGCAACAAACTACCTCTTACAAACTAACTCTTACTACCAAAACGTGAGAGGCTTATGCTCTAAAACTCGTGTTGTTTTGTCTAAAACTCATGGCCTCTCCTTCGATGTCTATGCTCTTACAGAATCCAATTTGGAGCCAGGAGCTATTCCCATCTTCCTATAATGTTTTCCGAGATGACGATCACTCTTCCCCTATAGTTAATGATCCGGCCCTCCCCAAAGTCGATTCTCTATGCAGAGGTGTCCTACTTATTATTCAAAATAACCTTAACTCTTCTCTCATCGCTATCTCTCCTTCTATCAAACTTGACTTTGTTTCTATTTAAATAACACTTCCCAATAGGGCCCTATACGTTATGTGTTGCTACATTCTCCCAGCTCAACCTATCGAATCCTACATCCTTGCTATTAAGGCAGTTGACCAACTTATTGATCTAAGTGATTCCATCGACGATATCCTTATCTTTCGTGACTTTAATCTGCTTCTGTTGAAGTGGATCACTTCTTTTTTACCGCGTCAAACGCTATTGCATCCAAGGAATGTCTATTCATTGATCGTATAACAAACTCAAGTCTATGCCAAGTAAGTGGCGTCCCTAACTCCATCGGTAGGCAACTAGACCATATTTTCACTAGCGATCCCATTAACTCCACAGTAACGGTTTGCCCCTTAACCCCATCAAGTAACAACTTTCAACCCCCTCTTCTTCTCGCATTTTTCGATAACTCCCCATCCCAATCCACTTCTTTCTCTACTATCTCTTCTTACAACTTACATAAAGCTAATTTTCGCAAAATCAATATCTATCTTAGCAAATCTTCTTTTGATTTTACCAACCTAGTTTTTCTTCGCACCAATTCTTATTCTGACTAGTCTAACTATCTTGGAACCTACCTCCAATTCCACCCAGCTCTATAACTGCCTCTATCAGCGCTTTCTCGACACAGTGCAAACCATTTATCAATTCATCAACTACAAAAGAAAATCAGACGGTTATCCTCCTTCTCTCTCGTTCGATAATATTGTATATCAGCGAACGACCCACATACTATTGCCAACTATTTTGAAAATTTTTTTAAACAATCATTTACAGACAATTTCTTTGTACCCGACCAAATATATTTTAAGTACTTCTCCAATTTCTCCATTGGCCAATCTCTCACTCAATCTTTTGATTCCACCCTTATCAAAGAAAAGATACAAACTCTCAATGATGAATTTTTACACAGGCCAATCTTTACCCACCCAATCTTTCATCTGTCCCTCACACAATGGGAATTCCCCCAAGTTTTGGAAACCTCTTTCATAACCCCGGTCCACAAAAAGACCAAAAGGGATCAAAGAATGAAGTAACTAACTACCGTCTCGTTGCTAGGCTTTCTACAATGTTCGAAAATTTTTTATATGAAGTTCTAAGCTTTCAATGCAAGTCGCTTACTTACTTCGATAAAATATCACATCAAATGATCCTTTTCAAATTGTCTTCCCTCGGTTTTGATCCCACATTATTAAAATGGATATCTTATCTGGAGAACCGTTATTACAGCGTTCGTTTTAGGACAGAGTTCTCAACCCGGTTTTAGCCACTTCTGGTGTCCCACAGGGCAGGCATCTAGGTCCCCACTTTTTTATTTTGACTATAAACGATCTTGAGAGGATTATTAAACACAGCCCCTATCCCTAAAGTCAACTTATTGCTTTGTTTTATCAAAAGATGGTCTAAACAATTGTGCAACCCTTATATATCAAGGTCACTTTACATTACCCTTGTCCGACCGCTTCTTGACTATATCAGCCAAGTGTGGTCCGAATCGACACGAATTCAACGTCGTTTTCATCGATTTGCCCTCCGTGGACTACCCTGGGATGACCTCTTTATCTAACAACAACTAAGTGTTAGGAAGCAAGAGAATGGTGGAGGACATCAAGTTTAAGACGAGAAGTGCTCAGGTTAAAATAAAAAAGGAGTAGGTTTCAGTTGACCTTACGGAGTATGTGGGAGATTGGTTCGTTAGAACGTTTAGAGGTGCGGTGGGTTGGAATATAGAAGAGACGGGGACAGCGTAAATTACGAGGGTTAGTATTGAAGGAAATATAATTGTTAAGGAAGCGCAGTCCACAGACCGGAGAGCAGTCGATGAATGAAGAGAATGTCAGCTACGTTTCTGTGTTTTTGGAGGGTATACAATTAAGAAGTTTGGTGGTCATGATAGTGAGGTAAGATAAAGTTGTCATCCCAGGGTAGTCTCCGAAAGGCATATCAAAGGAAACGACGTTGAATATTCTCAATTCGGGATATATGGACTCGCTGAAAGGGGGACCAGACTTGGCTGGCATATTCAAGAAGTGGCCGGACAAGGGCAATGTAAAGTGATCTTGTCAAATAGGAGTTGCAAAATTCTTTAGACCATCGTTTGATAAAAGTTAGTGAGGGAAAAAAGAGAGATACCGATGTGCGTTGGTTTTAAATGTTTGCAAGTTGTATTGACCAGGAAATAAAGAGCTTGGCAGGGCATTCCATAAGTGAGTTGGCTTAGGAACGAATCGCGATATTTCAGAGTACGTCCGAAAGTGGGCTTGAGTTACAGTTGTTACGGTTAAAAGTTAGAAGGGGTGGAATGCTGCTGGCAATTTCGGTGGAGCTCTGGTGGTGAAAATAGCGATACAACAAGGTGAGACAGGAGACATTAGATCTGTGTTCGAGGGTATCGAATGACTGTGTAATATTGTCATCGGGCCTTATCGCGCTGTTTTGGACCTGAGCACCTGAGCATTGTACTCCAATTTCGGGCGAATAAATGCCTTATATATTGAGGCCAGATCAGAGGGTGTGAAATATTTCTTACATCGCTTGAGGAAACCTAGGCACTTCGCGGAGTTTTTGGCGACATCGAATATGTGGTCATTCCAACGTAAGTTGTCATTGACACACATACCCAGAATGGAAAGTTTTTCGGTTTCAACGATGCAAGTACCATTCATGGACATTGGCTGGGTGTTTAAATTTCGCTTTAACGACATCAGACAGCATTGTGTTTTGGAAGCATTAAATTCCACTCCACGTTGCCGTTCCCGTTCTACAGCCAAAGAGCAGGGACGTAAGTTCGGAAACGAATATGAAAAGCAGAGAGTATTGTTGTCAGCAAAGGAATACGTATGTATGAAACCATCCAAGACAACTTGAATTGAACGTTCCGAAAGGTAATTTCTAATCCCTTGAAGAAGAGAGTCGTCGATCCCAAATGCATGCATTTTCGACAAAAGAGCCTGATGCCAAACTCTGTCAAATGCCTTAGAAATATCAAGTGCAACTATCTTGCTTTCGCCAGATTGGTGTAGGCTTTGGTTCCACTTTTCGGTGAGACATGCCATAAAATCACCAGTGGACCTGTTGCTGCGAAAACCGTACAGTCGGTCATTGAGAAGTTTTCGTCTTTCGAGATATTTCATGAGCTGACGATTTATCAGCGTTTCCATGACCTTGGAAAGAAGGGACGTAAGTGCAATGGTTCTGTAAGAGGAGAGAGAAGAAGATTTGCCTTTTTTAGGGTCGAGCTGGACAAAGCAAAGATTCCTAAAGAGTAGGATTGTTTAAAAAGTTTACGCAGTGGTTTTACCAGCGTGGAAGAACACCTCTTCAGAAGAAGGGAGGATATACCATCTGGATCAGCAGATTTGTGAATGTTAAGATCTTTAAGTACTCTTGCTACTACACGAGTGCGAAAGTGGATTCGTCCCATTGCAGATTCGACGCATTCAAGTGTAGGCGGAGACAAAGCACAATCTGGAAGTGTTGAACTGGCCGCAAAGTGTGCAGCAAGCAGATTGGCTCTGTCCAAATGGAGGATGAGGCAGAATTTTTAATATTTTTGACGAACGACCAACAATTTTTACTACGTTTGTGACATTGTAGTATTTTTTGCCTCAATTTTTGGTCACATTGAAATTTCAGTCGCTTGAGAAGGACGTTGCAGTCATTCCTTTCTCGTTTTCTCATTATTTCATAAATTTGTGAATGGAAGTTAAACTCTCTATCGTATAAAATTCCAAGGTCGCGATGGAATTGAACTTGGGGTACAGGTTGGCCATGCAGAAAATGAAGTCGAGGAGGCGATTGATTGGACTTACGTGACCGAGTCATAGGTTAACATTTGGAGACATTAAGCTGTAAGTAATTAATTTTTTAGACACCAAGTGGAAAACTTATCGAGGTCTTCTTGAAGAAGAATAGAGTCTTGGGGTGAAGAAATAGTTCTGGAGAACTTAGTGTCGTCGGCGTAAATGGATAGAGAGCAATGTTTAATAATTCTCTCACGATCGTTTATAGGTAAAATGAAAAAGAAGGGACCTAGATGGTTTCCTGGTGGGACATCAGAAGTGGCTAAAAATGAGGTTGCTATTGGTTATCGTCCACGCTGAATGGTTCATTCTGCTTGACCTCGAAGTATAGGTCATTTTCGTTGTGAAACAAACTGCAGAAATAATCCTTTCAGATTTTCGGCTTAATGCATGCGCCGAATGCGCATAGGCCAGCACTTCTCTGCTACTTTCTTTTTATTCTTTTTTTTTTAGCTCATAGAGTTCATGAGAAGCTCTCTGCTGTTTGCAGTGCCGTTTTACGTGCGAACTGTTTCCCTGCTAAAAGACTCCCTTCACCAAACCAAGAGATTCATTGTGGTGTCTCTCTGATAGCTTGTTGACAATGGAGTCAATGGTTTTCTACAGTTGATGCTTGTAGCATAGGATTTCTCGATTGTAGCCGTTCTAGTACTGCTTTTCATAGTACTGCTTCGGTGTTTCTTGGTCCGCATTCGCAGTTTACCTACAACAAGATAGTGGTCTGAGTCGGTGTTACCCCCTCGGAACATTCGGACATCCAGTATATTGGGCGTCGATTATAATGTGATCAATTTGATTGATGTTTTTCTTAAGCAGGAGATAACCTGGTCCATTTGCGAATGTTGAGGTGTAGGGAATGTGTACCGGCTATGGGGCACTTCGCGCCGTCGCAAAATCGATCAGCCTAAGTCGGTGTAGTTAACGATGCTCTTTTTTCTTACCTTGGCGTTGAAATCACAAAGGCCAATCTTAACGTCATGCTTAATACACTGCTGATAATCTTCCGATTTAGTATCAATAGTCTTCACGGAAAGTAATAAAGCGGCCCATACACAGCACACTTGTGTGCACACTTGTATCGGTGTGCTGTTGTCGCTCGTTGTTGTCGCCAAAGTGAAACCGTATTTTGGCTATAAATAACTTAAGTAATAAAATTGTAAATATAGGAACAGTAATATTTGAATACAAAATACAATAATAATAATAAACAATAAGTTTAAAGTTAAGGAAATCCTTTAAGAGGATTCCAAAAAAACGCGAACGTCATTTCAGAGGGCCGACCCAACTGTTCGACTTACATTAAATAAAACAATACTTCTAATCACGTTTACAATTTAAATTTATTAATTTAACCAATAGTCGCGGTTGCCGTCACGATTACAACTAACTGCCCAATCCATTCCCATCTAACTCTAAAGCTTTGCCTTTATCCAATTGTTCCCATGGATATCTCCTGACTCGTCACTTTTGATATTTCGCATGCATCCCATCCATGGGAATATTTGCAAGCAAATAATATGCTGACTCAGCTGGGAACCTGTCTGTGCATGTCGAACCAAGTGTAAGGCGATGCATATTGGGTTGTGATAACTCCTCCCCCTTTGAAAATCTACGCCTCGTAGATCCTTTGAAGGTCTGCAGGTCAGGCTATTGCTTGTGGTAGGTTGGGGGATGAAATTGTGGGGAAGTTTGGTCTTCCGTGTATTTCCCGCCAAATGGTGAAAACAACAGATGCCACACATAAGAAGATTGCCATCTCAGTAAGTATAGAAATTTTAAATTCCTTAGTTAAGCTTCGTAGACGTTCTATGTTCTGAATGTTGAGTCCATGCACGTATCCAGTCGATCATGTGGTTGCGGTTTGTGATGTTCATCAATGCCGGGGGAAGGGCTTGCAGGACTGTGGCCGTGGAACTCGTAAAGGTTCTTCCCTTCAACTGGACCGTTTCGTTGTGTATCTGGATTATGTAGGTACCCGTAAGGGGCCTCGAAATGTTGTTAGAAGTTAAATCGCCTTTAAAATTGGTGACGAAAATGGTGTCGTCCTTAATGAATTCCAGGATTTCTTCGGTATTAGTTTGGAAGGTGCAGGTTGTGGGTCCTCCTTTAAGTAGCCTTGCCACGCAACTTTCCTCAGGAATTATCTTTGGTGCCTTATCCTCACAGATCGTCGAGTTGTTAATTGATAGGCAATTAGACCTGACACCGTATGTTACCCTATGGTTGATCAGAACCTTCCTGAATTTCAGATCAATCTGTTTTCCATCTATTATTGATGGTCTAGTTATCAGTAAATTATACTCCTCTTTTCCAACTTTTGGCATTGAAATAACATATAACAGCATGGAGCCATTGGTGAAAATTGATGGTGTGCCATACTCGATGGCCTCTATTTCATTAGCGTACGGTAAGATTTCCAGCTCATTGATAACCATGCTGATTTCCTCTGTGTCCAGGAGATTTGTATTAATCAAACCGCTTTTAGCCATTTGACAAGCTCGAACAATTTCATTTATTTCTCCTTTAACGACCAGTATTTCGTCCAAAATATCCCGCTCAAATCTTTCGGAATTTGAGTCCTTAATGCCGTTCTCGTATCTCCCTATGATTAAGTTGATCTTCTGTGCTATTTCACGCGTGATGCCAAAGAGCTTCTCGTTGATCTTATATTGTTGATTACTGTTTTCAATTATAGCTTCCTCACTCCGAAGGATTTCGCTCCAGTCAGTGGCATCAGGGTTGCCAGCTACACACTTCCAAGCGGTTCCCAACCAATTCATGGATCTTGCCTTTCTCGTAGATTTGCCCTTCAGCGAATAAAGACGTCCTTTTGCTTGCCGTAAATGAAATTCTATTATGCGGTTATTTGTGGCGTTGGTCACTTCAGCTAACAGATGTTCAAATTGCGCTAGGTCAATGGTACTCGTATGTACCAGCTTGAAACTGCCATCAACGAAGGAGATTAATCTGTGGGATATGCAAATATTTGTCGTGGATCGATATATGTATGTGGACATAGAGGCATGTTCGTCGCAACTTTACTGTGATGCGGAAGTGAACATTAAAGGGTTTAAACAAAAACCAAAAAATCTTTCCAGTTCATTCCTAGTGAAATCTACATTAAATGCTTAATCAAATATACAATCCCAATCTTAATTTATAGTTCTTATAATTAGAGTAATATTTCTTAAAGTTATTTGGACTAAATTCTATACATATTATAATTCATATTTGTGCTATATAAGGAATGGCTATAGGTGCATTGTAGGTGTATTAAACAAGTTTAGTGTGCATACTTCTTCTTTAAATACATTACATACATATATATTGTGGCTATTCTCTGTTAATTAAATATTCTTTATGTGAGCCTTGTGAATTCTACGACCACTTGTCGTGAGGACGGTTACTTTATTGCCCTTTGCTACGAATTCTTTCTGATATAAAGGCTTATTTTTGCCTTGAATTTTTTTACCAACTGTATATATTATTTCACCCTTTTTATATTTTTTGGGTGAATGTCATTTTATGTTATGACGCTTATTACTGATTCTTTGTTTTTTTTCAATTTCCGCTCGCAACTCGTGGTTGACTTTTGCGCGGAAGTTCACCAAACCCTGGTAGTTAACCCTGGAGCTTCTATTGTAGAAAATGTCTGATGGTTTCCTTCCAGTCACAGAATGGATTTTGTTATTATATCTGTCAACCGCTATGTTGAGTATTTCCTTTGTTTTCAAGTCCTTGTACTCCGCTTTCAGACATCGGTAGATTTCTAGGATGGTAGAATGCAATCGTTCTACTTGACCATTGACTTCACTGCGTTGGACGGGGGTCCTGTAGAATTCTACACCCAACATTTTGATGAAGTTTAGTATGATTGGACTGAGAATACTACGTTCGTTGTCAGTGACTAGAATTTTTGGTGCAGTTATTTTGTTTTTGTTATTTTGTTCCTTAGATATAGAGACGATTTATTCTTAATGTGGAACAACTTGGCAAACTTGGAAAATTTGTCGATGCGACTAATTATTTCTCATTCTGCAATTCCATTATATCCATGTGAAGTATCTCGCAAGGATACGATGGTACAGGGGTCGCACGGAGCTCTGGATTCATTGGATGCCTGTCATATTTGTTGGCAAGGCATATATCGCAAGTTTTAGTGTACTTGGTAATCAGACTATTCATTTTCGGAAAATAATACCGTTCGAGCAGTTGCTCTTTATTTTCCCTAGGGTTCCGATGAGCTCTTCTGTGTTCCTCCGCAATTAACTGCAGAACTCTATTGTCGCTTGTTACGTCCTCTACCACCCTTTGCGTTATGCGAATTTTATAGTTTCTAAAGTTTTCCAAGTATACCTCCTGTAGCATTCCTAGATGTGCCTCTGGAATCTTAACACTGTTAATGACATTCGGTTTAAGCTTCTTTTTTAGAATGTCAGTGAGTTTTGTTTTGTCTAAATTTTCAATGGCTAGGTAATGGCGGGAGAAACCAGGGTGATGTTCCTCAAAACTTTCTAAACCTTTTGTATCCCTAATAATAATTTGATTGTGAAATACATTCAAAGGGGCCTCCACATGAGGAACGAGGTCAGAGTTATCCTGTGCCGCGCTATGGATGGCTTCATCGGCGGTATCGGTCGAGCATTGACTTCCACTGGTAGTTTTCGTTAGGGGACCGGGTTCTGCAGCGGTATCAGTTGACGCATTGCTAGATGCTGTATCGGTAATTGAGCCATTGTATGCCTTTCTAGAATTCAGTGTCGTTCCAGGTGGTGCTATGCCAGACAAGTGATTCACCTGCGTTTTTAGTCTGGAAAGAGCATCAGCTACTTGGTTTGATTTACCTGGTTTGTAAATCAGCTCGTAGTTGTACTCTTCGATGCGAGCCTTCCATCTTTTCAACTTAGCATTGAAGTTCTTGTTGCCTAGAGCGAATGTTAGTGGCTGGTGGTCAGTGAAGATCCGTATCTTCTTTGCTCCGTACACATACGAACGAAGATTGTTAAGGGCCCAAACTATGGCCAACATCTCTTTCTCGTTCGTGGCGTAATTCTCCTCGGTTTTGTTGACGGATCTCGAGATGTAAGCAATCGGTTTGTCCTGCCCTGATATGTCTTGGGACAAAACAGCTCCAATTGCATAATTCGAAGCATCAGTGGTCAGGTTAAATGCCTTTTCAAAATCTGGAAAAGCCAGAACTTCGGATGACGTCAATAGGCTTTTAAGGTCCTCGAAAGCTTGTAATGCATCTTCGTTCAACTCGATCGGTACACGTTTGGACTGATTCGCTTTAATTTGGGCATTTTCGCCTCTTGTTAAATTCGTGAGAGGCTTCGCCACTTTAGCGTAATCACGAATGAATTTTCTATAATAAGACGTGAGTCCTAAAAAGCTTTTCAAATCTTTGAGGTTTTCCGGGGGCAGTATTTTCTGTATGGCCTCAACCTGTTTGGGGTCCTCTCGAATTCCGTCCGGGGTGATGACATATCCCAAAAACTCAACCTCTGTTAACCTTTAAATTCACCTCATGCAGACGAGAAAGAATAGTTTCGATGCTATTCAGCATATCGTCTATAACGCTACCAAAGATGACAATGTCGTCGATATATACGTAGCATATCCTTCCAATATATTCCTTGAGAACGTCATCGATCATTCTCTGGAAGATTGCTGGCGCGTTTTTCAGGCCGAATGGTAATCTAAGCCACTCGTACTTTCCATTCATTGTGGAAAATGCGGTTTTTGGTATGTCGGATTCTTGCATGGGTATTTGGTGAAATCCAGAAGTAAGATCAAGTGTGGTGAAATACTTTGCTTTACCTAGACTAGCGAGCGTTGATGTAATGTCCGGGATTTTGTATGCATCGGATATTGTAATGAGGTTCAACCGTTTAAAGTCGACCAACTGTGTTCTCCTGTGTGTTTGGGTTTTTTCGGCACAACCCAAATCGGAGAGTTTGATTCCATCAGCCAGAAGTTCTTTTATTTCTTTGTCCACCTCTTTTCTCATGCAAGGAGGATAAGGATAGCTTTTCGTGTAAATAGGTTCGTTGGTGGTGGTTCTAATTTCGGCTCTCACTGCGGTTCTTATTAACTCATTAGAACTAAGGGCGCCAAAGACATTGTTGTACTTTTCTACCATGTCAGAGAGTCTTTGCCGAATACTGTCAGGAGTCCCTTCATGAAGTACAGCATTGACCACTGAGGATAGTTTGTTCTTAAGGGGAATTTGTACACCCTTTGATATCGTTAGGATATTCTTTTCGCGATCAATAATGGTTGTTAGCTGTTTTAGAGTGTCGTCGCCGATGATGCCATCAAAAGATTTTAGGCCTGGGATAACGTAGAATGTCAATGGAAAGTCAATTCCGACCCTTTCAAAGAATTTACCGGTGATTTTTTCGCTGATATTGAAGCTACCGGCTGCTGAGTTCACTGAAAATGGTTGAGCTAGGCGGGTCGAACCTTGTGATAGGCGTGCGCTTATGAAATTCTTGTTAGCCCCAGTATCCACAAGGAGGCTCAACACAGTGCCGTTTTTAAGGAAGTAGTCTATGTATGGAACGCTGGATAGCCGTCCCTCATAAAATTTACCTTGTAATTTACCTCGGCTATTTCATTGTAAGCCTCAGGCGTTATCTCCTGATGTTCCCCACGATCTTCTTCGGGCACTTCGTCTCGACTTTCGAGTGATGCCGAGGAGCCTTGTGGATGTGAAAAGTTCTCGGAATGTGCCTTCCTTTTGTGAAGATTGCCTTGGGGTCTATTCATATAATCGACCTGTTTGGTTTGCACCGAATGATCTACCTCCATTTTGGGATGAGGTTTTGGACCAGTTGGCCTAGGGGGTGCTTCAGAATTTTGAGAGAAATGAGGGCGATTGGGAACGAAGGAAGTATGTTGTTTGGGATGATATTTCTGCTGTGGTGGAGGAGGTCTATTTTCTCGCCTAAAATTTTGGTTAAGGGGGGCCGTAATTGTGGTTGTCGCGTTATTCACGTGAATAGAGTGATTCCGGAAGTTGAGATTCTGAATCTCCAGACATGAAGCATAAGCTTCGGGTAGGGTTTTCGGTCTTTGCACAATAAGCATCCTTGACAAGTCACCGTTAAGGCCTCTTATGAAGACGTCCAATGCTCTAGTGCGGTATGTCTCTACCAATGCACCAACGGTTTCTTGCGTATAAGATTCCGTTTTAATCTTATTGATTATCAGGGAGAACTGGTGATTTACCGTGGCGTAAAACTCGTCCAACCTCGACCCTCTCTGGGAGAGTTGGTTGAGCTGATGTTCAAGGGTTCTAATATCTCGTTTGTCTGCGTAATGCAGAGACAATACCCTTTAAATTTCTCCCCAATCGTCATCGAAGATGTTGTAGGAAATCAGGGCTGTATCTGCCCTACCTCTGATTTTCTGCCAGATATGCTGTAAGATGGCTCGGTACAAGGGCTTGGTCTGGATGATGCTGAAGTCTTTCAAAATACCCTCAACGTTATGTATCCATGACACATATTGTGTTGGATTACCGTCGAAGGTTTGCAACTCTTTCACGCAATCGGGGAGTCGACTTATCTCTTTTAGGTCAGCCTCCGTCCTTGGTTCACACAAGGGCACATTCGCACGATTGGTTTCGATATCTGTATGAGTGCCTCGCTCCAGAGACTTCAAGCGCTCATCCATGTCTTTGAGCTGATTCAATGATACATTGACAGCTCCGGTTAACTTCGTTACGGATTTGGCGACGGCATCCATTTTTCGTTAAAAAACTTGTTGGCTTATACTACTTCTTCATTTAAATTTAATTTCTTAATTTAATTAATATATATATTTTTTCCTCTTGTATTTAATTAATAGTTAATTTATTCAACTAGTTGCCTTAATATATAGGTTAATTATAACTTACTTTAAATTAAATTTAGTATCGTAAAATCACGTATGCACATAATTCAGCAAAGTAAAAAAAAACAATGCACCTTACTTTTTTCTTGTGATAGTTGCTTCAAATTTTTCTAATTTCTTTTCTTTTCCTTCTTTTGGATTAAGAAAACTTCACTTAAAATTTTCCTCAAACTTTTTCTTTCGATTTCACAATTAATAAAAAATTGTTCCTCTTTTTTCCTTTTAGAATTTTCACATAAAAATTTTTATATTATTTTTTTCAGAGAAGCTCATCGACCTCTCTCTGATTTCACAATTAAAGATTTTTCTTGAATTTTCTGTATGAACCTTTTTTTTATATTATTTTTTTTATTTTACAATTTGATTTCACAATTGATCAAAAAAATTTTCCTTTTTTTTTCCTTTTAAAACTTTCACTTGCAAATTTTTATATTATTATTTTCAGCGAAGCTCATCGACCGCTTTTTGATTTCACAATTAAAGAGTTTTTTTCAATTTTCTCTATGAGACTTTTCCCTATTTTTTATTTTATTTTTCTATTTGATTCCACAATTAATCAATAATTTTTTCCTTTCCTTTTAAAAGTTTCACTTACAGGAACAAAAAGCACATATTCCGTTCAATTATATGTTGAGATCCGCCGATGATCTAAAAGAGATATCGATTCTAAATATTACTACGGGATTCTCGTTTGAGACAGGTTTAGCGGAAGGATCGTGGTGTCCCCTTTTGGCAATCTCCACTGTGTTCCCATGGTAACAGCAGAGTGTGACAGATAATTAATGGATTTTTATTAAGACTAGAAAGGCCGTTGTGTTCCCATGGTAACAACTGCATTCACTCCATAGAGAGTACTGGTCTATGCCCACTCAAGGACATTATTAATTTATTCTGCCACAATTGCTCGGACAAAAAGGATATACTTTTTCTAAGCCTGTCCCTGCTCGGGCGCCAGTTTGGAATTCCTTTAAGAGGATTCCAAAAAATACGCGAACGTCAGCCCAGAGGGCCGACCCAACTGTTCGACTTACATTAAATAAAACAATACTTCTAATCACGTTTACAATTTAAATTTATTAATTTAACCAATAGTCGCGGTTGCCGTCACGATTACAACTAACTGCCCAATCCATTCCCATCTAACTCCAAAGCTTTGCCTTTATCCAATTGTTCCCATGGATATCTCCTGACTCGTCACTTTTGATATTTCGCATGCATCCCATCCGGTGTCAAGTAACTTGCGCGTGCATAAACTTCCATGGGAATATTTGCAAGCAAATAATATGCTGACTCAGCTGGGAACCTGGCTGTGCATGTCGCACCAAGTGTAAGGCGATGCATATTGGGTTGTGATAACTTTAAGCTACGAGTATGTTCAAGATAAAATATAAAATATATTAAAACAGTGGTAACAGATGAATATATATATACATATATGTATGTATGTATAAAATAGGAATAAATTTATATTTATATAAGAATTGATTTAAAGTGGATTAGCCTATTACACAAAATATAAATCAGTTAGAAATTTCCTTAACATTTTTTTACGTTTTCGTAAATGTTCGACTTGTTTGAGATAGTGAGGTATTTCATTCATAGTTTTTAGAATGACATACATATCTTAGCTCTCGTTCCCCATATATGTTATATACATCCGGAATTTCAAGCATCCCCTGGGCTCACCTCCTGGTGTTTTGGAAATGGCGTATAGGCTGTATAAACCTTTGGTCGTCCATGTAATGCAGCAATGATGTCATCCTATAAATCGCGTACATGTCTAAGACTTTAAAAGATGAGTTTGTTGGTTTTAAAATTTTAACAAGGCGGTGCTGTAGATGTAATATCCTATCCATATGCGTTTTGGACGCATTTCCTCATGCCAGTATTCCATATCTTATTCGCGATTCTGCTAGCGAGTAGTACACCTGCTTACGTACTTCAAAATTTGAATACTTTTTAATATAAACCATCGCAAAGAGTGAGCTTTTGAGTTGTAAACGCAGCACATTTATATGTTCACGCCATAGGAAATTCTCATCGATGGTAACTCCTACATACTTTATTTTGTTTACTACTTCTACTGCTGTGTTGTTGGCCGAATATGCACATAGGGCGTTTCGGTGATATATATTAAACACTTCCTTTGGCTTGAACGGTGTTCGTATGTGTATTACCTTTGTTTTTGAAGCATTAATAATTAGCCCTTGATCATGGCACCATTTTGATATCGCATCAAATTCTTCTTGAATTATTTCCAATGCCTTGTTAAAGTTTTTGTGTTTGACGACAAGTGCTATATAATCTGCATAGGCATAGGCTGTGCACTTTTTAAATAAATGCACATTTGTATACAAAACAAATAGAATCGGACCTAATTTGGAGCCTTGTGGGACACCAAGCGCAATTGGTTTTTCTTTACTTAAGGTATTAAACACTCTAACTCTAATCTTTCTATAAGTTAGATAGTTTTCGATCCAGTTTGCCAGCACTCTTCTCACACCAACTCGATTGACAGTTTCAATTAACTTTTTATGAGTTATGGTATCGAAAGCTTTACTTAAGTAAACAAACAGCACAAGGACATGATGATTTTTGTTAAGGCCTGCATTGACTGTGTTTGTATACTCTCCCAATAGTAGACCCGTACTTTTATTATTTTGAAAACCGTACTAGTTTGGGTGTAATATTTTATGTCTTTCTACGAATTTATTAAGACGATTAACAATAACTTCCTCCAAACATTTTTCAACAGTTGACAGTATAGATATAGGCCGGTAATTCTCTGTTTTGTTTTTCTCACCTGCCTGGGCCGAATAATCGAAGTTTTCATTAATCTTGGCACATGAGCTTGTGTTATACTACGATCTATTATCGTTTGTATAACTGGGGCAAGAAAATAAGCATTAATTTTAAAGTCAATTGGTCTAATATTATCCACTTCAGGACCCTTGTTGTTCTCCAGGCGACACAACATTCGAAATATTTCTTCTTCACTGGCTTCCTCTACGTAAATACTCTGCTGGAATTGCAAATTATCATGCCTTGATGTTTTTTTTATGACATATGCGCATGATTGTTAATGCTTGGTTTGAGAATTGTTCCGCAAACTTTTCCACAATACTATCTAAGTTGGCGCGACTTAAATAGCACGAAAACTCTGTTGTATTTTTTTCAGCGAGTATAATCAAATGTGGTTTTATAAGAAGTACTTACATTCGCGGAAGTCGTTATTGTATTGTACATTTACAAACTGATACTTGACTAACTTCAGACTAACCAAACCAGCTAATTTTGCCACATTCAACGAAGATCGTTGAATAAACGGTTAGGTTTCAGCAGTGGTTCAAAGCTGAGATGGAAAGAAAATAATAATTGGACTCAAATGCAAAAGTATCAGCGAAATCTTGACTTCGCTAGTAAGATGATTTCAAACCATACATAGTCTGCTGGTCTGGACGGTATAATTCCTGCCGAGCTACAGAGGTCCTCAGATATTATTCTGCCTGTGCTAGAAACTATTATGAGGAGCTATGTAGAACTTATCCACATTCCACTGTCATGGAGAGAAGTCAATGTAGTATTTATTTCCAAAGCTGGAAAATGCTCTTATGTTGTCCCAAAGGACCTTAGACCTATAAGTCTATCATCTTTCCTTTTGAAAACTCTAGAGCGACTGATTGATATCAATATACGAGCT
The DNA here is from genome assembly GCA_949129095.1 of Volucella bombylans. NCBI lineage: Eukaryota > Metazoa > Arthropoda > Insecta > Diptera > Syrphidae > Volucella > Volucella bombylans. The sequence goes on along the minus strand of OX422144.1, from coordinate 62,608,103 downwards.
AAAATTGATCCAAGACTTGTGTCACGGGCTCAACATGCCTACTGTAAAGGAATATCGGTGGAAACGGCTTTGCACTCTTTGACTAGCCACATCGAACGATCCCTACAATATATAAAGTACACAATGGTTGCTTTCCTGGACATAGATGGCGCCTTTAACAACGTCAACACATGGGGTGGTTGTCTGGTGGACGACCTTAGAAAATGCAGTCAACTGCATTAAACTAAGCAGAGTCCAAAGAACAGCATGTCTATGCATAAGCGGAGCCTTGCGGTCTACGCCCTCTGCGGAATTAGACATTCTGTTTCATTTGACACCCCTCGATATTTTCAGCAGGCAAGTCGTTGCGACTGCAGCTATTCGCTTTAAAGCGACTAAACAGTGGACAAATAATTCATTTGGCCACGCCAACATCCTTAATACATTAGGAATCCTCACAGAGAACATCGATTACACCATACCTGAACTTTGTTTTGACAAAAACCTCCATGTAAGCTTCCCCTCTAGATAATTCTGGGAAGAAGATGCTTTCATATAGGACAAGTCAATCCATCTCTACACAGATGGATCTAAAACCGATAGTGGACTTGGTGGCGGTATTTTCTCAGATAAGCCAAATACAAGCCACTCTTCCCGTCTTCCAAGTCACTCTGGCGGGTTCCAGGGGGAAATTTTGGCGATTAAAGAAGCTCTGTCCTGGCTGAAGAAAAACGTGATATCTGCAAAGGATATCCGCATGTTTTCGGATAGTTACGCCACCATCAAGTCCCTGCATCGGTCTAATTATATTCTAAAACCGCCTTGAATGCCGATCATCTCTCATGGAGATGGCAGAGCTGTACAACATTCACCTCTGTTGGGTGCCGGGCCACAGAGACAATCCAGGGAACTGCAGAGCCGACGAACTCGCCAAAATTGGATTCACTCTACCTATTCTACCTTAAAAAGCTATACCAATCGCTACGTGCAGACTAACATTAAAGCTGGATGCCAATAAAAGAACAGACCTTAGGTATACTGTTGGGCAAACATGTCTAGCGACCAAACAGATCTGGTCAAAGCTAGATCTGAATCGCTCTAAGTGTCTGATCCTTTTAAATAGGAAACATCTTAGCCCCATAATAGGTGTCATCACTGGGCACTGCCTCATTGGCAAGTACGCAAGAAGGCTTGGCGCTTTTACAAATGATTTCTGTAGAAGGACAAAAAGACAATCCTCCACCTACTCTGTACATGTCCAGCTCTCTCCCAGAGAAGAAAGCTTCATCTAGGAGCTTTCTTCTACAACGACATAAACGATCTAGAAAATATAGACGTTAACAGTCACCTACGCTTTATCATAAGCTGAAACTGGTCCCATTATTTAGAGGAGCATAGATCCACGTGGCATCACAATGGGATAATAGGCCTAAGTGGGTTGGTATTTCCAACAGCCACTCTTACCTACCTACCTAATAAGATGATTCAAAATGTTATTGTAAATTGTGTTCTTTTAACTACGATACATGACTCAGTGTTTGACGCCACTCTTCCAAGCTACCGGAAATATGTGTGTCCTTTGCAAGTTACCGGTTCTACAAGCTTTCTATGCACTTCGGTGACTGGACCACTTTCTTCGTTGGAGAACATTTCTAAAAGTATAAGCCAAGTTGCCTTTGCATCGACATTGCACCTCTGCTGTACGCCTTGCCAGCTGTACGAGTAATTGCGAGATAATATCACTTATGATAATATCGTATGTACTGTAGTATATGGAAATCTATTTGGATTTTTTTCCCGACATAAGAAAGTACAGCTCTTGCTTAATAAAAATCGTAACATATATCAAAAACTTTAATCCTATATTTGGATTTGGGCGAACTAAGTGTAATCTATACATCTACATATCTATAAATTTATACATATACATAAAATTTAAGCGTTTGTCTGTAATATCGAAATAACTGATTTTTTCGTAGATTATAAAGTTATTTGCATATTATAAAAAACAAACGAGCGTTAAAGAAAATGATTGTCTGTCTGGGCCAATCTCCGATTTCGATTGTACTTTACAGACGTGAATAGGACGTTGTCATCCCCGTGCAGGGACGGGTTAAGAATGTCACTACGCCGGCCACCCACAAATACATAGGGCTTTTCGTAGAAGGCGACCAAGGGGAAAATCACATCTGGGCAATTTTTTTTTTAAAATATCCAATACCGCTAGGCTCGACACATATACCATCTTTAAACCGTCCCCCAAATGTGCATGCGAAGCCGTGGGTTGACACGACTTGAGATCACCGGTGTTGTAAAAGTAAGATCAAACAGAAATCAAAAATCAGGAGCATGCACGTGTCAAAATTAAAAGAAACGCTTTTATTATACACTAGCATTGCTGCAACGCAACATGAACCACCTGAAAAATCCGACGACGTCATACGCACAATGCATTCGCCGTCGGCAACAATCAATGTCAACCACAAAAAACCGCGACAACATAAATGCATCATGCCCAGCTGGTTTGCAAAATTGGGAGTAGAACATTCACCCACAGCTGAACTACACACAAGATCCATGTACGGGAGCTACCGCGGCGAAAACCACATTATCAGTTGGCTCCACCCACTGAGCTACAATTTTTGTGGTGACAATCTGTGTGCGTGCACTCACTTGGTGGTTGGGGTCAATGATCTGCAACAATTGGTCAACGGCAAACCGTCTGATGAACCATCGAAAGATGTTTGCGAACGGCGAAACCAGCTGATGCGGAGGTTTCCTTCGACGAGTAAGAAGCAGTAGAGGGCATTCCCAATACGAAAACGAGAGTGTAAACTAGTAAAAAATAATAAAGAAAGTTGAAGAAACCTAATTATCTAGTTTGTACTTTTTGGTCAGTTTGTTTCTTTTTCTTTTAACTTTGCGAGTGTCCTAGCGATACAGGCATTATGGAAAAATACACTAAAAGGAGAACCACTACCACGACTACACATGGTTGTGATCCTTGGACGAACAGAAATGCTCGGGTCAGAGCTATTCGGTTTCCGAGGGACATAAAATAATGCAACGGCTTAGGCGTAATCTAAGAATCGCGAGCTGGAACCTTGGAAATATGAGTGGTCACAGCTACGAGCTTGAAGAAATGATGATTAGAAGGTGGACATCTTGTGTGTACAAGAAATGAAATAGCGAAACACATGAAATCGGGCGCGTTTCTTGGGCGAAGACAAAAGCTTACAAGATGTTCTACTATCGATCTAAACAAGGTAAAAATGGAATTGCTATCCTCGCGGCAGAGCTATTTGGCAACAACTTGACCATTTCAAAGTCCAATGACTATTTGATGTCTCTCAAATGAGATGCATTCTGGCTACATTTTCACAACTTCATCAAAAACATTCCAAAGGAAGATTTAAACGAACATGTCGGCAAGACAAACGAAGATTATAAGACCGCCAAGGAGGACTGGGGTACGGCACAAGGAATTCTCCAATTGAAGACATCCTAAGTATGTGCAAGTGATACGGTCTTATCGTGCTAAATATGTTACCATGTTCATTGAACTAAGCCGGCACCTGATCACTTACAGCAGTGGCGGAAATGAAGCCCAGATTGGCTACCATTTGGTAGTCAGTTTCGTGAAGATTGCAAAGTGATCCTGGGAGAGGCGAGGAAGAAAACAAATGAGCAAACAAAGGTAGCTGAGAAAATCAATTGGTTTAAGCTAGGCAAAGGAATGGTGGAGTTTTTATTACCATTATGACAAATTACTTTTTTACCATCATCAATAAGGTGATGAGGGAGAGCTCAAGATATGTGGGATTCTCTACAGCGATCTTGCTTGGAGAGAGCCAAATCAATGCTTGGAACGTCGAAAGGCCCTTGCCAACACGCCAAAGAAACATGGTGATGGACAGATGGAGCTAACGTAGTGATACGGGAAAAGATAACGGCTTTCAAGGCTTGGTCAAAGTGCTATTCTACTAATAGAGATGAAGAAGCTCGGCTTGAAGTGTTATATACGATAGATGTTGCAAAAGTCTCGCTAAGAAGTGCGCCCGATTTCAAGTAAAAATGATGGAAGGCCTTTTTCGGGAGTTGGAAAAAGTAGAAACCAGGCTATCCAGGAGCCTATCTTCAAAATAGCCGCCCAGAGAAGAAGAAGTGCTTCGGAGATTCACCCCTAAAGCTCATTAACAATGCTCAAAGCCAGCTTCTTGTAGAGGACGACAAAATTCTACTGATGACGACAGTATTGTGAAAGACTTCTGAATGAAGAATTTCCCCGGGTATAATTTCCAAGAGCCGCTCCTAACTATGACGAAGTATCCGACATTACTGTCGAAGAAGTTGGGAATGCGGTCAAACACTCCAAAAACAGAAAAGTGGTTGGGCCAGACGAGATAGTTCTGGAAAAAGATGAGAGACATCGGTCCGGTTGGCTCATGATTCAGGAGTGGATTTCAGTGGAGGGAAAGTCGTCTTCTTCCTTTGCAGAAAACAAAGGGCGATACGCGAAACTGCTATAGCTACCGTTCTATCAAGCTGATGTCACACACAATGAAGATAATTGAGCGGGTATTAGACGGCCGATTGCGGCTAATAATACGGCTATCTGAAGACCAGTGCGGGTTTGCCTCGGGTAAATCAACAACAGATGCAATCCAAAATGTATGGATCATAATGGAAAAACATCGTAATTCCTTAAAGAACTTGCATATGGTGTTGGCTGATTTTGAAAAAGCTTTTGATAGACAACCAAGAGATCTCTTATGGGTGGCACTAAGACAACGAGGAGTTCCAGAAACCTACCATGCACTTCTATGACGCAAGAAAGACAAGAGTAAGCTGGTCAGTAAGAGTCACAGAATGGTTCCCAATCAAAGTCGCTGTACACCAGGGAAGCGCCCTCAGTCCTTTGCTATTTATTGTAGTCCTTGATTATCTACTTGAAGTGACGGACAAAAAAAGGATATAAGTTATTCTTTGTTGATGATGGATCTGTCATAAGTGAAGATCAAACGTCCATGCAACGAGCACATGATATATGGGTGGATGTTTTGGAAGGAAATAGGGACCGTATTAGTGGAAAAAAGACAGAGTATCTGTGCTAACCCTTTTCTGGTCCACACCGGCCTATTCGAGACATTTACTTGAATGGAAAAATGCTTCCCAAGTGCGAAAAGTTGAAATATCAGGGATCTATGATAAATAGCGAAGTAACTTATGATGAAGACATCAATCATCGCGTAAGCGTAGGGTGGATGAAGTGGGTGGAAAACTCCGCCATCTTCTGTGACCGAAAAATGTCGCCTAAGCTGAAAGAAAGGCTATACACCGCAGGTGTACGTTCGGTGCTTACATACGGTTCAGAATTCTGGACAATGTACAAAAAGTATGAGGGCAAATTAACGGCATGAAGATGCTTCGCATGGCAGCAGGAGTAACTAAGTTTGATATAATAAGAATATCGAAGATTTTAAGAAACATTCATGTAAAAGAACCCTTCACAATTAAGCTAGAACACGACCGGCTCAGTTAGTATTGTTATGTTCAAAGGAGAGATCCTTCGAATTTCGTTAAAACGGCAATATCAATCGACGTTCCTTCACAATTGTGCAGAAAAGGCAGACCTTAAAAAAAATCACACAAATGCAAAAACACCAGCATTTGATTAGCCTCAGTGACGAAGTGATCCGAAACCGGGAAGACTGCTGGTACTTCCTGAGGTCAAACCCGCAAACCCCACTGGCGGACCAGTAAAGTGGGAGGGTTTTGATCCTTCTACTCCGGATCATAACTTCACCGTAAGGAACGAAAAAGAAAAAAAAGAAGAAGAAGAAGAATAGGACTTGGTCAGGAGTGATCCAGGCTACCATTTTTAACTGTTTATTCTTTATAGCTTTTCGGATCTTATACCTCACTTTTAAATAACCTATTCACTAAAATATGTAATACACGACAGTAGATGGGCAGCTTTAAGCATAAAATATGCATATTGTACATATGTATGTATGTATCAGACAATTTAACCATGCCACTATCACCAGATATGAGACCACCGTTGGGAATTATATTGTGTAGGGGATTTTTCTCATGCGGTACAGTTTTTCCTTTTGGTCATAAGCTTTGCCATCGACGATCGTGCAGTTCAATCTCTCACTCGCTTGTTGTCAGTCAAATCAAATATATTAATATTATAAAGTTCTTGAACAATTTCGTAACCACACGTGTGTATTAATCTTTGTTAATTAAAGAAAATTTCGTTGTAGTAAATACTATATACCCCGTATACGACAGTTCATAGTGCAGTATCATCTGCATTTCGCTTTTTGCATATTTGTGCATTAAAGGAAAGTGTCGTTGATAAACTTCGATGTCGGCTTATACGATCTGAAATAGTTTTGCAAATATCTTTCGTGTGCTTTTATTGAGTGCTTAATATTATGGAAGCAACTAAAAGACTCAGACCAGGGCGAGGCGTCGTGAAAGGGCATCTTACCCGCATGTCGGCTGCGCTTTACTATCCAATCGTAGTTGGAGGAAGTGGACGAAAACGAAGGATTAGAGCGTGATTCATTTGAAGACGCATACTGCGAGTTAAAGGCCAAATTGCTTGCTTCCATCAGCACATTGACACTTAGACAATCCATTCCAGTTGACAATTCCACGTTCATGGGAGCAACAGGTGGTTCCCCTGATCTTCCGAAACACAAGCTAAAACGTTCTCTGGAGATCCTGCTGAGTGGTTGGAGTGGTGGGACATGTTTAATATGATGGTACACGAAAGGTAGCAGATGCTCGTGATAAATTTCATCGGCTTAGAAGCATGTTGGAAGGTAATGCTTACGAAGCCATTAGGTCATTGGAGGCCACAATTCCAGAGATACGACATATCTACCAACGTGGGAGGATTTCTCGGAATTCGTCCAAAAAAATGCAGGAGAGATAGAGCTTATCGAGTTCACCAATAAGCAACAATGAAGTAGCAACTAACAACATTTCCAACGATCTCATCGTTCGCAGCAAAGACTTAAAGCATTATCTGTGACTCAAACAGCCAAATGTCCATTATGTTCGAATCAATGTCTAGCCGCTTTCAAGTGCTCACAGTTCCTGGCCAAGTCACCCAGTGAGCGATTTAGGCTGGTCAAATCGCTCAATTTGTGCATAAATTGTCTGAAGGGGGACACACTTGTCGCGATTACAGCTCTAGCAAGTGCCGAACTTGTCACCGAAACCATCATACGCTTCTGCATAAAGACAACTTAACTTCTGAAGGCGGAACGTATTCAATTGTCTCCTTCATTGTATGTCGAGCACTTCTCGATAGTGGCTCACAGCTTAATTTCATCACACATTGTTTGTCGCAACTACTACGGCTAAAGCGTATTCCATCCAACACCTCCATAGTTGGCATCGGATCCTCGAACACAAATTCAAACTGTAGCACAGCTATTATTTTATTATTTTGTTATAAATAAATTATTAATTGTTTTGTGAATTATTTAACATTATTTCAGTTTTAATTAACATTTAAATTTATGTACCAAATAAAAAAAATAATGATGTGACAACATTTAAATTTATGTACCAAACAAAATATAATGATGTGGCAACTCTCAACTTTTATTTGTGTCGCATCATATAATTCACACTCACTTCAAGTACCAAATTACTCTAATAGAAGAATAAAATTTTATTATATTGTGAAAAATCCACGTAAACCGTTGTTAGTGTTTTATTTAGAGAACAGCTTTTACAAGTTTACGCTCCGATTAAAAGGAATCACTCATACGTTTCGACCAAGACTTGGCCTTTCGTAAGTGATTGGAGGTTTAAGTTTATTCGTGTGTCTTCGACCAAGTTTTGGTCTTTTCACATAAATCAAAACCAATTTTCACAAGTTTCATCGAGAGGACGAATTTTCCCTCTACAATTGACGCCCAACGTGAGGCTCGAGTTCCCCACGGATTTATCGGCAATTCACGCAAGTCAGTGAAACCGATAACGTGAGTCGCAGTCGCGGGTAAACGGATATTCCGTTTTGGCGTTTAGGCAAGGCTCAGCACAGGAGATAGCACCAGCAGCAGCAGTAAGACCTCTGATAGGCAAGGCTCTGTTGGAACGTAAGTGGAAGAGCAAGAAGACCTACTAAGCAGCAGTAAGACCTCTGACAGGCAAGGCTCGGGGGGTAGATCAAGAAGACTGGAGGGAATGTTTGACGGTCCAGCGGCAAATACAAGAACAGGTACTACCAGCAGGATGACGACCAACGAACAAGCAAATACAACGGACATGGAACACCGTATTCCCGAAGGAACCCAGCGGTTTAAAGAGACGTTGTGCGATTGCACGGAGCGGTTTAATGGCGAATTTGACGCCCAACGTTTCGAAAATTTTATAACGAACGTTGAAATTTTAAAAAGGGTTCGCCGCATCACCGATGAAGATGCATTGATAGAGCTTCCCTTGCTTCTAAAGAATGAAGCAGCGACATGGTGGAAAGGCATCCATACGGAAATGACTACTTGGTCAAATGCCATCGAAATGATGAGAGACCAATACGCTCCACGACGACCAGTGTACATTATATTTGAGCTATTGTTTGAAAAAAAACAAAAACTGGGTGAATCAACGGACCAATTTATCAGTGCAAAAAGAGCATTATTGGCCGAAATTCCCCAGCCACCCATACCAGAGGTACACTGTATAGACATTATATACAGCCTGCTGATAATATCAAGAAGGGTGTTAGGAGGGGCGAGTTTAAAACATTTACCCAACTCATAGCCCTCGCAAGAGAATACGAAAGACTCCACCCAGTAGCGAAGAAGGAAGTTATAAGATGTAGCTTCTGTCATTTTGTAGGACATATGAAAGAAAATTGCCGTAAATTTAATAGCAGCGAGCAGTCCAAGCAGCAACGACCACTAGGGCCTAATAATAGAGGTCCGGAAAATCCGCTAGTTTGCTTTGGATGTGGAACCATAGGCTATATAAAAAGAAATTGTCCAAAATGCTCTAAAGGCATCAGCTCTGGAAGTGGAGCCAGCATTAATGCCTTAGACTTGAGAATTAGCGAGGGAGGTAACATACCAGCAGTGGTAGTAGAATTTGGCGGTATTAAACATGTTGCTTACTTAGATACGGCAGCCAAAACGAGTATTGCCAGCAACAGGCTGAGTGCCCAGCTAAGAAAGGAAAATCACGACTTTCGGAAAATGAAAGCGGAAATTAGACTGGCAGATGGTATTCTCAGAACCCAAGATATCTTGACGACAACCACTTATATGAAAATAGGCCGCCGACAAACCAAAATAAGCATTAGTGTGTTGTCAGAAGCCAATGACAATATCACGTTATTGGGAATCGATTATTTAGAAAGCTCTGGTATTATAATCAACCCAGCCAAGAACATATGGTATTTTGCCGATCAACCCGAATTTAGTGTTCCTTTCTTTAAATATACAGAAATTGCAACAACACCGAATTTTGCATACGGTGAAATCAGCCCAGTCTCTCCAATTTACGATCCGGCGATAGTACAAAAAATAAATAAGCTGATTGATAACGCACCAAGGTATAAAAAACCCATGCCATTGCCACCTATGAAGAAATATTCTGCAGAAGAAATATACGAAGTATTTGAGGATTCCTTACCACTACATGTCTACGACCAAGGACAACCAGGTAACAATCGGATACGAAACGTATTCCTCGATTTCTCTAATGAAGAGGAAGACCGGCTAAATGACAGACTGTTTGGGCCACCCTATAAGTTGGGCATAAACTTGACCAGTATTATAAAGAAGGATGAGGGACAATTAGATGATTTATTACAGAAGCACGACAATATTTTTAAATGGGAGGACGAGATAACTGTTCGTGGTGTAGTTCATTCCATTGAAACCGGATCTCATCAACCAGTAGCTTCCCCTCCATATCGTCTATCACCTGTGAGGAAGGAACAGCTTAAAGCTGAGTTACAGAAAATGCTTTTGCAGAAAATCATTGAACCGTGCGATTCACCATGGGCCTCACCTGTAGTGTTGGTTCCCAAAAAGAATGGTGACATCAGGGTGTGTGTTGATTACAGACAAATCAATGCCATCACCACACCAGATAGGTATCCTCTTCCTCGGATAGATGACTTGCTCCATGCAACCAAATCCACGCCATACATGTCTACGATTGACCTTCAAGCTGGATATTGGCAAATCGGAGTAAACCCATCGGATAAGGATAAGACAGCCTTCACGTCGCCGTTTGGTACCTTTCGTTTTAATAGGATGCCATTCGGATTACGGAACGCACCCGCTACATTTCAACGCCTGATGGACCAAGTCCGATCTGGTTTAGATGACACAGTGGTCCAGGCTTACCTAGATGATCTAATTGTTTGCTCATCAACGTTAATAGAGCATATTAATGATTTAGATAAAGTTTTCAACCGGCTTAAGCAGTTCGGCTTGCGGGTAAATCTAGGAAAATGTAATTTCTGTTGCGAAGAAGTTAAGTTTCTGGGACACATTATTACGATAGATGGGATAAAAACGGATCCTGAAAAAGTGTCAGCCATACTTAATATGCAACAGCCAAAAAACGTGAAGCAAGTTCTCACGTTTCTACAAACCTGCTCATGGTATAGACGCTTTATACCTGATTTCGCTAAAGTTTCGAAACCAATAAGCAGTCTTACAAAAAAATCAGCTGTATTCAGGTGGAGTGCATTGGAAGACGAGTCATTTCAAAAACTCAAGAATCTCTTGGTGACTGCACCTATTCTAAGTCAAGCCGACTCAACAAAGCCATACCTTTTGAAGACAGACGCCAGCAGTTATGCATTGGGAGCAGTTTTAGTCCAGGGGGAGGGCCCTGACGAGCACCCAATAGAATATGCTAGTCGCTTATTGACATCAGCAGAACAGAACTATTCGACGACAGAGAGAGAAGCACTAGCGATCGTCTGGGCGACCAATAAATTTCGCGGCTATATTGAAGGCGCAGACTTAACCCTTTTAACGGACCACCAGCCATTAAGGTGGCTAATGATGATCAAGTCACCTACTGGGCGCTTGGCACGATGGGCGTTACAACTTCAGCCATACAATATTCAAATAAAGTATATTTCAGGGAGAACGAATAGTGTAGCCGATACATTATCACGCCCGCCAATTGAATCCTGTGACATATGCTACACAGAAGTCGCGATTCCAACCCGTGGAAGCCAAGAAATTCGTCAAGAACAACTAAAAGATGATAAAATTAAAATTATTTTAGAAGCACTTGAGAGCACCGATGGTACTGAAGGTGAAAAATATGCCAATGAGGGATACATTGTGACTCATGGTGTATTATACAAGTATACAGATACTGAAGAAGCAGCGCTAGTAGTTCCAGACCAAGAAATAGAAACAATCATGAAAGCCCTTCATGATTCCCCTACTGCTGGACACTACGGAGTTGACAAAACCTTATCAAGGATAAGTTCAAAATTCTATTGGGATAAGATGTTCTCTACGGTTCAGAAATATGTCAAAGAGTGTGACAAGTGTCAGCGATATAAGCCAAGTAATCTACGACCAATGGGACTTTACAAAACCACAGCAAGCAATCAAAGATTCGAGGCACTCTCTATAGACCTTGTTGCAAAACCCGGGGAAAATAAAAAAATTAAATTTATTACAATGGCAAATGCCGGGCTGCCGGCAAAAAAAACAAACTTCAAAACTGACAGACAACAACGAACCGCAACCACACGGGTGGTGGTTGATGAACGAATGAAGAGGAGTACACAAAAACGAATAGGAGCCCAAAAAGGGAATTGCAACAAGCAGCTGCTGGTTAGCTGCGCACACCGGCTGCTCAGCAAGGGGGGGTTCGGGAAGATCACTCAACGCGAAAGTTGCAAACAACACAACAGGTAGGCGCCACCCAATTTTTGATGCGAAATTGGGAAAACAGATGAGAAAAAAACACAAGAATTGTCTTTTCCCTGATGGGGAATTTATACGTATATTTGATTTTTTTTCGTTTCGTTTGAGGGAGATTACAGGGTATGCCGAATTTTGCCAAACAAAGTTTAAAAAAAATTTGGATTAATTTTACGTTAATGGGTCGGCTAACGGAAGGCCCACAGTTCCGCGTTGTCGTCCCGGTAAAACTAGCGGGTCGCGCAATGAACGAAATCTAACCGTCTTACGAACGGTTTCACGGAAAACGGTAAGAAGGCTTACGGACGCGGGTTTACTGCACAAATATGTGGTATTAAAAAAAAGGGTACTTATCTCTTTTATGGGTTTCCTGCCTAGGCGGGGTCGCTCTCTAGCTGGGTCTCTGCTGGTGGAGGAGGGTAAACCGTCTCCGCCACAATCACCGACTTCTGTCCGGTCGTGTCCGTTGTGTGCTGTAATTTCCTTTAGTTCGTCCCTTGGTGTGTTTCTCGTCCTTGGTTTGTAGAAATTTTGTTTCTGTTCTTGTTCTCGTTCGTGTTCTTGTTCTTGTTCTGGGTGTTTTCAATGGTTTTCTTTTTCTCGTTTGGTCTTCGTTTCTTCGTTTCTGTTTTTACTTTTTTTTCTTCTCTTTTTTTTTCGAGGCTCTGGCCAACAAGACGGTAAGCTATCGAATGAGCTTACCGCGCTTTTTGGCTATCGCCGCCATTCGTCCACACACACACACACACACACATGGGGTTCCGTCAATTCAGCTGTTAGAGCAAAGGGAATCACATCCAGAGCTCCAACAGCTTCTCACGAATCCCCAGCCAATCACACACGTCGATGTTCTATGTTTGTGGGTCGTGTTTGTTCGTTCTGTTTGTTTTGTCGTCCAAGTGATTGCTTTGGTTCAAAGCCAGCCCTCTGACCCGAAACCGAAGCTATGGTTGAGAGCTTCCATTGAGACCGCCGGATAGGGAGGAAAACTTAACTTAATAGTGGTCCAATGGGGGCCAGTAAACCTTCTTGCAGACATGGGGAGCAGAAGAACGACCGCGGGGAATTGTGGGCTTTCCTTTACAATCTTTTTCTTTTTAACTTTTGTGGGGGTAGGGGGTTATACAAATTGATGGTGTTGGGCAAACAATATTAACTATGGTGGGCTCGCGGCCATTGTTGATGGTGTTGACATCTCGGGGCATCACGGGGCGGACCGTCCGTCCGCTAGAGTCTCCAGGCCGTCCGCCTGGCTCTATCAGGGGTACCTATATGGTCATCTCTGGAGCGGTAGGCCGGGGGAGGGAACTGAATTTATAGGATCCAGTGAATCCCACCTGTGCCGTGGCATCCAGAGCATGACGGAGGGAAGAAAAGAAGGGACAGCACAAGAAGGGGGAGGAGAAATGAACCGGTCAACAGACAACAGATGGAAAAGGGAGTGGAGGATTTTTGGGGCGTGATTTGCACGCAACAAACCCCACCCTTACCTCCTGGGAAATGTGCCCTCACATTTCTGCTTACGGGCTTAACTACCAGAATCAACCGTGGCCTAAGCCGATACAAAGAGACGGGTGAGAGACAACACAAAAGGAGATCATCATCTACACTACGGGTCAACATTCATCTTTGCCATCAGCCCTTGTGATGGTTAGGTTACGTCATCGAGCGGTTTAACGCTCTCCGTAACTCTTTGCGTAACGATCCTTGTTCGTTACGCGACTAAGGTCATCTATGGGGTCGTCGCGGTATGGCTTCAGGTCCTTGGCGTGCCATACACCTCTGTCCTTGCCTGTCTCGTCCTGAAGCGCGTAAGTCCAGGGGGAAACCCTCCTTTTTATAGAAAAAGGCCCAACGTACTTTGGTGCCAATTTCGCCGCATAGTAATTGGCCGCGTCGGAAACCATGAAGTTCCTACGCCATACAACCTCGTTGGGCAGATATTGTACATCTCTCCGCCGCAAGTTGTATGACTTAGAAGCCTTCAACGCCGCCGCCGCTAACCTTTTACTAATATCTTCCCTAAGCTGTCTAAACCTATCCTCTAGCTCGAACATCTCCGTTCCCTGAACTATATCTGAATCCCTAGCTTCTGACCCCAGTTCCCTATCTCCTACTGTTTCATTTCTATCTACCGGCCCTAATCCCCTATCATTTGCCCTATCTTCCCTAGCTAAATTTTTCCTATTTACCCTAATATTTTCAGAGGCATTCGCGAGGGTATCCGTTCCCGTATAAGATCGACCGCTCGCGTGGGTTATCATGTCCCTACCGAAGTTCGCGAAGTACGGTGAGACTCCTAAGACGTCGTGTTGAGCTGTCCGGATACAGCATCCAACTTTTGCTAACTGGGTATCCCAGGACCGGTGATTTTCCGACACGTAAGACCGAAGGGTAGTTTTAATGATTTGGTTAATCCTTTCTGCAGGATTAGCCTGTGGGTGATAATGGGCAGTGAACTTAATTAGTGACCCGTACGCTTTCGCAAGCGCAGCCAATTCCTTACTGCGGAACTGGGGACCGTTGTCACAGACGATCCATCGCGGTACGCCGAACAGAAGGAAGACGTTCTCCTCCAACTCCTTACAAAGAGTCCTGGCAGTCGCCGTCCTAAGGGGGAAAAGCAGAGGGAACTTGGTGAAGTAATCTACGACCGTTAAAATGTAAACAAAACCCCTACTCGATTTTGGGAGCGGACCAACTAAATCGACACAAATCATTTCCCATGGCACAGAAATTCCTCTTCTTTCGACCATCAAACCAGCTGGTTTATCGTTTATCGGTTTCACACTTTGACACACTTTGCAATTTCTAACATGCTTGGTTACATCTGACCTCATCTTCGGCCAGTAGTACCTCGCTCCTACTCTAGCTAACGTTTTCCTAACCCCCATGTGTCCTGCTAACTCGTTGTCATGACATTCCCTCAAAACCCTACCTCTATCTATTTTCGGCACTACTTCTTTCCATTCTAAACTATTGTCATGAACAACCACGTGTCTAGCCCTAACAAACTTAAATAATCGTCCATCCTCTACTCTCCAACACGGATAAGCTAAAGGATCCGACTCGACCTTCGCCATCGTCTTGGTGATCCACGGGTCCGTACTTTGCTCTGCTAGTTCTGCTACTTCTGCCACATTCCTAGAGAGCATGTCCGGAACCACGTGATCTTTTCCTTTTCGATGTACGATTTCGAAATCGAATTGCTGTAACCTAACCGCCCACCGAGCTAACCTACCGCACGGATCTTTGAGGTTGCTCAGCCATACCAGGGAATAGTGATCCGTCACGACCGTAAACCGAACCCCTTCGATATATGGTCGTAACTTCTCTACTGCCCATAGGACCGCCAAGCACTCCTTCTCCGTGGTTGAATAGTTCCTTTCATTCCTATTCAACGACCTACTTAGATAGCAAATTACCTTTTCTCCTTCGTCGAAAGTTTGGGTAAGCACTGCTCCAACCCCATGGTCCGATGCATCCGTCTGAACTACGAACGGACACTCAAAATCCGGACAGGTTAGAATCGGGGCAGTTACCAGGCACTCCTTTGCCCTCTGGAAGCTCCCCTCGCACTCCTCAGACCAGACAAACTTCCTACTTTTCTTTAAAAGGTCTGTCAACGGCTTTACCAAAATTGAAAAATTCGGTATAAATCTCCTGTACCAGGATACCGTTCCTACAAAGCTCCTAACTTCCCTAACATTCCTCGGTGCAGGAATCCTAAGCATGCTTTCTACTTTTTCCGGGTCCACGTGCAACCCATTCCTATCCACTACGTATCCTAAAAATTTCAATGTAGACCTACAGAAGTTACACTTCTCCCTACTGACCTTCAACCCTGCCGTACTCAATCGTTTGAAGACTTCCTCTAGAATTTCCAGGTGTTTTTGGAAACTGTTCGTGACGATCACGATGTCGTCGAGGTATACGAATACGTGCGGTTCCAAATCAGCACCAAGCACTGTGTCAATAAACCTCTGCCATGTTGCTGGGGCGTTGTGTAACCCAAAAGGCATCCTCTTGAACTGGAAGAGTCCCCGATTAGGCACGGTAAAGGCTGTGTATTGGCGGGACTTTTCCTCGACGGGGATCTGCCAGTATGCGGACTTAATATCCAAGGTCCAAGGTCGCTGAAATGTAAGGAAGTGGGTAAGCATCACGCTCCGTGACCTTATTCAACTTCCTGTAGTCTACACAAAACCTAAACGATCCGTCCTTCTTCTTAATCATGACAATAGGTGAGGCCCAAGGACTACTGGACTTCTCAACTATGTCATCCCTAAGCATCTCTTCTAATTCCCTATCTATGTGGCTCTGGATCGCAGGGGATACCGGGTAGTATCGCTGCTTTATTGGTTCAGAAGCCGTCCTAATTTTGTGTTCTACCAGATGTGTGCACCCAATGCCATTTGGCATACCTTGGAAAACTCTTTCCAGCACCTCAGTTAGTTGCTGGCTTTCTCCGCCATCCAATTCGGTTCTCTCCTTAAGAGCCGAAATCGAAGCCACCTCCTTTTGGCTCGAAAACCTCCACTCGCCTGATCTCAAATCCGGGACAATGCCCGCGCGGACCCAAAAATCGGCCCCTAGTATCAGGACGTGCGGAAGCGTTGGAATCACCAGGCACTCCAGCACCACTGATTTCTTCTGCACAACAAATGGTAGACTCACGCTCCCTACTACATCTACACCGGCACCATCTGCCAATGAAACCCTACTGATCCTAGCTATTCCTAATCTAAGCCCTAACTCTTTTAAAATTTTCCACCCGTCCCTACCGATGATGGTACGCGAAGCTCCTGAATCTAATAACCCTACTAAACTTTTGCCGTAAACACTAACACCTAAATAAGGGCGACCATCATCTTCTTTATCCTCAAGTGTGAAACCTAAATAAACTTCTTCCGTCAATCCTCCCAGCCGGTTACCAGCAGGCAACCTATCTACATTCGCCGGCGCTCTTGCCCTGCTGGTGCAAGAGTCCGACGACCATTTCCCGAACATTGGGAACAATCCCTTCTTAGAACCCCTAGCTTACCACACCCTATACAACGCCTAGGAGCGGAACAGTGAGCGGAAATATGACCCTCCTGATTGCAGTTGAAACACCTCAACCGCCTATTCGGCTGAGGTTCCCTACTCACGACTGATACTCTTGGAGCCGGCCTGGGTTCGGCAACCCTACGCTCTGCAGCCCTCGGTTCCTCGACTGCCACGTATGCCAAATCAGGTTCCAAGAGGTGACGTGACCGAGTAGGAGGTGGCGCAAATGTTTCCACATTCGCTCGGACCATCTCTAGTTTCCGTCCTAGAGCGACCAAATCTGGGATAGACTTGGGATCTGCCAACCCCAATTGAGTTTGGTAGAAAGGTGCCAAGTTTCTTTGCACTATTCCCAGCTTCCGTCGCTCCGTGAGCGGCTCCGTCAACCTACCGAACATGTTTTCCATGATCGCTACGTAGACTCCAATCGACTCGTCCTTCCCTTGGGTCCTACGACGAATTTCCTCCAACAGTGCGTCGTCATAATTTGGAGGCAGGAACTCCAGCTTCAACTCCCTAACTAAACCCTGCCAAGAAGAAACAGTCCTCCTAACCGCCCTATACCAAAGAAGTGCCTTCCCATTAAAAAGTTCAACCGCTGAGCGAAATAGGTGGTCTTCCGACACATTGCGCGCTTCTCGGAGCTCCTCGACTCGTTCTAGGAATGAGTTCACTGATGAACCGCAGCGTTCGCCAGTGAACTTCAAGTCCCATTTGCCGATTCGCTCTGTACAGCGTTCAATTGCCGGTGGTTCCGGTGCCGAAGGTAACTGCCTCGGTTGGGGAGTGGGTGGAATCCTAACCGATGACCTAGGGGAGGGAATGGGTGTTCTGAATTCCCCAATTAGGTTACGTTCCTCTTCTTCTGCGGGTTCATCAACTTCTTCATCATCTTCATCTTCTAGCGAGGCCATTAGAAGCATCAGATCCGTCTTCAGGTTCTTCTTCTGATTCACTTCTTCGTCTGTTGTGGGCTGGGACCGCTCAACCCGTGAGGTGGCCCATTCAATTTTGGTGAGTACCTTGCAGTACTCCGAAGACCTTTTGGCTGGAGGGTTCTCCAGTAACCTCTCAATTTCTGCAATTTTCTTCTCGACGGCTTCCCTGTCGGTGGAAAATGTAAAAGGGTACTCACCGGGCTTAAGAGAACCCCGTCGTTCAAGCGCTCTTGCAGCTCGTAGCGACTTCCTCATCCTATCGACTGTGTCAGGTAACAAGCCCCTACACTCGACTTCGTAGGCCAGCTCGTCCTGACTCAACCGATTAATCTCCATCCTTTTACAACTAAGCAAACGAGTCCAAGGTAAAACAGCAAAGAAAAAGGTAGCAAATCTTACTATCCAAAATAAAAAATTAGGAGTAGAAACTAAATTCAACCACGGCAACACTAACTAGTATGCACAACAAGTCAACAAAACAAAATAGCGCAAAAAGTTCACAAATAAACCGAGTAAAAAGATATACGAGTATGTAAATATGTATTTATGAAAGAATATGGATGTATGTAATGAATTAATATATTAATTACTAAATGATATATATGTATGTATGTATATTTGAATAAGCCAGTAAAAATTTTATAAAAAAAAATGCTATATGGCAGTATTAATGTATATTAATAAATGATAAATGATACGAGTATATGTATATATGTATATTTTATGGGCGAGTAACAATAAAAAAAAATATGCTAAGTTCTACGTATGAAATTTATATAGTATAGTATCTACCTGTATTTTATGTTTACTTAGTTAAAGAAAACAAAACAAACTGGCAATGAAAAAAACGAAATCACAACCTACTTGGGACTCAGGGTACATACGACCTGAGGTTTTCGCTTCCAACGATGTAAATCTATGGGTATGGATGATTTTTAATTCCCTCGAATTAGATTCGTTCTTGAATCCCACGTTGACTCCAACACTCCAGCGATGACACTTCGAAATCACTTCCCACTAGGTTAACTCTAAAAGAAACAACGAAGATTATTTGCACTTTTAAATAGAAACACAGACACTTCCCTAAGTCACAAAGCACCTCTTTGGTACAAAATTTTTTTTATATTTTTTTTTTTTTATAATAATTTTTTTGTTTTGAGCCCCACGTCTGGGCGTCAATTTGTTGCAAAACCCGGGGAAAATAAAAAAATTAAATTTATTACAATGGCAAATGCCGGGCTGCCGGCAAAAAAAACAAACTTCAAAACTGACAGACAACAACGAACCGCAACCACACGGGTGGTGGTTGATGAACGAATGAAGAGGAGTACACAAAAACGAATAGGAGCCCAAAAAGGGAATTGCAACAAGCAGCTGCTGGTTAGCTGCGCACACCGGCTGCTCAGCAAGGGGGGGTTCGGGAAGATCACTCAACGCGAAAGTTGCAAACAACACAACAGGTAGGCGCCACCCAATTTTTGATGCGAAATTGGGAAAACAGATGAGAAAAAAACACAAGAATTGTCTTTTCCCTGATGGGGAATTTATACGTATATTTGATTTTTTTTCGTTTCGTTTGAGGGAGATTACAGGGTATGCCGAATTTTGCCAAACAAAGTTTAAAAAAAATTTGGATTAATTTTACGTTAATGGGTCGGCTAACGGAAGGCCCACAGTTCCGCGTTGTCGTCCCGGTAAAACTAGCGGGTCGCGCAATGAACGAAATCTAACCGTCTTACGAACGGTTTCACGGAAAACGGTAAGAAGGCTTACGGACGCGGGTTTACTGCACAAATATGTGGTATTAAAAAAAAAGGGTACTTATCTCTTTTATGGGTTTCCTGCCTAGGCGGGGTCGCTCTCTAGCTGGGTCTCTGCTGGTGGAGGAGGGTAAACCGTCTCCGCCACAATCACCGACTTCTGTCCGGTCGTGTCCGTTGTGTGCTGTAATTTCCTTTAGTTCGTCCCTTGGTGTGTTTCTCGTCCTTGGTTTGTAGAAATTTTGTTTCTGTTCTTGTTCTCGTTCGTGTTCTTGTTCTTGTTCTGGGTGTTTTCAATGGTTTTCTTTTTCTCGTTTGGTCTTCGTTTCTTCGTTTCTGTTTTTACTTTTTTTTCTTCTCTTTTTTTTTCGAGGCTCTGGCCAACAAGACGGTAAGCTATCGAATGAGCTTACCGCGCTTTTTGGCTATCGCCGCCATTCGTCCACACACACACACACACACACATGGGGTTCCGTCAATTCAGCTGTTAGAGCAAAGGGAATCACATCCAGAGCTCCAACAGCTTCTCACGAATCCCCAGCCAATCACACACGTCGATGTTCTATGTTTGTGGGTCGTGTTTGTTCGTTCTGTTTGTTTTGTCGTCCAAGTGATTGCTTTGGTTCAAAGCCAGCCCTCTGACCCGAAACCGAAGCTATGGTTGAGAGCTTCCATTGAGACCGCCGGATAGGGAGGAAAACTTAACTTAATAGTGGTCCAATGGGGGCCAGTAAACCTTCTTGCAGACATGGGGAGCAGAAGAACGACCGCGGGGAATTGTGGGCTTTCCTTTACAATCTTTTTCTTTTTAACTTTTGTGGGGGTAGGGGGTTATACAAATTGATGGTGTTGGGCAAACAATATTAACTATGGTGGGCTCGCGGCCATTGTTGATGGTGTTGACATCTCGGGGCATCACGGGGCGGACCGTCCGTCCGCTAGAGTCTCCAGGCCGTCCGCCTGGCTCTATCAGGGGTACCTATATGGTCATCTCTGGAGCGGTAGGCCGGGGGAGGGAACTGAATTTATAGGATCCAGTGAATCCCACCTGTGCCGTGGCATCCAGAGCATGACGGAGGGAAGAAAAGAAGGGACAGCACAAGAAGGGGGAGGAGAAATGAACCGGTCAACAGACAACAGATGGAAAAGGGAGTGGAGGATTTTTGGGGCGTGATTTGCACGCAACAACCTTTTTGGACCATTACCTGTCAGCAATGGCAACAAATGGATATTTGTAGTAGAAGACACAACTAGCAGATGGGTAGAACTTTTCCCTCTTACTGAAGCAACAGCGGAAAAATGTTCAAATGTTTTGTTACACGAAATCTTCCTACGATACGGAATCCCAAGAAGAGTAATTAGCGACAATGGTCCACAATTTATCGCTGCAATAATGCAGTATTTAACTACACGTCTCGGAATAGATCAGATGCTTACACCGGTATATCATCCACAGCCCAACATGGTGGAACGCAAGAACCGTGACCTAAAAAACAGTTGGCGATCCTCGTTGAAAATCAACATGACACATGGTCACAACACCTATCATCCATTCGTTTCGCGATGAATTCTGCAGTCTGTTCTACAACTGGACAAACAGCAGCTTATATTACTTTTGGACGCGAGCTGCAAGCACCAATACATATCTCCCATGATCTCAGTAGCAGCATTGATGATCCGAATTTCGACTCTACAATACTTCCTGTCCTAAGAGAACTACCCAACATCTTGGAAACAGTATCCAAGTTAGAAGATGACAACAAAAACAAACATGTGCAGTACGCTAATCGAAGGCGCCAAAATGCTCCAGAATATAAACTCGGGGATGAAGTCCTAATTACAACACACGTTCTTAGTAACGCAGGCAAAACAATAACATCCAAATTTGCACCTAGGCGAGATGGTCCATATATCATTATACGGCGATTCAGCGAAACACTTTTCCAAATTGCTGAAGCGGATAAGTTAGATGTACCTCTTGGAACCTATCATGTGTCTGCGCTAACTCCATTCCGAGCGAAGGACGCATCCACAATAAATAAGCCAATACGACCCATAAGAAGGAGGGGACGACCTTCCAACCGACGCTGACCTGTACAATCGTCGAGACGACTTCATGTCCAGAGGGGGAGATTGTAGCACAGCTATTATTTTATTATTTTGTTATAAATAAATTATTAATTGTTTTGTGAATTATTTAACATTATTTCAGTTTTAATTAACATTTAAATTTATGTACCAAATAAAAAAAATAATGATGTGACAACATTTAAATTTATGTACCAAACAAAATATAATGATGTGGCAACTCTCAACTTTTATTTGTGTCGCATCATATAATTCACACTCACTTCAAGTACCAAATTACTCTAATAGAAGAATAAAATTTTATTATATTGTGAAAAATCCACGTAAACCGTTGTTAGTGTTTTATTTAGAGAACAGCTTTTACAAGTTTACGCTCCGATTAAAAGGAATCACTCATACGTTTCGACCAAGACTTGGCCTTTCGTAAGTGATTGGAGGTTTAAGTTTATTCGTGTGTCTTCGACCAAGTTTTGGTCTTTTCACATAAATCAAAACCAATTTTCACAAGTTTCATCGAGAGGACGAATTTTCCCTCTACAAAACTATAAAAGACAAATAATTCTAAAATCAAGAGTAAATGGTTTCACTGGAAGCACACATATATTGCCTAGCATCACTGGTCGGTATGCTACCGGTTTTATGTAAGCGATTTAAATGTGCCTAACAACTTACCATTAGCGGATCAATCGCTTAACCAACCGCAACGAATCGACATATTGATTGGCGCCGGTATCCTTTACAGTCTTCTTTCAGTGGGTCAAAACGACGCAAACAATCATCAGCAATTCTTCAAAAGAACCTGTTGGGATGGGTAGTATCAGGTGGGACAAAATCCGAAGGTAATGCTTGTTGTTTAACAGCTTTGGAAAAGTCACTTAATCTAAACCAGCAGGTATCGAAGTTCTGGGAATTGGAAACCTGCATCCAGCAACGATTTCCGATGTCTTTGGAGGAAGAAGAGTGTGAGAGGCAGTTTCGCGAATCCCATCGTCGTTTGCCCAATGGAAGGTTTGTTGCATGCCTAACTTTTCGAAAGGAACCTGCAAATATCGGTGAGTCTTATGATATAGCATATAAAAGATACTAAAGGTTAGAAATAAAGATTTGAAAGATTCTAAATTGAGAGAACAATATACCAGAAGGAATTGCGCACTCCCAACTTTTTTCTTCCTCATCACCCAGTGATGAAATGGGAAAGTACCACTACTAAACTGCGGGTAGTCTTCGATGATTCTTGCAAAAGCTGCCACAAGTCCTCACTTAATGACTTTTTAATGGTTGAACCAAAGATCCAGGATGACATTTTCGAAATTCTGCTGCGTTTTCGACTTCATTTGTACGCAATTACGACCGACATTGTAAAAATGTATAATTTCTATGTTGACAACCTGATGACGGGAGCCAATACGATACAGGAACTTACTAACATAAAGGAAGAGGTTAGCAACTTCTCTTAGTGGGATATTTTTCAGTAAGGAAATGGTGTTCAAATGCAGATGAGATTTTGGCTGACCTGGATGCGTGTGAGGTAGAACCTCTGCTTAGAGTCAACGATGGGGATGTTATTCGACTACTTGGTTTGTTGTGGAATCCATTTTCAGATACGTTCTCGTTTAACTGCTTTGATAAAACTATGAAGCACAAGTTCATTACTAAACGCATTGTACTTTCACAGATCGCTAGTTTGTATGATCCACTTGGGTTTATTAGTCCAGTCATCGTTAGCGGTAAACCTATCGCTGCGAGTGTTCCAGTGGTGATGTTCAAACATATTTCGGCTGCGCTAAGTCACGCACTGCACCAATTCTATGTGAATCGTTGGCTCGATTAGAGCCTTGTGGAGCTTTGCTTCTAGTAGAACTAGTTCAATGCGTCAAATCTGCTGTAAGTATCAACTTTGACTCAACATATCTCTGGAGCGATTCTACTATTGTGCTATCATGGATAATGTCAGTCGCTAATCAGCGGAGTATTTTTGTGTCAAACCGAATATCCAAAAAATTGTCGTCGAAGGAGTCATGGCATCATGTTCCCTCTCAAGAAAACCCGGCCGACATCATCTCAAGTGGATCTTTGCCCAAAGAAATCCTTAAAAATCAACGCTGGTTTGCAGGCCCGCCTTCGCGGTTGCCAAGGCTTCATCTAGCTTCTACAGTAGAGTGTCCCGAAAAGAAAAGGCTGGCATTTTCGTTCATATCCAAAAAGAAGATGGACATATGCGATTTAATCACCAGATGCAAATTCTCAAATTCATTTTATCGTTTAATCATTGTTTTTTGCTATGTTTGCAGATGCCTGCGGTAAAAGGAGGATCGGATTGGAAAATAAATTGACTTTTATTTTTTCGTTGTCCTACAGGGCCAAAAAACTCTTTGATTCTCAAACCAATAACAATTGTGTTTATATATTTATATTGTATATTGTTGATAATTAAATATTGTTTATAACAATTGAATTTATTATAAACAATTAAGAATAGATTCTACCGGAATAGATTGTCACTGAATAGTATTTGACATACCCGGAATGTAGTTAGTTGTAAACGATTTTGCATTAGTTTCGACAATAAAGTATAGTTTATAACAGATATGTATATCAAATTTAATTGTTTAACCAAAATGTGGTTGTTAAATTCAGTGAATAGTCATTTATAATTCTATTCTCTCTAAATTAACAATTTTTAGTGATGATTTAGTGGCGTAAAACCATTTCTAATCGGTGGACTGTTCCATTTTCACCGACACTGTCACGAATCTTTAAACCACATATTAAGGTCGATTCATAGCTCAACGAACTGCGAATACGAACGAACGAATATTTGCAAATTTGAACATTCTTTCAAAGCTGCTTTTTCATTTAGCCGCAGCAACTTTCGATCAAAACAGGCAATAGCAGAATTTTGAGGTTAGATTCGCGCTATGTTTAGGTCGTGCGAATGTAGAATGAATTCCACATTATGTGAAATGCGAGTAATATTTGACAGTTCGCAAAGAACATTCGCTTATTCGCGGAAAAATAAGCGAATTGGTGATTTCTTCGCAAAAGCTAATTGAATTTGATTGTTTTTTTTATTAATCCACAGATAAATTAAACCCTGTGCTTTAGGAATAGTAAAATTGTCACTTGCCACTCTTTGAATGTACTAAAAATGATTTGTTCGCAATCAGCTCATTTGTAATTCGGTGTGAATGGACATTTAATGCTGAACTTTACAATAGTATAAAATCGATAAAGTGTATGTATATGCAAATATGTTTATATATTATATTATATTATTTATTATATGCAAATACATTTAGAAAATGGTCAGAGAGTTTACTTTGATACAAATAATGCCCAAGCAATACTGCTCTACTCTACTCTTGGTAGAGTCTATACAATACGGTGTAATAATCAGAAATGATATTATCTTCGGATGTTGTTACATGCTATTAGAGAGCCAACTTCATTCGAAAGTTTGAAAACTGTGAGCGGTATAGTATACCCAACATAGCTATCAAGCAGCATGTTTACTGGAAACTGACAATCACTGACACTGTAGCATCACAACATGCATCATTCTTAAGCTTCTCAACAGAAAACTTAAAGGATCCACATACCTATATGAAACGCCGACGGCATAGCACAAAAGCCAAGTCAATGGCCGACGGCTTATCAGACATGTCCTCTTTTTTCATCATTTCATGGCTTACCTATAGTTTAGCCAAAAATTGGGAGACCATAAATGAAGACACAAATCCCATTGTAAATTTGTGGGATGTAGCTCTGAAAAATTGGTTTTCAATAGTTTAATTGTTATTCCCTCCCACGATGCCTTGTTTTTTTTATGCATGTATGCAATGAACGTTTAAGCAGCGCTTGATGGTCAATCTGTAATTTGACTCCGCGACTTTTGACTGCGGAGGATGTAATTCGTCTGTTTTTATTTTTTTGCTGACTGTCCTGGCGTGTGAGCAGGAGTGCATCTAAACTGCGTGACCTATTTGCTATTATATTGGTTATCTGTAGTGTTTCTTTTCCACTAGAATTTTATTCGAGACCACAAACGCCAAAATCCAGATACCAACATAAACGCTCATACTGAAAATATACAATATCTAATCGAGCACTTCTTTCATTACAAAATCTTGTGCTTTCAAGAGGCGGAAATACATTTCCTTTTTTAAGAGGGTGTGACTACTCTTAAAATGGCGGAGTACGTGTTAAGTTCTTTTTGGAAAATTGGACAGAGAGAGAGAAAGATGGTTGGGCTCAGTGGTTATTTCGCTCCATGGGTGGCATCCAACCTTTAGTAGGGAAACATTTGGGTGGTGCTGGCAAAATCTTTTTAATTAATCTGATAACCTTGTTAGCAAAAATACGTGCAGGCAAAAAGATCGCTATAACAATGGCGTCATTAGGAACTACTGCAACTCTATATTCCCGGAGGAAAAACATGTGATATTGCGAACAAAGTACTGATTGAAGCTGTCAAGAGAACTGTCCGGAGCCCGGTTCGTTGTCTAAATAAACTCTAGGAATACTGTCGTTTTTGGTGATGTGTGTGTGTGTGAGGCGCTCGAGTCTCGATCGAAAAGCTCACCAATCTCTAGTACCGCCAACTTCACCGCTGGTCTTCAAAGAGTCTTGAAGGTCGTCTGAATCTCAGCAGAGCGGATCTGCCCTTCAGGCCCTGCGTAAACGTTCGTTATCCTACCTCGCACCTACCCACTTGCTTCGCGGGACGTCAACATCACAGACGAGGACTAGATCCCCAATCTGCAATGGCTTTACCCTGTCAAACCACTTACACCTCTTGGTCAAAACGGAGAGATACTCCGTCACCCACCTTTTCCAGAAGCGATCTTTGAGCTGATGGTACACCCTCCACTGCTTCCTCAAGCATAGCGCTTTGCCATCGATAGGGCCCGGTGTCTGCGTCGAACTCGTACCACCCATGATGGAATATTTCGGCGTAAGCGGCTCTTCCTTCTCGACCATCACCTGTAAACGACTGAGCGGTCGGTTATTCACAATGTTTTCGGCTTCTATGAGCGCAAACTCTCAAACCTTGGCGACACCTCGGACAGCGTTCGAGAGAGAACAAGCTTAACAGATTGAACTAAGATCTCACAATAACTTCCAACATGCGGATTCGCCGGACAGTTGAAAGTCCTTTCAGAGCAAGTTCAGCTTTCACTGTCGAATAGGGCGGATATTTCGGCCTTGTGGCTTGGTCCGCGGGGTTTTCCTTCGATGGAACCTAACGCCACTGGTTGACTTGACAGCTCCCAAGTATCTCTGCAATTCTGAAGCTCACGAATTCTTTATGTCGGCGGGGATTTGACCGAAGCCAGTGGAGTACCGGAGTCGCTCCAAAACAAAGGACAAACACCTGGGATAGCAGCTGAAAGCTCGAGACGAAGTATAGATAAAACTTTCTTCGGGCTCCTCCATTATGCTCCATCCTAATGAATGTGACTGAACTGAAGTCTTCTTATCTAGCATTAACGAAGGTATGTAAGTCAATCCGCTTGGCATATGATAGATACTTATTATGGCATCTGGGAATCCTTAGCTGAGTCAACGCTGGCAGCTCCGCCTTCAATTGGTTCCACTTCTCCTACGATTCGTTGGGGATTGGCTCATCCCACGCAGTTCCAAAACTCCAGATTGAACGAAGCAGCAACTTTAGATACAGCGTAAAACTGGCAATCATCCCGAAGGGGTCAAATATCGACATCGTGATACTAAGGAATTTTCTCTTCGTTGGGCATCTATCTTCCTCCATGATAGCTTGACTAAAACGCGGAAACTTACGTTGGAAGAACGAATCATCTGAACTGTCCCAACTCCCAACACATACCGAGAACCTTTTCCATCGCCGACGATGCTTCAATATTCATGTCGATTGTGCGTCCTGAGCGGCGCTCCCCCACACAGTCATTGACTTCCTCGGAGTTCGACAACAAATTTCTCAGATCAAACCCATCACTTTTATGAATCGCTACTACCGGTTTTGCGATTTTAATGGCTTCAGAGACACTGTCAAAACTGTCGACGAAGTCATCTATGTAGTGGTTATAAACAATGGCTTCGACAGCTCGTGGCTCTTTGAATGAGAAGCTTAAGGCATTATAGTTCTTGACGAAGTTGGCTATACAATGTGAGCAGCTGGCTCCGAACGTCATGGCTTTCATCATGTACTTCTCGATTGGCTTATGGACGCTATCTCGCTAGAGGACCCGTAAGAGTACTGGTCCTCCGGTTGAATTATTATCTGGTGGAACATCTCCTTGATATCCCCTATGACTGCTATTGTCCGCAGTCTAAGATTAAACAGGACCGCTACTAAGGGCCTGTAGTCATCGGACCCCTTCAAGAGGAAAGCAGCGTCGCACACCAGGCGAGTCTTTCCAGGTTTATTTGGGTTTGTAACCCCGAAGTGGGGCAGGTACCAAGTTCGTGAGTTGTCCTCCTGAGCTTCGGCATGGTTCAGCTTCCTCGCGTACCCTTTCTCAAGGTAGTCGGTGATCGTCTTCCTGTACGCAACGGCACACTCGGGATCATTTCGCATTTTCGCTTCGAGGCTAAGAAGCCTCTTTTTGGCCAGCTGGGAACTTCTCGGTAGCACGGGGCTATCAGTCTTCCATAACAGACCCGTACTACACCGCTCCCCCAGTCGAGCGATTGTAGCAGTTAAAATCCGTAAGTGTCTTCTTCGAACACTAATTTCTGAGTCGGCTTTTTCACACCGAAGCTTTCGATTTTAAAGTAGTTATCCACAATTTCATCTATTCTATTTCTGGCTTTACGTTCCTGTAGTCGGCAAGAGGAATTCCAAAGTCGGCACTTGACTAGACTTCTGAGGCAGTAAAGGTCTGAGTAAGCAAGCACAAGTCCACTACTGTTTGCACATTTCGCATCCGATATTGCTCAGCGTCTTTTCGATCCGCACTTATAAGAATGTCCACTGCAATCGACTTCTTCGCGAGCGCTTGACGTCCCAACCATCGCAGGTTCAGGTCCTTCGGCTTTCCTTCGAGTCCTAAACGTTTTGCCAAGTCCTCGCTCACAATGATAACGGATGAGCCTTCGTCAAACAAACCATACGAGCGTAGTTCCGTTTTGCCGTTACACACCCTGACTGGCAAAAGGCGGAAAAGAATCTTGGTCGTCCCATCATCGATACAATTTAAAACTGATCTTTGGACCTCTCCCCCCTGTTTGTTGACGTTGGCTGAGGTTGACTACTGGGCGACATTCGCTTCATGAAGGGGCTGATAATGCATCTTGCTGCAGTTCTCCACTCCGCATGGCTTCCGTATCCTGCATGCTCTTATGCTGTGACCCCGCTTCAAACAGCAGAAGCAGAGTCGGTTCCGCTTCACAAACGACCATTTGTCTGGAAGGTCCAACACCTTAAAACTATTGCACTCTACGACTGGATGTTGTTCTGCTTTACAGTACCGGCACTTATTAGGCAATGCGCTGGTTGGAGGCGAACTTCTATTTGTATGTAGGATACTCCTAGGCCCTCTTAGAGGGTAGGATTTGCCAAATGCTGATGCATACTGCTCGCTTCAAGGAATATCGTTAAATTCTGTACTTTTGTAGCGAATGGTATGATGAGCTCCAGTTTGTTCACAGAAATCTGCGCAGCTTCTCGGGACGTCCGTAGTGAAGTTCTAATGTCGACATTATTTGATTGACATTGTCTGGATGTATCAGTAAAGATTCGACGACATCTCTCACTCATGATGCTTTTCTGCAACCGAAACATATTCTCCACCCGGCTGTAGCCAAACATTTTTGAAGATTCCAAGAAAGCCATACAAAACATCGACAATTCCTCAGGTTTTCCGGGGAACTCCCGAACTTCATGTAGTTTATGATGGCTTCCATGTCCAAATGAAGATGAGACTGTTAATGATTGTTGCTTTTTAAGGAGTGTCTCCATAACTGTTTGGTCGGCCTCCTCGTATGAGCTGGTGTGAGTAGAATCTTCTTAGTCGACTTCCTCAGGTTTTCTCGGTGTACTCCTGGTTGGGCCCCCGCCCAATTATCAAGGCTTCGCCCATCAATGACATTGTCTAATAATGAACGGGGGCAAAGAAAAGTACTGGTCTTATCGTAAACATCTTCAGATGACTCTACCGAAGGTTGCTACGATTTGATCAGTCACAAGTTGCCGGTCATAGGTCTTGTTGGCGGCTAGACCACCGGTAGTCCCTACCAGGACTTAAATCACGGTACCATGGGCGTCAGGAGCCCCCCGGATCTCGGTCCGGGCCTGACTTGAAAAGGTAGGCCCCCTTGTGGGAGCGTCATAGTGGCTGTGGTTTAAACCTAAAGTTTAAAGGGTCTTCCTTTGGTTGACCCAATGTAGAGTTGCAATAAGTACTGAGTGCTGCGACCCTAAGAGCAGTAAGAGGTTTTAGGTCGGCCTCGATTCATACCAAGGGTGGAATTTTTGCCGGCAACACAGATCCGATTTGGTATCTCAGGAAGGCGGCAGAGCGATGGCAAGGCGTATCCTTGCCTCCATGGATGTATGGGCATCCCGTAAACATAAATCTACATGGCAGGTGGTTTACGTTAAAAAATCAGACGCTATGTACTCCTGGTTACTCTTGTGCAAGTCGGATCGGGCGATCGTATTAACAGGTGCTTGCAGTTATCGGTCGTGGCAGAGAGGATGTAGTTTTGAACTATAGATACGAAGAAGTTAACTGGCCGATGAATATGTAGTAGCAAAATGTCTTTGCCTACATCATACAACCTTTTTTTACATAAATATTCGGTGGAGTAACTTTTTTCGCAGGAAATTTTAGGTAAACTTTACCGATCGTCGCTAAAGGAACACGATAAAATGCGATTAATGCGTGCATATTGAAAATCTTCATTTGAAACAAAACATGAGAGCACAATTAGGAGATTTTGACTTTTGTAGAGTTATCGTAGATATTGGCAAAGGATACATAGAGATTAATAGTTCGATTTTCTGAATTATGTAGACATCATTTTAAATCTATTATCTATTTCCGATTATCGACTATGCTTTGGAAGGTATGCTTCTTTAAATTCGGCTTCAGTAAAATCTGCTATTTTCACAACTTAGGAACAGCTGAGGGAATGTTACTCCACAGGAAATCTTCATAAGTTTGCGCGTTAAAATCACCATCTTTTCCAAATTCCATTGTCCGTTTTTATCAAGCGTCTTCAATATATGTATTGTCTGTCTGTGAATACATGTGAATTGCCAACAATTGTTAATTTCCCCCTCATTTTACACAAAAATGTCATCCATATTACGCATAGTGAATTTAACGTGTAAATTGTTTTAATTTTAGCAAATTCTAGTTTATAGGCTTGAACAAGGGTTGGTATTATATCCACTTACTGTGGATCAGCGAGAAGTTTAAAGGATTGCAAAAGTATTAGTAGAGTTTGTCATTGTATGTAAGTTCATGTATGTACTCAGACCCTGTTTAGATGATGATTCATGAGTCTGCAATGTCGATAGTAAAATTTTAGATGAGAAGAGTGAGAAGTAAAGAGAGAGGGACAGTCACAAAAAAAAATATGAAAATACAGGAAAGTCACGTTCCACATCCGAAATGTTCTGTCCCTATTCCATTTTATCATTATTAGTCCGATCGTTGAGTAATGAAATTGGTGAATAATGATGAGTAGGTATTTGGACGAGAGATAAGATGCCCGATACAGAAGTGTTTCAATTCACTTATCCCCCCTTAAACGCAACCCCTGGTTGCGAAGTTTGCACTTTTGTCATTTCATCTCACCGTTTCACCACCATTTTTCTCTATTCATTTGAAGCAGAGCAGAGCCTCAAGCAGAACTTTTGCACAACTCTTGCATTTCTCATTGAAGTTATTTGATATACCCTCCGCGTTGTTATTCTTGCTTCTTGACATTGACATTTAGCATTCCCAAATTTATCGAAAGTGTCCCTGTTTATTTTTCCGACTAATGTT
Source organism: Volucella bombylans (assembly GCA_949129095.1). Lineage (NCBI taxonomy): Eukaryota > Metazoa > Arthropoda > Insecta > Diptera > Syrphidae > Volucella > Volucella bombylans. Next base: position 62,576,376 of record OX422144.1, on the reverse strand, counting down.
GTTTAGCTCCTGTCTGGTTTCTTTACGAAAAATTCTGTCAGCAAATTCATCCAAAATATAATGTTTAACTCATCGTTTCATATAATTCCAGCATAGATGGTAAACTACTTGCAACCAAAATGGGTTTGGCGTCCATATTGCAGTATGTAATAAAGTGCCGCTTGTTTAAAAAATAACATATTTAGTATAGATAGAAATTGTAATTAGCACGAGTTCAGCATATCATATTCTTCCGTTGAATTTCACGTTCGGAAACAATTTCCTTCATGTCAGCCGTCATAATCATAGTTCAATTCGACATTGTGTCCATTTAAATCTCCACCGATCACTTTCTCCCTCTGTAAAAAATTGTCAAATTCGTGTCAGCATGTTTTTTTTGTTTTTTGATTACTAACTACTAACTACTAGTTTTCGTTTCGTTTTTATTTACTATTTTTATTTTATTTTATTTATTTTTTTATTAATTAATTAATTTTCTCTTACATGTTAGACAGCTAGATAAAAAAAAACGCTTAAAATTTAGCTTAAATAACTTAAAACTATCTTATTCTAACTTACTGGCCCCATGCGGGCATTCTAAGGTAAACCTAATATTTTAACTATGTCTTTCGACGTATCTTACAGTCTATTTTTATTTTTATATTTAGATTTATTAAAACTAAAACTAAAACTAATAAAAAAAATTTTAAGTAAAAACTTAGTGAAGACACACACTACCTACGTTCACGTTCTTTTCAGTCGAGATGATGGCTACTTTGTTCCACCTCAATACAATTTGTACTGTTAGATTTGCAAGTTCAAGTATATATAAACATATATGTTTATCCAACTTTTCTTTTGCCCCACCGACCGATAGTTTCCAAACGTGTGAACCCGATCACGCCTACAGGCTTTGTATTGTCTCATGAGATGTAAATGCGCCTCATACTTTTGTGTTAATGTACCAGAATGTTGTAAGCATTCCATTGCTTTTTACGACAGTTAGTGGAACGAGCTGGGGTAATGTTCTATAAGACGTCACCACATGACAAGTTGCAAAAATCTTACACATAAAGAAATAAAATGAACTCATGAAATTATTGGCTTTTGAAGTAACAAAAAATTTACGCAAATTGTTACGTATCTACATAAATAAAAAAAAACATCACTCATAAAGCTAAATGCCTACATTTTCATGTATACATACGAGTACAATGATTTGTTCAAAAATATGCCATGTGCGATGTATACAAAATGGAGGTTATGATTCACAGAAGGTGCGTTCTTTTTGACAACTTTTCACAAACACTATAGAACATATTAACCAAAGGGAATAAAACGAACAACTATGTGTATAAATAGCAGTATAGCACAATTATGACAATAACTTTTTGACAAATTATTGGAGATGGAATTGCAATAACACGTTTTCTGTGTAGATATTATCTTAGTTTGATAAAGTAATTCATTGAGGCGAATTATTACACACTTGATTGTTGTACATTCCAGAACATCCCAGTATGCCATGAACAGAAAAATTTCCCCCTTTTTTTATCAACAAAGTTTTTTGTTTCTTCAAACTATTGGGATGTATTCCATTTTCGTTTCGTACCTATGTATATATGTATATACATATGTGAAACTGTTTTACTCATACAAATTGTTAATATTCTTAAAATAAATTGAAAAAAGGAATTTTGTGCTTTTTAAATTGATTTGGTAAGTGAGTTCACCGCACTTTGCTTACTAGAAAAATATTTTACATACTAAATAGAAAAAAGAGCTTTTCGCCCAATGAGGTTCATATGTACATACTTGGTAAAGATATCAGAAAATGAACATGGACTTTTTTGTTTCATTTTACTTTGCTCTTTCTTTGAAATTTTTTTCGATGGGGTGTTGTTTATTTTTTGCTTTTCTTTTTACTGATTTTCTAAAGATTAGATTTGTTGTCGATTTTTCTTAATTTTTTACTTAATCATTATGCAATGTTTACTCATTGAAGAATTTGAGAACACTTATTCGTAGTCTATAAGTATGTATACACAACACCGTTCATAAGTTTAAGGCCACCGAGAATTTCTAAAAGGGTGTTATATAAGAGAAGCTGTAAAATTTTATTTTCTTGGGCGGGCGGAATTTTTTTTCTAAACGATTAAAAAATAAGCGTTAAAAAATACATAATCTTTCAAAAGTTGTGTGCGCTTATATTGTAGCGCGCCGAAAAGTTATTAATATAAACTATTCAAAACATTAATAACATTTTTCTGTCAACAAGGGACCAAATTTAATAAATAATGGTTAATTTTTCCTAAATTAAATGCCTCACCGCATGGATTACGGACATGATATAACTACATATAAATTGTAAATATATTTTGTAGGCAGACAAAGTTTTAAAAAAGCTACTAAGATTAACATATTGTTTCAGGAAAAATTTACAAAATTCTTCAAAACTATTTATTACACAATTTACAGACTCATAGTACGGTGCAGCCTTAGTACTGAAAGTATTCTATGGGTAAATAGAAAAGAAAAAGAAAAAAAGAAAATATCACATAGGTATCTAAATTAGTATTGAATAAAAAAAATCTACATTCAAACAATTTACTGTGGAAGAAGTGAAGGAGTAGCATACAATATATGTATGTATACACATACTCGTATACTCCATGAGTAAAAACACAAAATACATATATTCTCTTGCAGTCAAGAAGTTCAAAAGCTGTTTTAATTTTAAGAAAACACATTATCTTTCTGCGTCTCTACATTTGCGCCAGTGATTTTGCCAGTGGAATGGCCTTTGGGACGCCCAGCAATTCTACCTTTATTCTATATATGGACTCAAAATGGTTGCCTCGAAAGGACAATTTGAGCTCCGATGAAATGGAAGAAGTCATATTGCGCCAAATCAAATCGACATCGAAAGCTGCGCCTATTTGGATGCGGATGCGGAGGCCGACGTAGGCAAGGTGTTTTGAGTTTCCAACATGTGAACAATCCGTATTAAGACAAAAAGCCATAAGAGATGCGGCCTCTGATATAGTGGGTTTCACTCTGCCACTACAATGAAACCCCTGGTTTGACGACGTGTGCCAGCAAGCACATGCAGCTAAGCCAGAGGCATACAAAGCGATGCTGCATAGAAGGACATAGAAGGACTAGAGCTACTCAAGTGTTCTAAGAGCAGAAGAGGGAGCTGAACATTGGCTTCTCAGGTGGAAAAAGAAGGAGCATGAGAAGCGTGCAGTCGAGGAAATTGAGAGATGCTACTCCAGGAATGAGATTCGGAAGTTTTACGAAAAGGTAAAAAACATATGCCACGGATACAAACCCCGATCCGAAACCGGTAAAGACGAACAAGGGCATATCGTAGTAGAATCGCCGTCGATGCTGAGGATTTGGAAAGGGTATTTCTGTACAACGACGATGACGAACCAAATACCGCTGTCAGGCATAATGAACCTTTCAACCTGGACGATGTAGGCCAACAATTCCGTCCACCAGGCCTGGATGAAGTAAAGATAGCCATATCTTACTGCTGGAGGACGCCCTGAACGACGAGCTCTTCAAAAAGGCAGGCGATGACTTGGTAAGGAGCATACACTAACTCAACTGTAGAATATGGTCATACGAAAGCATGAATGCAACCTAAACGTAGTTTTTCCGATCCTCAAGAAAGGGGACCCTCTGAACCGCAACAACTACAGAGGCATCAGCCTTCTTAACATCGCCTACAAGATCCTCGATGTTATATTATGTGACCTCTGAAGCCGTTCGTCAACGACCTTATTGGTCCATACCAGTGTGTCTTCAGCCCAGGAAAGGCCACCATCTACAAATATTCACACTACAGCAGATCTTGGAAAAAAGAATTTATACACACCACTTATTCATCGATTTTAAAAGGCCGCCGATCATAGCATCTGTAGAGACGAACTATACCGAACAATATCTAGCTTCTGCAGCCCTGCCAAACTCGTCCATTTGCGCAGGATGAGGATGGAGAATGCACGCTGCTCCATCAAGGTCGGTAATGAACTCACTGTGACCTTTGAGATCAAAAAAGTATTTAGACAAGTCGACGCGCAATACTGCAAAACTCACGCGCCAACACAAGAGGTACAATCTGTCAAAAGTCCGTCCAATTACTGGCATACGCCGATAGTATTGACATAATCGTAAGAAAACATCGTGATGTTAGTGTTGCGTCGCGAATATTGAAGCAGTTGCGGGGAACATGGGTTTAGAGATTAACCATATATTTAACAAAAAGACACTATATTACACAGTATTCAATATTTAATAGAAAAGTAACAACACAACAATTTCTTCGCGTTTAACAAATGCTTTGTTTACATTTTTTTAAAGCACGATTCTATTTAAACTATCCCATCTAAACACTTCACAAGCACTTATTTCGAAACTCGTGTATCTTTTCTCAACATTTTAAGCCAACGCGTATTTGAAAACAAAAATTTCTTTAACAAAATTAATAATATTATTCCGTACCGAATTTTCACTTTTCATACGAATTTGCTCGAGCCAACGATCTGTCAGAAATTTATATAGTCGATATAGTACAAAAAATTTCCGCAAGAATTTTCGTTCCGAGTCTCAATTTGGAGTTGTTAATGGCACCCCAAATTGTCATTTTGTACATTTCTTTGTGCCGGTTTACATTGGCCCGTCGCCAAGAAAGTCTTCACCATGAACGTCGTGTTCACATTGTCATGGGGTTGAAAGACTTTTTGACAAGTGGAACACTTGAATCGGAGCATTTTTAATTTTTAAATTTGAGCAGTTGGCTTGAAACATACCTTTTTTCCTACACTTCACACTTCCTTGCTCGTCAACGATCAAAACTAAAATAAAAAAATATGTCAGAAATGGAACGATATGGAAGAAAACGACGTGCTTCACCCGAAAATCCACTTAAGAAATGGATTTTTGGTAGAATTAACCCTTTTTCTTCCCAGTTCAATAAAAGGCGTTCCCTCTCTTTCGGACAATCTTCCTGCCCGCGTCAATGTGAACAGACACTAAGTCTCCAAACCATCTTCGTTTCTTTTCCTTGGGTATTAGTTTAACAGAATTGATACGTAGTTGCTGATCGCTTTTACACGGCGCATGTTTTGAGAGATTCAAATGAGTGCAAAAGAGAGGGATAATGAAACAAAAAATACCAAATTCCCACTGCATGTAAGTAAGTGCCCGTTCACATTGGCGCGGGTAGGAAGATTGTCCGAAAGAGAGGGAACGCTTTTTATTGAAGTGGGAAGAAGAAAACTTCAAAAGTTTTCAATTTTGTTTTCTATAATATTTCTGAAAGTAAAAATCAAATATTTGATACAACACATATTTTTAGAAAAATAAAAACCTATTCACGGTCTTATCTTAACTTAATCAGTTTCACTATATGATTTGGTATAGTGCATTTGCGTCACTTTTTTTATTTGTTCTTAAATAAACTTACACTTTCTACAATATTAGTTCTTTCTTTAGGAGTCAATAGAATAAGGTGTAATAGTCAGAACTTATTTGAGTTTTGGTATACTTGGGAGATACGAGTAAATGTGTAAGTTCGAGGAATTTCTTCGACTGTCATAATGTGAGGAGGATGACAATGATACCTATAAATTATAAAATTTGGTAGATTATTTCCTTAAAAGTTTTCTCATAACCAATTTTAATTGTTATGCCTACAATCAAGATTAGCTCCTATTAAGAATTAATGTTTAGATTAGAACTAATCAACTTTTGCAAATCACAATTTAATGCAAAATGGTTTCCAGCTACTACGAAACACAAAAAATATGTACCTACACATAACGACCATTAGTAAAATGTATTTCGATACATGCATATTGAATTCAGTTAGTTTTTTCTCATTTGAAGCATATTGTATTTTATATTTCCTTTAATACAAACTGTAATATGGTCATCCCCATTTCCTTTTTAATACGATTTAAGTGCTCTAAGTCAGACCAGTCTCAGGAACTCGACCTACATCAATATTGAATGTATAGTACAATATTTGCAAAAGTAAACAATTCTCTAGTCTTACTTCGAATCGAATTCATCTAGAATTACGACTTATATTTTTTGTTCAAAGTTTAGTCGATACCTTAACTAAACAGATAATTGCAGTTGGATTTTCAAGCGAGGTTATTAATTCTGCTGTGTATTGATTTTTTCTATAGAAAAAAGTTAGTTTGGATTTTGTTAGGTTCAGCGGCGCTGATGGTGTTGTTGTTGTTGGTCTATCCTCTCACATTGTTAGTTAGGTTGGTTGCAGGAGAAGTGGGACGATTAATGATCCGCTGGTTTTTGAGAGCTTGAAAATCAATATCCGCTGGTTTTTGAGAGCTTGAAAATCAATATCCGCTGGTTTTTGAGAGCTTGAAAATCAATATTTAGCTGTGAGAGTGTCAAGAGTCAAAAAAGGGCTGTAAAATAATTGTTTGCCCGCTATTTTGATATTCTTTTTATTCAATTTATTCTAATCGGGCGATTAGTAATGGAAATACTCGTATCGTGTGCACCGTGAAGAGTCCGAATTTATTGAGGTCAACATATCTTCCCTTTCATTGATTTTACAATTTTAATCCAGGATATATTATTCCATTCATAAATTTGAGTGGAATCTTTATATTCCCATTGGACCACGAAAAAAACTTTCGCCTTTCAAGAATTCTAGTTTTATTAGAAAAAATAAGAAAATTATTAAAAAAATAACAGTTATCATAATATTACGAAGAAAATGTATCATTTATAGCATGTATAGTATATTTACAGTTTGCGGAGCATTGAGCGTCTTTGTGTTGTGACTTCTGATATATGCTCCCTGACGTTTAATATATGTTTTAGTTTTTTTTGTGAACGCCAAGAACTACGCCTTCCCTTGAGGGTTTCTAGATTTTTCCTCTCCGATACCTATCGTCTGCTCAGCCAAGGGAACGAGAAACTGTAGCATATTAAATTTTTCATGATTCAATTCCAACTGGATTGTAGTGGCGTTTACAACTGCCATCTTTAATATCTTGAAAAAAAACTTTTTTCCACCATTTAGCAGATCTTCGATCCAAATCTTAAGTCGAAATTCTTTGGTCAACCAGATCCACTCCTTCCATTATTTCATTGTAGATTTTAATTGCAACTGATAGAGGAACTCCAATTTTCTTGACGTTGTTCATTTTACGTAGACCTTTAGTGATTTTAGGTGGGTGGCAGTTTGAAAAAATTATAACTTCCCTGAAATCAACCCACTTTGCAGCCAAAACTCCACCATTGTTAATTTTGGAGTTCACCTCGTATCTATATTCAACAAATATTGGTAAATCATTCCTCGATTTTATTACTGTTCCAACTACGGCATTACTGCAGCAGAGTACTGTTGTCTTTCGTGTCATAACGCATCCAAATTTTAATATCCCGCATTATTGATTATTTTATTCGTATATCTATCTCAGAAAATCCTCTGTTGACGTTCCTTGTGATTACAGGTTGATGATCATTGAGAACATTTTGGCGTGGAACATAGTTCGGAAGTGTAATATTGTACAAATTTCAAATTGTACAAAATTCAAAATTATCTTTCAGAAAGTTCAATTCTGTCTCCGGCACTCTTTTTAATTCTTTTATCTGCTATTTTTAATCCAATATATTCATTTGCTGACGACAGTACTCTCTGCTTCTCATAATCGTTTCCGGACTCACGTCCCCTCTTCGGATGTAGAACGGGAACGGCAGTGCTCATTAAATTCCGATATTAATAGAATAACCAATTGGGGAACTATTAAAATAGTGGAATTTAATGCTTTCGAAACACAATGCTGTCTGCTGTCTTTAAAGCGAAAATTAAATACCCAGTCATTATCCATGAATCGTCGAAACCGAAAAACTTTCCATTCTGGGTATATGTGTCGGTAACAACTTATGTTGCAATGACCACATATCCGATGTCGTCAAAAATGCTAGGAAATGTCTAGATCTCCTCAAGGGATGCAACAAATATTTCAGACCCTCTGATCTGGCCTCATTATACGAGTATAAGGCATTAATCCGCCCATAATTTAAGTGCAATGCCCACATCTTGTCAGGAGCTTCTAAAACATCTCTTCACCTGCTAGATAGGATTCAAAACCAAGTGATATAACTCATAGGTGATACTAATATCAGTCAGTCAAAGGACATCCTTGAACACTCTTGAACACCGACATAATGTCTCCATTATTTTATTGCTATTTCCACTCCACTGAAATCGCAAGTAGCATTCCGCCCCTTTAAACCTTCAAGTATATACCCAGTATATCCTCAAGCCCACTTTCGAACGTACTCTGATATATCGTGAATCGTTCCTAAACCGTACAACTCCTTATTGAATGCCTGCCGAGGTCTTTATTTCCTATTAATTGTAACTTGCAAACATTTAAGACCAATGTACATCGGTATCTCTCTTTCCTCTCTCTCTAATTTTTCTTCGCCCGCGCTGTGTACAAACATTTTACTCAAACCCCTTAAGCGCGCGTTAATTATTATAAATAAAAAGATTCTATATCCGTGTCTTGTAGGCCTCGTCCTCTGAAGTATTAAAGAGTCCGAGTTGTCTTCTTCAAAAAGACGTTGCAAATCTCGAGGTTGTCCAGCCAATTGGAAGCTTTTTTACGTATTAATTATAAAAATGCATGAGAATTAACACACCGAGAATGGGATATACTCGTCTGTGTCCGAAACACACTAATGGGATGAATAATTCCCAGACTGTTACACATACATAATTTGTACTTACCACTATTTATATTTTTCTTTATGAGATCGCTGAATATCTACAAAATGCACTTAATGATATTTGAATACTATGAAACAAAAAAATACCGACTTTCAATAAAATATCTACTTTTTATGATACAAGAAAATTGAATGCACCGTGCAGGAATTGACCATAAGCTAATTAGTTTTTACAGCTTGATGATGTAGAATAGCTACATAAAATTACAATGGGACACCTTTTGGCAAGCATTTTCCTTCTAACATGCCTTTGTAAAGGTCTAAATATCTTCTCTATCAAGAGGACAAATATTTCGCAAATCTTTTTGTCCTACTATTTCATATAACTTCAACTGAGCTCAAATCCGTATAGAGAATCTTTATACTATTAGGTTTAACTTAAGAGACTTATCATTTTCCGATTAATTAATAACCATTTTGGATAGCATTCTCATCTATTGTAGAATGGTTTTGCAACTCTTTTTTTAAAGCCACGAATAAGAACGCTGGTTACGCTGATAACTACGACATCGCGATCGATCCATTTCTATGCCTTACCGTGGGCACAATACACTGCGGCAAAGTGATTTCCTTTCTAGAAATTCAAACGAAAATCGGCCGATTTGTTTTCGTTGTCCCAAAACGGATTTTGGTTCGAAATTTTTGCCGGTCAGTGTACCGACGTTCCAGCTTGCGAAACGTTGTTCATTTCTTGAATGCATCATATTGCATGCCCTCAGAAACTGTCGAACTCTGACATACATAAATATTTCTCTTGCTGTACTTCCGTACTGTTTTCCTTTCAATTGCGTTGTGGTGGCGTGCTTGAATGCATGAATACTTCCATATGGATATGTATATGATATCCGACTTTTCTTTTGCTCCGCCGACCGATAGTTTCCAAACGTGTGAACCCGATCACGCCTACAGGCTTTGTATTGTCTCATGAGATGTAAATGCGCCTCATACTTTTGTGTTAATGTACCAGAATGTTGTAAGCATTCCATTGCTTTTTACGACAGTTAGTGGAACGAGCTGGGGTAATGTTCTATAAGACGTCACCGCATGACAAGTTGCAAAAATCTTACACATAAAGAAATAAAATGAACTCATGAAATTATTGGCTTTTGAAGTAACAAAAAATTTACGCAAATTGTTACGTACCTACCTAAATAAAAAAAAAACATCACTCATAAAGCTAAATGCCTACATTTTCATGTATACATACGAGTACAATGATTTGTTCAAAAATATGCCATGTGCGATGTATACAAAATGGAGGTTATGATTCACAGAAGGTGCGTTCTTTTTGACAACTTTTCACAAACACTATAGAACATATTAACCAAAGGGAATGAAACGAACAACTATGTGTATAAATAGCAGTATAGCACAATTATGACAATGACTTTTTGACAAATTATTGGAGATGGAATTGCAATAACACGTTTTCTGTGTAGATATTATCTTAGTTTGATAAAGTAATTCATTGAGGCGAATTATTACACACTTGATTGTTGTACATTCCAGAACATCCCAGCATGCCATGCATGAATAGAAAAATTTCCCCCTTTTTTTATCAACAAAGTTTTTTTTTTCTTCAAACTATTGGGATGTATTCCATTTTCGTTTCGTACCTATGTATATATGTACATACATATGTGAAACTGTTTTACTCATACAAATTGTTAATATTCTTAAAATAAGTTGAAAAAAGGAATTTTGTGCTTGTTAAATTGATTTGGTAAGTGAGTTCACTGCACTTTGCTTACTAGAAAAATATTTTACATACTAAATAGAAAAAACAGCTTTTCGCCCAATGAGGTTCGTACATACTGGGTAAAGATATCAGAAAATGAACAGGGACTTTTTTGTTCCATTTTGCTTTGCTCTTTCTTATGGAATTTATTTCGATGGGGTGTTTTTTTTTTATAGACTTTTTGTCGATTTTTCTTAATTTCTTACTTAATTACTATGCAATGTTTACTCATTGAAGAAATTGAGAACACTTGTTCGCAGTCTATAAGTATGTATATAAACTTATGCAATAGATACCGAACATAATTTTAAGACCACCGAGAATTTCTGAAAGGGTGTTAGATAGAACAAGGCAGAATTTTTCTTCTAAACGATTGAAAAATAAGCGTTAAAAAACACATAATTTTTTAAACGTTGTGAGCGCTTATATTGTGGCGCACCGCAAAACATGAATAACATTTTTCTGCCAACAAGGGACCAAATTTAATAAGTTATGGTTAATTTTTCCTAAATTAAATACCTCACGTATGAATTCCGGACATGAAATTCATATATTTACATATAAATTGTAAACATATTTTGTAGGCAGACGAAGTTTTAAAAAAGCTACTAAGATTAACATATTGTTTCATGAAAAATTTACAAAATTCTTGAAAACTATTACACGACTTACAGACTCGTAGTATGGTGCAGAGTTAGTACTGAAAGTATTCTATAGGTACTAGGTGGGGGAAAAGTAACCTCCTTGGGAATGAAAAAAAAAAAAGTTTAAATGTTTTTTTATTTTATTGAATATAGTCCCTTTTAGCTTGATACACTTATTCCAGCGATTTTCCAACTTCTTGATCCCGTCCGAAAAGTAATTTTCCGTAAGGTCTGCAAAATATTCCTCTGTGGCGTCGATAATTTCCTCGCCTGAGCTAAATTTTTTATTGATGAGCCATCTTTTGAGGTGTGGGAAGAGATAATAGTCCGAGGGAGCCAAATCGGGTGAATACGGTGGATGTGACAGCAATTGGAGTAATTGATTTTAGCCATGGGTGCGATGCTCTTGTGCGCCGGCGCATTGTCTTGTAAAAACAAAATTTTTTTTCGCTTCAAGTGAGGCCGTTTTGCAGCGATTTCGGCCTTCAATCGCTCCAATAGTGCACAGTAATACTCGCTGCTGATGGTTTTTCCTTTTTCGAAGTATGACAATCCCAGAAAACCGACGCCATAACCTTTCCGACCCATCGAACTTCCCTCGGCCGCTTCGGAGCACTCGTCCCGGCTTCGGTCCATTGCCGGGCACTCATTCTGATCTCTGGTGTGTAATAGTGGATCCAAATTTCATCAACAGTTACCAATCGACGCCAAAAGTCCGCCCGATTTCACATCAGCAAGTCCAAACACTCTTTCGAAGTGCTCTCGCGTTCGTGTTTTTGTTCAGGAGTGAGCATGCGTGGCACTCAGCGGCAGGATAACTTTTTCATATGCAGAATATTGCCCAAAATATGGCGTGTGCGCTCAGTACTAATCTCTGTGGTATCTGCTAGCTCGCGCCCCTTCGCTTTCCGGTCAGCCAACACCATTTCATGTATTTTTTTGACATTGTCCTCTGTAATCGCATCGGAGGGCCTGCCACTGCGGACTTGATCCGTAGTGGAGTTGCGGCCACCGCGAAACTCTCGAAACTAATATTTGACGGTGTAATCTGACGGAGCATTAGCCCTATAATATTTATCCAACTTTTCTTTTGTTTCCTTCGCCGTTTTGCCTCTCAAAAAATAATGTTTTATGAGAGAACGAAAATCGTTTTTGTCCATACGCAACATGATGCCAAACACGTCAACAATAATCAGCTGTCAAAACAAATCTAAAGACAGTATCGCACTGAAATTTGGCATGTCTGCTAAATATGAACGGACTTCAAGGCACCATAACCTTTTTTGCAGTAGCAGCGCATTCTGGCGGTCAAGGAGGTTACTTTTCACCCCACCTAGTAAATAGAAAAGAGAAGAAAATATCACATATCTGAATACAATAGTATTAAATAAAAAAAAACCTTCGTTCTAACACATTTAAAAATTGTATGTGGAAGAAGCGAAGGAGTGGCATAACAAAAAATATATAGGTACACATGTACTCGAAGAGTAAAAACACAAAATATGTTCATATATTCCTTTGCAGTCAAAAAGCTCAAAAGCTTTTTTAATTTTAAGAAAACACATTATTTAATATCCACATAGATCTCGATCAGAATACGAATAGTTTCCTTCTGCATCTCTACATTTGCGCCAGTAATTCTGCCAATCACGAAAGCACTTTTTTGGGGAATGTCCTTCGGAACGCGCGGCAATTCTGCCTTTATTCTATCTATGGATTCAAAACGATTGCCTTGAAATAACAATTTGAGCTCCGATGAACTGGAAGAAGTCATACTGTGGCTTGGGCGATGACTTCGGTTGAATCTTTGGCCAAAAAGTTGCTTACTTTGAGAGATGTGTGCGCTCTGGTGCGTTATCTCGATGCAGGATCCAAGTGTTGTTTTGTTACAATTCTGATCATTTTCTTCTAACAGCTTCCAACGGCGCATAACCCCCAAGTAATATCCTTTTTGAAGCGTTTGAGTAATCGGAAGGAATTCTCGGAGCATTACACCACGGCATGGGCCCTTTCCCTCCCTTAAATCGGTTGAACTACTCGAGAGGTATTAACAGCGAAATCTCCGAAAGTTCGATCACGATCGCTTGACGTGCAGGATAATCCTTTGACTTTAGCCGTCGGGTCATATATTAATATGATCTCATATTGACTGGGATGTCTTTTCACAAAATAATGGGACATAGCTTTTGGAACAGCAGGGAATCGGTTGATCGCGGTTTTGACTTTACCGACTTGCATATAGATGCAATTTTCTCTTCACTCCTGGCGTCTCGCTATCTTACTAGTCCGGCAAATTGATGGAATGCATAAGCAGATTCGATCAATTGCTCCCTTATCGGGTTGATTATAAATGCCGAGAATTTGAGTTAACCGATCGGGAATTTTGATAAAACATTTTGATGATAATTATGATAAATAAAAAAATTTTATATATGAGTATATGTATATAGGTATTAGTAATAAGAATAAACGATAAATAATATGTTAAAAAATATCACCTATGGCGTTAATATAACATAGATGTAAGATTTTTAGAAGGATACATAATCTTAGTTATTGTAGTAACTGTTCTGATGGCTTTTGTAATATAAAGTGTTTAGTTAATTTTTTACCGAAATACGAGTATCTAACACTGCTCAGCTAATTTCTACGGAGTTTAGACTTAATCAGTATATGTATTCTCGGTTAACAGGTTTGGGATGCTCTTGCTTCTAAGATAAAGTCATTCAAGGGAAAGTTGTTTACGATAACTCTGAATATTCGCCACAATAAAAATGATTAACAGAATACTTGTATCAATTTTCAACGATTCTGCAAGAAACCCTTATGTTATATAACGTCAACAACGTTTTCAACAACGCGTTGGACCATATCTGATTATTTTTTATATTTTCTCAAAGAACTTACAAAGTCTTAATAAACTAATTGGTTTATAGCTTTATGGATTTGGATTCAATATAGGCACTCTCAAACTATACCTAATTAAAAAGATTTTTTTATGAAATAATTCCAGCTTTTTGATTTGATAATATTCTTGTCTAGGCTTTGAAATTTTGAATTTTATTTTCTATTTCTGAAAGTAAAAATCAAATATTTAATACTATATTTTTAGAAAAACAAAAACCTATTCAAGGTCTTATCTTAACTTATATGGTTGGTAGTGCATTTGAGACACTGTAATTTTTTTATTTGTTCCTAAATAAACTGACGCCTTCTACAATTAGATTTTTATTTGTTTCACTTGATAAATGTGCTTAATTCCCTGTTGTTTTCTGACGTATTTTACACTTGAAACGATTCCAATAGATCATAAGCAGTATTAGTTCTTTCTTCAGGAGTCAATAGAACATTGTGTAAATGTCATTTGAGTTTTGGTATATTTGTGAGATACGAGTTCGAGGAATTTCTTCAACTGTCATAATGTGAGTAGGAAGTGTTCTCATAAATAACCTTAATTGCTGTGTATATAATTAAGACCAGCTCCTATTGAGAATTAATGTTTAGATTAGAACTAATCAACTTTTACAAATCACAATTTAATGCAAAATGGTTTCCAGCAGAAGCATGGTTACTACGAAACACGAAAAATATGTATGCCATGTACCCTACCTACACATAACGACCATTAGTAAAATGTATTTCGAATTCAGTTTCATATTGAATTCATTTAGTTTTTTCTCATTTGAACCATATTGTATTTTATATTTCCTTTAATACAAACTGTAATATGGCCATCCTCATTTTTAATACGATTTAAGTACATCAATATTGTATGTATAATACAATATTTGCAAAAGCAAACAATTCTCTAGTTTTACTTTGAATCGAATTCATCAGTTGGATTTTCAAGCGAGGTTATTACGTCTGCTGTGAAAGTATTGATTTCTTCCATAGAAAAAAAGTTAGGTTGGGTTTTGTTTGATTCAGCGGCATGAATGGTGTTGTTGTTGTTGGTCTATCCTCTCACATTGTTAGTCAGGTTGATTGGAGGAGAGCTAGGACGTTTAATCATTATCTGGTTTTTGAGAGCTGGAAAATCGATATTTAGCTGTAAGAGTGTCAAGAGCCAAAAAGGGCTGTACAATTATTTTTTGTCCGCTATTTTGATATTCTTTTTGTTCAATTGACTTTCCTTTATCGGGCGATTGGTAATGAAAATACTCTTATCGTGTGTACCGTTTCTTCATTGGTCAAATTTCAATAAAAAATAAACCTGCAATGGTTTCTAAATATAAAAAAAAACATAATATAAATTCGACAACAGTATTATATATAAAAATTGTATTTCAGTCTTGGACCTTAATTTCACTGAAATAATTATATATATATTTTTATTTATATTTATATTTAAACCGCTGTTCACATTAAGATGAATCTTATAAATTAGTGAAAGCCTTAATACATATTAAGTTAGCAAATTTTAAATAGCAAGATGGAACGTTATGAATAAATTACAGAAATGAAATGATAAAGGATTCCTAATTATACAAACTAGCTAAGTGCCTCAAAAGTATAGACTTAAAGTTTTCCGTGTTTCTTAGTCCTCTCACTTCAGTAGGCAAGGAGTTCCACAGGCTGACAGCATGAGCAAAGAACTTTCATTCCGAGGTTAGGCATGAGTATGTTGTTGGAATCAAAGCGAAAGTCCTTTGCGAACACGGAAAAGATAATCTACAATATAGGTACTCAGGTTAACGTGTCTGTATTATATCATGCAAACAAGATAGAGAGCGGAAACTAAGAGGTTGTCGAATGAGCAGCCGACGAGACCTTTTGAATGAGCTAATACGTGATCAAATCTTCGAAGGCCATACACATAGCGAGTGACATTGTTGTAGATAACATTAAGCCTTCTTTTACTTCCACAATCAACCTTACCATAAACCTCACATCCATATGGAAAAATTGACAGCGTTTTCCTTATTGTAGGTGGTGTAAACAATTTCATTGACCAGAGCAATCGAAGACCTCCCCAAACCTTTCCGATAACAGCATTAATATGGTCATCCCAGGAAGGGGTGTCATTAAAGATAAGTCCAAGGTTTTTAGCAGTTTAGACATATGGGACGATTTCTTGGTCAAATTTGATCGGCGGCAAGGGTGAATCGTCTAGTGCCTTCTTATTTATGGCTAAGACTTTAGATTTTGTGGGGTTTAAGCTCAGGGAGTTACGTTGGGCCCAGAGCAAGACATCATTCAACTCTCCGTTAATTTGTGCAACGACTTCATACAAAATACCAACAGGACCACTCAAAGACAATTGGACATCACCGGCATATATATGGGTCAGGGAACGTCGAGAAATAAGAGACAAATCGTTGATGAGCATTGAAAACAAAATAGGCCCAAGTACTGATCCTTGTGGAACGCCGCACGAAGCTTTAAGGAAACTGGAAGACTTTGCGTTAACCACAATACATTGCAATCTCTTTACTAGGTAAGAGTACATTAGGTTTGCTGACTCTGTCAAAAATTGTACATGCTCTGAAGTTTTCGACATAGCAGAACGTGATTCACCGTATCGAAAACTTTGGAGAAGTCTAAAAGTATCAAAAACGCTACAAACGACTGACAACTGCTAAAAGTTTTTTCGATATCAAATACGTCTGAATTTGTTTTAAAATTACATTTTTAAAAACCTTACTTAAAAAAGGCAGAACTGCAATGGATCTGTATTCACTACTTCCTTTTTTAGGGATTGGAATAATTTTTGCCTTTTTCCATTCACGCGGATATTCAGAGGTGGTAATGATGTGATTAAAAATATGAGTCACGGACGGCAGAATATATGGAGCAGAAGTTTTATGAACCTGGGATAAATTCCATCGATACCTGTTGCATTAGACTTTATTGACAATACAGCCTCAACAGCGTCTGCATCACTAACGCATATGAAGCCATAAGATTCATTATGGGCATCAATTTCTGATGGCTCAAAGATATTTTGCCCTGGTTCGGTTGTGAGATATGTAGGCATTGTGACAAATTTTTGATTAAGAAGGTCGCATTCAATTTCGTCAGGCACTTTAGGGTTCTTTTTTCATATGTTTAGCTCCTTTAAGGTTTTCCATGTGATTTTTTTTGTCGACCTATTTTGACTCAATGTATTTTCGTAGTAGATCGTTTTCGCAGCTCTTATCTGTGACACTACTTTATTACGTAGACGGCAATATACACGATGCAATATTTCAAGTTTGTGTCGCCTCCAAAGATTAAAAGATCTATCTCGCTCTTGCATCAGCTGTATGATACTACTGCTTAACCAAGGTGGCGATGATCTACCAACAACCTTATACTTCACAGCAACGTTTTTATCAAAAAGAAATCTAATCTGCTCTTAAAGAGATAGTACTTTATCATCAACTGACTGTAGGAAGCGAACATTATTGCAGTTAGTACGCTGCAGGTCGTGCACCAAACCTTGGTGATTTAGATTTTTAAAATTTCTAAACTGATACCTAAACTCCGTCGGTTTATTTTGAAAATCTAAGGTTAAAAATATCATATCGTGTCTGGAGAAGGCAGGGTATGAGATTTGATTGTAAAGTATGACCTTATTTGTGTCGCTGACAAAAAAATGATCAATAAGTGTATTTGCGTCACCCTGGAAATGAGTAGGAATACCTGTATTAACTTGAAACAAGATAAGCGCTTTAAAATTATTCACGAATTTCGACGAAACGCTAGTGTCAATTAAGTTGCAATTAAAATCACCACAGAGAACAAGAGTATTGTTCCAGTACATTTACTATTGGAAAATAGTCTACATGTTGATCTGCTTTGTACGCGGTACCCAATAATATTTTTTCAGACTCGCACACGATGTAAACGAAGCAATAGTCAAACCCGGAGTCCTGCGTTTGACCCCGAACCAAGTTTCAGACACACAAACAACATCAACCTGAGATCCCACGAATAGATGTCTAAATTCTTCTAGTTTGAAACTATTATGCAAGCTTTGCGTATTAAGATGGTAAATTTGTAAACCCTTTTTTTGCGCGCAAAGAATACGATACATGGAATGCATGTTCTCATCCATTCTCAGTACTATCCATACTATCATACTCCAGCTATTAAAGTAGTTTTTAAAGGCTAGGTATGTTTTCTATCAAGAGGACAAACATTTCGTCAGTCTTTCTGTCCTAGTATTTCATATATGAAACTTAAATTTTGTTCAAATCCGGGTACTGGAGTGTCCAAACGATGTACATATATTAAAACCTTTTCTTCTACGTTTTGTTGAAAAGAGTTGTTTATGACTTTGAAATGTACAGAGGATCTTAAAATAATTAAGTTCAACTTAAAAGACTAATCCTTTTTTAATTAACTGATAAGTATTTGGGATAGTATTCTCATCTATTGTACAATGGTTTTGTGGTTCTGGTTTTTAAGTTCATCTAAATCTATCTACCACTATGCCTTACTGTGGGCCGCCAAAGTTAATTCCGGCAAAGTGATTTTCTTTCCAGAACTTCAAACGAAAACGGTCCTCTTCACCTGATTCACCAGGACAGACAATCCTTTTCTAGTTTTTAATGTTCCGACTCTGGCAAGTTCTGGCTTACTGTAGTCTTACTTTTTGTTTTGTGTGCGAAGAAACGACTCTTGTGGAAATGTGTCCAAACAAATTTTTTCTCCGTAAGGTCCTTCTTGGTGGTTGTAACGGATGCATCAATTTCTTTATTTTTAATGCCCTAGTTTTCGAATACGCTTCTTAAAAATCACAATTAAGTTATATTCCTGGAGATATCTTGTTCCGATTTACCCACTTTATGGAGACATATAATTTGACTACGTGTTTCAATGGAAATTAGCTTTGAGTGATCCATTATTGTATTTATCCTTTTTTTTCTTGTTCTTCAACACTTCACTTTGGAAATTGATAGTGAACTAAAAAATTGGGTCACTTTTTAGTAAACCCCTTATAAGCTAGATTACAAGTATTATTTTTAAAAAAATATTTCACCATTAAGAAAAAATCAGAAATACAATAGATTATTTATGTAATTTTTGATTCACTGTGAAAACCAAGTATCCTAAAGGTTTCAACCGTTGGATGTATAAAAAAAGAATAAAAAAAATATTACCCAATCTCATAGGTCAAATAGTAGTGGTCTTAAACTTATGAACGATAGTGTATGTAAATAAAATACATGCATATCAATGTAGGTTAATTACTACAAACAATACAAAAAAAAACAAACAAATGTGCATAAAAAACCCGAGAGAAAGGGAACACAACTTATTTTAAACAAATATGTTGTATTTTCGTGGAACATTTAATATCAAATTAAATTTCTCAGAGTGAATAAAATGATGTAACTTCAGTTTCTGATGTTGTTAAAATCGTACACACATTTCTAACGCCAGAGTAGAGCTTTTCGCTTATAATTGGGGCGTTGGCCGTTTGAAGTTGTTTCATTTGTCTCGTACGTGTGGATTTTAATTCCATTACATTTAATTATTTTTTTTTGAAATAAGTGAAAATTCAGAATTAAGATTTCATCCAGAAAAGAAATGTTTCCAGAGTAGAAAACTTCTCCTATCTTAACTACGTAACATATCAAAATGCGCTATGGTTCTTCTGCCCAATGACTACTTTTCACCTTCATTATGGGATAAGTCATTCATATACATACATATGTATACGTACATTTAGAATAACTATGAAACTACAATAATTAGTCATATAACAACTAAAAGACGATGCTAAAGTAATAAGATTTTCCATTGGACATTCAAAAAACTGGTTTTTTCGTGAAAGCGAAATGAAATGTAGTGTTTTTATTTTAACTATTCATCCAAGTGTTCTTTTTTTTTGCATTTTTGACTTTAAAAACAACTTTGCTTTTGTAAGATAACGCCCATAACTTCGTTCTTCCTTGCGACTTAATTTCTGAAAGGTAAAAAGTTAAATTCAGATTAGCACAAAACTCCTGTTATGTTCTGTTGATGCTAGCGATTTGGCAGCCTTCTTCTATTATTTGGGTACCGTTGAAATGTGACTTATGTCAGTGTATTAGTTCATCACGTGTTTCTCTTATACATACATATGCATTGCTACTGCGCCACTGTATTACCCTGTTTAGATGGTGAGTCATGACTCATGAGTCTGTTATGTCGATAGTACTTCGTTGAGAAGAGTGTGGAGTAAAGAGAGAGGGACAGTCACAAAAAAGATCTAGGAAATTTACGTTCCACAACAAAAATGTTCAGTCCGTATTTCATTTTATCATTATTAGTTCGATCGTTGATTAGTGAACTTCGTGGATAATAATGCCGAGTCTCTACGAGACACAAATATGTACATATGTATGTATGTCAGACTAAATTTCAGATATTTCGTCTGACATTTTTTCTTTTAACTTAGGTTTGCAAATTATTGCATGACATTTCATTCTATGAGTGTAAGTTGGTTGAGCAGGTCTGAACTGCTTGCATTGTGTTTTTTTTTTGTTCACATAAAGCAACTACATTGTAGTAGAAAAATGTCGGCGCAGATGTACATTTCTGGTTCTTTTGTACCAACAGTTGGCATTGTGGTGTATGAAGTTCGCCACACTTTGTTGTTTTTTTTCCCCATTCCGAAGTCAAACTGACAAGCGCTGTCAAAAAATTTCGTGGTTGATGTCTACAGCGATGTCTTGAGTAAAACCCAGACATTCATTTTTTGAAATATTTCTTGTCTGCAAACTACCCGTCTCCACTGGACATTTTGATTTCATGAAAAATTACTTAACACCAGCCATGTCTCGTGGAGATGCGGTGTAATGAGTATTTGGACGAGAGATGCGGTGTCCGATTCACTTATCCCCCCCTTAAACTTTATCAAAATAGTGCTGGAGTGTGTGGATACGACATGGCTACCCACTATGTAGTCGAGAGTCATCGTCTAAGTGCCTGTTCACATTGGCGCGGGCAGGAAGATAGTCCAAAAGAGAGGGAACGCTTTTTATTGAAGTGGGAAGAAGAAGGGTTACTTCAACCGAGAATCCATTTCTAAAGTGGATTCTCGGGTGCAACACATCGTTTTTTCCATATCGTTCCATTTCTGACATATTTTTTCATTTCAGTTTTGATCGTTGATGAGAAAGGAAGTGTGAAGAATAGGAAAAAAGGTATGTTTCAGGCCAACTGCTCAAATTTAAAAATTAAAAATGCTCCGATTCAAGTCAAAAATTCTTTCAACCCCATGACAATGTGAACACGGCGTTCATGGTGAGGACTTTCATCCCGTCGCCAATGTAAACAGGCACTAAGAGTATGATACGTATTCAATTGATCAAATTATTATATGTACTTTTATTCCGACCCCTGTTTTGAATTTCGGTTTGGTTTTGTTTGGGTTGGTTTTCTAGGCAGAAATTTTCTCGGCTTCCTTTGTTGATATTATACATATAGGTATAGTCGTATTTGGTCTAATGTTGTTGCGCTATCGACAAAAACGTGTACGTCAAGTTACTTCTTAATATGTCGATGCCGTGTTTTCTGTATGTTTGCCCAAAATAAGTGCTCGTAGTCTATTATTGCGATAAGAGTCCTAAATCCAAACTAACTAACTTTAAAATTACAATCTTATTATGCAGTAACCGCCCGAATTAACTCGATTTGAGATATCTTAATTGCAGAAATTTATATAGTCGGTTAATAGCGTGAAGATCTGGGCTTAACTTTCAGGCAATACAGTGCAAAGCTGAAAGAATTATTTCTGACTTCACCACCCTTTTGGCAAGTAGCGGCAACCTTTCGAATGTAATAATTTCCGTCAATACAAAAGGCTCTCATTCTACAGCTGTTTGAATTCAGCATAGAATTTAAAGCCCATTTCGGTATCCCAAATTCAACAGGCCGAACACGATATCGTCAGTGAAAAGAAAATAAATTGTGGATTCATCAATGTGTTCTCGCACGTTTATTAATTATATAATTGTTCTAAAAAAATAGTGAATGTAATTTTAGCTTTTAATAAATTATAAAAAATTCATTAAAAACTTTACCAATTCATTTAATCTTGAAACGATAAGTAAAAGAAAAAAGAATTTTAAGTATTGTAAAAATCTAGAACATAGATAGAACATTATCCTAACGGATTTTTTTCATTTACTTAAAATTAATATTTATTACTTTGTTATTCTTTTTTAAATTTAAATTAAAATTAAATTGTTTTTTTTTTTAAAATAGTGAATATACATAATTGTAGCTTTTAATCAATTATAAAAATTCGTTGAAAACTTAACGAATTCAATTTAAGTATCTTTAAACGAAACTAAAAGAGCAAACATTTATATGGACATTCCACAGAAAAAGTGAAAATAATGACAGTTTTAATTAAGTGAATTATGAATGAAACGGTTACGGCGGTAAAGAATAAAAGACAAACATTTTAAACATGCAGAGCGAAAAAGCAGCGTTTGAATGCGTCTGGAGTAATTACATTACAAAAAATTAAACGAAAAAAGCAGTAGCTAAAGCATGTGCGATAGCAGTGGAAGTATTGTATCGGGAAATATCATAAAGGGGTATCCCTTTAGTAGTAGACGAAGTGCCACGTTGAAGCACGGGCCAACAAGCTAAGATTACGGCACAACGAATAAAAAAAACGCCAGGGATTCAATCACCGAAATATATTGTAGGGCCACTTGTTAACGGGAACACGTATCTCAACGAAGAATTCCCTCGCGTTATCATTATTTCATTCGATATATGATATAACGCAATCAACAGCGTGTCAAGAGATCTTATTTGGACAGCGCTAAATGTGAACAATTATAATTTGAAAATAAAATATGGATCCCTTGTGATTTGGATCACGCAACACTTAACACTTTTCTTGGGGAATGAAAGGATTTGTTGTACATTCTAAAATGTTCACTGAATACTTAGACTTATAATGAACTGCGATTTTCACCGTTAGCTCTACCTACGAGTATATTTTAGTTTTGGGTGCACTCTAATTTCATTAAAAACAACTACCAAAATTTGTATGAACAGAAAAATAACTTTAATTGGTGGAAATTTTATTAAGTGTTTTCTGTAGGAAAAGGTTATTAAATATTTAGGAAACTTAAAGCTATTAAAACATGCATTCGTTTAATTTACCATAAAAAAAGTAAGTTAAAATGTGAATGAAAATTAACGAGGGCACAAATAATGAAATTCTTGAAATGAATGCTACGAAATGATACCAAAATCTTAAAAAACAACGTAATAATATATAATATTTGTTTTTGAAGTTTTATTAACTTCTTGACAGGGAAGTTCTTGCATTCTCCTTGAAAATCGAAAATGGATTTTTTTTACGTTTAAAGTTTTAAGGTGTTTGTAGTGTTTTAGACAGGTCTTACAAAAATGTCTGTGGGTGTGATCTTTTTTTTGCGCCAAAGAGTAACTAGTCTTTATAGATACCTGTATCCCGGGTACCAGCAAGCATGATTCGATAGCCTGATTGTTCGATTGAAGGAATACGCCTACGTACTAAACCACACCCCACACACTTTGACCACCCTCCCCACGGGAATGCCGTTATGTATTATTTCGTGGGGCTGCGAGCAACTTATGCTATATCTCCTACATTTATTGGATCAACACGTCTTATTCTCTCGATATTTCGCAACTCGTTTTGCACATTTGTTATGAATAGATACCGAAGTGGTGTAGATATTTCCTATAGCCACCGTAACCAGATAGGAACTGCATTAAGTGGTAGTTACAGTTTCCATGGATTCGGTTTGTCCAAACGGCTATGGATGGGAACAACCTATAGGTCCATCTGCCCATCGTAGTGGTATTCCACCCAGCTTGCCACCAGGTCATTGAAGTCGTCCTTCTCTTCTTCCTTGATCCTTTTGACGACTACCGATTCTTGGTTACTAGAAGTTCTCCTATTATAGACTCTCTGCATCTCGCCCAATTATATCGATGGGCATTATCCCGGCTAGAACAAAAGCTGCTTCGTTCGAAATCGTTCTAAAGCCACTGATTACCATTAATGCGATAACTTGATATGTTGATTATAACTTTCTCCTTGCTTCCTTTATTGCTAGGGCGCCCACCCAAACTGAGGCTATACGCTACAGGGCCGAGTTTACTACATTGAATATTAAGATTCTTCTAGCATATCCAGGTCCTCCGATATTTGGCAGTATTCTAGAAAGTGCTGCCTGGAGTTATGACGCCTTTTTGCCGGAATAGTCGATGTGAGGTATAAAGCTTAGTCTTTTTTCAAGTACTACGGGTTATTTTATATAGTCTTTTGATCTAATGACTTGACTTCCCACCCTTATGTCCACGTATTCCACATTTTTACGGCTGGTGATTGGAACCGCTTCTGCTTTGTGACCTGCTAGTTCTACGGCGGCGGATATTAGCTAGTCTTTGATGAGATTGATTGCATCGTTCGTAGCTGACTCTATCTCGGAAATATTCTTTGCAACTGTTTCAACGGCGAGGTCGATAGCGAATCCGATTACTTTTATCCCTGTTGGCAATGCTAAATGCAGAACTCAGTCGTACATAATATTCCAGATTAGGGGTCCTAGTGTTCATACCGGTCCTTGTGGGGTTTCATATCACTCCTTCGTGAGTTTCATATCTCAACAAATAGTATGGCGTATCCATTCGGACCAATGACCTTTTTATAAATGACCAATTTACTGAGTTAAAGGCATTTTCGATGTCCAGCGTCACTACTGTACAATATTCCTTTGTTCCCCATCGCCATCTTTTCCCCTTTATTGCTTCGGTAGCTATTTCTACCACCGCTTTTATGGCGTCGACGGTGGAACGCGATTTTCTGAATTAAAATTGTTGCTCCCTTTTTTCTGCCATAGTGAGCAATCTTCCATATATGTATATTGCCCAGGGTGTCCAGTAGACATAGTGGGCGATATGATGCTGGTTCTCCAGGTGGTTTGTTTGCCTTTGGTAAGAGAACGAATACTTGTAGATTCCACTGTTCTGGGAAAACCCCTCTTTCAGACAATTTTGCATCGTTTTTATGAACATGTCTGGTATCTTTTGAACGTGGCTCTCACTACCTTATTTGGAATGCCGCCAGGTCCAGGTGCTTTGTTGATGCCTATCTTCTTGCAACAAACAAAGTTAACAAGTTCGTTCGTTATTATCGGAACTGCCTATGTGCTCAGTTCCCTGATCATATTGTTCTTGAAAATCTGCTCTCCTTCTAGAATGCTCTACCGTCGGTCAGCGTTTGCTCTGAGTGCTTTTATTTCTTGGCATCACCAGTAGCACGGTGTGCCTCTTTTACTGGGTATTCGTCTCGGCATTGCTGCGTCACATGGTGTGGTTATAGTGCGAGTGAGGTTATGCGACAAAGTCTCCGCTGTGTCGCTGTCGGCTAGCTTGCTGGTATTGATTCTTAGGTCGAACATTTCCTTATCGAAAAGTTAATTTTTGCATTTTGGACTCGCTCTTAGGGCGTGGAATGGCCTTTTGCTCTTTAACATCAATTATTTCGGTATATTCTTCACTGACCCTCCATTCTGTGTTGTGCAGTAGGGAGTTACTCAAGAAGGTAATGTCGATGATTGATCCCATCCCCGCTTTCCTAAAAGTATTTGATCTACCATTGGTTGGAGTGCTTATATACAAGGTTGCGAATGTTTCTAGTAGGGTACGTCCTCTGGCATTGGTGAGTCTGTTATCCCACTCTGTTGCTCAGGCATTAAAGTCTCCGCCTATATCACTAGAGACCTTTCAAGTGCATCTAAACTTACGCTTTCCAACATTGTCTGGAATTCACTTATTATCCAACTTGGCCATGCGTAACAGTTGTAGAAGAGTTGATCCCGTTTATTTTTGCACGAACATATCCATCCGCTTGATCGCTGGCATCTTGGAGTGAATGTTTTCCTCATGTCCAAACTGTGGCATCCCTTGATTAATCACAGATCCAGATGTTGCTGTCTAGAGTTTTATATAGCTCACTGATCAAAATGAAGTCCGCTCCTTCGTCTCTAGCCGTTTGTGACAGGATGTCCTAGCCTGTCCTACAGTGGTTTAGGTTAATCTGTATTATCTTCGTTGTTTGCTAGTAATGGCTCTCCTGAAGACCGGGTATTTGTTGCTAACGGCATCTTCGTTCTCCGAGTTGTCCTTCTTGCAGAAGATACAAAGCGGGTTTTTGTTGCAGTATTTATCTATATGGCCTTTTTCGCCACATCTTCTACATTGCTTGGAGCGGTCCATCTCATTTTTGCATTGGCGTGCAGTGTGACTGAATTAAAGATATGTGAAACATGTAGTTAGGGTTTTTCGTTCCCGTAACCAATTCACGTACTTAAGACGCAAGTAGGTACGTTACGTCTGTTGCTAAGTTAAGTGATTTATACACAAATGCATGATTAAAATATGTATCATATTACTTAACATATGTACATACCTTTTAAATATTGTGACATGCCGTATTGCGTATATAACACAGTGTTAATAAACTGAATTTGATCCATTTTCACAGGAATACTAGCACTCTTCGAACTTAACTGTGTGCAAACTCATGAAAATGTACAAAAAAACAACAGTTATCCAAACGTGTCTGTATTAGAAATGTTCTATGTTGAACTAAGCGTGCACAGATTTGATTTAGTATTGTTCAATGTTATTTAAGGGCAGTCATTGCAGCGCTCTTCAAATAAGTAAATTCATATTTAATCCAAAGTTGCTTCAACCTCAACATCAAAGAGTGGTACAATTTTAAATTAAAAATGCAGTTGCCAGATTTGATTTAATGTATTGCAACCTTGATTTAAGATTATTGTTTTAAATCGAATAACAAGATCGTTTCATACAAGATGGGAAATTCTAAAAACAACTATGACCGTGCTTATTTTTAAAATGCATTATTTTTCTGCGTGGTCGTGGCCAGAAATGTTCGCTTTTTAACAGTGTCTATAACGTTTTTGTTGTTGGGGTTGATGTTTGTGATGCTAAAATGTTGTTCGTTCCATTTAAGATTTGCTGTGACCTTACGCTAAATATTAACACCCTTATTTACATGTTAATCTATTCCTCTTTACACTTGAATCTGCAACGTCGGATATGGCTCAATTCATAATTAAATATTGTTGGGCTGTCTTAACATCTTATGTTCAGCCTAATGCCTAAATATTTCCTTCTTTTGCAAAGATATTAAAAATAATGTTTTTGTTGCTTTGTTAGAGAGGCCATCGTGCATAAAGTATCCCTAGAACAATTTTTATTTATTTTTTATTTTGATTATTCAGATTCAGGTGCAAACACTGTTTCTGGAGCATGTCCACCTCGTCTGAGGTGGTTTCATTATTTTTAGTGGGGTTATATTTCCGTTTCTGAAGCCTTTGGAATTTGTAATTTCCGAGCTGCTGGAGTCTTTAGAGACAGATTTTCTGTTCGAGAACTGCCGACTTCTCTTGCTGCAAACAATATATGTTACGTAAAATAAAGCATCAGTAAATAATTTAGAAAACTTAATGAACGATGAAATTGTATTTACCAGCTTAAGTATTTAGTGATTAACCCTAATACCCACAGTCTCACTTTGCATTTTAAATGCTGATAAATTCTTTAATAAAATATCTTATTTCTGAATATTTTATGTATTTTTCTATTTGCATATAAGAATTATATTGCATCGATAAATTTTGGATTCAGAACAGAATTCTGCACTTTTTGTTTAACAAGTTTTGAAATTTGTAACGAAACCTTAAAAGTGATCCTCAGAGGCTCATTTGGAAAAACTTCAAATTTACGTACGAGTAGTAGGTCTTGTCCTTTTGTGGAAATTCTAATCTTACTGCAAACCTGATGTAATAGAGTTTCAAATTAGCTTATTTTAGTACGTAGACTTATATTTGGCGTATTTTCAAAACGGCAGTTTGTTTATGCTGGAATTTTATATATATTTTTTCGAAAAACATATTGATGAAAATGGAGGAACAACAAAATTTAATGCGATGAAATGCCGTGTGTCTCATGTGCCTTACTGCACGCAGTAATGCGGCAGTACTACTGCCCATTTTTTTCAGGCATAAGAAAATGGATATAGTGACGTTTCTTTTGAATTCAGCGATCGAACTTCAGAGTCTGAAGTGCACAATGTTACCGATGCTTCCGAATTTGAAGATATTGTACCTGAAGATGGCCATGCAGGTGGAGGGTTTTCAGAACCTCAAACCAATGTCACTTTTATTTGGTAAGGACGTAAGCATCTGGAATATATTTATACCGGCCATCTTCATCACGAATAAGATCAACAAAGCTTCTGAATGGTAAAGTAGATGCAGTTGTTTTGCCTCCAGGTATGTGAAGATAGCAAATGTAATGGTCGAACTGTGTAAAATAGAGTTATCATTTATGTACAATTTTTGTCGGATGTGATGAATTGCTTCAAGTTATTTATGAAAGATGAAATATGTTACGAAATAATAAAGTATATATACGAATGAACAAGGGTCCACAGTGTATTCAAAACTTTAGAGAAAATGGTAGCCAATGGACAAGGATCTTGATTTCCGTAGGCTACTTATATAAAATCACCATTTTCAAATCAACTACGGGTGTTACACTATTCGAAGAAATTTCAAGATTTTTACGTGTTGACACCAAATTTAGATACATCCTGTCGGTATGGAATAAAGTCAACCACAATTTTAGAAAATACTAAATACATATATTCGTGGCTGGTCGTGGCTCAAGTGGTAGTGGACTCGCTTCCAAATCGGTAGGTTCGATGTTCGAATCCCAGCCCCGCCCGAAACACATTCATTTTTTCAGTTAACGAAAATCAAGTATCCCATTGTCCAAAAAAAATAATACGTGTTGAGGCATTATAATTGTATTTATACCCACTTGAGTCTTAAGTTCTTAAAAAAAAAAAAAAAAAAAAATTCGTATGCCAACTAGAAACATTGTTGTGGATGAACAATTGACGCCTTGTCGAACGCAGTAATCCTTCATAAAGTATATGCTTTCTACGAGGGGCGTTCAATATATTCTCGGTATCGATATGAAGGAAAATGCGAATTTAATTTAAATTATTTTTATTTTTCAATATAATCTCCCCTAACATCAATGCATTTGTTACATCTTGAGATAAGCTTTTTTAAACCCTCAAAAAAATAAATTTCCTCTTTCTCTGCAAAATACCCATTTATTGCCGACTTGAGTTCTTCATCATCCGAAAATCTTTTTCCACGAAGACATTTTTTCAAATCCGGAAACAGGAAATAATCACTAGGGGCAAGGTCTGGACTATAGGGTGGGTGTTAGATTTCTTCGAAACCACAATCTCGCGCAGCAGCCTTGGAAACTCGCGCCGTGTGAACAGAAGCGTTGTCATGAAGAAGCAACACACCCGCTGCGAGTTTACCCCGTCTTTTCTTTTTAATTTCCTCCCCCAAATTATGCAAAGTGGAAGCGTAGGATGTGGCGTTGATGGTTTCACCTTTTTTTTTGTACTCAATGAGCAAGATTCCCTTTGAGTCCCAAAAAACTGTGGCCATGAACTTCCCGGCAGACGGAGTGACTTTGAACTTCTTCGGGGGGTCTGTTCTTTTTTTATGCCAATGCATGGACTCTTGTTTGCTTTCAGGGTCATAGTGGTGGACCCATGTTTCGTCCCCAGTAACAATTCGATCCATAACACCGTCCGCGTTCTCACTACACATCTCCAAAAGCTCTCTACAGCATGCGATTCTCACTTTTTTCTGAGGCGCTGTGAGCATTTGTGGCACCCAACTTGCACTGACCTTTGAAAGGTTAAGATGGTCATGAAGAATGGTGTGAATGGTACCAATTGAAAGCTTGGTGATCTCTGCCATCATTTTCACCTTTATTCGGGCATCCTCAAGAACAAGTTTTTCGACTTCTTTGATGCTTTCTCCCGTACAAGCAGTAGCCGGGGCGCCGGAGGGGGGGTCGTCTTCAATGCTCTCTCTGCCTCTCTTGAACTCACTTGACCACTTTTGCACAGTTGATAATGAAGGTCTTCATGAATAGTTTTTTGACTTTTTCCTTGCTTAGTGAGAAATTTAATTACAGCGCGATGCTCAATTTTCACCATCATCGTCTCAGTTGCCATTATGATTCTGTTTAACTAGAGATAAAACGCGAATTAGTAATCATATTTATATGAAATTTTACATGAATGCACGAAAATAATAGTATTACTTGATAAATAAGTCAATTTATATATACAACCACAGCTTCACCCCCATACCGATATATGTTGAACGCCCCTCGTAAGTCCGATAAATTTCGAATTAAAACACAGTGGGTATGTGACAGTGTTAATTCCTATCCTCTTCGCGGAATGTCATACTCGTATACAGGCAAAGACGGTAACCAAAGAGCTGTTGGACTAACAAAGAGAATAGCTGAAGAACTTTCCGAGCCTTAATGTAATACAAATCCTAATGTAACGATGGATAACTACTTCATCAGTAAGGATTTAGCCCAAAGTTTATTTCCAGGCAGTAGGACCCTTTGGTAGTCTCCAGAGTGCCCACCACCACGGTGCTGTTCGAGTCCTCCGATTCTAAATATGTGTCCAACAGCTCATCTTCTTCCTCTGATAGTAAAGGATCTCCTTTTAATTCGTCATCGGTTTCCATTTTCGACAGGGTGTCAGAGGAGGAGACCGATATCTTAGTTGTCGACTTGGATAAATTGGAGTCGTCGTTATCTATTTCAGGAAAGGATATCGACGCTCCAAAGATCTAAGATCAGCATCCTTTTTATAAACCCTAAGGTGAATAGACTCGAAGCCGAACCGAATCATGTCTTTAGTCTATGTTAGAGGGTTACGGGATTCCTTATTGATCACAATTAACGCGCATCTATAATGGCTATTTTTTTCAGTTTCGCGACTTTCCAATCATGAGTCGAAAGGGTCGGGTTGCTGAGCCTGATGATCTCCAGAATGTTTTCTGGGGAGGAGGGTTCGTCTGGGATCTGGGTGCGGGTTCTAGGTTGCTCCTTTCCAAATCTCTCCTAATCCACCTATGGCTTTGGTGTAAGATCGATAGATCCTTGATCGGCACAAGCAATAAGTTTCACGAGGCCTTGGTGCCAGCCAGCGTCGCTTGTGATGGGAGGTGGACCGGGGTTTTCCCGCATGATGGCCAAGAAGTTGCACGAAAGCTTTAGCTTGACCAATTGCCACCATTCAGATGTTATCGATCCATTGGTGGTGGCGGAAGCAATAGAGCCTTGCCGGTAGGTATTAAAGGAGTACCGGTCTCGGGTTTTGTTCATAATATGGTCCCAAGGTGATAGATTGGTCATCTGCACAGAGATCCGCTGCATACAGATAAGGAAAGCTAATTCGAAGGTCGCCAAGAATCCGGATACTTCGCTCACGACTGAGCTATTTTTGGAGACGATGGGACCTTAGCCAGCTGATCCTCAGCACGCGTCCTATGACACCTTGATCCAGCCCAGTGGAAAAAGAAGTGGATGTGAGGACGGAGAAGGGGAAAGGGGGGGGGGGGGAGTCCTTTAGTTTCGGGACTCATCTGGAGATCAGCTTCTCAACTCGACAAGTTCGATGCTCAGGTAGAGGATGAAAATACTAACTAAAGTAGGTATTTATTATTTAATTCATCAAT
The DNA here is from genome assembly GCA_949129095.1 of Volucella bombylans. Taxonomy (NCBI): domain Eukaryota; kingdom Metazoa; phylum Arthropoda; class Insecta; order Diptera; family Syrphidae; genus Volucella; species Volucella bombylans. The sequence goes on along the minus strand of OX422144.1, from coordinate 62,544,622 downwards.
AGCTTTAAGAAAGCAATTTATCATTAGATACTAGTATATGAAGAAAAAATTAATTCATATTTTTATAAATTGAAAAATACTACAAAATGTGAAAGAAAATAATTACTGAGTCAACTATGTATGTTATTTGACGCTTGCGAGCTCGCAGGTAAAAGCTATGTTTTTACTGTTAAAACTTTATATAAAAATGAGCGTTAAACCAGCTGTTGTGAAGAATATATATATTACATTTTTGTTCAGTATGCAAAGTGTTCCGGATAAAGTGTTGAGGGTCAATTCTTGACATATTTCTGAAAACTTCTCTCTCATATTTTCCCATCTGACTCGTTCAGATCTATTCTGGATAGATAAAAAAGCGTCAAAAATCCGTTGGGATCAAGTCCGGAGATCTTGAATGTTGTAGAAAGAGTCAATCCCAATCTATTCGCGAAATTGTATACTTGTAATTTACCACCCTCTTATGGCATGGTCAAAGTTTGCCTAACCGCCATCCTATTGGTATACAATTACCCTTCTTGATTGCAATTTTTTTCCTCAAAGACTCAAGTAAAACAACGATTTAAGACTTGAAGGATTCTGATATGGTCCAATTACAAGTACAAGTTTTCTCTCAAGGAATAGGCCTTTTGAGATTCCGGCATATTTTATAAAATCATCGTGAAACGACTCACACCTCAACTAGGCTTGTACGTCAGAAGACATAGCAACCTATTTCCTATATCCGTTGAAAAATTATGCGATTAATCGGTCCTAACTTTTTCGAGAGCGAAGCTGAAGATCGTGCTACGGTCATGTGAAATGGTTAAAGGCCATGCAATACGAAAAAAAAAATTAAAATGACTTTATCCGGGGGAAATGAGTCAATGCAGGTAAACCAATAATTATTGATGAATTGGAAGCCAATAAAATTATTCCCGATGTATCCGAAGAGTGGTAAAAGACTAGACTTACAGGATGACACTTGTAAAACATTGTCGGACCTCAAATGGTATTTAAATACCAAAGAATGTTTTATTAAATTAAAAAAATATCGTGGTAGTACTCGACAGATTTTTTTTTAAGTTCTCATGCTAAAAAAACAGCCTTTATATGATTATGACATCTTTTTTTACGTTTTTCTGTCCATTTTTGTCATTCCGCTTATATGTAACTAAAACCCACTTAAAATAAAAAAAGGGGTTATGGTGAACAAAAATAATAAAAACACATTGGTATGAGGCGTTTCATTTCCATTTAAATGCAACATATTGATAAGAAATGTTTCTTTTCTACTTGGATGTACCAGTAAATAAAAAAATGTATTTTAGCAATTATGCGAAATCAAATTTAACTGATTAAAAGATTAAAATCCAAAAAGCAAATATTTCGTATAAAACAGACATGCTTGCAGAAACGGACAAAGAATATTATCAATTATGTCCAATTATACAGAAGTTCATATATCATTCATTCAGAAGTGTAATGCACTGTAATAGAAATAAATTTCATATTTATCAATGCTTATTTTCATCCCCAAGCAACGTCACGTGCATGTCTTATTAAAAAACATTTATGTAAATGCTTGTGCAAATCGAACACACCTCGATTCTAAAGTGTACGAGTGTTTTTTGTTTCGTTTTCCTTTTTTCCATGAGCAACGGTTGCACTTTCAGTAAGAATGCCTTAGTGGCTGTCCACACAATCGTGAGATTGAAATATTGAGGACCAATGAAATCTGAAAAGAATCATTTGAGCATTTATTTTATGAAGTGTAGGTCAATTCGGAAGTTCCTGGTTTGCAGTAATTATTTGTGAAATACAAAATGAGCGATAACGAAGAAAATTTATTGGCAGCGACAGGAATGCTGTTTGCAACCGCTGCTATATTTTGTGCAGCTGAAAACGAAAATAAAACAACAAATGAGGAAAGAAAAAAGAGAGATTGGGTTAAATCCTGGAGATTCAGAAGAGGTGCATTCAGATTTCTTTCATACGACCTTTCCCGTACCGCAACACTTGCAAAATGAAAATTCACGGCAAAAACGGTATGATTTGGAAACGAAACATTCATGCCCAGGTAGAAAGTCATATTTGAAGATGATTGTTGGTGGATTTTTGGTGCAAGCAACCTTTATCTTTCCAACTTACTAAAAACCTACCTGTTTCGCCCAACATGCCTTTCAATCCCACGCTTGTATGGTCAGGTACTTAGATCATTTGAAATCACTGTACATTTGTATACTTGATAATTGGTAATTAAACATTTAAAATGTTTGAAAAAACTTAATGTTTATTAAGGCACTTTATTTCTTATTATTAGACATTACAGTCAATTTTTTGCAAAGCATCACATTAAAATAGTTATAGGTCTTACGTTTAAACTAATATATAATTATGTACATACATACCTACACACTCTCGCATACCTCCGTACATACTTATAAGTACGTATGTACGCGTACGTAATTATGTACGACTATTTCGGTAATATTATCAAAAATAAAAAGTAATTAAATAATGTTTCTCCTAAATAACTGAAAATATTGCCAAGAAACATATTCAACATAACCAATGAAGTTCGAAAAAAACCTAACCTCAAAATCCACTGTACTCATCAAATACCACATGTGTTTCATTTTTCCCAAGATTCCCTGCGATATTCTGAAATAGAACAGCGCACATGATAACAATTACTTTGCATAACTAAATTTAATTTTATAAAGCACATTTTCATTAAATTTTTTAGTCAATCATTTGAATTTTAATGTTTAATTTTTTTTTTTTATCAATATGTTTTCGCTCTAATAAATAATTAAACAACTGCGCAATAATTTAAAACCACGCCATTAGAAAACGGCATAAATTCCCTATAATTTGTTCCATGCCAAATAAGTTGTAGACCAGTATTTTGTTTCGTTCCATTGAAATGAAATCATAGTGACAGTGTGAAGTGTGAACATGTCAAAATCGTCCCTGATATTACATTCTGCGGAACGCATCAAACCGATCACAAATTGAGGGGAACCAGCTCGACGCTTTTTTCGGTTTCTTTTTTATTTTTATAGATTAGTTAAAAATACATGAAGTGCAAAATACTAATGTGATGGTCTGTTGGAATTAAAACTGAAAGTTTTTATTTTATTTATGAAGTTGGAAGAGGGTAATTAACAGCGGTGGTTGATGGTTCTTGACAAAGGTAATTTTTTTTGTACTACTATCTACGAGTATGTAATTTGTTTTTTTTTTTTTCAATGAAAATTTATTGGTGTGTTGGTGTGGTAAACCGTCGTTTACTTTTCGAGGTTTATTGTGTGTTTCGGTATCGAAGGATGGTGGAAGAAATTTTGTTTCGTTTAGTTGCAGTTGCTTTAGTATTGTTTGCTTTAACATTTTAGTAACTTTATTCAGTGTAAAGATGGTTTCATATCTACATAATTGTTGATTGAAGTGAAATTTGTCACATGTTTTCTTTGGTTCGTAAAAGCGTATTAGGAAAAATAAGGGTTGATTGTGGTAGAGCGGAATGAAATGCGCCACATTATGTTTCAGATTCCGTAAATTTGGTGCTGAGTTCCGCCAAATTTGTGTTTGGTTTCGTTAAAGGCTCGTTCAAATAGGCACTTTGTGCATAGAATAGCGGTTTTGTGCTCATCGAAACGGGGTGTTACAACTTTAAGACGATATGGAAAATCTTTTTTAGCTGTGAAACGTAGGGCAAGGTAGAAGAAGATCACTTTGTTTTAACTTTATTGGCGTACAAATATTGCCTATACATATGTTTTACTTAACGTTTATAAAATTTGCAAGTAAATTCAGATTTTTAAAATTTTGTCGGTATTATGAATATTGATTACTTTTAATTGAAATAGAATAGAAAATAGAAACAAAAACTTTTTCTTTTTGTTTAATGTTAATATATTTTACCTTTTACGATATAATGCAGTAGAATATGTAGTTAGGTATTCATCGATTTATTTTTTCGTTGTTTGATCATCAACACAAAATCTTGGAAATCATTTTCTACGTTTTAAAGATTTAAAACAAAAACTAGAAGGTCAAACATAATATGTGAAACCGAACTGAAGCTAACGTCAGAAGTGGACGTGAAGTTTGCTTAAGTTACTTCAAATGGACAAGTTACCCATAATGGTTTGAAAACGCATCCATATGTCAATTTAGGTTTTCATCTGTTTAGTGTTTTATGTATGTATGTGCATTTGTACTCGAAAATTATTTTCAAAGTCCTTCACGTCTGTCATGTTGGTTTTCAAGTTTTAAATTATAATTATAATTAAATACACAGCTTTCTAATAATAATGGTTGCTAAGAAATTTATCTTACTTTTGTCAAAAAAAAACCCTGACTTAAGTAATTGCAAATCAGCACTCAGTTGGTTATCTGTCAAATTTTCGTAAAAAATGCGATCCGGTTCGCACTTAACATGCGAAAGCTATAGTGAACGAAAACTCGATGTAACTGAGCAATTCAGCATTATGGATGCAGAATACAAACTGCTTGTATTCCCACATTTATTACACGTACGGATCCTTTCGCTTATTATGGGTCTGACTCAACTGCTATTTTTTCTTAATTATTTGTTAACTGTTGGATTGCTTTGAAATAAAGAGGATTACATTTCTTTTAGTATTTTGATGTAGCACCTCAGTTTTAAAAGCGCTTCGCATATTTTCTGTATAGAGCTACCATGCATTTCATAAGTTTGCTTGTCCATGAGGTACAATGCATTCTATATGGCTGCCCATCATTTTTTATTTTAGGTTGATAGCCTCCATTATTGCGTTTTAAAATGTCGAAAAATTACTTTAGGTAGGTTGATATTGAAAACTATTTCATTACATTTATCTTATTACCTTAGAACGAGTTTGTTATGAAAATGGCTTTTGGTTGTTATTCAGTATAAATTTCCATTTTTTATACATGTCTTCTTAGGCAAATGGAATGGTTATCGCATTTATAATGTGAACATAATCTGTAGTACCCTTTTATTCAAAAAATTGGTTCAACCTCAGATGAAATAGCGCAGCACCAAACTATAAGATTGTGCCTTTGAATCGAAATATTTTGCCGTTAGGTGCAAACAAATTATTCTTACAAAGTCAGATCAATAAATCCGTAAATTTGTTTTTTATCTCTTAAGTAATAAGATTTGTTGAGGTGCTCAAAATAGGCGTTTGTTTGAGCGATGATTTCATAGTTTGCGCCAAATCTATTTCTATTGTTCCATTTTGTTACGTTTGGAAACAGGAAAGCACTGGGGCTAAATCTGGAAAATATGGTGGATGAAGGAGCAATTCGTAGACCGATTTATGAAATTTAGCTATGGCAACTACACACGTATGCAACCGTGTTATCTTGATGGTTTTCCTTTAAAAGGTAGTCCATGATGATTATGTAGAGTGTGTCGCAAAAATCTGCCGCGATGACCTAATTGGCTAACAGACCCACCTTGCTTTTCTTCAGCCCCCATTCGCTAGGAAAAAGAGCTCTATTCCAACTGATGTTTGGTCTACAGTGTTTTGGAGTGTACCTTATTGCAAAAACTCATGCGGATTAAAATGGAATTACGAATTTAATGACCCATCCTCATAGGTTCATTCGACCACTGAGCGCTTTAAGTAAAGGGATTTGTTGGGAAAATTAAGCACTTTTTATCTTGATATCCATCCATTCAATAAATTTTCAAGGTTTTCCAATTTTTCTGCGAGTTACATATAAGAAATTGATTTTAGATAATATTACTTATACTCTTATCTGAATTAATTTTTATTACACATATGTATATGTATATACAGTGGTGGAAAAATTAATAGGTATGAGTGAATCGTCAGCTTAAAATGTCATTTACACCAAAATTACCTAAAGCGACCTTAACATATGCATTTAAAAAAAAAAAACTACAATTTATTGGTTCTTTAAAGTTCTCATTAATGAGTTCGGAAGAGTTAAGATCGCGTGTGGCTATTGATTTGCGGTTGAAAAAAAAAGTGTATTAGTTTTGCGCGTATTTCGTCATGAATAATTTCTTAAAAAAGAAAATCAATCTTTACAGTAAGTTGTTTTTTGTAATTAGTTTTTTTATGATTCTGAAGTTTCTACGTATAAATTGTTAATTTTTTTTTACGAAATAATGGGTCATGGCAAGCTTTCGTTCCGTGAGCATTTGAGCAAGAGAGACGTTTTATCCAGAAGCTCCACTCTAAGGAAAAAATATATAAATTCATTGCAGAAACGTTCTCCTGCTCAGAGAATAAGATAACGAATGCACTAAAGCAGAAAAAGCCCAAAGAAACTAGAGAAAGGAAGAAAAAAACGTCAGATACTCTAGACCGACAAATGATTCTTTCGTTACTTCTTCAGAAATTAAGAAGACACTAAATCTAACTGTGAAACAGGAACTGTTAGAAATAGATTATTATCTGCATTTGAAGAAGACCAGCTAAAGGAATTCAACGAAATAGCCATAAAGAGCTTTAAAAATAATTTCTGAAGTGACGAAACAAAAGTCAATTTGCTTGGTTCGGATAGTAGGCACTGTGTACGACGACCTCCTAGTAACTAGTTCCACCCTAAGTACACAAAAAATCCACTAAGCACGGTGAATGAAATATTATGATATGGGGCTGAGATGATGTGGAAACATTATTTTTGACTAATGAGATCATGACTCAGGAAAAATACGTACAAGTATTAGAAAATGTCATGCTGCCTTATGCCGAAGATGAAAAAAGGTCTCAGTTTTCGATCTGCCAGCTCAGTCGCCCAATCCAAATCCGATCGAGATCTTGTGGTCTGAAGTCAAGAAAGAATTGGCTCTAAAAAAAATGCTCTAACAAGGCCGAATTATGGAAGGAAGCATGTGAACGAATACCAGTGCAAAAGTGCCAAAATCTTATGGAATATTTGCCACGGCATTACCAGGTGGTATTAAGATCTAAAGGACATAAAAACAAATATTAGTTTAAAGGCAAGCTTTGTATAGATTTCTTCTATAATTTGCTATAATTTAGATATTTTGCTTATTCTAGTAATCACACCTATTATTTTTCCAACCCCAAAAAACTAATTTTAATGTTAAACATTACGTTTTATGTTTTCCATATAATTATACTTAAATACTGGCATTGAACTTACAAAACCGAATCACAAAAAATTAATATAAAATTGTGTTAACGTTTAATTGTCATTTATTTTCCGTTAACATCTATTATTTTTTCCACCACTGTATGTATGTATATATTGTTATTATTATTATTATAATTAAAAATTTAGAAAATGGCTTGCCGTTTTTCTTTGGGGTTTCTTTTAATTTGTTTTCAGTTCGAAATCTAAACAATTAATAGGGTGATCTTGGCTCAAATGATAGTATACAGAGGGTGTTCAAAATATTAGGAACACTGCAAAAATTTCATTAAAAATATGAAAACAATGCCAGAAAGAATTCGTGCCTTAAAAAAGATTAAGGGAGGCGTGACAAAATATTAAAAGAAAAAAATTGTTTCCTTTATAAATAACGAATAAATATGATAAATCTTACAACTATAAAGTTCAATTTTTTACTTCATGCTCCAAAATCAAAATCCACAGCAATAAACAAGAAATTAGTGAAAAAAATGCAGTGTTCCTAATATTTTGAACACCCTCTGTATTGCTTTCCCCATTGGAGGGTTCGACGTTCGAATCCCGACCGGGCCCGAAACACATACGTTTTTGTAAGATGAATAGTTATTAAAAACAAAACAACTCGAATAAATAGTCGAAATGAATAATATAGTTCATTAAATGTTGGATGCAACCCATGGAGCGAAATAACCACTGATCCCAAACATCTTCCTTTTTTTCTATGTCCAATTTTCTTGAAAAGGTTAACACATGATCCCGCATTTTTAGAGTAGTATACCCTCTTGCTTTTAAGTTGAAAAAATATAAGAATTATTATCATACCAAATAAGAGCACAAACTGCTCTTGGAGGCTATTTGTTTTATGGTAAATAGCCTGAATAGTCTGAAATAAAAATAATTTTTGAGTTGGCGGGTAATTTAAGGATTCAAAAACGTTTTGTGTAAAAACTAAGGTGAATAAATTTTCCATAATGCTCTCAATTTCCCATATTAGAACAAGATTTCTACTGTTAAATGAAAAAATATGGTGGTAGATGTTGAAAGTGAAATTACGAATTGAGCTGAATATATGTCTGCTCGTTAGCTTAAGGCTTGCATATCGTTTTCATGTCTGCTTCCAATTTAAAGGTCTCTAGATAATTAAATAAATTCAAACCTAATTCAATCTTAAAATCTGAATCATTCAACCTTGCCTGGCACAGCATCCCAGATGGCATTTTAAAGAGTTTAACTGAATGCCTCAAAGGTGTGTAGCCGTGTTAAAAAATATAGATCACCGCATAATATTAACCTTTCCGTTCCAAAATGAAGGCATTTTCACAAATTCTATTGAACATGCTCTGGTATCTGGTTTTAAAACTTGCAATTTCCAATGAATATATGCATAAACAACTTCAATATTTGAGTCTGAAACACATATAAATTAATAAATTAGTATTATTCAAGTTGGCAATAGTTGTATCCACTCCAAAAATAATCAATTGAATTGGGATTGGTCTGTAATGTAATGCAGTTCAGTTTAGTTCAGTTCATTTTATTGATATTTGCACCAGTGAGGCCTCTTATGGTACTGACATAAATGAGACACTTAATATAATAACATGCTGTACGTAAAATAATTTTAATAATGGGAGTGTGATAAGAAGAAAGAAAGAGAGATAAATGAAAAATAATAGAAGAAGAGGTAAGAAAAAGTAATAGGAGGAGGCAATGAGAAATAGTTATAAAAGAAAATTAAAATATAGGTTGATATTGTTCGGAAACGAATCCTATTACCGCTTTTTTAAATCTCAATGCACTTACAATGCTTTTAATTGCAATGGGCAATCTCAGTACGATTGAGATGACTTATATGATCATATCTGCGTAAGCCATAAATGTATCGAACGATATAATTAAATGTTACTTGCAATTTAAGATGAGAGAGAAAGAGTCAAGTTTATGGTAGCATACTCCAGCATGTGAAGCTAACATATTGCGATAGTTTACGCTTTGCACCATATATCCGCCCCACAATGTGATTCACTTGACCACTGCAGGAAAGATTACGATTAATTTTAATTCCAAGGCTGGTTACTGAATTTACAAACTCTAATTTAGTTGTAGAGAGAAAAACAGGTGGAATGGAGCTCGTATCATAATGTTTGTGGAATATTAAAAGTAGTTGCTATTTTAACGGTTTTAGAATAGGCCCACTAACGGCGGACCATTTGTAAATAGCAGATATGTCTTCGTTTAATCTTCGTTGAAAAAAAAATTATGACAATCATAATGGCCCGTAATCTACGCCGCCGCACCGTGGTTTCCCCCATAGGCCAAAAGATAAAATGCAAAAGTTAAAAGTACCGTTATTTTGTGTTGCAAATGATATCTCTGATAACGGTTAAAGCTGACAACAGACGAATTGCTCCTCTGAGAGTAGATGTTCATAGCATGATCAGTCGCTAAAGTTAAATAGTTTGTTGCAGTCGTTGGCGATTTTTAGTGCGGATTCTTTTTCATTACTATTAAATTAACTGTTTTTTTTTTTAGACATAAGCTGTGCAAATATAGTGAATGATATTTAGATAATTGTAAACGTACTCATCCATATTGATGTGCATAATAATATTAAAATCGTTACTAAACTTAGTGCCTCAGTTGGGTTCTTTTTTTTCTTAAGTGAAATTTCGACAGGGCATACGTTTTGATTCGTGTACTTTCACCTAATTTAGTTTATATAATTATTTACGTGATCTCCTTTTTTAAGAACGTATGTGTCATTTTTTGCAAAAATGTGCTAAAATTTGCGAAATATCCATACATATAGAACAATATTTTTCTTTTAAGGGTCAAGTAAAATAATCAAGATTAGTAATATATTTTATATATGGCGTAAAATAAAGTTTGGAGGTGCTACTAAGCATAAGGAAACGTTTAAAATATTTAAACAAGCCTATAACATGGAACATACGGAACAAAAGGATATATTCCCTATGCCATTCCTTTTTGACGAGATGGAATAAATGCTCACGGAACGAAAGCTTCTTCCTAACAAAGTGCAGTGACTGGCTTGACAGTACAGAAGACTGCACTAATGTAAGTAAGTTCAGTGATAATAAAAAATCTCAAGGAAGGCCAAAAAAAGCCTTCTTTGAATGCTCACCCCCAACAAAAAGAAGGCGTATTGCTAGCTTGTCTACAAAAGACCAAGATATCGCTTATGGCTTTGATGCAACTTCAACCAACTGACAGTCCGCAACTTGATGCAAATGATGCCTTCAAATTATTAATTGATGCTATATTATCAAAAAAACCAATATCAAGTTATAAGGAATGTGGTAAATGAATAAAACAAAGCTTGATGTTTTCCCGAGTACTCAAAGCAAAGCAAGATTGTTACCCAAAGCTAGAAACAATAACGATCACTGATTCTTCAGCGGAAGTAACTCTCCAAGGACTTTCAGATCACACCGCGAAACGGATTGTAGAATCACAACCACGCGTTCTCAAGATGCTAGAAGACACTTATTGGAAAATGGGGCTTCGATGGAAGCAGTGAACAATCGGAGTACAAACAGCTAATTTCGGGTGAATTTAGTGATAGTGATATGTTCGTCACTTCTTATGTGACTATTTTACCTTTTTCACAACTAAATCCTGACACGGACAAAAGAATTGTGTGGCAGAATTCTCGTCCTGGATCGATCAGGTACTGTCGACCTGTCCGTTTTCAACTTGAGAAGGAAACTGCAGAGTTGAGCAGAGCCGAAAAGCAATACATACTAAGTCAAATCGAGGATCTATCTAGTACTATTATTGCTATGGAAGATCAGACTTATAGTGTAAAAAATGAGCTCAAATTGACAATGGTGGATAGGAAGGGGTGCAATGCCTTAACCTATACCACGTCCCAACAGGTGTGTTATATTTGCGGCGCCAAACCAAATACAATGAACGATATTGAAGGTTCCCTGCAAAGACATATTAGTCATGATAATTTGGATTTCGGTTTATCCTTTGCATGCGTAGATACGTTTTTGTTTTTTAATTTTTAATTCATGTGTCCTATAGACTTGATATTAAGAAATGGCGTGCGGGAAAAAACGAGAGGCCTATTCTGGACGCAAAAAAACACACATACAGGGTGAATGCAGACAAAAGACTGGCCTTATAATTAAGAAACCCTAAACAAGGTGGAGGAAATTCAAAATGACGGCAATACGGCTCACAGATTTTTTGCCAACGCTTCATTATCTTCAGAGATTACGGGCTTGAAAAAGTCCATAATTGAAAGATGTTCTGTAGTCCTGAGAACTATGGCATTGCCAGCTTCGGTGCATAAGGTACTAATCCATGGTGGACAAGTTGCCCAACATGCGATTTTGTCAATAGGCCAGTTGACCCGAAGAAACAGCTGAGGCTAATAATAAAAAAGCTATTTAGGTTTAAAAAAAACACGAGAAAAATATCAAGAGCAGCACCAACACTGATTTATTTAATCGATTGCTTCTTGCTTCGGATCCGTTCTTAAATAACACAAGATGCTCAGAAAAACGTAAAAATCAATGCTAAGCAAAGACGTTTTAAGACTCTTAATTATTGATTCAAATTGTACAAATTAGGCTTATCAATAAAAATTACGTTACAATTTTTTATTTTAAATGATTTTTTTAATTATGACCGGTGATTCCATACATATGGAATCACTGTGCGCCGCAATGAGCCTCGATAAAATGCTAATTGGACGAACATTATCAGGTAAAGTTGGTTTCGGTTTTTTCGCAACAGGTATTATTTTTGCACCCTTCCAGCTATCGAGGAATTGAGACGACGTTTTACAGAAGTTAATAATATGTGCAAGTCAGCTAAAAATGGCTGGAATAATTAGTTTCTTAAAATGAAGTGACCCTCCATCCTCACCAATCGGATTATATTTCAAGGTTGTACAACTTTTGGCCATATCGCTTTCTATAACTACTTCAAAATCCTGATCAAGTTTTTTTTACGTTCGTCATTGATACTAGACAAAAAAAGAATTGTTAAGTTCACAATCATACATTTTAAACTATTTCTATTGCCTCATGCGTCTCAAATTATGCCATAACTTTTTAGAATCGTCCTTAGTGCTCAGTTTCGACGAGTAAAAGTTATGTGAGTAACGGTGCACGCATTACCAGCTCTACAAAATTCCAACCAAGACGTGCTAATGGGGTTACTTCTTCATTTGCGTTTTCTTACTGCTGCAAGTACAACAGAAGTGAACCAGGGACATTTGCTATTTGTTATACGAGAACCGTAACAAATCGATTCTATATAGCTCAGTAATATGTGTTTGAATATAAACTAATTTGTCGTTAACATTAGATAAATAATAACAATTGTCCCGAGGAATTGATGTAGCCTTCTCGGAAAACGAATTAATGTCAATTGAACTAAAATCCCAAAAGTTCAATAGTTAATCAATCAGAATAACATTCAATGGGTCTGATACAATGAAGAAATCAAGCAAACTGGGATTTCAATCAGCGTAATATCAAATTGGATAATTATTAACTATGATGAGTCTAGGGGCCACAGTTAAATCAAGATGTTGACGTGATCGCCAGTTAATTTTCAGTAAATCTTCATTGAAATCACAGCAAGCCATCACATGCTCATATAAAGCGGAGAATCCCGAGGGTGCAGAGAAAAACGGTTCTGGAAAAAATCTCCTCTCAAGATTGTAAACACAACCAACCAAACACTTAAGATTAGGTCTGTTCGCGTACTGTCCAAAACTACAAAAATCTGCGAATAACAGTTCAAAATCTTTTCGCGTACCTACTCATATTTTTCGTAGTTTTTCGCAGAAGAGAGCGAAGTGAGAGCAACTAATTTCCCCTCTTTTGTCCATTTTAGTCTATGAAATTTGTGCGGGCAAATTTGTAAAAATTGTCAAACTGCTTTTTTATTTAAAATTGTCATTTGGTTTCTTTTTATTTTTAAATGGAAATTTTTTCATTTTATTTGGCAAAATAAGTGAAATTCGAATAGGTAAAGTTTCAAATGGAAAATTGTTTATAGAAAGTGTTTACAGACAAAATATATAGAAAAGCTGTCAAATGAAATGGAAGTGCTACCCATACACCTTTCGGTATCTACAAATGGCATATAGATGGACAATACAAAGGGAAATTATCGGAAGAACTCATTCAGACGTGTATAGGTTCAAATAGTCTTCGTCGTGAAATTCAAGATTTTGAAGAAAAAACTGCTAAATTCATTAATACTTGTTTTTTAATTATTTTTTTTTAAGAAAAAATTAAAATAAAGACAGTTGACATTTGTCTGTACAAAACCATTTCAAATTCGTTCGCTTACTTTTTAATAAATTTTCACTCTGAGAGAATTTTATTCTCACTCCTCCCGATTTGACAGATTTTACATATTTAGTCCTAAAAGTACGCGAATTGGGTGTATTACCATCATTTAATTCAACAATTGGTCTGTTCCAGGACTCCAAATGTATACAAAAACCTGCTCTCGCGAAAAAATATTGTAACATAGAACACTTTTGATAGAGTAATTCGTTTCACAAAACACGAGGTTTTTCTTTGGGCAGGAGTTTTGAAAAACACCAAATCAATTAAAAAAGAACTGTCAAACTCGTAAAGAGCTTCATATTGAAATGAACTGTTTGCCTAATACAATCATTAAACGGATATTACATTAATAAAGTACTAATAATAAGTAATCTAAAAACCTTCCTCCTGCCTTGCAATTTTTTTTTTGTTTTATTTTTGGACGTTTGACACACATTTTACAAAAAAGCGTTAACGAGAGATTTTGGGTTTAAGAGAGAATTAGAATTCATTCCTACTCCTCAAACTTAAGCAAACAATTCTATTTTAAAAATTGTTACAAAATCCTCACGGGAATAAACCCGAAAAAATACTCAACGCTATACCAGGAGATTTCCCAATTACCTTACAGAGTAAAGAAGATTTGCACTATACTGCCTGCAACACCCTCACCAACAGTAACCGTGATCAGCACTCTATTGATCAAACACATATCTTATGTACTCCAGTTTGGGATCGTTGAGGCTGTGAGCGTTTGGATGAGATATCTTGAATGCATTATGCTAATTGTTAGGACGTAAGTAGATAGAGAAATATGTGACGACATCAGCGAAAAATAACAATACTCGTAATTAGGATAAGACTAACAACAACAAACCACAGAAAATGGAAAGTGAATAAAAGATGAAGAGAGAGATGTGAAAGTGGGAGGAAGAGAGCAAAATACAATATTATTGATAAAGTAGTTGAGATTTTAGATTGATTCCTAAATTTATTTCGGGAGAAGTAAAATTACAGAAACAAGGATATAAATTAAAAGCCAAAATAGGATACCTACAATATCTTAATTAACTATTGTAGTTTTGAAACGATTTATATATTGTAAATCAATCACAATCAAAGAGGACAGCAACAAAAATTGTTTATTTCTTTTAATTTCTTTAATTGGGGTTTTAACAGAATCCTTAAGTCTTTTTGACGTTGTATTTAAGAATTCATAACAAAAGTTAAAATTGTGTGAAGAAGACCCAAACCGATTTGGTATAATAATATAATATAATACATATAGAATAGACATTTTTTTTTACAAATAATTTAGTTTTTAGATAACACAAAGATCTACATACGAGTATATATGAAGTTATCAAGGGTGGGAAATCAATTATTCGCCAGCGGCAAATGTAAAACCCAATACGATAGTTTGGATGCTATATACTCATATATTACTGCCAACGACAATCGATTCCAGCTTGAGTGGAGTCATTGATTACCTTTGTTTCCATTAGGTACTTATGTATATGATATTTCATCTTCAAGTTTACAAGTGGCCCTGACATATATTCAATACATACAAGCGTCTAGCGCAGTAGATATCATACTCAGCCTACTCGTATGTATTCTAGAGTTAAATTAGGCTGCAAGTTAAAAAAAAAAACTTAATACCACAAAATGAAAGCTAGGGAGAGTTTGCATTGTTTAAATAATATAACAAAATAATATAATATGTAATATATTATATTTAAAACTTAATTGTTAGTACATAATTCTTATAACATTAAGAAAGAAAGCAGTCTTTAAATATTAATAGCAAGCTTAGGATTCAGTATATTTTTTAAGTGCATATTTGTACATTGTAATAATATTATGAGGTACTGGCTTCCACAATAATTTTCGAAACTAAATAAATATAATATCGTTAATTTATTGCTTACTAATTAAACTCTTAATGTACAATACAAAAAAAAAACCTAACATTTTACACCAATTCCCAATACCAGTTAAATCAAACCTGAATTCATTCATACACAATTTCAGATATATTGATGTATGTATGTGGGTATTTATCAATATTATATGAATGTATGTTGTTTTGATATATTTGATTTGATTGAATACTTAAACTTTTTAACAAATTAAAAGAGTGATGATCCTTTAATTTTTTTTAAAGAAATGATAGATTTCACTTCAGTTCAAACAGGGCCTACAAAAACTTGATTCGAATAAAAGTGTATACAGGACAGAACATCCGAAAGCAGAACCTTTACTCAATTATACTCCAACGCGTCGTTAGCAAAAATAATATCAGACTTCATTGTTCTCTTTATTAAACATACGAAATACGAGTATACTAATCAGTCACGGGCTAATATTGAAAAGTTTTCTTTTATATGTATGTACATCATGGAGCCAATTAATGAAGATAATTTGTTGCATATAAGAATTCATTCATATATTATATATAAAAGTGCTAAGAATGAAAACTCAAATATTGAAGCAATCTACTACTATTAATGATCCGGCGGAAGGTAATAAAATAAAAAAACCTTTGGAGTCGGTAGAAATTATTTAATATGCAATCCGGAACTAGGATTTTTTATATATATATTTTGTTTTTTTTTTTTATAACATTACGATTATGCCCGTTCTTAAAGGATCTCCTACAATTGAGTCTTGCGACGATGCACATTCCTGTATAAGTTCTAGTAAATAAAATATCTAATTTGTTGAACAGAATTCAGTACTATGAGATCATGAATTTTCACCATTTTTGCAAAATAAACGCTGCTATTGACAGTCGAGCCTATATTTTCATTAAGTTATGAGCACGACTTAATTGTGAAAATAGAAATTTCTTCAAAAAAAAAAAAGCTAAAAATAATAAGATCTATAAAAAGTACAAGTGTTGTGTAATTATATTTCGTTATCTATAAGTACGGCAGGATTTTATATGAATCTTTTATGCTTGTTTGGTAAAGGCCAATATGCTGGAAGCTCAATGCGTAATGTGCATTTATTTAGCATCAACGATTTAAGCAACAGAAACCAGTCCCATGGATACGACATGATAATCGTCGTCGATATTTTTGCTAGCAAACAGTACTATCAATAAGTCAAAATTCTTCATTATCATCGACATCGACAACTCGCGATGCGACATGAAAAGTTTTCAGATTATGTACAGAGCTTCATAAGTGTTTGAATTTGCCATGTTCGATCGCAGACGAAATAAATAATTGAGTAGTAAAGTTTTCATTTTCCAGTAATTAATAATTGTTTTCTTCATTTAAATAACTTCGACCTTAATACGCTATAAATGGAATGAGTTTACGCTCAATACGATATTTGGACGTAATGCTAAGTGTCACATGATGAATGTAGAATTATATGCTTTTTGATTTGATAATCCGCAGATATTACCCTAATTTTCATGTACAAATGTACTTTTCATTTCTCTTGCTTACTTGCGTTTAGATTTTTCCCGTACAAAAAAATGTTAGCGAATATATGTTTTGTATAGTTGATAGTTTAAGAAATCCAATGTTCAGGCCAGTTTTTTTTTTTACGTTGTTTCAACACCATACCTCCCAATAAATACTATGACAGAATTCTTTGTAATAAAGCATATTTCGTTTTTAGCTTTTCAGGTCAAAAGCTTAAAAGGAATCCGATTCAATCCAGGAGGAAGCTGCTTGCACATCCCATTGTTGTGGCCGCAATGAAATTTTCTACCAAACAAATTAAGGCTTTCCTCCGCATACAACGGAAACATAATGTATCTGTTAACTCTCTTCTTCGTGATATGCCTGCCATTTTAAAATTTGTTCAGTATGCTATTACTCCTCATATCGTTTTGAAGCGTAAACTTATTCGTAAACGTAATCGCGTATTTTTGCGAAACAATTACATTCGAAAATTGATTATTGATCCGTTGCAATTAAAACGGAAACAAAGAGCCAAACGACTTCATTCACAATGGTCCAAGCGATTGGTAATGTACTTGCGCCGAAACAAAATAGTCGAATTTTTCGAAGATGAAATAATTACTAAAAATGAAATGCCTGCAGTCGATGTTAGTAAACAATTAAAAGAACAGCTCGAATTACTAAAGAGTGGTAAACGTACAGTTCCATTTCTTCAAGATGTACAAAATGATTTAGAAGAGCACAATAATAAACAATTACCAATATTGACTTTGGTAGATAAACCATCTGAAACGCAAACTGATGAAACTGAAGAAATTTCAACAGAAGCCGAATGGGTGGATTTAGAAAAGCCATCCAATTTAATTCAAACACAATCAGTTGCTGTGATAAATGATAATTTTAAATCTCCAGTTAGACAAGTGAGCCAAGATGTAGATAGCACTCGAAATAGATCAGAAATTCAAAGCGGAAATTTTCTCGATATGCTAATTTCAAAAGTGACAACCACCACAGATGATGCTACCGAAACTGTTAGAGTCACAAAAACAACAGTGGAATCACCAAAAATTAGACCAAAAGCAAAAACAGAAGATCGAATGGGCTGTAATGAACATGAAAACTCAAACAGTTCCAGTGACTTTTGTGGATTCGATGATAATGAACGAATTTTAGGAAATTTTCCTGGAATGTTGTCAACACCACTTGTTCAAAAGAGCGATTTTAATTCAGCATTCGAAAGTGAAACATTGAATGCTTATATGCGAGATAACTCACTCGGTAGTTTGGTAAACGTAGATTTTCCTCAACGGCGTTTAGACGATGGTCTAGTTTGTGCAAATTCAATACCTCCTAAATTAGATATGCCTGCAATTCCAGAAGAACTTCAGTGCATGCGAACTGTTGCCGAACGTCGTAGCTTTTTTCAAAGAAATAAGAACATGAAATATTGCATTATTAATAATGTTGGTACAATATATCGAGAATTACAAAAACGAATAAAGGGTCATCGTATAAATAGGCATTCGATTGAAGCTCTTCAAAGCTCTCGATCTGTTCCATTCACAAGACAGGGTTGGAAAGCAACCGCATGGCTGCTTACCGACGAGGGAAATTATTATTTTCAAACTATAAATATTGATGGCGAAGACTATCGATTATTTGGATGTCAAGGAAACAATGAAAATAAATTTAAAAAACCACACTTTAATAAATATGGGAAAGTGTCAACAGTTTGCACTGATATTTGTGTAGACCGACTAACTTTTCGTGCGCTAAGACTGATTAGAAATCCTGAAAAGCGATCAAAATTATATGATTCTTCTTTGAGAACCAAATATAAAGCATGTCCCCTTTCAAAGAAAATATTATTACGTTCACAGGAAGATGAACCGGTTTTTAACAGTTTAGAGATTGTGCGCATGCCTAACGTAGAATTAGAAGTTTTTCCACAATTACAAAAGCCTCTTAGTGATATTGCAAAACGATATTTGCAGCTTATTTTACCATACGATGGAATTTCTCGTGAGTGGGCTGAATTTTCCGTATCGACTTTAATAGAACGCCACACTGAAGGCTTGTCAGCAACTCCTAGGCAATCATTTACTTTTAAGCTTCCCTATGCAAATGATCGCAACCATGTATTAGTTCGTCGTGTATACAAGCGTTTGGAAAATTTCGAAGGACCTTTCGATAATTCAAAGTTAACATTTCGCAAAGAAATTGATCAAAAACAAGCAGGCGGTGAAACTTCTGATCCCTTAGCCGAAGAATGTGCTGATATTTTAACAGACATGTTAAACAGTGTAGCCATAACGTGCAGTGAAAATTCATTTCTAAAAACTGATCCTGACAATATTTACCAGAATACAAATGATGATAATGAGTTTTCGTTGGAAAAGTCAATGAAAAAACCGATGGAAGTTAATCAAAATCAGGCTGTTGCACACAGTAAGAAGCAGAATCGTTTGCTGTAAGTTGAGGACAAAAATCAAAAATAAAAAAAACTATTGAGAAAATTTGTTTCTAATAAATTTTACTTCTTATTTAAGGATGGAACTGAAACGATTGAATGCCACAATCATAGATGCAGCTGCTTCGAAATTGGAAGAAGGTACTGAAAGGAATAGTTTAGTTTTAAAACTAAATTTTTATTATGTTTGCTTCAAATCATATTCTTTTTTAATGTGTGTCCAGTCATTTTGGAACAGTTTTTCATGTTTTATCATTATTTTCTATTTTCAATTTTGTACCAAGAGGTGTTTTTTTTTCTTTTCTTTTTAACGAACGCGTATGTATATTAACTTTTGTTTCGTGGGATTCATCCTTTGTTTATTTTGTTTCCATTTTTTTATTTGCTCTTAAATAAGTTTACATTAAAAAAAAATAATCCTTGCTTGTTGAAGTTGAGGGTGTCATCATTTAATCATCGGTTAAACATCATATTAAGTTATTTTGGTAGAACCCATTGCTTAACACAGGAATATGTAGATATATTTTTAACCCAATTTCATTGTTAGCCGTGTATGTTCAAATTTTATCTTTTGTGCCTTTCAGTTTATGTTGCATTTTTAGAGATTATCATAGGTACTTGAGTTCTTTGTGCATAGATATATATGATTTGATGTCGATAGTTAGCTATAATGGTGTGTGTTTTTGAATTTCGAAGTTTTATTATTGTCTGCCTAAAGGATTCCATAAATGTTTTCCGTAAATTTCATCCCGAAGTTGGTGTTGGTATTTGCGTAGCGAATTCTTTTCATAAAATGTAAAGCTAGGGTTTGCTTTCTGTTTATTATTATTATTTTTTTAGCAAAAACTGCTACATTTAATTAAACCTCTCTAATTGATTGAGAAATATTCTTATGTTGCAAGACTATTCTGAATGATTTTTTGACGTACTTTTAAGATCTAATGAAATGAGCTTAGAACTGTAACTAACCAATGTGCATTTATTTTTGGATTTAAACTTAACTACATAATATATAATACATTTACATTATTATTTTATGTGCTTTTAATTTTCAATATTTAAGTATGTTTCATTGCAAATATTGAAATTAGATGTTTTTTTTTCTTGTTGTTTTTTTATTTTTAGATGGGCGTAATTGTACAAAGAAATGTTGCAGACTTGGATGTGTTTGTAGTAGTTTGAATGAAGGAACTACACTTAGGTCACACTGTGGTAAACATCAATGTGTGTTAGAGTGTATTTGCAAGCGCCCTGCTGTTATGCGCTTAGAGACTGATGTAAATTTCCAATCTCTTCATTGTAAATTTTAACTAGATTAATGTTAAAATTTTTATTTAGGGTCGTGCTATAACTACTGAAGATGCACTTATGCTGCGCCGTCAGGCAACAGCTAAACTTGCGCGTATGGAAAAAGAATTTACTTCCACTATTGTTCTAACTGAAAGTGAAACGCTTCTCATCAACGAATCACAATACGACAAGAAACGCCGTTGTACGAAAGTTCCAAAGCGTTATGGCGATTTTGTTGATCCGGATCAATCTGATTTAAATGATAATACGTTTTTCAAAAAACCCGATTGTTTATTGCCTATAGATATTCCACAAGAACCCATCATGGTTAATGAAGATGTATATAAATGTCTCAAACATTGTACAGTAAATGTTAAAAGATTACGTGATTTTAAAAATTTAGTACCATGGTGTATGGTACATTCTGTGTATAAATGCCATTGCAAAGGGCAGGCGACTGTTGGAAATCCAATCATTGTTGCAAAACAGGACGAGCAAACTGAAAGTCGAATTATTGATAATGGCAATAAAAATCGATCTCTATATTCATTTGAAAAGGAAGAAATAAAAGCCAACGAAGATGTATCGAGTTATTATGAAAGTGAATCGATTGAATCGGATGATAGTGATTCTTTACCATTGTCCAGTTGTTTGAGAAACAAACAGCATTCACGTGGAAAATCAAAGCGGGACAAGAGAGGACGTATGCCAGACAATGATTTGATTGAAGTATATACAAACGCTAAAGCAAATCATTGTCGCCGGATTGTACCTATTCCTCGAAATACATACCAAAGAAGAAATAAAAAACGAGCAGCACGTGTACAATTATATATCGCCGAAAACGAGACTGATGAAACTAGATTAAGTTTAAATGAACACGTATTGCGCTCTGTTTATTATCACAAAAGTAACTTAAATCAGGAAAAACAAGATACAGTTAAAGTAAACAATAATGAACAAAACGATGAAGATAAATTATTAATTGTCAAAGAGAAAACTAAACAATCAATTTCTCCCGAATCAAATGCATCAGAAAAACGTAAACACTATGAAGAGGTCGCACAAAAAGACAATGCAGAACATGCAATAAAGAAGCGTCGAATGAGCTTTGACAACATAGAAGAAGGATCGTCTTTACTTCGAGTAAATCGCTATAAAGAATCGAAAAAATTAAAAGCAAATTCTTCATCTATTGAACCCGATTCGTCAGAAGCTTCTTTATTAAAATCTACAAAAAATAAATCACAATCGCAATCGCATGAAGAAATAACAGTTCCAAAAATTACTCATATCTTTTCTCTAAACGAAAATATGATGGACCTTGAAGCAGACACTGGGGCAGTTGTGAACGCAAATATTTCTAATCGTACGCGTGAAGGAGAAACTTCCACAGACATTATGACAAATGATCCCTTACAGAATGTTTTTCAAGTTGTGATTAAAAATATGAATAATTTAGTGAGTAGAAAAATGCAAGATATTGATATGGCATTGAGGCGAGAAAGCCGAGCTATTCCTGTACCAAATGATGAAATACTTTGTATTATACGTTGGAATAACTTTTTAGAAGCTTTTAGAGATGGCTTTGTGTTTCTGTGGGAAGTGAGAACCGTAAAAGCAACATTTATTGCGGCTACAATTAAAAATTTGATGCCTTTAGTTATGAATGCTCTAAGTGTTGTTAATATTCGAGCCTTACCTACAGAGAGTCTTCCTCTATTGGGTAGAATGCTGATGGAACGCATAAAAAATCAAGTGACTGAAAGCCTTGCCGTGGTATGTATATAATTCATATTTTGTTTATTTTTTATTTTATTTTTTACATTATTTTATTCTTCTTGCAACAAGAATTATTTTATGATTTATTTTGTGATTAGTAAGAGTTTCAAGTTATTTTCAAAGGATTTCATTAATTTTGTAGTACAGAAGAAAAACATGTTGAAACTTTAAGAAATTTTATCGTAAAATAGTAATCTTGAGTGAATCAAAGCTAATGCAAACCAGTTAGAACCGACTTGTGATGATAGAATTAGCTTAATTTGCGACAATGAGTTCAAACTATCTGAAACCAAGAACAGCTAAGTTCACAAGGTACTCGTATGTGAGATAATGTAAGAGTGATGCAAACCTCTGGTGTTTCAAAAATCTAGTTTCCACATAAATAAAAAAACCTGGTGATGGAGTGATAACACAGAAATAACGGCAGGAAGAAAAGGCAAGCCTTTCAAGCTTGGACTATAAGTACAAAGGAAATAGCGAAACCAATAAAGTTCGTTTTGAGTTAGACTACTAGTTAAAACAAGGAGAAGAAAGCGATAGCTCGAGCACGTACAGTAGCATAGTATTATTAGTAGAAGTACCACCAAAATATAAGCAGGTGACAAGCAGTAAAAGAAGTACAACGTCGAATCACGGGTAGAAGATTGCGGCGCAACGAAGAAAAACTCGCTGAAACATATTGACGACCAGCTACGACACACACGGGGGGCAACGGAATTTACAATATGTAGAAAGAGTACTTTAATATGTTATTAAAAAATTCCCACTTGTGTTATTTCCTTGGTTGACGTGCACGAAAAGGAAACAATCCGGAGTTCTTAAAATAATGGCTCGCGATTTTGTTTAATAAAATTATAGACCGGAAACTAAAGCCTAATCAGTGGAGGGAAAGCTTTTCTTGTTCTTTACAAACGCAAAGAATTTGCAAATTACTGATCAGCAAAACTTATGTCACACACTTCGAAAATATAAGAGAGTGTTCAAAACAGCTGTTGACGCAATATTGTGAAAATTCATGGCAGCCAATGAAGATTTTTTGAAGGCTGATCGGTCTATGAAGCAATTCAGAGATTGCGAGTGGCTATGGAGTTCGAAAGATTTGCATATCGTTTTCTGGAAAACGAAAATAGAATTTTTAAAGATCTTATTTAGAAGGCGTTAAGATAGTAAAATGAACCAAGAATATATATATATGTACGTATATATAAAAATGGTCCGCGATATGTACGACGACCGTAAAAAAAGTTAAATGGCTCAGGAATAAGCGGACAATTCAAAGCTAAGGTTGTAGTACACTAAGGCAGCGTACTAAGTCGGTTATTTATTAATGCTGTCCGGAACAACCTAATAAGCAACGATATGACAGCCCGTCAGGCGATTCTTAATAATTGGATAAGGGTGGCAGAAGATAAGGGTCTATGAACCAGTTAAATACCGAATATCCGCTCATTGTAATTTTTCTGAAACCGCAAACCCAACTAGTTATGTTGTAAACTACAAAGGAAGTTGCTATGACGATATCGCACATAGAATTAGTGACTTAAATGATGCGAAAAATGCAGTATTTTGTGACAAAAAATGTTGGCTAGATTTAAAGGTTTTTTTTTCGTCTTTCAAGTCTAACTGTCAACCAGTGCGGACGTGTTTTTCTTTTTCTCCCGTATACCGAATTCGGTTACTTTTCCACTTTCCTTCAAAGCCCCGTAAACTGCCGACACAGTAAATTTCCCGTTGTTGTTCGTTGATCTAGTTTTGTCTGCCGATTCCTCAAATTCACGAAAAAAAAATTATAATAAAAATCCAAACAAAAATTATTAGTGCTGATAAGTGTTCGTCGACCTAATTTAACTTTAATAAACAAATAACGGAAAAGTGCTGTGCTAGTGATTTGTGCTCAATTTTTGACCCCAACGCCGGGTGGATAGTGGAAAATCCAAATCTGTGGAAAATCATTCCATGCCATATGCATCGGACTTACTCGCAGATCCATTACCCACCTCAAAGCTTATTGCAGTCTCTTCAATTTTTACTGCGACGAGTGCAAAGAGATCACCTTGGCTCACGTTATGCTGGGAGTTAAATTCAACAACGAGTCTATTAATGCGATGCTAACCGAGAGTGTTCATATTAGCAGAACTATTCTTAACAGCATAGAAAAGATCGAAGACTCAGTAAACTGCATTGATCGTAATGTGGAAGCTTACAGGTCCACATGAAGAATAATCGGAAAGCAACTGGCAGCGATCCAAAATCTGTCGAAAACAAATTTAACCACGACATCGAGAGCTAAGTGCTCAAATATCACTTCGATGGAGTAAAAGCATTCCTCAAAACAAATTTTGCCAACCTCCTTAAATCCAACGAACTCACACACAAAAACGACTCTATCAATCTTCTCCGTACTGATCTCGACTTGCTCTTTCAAACCTTCTCCAAAACAACACATCACACCCTGCATTCATCAGATTCTACTCGACCTGACCCAAAAAATGGTTGACGTTCGCGAGGAACTCATAGCGACTCGGTTGACAGTTGCCGAAATCGGTAAAGAAGTGGATTGGCTTCCCACAAAATCGATGGAATACCTGATCAAATTCAACACCAATCTAGTTCCCCGTAGAATGTCTCAATTCATAATGAATTAATAGATACGGAGTCTCACTTGCCATCATTTCCAAGTACTACTTCCGCCGCCCTAATAACGGAAACCGAAACCGCCCTGCCTTTACCAACTAGTATAACGCCTGCCCGCCGCCGCTCCACGCAAACTGCTCAAACAATTCGGAACTTCATGG
Source organism: Volucella bombylans (assembly GCA_949129095.1). NCBI lineage: Eukaryota > Metazoa > Arthropoda > Insecta > Diptera > Syrphidae > Volucella > Volucella bombylans. The sequence goes on along the minus strand of OX422144.1, from coordinate 62,519,421 downwards.
ACCCCCTCCGAATAGAAAAGCCGACTCGAAAAACTGAAAAAGGGAAACCATACGACAATCTACGTTGAAGGGCTCCTCAAACCGCTGATGTTTTTTGGGTGCGGAATTTCTTTCACCGAAATTATGCTATCACCATTAACGAGTGCCCCTGCTGACTCCAGTTGTTCCCGCAGCTTCAAAATCAACACCCCAACCAAACACTCCAAAGGTTGTTCCCAACCTCCCCTGGTAAGGCCACTAAACATGGGAAGATAAGTATCACCAAGTGCTCTGAGAAAGGAGAAAACCCACATATCGACAATAATCAAAGTTCCAAAAATAAACGAAGTTTTAACGATAAGTTTAAAAAAAGACCCTCTCCAACTCATTTCAAAATAAAAAAACATGCTAACAAAAAACGAAGTTCTAATCGCAATCCCAACTGAAGCTTTAAAACAAATTTATTCCCCTATTTTAGTCCTCCCTCCTCACTTATCCGACACAAAGCCCTTACACACCAGTCTTGTAATCCCCTAATTCCCTCCGTTCCACCCAAACCCCCGCACCAAGGCGTCTTTCAACTTAACCAAAACCACTCTTTACTCCTTCTCAACCCTCTACGCCACCAAACCCAGCTACCAACTCATTTCCTAACTTCGACCTTAAAACTGAAGCTAAGAACCCTAATTTTATTAACTCCCATACCCTAAATCCCAGTCATCCCTTGTACAACTCCATTTCCAACCATTTATCTCCATCTCCCCCCTCCACTTCCCCTATTCTTCCCCTATTCTTGATCCCCTTTTTCCCCCAAAGTTAAACTAACACAGCAAACCAATGGCACTACAGAAAGTGCTATGCACTCTCTAGGCTTAGAGAAAGAAAGATATATGAAAACATTCGTCTCTTTTTTTCCAATCTACATGACAAATCGGACCTTGCTGCATTCGGCTACTACGTTCACTCTAAACGAGTCTCACACGTACAGCGAAGCCGAGCCGACCACGATAAATTTTTTCGTCCATAACATGCCTCCCTTATACTTATACTTATACCATCCCGCCTCACACCTCCACCCCACAATATCCCTCTTACATTTTACTACCAGAATGTAGGAAGTTTTCGCTCTAAAACCAATGCTGTCCTACGTCAATCATATGCTCTTCCCTTTGATATTTACGCCTTGACCGAAACCAATTTGATTCCCGACATAAAGAACCAGGAATTGTTCCCTCCTACTTTTAATGTTTTCCGCGACGACGATCATACCCGCACAAATAAAGATTCCCCCTGTCGAGGCGTCCTACTGGCGATCTACAAAAGCCTTAACTCTTCTCCCATTACCATTTCTTCATCCTCTAAAGTTGACTTTATCACAATAAAAATATTATTCCCTCTCAAGTCCATTTACGTTATACGTTGCTATATCATAGCAGCTCAACCTATCGAATCTTACCAACTTGTTATCGATGCGATCGACCATTTAATTGACCTGTCCGACAATGGACTCTTTCCTCAGCTACAATGGACTCCATAAGATGATCAATCGTTTTTCATCACTTCAAATGCTAACTAAGCCAAGGAATGTCTCTTCTTAGATCGCTTAACAGACTCAAGTCTATGCCAAGTCAGTGGTATATCCAATTATATGGGCAGGCAATTAGACCTTGTATTCACAACAGATTCAATTAATTCCTCATTCTCACTTAGTCCCTTACCTCTCTCAACAATTGATAACTGTCCCCTCCCCCCTTCTACGAGGGGCGTTCAACATATTCTCGGTATCGGGGTGAAGCTGTGGTTGTATATATAAATTGACTTATTTATCAAGTAATACTATTATTTTAGTGCATTCATGTAAAATTTCATATAAATGTGATTATTAATTCGCGTTTTATCTCTAGTTAAACAGAATCATAATGGCAACTGAGACGATGATGTTGAAAATTGAGCATCGCGCTGTAATTAAATTTCTCACTAAGCAAGGAAAAAGTCAAAAAACTATTCATGAAGAGATGGTTGCTGTTTACCAGGGTTCCGCACCTTCATTATCAACTGTGCAAAAGTGGTCAAGTGAGTTCAAGAGAGGCAGAGAGAGCATTGAAGACGACCCCCGCTCCGGCGCCCCGGCTACTGCTTGTACGGGAGAAAGCATCAAAGAAGTCGAAAAACTTGTTCTTGAGGATGCCCGAATAAAGGTGAAAATGATGGCAGAGATCACCAAGCTTTCAATTGGTACCATTCACACCATTCTTCATGACCATCTTAACCTTTCAAAGGTCAGTGCAAGGTGGGTGCCACGAATGCTCACAGCGCCTCAGAAAAAAGTGAGAATCGCATGCTGTAGAGAGCTTTTGGAGATGTGTAGTGAGAACGCGGACGGTGTTATGGATCGAATTGTTACTGGGGACGAAACATGGGTCCACCACTATGACCCTGAATGCAAACAAGAGTCCATGCAGTGGCATAAAAAAGGAACAGACCCCCCGAAGAAGTTCAAAGTCACTCCGTCTGCCGGGAAGCTCATGGCCACAGTTTTTTGGAACTCAAAGGGAATTTTGCTCATTGAGTACAAAAAAAAGGTGAAACCATCAACGCCACATCCTACGCTTCCACTTTGCATAATTTGCGGGAGGAAATTAAAAAGAAAAGACGGGGTAAACTCGCAGCGGGTGTGTTGCTTCTTCATGACAACGCTCCTGTTCACACGGCGCGAGTTTCCAAGGCTGCTGCGCGAGATTGTGGTTTCGAAGAAATCCAACACCCACCCTATAGTCCAGACCTTGCCCCTAGTGATTATTTCCTGTTTCCGGATTTGAAAAAATGTCTTCGTGGAAAAAGATTTTCGGATGATGAAGAACTCAAGTCGGCAATAAATGGGTATTTTGCAGAGAAAGAGGAAATTTATTTTTTTGAGGGTTTAAAAAAGCTTATCTCAAGATGTAACAAATGCATTGATGTTAGCGGAGATTATATTGAAAAATAAAAACAATTTAAATTGAATTCGCATTTTCCTTCATATCGATACCGAGAATATATTGAACGCCCCTCGTACTTTAATTTTTTCTTAACTCTTCATTCCAGTCCACTCCCCCCACAACTCTTTCATAAAGCAAACTTTCACAAAATCAGTGACTGTCTCAGCAGATCCCTCTTTAACTTTCACAACCTAAGTATAAATGATGACTTATCCATTTTTATAAAGAAATATATAATTGTTTTTCCCTTTACGTTCCGCTTTCTCGCCTTAAAATATCATCTATTAGTCCTCCCTGGTATAATCGCAAGCTTCGTTCCCTACAGAATAAGAGAAACAAATTATGGGCTGTTTTCCTGCGTGCCAGATCCTTTTCCGACTATTGCAACTATCTTGGTGCTTATCTTTCACCGACTTTACGATTCCCTTTATCAGGGCTACCTTAACAATGCGCAAGTCAACCTTATAAACGACCCTAAGTTATTTTTCCAATTTGTTAACTACAAAAGAAAGTCCGATGGTTACCCTTTCAACAACAAGTCATCAACCAATCCACTCACCATTGCCAACCTATTTGCAACCTTTTTTAAACAATCCTTCACCAACGACTCCTTTGTATCAGATCCATTTCATTTTAGTTACCTACTGAACTTCTCCAATGGCCCATTTCTCTCTCACATCTTGGACCTGTCTTATATCGAATATAAATTACACCAACTCAATGACGAATTCACACCCGGCCCAGATAGCCTCCCTGCCATATTTCTTAAAAAATCTTCCTATCTTTACCTTGCCCTTTCTAATCTCATTCGTCTATTTCTTTCACAAGGAGAATCTCCTCAGGCTTGGAAAACCTCTTTCATAACCCCGATCCGCAAGAAAGGATCAAAGAATGAAATAACCAACTATCGTTAAACTCTCCCATATACCCAAACTCTTCGAAAGTATTTTGTATGAAGCTCTAAACTTTCAATGCAAATCACTTATTTAACCTAGACAACATGGCTTCCTAAAGGGTAGGTCAACCACCACAAATCTCGTTGAATTCATATCCTTTGCCCTCTCTGCCCTAGAGAATGGCATCGAAGTCGATGTAGTTGCAACCGATTTTAGCAACGCCTTCGATAAAATGTTTCATCGATTAATACTTTTCAAATTGTCTGCCCTCGGCTTTGAACTCATACTGTTAAAATGGATATCCTCTTATATCGAAAACCGTTGTTATAGTGTTCGATTTAGGTCAGCCCACTCGGCTCCATTTTTGACCACCTCTGGAGTTCCACAAGGCAGCCATCTCGGTCCCCTTCTTTTTATATTAACCATAAATGATCTCAATAGATCATCAAACACTCGTCTGTCTCCCTTTACGCCGACGATACCAAATTTTTCAAAACCATTTCCTCTCCCTATGACTCCTTCCCCCTTTAAGAAGACCTTGATAGTTTTTTGGCATTCGCCAAATGCCCAATCCATCGCCTTTTCACATAAGCGGAACCAATCTCCTCCCCGACTCTACCTTCTCTACACCCAATCTACCTCCTCTGTTTACATATGGATGAGATAATCCTCAAAGCCTACTCTGCACTAGGTTTTGCAAAACGATGATCCAAAGAATTCACCAACTCATACGTGACCAGGCCCCTTTACATTACTTTGTTTCGCCCTCTCCTGGAGTACGCCAGTCAAGTATGGTCCCCATATCATCGTGTTTATATCTCGAAAATCGAAAGCATCCAGCACCGTTTTCTTCGATTTGCTCTTCGAGGTATGCCGTTTTACTCTGCCCTCCTATCAAAATCTTATTAACTTAAACACCCTTGAGGAACGCAGAGATGCAGCCGACTTTCTCTTCATTCATCGATTCCTTTCTGGTCACGTTGAATGCGCTTCTCTTCACATCACAACTCTATTTTCAACACTAACCCTCGTAATCTACGTACCCCTCGTCTCTTCTATTTATCAACCCACCACAATTAATATGGCGCGAACGAACCAATCTCCCGTAAGTTTTAATTTAAGTTTAATTTTTAAGCTAATTTGTAAGTTATAGCCACCAAAATTAAATTAAATTAAATTTTAACATGCGCATCGCAATGTTAGACACGACACGAGACCTCTACTATCAACAATCGAATAATTGCGCACGAAGTTTCCTAGCAACGTAATTTCGCGTTTTAGAAACATCTGTTGGCCGCCAAGATCGTGCGACTTAACACCGTTAGACTTATTTCTTCCATCCACAAACAATTCCAACTCTGAAAGCGAACATTAATGCCGCCATCGATGAGATAGAACCCCAATTATGTGAAAGATTAATTGGAAATTCCGAAAAAATGATGAGAGTTTGCAAGCAGAGTCGAGGCGGTCATTTAGAATATATTTTATACCATAAATAATCGCCATGTGTCTACTTTATAAAGCAATAAAGGTTTCAGAGATATCTCAACAATTGTTCGTTTTATTCAAGAAACAAATGCTACACCTCTTGTTGAAACACCTTTTAGGCGCACACATGAGAGTCTTTACTTTAAGAAACTCAACTCTGAGCAAACCATCTGGTTTTGTCATATTCAACATAGGTCAAATCATCAGAAAATCCAGTCCGAACCTAGGTTCAAAAAAGAGGTCGAAATTGGATCACACATACGCAAAAACCTCAGCAAACTCTTGGCTCCAAAATAAAGTGGCTAGTAGAATATTTCTAAGGGCAGCAAATCGTACACACAAGCTGTGCTCTAGGAAGAAATACCATTATGTACCATTAGATGTTATTATACTATACACGTAACATTATTTTCGGTTAATAAGAAGATGATGATGGCAGCTTTCTTGTGATAGTTACATAGATTTTTCAGGCACTGCGCCCATTCAGAATCACAATTGTGAACATTACATTGTGGCTTCTCCATTTTTCATGACAAATACAGACAAATACATAAGCTGGCTTATGTATATAGTACTTTACTTACTTTTGACAACATTATAAAGCTCTTTAGCTTTTACTAAATGAATAGACCTTAAGGGATACAGGATATAGTTTCTTACGGTCCCTTGTACTTATATGTACAATGTTAGAGAAGTACCACCTTGATCCCGGAATAACCACCGTGTGGCGCTCCCATTGTTCCGATTTGAGCTCTGTTTTTTTTTTTTTTGTTAAGTTGCTGACATTCCCTCTAAATCTTAGCGTCATTACGTAGTCAAAATAGTACATATATCTCTGTGTGTGTTGGCGATTTTTTTACAATTTTAGAAATGGATTTAAATTTGCAACAACGAACTTGTATTGAGTTTTGCGTAAAAAACGGATTTAATGGTGCGCGAACGTTGGAAAAGTGTTTCGGCAACGATTCTCTAAAGAAAACGGTCGTTTACCAGTGGCACGAGCTGTTCAAAAGTGGTTGTGAGTCAATCGAAGATGATGAACGCAGTGGCAGACCATAGACATCGAAAACCGATGAAAACATTGATGGAGTAAAAGAAATGTTGGTCAATAACAGCAAATTAACCATCAGAGAGATAGCAGAGCACTTGAACATTGCCTATGGATCGATCCGTCCAAGACATTTTGGTTAATGATTTGGGTTTCCGTCGTGTAGCAGCAAAGTTGGTGCCAAAAGACCTCAATTTCATGCAAAAAAGAGACCGTGTTGACGTCGCAAAAGATATGATTTGCGAGGCTGAATCCGATTCCACATTCGTCAAAAGGATCATTACTGGAGACGAGACGTGGGTTTATGAGTACGACATGCAATCCAGACATCAGGCAAGTGAATGGCGTTCACCAAATGAGCCGAGACAGAAAAAAACAACGTCGTTTTCGGTCAAAAAAGAAAACAATGCTCAAGGTTTTCATGGATTACGCCGGTGTAGTGCATCATGAATTTTTTCCACAAGGCCAGAGAGTAAATAAAGAGTATTATTTGGGTTTTATGCTACGTTTGCGTGAAGCAATTCGCCGAATGAGACCGGAATTGTGGGCAGAAAACTCGTGGGTTTTGCACCATGATAACGCACCGTCGCACAGTGCCATCATTATTCGTAATTTTTTGACGGAAAATGCAAAAAATACCATCCAACAGTCAAATAATTCACCTGATTTGGCTCCCTGTGACTTCCTTCTTTTCAATCGAGTTAAAAAACCACTACGGGGAACGCGTTTCAGCAGCCGAGAGGAAGTAATGGAAAAATCGCAGGAAGCACTGATGGACATACCGAAAACCGAATATAAAAAATGTTTCGAGCATTGGATCAAGCGCTGGCATAAGTGTGTTGCAGTCTATGGGGATTACTTTGAAGGGGACAATATAGATTTAGATGAATAAATTTGTATTTTTAATTTTCTGAATAATTTCCGGGATCATTTTGATCAAGGTGGTATATGCTCGTAAAAAGGTCTATTTGATATCAATCAATGATATCCAAAAAATGATGTGCAGATTGCAGTTTACTTTGATAAGGGTGGTGAAGGAAAGTAAATTAGCCCTAGATTTTGCCCGTTATCCCTTAGGGAATGTTTATAAAAATAAGCAAACGTTGTCCAGCGTATTCGTGAATGTAACGATTCATTCTTTTTTTTTCACATAATGATGTTATTGATACACGATAAACCAAAACGGAAACCTACTTGAGAGTGTTTTTAAAACTGTTTTTGGGGTTCGCCACCTTTTAAACGTCCTTTCTTAAAGGATACAAACAGCGTGTCTTATATTGCCAAAGCTAGAAAGATCCAGTGAACTTCAAAGTAGTCGAAAACGATGTCTGTACTGCTAACAATAAGAAAAACAATTGATTCTATTGGAGAGTAGTGCGACTTGTTTAATCCATCGGCAATACAACGAAGCTTTCTTAGTTTGAGTGTCCCCAGTTCAGGGTTCTACAGGATTACTCCTTTTATCCAATGTTAAGACAAAGTCTCAAATTCCCAGCCCCTTTTTAATTATGTATACATCTAAGGGCTCTGCAAATGGAGCATGGAAATGTTTAAAAATGGTTAGAATAGGAAGTGATCCGTATTTTTCGTCTGTTTCGGATGTCCCATAGACACCTTCTATATCGGTGAATGCTAATTCGCCAATTGATAGATCTGATTTTGACATGCTGCCTTCTATCTTCTTGTTGCGATACTTAACTGAGTATTCAGACAGCATATTGCACTGAAGATGTCACCATTCGATGCACCGGTGTTGACGGCGCTCAGATTGTTGTGTATGTGTGTGTTTTTTTTAATTTTGTTAAGGAATTTGTTGGGGCTTTATATTGTATTATGGTGAAATTTCTTCGCTATGATCTAGTCAAGGTAATTGACTTCTTTGACAATAATAAAGTGCTGCTACTTGAGAACTGGAATTCTTGGCATCCACCGCATTTTCAAAAATTCAATTATAAACTGACAGTATGTGAAATCAAGTTAAATTAGTCGTTTCTAGTTAGGGCATTCACTGTGCCAAGAAGCTAACATTCAAGAAAATAATCTTCATACATTTGTAAAAGTAGAATGTCGACAGTGTTCAGGATCAGTTCTTATTCCAGGCCCGGTGATATATTTTGTTAAACAGAATGACAACATTCTGCTACAACATGTCTTGGATGTAACGTACGTTGCATATGTACATGTACATTTTTGGGATCCACCACCAGGAAATAAATGGTGTAAGCGCTTCATCACAAACATAATGTTACACTTTTGTCCGTCCAATCGTAAGATTAAATGCTTTGTTTCCAGCTCGTTATAAGAAATTCAGGTTCACCTGTACCTGTATATAATCGTGTGTGCATACATTTTCAGTATGACAGTTTTTTGATATCAAAAACATAAAAATGCTTTAAACAAAAATACAATATTTATGAAATAAGCAAGTATAAATGAATTATTTTTATTTTATTGCAGGTTATGCAAGGACAAAAGATGTACTGGTTCGTTAAAGGTTTTTTGCGCCCGGATAAGGCACGTGTTTGTCCGAAACCCACTCCCGAAAGTCACCCATTATTAACTAAAAAGATAAATATATTATGTCGACTTCTAATAAATCAGCAAATCAATGAGCACAAGAAGCGTCAAGAGGCCGATAGACAAATAAAATCATCACCAGGCGTTTCAGCTTTAACGTTGGAACAGGAAACCGAAATAACTCTAGCTAATGCTCAAAACAAAGCTTCACTAAAACTAAAAGTTCTCCCTATGCAGCGAAATCTCTCCGACCATGCAAACAACATACTTGAAAATATGGTTATTTCAGCATACGGCTTATTTCGTACTAATGTAGCCTTCCGGCGATTTCAGCAAAACGAAATAAAAGAAGTTCTACCGCCAGCTCATATGACTGCTGACCACTATTGGCTCGTCTTAGACGTTTGTAATGATTTTTCTCATATTTACGTTCCGGAATTGAAAGATCTTCTGACTCTGGATCGCATTCAGAAAGTTATGTCGTATGCGGTCACTAAAAGTCGTATTGTTAAAATGCAATTCTCTTTAAAGTCGCCATTCCAAGCGTATGTAACTCCATTGTCTCGTAGAAAATTATATTTTGGACCATTTAGAAATACAAATAATGCACCAAAATTGATTTTACTACAAAGTGTTGATGGTACAATGATGTTACGTGAAGTTTATGAATCAAGACACAAAGTAGCTGCAAGAGCAAACAAAACTACGGCGCTATGGTTGATTCAAAAACGTGGAAAAATATATTTAGATGTCGAAGCCAAATCCACAATCAATATTTTACAGGGAGTACCAGAGCAAGATCTTCAAGAAATTATTGAAGGAAGAGCATGTAATGTGTCAACTCAGGAAGAAATTGCGCAACCTCAAAATGTTTCCACCACAGAAAATGATAAAATACCAATTGAAAAATATATTGAGGAAGATGATGATTGCATAATTGTCGAAAGTGAAAGTAAACCGAGTTCTACACAAGTAAACGTTTTGCCTAATCCAGAAATGATCAACTATACAATATCTTACACTGGAGAAAACTCTTTAGTAGTTGTTCCCAATACTGCTGAGTCTTCTTTTAATGGGAAACCTGAAAATGTCACAAATGGTACATTTACGATCTTAACTTCGGGAACTGAGCGTCCTTCGAACAGTACTGTGGTATCGGAAAATAATTTACCAACCAAGCCGATTGAACAGCAGTCCTCTCAAGTATTAGAACGAAAGGAAACCGATTCAGTGGAAAATTCAAAAACTGGAAACAACACCATGAAACCCATTGGTATACATTCTAATGGCATTTCCTCCGTACCCAAAAATAATTCTAAATCTTTTTCAAATATGCCAACGATTAAATCTCTTCTGTCTTCAAAACCCTTAGAAGCTAACACATGTGTTGGATTAATGAAAAATTCAGATGGCAAACCTATAGAATTTTCGAATACATTTGTGGAAAATTCGAATGGTTCAAATTTATCTATGTCAAAAAAAATGTCTGATACTAACTCTAAGTTGAAACAACTGTCTGTTAATCCAATGAAATGGAATAAAAATGTTACTATCACAAAAGTGTTAATAGATACTGAACAAGCCCCACCAACTACTAATCCCGTTAAGTTATTGAATACAAAAAATGGGTTAGCTAGTCCTGCAACATCTAATAGCAACTTAGCACAAAATCAATTCAGTCAAAGATTTCGTTTAATATCTCCAAACCAAAAACTTCAAACGAGACCAATGACAATAGGCCAACCGAGAGTCCCAAACTCACAAGTGTATCGAATTATAAGTCCCCAGCAATCGCAAATCGTACAAAAAACTTTAAAAACAAACACATCACCTACTTTACAACAAGTACAGAGTTCTTCTCCACGGCCCAACACTTTAAAAAATCTAACAGTAGTACCACGTAATCAGACTCAAAAAACTAGTCTGTCGGTTATTAATCAACAAAATCAAACAACCTCATCTCATGAGTCATTTTCTCCTCGAGGAGGAGGGCTTACAGTTCGAACACCATTAGCAATTAATACTTTGATCGGTAGCCAACATAAGAAACAATCGGCTCTGCAAACAGCTGAAACTAGTTTGTTAATGTCTTCCAATCAGGGACAGCATATGGAAGAGGCAACTGCTAACACGTCATCTGGAACTGTGCAACCACCGAAAGTATTTAAAGATTTTCCCCAGTCGGTGATTTTAAAAAACCAACCTACTCGCAATTCAGATTCAATTCAAATTTCTACCATTGTGAAACCGACCAATTCGCCTCCAAAGCCTATAATAAAACGCGTTTTGACGCATTCGCAATTATTTTCCGAGAACTTAATACAAAATAAAATTCAAAAATTTATCAGTGATGAGAAACCGACTGAAAGTGACCCTAGTGATCAAGAAGATCCTTTACATATTCCAGACGAGGATTTAAACACTGGCGGGGGTAATTTATTACAGCCAACATTGTCAAAAGACTTAAAACCAGTGATAATCAAAGCTAGTCCAATACAAGCGAGAGGTATTATTAAGCCGATACTTCCTGTAAGCAGTATTAATCCAAATTTGAATCGATCAGTGCGAACGCAATTACTTGGGCAATGCCATCAAGTGTCTGAATCTTCAAGAACGAATTCATCTACAGTTGTTACTACAGTTAATAATTCGCTTACAACCAAGACTTCACAGATTAAAGGTATACCCATTGAATTGCCACGTTTAAAAAAATTCGCTATTGTTAATTCAGCAAATACAACCGTTATTACCCCACCAACATCGCAACAAATCGATGCAAGATTGCAAAATGAAAGTCGATCATCTGCGAATGCATCAACAAGTGAAAGTATCTCTTCAAACCTTGCGGAAAAGAAAAAGATTATTGCCACCGGTTTGATAAAATGTTATAGGGCTTCTCCAAATGTTCACCCAGCGGGAAATAATAATAGCAAAACCACCGATGTTTCAAAAATAATTAACGTTCCCCAAATGACCACAAAACTACAACCTGAAGCTGAGTATGGCTATTTCCACTCAAACATGGAGGGATTACCAAAGTTTGTAGTTAAACGTGTCAATGAAGACTATCTTATAAAGGTGCCAAATTTCAATGGAATATTGAAACTAACGGGAATGGCAACAGTTATTAATTATCTTAACCAGTAAGTTTGTTTCGTTTTTCACTAACTTATTATGAATAAGGATTTTATGTATGTATATTTTATGTCTCCGAAAAATACACACATTTTATAGGGTTTATGCTATCAGTATAGATTTTTAAAACGAAAGGCCTTCTGATGTGCATGCTTTATAATTTAGAAACTGCTCGCTATGAATTTTTTTTTTTTATCATTTATTAAACAGCTGATGTACCGAGTACCGAGCTGACCTCCGACGAGTGCACATAAGTCGCTCCTGGTGTATGGAAAAAAAAAACTATTCAGTGCAGTGTCAAAAAAAAAAGAAAATGAAAAAATACAGTGTGGGTATCCCACCTCTCCCGCTCCCAGTCATCGTACTGTTGCTTGCACTCGGTCACTGCCTTTGGTGTATTTGTCATATGGCTAGGGCAATGACTGAGTGTGAATTTTGTTCTTGCACTGTTTCACATTGTTGTAAAAGCAAACCAAAATCAGAATTTTCACTTCGCAGCACAGGCAGAACCCGCTCACATCTCTCAGACCACTCAGATCTGAAGACTACGAACTAGTGCCATTATTCTTTTCTCACCGCGGTCTCGCCATTTACATGCGTAGTGATGTAGCTTAACAAACTCCACCACAATGTGATCCAATATGCTTGCTGCATACTTTGCGTCCAGCTCAACATTTCCAGATTGTGTTTTGTCTCCGACTACAGTTGAGCGCGTCGAATCTTCAATAATGCGACGAATCCACTTTCGCACTTGTGCACTAGCAAGAGTACTTAAAGATTTTAACATACACAAATCCGCTGGTCCAGATGGTGGGGGATATATACCTTCGTCTGAGGTGTTCTTCCTCGCTGGTAAAACCACTGCGTAAGATTTTTCATCAATCTTTAAGACTCCGAGCAGATGGAAAACAACATTTGTCCATCCGGTCCCTAAAAAAGCGAATCTTCTCTCTCCTCCTACAGAACCATTGCACCTACCTCCTTTCTTTCCAAGATCATGGAATCGCTGATAAAGCGTCAGCTCATAAAATATCTCGAAAACACGAAAGCATCTTAATGACCGGCATTACGGTTTTCGTAGAAACAGGTCCACTGGTGATCTGATGGCACGTCTCACCGAAAATGGAACCAAAGCTCTTTTGTCGAGAATGCGTGCGTTTGGGATCAACGACTCCCTTCTTCAATGGATTAGAAATTACCTTTGGGAACGTTCAATCCAAGTTGACTTGGATGGTTTCAAGTCTGATATTCCGTTCTGTCTCCCAGTGCTTTTTTATTAATCTTCATCAGTAATCTCTTGTCTGCTACTTCTAATCCAACATATGTATTCCTTTGCTAACGACAGTACTCTGCTTTTCATTTATTAAATTCCAGTATAAATATCATCACTAAATAGGGACCAATCAATGCTGTGTGCTGTCCTTAAAGCGAAATTTAATTAATAATAATTTTCCGTATTTATGTCAATGACAACCTACGTTGGAATGACCATATATGTATATATTTGATGTCGCCAAAAATGCTGTGAAGTGTCTAGATTTCTCTACGCGATGTAAGAGTTATTTCACCCACTCTGATCTGTCCTCAATATATAAAGCATTCCGCCCAAATTGGAGTACAATGCCCTCATATGGTCACGTGCTCCTAAAATATCTGTGCACTTATAGGTGATGCTAATATCACTGAGTCAATTGACATCTTCGAACATAGACGCAAACCACAACCGTAACACACGTCTCGCCATGAATGCTCATCACTAT